>OX592704.1:8337197-10737197 GCA_951361185.1 Ochropacha duplaris | reverse complement strand
CATTTATTACAGGTTTTTTGTTACAAGATTTTAAAATGTTGAATATTATTTAGTTCGAAAATCGATGTTCGTACATTTTGTAAGCGACTTGCGTTCGTGATAGAACAACATTCAATAAACGACTACATTTACACCGTTCGCGTAAACAACTTTGAAGATTATTAACCATCTTACTTATATTTACATGATAATTTTATTTACAACAAATGTACAAAATATACAAACAAATGTACAACTATAATATATCAAAAACTTCTTCGAGGCTGCCGCTGCTGCCGATCGGCAAGGTTCCCAGCAGGCTGGCAGCGTTTCCTCTTTGGATGGCCAAGCTGATGCGTTGGCGGAAAAAGCTCCCCGCCCGCCGGTCACCCGAGGCAGAGATTAATTTTTTACGTAAAATATTTGCGAAACGACGAGCTTCAGACCCCCACGGACCCATGGTCTCAACCGCAAAAGGCATAAATTGATAATTTTTTTATGTGTCACATCTTTCCTCCCTTCCTCAAAAGCTATTGCAATCTTTTAATTTTTCACAAGCATATATGAATAACTGACTCTTAAGTCCGATTCATAAGGTTGCTTTTCCCGAGACAGCAAAAAACGCGGCAATGAAATATCCTAATAGACACACGGTCATCTGATAGCAGAGTTTGTATTATAGTACCCAGAAAACTATAAGGCGATGATAGCTCAGTGGTAAGTGACGAATCCTACAATGAGCTTGAGCTTTCGGTGAAGGGAACAATCGTGAGGAAACCATAGCATAGTGGTAGGGAACTTTGTAGTACCCGACTGGCTGGCTACCACCCTCAAGTTGAAAATCTATCGCCAAGCACCTATGGGTGTGTTCCGACACCTGCACTTGAGAGACTGTTCCCATCTAGGCTTTGTGTGTTTACCAACTTCGGCCACATCATCACTTACCATGGTGAGATTGTGGTCAAACAAAGCTTATCCAGAATTAAAAAAAAACTGTTTGTTTTGAATACCTACATAATTACTCAGAGACTGAGTGCAAATCGAGCCTTCGAGTGCTATGATAGATAGTGAAGCTAAACGCCATAAAATAGGTCTGCTAAGATTCATGAATGAAAACACGAAAGAAATAACCAACTTTTTTCAATATAAAATAAAAAATAAAATAAAATAGTTTATTTCTCACCACAGACAGTTACAAATAATAATATGTCTTGTTAATCATAAACAGGTGCTGCTTCTTGGGGCTGGTCTGCTTGAGTTTGTTGTTTACTGAGTCAACCATAGTTAAATTCTATTTATTATTTGGTTTTGCCGCCATTACACGCAAATATTATCAATGAAACTAGATCGATAAATGGTAACTGAATAATAAGTGTAAGTTGTTTTTGAAAAGAGTAATTGCTGAGTTTATTGCCGGCTCTTCTCAGCAAATATAAGCAACCTTCCCAACCGTGCATTAGAACCTATTTGAATAAAAAATCTTGAGAGGTGTCAAGGGACACCCGGATGGAACGAAGTTATATAAGTTATATAAGTCGAGAGAGTATATATATAAAAAAAAAATTACATTTATTATATATATATATATAGAAATGAAAATATCTGGCTTGCTTTCTATAAGAGAGAGAGAGAGAGAGAGAGAGAGAGAGAGAGAGAGACACAGAGAAACATGCGCACGCCGCACAGCTTACAATAGCTTACTACACACAACTAAATAGGAAATATTTCTAATTAAACACTTGATTAAAGACTTGCAGAATTCCTTAAAACCCTCCCCCAACGTATAATCAAATGATTGCCAAATAATGTGATGGCTCCTTTCTCATTTCACTGGCCGGCTGTGCTCATTTGGAACGATAATACGTCTGTTAGCTAACTCACCAAAACTTTGGCTCTATGCCAACCACGGATTTCCGAAATTACGTGTCTTTCTGTGAGCATTAGTATTGTAATATGTTACTAACGAAACTGGCAAATGGATGAGAAGGATAAATCTCTGTTAATAAGTGGAGTTGGAAATGTACTCGGCATTCGCAAATAGGGTGTGAATGGATTGGAGAAAAAAATTGATAAACTGGTTTCTTACTTTTAACAATAATTCACTCGCGTTTCCAAAAGATTTTCGGAATTAAAAGTATACTATGTTTTTTCCCATAATATGATGTACCCGTATGCCAAGTTTCATCAAAATTCGTTTATTAGTTTCTGCGTGATGTCACGACTAACGTGAACGTAATAATTATTATCTAATATTGATTAATTGAAATTATAAAACTATTACTACCGTATTGAGGTGTTTCTCAGTAATATAATATTTATTGGTTTTGTACAAGTCGGTTTAACCGGAATGAATATGTTCCGTTTCTGGACGGCCTACACTTAACAGTATGCGTACGCACGGTACGCACGCCCTAAGCCACAGACAACCTCTTAAAAAAAATACAACACTGAGTCTCTGGTCACTACACTGTTCCGTCATTGTGAAAGCGCTGACTAATGATATCTTCCGATAATAATCGTGATTTCTACGTACTATATTATTTCTACATAAGAGTGAACCCCTTAATTGGGTAAGTTGTGCATTTATATCGCTTTTAATAGTTGGTTGAATTAGTGTATTTGTATAACCTCATCATGACTTTCATCTTTGCCATGTCATTTTATCATCTCAACAATCGATATATTCGTACATTTAAACTGTTTTTATTGTATTAAAATCAGACTCGCTTCCTTTTTCTAGCTTAGAACTAACATTTTAGCATAAATAAATTATCGTCTTTATAAACAGACAATCAAAGGATAAATAAATCTAAATAAAAAAATAATTATAATTATTTATTTTGATTTAATTGCAAACAGTCCTTCTGCCTTGTTTTTGCCTAAAACCTTGACTGCCCCGTCTTGATTGCTCATTAGTAAATACCATTTCCATCTTCATATTTCCCATTCATTCATCGGTCACCCATCAGCTTTGCTTTGCTTCGCCGTGCCTACTGGAATCAAGACGCGTTATGTAGCAGTCAAGGTTTATAATTTGGACACTTTAGTAAATGGCAACTTTCTGCAAATTCCAGGGTTTTCTACCGGACTACCGGATTTTCTACCAGCGCTGCCTTTTTATCGCTAACTGGCCATTACAGTCGCCGACGCCCTCGTCGATTGTGTACTACGGCCGCACTGCTACCGAGGGAAGTTAAGTGTTGGTGGAGGTATTCCTGTGGCTAATGAATGACCAACGTTCGGATAAAGGACCCTGCCCTGCCTATCTATCCTATTCAATTACTAAAATTGTTAGCAACAATTAGCAAATAAATTCTACCTTTGTTATAGTACACTTATTTTGTCTCCTGTATCTGTGATATAAAACTTGAGAGGTGTCAAGGGACACCCGGATGGAACGAAGTTATATAAGTCGAGAGAGTAAATATATATAAATAGAAATGAAAATATCTGGCTTGCTTTCTATAAGAGAGAGAGAGAGAGAGAGACAGACAGACAGAGAAACATGCGCACGCTGCACAGCGGTCGGTGAATTTTGTCACCGACACAAAAAATCACCGACAGTTTTATGTCGGTGATTTCGTAAGAATATTTTCCGTCTAGCCCCCTTTCACAACGCGCGATAAGGAACTTCGTTCCAATAGTGCAACGTAACAATGAAAGGGTTATAAACGTCTTCAAATCCTAAGAAACGTTTACATGAATAATTAGTAATCTTGGTATCTATTTGAGTGTCAAGTTTAATTAAATAAATCCATTAAGTAGGTAGTTTCGGAGTTAATCGCGGACCAACATACCCTTATCTACATTATACAAAAGGTGGTATGTTAATAAATAGCATCTACACATTTCACTACAGAATGGCATGTACAATTATAAAGTAATCTTTTTTTTTGTTTTATTCTTGATAGGCTTGTGTTTGACCATAATCTCACCATGATAAGTGATGATGTGGCCGAAGATGGTAAGCACACAAAGCCTAGGTGCTTGGCGACAGATTTTCAACTTGAGGGTGGTAGCCAGCCAGTCGGGTACTACAAAGTACCCTACCACCGTACTATGGTTTTCTCACGATGTTTTCCTTCACCAAAGGCTCAAGCTCATTGTAGGATTCGAACCCACGACCTTCGCCGCGGTATCCGACGTCACTACCACTGAGCTATCATCGCGTTAAACTTGTCAATTTAATACAATTTTCATGCTATGAATCTAACAAATAAATACTTTGGCTAATGCTGTTACGCTGCGGTGTGATAGAGGTCCGCGATGCCGTGCAAAGTGAACAAGTTAGATTGGTTTGTTTGCCGCGACACGACCGTGTTCAATGTGTCGGAAAGTACGTGGAATAAGTAATTTTAGCTGAGAACACTATGTAGCTTGTTCTCTCCTCACCTCTCCTATCCTCTACTCCGTTGTATCTCGTTTATCAGTCTGATGGAGATTGGATCCGATGTGTTTGGTTGAAATTGTAAAGGAAACTTTTGAAAATGTTTTTGTTGTAGTTTTTGAAATTGGAAATTTGATGATAACTTAAATGTTGCTGCTAAAGGGCTCACTCTTCGATTAATATTTTATATAGACTTAACCGTCTCCCGCCCGCGTCGCTCAACGACATCACAATCAAAATCATTGAAATTCTCTGCTTTTCTCTATTATAATTATGCATGTATCATACATATACACCTTTCGGAAGAAATACTCTAATATAATTACTAGCTATTCCCCGCGGTTTCACCCGTGTTCCTGTGGGATCTTATCTTATCTCAGCACAAAATATAGCCTATGTTCATCAGGGATCATGTAGCTTTCTAATGAATTTATTATAAATTATAATGTCTTGTGAAAATTGTTTTGCTCAATAAATAAATAAATGGTGAAAGAATTTTTCAAATCGGTCCAGTAGTTTCGCAGCCTATTCAATGCAAACAAACAAACAATCAAATCTTTCCTCTTTATTATTACTAGTACAGATTAACTCTATATTATTATTAGTATAGATGATTATATTATTCATGCATAATGAATTCCAGTACATATGTTTAATTTGACATAAAAAAACATGAACTCCATCCAACATATAAACTGTGAAGTACTTAATTCAGTTCATAAAAATAAAAAAACAGAATTTTACTTCAAACTTCAGCTCTGTTGGTTCTACAAGAATGCCACTTTACAATATTAATGTTAACCGCGAAAGCGTACACTGTAAAATGTAATTCTATTACTATAAATATAGAGTTCTTTTTAGGATTAAGTTTTAGAAGCTAAAGTACCTACGTACCTTAAGATTTCGTAAATCAGGAGCAAAGCATTATGTAGGATTGCATTAAAAAATAATAGTCCGCTATCTTAGGTGTTCCGCCATGTTGGATTTAGAATGACGTCACACAGCTGACCATGCATGGTCATCTAAACTAAACGTGTATACAAAATTTCAGCTCAATTTCAAAATTGAGTTGCAAGATTCACCCCAGAAAAACATTCATACATTGCAAGTTAATAAAGTTTGTAGAAAGACCTATGTTTCTATAGTAATATATATTTTTTTAAATTTATTTATTTAAGGTTCACCATCAGTTGATACATTAATACTTGATAATTATACAAAAAATGAAAATAAAAATAACAAAAACTAAATGCACTACTATTAAAGGTAAACACCACTTATACGAACAAGTGACATATACAAATATAACAATGTACCTGCATTTATAATCAAAATAATGAGTAAAGAATATGAGTTAAGTACCTACTTGTGCTTATATTACTTCATAGTTTTTTTTATGTTCCTATAACATCTTTTCTCTCGCATTGAGTCAACCCAAAAACTGCACATAAGTCAATGAAATCTAATTTCTTGTTAGAATTAATTATCTCGCCCCGCCACTGTCAACCCGTATGGCAAAATACATAGAGCGTGCTACTAAATTAATGAATGTGAAGTGCCATGTTGCAGTCATTAATTCAATCTTAGACACCCTGTTTTCAGGATCTTGGCTCACTTTGCTTGATTAGATAATGCAATTGTGATGTCTCATTAATCCCGGCCACGCTTCGGTGTTGCTCCGTCTAATATTAATTTAATCGTTGCCATGGTAACTGTTGTTATAACTTTTTTATAGCACTAGTGACAAAGTGGCAGGCGGGTCACCTGATGGTAAGTGACTACCGTCGCCTATTTATTTATTTATTTATTTATTTATTTATTTATTTAATATTAGGGAGACTATCGACTAAGTTTTACAGTTTATGCTCTTAAGTATGTTAACAGAGAAGTCATTAAGAAGTCTCCACTGATAAACATTGAATATATAAGAGATATTACAATACAATTATATAAGAGATATAATACAATAACATAGAATAGTTACTGCACTCGCTAAAATAACTACATCAGGAAAAAAAATATATAATATAAAACTAAAAAGTTAAGCAAACTAACAATAAATGAATCTACACACGGCGCTAATCTACCAATACTTTCTAAAGAAGTTATCACTAAGCTGCTTCCTCAATGCGGGTACGCTTGCCAGGAATAGGTCAATGTCGATGTTACGGTTAAGTACATTAAAGGTTTTACACGTGCGATGTATAAAACAGTTCTGTCGGTAGTTTGTAGCAGCAAACGGCAGAGAGAAGAGAGGACTGTTTCGGAAGGACCTGTTAGGTGCATAAAAACTAATTTTAAAAAGTAAGTCGGGGCAATCCGTATTAGCGCCAATAATTTTCTTTAATGAGATTATGTCGGATATGTCTCGCCGGTAGTTAAGTGGAAGAAAATGATGTTTAGCACATGATTTTAGATAGTCGAACTCCCTAGAGTTTGATCTGTAATTAAGGTAACGAATAAATTTTTCTTGGACACGTTCTATTCGCTCAATATATACTGAGTATCTGGGGTTCCAAATTTGAGAGGCGTATTCCAAGTGGCAGCGAACATAGGTGCTATAAAGGATCTTTAGAGTTTTAGTATTCTTAAAGTCTTTAGATGATCTCATTATAAATCCAAGAGATTTTGATGCCTTAGTTACTATAGATGAAATATGATCTTGGAAGATTAATTTAGAGTCATGAATAACTCCCAAATCCCTCATCCCAGTCACGCGTTTGAGTACCTGATCTTTGAGTGAATAGTTAAAATAAATCGGATTTTTTTTCCGAGAAAAAGTCATTATTGTACACTTACTAACATTAAGGTCTAATTTGTTAGCCACACAATAGTGGTCTAACCTCGAGAGATCTTGTTGTAGTGCAGTTGCGTCCGCTTGAAATCTGATTGTTTTAAAAATTTTCATATCATCCGCAAAACTTAGAAGAGTGGAATTTAGAATACAGTTATCTATGTCTGATACAAAAATCAAAAAGAGGAGAGGGCCTAACAGTGATCCCTGTGGCACACCGCTTGGAACACACCTCCAGTTAGATATATAATTACCCAACACGACCGCTTGAGAGCGATTTTCGATATAAGACGTAAACCATCTCAAAAGATCACCCCTGATACCTAATCTGTGCAGTTTAGCTATAAGCAAACTATGGTCTATTCTGTCGAAGGCTTTGCTATAGTCAGTGTAGACTACGTCAACTTGCGACCCTCTTTCCATAGCTTCGGTAACAAAATCGTTTAATAAAATTAAGTTGGTGACTGTGGATCTACCTTTAAGAAAGCCGTGTTGTGATAGCGGTAGCTTGTTACTTAAGGCTGAGTACAATTGCTCATATACGATTTTCTCAAACACTTTGGATACGACACAAAGTTTCGAGATAGGACGATAATTAGTTACCTCGTTTTTTGGGCCTTTCTTGTGAATTGGCGTTATAAATGCTTGTTTCCATATTAATGGTACGTAACCTTCTTTAATAGATCTATTAAAAAGTATATGAAGAGGGACAGAAAGTTCATTGGCACATTTTATGATGAGAATAGGAGGAATGGAATCGGACCCAGCAGATTTAGAAACATCTAATGTTTTTAGTTTAAGACAAATTGAATGAGTTGACAAATTAATAGAGGTAATGTTCCCCTCCAATTCATGCGTCGTAGAAGGTAACAAATTTGGATTATCAGAATGGTTAGAAATTATATCTGGCGCCAGAAAAGTGGAATGAAAATAATCCGCGAAAAGATTACAAATATCGTTACCTGAATTCGACGTTCTGCCATCGTAGGTCATTGAGTTAGGAATTGAAGTGGATTGTGATAGAGATTTGAAGAAAGACCAGAAGTGCTTTGGGTTAGCATTGATTGAATGTTCTACCCTAGATATGTATAATTCATAGCAATATATATAAAATATATAAAAATAGCTATAAAAATTAGTAATACCAGGGGGACTGCCAACGTGTATACCTTATTACAATGCCCTAAAGACTGGCTCTCAAGTGCAATTGCCGGAACATACCAATAGGTGCTTGGCAACAAAATAACTTTTCACAAAACCCATGAAAAAGATTTCGTAGGATTAGAATAAAAAAGTATTTTAAAAACACTCTCCTATTAAAATGCAACGTTCTGTAACACTTTCAAGCCAATCTATATACAATTTTTTGAGTTCTGAGCAGAATTTCGATATTCAGGGTGTCTGGGAAGAAGTATGACAAAATTATGAAGGAGATAGGAGGGTAGGTCACCTGCCAGATATACACAAATGGCCTGTAATGTAAAATATGAAATATCTCGAAAATGGTGACACTTTTATTGAGTATAATATTACAGTATTTTTAATTGTTATCATTAACAATGCAAAATAAGCTGTTTTCTTCTTTATATTCTGGATAAGCTTGTATTTGACCACAATCTCACCACTATAATGATGTGGACGAAGATGGTAAGCACACAAAGCCTAGATGGGAACTGGCTTGCAAGTGTAGCTGTCGGAACACACCACTAGGTGCTTGGTGATACATTTTCAACTTGAGGGTGGTAGCCAGCCAGTCGGGTACTACAAAGTACCCTACCACCGTGCATGTTAGGTTACAAGCTACATTTCCGGCTAAAAACAAAAACGATTCGCTTCAAAACAACATTAGTGTGGGTACCTCTTCATTACAAGTTAACTCTCACTCATAGAAACATTAATAAATATGCTAAGAAGTGGGTTTGATACATGGTTGACATTGACGTTGAAAACGTTATTTAGGTATACTGTTTTACTATTTATTTTAAATTATATTTGTGCCTATTATCTACGAACATAAATTTATCTAGAACTGTGTGAAGAACAAGCAGCCTTAACTCAATCGACATTGCCGACTTCAGGCTATGTGTTATGGTATTTTTTATTCTGGATAAGCTTTGTGTTTGACCTCACCATGGTAAGTGATGATGTGGCCGAAGGTGGTAAGCAAACCAAGCCTTGATGGGAACTAGCTCTCAAGTGGTGGTTTAATAGTTGATCGCCGACTACTGAGTTGCTTGTAACTTAAATTATCATAAGGTCTTGATTTTTTTTTGCGCAATGATAGTATTTCTTTGTCGGCGTAATCCAGTCCAGTCAATGTCACTGGTCGTGAAAACCTTTACATGTAGTAGCTTGTGAACTAGTATTATTGTGATAAAGAAGGATTGTGGTCAATTAACAATTTGAATCAACAAACAAAAAAATACTGTGTTTCTTGGCCGTTCTTCTCTCAGTTAAGGGCAGACTTTCTAACCAGTGGTAAATTCAGTAGATCTGAACTTCATAAGTGCCCTCTTAGATTCTAAACTGAATAAATAGTTTTTACTTTGATATCTTAGATGGTAGTACTTTTAAAACTGTTGCGAACTTCATATTTGTAGATAAATATACCGGGTCTATTCGCGCACAGGATATTATCAAAATATAATTTTGACTAACCTCAACGTTTCATCGTCGTAATTTCGTTAGTTTTTATAATATGTTGTTTATTTTGATAATATTCTCTTAGATGGTAGTTCTAGACATTTAGATTTCTATGCGTTTCATGAAACACTTTGTCGTTTGATCTTATAAAAGGTGTAGCGAGACGTTTGCGTCCATTTGTTCGGTTTACGAGATAGCGTTAACCCGGGGGATACAGCTTAACAGCTGTTTTAACGTCTGCACGAGACCGTGGGGGTCGGAACGTTGTAGGGGTTGGGGGTTAACTTGTAATGTCTCTGTGCAACTAAAACTTAACCTTTGATGAAATTGTGCCTTTTTTAGTCGATGGCTAATGAGAGTTTTATTTTATAATCAGAGAGTTAAATTGGCGTGTATGGAGAAAATTGGGGGTTTATCTCTACGGAGACCTGAGTTTAAAATGCATAATGGATATGGTGGATATGTCACAAGACTGACAAGCAGGCATGCGGTTCACCTGATGGTAAGTGACAATGTCGCCTATATTTATTTAGGATTTCCAGGAGGATTGCCAATGTGTTGTCTTTTTACAAAGCCTAGAAGGTAACTAGCTCTCAAATGCAACTGCAGGAACACACTGACAGGTGCTTAGCGACAGATTTTTAATTTGAAGGTAGGGGATCGTCCATTAATCACGTGAGGCGCGAAAGGGGGGAGGGGGTTGTAGTGATAGGCATTTATTTTTTAGTTATACCTATTTAAACATAATATGGAATAAGGAAGATTTTGATACTTTGTACCAAAAATTACACGTAAAATTATTTGTATCAAAAATTACACGTAATTTTGAATAGGGGCGAAGGTTAGTCTACAACCTCACAAAGTTAAAAAGTTGTTGAAAACATCGCGTGATTAATGGACGACCCCTGACTGCTGGTCGAGTACTACAAAGTATCCTACCACCTTACACTGTGCTTCCTATATCAACGTCACTTTGCAATTAAAAGTAAACAACTACTCAACTGCTTTTATTTGAAGCCGTTACAAACTAACAAACCAACATTTACACTACACCAGATCAAGCTAAAATTGCCCTTCAGGTCCTGAAAATAAGGTACAATGAAGACGCAACTAAAATTAATATAGATGTCGTGCAGTTTAGTGCGGACTGGACGGTCTCCGGCAGATGCTGTAACGAATTTGCCTCCGATCAAAGATTTATATAGATTGATCGTTATGAAGCAGCAGTAAGACCCTGTGTCGTGAGATTTATTTTCAGTCGAACCTACTCTAGAATTTAATAATGTGAGTGTATCAGCAGGTATTTTTATTTGTCTTCTAGATCTAGTTGTCAGACGCAAACCTACTCACAGTGAAAAAATACGTAAGTGAATAAATACGTATCTTTAAATCTATAACTAATATTATAAAGAGGTAGGTAAAGTTTGTGAGTTTGTCGGGTTGTAGGGGGTAATCTCTGGATCTACTGAATCGATTTTGAAAATTCTTTTACCATTAGAAAGCCACGTTATTCGTGAGCCTATAGCTATATATTTATCCCGGGAAAAGAACCCCACCCCACTGGTACGCAGGTGAAACCACGGTGGATAGCTAGTTTTACAAATACAAACCCGTCCCGAACTGAATCCTCATAATAAAATGTAAATTACCAGGAATAAATATTATGTTTATCCAAGCTCCAAAGTCAAACTTTCATACAATAAACATAAATAGAAACTCGCATTTATAATGATTAGTAGGTAGAATACAACCTTCTATCTTTCGAATATTTGATCGGAGGTTTTGGCTCACAAATACTGTACGGTGTGGATTATTTTTTATAGCACATGTAATGCTATGAAGTTTAGGAGGTATGTCAAAATTTGTTCATAAACGTGGCCTGTGAAACTAAGGTGTTTACGTGGCTCGAGTTACGATTCGCTGTTAGGATTCCGTACTCAAATGGTCCAAATAAAACTGCATATAATTATATGCATTTCTGCCAGAAGTCTGACAAGCAGGCTGACAGGTCACCTGATGGTAAGTGACTACTGTCGCCTATAAATATTATGCGGATGGACTGCCAACTTTATTAAAAAGATAGCCATAATAAAAATCTTAGAAATTATTGTGAAATATTGGTTTTAAAAACTCTTTTAGTTTTATGCCGTTAGAAAGTGACGGATATTTTAAAAGGTTTCAATTTAGTGGACTTACTTTAAAATATTTCAAGTACTGAAACCATAGTGGTTTAACTCCCCTGCCGAGGTTCTGAAGCTTTGGAGACGTAGCGGGAATATGGTCCTTATTCCCAGCGCATACGGCACATATACAGCGCTGCTGTACAATGCGCAGAGATAAATAAAGTGCGGTGTAGCGCTCTTGATAAAAGGTACAAAAGATAATTGAAAGAATAGTCAAAGGATTCTAAAAAGAAAAATGAATTTGATCTGTGTATATCATGAACACTACCTACCACTAGGGTGAGCAAGATAATAGTGTTTTCTACCTCGTAAATAAATTTACATTTAAATAAAATTAAATATTAAATGAAATTGAAATTGCTCTATCATAGACTTATAGTACTAGCTTTTGCCCGCGACTCCGTCCGCGTGGAATTAGTAATTTGCGTAGCTTACTTTTTATCCAATTTGCTTTTTAGGGTTCCGTACAAAAAAACAGACCTTTATAGGACCACTCGTGCGTCTGTCTGTCCGGACATGTCACAGACATTTGCTCCGAGTCTACTGGACCAAATCAGGTGAAATTTGGTAGGATGGTGTAATTCTATGACCCAAACAAAGAAGACAAAAATTGATGATCTCCGAAGCTACTGAGACTAAAATTTTGAAAAAAATACAAAATATAGTTCAATGCTTGTAGATTACAGGAAATTAACAACAACCTACGCTTACACCTGAAAAAAATCATTAGAAGACTAAACTGTATCATTACTATAATGACACGGTCTCACCCGCGGTACCTATTCGAATCGGATACTGTTCACAATTTCATGGGTTTTACGCGGAACCGTCGGTGTAATTCCCCTCAAAATTGGTTCAGCCATTTTTGTGATAAGCCTGAACATACAGTTAGACAAAAATAAAAAAATGTGTTTTTTATTTTTAAATACCGTACTTAAATTAAATTACTTCGAAATGCATTTAGAAAGGCTTTTATTTTGACATTAAAAACACACACCACAGCGTTATTTATGTGTATAGATAGATAAATAATTATTTTTAACTTTTCTAAAATATTATTACGAATTCCTTGTTGAAATCTAATAGAAATACCACTTCCCACGGCACACTGAACTTCCATTTGCTAAGTGTCTACGTGCCGTGCCGTGCCGTGCCCGTACCGTTTACATATCGTTTACATACCGTTCTCGTCACGTTCTTAAATCGTATAACAAGTAGGCTACGAATATAAATGTGAATGTTTGTATGCATGGATATTTGTTACTCTTTCATACAATTTATGCCTTTTGCGGTTGAGACCATGGGTCTGTGGGGGTCTGAAGCTCGTCGTTTCGCAAATGTTTTATGTAAAAAATTAATCGAGGCCTCGGGTGAACGGCGGTCGGGGAGCTTTTTCCGCCAACGCATCAGCTTGGCCATCCAAAGAGGAAACGCTGCCAGCCTTCTGGGAACCTTGCCGATCGGCAGCAGCGACAGCCTCGAAGAAGTTTTTGATATATTATAGTTGTACATTTGTTTGTATATTTTGTACATTTGTTGTATATTTTGTACATTTGTTGTAAATAAATTAATTACGTATACCTGGATAACAAAGATAAAACATAGGATACTTTTAATTCTGGGAAAAGATAAGATCCCTCGGGGTTGCGGGTGAAAACGTAAGGGAAAGGCAGTATTTAATAAATAAGATTTTATAAAATTTGTGAGTTTATCGTAAAGAACCAGATAGGGTTCATCCTGTGACTTACAATTACATATCATATTATTTTCATATCACAGACATTATCTTACATATCATAGTAGGTACCCACCTACCTAATAAAATATTAATAACATTTCATTAGATTTCCTCCAAATACATAAAATAAATAAGAAATTTTAAAATATAATCTATCTTCTATCTATCTATATATATAAAAGTCAAAGCTGACTGGCTAACTGACTGACTGACTGATCGAACAACGCACAGCTGAAACCGCTGAACGGATTGCGCTGAAATTTGGCACGCAAATTGTTATTATGACTTAGATTTCCGCTAAGAAAGGGTTTTTTAAAATTCACCCCCGTTGTTTATTATCAGAATTACTCAAAATTTAGTATTTATGCTCTTCAATCAAATTTAAGATACAAATGTACGGATTTTTTGAATTTCAACCCTTAAAGGGGTAAAAACGGGGGTTTAAGTCTGTATGAAAAATAAATTGTTTATCATCAAAATTATTAGAAATTTAGTATTTGTGGTCTTCAATAAAATCAAAGAAACACGTGTTTAAGGATTTTTTCAATTTCAAGGGGTGTTAAAGTTTGTATGAAAAATTAATTGTTTATTATCGAAATGACTTGAAATTTAGTATTTTTGCTCTTCAATGACATTAAAGATACATTTATTTAAGGTTTTTTTTTAATATCACCCTTAAATGGGTACAAAGGGGTGTTAAAATTTGTATGAAAAATAAAAAAGCAATTTTTTGATAATTTGAAATATCCCGCCAGAACGAGAAAAACGAATCAGCCAGAATCGTGTAGTCCACGTAAGCGAAGCTGCGGGCGGAACGCTAGTATTTTATAAACATATCCAAAACAATAAACGCCCCAGCCTGTAGATTACGTAACTTTATTGCAATTTGTTTCCATTTGAACATAATGTACATATCGCATTGAAACAAATAGAAAATTTAAATTGAGGTTACGTAATCAAACCGCAGGTATATCAAAAGCAATAAAACAAAAGTAATACGTTTATAAAAACGCGTGAACACGCAAATAAAACTAAATCACTAGAAATTCAGAAACATGCAGTTAGTTTTGTTGTTAGTTTTCTTAATAAAATCACAAAGCACTCATGCTGGCTTACGAATATATGGAGGCAGGGACGCATACGACAACGAGTTTCCATTTGCGGTAGCTATAAGATATCAGGTAACAACAAGAGATGAAAGTGGCGAAACACGTTTACAATATACAGGTGTATTGTGTTCAGGTGCCTTAATATCACCGACGTGGTGTTTGACCGCCGCTCATTGTATCCAACTTGACTCCAACAAGAACTTAATAACTTTACCTCCAGAAAGAAAATTGGTCCTTACATACCAAGATCTAAGCAAAATAAGCGAAGTCACCTGGGGTATAAGACATCCGTACTTCAAAATGAGTGTCCTGGGTCTCATGTACCCAAACGATGACATAGGCCTACTCCGTTCAGAACCAATGGTCGTGAAACAGTACGCCAAACTGAGTGCCGTGGAGTATACTACGCTGATGGGCTTCGAGATGACATATGTCGGTTATGGGATAAGCCAGTCTCAATATAAATATACTCCACCATATTTCAATAGTTCACTTAAAGTTTTAAAAGCTGTAATAATTCCATGCTCCAAACAAGATCGGGTTATAACGCGTGGTCTGTGCTTCAGCCACGAGTGCGCGAATGTCGGCGTGGCGTGTGGGGGTGACTCGGGCGGCCCGCTCCTGCACACTTCGGGTGTGATCGGAGTACTGTCTATAGGATACCCGAAATGCGATATAGCAGAAAGCAGTATGACGTGTCGGTGGTAGCTGATTTTTCTGGAAACGCTGTACCAATAAGTCCTCATATTTATTGGATCTCAAAAATAATTACTGATCATAATCATGCTAATACGTAATTCTGGAAGTTTAAAACTTGCAATAAACAATAAAAAAACTCGTACGTCAATATGAACTGCCTTACAACTGATATTAAAAAAATCTGAACGGAAATTTACACAGAATCACAAGGATTTCCCAAAATTCACCCCCGAAGGGGATGAAACGGTAGTCCAAATTTTGTACGAAACTCTATCGTTTTTAATTTGAAATGACTGAAATTTGGTATTTAGCCTCTAAATGTAAAATAATAAAACATGTTTCTAAAGATTTTTTAAATTTCATCCCACAAAGTCTGTATGAAAAATAATTTAATTTTACTTCACGAGTGCAATTAGAATGATCTTTATTGTACAAAACACCGCCAATATTATTCAATAAAACTATGAAAATAAAACGAAAACGCAACATCACTTCCCAAGCTCCCGCCAAAAAGTCAAAGTTGAATGACGTTTCCAAAATGGCGGCTGTAGTTCCATGTTCTGCTACGTCATACATAAATTGGTGGGTATAAATTACGTTGCGGAGTCGATTCTCTGCGTGCGGGGACTATGTCACTTCTTCATAACACATTTTTTATTCTTTGTTTTTATACCTAGGTATATGTTCATAGCAATTTTTGGCAATTGCGTCTCAAGGGTACTTTGCAGGCGAAACGTGTAGGGGACAGACAATAAGATAGGACTTTACCTATATTACTCCATATTCCGACTTGTCATTCCGTCCCTTGCTTTAGTTATATTGAAATAAGTGTGTTTGGCAACATTGCATATCTACTTCAGTTTTGTTCAATAACATGTGTATTATTTTGTTACATTATTAAAAGAAATATATATATTTTTTTTAATACTGGATAAGCTTGTGTTTGACCACAATCTCACCATGGTAAGTGATGATGTGGCCGAAGGTGGTAAGCACACAAAGCCTAGATGGGAACTGGCTCTCAAGTGCAGCTGTCGGGACACACCGATAGGTGCTTGGCGAAAGATTTTCAACTTGAGGGTGGTAGCCAGCCAGTCGGGTACTACAAAGTACCCTACCAACGTGCTATGGTTTCCTCACGATGTTTTCCTTCACCGAAAGCTCAAGCTTATTGTAGGATTCGAACCCACGACCTTCGTCGCGGTATTCGACGTCACTTACCACTGAGATATCATCGCCTTAAATCTGATATAAATGAGAGTAGTAGCGGATTTTGGTTTGGGAGTGACTTGGGCTGAGTATAGGTTTTATTAAAAATAAAAACAAGTATTTTTACGTCACATGTTTGATTTATGAAAAATTCTATCGCACGGTTTGGAAGGTGTCTGTTTCCGAGAACTGGCCCGTCAAGTTGACGGGCCAGTTGGCGTGGTTGGTTAAGACACTACCTATCACGCCGCAGGTCGTGGGTTCGATTCCCATCCAGGACACACATTTGTGTGCTTAAACATGTCTGTTTGTCCTGAGTCTGGGTGTAATTATCTATTTAAGTATGTATTTACAAAAAAAAAGTAGTATATGTAGTATATCAGTCATCTGGTTTCCATATTACAAGCTCTACTTAGTTTGGGATCTGATAGCCGTGTATGAACAAATTACTGAGGTTATTTATTTATTTATTTAAGTTGACTTTTACATTACATATTAGAATTATACCCATATAAATATATAAATAAGTACCAATCGGGTCACATTGCTACAGAATCTCCCGATGAGTCAATTTGTTTGCAGCACACTCCTTTGGAATATGAATAGCTTAAATATTCCATCTACTTGTAATGAAATATTCGTTTATTCAGATAAGGGATATAGAATATCTTAGGGGCTTACCCTTTTTTGGTACCATAGGATTTGTCGGGTAAAATAACCGCGTCGGGTGTTACATCACGTATGCTAAATAACATGTTTTTTATTGGAATTAAAAGATAAAAAAAAACAATATTTATTAATGACTAAATCCGGGTGTGGACCGGGATTACCTCCGTTGAATAACTGTTCCGTTTGGCCAAAGACAAGGAGATATACAAGAAGTTGACGGCCGAACTTCAGAATTGAAGAGGCACTTGAAGAAGAAAGTGTACAGTGGGTCAATAAATAATTATGCTTGTAAATTAAGACAGAAAGATTTGTCTGTATGCTTTATTTTTTAATTCACAAAGATGCTTCGAATTTTGAATAGGTGTTCGCTAATTGGTCGAAATTTAACCATAGTTTCTTTAAGGAAATACCTATCTGTTCCAAATATTTTTTATCTATATTCTATGAATATAAATATGTAAAAAGAGAAGGCCTAACTTACTGACTCATCAACGCCCAGCCTAAACCGTTAGATCTAGACAGCAGATTTTTTTCACAGGTGTTGTTTTTAAGATGTAGACGAGAAAGTATTTCAAAATTCAACTCCTAAAGGGGTAAAAAGGGGTACGCGGGTGAAACCGCGGGAAGGAAAGCTAGTTGATACAAGCTCGCCAATAGCTACAAAAAAAAGACAATCGGTTGATAAACAGACGAGTAAAAGGGGTTGGTACCTTAATCACAAGATCTCAATTTAAAAGGTGAATCTTGTTATAGATGAAGTAGTAATAGTACCCTTAAGTCTAGAAGCTAGTAGTTTCATTAAAACTACGCTCAAGAGGTGAGCTCGCTTCATCCTCAAGTCACTCAGTGGGTGAGTCGAAGTAAAATATTACTTTGGAACACTGTGGCAGGCCGGTTGGCGTGATTGTCTGTTTATCTTGAGTCTGGGTGCAAATATCTATTTATAAAAAAACACGAGTGAGCAGAACGAAAAAAAGTAGTCTCATTTGATGTGTAACAATTGACATCTCACCCTGGTAATACCATACATGTACCAACCTCTTTGGGTTAGAGGCTGTATGGGCTAATACCCTTTGCCTGCTCTACAATAGACGAAGTGTTCCTATCTGACAGCCAACTCTACCAGGTAGTTTCCTGTTACATACTTCCAGGAAATTGCAGGAAAACGAGAGGAAAGATGTTACACATCAAAGAACCAAAGTAGTTTTTTTTAAATTCTGTATAAGCTTGTGTTTGACCACAATCTCACCATGGTAAGTGATGATGTGGCCGATGGTGGTAAGCACACAAAGCCTTGATGGGAACTGGCTCTCAAGTGTAGCTGTCGGAACACACCGATAGTTGCTTGGCGACAGATTTACAACTTGAGGGTGGTAGCCAGCCAGTCGGGGACTACAAAGTACTCTACCACCGTGCTATGGTTTCATCACGATGTTTTCCTTCACCGAAAGCTCAAGCTCATTGTAGGATTCGAACCCACGACCTTCGCCGCGGTATCCGACGTCAGTACCACTAAGCTATCATCGCCTTAAAAGTTGTATATCAGTAAATCTGGTATCATCATCAACATCAGCCCGTGCTAGTCCACTGCTGGACATAGGCAAATCTGGTATACAACTCTGATTTCCATAGTACAAGCTCTGCTTACCTGCTTCTTGCTTCTGATGTTGCAAGTGCAAGCGTCAATAGGCTACGGTAACCGCTTACCATCAGGCGGGCCGTATGCTTATCGACCAAAATCACTGTGGGGAATGGCGGTCACGCAAATTAAATGACCAACTCCAAAAACTATAAAACGTGAAATAAACGACATAAAAATTAGTACAGAAGCAAGAATTACGAGTATATTGTAAGAGATCGTGAACAAACCGATATTCCGATGGAGTGCTATAAAGCCATCACCGGGCGAAGTGAACAAAAAGCTTGGAGCACTGCCAAGTTTACTTTTTGCTAACTTCAAGCGTCGGTTAAGAGTGGGGTGGAGCTTATTAGTTGTAATAATATATTATGTAGATTAATATCAAAAATGTTATGGTAAACGAATTTGTTTTGAGACAAATTAAACGCAGTAGCAGTGTTCCCACATTGTTCTTATATTGAAATTAAAATTAAATGAAAGTTTCTTACAACTGAACAAACTGTAAAAAAGAGCATTGACAAATATGTCATTGCTCTTTTTTACAATTTGTATGTATCGATATGCAGCACTACAACACTAGCAAAGGATGTACACACATCAAAAAAAGTTTGTGATCACTCATAAGCTGATATAATTTCTTAGATTGAACTTTATGAAGAAAAAATCTTTGCTATGTGTTTTCTTTAAATAGAAATAGGTACCTTGTTTGAAATTAAAAAAAATAAAACTCTTTTTAATAAAAAAAATATGGAGTACGTAGATAATTAATCATAATGATGATTTTGATTTATCAAAGTGATCGCAAACATTTTCTGATGTGTGTACACCTCCACTGTAAGGGATTAGTAAAAAGAGTGGGGCATTATCTACGTGTCTATTGAAATCTGACTGAGATAAATTACTAGTTGCTATCACTTCCAAAGGCCACATGAACTTTTTTTTACAATAATATAAGTAACCAGAACAATGTAATTTCTATGTAAGTAAATAAGTTTATTTTATGTACGTGAATTTTGTAACCTAATAAAATAATGTAATTCTTATTTATCGAAGTAAATATACTCTATATAAGGCGACATTCATTAGAGTTTATTTTATTTTGTGTAAGAGAATTTTGAAACCAAAATAATGTAATTCTTATTTATTTAAGTAAATAAACTCTATGTAAGCGACTTTAAAGTTTATTTTATTTTATGTACGAGTAGGTCCGCAAATCAGTCCATCACTAAGTAGGTATATTGAATGATGTTGCTCCAAAAGCATGACGCCGACTCCACAGTTTTCCCAGTTTCCATTATATTGTTTAAACTCCATCGAGCGTGATTGCGTTGCTTTTTAAAACGTGTTTGACTTCCGTTTCTTGAAAATATTCTTTCAATGAATACTTTTATCAATTTTTACAAATCTATTTCCAATTTTCGATCGACTTTACATTTTAATATCTTGTAGAAAAATAAAATTATATTTTATTTGTTCAGGGAAAGGTTTGAATGAATAAGATTTGGTGTTGCTATACAAATCTTCACTTTGTGCAAGTCTAGCTTGTGTAGAGTACTAAAATCTGACTATAGGACGGTTGATCTGCTAGGTACACTCCTACCAACTTATCTGTGAAATGGCGAAAATTGGAACTACGGCCGTCATGTACATTCGAATGTCACAACTGCACTGACCTCTATTAAAAGACGCTGGACTGGCTATCCCATACAAAATGACAGCTATTTGCTGTGCCGATTCAAAGCGCCCCCAGTGACAGACGTGAGAGTTCTGAGAACTAATAAGATTGCAAATGGCCGTTGTTTGTTGATTTTACGCTAAGTGTCTCCGCGGAATATATTAGTTCCATTCCCCCACACTGCTGCCGTCAGCACCGTCAGCGCCAAAATGGCGATTTTCAAATAGGCACATGAAATTAATAACGATAGCCAGTTCAGCGTATTTTAATAGAGGTCAGTGCACAACTGTCAGTTACCTATTAATTTCAGTGACCACTAGCGCCACCCTTCAGTTCACAGATAAGTTGGTGGCACTGTAAGAAGGACGTTTACTATCAAATTAACTTCTTTTTATTATATGGAATATCTATTATTAGAAATAATTCTAGTATGTCTGTCTATACTTCAATGATTTTATAATTAATCTTATTATACTTAAGAATAATTTATAAATAATTAAATAAGTTTACAATATGATTTGTATATGCGTTAAAAAGTATGTGTGTTGAGTTTGTAAAAAGGGAAATATAATAAAAAGGAATCTTATATTGATAAAATTATAAAATCATCTACTCGACGATTTTATAATCAATCTCGTTATACTTAGAATAATTTATAAATATGTAATTAAATAGGTTCACAATCTTATTGTCATATCCGTTAGAAAGTAGGGTGTGTTGATTTCTGTAGGTAGTTGATTTTATAAAAAGGGAAGCGACTAGATGAGGAGGGACAGTTGCTTATCTAATTTCGAAGTGAACTTATCTCTAAGATGTAATAACAATAAATCGTGTCGTAATTGAACAATATATTTAATTCTTCGCCTGATACCTTATACTATGTAGAATATTGCGCTGCAGTTGAGGCTTCGTGGTGGCGAAAATAACAAGTTGAGGGTCGTGTCACTTATCCACGCTTCGTGGACATAGAATCTCTTAAGTAGTTACAGTGTTGCCATGACAATAAATCTAAATATACCAAAATATAATCTGAATAGTGAAATACGAATACCTATTTATTTAAAAAAACTCACGATTTTTTAACTCCATTATAAAAAACAAATTGGCTTGTCGAGTTCTTGTCCTACATCTCAACTGGAGCGTGCTAGTTTAATTGAAACTTGAGAGTAAATTTTTTATCAAGTTTTAAAAATGTTGTGAAATACAAATTCAGGACTGGGCGCATGATTCTGTAATGAGATAACCTCCTGCGCTTTTGAATTTGCTTATACATAATTATAAGGATCGTGTTTTAGTTGAGAAGGCATGCTACCATATTTACTAATATTTATATGACAATGCTTGGATGTAACGCTTTTTCAGGACACATGTAAGTTTGTTTTGTAAGAGTAATTGCTGAGTTTATTGCCGGCTCTTCTCAGCAAAAGCAACCCTCCAAATCGTGCGTTAGAGGCTGACAATTCAAAAGTGCCTGTGAAGGTTTATTTGGATGAATAATCTCATCATTTTTTCATCTTTCAGGGAAAAACATAACAGTTTTCATGAATATTTAAAGCTTACAACTTGACCTTCAGTTCTGAGATTGACTGAGACACATTTGTCGAAATTACCATTTTTCGAAGTCTTCAATACTAAAACGAAGCAAAATTATAATTTACCTTATTTTTAAGCGCTTTAGTGTGGCGTTAAAAGATTTGGATACACAAGGATCATTGTTGGTATAATAAAATATTAATTATCAATTACTCGCCCCTCAGTTTCACCCGTGCTCCAGAGGGAATTAAAAAAAACTTGAGAGGTGTCAAGGGACACCCTGATGGAACGAAGTTATATAAGTCGAGAGTGTATATATATATAAATAGAAATGAAAATATCTGGCTTGCTTTCTATAAGAGAGAGACAGACAGAGAAACATGCGCACGCCGCACAGCTTACAATAGCTTACTACACACAACTATCACCGACAGTGACAGTGACACTAAAAGTGTCGTGACAATTTTTCGTAAGATTTTTTTCCGTCTAGCCCTCTTTCACAAAGCGCGATAAGGAACTTCGTTCCAATAAAATACAGCTCAATGTAGACACTTTATGATAATGTAGCTTAGGTAGGTATTACGAGTATTGACGAAAGATATGATGATGATAAATAACTAAATAAATAAACGTGACCAGAGGGCTGGCGAATACCTTGGCCAAAGAATAAGCATTGCCATACAGCGTGGCAATGCCGCCAGCATTCTGGGCACGCTACCAATTGGCAGCATTTTTGACCAGTTGTCTCTTTTTTTATTAGTTATTATAATATATATTTTTTTAATACTTAATCACTTTTTGTTTTTTGTATATATTATTAGGTTAGTGTTTAAAATTATATGTGTATGTAAGTTTTGTATATTTAAGTAGTTAATTTGAAATATAACTCTATCTATCGTATAAATAAACAAATTCGTATAGTCAAATAAATAAATAATCAATTTATACCTTTTGCGGTTGAGACCATGGGTCCGTGGGGGTTTGAAGCTCGTCGTTTCGCAAATATTTTATGTTAAAAAATAATCGAGGCCTCGGGTGACCGGCGGGCGGGGAGCTTTATCCGCCAACGCATCAGCTTGGCCATCCAAAGAGGAAACGCTGCCAGCCTTCTGGGAACCTTGCCGATCGGCAGCAGCGGCAGCCTCGAACAAGTTTTTTATATATTATAGTTGTACATTTGTTGTTATTAAATAAACCTTACCTCTTTATAATATTAGTATAGACTAGCTTTCCGCCCAGCGGTTTCACCCGCAATCCCATTTGTCCATGCAAACTTTGGACCCCCATTTCATCCCCTTAGGGGTTGAATTTTGGAGAATCCTTTCTTAGTAGATACCTGCGTCATAATAACTAAATGCGTGCCGAATTTCAGCGCTACCCGATCAGTGATTTGACCTGTGTGATAGATCAATCAGTCAGTAACGATTGCCTTTTATACAGATTGTAGGTATTAGAAGAGTAATCTATTCATCATTCCTTAACAAGCTGAGCTCGGAGGTTCACTCGTCACCAATGTCACGTGACTCACGTTCAAGCGGCGGCAGGTAAGCAATGCTTGGTATTCCTCGACCCTTGCAATTACGTGGCTCGCACTTATCTTAGTACAGTCGGATTGGTAAACATTCGACTTTGAGGTAAGTATTCAGTGATCATCTTTTTATTTATGGTAAGTGATGATGTGGCCGAAGGTGGTAAGCACACAAAGCCTAGATGGGAACTAGCTCTCAAGTGCAGCTGTCGGAACACACCGAAAGGTGCTTGGCGACAGATTTTCAACTTGAGGGTGGTAGCCAGCCAGTCGGGTACTACAAAGTACCCTGCCACCGGGCTATGTTTTCCTTCACCGAAAGCTCAAGCTCATTGTAGGATTCGAACCCACAATTATATACGGGGAGTCCGGTAAGTAGTATGACAGACAAGATGGAGATAGGTTGGCGAGTCACCTACCAAATTTTAAATAAAAAATTCAAAAGTCATAAATTAAAAAAGAAAAACTTGAGAGGTGTCAAGGGACACCTGGATGGAACGAACTTATAGAAGTCGAGAGAGTATATATATATATATATATATATAAAAAAAAATATCAATGAAAATATCTGGCTTGCTTTCTATAAGAGAGAGAGAGAGAGAGAGAGAAAGAGAGAAAGAGAGAGAGAGAGTCGGGTGACAGCAACTGTCACCCAACTCTACCCGACCCGACCCGATAACTGACACTTTTTGACAATTTTCCGTCTAGCCCCCTTTCACATTCACAACGCGCGATAAGGAACTTCGTTCCAAAAATATCTATAATGTTCGAAATAACTACTACATGTACCAACAATATTTACTAAAATATATGACTTAAAGATATACACCCAGTCAGTAATTTTTCATGGATGGATGGATGGATGGATGGATGGATGGATGGATGGATGGATGGATGGATGGATGGATGGATGGATGGATGGATGGATGGATGGATGGATGGATGGATGGATGGATGGATGGATGGATGGATGGATGGATGGATGGATGGATGGATGGATGGATGGATGGATGGATGGATGGATGGATGGATGGATGGATGGATGGATGGATGGATGGATGGATGGATGGATGGATGGATGGATGGATGGATGGATGGATGGATGGATGGATGGATGGATGGATGGATGGATGGATGGATGGATGGATGGATGGATGGATGGATGGATGGATGGATGGATGGATGGATGGATGGATGGATGGATGGATGGATGGATGGATGGATGGATGGATGGATGGATGGATGGATGGATGGATGGATGGATGGATGGATGGATGGATGGATGGATGGATGGATGGATGGATGGATGGATGGATGTTTGTTACTCATTTACGCCGGAACGGCTGAATGGATCTGGCAATATCCATGAAATTTGGCATAGAGATAGATTATAGTCTGAAATAGCACATAGGCTTTTTATCCCGGGAAAAGATAAGATCCCTGGGGAACGCGGGTGAAACCGCGTGGCGGAAAGCTAGTCACAACATAAGTAACAGATTATTTTCTTTCACAAATAGATGAGTCGTCGTGACAGACTGTACTCAGGTGCCAACATGTTCATCGAATCATTACTTGTCGATAGAATTCTTGTGAAAAGGAGAAATATGAAATGAACGAATAATTCAGAAGTTCGGGAAGTTCTTATCAATGATGTAAATTGAAAATCTGATTTATATTTCGCTTACCATAAATGTTCTCTTTCTTGGTATATATTTTACCCAAATGTAACTGTATTTTGTTTAAGGCGATGATAGCTCAGTGGTAAGTGACGTCGAATACCGCGGCGAAGGTTGTGGGTTCGAATGAGCTTGAGCTTTCGGTGAAGGAAAACATCGTGAGGAAACCATAGCCCGGTGGTAGGGTACTTTGTAGTACCCGACTGGCTGGCTACCACCCTCAAGTTGAAAATCTGTCGGCAAAACACCTATCGGTGTGTTCCGACAGCTGCACTTGAGAGCCAGTTCCCATCTAGGCTCATCCCATCATCACTTACCATGGTGAGATTGTGGACAAACACAAGCCTATCCAGAATTAAAAAAAAAACGCTGGGGTGATATTTTATTAACACGGGCAACACTCGATGGTCCTAAAAAACAAAACCTAGATGGGAACTGTATCTTAAGTGCAACTGTCGGAACACACCGATAGGAGCTTGACGTGAGAGTGGTAGCCAGCCAGTTGCGTACCTACTACAAAGTACCCTACCACCGTGTTCTAGTTTCCTCACGATGTTTTCCTTCACCGAAAGCTCAAGCTCATTGTAGGATTCAAACCCACGACCTTCACCGTGGTATCCAACGTTGACAACACTACTTTAGCTATCATCGCCTCTTTCAATAAAAAAAGGAAAAGAAAATAGCACCAAAAATAGCAAACACAATATTTTCAACAATTACTCTATAATTCGGTTATATCCAAATGCGGCAGTCGCATTCGACACCCGAATATCCGCAATATCGGTAATATTGTAGAGCGAGTGATTTATCTCTCGTCGATTGTGTTTATTGCCGGGACGGATGTTTCGCTCTTTTTGGGATTGACCCATTTGTGATACGATGTCGTGCTCTGCGTATTGTGTATCTACAGCATCAGTTAATTGTTTTTTTTTTAGTGTCAACTGCCCCATTTTTAGGGAGGACGGTTTATGATGAAAAGTTTATTGAAATGAAATGTTTATTCATCCAAATAGGCCTTCACAGCCACATATGAATTTTCAGACTCTAATACACGGTTCGGAAGGTTGCTTTTGCTGAGAAGAGCCGGCAATAAACTCAGCAATTACTCTTTCAAAAACAACTTACAACTGTAACATTCATAATTATTTATCTAGTCTCACTGACAATATTTGCGTGTTATGGCGTCAAAAATAGTAATCTATAGAATTTAATTCTGACTGACTTAATAAAAATTTAAACTGATTTATTAAGTTTAGGCCCTGGTAAGGCACTTATGAATGTTTACAATTGACTCTACCACTGGTTCGGAATACACTTAAACTGAGAAGAATTACTGTAATACACCAGATTAATAAACATTTTTCATTTGCGTAGGCCTACCAGTAGTAATTTTAATTACGTTTTGATACCTTGATTTTGATACCTGCAACATCTATTGAAGATACGGAAAATTTTGACGCACACATTTATGTATGTCTCATTGTTCACTAAATTTTAATTGCCAGAATATTACTTTTTATTTTCTAAATAGTTCATTGCAATAAATAAATCAGTTTCACTTGTAAGCGCTTTTGTGTACTTGTAGAATCCACTGACATATCTTTGGATATTGTGGCGACGTATGATATATTACGGTTTGCTCGTAAATACATACGGTAGAAGTCAGTGTGCGTACTGGGAATACATTCGATGCCTATCGTATACATAGAGTATTGGATTTATTTTACTATTGTTCGCCCACTGATCAAAATTCGACCATAAAGTGTTAAGGATAAAAAGTCTGTTTATAATTTTTTTTTGGTAACACTAAAGCTGTCAAAATTAATATTAAATTTAAGGCAATCAATAGCTCCGTGGCAAGTGACGTCGAATACCGCGACGAAGGTCGTGAGTTCGAATCCTACAATGAGCTTGAGCTTTCGTTGAAGGAAAACATCGTGAGGAAACCATAGCACGGTGGTAGGGTACTTTATAGTACCCGACTGACTGGCTACCACCCTCAAGTTGAAAATCTGTCGCCAAGCACCTATCGGTGTGTTCCGACAGCTGCACTTGAGAGCCAGTGCCCATTTAGGCTTTGTGTGCTTACCACCTTCGGCCACATCATCACTTACCATGGTGAGATTGTGGTCAAACACAAGCTTATCCAGAATAAAAAAAAAACAAAAAAAAAATCGGCGAAGAATCTTAGAAAATGAGAAAAATTATATGAAGGCATTGTATATTTGTGAGTCAACCGCTTGTAAATGTATTTTTAATACATATTAGGTATATTATAAAAATTGTATCTTTCTGTACTCCTTTTCCATATAAACTTTAACTGATGGGTCACCTAACTTTAAGTAAATACCGTTGCCTAAATAGACTTTAGCAATATCAGGGGTGTCAATTGCCTACTTATATATTATTGCCGACCAAAGTCTAGATATAATAACCTAAGCCTCGTTGATAATACCTTCAACATATTATTAAACCACAGCAATATAGTGAAGTAGCTATCCCCCACGATTTCACCAGCGTTCCCGAGGGATCTTCCCCTATGTCCTTCTCCAAGATTCCATCTATCTCTAGACCAAAATTCATAAAAATGGTTCAGCGGTATAGGCTTGAAAAGGACAGGATAGGAACAGACAAATAAAGTTACTGTCGCATTTATAATATTAGGAAGGATTGACCAAGCCGGTCTACACCGTCAACAGCAATATGTAGCGGATAATCCGGTAAATACGCCCGGCGTCACGCACCTCCGGATTTGTTTGTCACGCTCTCACAGTCCAGTTCAGTCTAATTAAGTGTTGAAAAGGCTATTTTTAAAATGCTATAAATAAGGAAATTAATAAGGATTATTTAAAAATAAAAGGCACTATGGAGGAGCCAGGTGTTAGACAGACTCCTCCATTGAAAAGGGAAGATTTTCCGCCAGGCTAGGTCATCGTGCCTGGGGACCACGGTCCAACTGTTGATGTTGGAATCTTGTGTATATGGAGATCGCATAGAAAACTTCGTAAGCGCGATGTAGATTATTGGAACGCCATCTATCTAGGAGTCGTGCGAACTATATCTATTTGTAGATAGATGACGCTACAGTACTTACAATTTATTAACAACAAATGTAGGTACAAAATACACAAACTATAATTATATAAAAACTTCCTCGAGGCTGCCGCTGCTGCCGATCGGCAAGGTTCCTAGCAGGCTGGCAGCGTTTCTTCTCTCTTTCTTTATAATAAACGATTGAGTTCTGAGTTTTTTTTAACCATAATATCAAAGTTGATAAGCACACCAAGCCATTTTATGTGAGTCTGAGAAGCAAGTAGGCCACCTGATGGTAAGTGGCTACCGTCACTTACAGACTCATTATCATTTTGTGGAATGAGCTCCCTGTAGAGGTGTTCCCTAAAGACTACAGCATGGGGTTCTTCAAAAGAGGAGTAAGAAGGTTTATGCAAGGTCGGCAACACGTTCGTGACGCCTCTGGTGTTGCAAGCGTCCATAGGCTACGGTAACCGCTTACCATCAGGTGGGCCGTAAGCTTGTTTGCCACCTAGTGGGATAAAAAAAAATAGACATTAGCATTACCACAGACTAACACCTATGTGTTTTCAATTCCTTGAAGGCAACTGGTAAGTGCATCAGCCGGAACACACTTATAGGTGCTTAGATTTTCATCTTGAGTGTGGTAGCCAGCCAGTCGAGTACTACAAATAACCCTACCACAGTGTGGTGGTTTCCTCACGATATTCAC
The DNA here is from genome assembly GCA_951361185.1 of Ochropacha duplaris. Taxonomy (NCBI): domain Eukaryota; kingdom Metazoa; phylum Arthropoda; class Insecta; order Lepidoptera; family Drepanidae; genus Ochropacha; species Ochropacha duplaris. The sequence continues at coordinate 10,707,991 of OX592704.1, read as the reverse complement.
CACAACTGATTTGAAAATCGTTGTAGGCACAAGGAGTAGGGTGTTTTTATTATTTATATTATTTATATTAGTTTATATTATTTTTTGACGGGCCGGTTGGCGTGGTTGGTTAACACACTGCCTATCACGCCGCAGGTCGTGGGTTCGATTCCCATCCAGGACACACATTTGTGTGCATGAACATGTCTGTTTGTCCTGAGTCTGGGTGTAATTATCTATTTAAGTATGTATTTACAAAAAAAAAGTAGTATATGTAGTATATCAGTCATCTGGTTTCCATATTACAAGCTCTGCTTAGTTTGGGATCAGATAGCCGTGTGTGAAAAATGTCCGAGGATATTTATTTATTTATTTTATTTATTTATTATTATTATTATTTTAGTTGTATTCTAATAAATGTTTAGCTTTCTTTCTTTCATTTTCCTTTACTAAAACTTCAAGGACATTGAATTAACGACTTTCGACACAGTATCAACGTCCTCTAACACTAAACTAAAAACCATTTTACAATAATATTTAGTGTTGTAATCTTCGGACATTTTCTTCGGACATTTGTTCACACACGGCTATCTGATCCCAAACTAAGCAGAGCTTGTAATATGGAAACCAGATGACTGATATAATACATAGATTACTTTTTTTTTGTAAATACATACTTAAATAGATAATTAATAGTAATAAATTAGTGACCCTACCTGGCGGGTACTCGGTAACTTTCGATTAAATTAAGTAATCCTTTTATATCTTCCATTACTCTAATTGCCATTTTATACAATGAGAAAAACGACACCTTTTACTATAGCTTCTTACATTGCGAACTTTAGGGTTGTAACTATGCTTTGACGGGCAGGTTGGTTGGTTAGTTAAACTCGACACAGTCGTGGGTTTGATTCCTATACAGTACAATATAAACTCAAAAAAACTCTAGGAAACCAGGTAACAGTAAAGGTATTATCTCTCTATAATCCACGAAGACCTATTATAAGAACTTTATTTGTCCTATACATAATGTTTACTCAAAAACAGGTATTTATTTACAACAAATGTACAAAATTGTAGTATCTACTGGATATCGACATATTACTTATCGATATAGATATATCGATATCACACTACAACACTAGGGAAAGGATGCACACTTGCATTGTAATAAATGATTAGGAATAAAGAGTGAGATGTCAGTTTTTCCTGAATCCTAGACTCATTAGATTCCAAAATCGAACATTCTGTTTTTAAAATTGCAAAAGAGTAGAGTACTTAATTCAAATGTATTTTTCTTTGGTCTTTAGCTTTTATATTATAAATTTAAAATGTGTTTTAAAAGAAATCATTATAATTATATAAATAATTTGATGTATTTTACGTTAGACGTATAATTTATAATGTAGATGAAATAACAGACCATTACTTTCTCAAACCAAATAAATATCAAATATGTTCAAAAGATTTCATATCCATTGAGAATTTACATGATATATTTTTTTTACCAATAACGCTGCCTACCAAACACTATTACTAAAATATTCGCTCGTATTTTTACACATTTCAATTAAATAAAAATAATGAAAAATATTCGATGCCTCAATCGATTCAATCTCACTGGCAATCAATAAAAAAGATGTTGCCAGCTTTAAAAAAGTAGAAATAGAATGCCAGACTATAATGAAGATTGCAGAATGACAATGTTTCAACAATAAAAATAATTTCCAATAAAACGGACCCTACCCTTGCATTTTTTCTTGGATAAGCTTGTATTTGACCGCAATCTCACCATGCTAAGTGATGATGTGGCCGGAGGTAGTAAGCACACAAAGCTTAGAAGTATTGATAATTGAAACCTTGTCACCCATACTAAAAATCAGACTTGTGGTATTAAAAGTGATGATTCATACTTGTGAACAGGTGCTGCTTGTGGGAGCTGGTCTGCTTGAGTTTGTTGTTTATTAAGTCAGTCATAATTAAATTCTATAGATTACTATTTTTGCCGCCATAACACGCAAATATTGTCAGTGAGACTAGATAAATAATTATTGAATGTAATAGGTGTAAGTTGTGTTTGAAAAGAGTAATTGCTGAGTTTATTGCCGGCTCTTCTCAGCAAAAGCATCCTTCCGAACCGAGCACTTAGAGTCAGACTATTCATAAGTGCCTGTGAAGGCCTATTTGGATGAATAAACAGTTTTATTTCATAGGAAATAAACGCCCAGTGTGCGTCAAAACCATTTCCGCATTTTGTGGTGTCCACCAGTTGCCACCTAGTAGCCAAGTGTGCGGCAGCGTTAATTCTATCACATCATTATCAGAATGTCGAGATTTGACAACATAATTAACTCCCCTCGGGTTTTGACTCAATCTCGAAATGTGGAACATTATTTTCGCTGTACTAACAAACAGGGTAAGATTAACAGATTTCGCTTCAGAGATGTTGTAATCTCTTCCATTTGAACATATATATTGTAAGTACTATGTTACAATATACACCGTTTATTAATTATTAAAGCCGTTTCATTTAGTTTTTAATGTAAAATATTAAAACTAAAACAACACGCTTTAATAGAACATCAAACTAAATGGTAAATTTTTAATAAATTTAAATTAAGGATAGTGTGATTAGCAAAAAAAATTATTTTATTGTAAAAAAAAAGCGTGGGGTGCTTAATTGTTATTAATATTTTATTGCCAGATATTTCATTGGCAGAAGTAGTCATTTTGAAAATATCTTAATTCATCTTTTAAAGTAAAGTAAAAGATAAAATCCATCGGGAACACGGATGAAACCGCAGTTGACAATAGTCTTTATTAAATTTCTCTTCACATCCCTTCTTGAAAAACCCCAGGGTGCAACATACCACTTTTATAATTCTAGGTTGTTTACAACAAACTTCTTGAGGTTTCTTTAACTTTGAAATCGAGCCCCCTTTAAAACAAAACAAACAAACTGAACTTCGCATCGCCTGCACAACTTTTAAGGACTTCGCAGCGTCTTCAGTAGGTTTTTCTTATTTCATGAATACAGAATCAGTGTAACGAATGCTTTACTTTTCATTTTTACGCTGCTGGGGTAAAACGAGATAAAAGATTCTGTCGTTCAAACGAAAGATATCTTAGCTCAAAACCTCAATTAGCGATGATAGCTCGGTAGTAGTGACGTCGTATACCACGGCGAAGGTCGTGGGTTTGAATCCTTCAATGTATGTCCAAAGGAGTGTAGCTCAAGGTAGGTCACTACCACAGCGTCACCATAGCTTTTAAATCTATACTAATATTATAAAGAGGTAAAGTGTTGTGAGGTTGTAGGGGGTAATCTCTTGATCTACTGAACCGATTTTGAAAATTCTTTTACCATTAGAAAGCCACGTTATTTACGAGTGTCATAAGCTATATTTTTATCCCGGGGAAAGATAAGATCCCACGGGAACACGGGTTAAACCGCGGGGGACCGATAGTATGAAATGAATTAAAATAAACAAGACACAATCTTACTTAGTTCAGTATTTGAAGGCCTGAGCTCTATGTACGGAACCCTAGAATGTCTAATTTCGCACAATAAAGCTCACACAAGGGTTGTCGCATCGATTATTCACTGGAGTGTAAATCAACTGGGTGTCTATCCGGTCACCCTTTGACGCAGCCCTAGTGGCATTTATTGTGGAATGACACTTCATTTGCGTCAAATGTTTTTGTGCTCTAGCCATAAGCGTAATGGTTTGAGGATATCTTTCGAAGGGATGATTACCTAAGTACCAACGAGGTGTGAGTAGGTAGATACTCAAAATAATGAGATCATAGAAACTATACTAGCTTTTCGCCCGCAGCTTTGCCCGCATGGACTACACGATTAAACAAACGTACAGACTTTATTATTTTACATTTAGTATTTAGCCTAAATACCAAATTTTATTCATTTCAAATTAAAAATGACAGAGTTTCATACAAAAATTTTGACCCCCGTTTCATCCCTTCAGGGTGAATTTTGGAAAATCCTTTCTTAGCGGAAACCTACGTCATAATAACTACCTGTGTGCGCAATCCGTTCAGTGGTTTCAGCTGTGCGTTGATAGATCAGTCAGTCAGTCAGTCAGTCGATCAGTTTTTAGTTTTAGACTATCTATCCCTAAGGGATCTTATCTTTTCCCGGGATGAAAAGTATCTTGTGTTTCTTTTTACTTTTGGATAAGCTTGTGTTGACCGCAGTCTCACCATGGTAAGGGATGATGTGGCCGAAGGTGGTAAGCACACAAAGCCGAGATGGGAACTGGCTCTCAAGTGCAGTTTTCGGAACACACCAATAGTTGCTTGGCGACAGATTATCAACTTGAGGGTGGAAGCCAGCCAGTCGGGTTAACAAAGTTACTTTCGCCGAAAGCTCAAGCTCATTGTAGGGTTCGAACCCACGACCTTCACCGCGGTATCCGACGACTACCACTGAGCTATCATCGCCTTAAAATAGATACATAACAGGAGCTCCTAAAATAATACATATATGTACCCATACATGCATAACACTCAGAAAAAACAACATTATATTAAATTACCCCAGCATTCCTTGTACTTAAACATGTTGTACAATTGTAAAAGATTAATGTGAACCCGCAAGCAGAAGAAGGCCACATAAACCTTGTGTAAGAGGTTAATTTTATTACCAACCAGTGGATTGGTGCATGCCCCAAAAGCTATCGAGCCAAAACCTAACCATTAATCATTCAGAGGTTGGATTCGAACCTTTTTTTACCCTTTAGAAATTGTGCACAAAAGGTGCCTTCCCACAGCTCTGCTGGTAAAGAAATGGCTACATACCACCAACGCGCTGTTGGAAGCAAGCCGCCCGTAGTGCGTTTAAAACAAGTGTTATGTTAGAGGAGCAAAGCTTTGTTTCTTTCCATCGACTAACAATGAATCCTACCCACTAATATTATACATGAGAATGTTTGGATGGATGGATGAATGTTTGTTACTCTTTCACACAAAAACGGCTGAATAGATTTTGATGAAACTTTGCACATATGTAGATCATATCCTAGAATAACACATGATAATTTTTATCCTGAGAAAAGATAAGATCCGTCGGTAACGTGGGCGAAACCACGGGCCAGAAAACTAGTTCACAAATAATTCAAATAACTATCAATATCACGTGACATTCCTCATTGACACGGTCATCTGAGACCAAACTTAACAGAGCTACTATATGTATAAATCAGCTGATAAATCTTCTTTCTTTCTTCTTCTCTTTCTTATCCCACGCTAGGTGTGGTCGGCACAACATGTCTTCCTCTTCCACTCCGCTCTATCCCTACTTAATCAGAAGAAATTTGTTGGAGACGGGACGGTTGACGTGGTTAACACACTACTTATCACGCCGCAGTCGTAGGTTCGATTCCCATCTAGCACAGACATTTGTGTGCATGAACATGTCTGGTTGTTCTGAGTCTGAGTAATTAGCTATTTAAAAAAGTATGTTTACTCAGCACGAGTTCTCCTTAGTTTGGGGTCAGGTAGCATCAGATTATCGGAGCATAAGATCACGATCAAAAGATTTATGTCAAATTGTATTGATATCCAAAGAATCATCTCAAGTTTTATTCCTTTCCCAATCCATTTTGTTCCCGGTACTGTCATAGGGTTGATCGCAGTTTCCCAATTAGAAGCAAAGACACGGGGCAAAGTATACTAAGTAGTAAAGTTAATTAACTGACAGGATTCCAAAGTTCAAAACCTGAATCCCTGATCAACTCGTAATTTAACCGTAACTTTTAATTCTGAATAATTAAATCGAGACTCGCTCACCGCTCGATGTGAAATATTAACTGTTGTCCATGGATGTATGAACAATCTGGACGGAGCCTAATCAAACCATAAAGGCGATGATAGCTCAGTGGTAATGACGTTGGAGACCGGGACCAAGAAATACCCATTTGAGCCGGCCTCAAAAAGCTAACTGGCAATCCCAAAGCGGCCATTGGCTCTCAAGCACAAGTACTATCACACTGGTAGGGCCGATAAGATCTTGAGGGTGGTAGCCAGCCAGTCGAGTACTACAAAGTACCCTACAACCGTGCTATAGTTTCACGGTGTCTTTCTTTACCCAAAGCTCAAGTTCATTGAACAAATAAAAAAGGTATAAGAAGCGTACGTAAACAATAGTCTCCAATGAAGTGAAGCATCGTGTCCGAAGTTGTGAGCGTGACCTGCACGTACGTTATCCCGCGTGACTCGCGTCGCACAGGAACGCAATCGGCTTCCTTTTTCAAATTCGGCTTCCTTTGCTATGCTTCACTTTAAGTGCGCGGGGCTCGGGGCTCTTCTAACTTTTTTATCTGGTCTGAAATTGTAGGATTTAAACCTACGGCATTCCACGTATATATAGCTCAGACCACTTGGACCACTTCTTGGCAGATTTTTCTGCCAAGAAGCGGTCCAAATAGTAGAAGTCTGTGGGCTCAAGGTCTAGTAAGTACGGTGGATGATGGAGAGCTTCCAATCCTAATACAAGTCTAAGGCACACGTAAACATTGTTAGCCAGTGGGTTGTCATTGCACATTGAGACGTAAGGAATGACAATACAGCTTACTGTCGCATGTGTCAGTATCTATTTTACTCACACATACGTATGTGTGCGTTTCACTTTCTACAAGGCAATGTTACATCCAGTTTTTTTTTACGTCCATGCCATAGTCTTGACAACTTATGATGAAGAATACTTAATGAAATCTGTATAAAGTTGAAATGGATTTAGTTATTGAATTAATGAACGGGTAAATAGAAATTTTGTTTTACGGGTAAGAAAACTTGGTCGATGCACGATGACTAAGATCCCAAACTAAGCAGAGCTTGTTACTATGGAAACCAGATGACTTTGTATACTTCTCTTTTTTTTACGAAGTGAGCTATTTTCTCGTGTTTTAGGAAATAGCTCGTAAAGGTCTTGGGGGACCGACGGGCGGGAAGCTATTTCCACAGATGCATTAGCTTGGCCATCCAAAGAGGGAACGCCACAAGTCTGCTGGGAACCTTGCCGATCGGCAGCAGCGGCCGCCATGAATTTTATTGTAAATACTGAATGATAATTATTAGATAATATACGATTTGTCTTAATATTCATCTATCTACTATTGAAAATTGGATGTGGAGATGTTTGTTACTCTTTTACGCAAAAACTACTGAACAGATTTTAATGAAACTTGTCACGCAAGTAGATACTAAGACAAAAAAAATGTGTTTCCATTCATTACACATTCGATTTATATAAAATATTTTTCCAAGCCTGGAATCGAAGCCGTTGATTTTCAGAAAATTATTAGCGTTCCACATTTTTCTCTGTTGCCTTTAGTTAAAGATTTTTTCAAGGCTGTGGATACCCACTTGAAAAAATCACCCTGTATAGTTGTAAGAACCCGATTGCGCTTTTCAAAAAGTAACAAAACACTTTCTTCCTAACAAATAAGTATCATTTTTCTTATCTCGAGGCCCTCATGCTTAAGATAAGGTGGATAGCTGAGCTCATCTCGGAACTGTCACACCCTTATATTTGGAAAAGGTCAGAAGAGGGTACCTAAAAAATATCTACATCTAAATTATAGTTTGACGCGTATTGCTTGTAAAAATAATGTCTTGGGAAATTCCGAACCAAAAATATTCCACGAATTTTTCGTCGTTTGGATACACTAGTAGGTATCTTTCTTTTTTTTTCATTGAATTGTTCATCAAATGGTGCATATATATATTTTTTTTAATTCTGGATAAGCTTGTGTTTGACTTCAATCTCACTATGGTAAGTGATGATGTGGCCGAAGGTGGTAAGCACACAAAGCCTAGATGGGAACTGGCTCTCAAATGCAACTGCCGGAACACACTGATAGGTGCCTGGCGACAGATTTTCAACTTGAGGGCGGTAGCCAGCCAGTCGGGTACTACAAAGTACCCTACCACCGTGCTATGGTTTCCTCACGATGTTTTCCTTCACCGAAAGCTCAAGCTCATTGTAGGATTCGAACCCACGACCTTCGCCGCGGTATCGGACGTCACTTACCACTGAGCTATCATCGCCTTAAAATGGTGCATATACTACCTCTGTTCTCCATATACCTACATATAAATTGACTTTTATCTATTGCCCTCTTTTATCTATTTCATAAATTTGCTCTTTATCGACCCAGCGAAACCGTCCCAGCCTGGGCAGCATTGATAATATGAATGAACGAATGATTTATTGATTTCACAGAACAAATAAAAAAGATAGAAGGAGTCGATAGAAAGATACACGTGACTCGCGTCGCACAAGAACGCGATCGGTTTCCTTTTTCAAATTCAGCTTCCTTAACTGTGCTTGATTTCAATAAATTCCTTACGATTTCCAACTTTTTCATGATCACTAATTGGATAAAATAAGTGATGAATAAAAATTAGCCTATTTAATGTACCTTATTTCAATAAAATCAATTTATTATCTTGGTATTTTTTGTTTTAGTTAACTATGTAGGTAACTAATGCGGCTTATAATTTTTGTATGTATTTTTGTATTAGTTTAAGAATAAAATTGTTAAACATTTGAAAAAAAAAGCCAATATAGTCAGATGGTCCAAAAATATTTAAAAAATGTAACCTTGCTGAGTTTCTTGCCGGTTCTTCTCAGTTGAAGGCTGACTTCCGAAACGGTGGTAACTTCTGTAATTCGACCTTCATAAGTGCCCTTCTAGGGCCTAAACTGAATAAATGGTTTTGACTTTGACTTTTGACTTTGACAATATATTATTGTGATTTTGTTATTATTGCGAGCTTCATTCTATACATATAATCCAGTTCAAACTAGTATCCTGTAAATGCTACCCACCAAAAACATAAATGTAAAAAAGGAGAGCCAAGTTCAATACACAATTATTCTCTGCTGTGGGCTTCGCCGCAAAAAGAATGGAGATCTGAGATTGAGTGCCAAGTTCTATGCAAAATCCAAATATGTAGTCTAAAGGCTAACTTGGCTGGTTTTCCCATACGAATTATTATTAAGTACCTACTTTTACACAGTCATGGAAGAGCCTTATGTTCGATGGGTAGTTTCTACCAGCAAGCCAAATTTTCGGAATAATAAAATAAGAACCGAAAGGTAACAGGTTTAGAACATGCGAAGGCTATATAATTCGTATGGGAAAACCAGCCAAGTCAGCCCTTAGACTACATATTTGGATTTTGCATAGAACTTGGCACTCAATCTCAGATCTCCATTCTTTGCGGCGAAGCCCACAGCAGAGAATAATTTTTGTATTGAACTTGGCTCTCCTTTTTTACATTTATGTTTTTGGTGGGATATCATTACTTTTTGTAGGTAAGTACATATCCTCGTAACGCCACGTTTGCGTCAACGGTTCGATTCGGTTGTCACAGCGCCCCACCCACCCCGCCCGCGCCGCTCCGGCGTCACTAGGCGCGCGCGCGTCGTGTTTATACCGAAAATCTAAATGCCTATTATTTTATCATTATTTATGAGTAGGTAATGATTTTACACTATTGATGTGCGCTAAATATAAAAATATTAATTAATCCCAGTTAATAACGTAGGTACCCTAAGTAATATTAGGTATTTATGTTAAGCGTTCATAATAGAATCTAATTATTTAAAAATTGCCAGTTTTTTATTTATTCCTTTGTATTCATCTAATTACCTATCTGCATACCAAATTTTAACTCTCTAGGTCATCTGGAACTGGGTTAGAGTTTTGGTCTATAGGTCAGTCAATGATAAAAATGAGGAATTTTGGACATTAATATTTAAATAACCGTTTGAGATAAGCTTATGAAATTTAGAACACATATGTATCTCGCAAGTCTCAATATATGAGCCAAATTTGATACGTTTATGTAAAATAGTTTTTGATTTATGAGGGGGTCAAAAGTGGCTCCAAATGGTTCGTGTAATATTACACACGGTGTGGCTCGCCAGTTCTGTTTCTTGAACTTGGCTTGACACGCTCCCGCGTGTCTAGATAAAAAAACATAAAAAATTAGGCCAACCCACTGCAACAAGCCACTAGATCCTTCCAAAGTCGTTACCCCCTTTTCACTGAAGTGGGTACATCATTACCGAACCTTAAGTTCTGAGGTCATTATGCCATTGTAGTCTTTATTTCAAGAACGATAAGATTTTTTGTATGTTGACATCTCTTCACAATGTAGGCTATCTTAAATTGCCATTGTTTTAAATTGCGAAGATTTAGTATAAGAGTTTCGTCTGCGGTTTATTTTATTACAATTTCATCTTCATTGTCGGGATGTAGTGACAAACTTAAGGGGGAGATAGATGGGCAGGTCACCTACCAAATATACAAAAATGACCTCGGTAAAAGTGTCACCATTTTCGAGATATTTCTTTATTAAATCTCAGACCAAATGAAGAAGGTAGACAGAGCCCCGCGCACTTAAAATGAAGCACAGTAAAAGAACATTGATCCTATAAGGGGTCCGTATCTTTCTTTTGCGGTACGGAACCCTAAAAATGATAATATTTTTATTCAAATAGGCCTTTAAAAGCACTTTTAAATAGTCTGGTCTCTAATGCACGGTTCGGAAGGTTGCTTTTGCTGAGAAGAGCCGACAATAAACTCAGCAATTACCTACTCTTTTCAAAAAGCAGCTTAGATTTATTACATTCAATAATTATTTATCTAGTCTCACTGACAATATTTGCATGCTATGGCGGCAAAAATAGTAATCTATAGAATTTAATTATGACTGACTTAGTAAACAACAAACTCAAGACCATTCCCCACAAGCAGCACCTGTTCACAAGTATGACGCGTGTGGCAGCCACCGACCTCCTCGCTATATTGTAGGGAAGTGAGCGACCCGCTACACGAACTAGAACTTATTTCCATAGTAAACAGTTCTGGCCTGAGTTACCTGAGACTCCGAGCAACTTAAGGCGATGATAGTTCAGTGGTAGTGACGTCGGATACCATGGCGAAGGACGTGGGTTCGAATCCTACAATGAGCAGGAGCTTTCAGTGAAGGAAAACATCACGAGGAAACCATAGTACGGTGGTAGGGTACTTTGTAGTACCCGACTGGCTGGCTACCACCCTCAAGTTGAAAATCTGTCGCCAAACACCTATCGGTGTGTTCCGACAGCTGCACTTGAGAGCCAGTTCCCATCTAGGCTTTGTGTGCTTACTACCTTCGACCACATCATCACTTACCATGGTGAGATTGTGGTCAAACACAAGCTTATCCAGAATTTTAAAAAATAGTCATATTTTGCAGCTATGATTCAATTTGTTCGCAAGGGTACGTTCACAATGGAAGGGTAATCAAGATCGTAGACGATGCACCTTTCCACCATGATTGCCTCGTGATTGTCATATAAGAAGACTTGAGCTCCAGAATTGGGAAGAAAGAAATTGGATACGGCATCTTTGGAATCATTTGTTAACAATTACTTGAGAGGAGTCTGCTTAAGTTATTGATGCTTGATTGATTTTGTTAACGATTGATTAAGTCAAAGTTAAAGTCAAAGTCAGAACCATTTTTTTTTCAAATGATTAACAATTTTATTTTTAAACTAATACAAAAATACATAATAAACTATAACCCGCATTTAACGGGCCGGTTGGCGTGGTTGGTTAAGACACTACCTATCGCGCCGCAGGTCGTGGGTTCGATTCCCATCCAGGACACACATTTGTGTGGATGAACATGTCTGTTTGTCCTGAGTCTGGGTGTAATTATCTATTTAAGTATGTATTTACAAAAAAAAAAGTAGTATATGTAGTATATCAGTCATCTGGTTTCCATATTACAAGCTCTGCTTAGTTTGGGATCAGATAGCCGTGTGTGAGAAATGTCCGAGGATATTTATTTATTGGAACGAAGTTCCTTATCGCGCGTTGTGAAATGGGGCTAGACGGATTTTTTTTTACGAAAAGTTGTCACGACACTTTTTGCTATAGTAAGCTATTGTAAGCTGTGCGGCGTGCGCATGTTTCTCTGTCTGTCTGTCTCTCTCTCTCTCTTATAGAAAGATATATTCATTTCTATTTATATACAAATAGTTTTTTTTTATATATACTCTCTCGACTTATATAACTTCGTTCCATCCGGGTGTCCCTTGACACCTCTCAAGTTTTTTATTTATTGAACTATTATTACGTAGAAATTTCAACCCACTGCCCGCATTAAAGTTACCTACATAGTACTTCACACTTCAAATCCGGTAAATTGAAAATCGTTTTACAACAATACTATTATTAGGCGATGATAAATCAGTGGTAGTGACGTCGGACACCGCTGCGAAGGTCGTGGGTTCGAATCCTACAATGAACTTGAGCTTTCGGTGAAGGAAAACATCGTAAGGAAACCACAGCACGGTGGTAGGGTACTTTGTAGTACTAGATTGGCTGGCTACCACCCTCAAGTTGAAAATCTGTCGCCAAGCATCTGTTGGTGTGTTCCGGCAATTGCACTTTAGAGCCAGTTTGTCTATAAGGCATTGTAATAAGGTGTAAAATATACTGGCAATCCGTATTGCTAATCTATATCTATAGGCGACAGTACGTTACCACTTTTGATCAAATCACTTGGTATAGAAAAAAGAAAGAAAGAAAATAGTTTTTATTACGTTGACACACGCAACATCACACATAAAAGAAAAAAAAATACCTATAAGTACATAATAAATGATACAAACAAAAAAAATATATACACGAAGGAAATAAACATAGGTACAATAATTTAGAAAAAGGAAAAAACTAAATAACTGATGTCACGAATAAAGGTTCTGACTCAGCATTCAACCAAGGACTCTAGCCCTCAGTTACTGATTGTCAGTCAGAACCCCGAAACACGTCATCACGCACGATCAGCAACAGACACATGAATACGAAAAAACAAATATAGTGAACATAAACAAGAAACAATATTTTTTGGTGTTTTGTCCAATAAAGATCAATCTAAGTTTTTTTTTTTTTTTTTTTTTTTTAATTAAAATAAAGAACAAAGCAAAATATTAATATTAAAACATCACAAAAACCTGTGATGTTTTAATATTAATATTTTAACAAAGTGCACAAGTGAAGTGAGATCATATGAAAGCGTGAATCGGGACTTTTCAGGTTGTCCCAAAAAAAGTCCGTGAAGTTTCAATGGAACCACCACCACTTTCACAAAAACCTGACTGGACCTATAAGGACATGTAGTGATGATAAATGCTAGATGCCATATCCACAATTTATTCATGCTTACACCCCTGTATTCCGTGCCAAAATTGCGATATACACCCGTCGAAGAATCGATGTTATCCATATAACCAATGATATTATAAGGGGTAGGTGTAGATAGATTACCTACACAACATTAGATCTTAGAAAATGGCCGAGAAATGGCACTCTATCGCACACATAAATAACTTAATATTGCAATATCGACACTACATTACGATATCTCTTTTTTTTTTAAGGTTTTTGGCTTGGTATCTAGACGTTTAAGCCATTTCTTTATTTTAAATATTCATCTCTTATGTTATTTATAGTCACGTTTTATTGTCATTTTCACTGTAAAGTCTAGTCCTCATCCGTGCAAGTCCGGTGTAGTTTTCGTGAAATTGCGGTTATTCCACTAAAACTTTTCACGGAATCTTTGGGACAATCTGGAAAGTCATGATACACGCTTTTATATCATTTAACTTCACTTGTGCACTTAGATTAGATTAGATCTTTATTGGACAAAACACCACCGAAATTATTCAATAAAACTCAAAATACTCAAGTTTAATCAAAATAAAACGAAAACGCAACATCACTTCGCAAGTTCCCGCCAAAAAGTCCTTGATTTCTCATAACACACGATGGTATTCTTGGTTGTGAAGTGCATTCGTTGATGCCGGCGATTTGACACAGTTCAATAAAATGCCACTCTTTAGCCTCCTTCTTTTGGAGCGGTTATAACTTATCTACACGTTTTTACTATGATATCATGGTACCTATATAACTACATGTAATATCATCGAATATCGAATTATCGACATTGTTTGCGACCCGATGGAGATGTAATCGTATTTATCGATGTTTACGACGACGTTGGAACGACTTCTTTGATTTGAACAAGATTATCGTTGTATAGATGTAATAACATCTTTATTGGAACCACAGTATCTTTATACTGTGTTGGAACAAAGTTCCTTATCGCGCGTTGTGAAAGGGGGCTAGACGGAAAAAAACTTACGAAAAATTGACCGACACTTTTAGTGTCAGTGTCACTTTATTGTAAGCTGTGCGGCGTGCGCATGTTTCTCTGTCTGTCTCTCTCTCTCTCTCTCTCTCTCTTATAGTCTTATAGTATATAATCTCTCTCTATTTATATATATATATATATATATAAATAGAACCAGAAGCCAGATATTTTTTTCATTTCTATTTATATATATATATATATATATATATATATATATATATATATATATATATATATATATATATATATATATATATATATATATAAATAGAAATGAAAAAAATATCTGGCTTGCTTTCTATAAGAGAGAGAGAGAGAGAGAGAGAGAGAGAGACAGACAGAGAAACATGCGCAACAACAAATAGAAATAGAATATATACATATAATAGTTTTTTTTTTTTAAATATATATATACTCTCTCGACTTATATAACTTCGTTCCATCCGGGTGTCCCTTGACACCTCTCAAGTTTTTGATATTAATGTAGGTATATTTTGTGTTTCATTATAACATACCGTCAAACAAGCCAACTTTGCCCGTTTTTTAAAGAAAATCGAATATATTACAAGTTTTTTCTATAGGACTTAAGTATATTTTTTCATTTACTACAACTATATGACCATATGCACGCATTTGCTATGTAAAATATTAAAAAAAAAAAATTTAAACCAAGATTTGTTCGATTTTGATGGTGGGCAAAATAATCCGGACTTTTAGCCAACATTGCCCACTTCGATTTTCGACGCAAATCAAGCTCTATAAATACGTAGAAAGCAGCACGACTACAATTTAAGGCAATCTTAACCTTAGTTTTAAAATACTGTTTGTAGTTTAAATATGTTCGTGATAAAAACAGTGGGCAATGTTACCTAGCGGTTAATGCCCTTTTCCATACAAGGCTCAACAAACGGTTTAAGATTTTAAGGGTTGTCACATTCCAGTAAAATGATTAAGTAAATGTTATTTTCACTTTTCTTTTGTGGGTGTTGGGTGCATATGAATAGACGTTAAAATGGTACCTAATTAAATGAAATATTGTATTCAAAATTAAATGTTTATTCCAATTTCGTTGACAATTCGACATAATACCGTTGTTCTATTTTGAACATTTCAATAGCGTCAGCTTTAAGCTGTAAATGCTATATCAAAAAATGAGATCAATATATGTCCAAACTTTAACCAGCTTTAACATCACGTTGGAGTAATTTTTATATGCTCGGGACCCAATTTCAAGTCTTGGCTTTCTTGGTGTAATTCTAGACTTGAATTTCTGAAATTAAAAATAAGAATAAAATTAAAGCTAAGTGGATCTGCAGATGTATAATAAAAGCTGCCATCTACTCTAATGAAATATACCCTATCCCTATACACAAACAAACATACAGTCCCAAACTTCACCTCTATACATATACTGCGTGAAATTTTAATCAGTTTTCCTCTTACGGGGTCATTATACTCATCATTATGAACAACTTTTACTATGTAGCCAAACCTGAATACGTGAAAAATAAATCAACTGTTCCCTACATTTATGTTCGCATAACTCGTCAAAATTTAGGGAACAGCTGATTTTTTTATGAGTACGTGAGGAAAACGGTGATTAAAATTTCAGCATGTATAAATATACATCAACTGCACCAGGTACTAATATATTTTATAACATAAGAAATTAAGTACTTTATTTTAAAGTTGTTACTTAAGAAATATGTAATTGAGGTGTTTGATGTTTTGTTTCTGTGGTTTTGCGTTAATTCAACCTGTTACAAAATAACTAAAAGTGACAACCCTGAGTGCTTTTTGATAACGGGCAATGTTGGCATGGATGGGTCTGAATAGTTTAGGGTAACTTTGCCCATCATTAGAAGTTTTGATTTATAAAGTCCTGAATAATGAAACTATATTTAAAATACTCAACAACTGATATTCTATAACATACAGTAAAATACACTTACCTGTGTTTTCGCCATGAGGTAAAATCCACAAACGCTTTCCTTTGGAAATTTGCCCGCAAAAACATACACCGCACTCGACAAGCTCTGACAAGTTACTAAATGAACTTTGGAACGAATGCGTTAGATAGTGTTGCCACAAATATAATCAACTTTCCACCCAAATAATAAATGTTGCCATAAAACGAAAATTGTTTCTTATTTAAGCGGTTTTGCTTATAAATTGCTTTTAGGGCAAAGATACCTTGATTGGCAAAGTTGGCTTGTTTGACGGTACAGCTAATAAAAAAATACCCAGAGTTAGGACATCTTCTTCTTCTCTTCCTTATCCCACGCTAGGTGGGGTCGGCACAACATGTTTTCCTCTTCCACTCCGCTCTATCACTAGTCGTCTCAGTACTCACAGCTTTCATATGCATATCATACAGACATATATTCATGCATACAAATGTATGTCTTAGGCGGGAATCAAACCCCCTGTGTGATAGGCTGTGTTCTTACAAACCACGCGAACTTCAAAGAAAATACATTATATTATTTTATGCTACCAAATAAAACTAGATAAGTAATTGTTTTAATTTCTTGAAAAAAAAAAGACATATGCATGATTCAGAAAAAAATCGCGCTCTTAAAAATATCTGTTATTTAGGAATCCTATCGATAAATAAAGCCATCATTATTTCACACGAACTGTTGTAAACTTCAACCCTAATTAAATGAGACACAAATTCTAATGATAAATTCAATTAAAATCATTGAAAATTTGCTGTCATCTGAAAACACGAATACTAGCTTAAACTAGCTCCACTGATTCTCAATTTAATCATCTCACGAACCCATCTCAAGTAATTACTTGAACACTATATTAATCCGAAGTCTTTGGTGGGATCTTATATTAATTAACACAGTTTATCAAGGCTGGATGTTCGGAGCTCGTCGGTTCAGTTCGTACAAATTATACGCCGTTTAAGTGTTAACATCTGGGGCCCGAAGCGCGTAGTTATCGCTGCTATTCAGAATTAGGGATGTTCGGGTGGCGATTATTGCAGACTCGATAGTTACGTCGCGTTAGTCTAATTGAAAATATTTTGTGTCGATAAATGGATACAATGAAAATGCTAGCAACCCCCCTGGTTTTAAATATAGCCTATGTTAATGTTGCTTTCTAATGGTGAATGAGTTTTTAGAATCAGTTCAGTAGTTTCAAAAATGAAACCTCTGAATGAAAAAAATTATCTCTTTATATTTAGATTGATATATCATTACCATTCATATAATGTGATTTTAATCTGCGTTTACGTAGAATTTTTACTATATTTTTGGCTATGGTTAAAATAAAACTCAAGTCATTTTACTTTGCATAAAAAAATGGTACATTTGTCCCTAGCTATCGAGTATCGACGAAATATTCAATAGCAACTCTACTGCTAAAACGTGTCTCTCAAAAATGTATTCGCTTTCATTTTTTGTTTGTTATTTATCGACTATCGATACTGTAATATTGTCGACAATTTTTCCGTCTGTTCTCTTTCGATTATTGGCCGGTGGCGTCATATTGCGAAGACTTACTGTGTGCTATTACTCAGCTTTATTACCTGCAACTTAATCTAACGTCTGAACTCTTGATTGGCTATATCAGAGGATGTGCCATGCAATATTGACTTTGTGAATTTTATTTAGCTATTTTCCATTTAAGCCCGGACACGTTTCGCTGTAACTCCGTCTGATCATAATATTAATACGTGAAAAAAAAACTTTGTAATCCTTTTTACGAAAATGACGCGGACGGAGGATTATGAAATTTGGCACAGTTAAAGTTTATATGGAGAAGGAGTGCAGAAAGCTAATTATTTTTATGAAATATGCTGCTAGCATTTTACATCTTATTTTATTATCCTCCTCTGTTTGTCAACCGATTAACTATTTTTTATTGACAGTTATTGAAGAGACTTTTTTTCTAAAAACTTTTTGGTTGAATTTCGATCAGAGCACTAGTATTAATAACTAAGGAAGTAAATACCAACATTGCCATAGTAACTGTTGTTATAACACGCGAGGAAATTCCCAGGATAAAACAAAATATTTTTATCGATAAATAAAATTTGCATCACCCCATCACTAAATACAATGGCCTGTCGAATTACATACAAAATCGTGACATCATAACCATTGATATTTATTCGTACATTTATCGATAATCAATAAAGGGCATCATTAGCCGTCCCCAGCTGCAAAGGGCCCCTCTCGTTATGGAACTGATATTGTGTCAGATTGCGTTACTTTGGCTATTATTGGCTCTAGATTGGTTTGTTATTGTGTGTGAAGTGTTTTAAAGGCGATGGTAGCTCAGTGGTAGTGACGTCGGATACCGCGGCCAAGGTCGTGGGTTCGAATCCTACAATGAGCTTGAGCTTTCAGTGAAGGAAAACATCTTGAGGAAACCATAGCACGGTGGTAGGGTACTTTGTAGTACCCGACTGGCTGGCTACCACCCTCAAGTTGAAAATCTGTCGCCAAGCACCTATCGGTGTGTTCCGACAGCTGCACTTGAGAGCCATTTCCCATCTAAACTTTGTGTACCTTCGGCCACATCATCACTTACCATGGTGAGATTGTGGTCAAACACAAGCTTGCGCAGAACAAAAAAATAAATAAAAAAGTATTTAAAGCAGACATTACTCTTGAGTTTTTGACTATTCTACAG
The DNA here is from genome assembly GCA_951361185.1 of Ochropacha duplaris. Lineage (NCBI taxonomy): Eukaryota > Metazoa > Arthropoda > Insecta > Lepidoptera > Drepanidae > Ochropacha > Ochropacha duplaris. Next base: position 10,689,124 of record OX592704.1, on the reverse strand, counting down.
GACATGTTTAACTTGAATCACGTTTCCTATATTGCTGGGACGACCGTCCCTTTCTTTGTTCTTTTGGCCCTCCCAAAAAGTTACCCCTTGACTTAGTACTATGGATAGTGCCATCAACGAAGACGCGTCCCAATCTTTTTCCTAATCCCGTACAGTGCATTTTTTTTTTCAAGCTTTTTGGCTTGGTGTCTAGACCTTTAAGCCATTTCTTAATTTAAAATATTAATTTTTTTATGTTATAGTCACGTTTTATTGTCACTTTCACTGTAAAGTCTTGTCCTCGTCCGTACAAGTCCAGTCTAGTTTTAGTGAAATTGGCGGCTATTCCACTAAAACTTTTCACGGACTTCTTGGGACAACCTGGAAAGTCACGATACACGCTTTCAATTCATTTCACTTCACTTGTGCACTTAGATTGATCTTTATTGGACTAAACACCACCGAAATTATTCAATAAAACTCAAAATACACGAATTTAATGAAAATAAAACGAAAACACAACGTCACTTCGCAAGTTACCGCCAAAAAGTCCTCGTACAGTGCATTAGTACAAACTTTCGCTAGTGTTGTAGTGCTGTCGATATGTCTATCCTACTAATCTTACTAATATTATAAATGTGAAAGTTTGGATGGATGGATGTTTGTTACTCATTTACGCCAGAACGGCTGAATGGATCTGGATGAAATTTGGCATGGAAATAGATTATAGTTTGGAATACCACATAGGCTACTTTTTATCCCGGGTAAAGATAAGATCCCTCGGGAACGCGGGTGTAACCTCGCGGAACAGCTAGTATTACAAATGTGAAAGTATGTTTGGATGTGTGTGAAGATGTTTGTTACTCTTTCAGGCAAAAACAGCTGAACGGATCTTAATGAAACTTGTAACGTTCACAAGGGCCTAAACTGAATAAATGAGTTTTGAATTTGATTAAGAAAGTTTCACAAGTTTTTGGAAGTTTCATGAACCGTACCGGTTTTGATAGAAATTTGGTCATATTTGAAGTTTTACTCACGGAAACGGTTATTAAGGCTTTAAATTGTACTTAAAAATTTAATGGATTTAAAAATTGATCCCTCTCAGATAGATAATAATTTTCCTGATGGTAAGCGACCACAGTCGATATAAGGGTTGTTACTCTTTCACGCAAAACTCTTGAACGAATTTTGATCCTGAAATTAAATTTAGAATACTTTTTATCCCGGAAAAAGGTACAATCCCTCGGGAATGCGGGTGAAACCGCGGGGGACAGCTAGTTATTTATCTATTTATCCGTTTTGGCAAATTATATCCTCAAAAAGGAAGTACAGCCGTCCGTCCATCTTATTTATCGACATTTCATTCTATTTGCGATGACGCTAAACCATTTAGTTTTTCTATTCTCCCAAGATAATGAGCTCACAGTAACTCTTACTGTGTTTGTGGTCTAAGTTATGGGGTGGTAGCGTTTAATTTAAGTTTCTTTTTTTTTTTTTACTTTTTGTTAACTCATATTCATAGCTGATATATTCGACTTTATAGTAAACTAGCTGTGCCCCGCGGTTTTTATCCCAAGAGGGGGTTGAATTAAAAAAAAAATGTTTTCCTTCCTACTCCCTAAATTGGAATTTACCTGTCAAATTTCAAGTTGGTAGCATTTTCTGAGATTTCGTTATTAATCAGTGAGTATTTCGTATTAATATAGGATAGCTGTCTTCCAAGCGACACAAGAGAGCACCAATTTTCTCTGTCTTGCGCGAGCATTGGCGCTGGCCCTCACGGCGTAGGGGAGCGTCGTCTTGGTGGTGGATAGGGGAAAGGTAGCACAGCCTAGCTGGCTACTGGCTAAGCCCGATGAAATTATATGAAATTGTTTATTCATCCAAATAGGCCTTCACAGACACTTATGAATAGTCAGACTCTAAATGCTCGGTTCGGAAGGTTGCTTTTGCTGAGAAGAGCCGGCAATAAAATCGCTGGGTTCGCTGACCAAAGTAGGGTGTGGTCCTCCAGCATTTTGGAGGTTGTGCGGCGGGTTAACACCCCTCCCACATCAAAAACCAAATCGTTACGAAACCAACAAAAGGAACATATTATAAATGTGAAAGTTTAAGTGGTAGCTCAGTGGTAAGTGACGTCGAATACCGCGGCGAAGGTCGTGGGTTCGAATCCTACAATGAGCTTGAGCTTTCGGTGAAGGAAAACATCGTGAGGAAACCACAGCACGGTGGTAGGGTACTTTGTAGTACTCGACTGGCTGGCTACCACCCTCAAGTTGAAAATCTGTCGCCAAGCACCTGTTGGTGTGTTCCGGCATTTGCACTTGAGAGCCAGTTCGCCTTTAAGGCATTGAATAGGTGTACAACACATTAGCAATCCCCTGGTATTGCCAATGTCAATAGGCGACGGTTGTCACTTACCATCAGGTGACCCGCCTGCCTCGTTGTCACTTGTGACATAAAAACAAAAAAACCGAACCGAAACCTAATGTCCAAAGACGTGGCACAACGATAACAAATATTACATTATCCAAATTTATGATTTTATATACTTTTTCGCGCGGTTTTACCCGCGTTCCCGAGGGATCATATCTTTTCCCGGGATAAAAAGTAGCCTATGTGCTATTCCAGACTATAATCTATCTCCATGCCAAATTACATCCAGATCCATTCAGCCGTTCTGGCGTAAATGAGTAACAAACATCCATCCATCCAAACTTTCACATTTATAATATTAGTGAGAAGTAAGATGACGGATTAGCGTACGCGTCGGCGTCTGTAAGATAGAAAACTGATATTAGGGTATACTGAAAAACAAATTTTGAAATCGCTCCTCTCTCACAACTCAAAACGGTATCGTAACACATCTAACTAGCAGCAATTTGCCGCTAATTTCCCACTAGAATAGTACCGCAGGATATAGTGGTGGCTGCCACTGTATCCCCCGGGCGATGCGTTGTATGGCGAGCTCTTTCATTACCGCTATACAACTACTTACACATATAACTAATTAACGCTATTATTTCACTTATATCTTGAACAATTATAGCTGAATATTCTTCAGGTACTTAATATCTGAGACGCCACGCGAAAATCTGTCCATTACCAATGAAGCTTATTTTACAATTAGACAATAGACAGAACTTTATTTGACATCACAAAACAGGTAGATACAGAAACAAGGCAGAAATACAACAAAAACCAAAAGCATACAAACTTAAAGGAAAATAAAATAATATGCAAACAAAAGCTTACAGAAAATAATTAAAGGTAATACAATAATTTGAATAGCATATAGTGTAGTACAAGAGAAAAAGGTAATTACAAAAAACAAAACAGAATAAATAAATCAATCACCTGTGATGTGATGCCAAAAAGGACACCGACTCAGTGTATGCTGTTGGCTGGCACCATCAGCACTGATTTTCAGTGGAGCCCTTTGAAAATTAGAGATGCGCTCACACTATATTAACTCAATTCACACTATATTAACCCTTACAACAATGCCAATATAAACCAACAACACAATTAAACAATGAACTTCAGCCAACAAAAAGTCCATTCATATTCAAAGCCTGAAACGTTAGGGTTGCCAACTCGTGACCCAAATCTTGTCTATGGTTCGTAGAGGACAGCTTGTTTTCCTGGCGGCGGTAATTTGTCAACGCTGTGTGGGGTACATCGAGACAAATGATTGCCAGTTTTGTGATGTGCCTATCTGTAAAATGTGATTATGGGGAGTGAGTGGGCGGGGTAATTTGATTTTAAAATAAACCGCAGTGTTCCTTTTTTAAATTGCTATTTTATTTGTTAAAAAATATTCAAACCAACACTCCAACTTCAAAACACCATTTTGAGCCTATTATTAAAGAACTATGTGTGCATAATAGCTCAGTGGTAATGACATTGGATACCTACCGCTGCAAAGTTCGTGGGTTCGGATCCTACACAGAGCTTGAGCTTGAGTGAAAAACAACATCGTGAGGAAACCACAGCACTGTGGTAGGGTAGGTACTTTGTAGTATGTTGTCTGGCCGGCTACCACCCTGAAGATGAAAATCTGTCGCCAAGCACTTGTTGTGTTGCGGCAATTGCACTTCAGAGCCAGTTGCCTTAACGGCATTGTAAAAAGGTCGAAAATACATTGGCAATCTCCCTGGTATTGCTAACGTCTATAGGCGACCGTAGTCACTTACCATCAGGTGACCCGCCTGCCTGGTTGTGACTGGAGGTATAAAAAAGAGATAGATAGATACATCAGTCAGCCAAGTCAGGTCTTTTGTAAAGTCGGATTCACCAATATGAAGGAGCGAGGTATTAGACTCCTCCATTGAAAAGAGAAGATCTTCCGTCAGTATAGGTCATCGTGTCTGGGAACCACGGTCCAACTGTAGATGGCTGTCTATAGGCGACCGTAGTCACTTACCATCAGGTGACCCGCCTGCCTGGTTGTGACTGGAGGTATAAAAAAGAGATAGAGAGATAGATATATCAGTCAGCCAAGTCAGGTCTTTTGTAAAGTCGGAGTTACCAATATGAAGGAGCGAGGTATTAGACTCCTGCATTGAAAAGAGAAGATCTTCCGCCAGTATAGGTCATCGTGCCTGGGAACCACGGTCCGACTGTAGATGGCTGTCTATAGGCGACCGTAGTCACTTACCATCAGGTGATCCGCCTGCCTGGTTGTGATTGGTGGTATAAAAAAAGAGATAGAAAATAGATAGGTCAGCCAAGTCAGGTCTTTTGTAAAGTCGGGGTCATCAATATGTAGGAGCGAGGTATTAGACTCCTCCATTGAAAAGGGAATATCTTCCGCCAGTATAGGTCATCGTGTCTGGGAACCACGGTCCAACTGTAGATGTTGAAGTATGTATTTGGAATCTTGTATATATGTAGGATCGCTCAGAAAACTTCGTTAGCGCGATGTAGATTATTGGAGCGCCATCTATCTAGGAGTCGTGCGAACTATATCTGTTTGTAGATAGATGTCGCTACAATGATTATTTCAATTCGAAAACCAGAATAAGATTCGGATTACATACAGGTACCTAGCTACTCGTATTTCAGTGCCATTTACGGTACGTCAGTTATATGGGACAAAAATAGTATTCTATTTTCTGTTGGAACATTACTGTGTCCTTGACCTTCCACCGAAATGGTACCAAATAATGTTTCCTTCGAGTTATTTGTACAATACTTTTGTGTCATAGAATATCATACAATTTTATGTGAGATTTTATTATATACTAGTTTTCCGCCCTGCGGTTTCACCCACATTCCCGAGGGGTGTTATCTTTTCCCGGGATAAAAAGTATCCTATGTCCTTCTCTAAGGTTACATCTATCTCTATACCAAATTTTATCTAAATCGGTCAGGCGTTTTAAGCACTAAGAGGTAACAGATAGACACACATTCGCATTTAGGTATAATTTTAATATGGACTAGTACGGTCGGCCAAGAAAGTGGTGTACCACCCTAAGGTTGAATGCCGCTTGCAGATTCATAGGTGATAAAGATTAGTTTCGCTTGCCGATCAATCTGACAACTTACGACAACGTCATTATTATGCATCTCTTTCAGTGATATCTTTTTAGTTTGAACCTTGTTGTAATTTTCGATGACTAGGAAACTAAATCAAAACTGGCACACCACTTTCATGGCCGACCATACCTACGGATAATATTATAATGTTTTTTTTATACCACTAGGTGGCAAACAAGCTTACGGCACACCTGATGGTAAGCGGTTAGTATGAATTATATATAGTTTAGTTACTTGTAAGATAAATTGAATCTTTCAAAGACTTTTTTTTTTGTTTTTGTTCTAATCTGCGATCAGTCTTGGACTATAAGCAGATGTGTTATTAGTACTGATCTTATTGAAAGGGTACTCCCCAGTGGAAGGACACTTATATTTTTACCACCGTGATTCCAAATTTTGGATATCGTGGCGCTTAAGGCGTTTACGATACGTCATTTCTGTGAGTTTGTTGGCCAGGTCATTTGGATGGCTTTGGAGCCGACCTCTGTAGTTGGAGGCAGATTGCTGTATCTCCTCCTTAACTGTATTTATTTTGAATGCCCCATGTATTTCAGCATTGGTGACAAACCATGGTGCACAAGATATTGTTCTCAAAATACCATTTTGCAATCTTTGCATGATTGAGATACTTGAGTTGCATGCGCTTCCCCAGAGTTGAATGCCATACGTCCATGCAGGCTTGAGAATAACTTTGTATATAAGAAGCTTGTTGTCTGTTGAAAGCTTCGAGTTGCGAGCCAATAACCACTGCATAGTCCTGAATCGAAAGTTCATTTCATCACGTTTTGTTTTGATATGTTTCTTCCATGTGAGCCGTCTGTCCAGGTGCAAGCCAAGGTATCTGACGGAATCGCTTTGAGGGAGGGTATTATTTCTCAATGTCACAGGTGGGCAATTTCCTTTTCTCTAGTGACATGAATAGACTTGGATGCACTTGCTTTAATGCGCCATTTTTGGAGCCAGTCATCTACCATGCAGAGGCTCGTTTGTAGAGTGTTAGAAGCTATTTCGGGGTCTGTGCTGCTGGCCAGTAATGCGGTGTCATCGGCAAATGTTGCAGTTGTTACGTCGACTTGTATCTATCTTTAAATCTCTTTGAAATCTTTGTTTGCAAGGATTATTAATAATATAGACATTTTTAATACCACAAGTGACAATCAGGCAGGCGGGACATGTGATGGTAAGTGACAACCGTCGCCTACAGACATTAGGAATACCAGCGGGATTGCCAATGTGTTGTACATCTTATCACAATGCCATAAAGTCAACTGGCTCTCAAGTGCAGCTGCCGGTACATTGGAACAGGCGCTTGGCGACAGTTTTCAACTTGAGGGTATTATTATTCCTGTTTAGAGGTTTTTTTTTGTGTGGGAGGCTTCTTTATTTTTTTTTATCTGAGTACTGATGTAGTAAGTACCCTAATCCTACTAATATTATAAATGTGAAATTTTGGATGGATGTATGTTTGTTACTCATTTACGCCAGAACGGCTAAACGGATCTGGGTGAAATTTGGCATATAGATTATAGTCTGGAATAGCACATAGGCTACTAATAGCTTTTTATCCCGGGAAAAGATAAGATCCTTCGAGAAAGCGGGTGAAACCGCGCGGAACAGCTAGTTAATAATATACCATTATGTTATATAATCACATAATAATAAATTAACCCGGTAAATAATGCGAATAATCAACAGAATATTCCGACAACAGTATTTAAAACAATTACAGCTACCCATTTCACAACTAACCCGGGCATCACCCGGTTGTCACCCGGTTATCACCCGGTTATCCCGCGGATATAACCGCCAGATGTCGTCTAAGTGCGGGGTCGCTCCAGGCAGTTTGTGATGGCATTTATACTTCGTGAACTGAATTTATTCTGGACACTTTTTTGCTACATTGAAATTTAATGTTTTTTGAACGTTTTCATTTTAACGTTGATAATCATAATAAATATTATGGGTTATTCTCCACACACGGCTATCTGATCCCGAACATAACAGAGCTTGGTTTATGAAAAAAAAAAAGTAGTCCTGTCAAATAAGACCATTTGCATGTTTTCAATGACGGACCGACGTGGTTGGTTAAACATACTACCTATCACGCAATAGGTTGGTTCGATTCCCATCCAGGACAGACATTTATATGCATAATTGTCTGTTTATCCTGAGCCTGTGTAATTTTCTATTAAGCAAAAATGGTAGGCATATGTAGTATACCAGTTATTGACTCGCGTCGCACAGGAACGCGATCGGCTTCCTTTATTGTGCTTCACTTTAAGTGCACGGAGCTCTGTCCACTTTTTTTATTTGGTTTGAGCAACAAACATCAATTCAATATTAATTTTGTTTGTATAAAACAAAATAAGCACCAAAACTAGATACCATTACATATAATCTTAAAAGTTCCACAGATTAAACAGCTCTAGTGTAAAATATTTCGTTCCCAGCGCGACCTCATTAACATTTCATAGACAAAATGTTACCCAATCATGCACATGTCAGGTCAAAGAGTGTATTAACGTCTACATCTCTCTAATTGGCTACTTTGAGCGAGCGCCCGAAATGTTGCCAGCCTTGATAATTAACATTTAGTTTAGTTTACCAGTTATAAATGAGGTTGTATATTTTGTGAATATTGTGATAATTAGTAGATAATAGACTAATAATAAGAGACCGTCATGTATGTAACTAATTTGAAACTATTGTGAGGTACTAATGCTAATATTATAAAATTTGGAATGAGGAAGGCGATGATAGCTCAGTGGTAAGTGACGTCGGATACCGTGGCGTAGGTCGTGGGTTCGAATCCTACAATGAGCTTGAGCTTTCGGTAAAAAGAAAACATCGTGAGGAAACCACAGCACGGTGGTAGGGTACTTTGTAGTAGGTACTCCTGGCTGGCTACCACCCTCAAGTTGAAAATGTGTCGCCAAGCATCTGTTGGTGTGTTCCGGCAATTGCACTTGAGAGCCAGTTCGCCTTTAAGGCACTGTGATAAGGTGTACAACACATTAGCAATCCCCTGGTATTGCCAATGTCTATAGGCGACGGTTGTCACTTACCATCAGGTGACCCGCCTGCCTCGTTGTCACTTGTGACATAAAAAAAATGTGTGTTTCGATGTTCGTTGCTCAATCACGCAAAAACGGCTGAACGTAGATCATCCTGAAATAAAACATATGATTATTTTTATCCCAGTAAAAGATAAGGTCCTTCGGGAACGCTTTTAATTGTAAATAGATTCGCGATTGACCACTATCTCACGTGGTAGGTGACGATGCGGTCTACGATGGTGCACGCTTACCTAGAAGTAATCTATTCACCCAAGACTTTAAGACTCCCAAGTTGTAACTATCGGGAAACACAGACTCAGGCAAGGAGTTCCACTGGTTTGCAGTAGTAACTTAAATAAAATAGAAATCATCATCATCATATCAGCCGGAAGACGTCCAGTGCTGGACAAAGGCCTCCCCCAAGGATCCCCACAATGGCCGGTCTGGCGCTATCCGCATCCAGTGGCTTCCTGCGACCCTCACAAGATCATCGGTTCACCGTGTTGCAGGCCTGCCCACACTGGGTTTTCCGGTCCGTGGTCGCCACTCTAGAACCTTTTCTGCCACACCAGATTGGCAATTCTTCGGGCTATGTCGGTTACTTTGGTTCGCCTGCGGATTTCATCATTCCTGATTCGATCTCGCAGGGAAACTCCGAGAATAGCCCTCTCCAAATAGAAATAGACAGATCAAAAACATATTGCTGAGATTCTTGCCGATCCTTTTCGACTACCAAATCGGTGGAAGCTTCAATAAAGTCATTCTAGGGCCTAAACTGCTTCAAATTCGACTTTATGCGAAACAATAAATTAGATTTAGACTTCGCCCGTTCGTTGTTCGAATGTTTTGTAGCCCCATTTATATCATAGACAGTGAAGAAGTGGAACTTACCTCCGCCGTCTTTTTTTGACTAATTCAATCTAGACTAATCAAATCTAAAACCGGTCATGTGCGAGTTGAACTCACGTGGAGAAAGTTCCGTACAATGCCAAAGTCAGTGAACGTATTTTAAGGCGATAATAGCTCAGTGGTAGTGACGTCGGATATCAATTTACGTCTTCTTTAATGAATAAAATCAAAACTATTTATTTTACAATAACAACAAAAATATATTTAAGATTCTAAGAAAACGAGCCCTTTCGTTTGATATTATATTATGACACAGTAAGGTTTGCAAAACTTTTTTTAAAATTTCCTCATTTGTCCCCCGAAAATGACCCTTATTTTAAAAAAATAAAACTTGAGAGGTGTCAAGGGACACCCGGATGGAACGAAGTTATATAAGTTATATAAGTCGAGAGAGTATATATATAAAAAAAAAACATTTCTATTTATATATATAAATAGAAATGAAAAAAATATCTGGCTTGCTTTCTATAAGAGAGAGAGAGAGATAGAGAGAGAGAGACAGACAGACAGAGGAACATGCGCACGCCGCACAGCTTACAATAAAGTGACAGTGACACTAAAACTGTCGTAAGAATTTTTTCCGTCTAGCCTTTCACAACGCGCGATAAGGAACTTCGTTCCAAAATTTACTTTGCACATCTGTGTTTGGGTCATAGAATTACACCATCCTACCAAATTTCAGACAGACGCACGAGTGATCCTGTTAGGGTTCCATTTTTTATTCGGAACCTTAAAAAAACGAGCGAGCCTTACTGTAGTCGCATATGATCTGACATCTCACCTTGATAATACATGTACCAACCTCTCGGAAAATGGGTTGGTGGGTACCACCTGACAGCCAACTCTACCCAAGGACGTTAATTTGTAAAGTCCTTGGCTCTACCACCGCGCGCGCTCATCGGTCAATTAATGAGTTTTGAGTTTGATTTTGAGGCTGTATCAGCTGAAACCCTTTGCCTGCATTACAATAGAGGAAATTAAATTACACACTTTTATTGTAACTTGTTTCAATCTTGTAAATAGCCTCTAAATCAATAGAAATATTACAATGGCAAAAATGGTTCATTTCATAATGAACTACTATTGTTGTAAACTGTTTTATTAAACTGTTTTTATGATTGAAGCTGATTGAAACAAGTTACGTAATTCCGTCGCTTTTCATGAAATCACTCCATATTGCAGGAATGCGAGAGGAGAATGTTACACATCAAAAATTGAACTCTAATGAATCAAATCACAACTATAGACAGTGACAGAATATAGCTGAATATCTGCCATTAGCAAACGGATCGATACAAGTATCTTTGAGCTACGGCCAGGTAAGCACTTACATCTGTTAGTCTAATTAATGTAATAGCTTTCGAACCCGTGTAGTGGCAATATGGAGACCGTTTCAGATGTCTCTTTGGTATAGAGAGATATGCGGGTTTGTAGGCTTGTAGAGATAAGGTTTGATTTGAAATTGTGTTCTAAATTTAAGTGTTCTTAGTTTTACTTTTGGAGAAGTAAACTCCAAATTTATTCTTAAGAATCGATGGTTTGATGGGTAGTCAAAAAATCGTTGTTTTGTATTATACGTAACTGACAATAGATGGCGATAAAATAAAAAAAGTTGAGCAAATTTTGCGTTCTACGCAACAAAAGGCGCGGGCGAAAGCTATGTTTGGATAATTTGAAATATCCCGCCAGAACTGGAAAAATGAATCAGCCAAAATCGTGTAGTCCACGCGGGCGAAGCTGCAGGCGGAAAGCTAGTTATGCACGAGTATAAATAGGTACCATAGTCTAAGAAGACAAAAACAACTGAGAAGAACCGGCAAGAAACTAAGCAAGATAAAATTTTTTGGACAACCTGACTAATAAAGACATAAATTTAAGGAACGTGTTAAGAATGTTTTAGTACAGAAGGCGTACTACCATATTAACGAATATTTAAATGACGACAATGCTTGGGTGTAGCGCTCGCTCTTGCAGGACATACATTTATGTAATCATTCTAAGATTGTTTTGAAAAGAGTAATTGCTGAGTTTATTGCCGGCTCTTCTCAGCAAAAGCAACCTTCCGAACCGTGCATTAGAGTCATTAGAGTCTGACTATTCATAAGCGCCTGTGAAGGCATATTTGGATGAATAAACATTTGATTTCATTTCATAATTACATACATTTTTTTATTTAAAGGCTTAACCATATTTGCGACTTCAGAAATAAACATTATAAACCTACTATTAATATTGTGAAGGATAATCTTTTATGTAAACGAAAGATAAAAGTAGTCGCGACTCATTAATTCTGTATGAAAAAGAATCTACAGCCCCATTGACTGACCGACGGACATTTTTAATCTAACTTTGGATACTTTCATGAATCTCCTCCCTGGCGAATAAATAGCGAATATACTTATTCAAGTTAGCCGTGAGATTAGTTCGAGATAGAAGTTTAGCTGCGGAGTTTTAAATGTGGCCAATTTTGAATGAAAAATAACAAAGTTAAGTTTATGTTATATGCTTACCTAAATATTTTTGACGCCCCCTTTATGCAACCGTTCTCGACTCCCTTTTGTTTTAGAGTGCTTAAAGTTTTCGAATCAGTTAATTAAAAAATAAAGTTGATTTATAGGGGGTCAACTATGTAATTTTTTTCTTATAAGCGGGTGGGAGGGTGTCTTGATAGTTCTTACGTAAGATAACAAAAAAAGTTAACATTATGCTTTGAAGATGCGCGCTCTGACGCGTATAGGTAAAAGATTCTACGATAAAACGAATGTTGATAATTACAAAAATATTGAAATTTTTTACCCTACAAAACAACCAAGGTCGGCAACACATCGGCAATCACCTTGGTATTGCAAATGTCCATAGGCCGCGGTGACCACTTCATGTGGACCGTCTGCTTGTTTGTCAACCTATTGACATGAAAAAAAACCGTTCTTAAAAATTTATTTTTAGAAAAAATTTAATTATAATAATTCTAACGGGTATTAATGTTTTCCCTTAGATTAACAGTGGTCGTCTCGGGTTCAAAAACTGTCAAAATCCTCTTACATAATAAATTAATGGCGCCTAATATTATTTAATCGAAATATGAGTGACAGTTACTTTCAAGTGACCAAAAAAAATAACGAAACTCCATCTTTTCTTTATTTTACTCCATGTTTCATTATAGGTAGGTACAGTAGATAGTTGAAAAAGTTGTTATAAAAATAAAAATAAACTTATATCAACTTTTACACACGGATTTAAAAATGGTAGCTAAAACAACCGCTTCTATCAAAGTTAATAAAAGTCCGGAACGGTAGTCACGAACCGGACATTCCGGATACTGTTTCGATCAAAAACAAAACTTTACTATCGGAGACTCTAGGTCTTTAAGTGTTCAATTATTTATCGATGTCTGAACAAACTGTGTCTGAAGATTGGCTCAATTTATAACATAATCTGGCTTTTATGGATATAAATTGCTTTTATTATAGTTTATTTTATTTGTTTTCTGGCTGTTACCTGCGGTTTCACTCGCGTTCCCTATTTGAATCGGATTTATTTTATTCACAATTTTATAGGCTTGGCGCCGACTTCGAACAGATCAGTAGGTAAAACTAAATTGGACATTAATTTCATGTAGTTATTGTTGTATAATATCAATAAATGTGGGTAAATAGAAAACTATGAATGTGTGTAGCTACCTACTTGGATTAATAAATGGCAGTCTTTGTTCAGCATTCACTCGTTTCATTACATGGTGACAGCGGTGCGTAAAATATTAGTAGTTTGGAACAGTTTTACTAATATTAAAGGTTTTAATATCGATATTTGTGGTGATATTACTAAAGTAAAAAATGGAACACGCAAGACCACCGGCGGAATTAGTACTGGAGGGTGGACCTGCCAGTCGGGCCGATGCCTGGCGCAAATGGCTTAAACAATTTAACGTATTTTTGAAGGCATCTGGAGTACAGAAAGAGTCTAAAGATATGCAAGCAAGTTTACTTGTTAATCTCATCGGAGCTGATGGCTATGATGTTTACTCAACCTTCAAGTTTCTCAAGGATGAGAATCAGGATGATATCGATGTACTAATAAAAAAATTTTATGTTCATTTTGGTACAAAACAAAATACTACCATGGTGAGATTTAGATTTTTTTCTCGAAATCAAGAAATTGGCGAAAACATTGATGCATACGTTACGGCGCTGCGGCTACTAAGTCAACATTGTGAGTTCGATACCCTGGAAGACGGCTTGATACGAGATCGTATTGTCTGTGGAGTGACCGACAGTTCAGTGCGGGATAGACTACTCAGAACAGATGACTTGACCCTAGACAAAGCAGTAAGAATTTGTCAAGCGAACGAGATTTCCAGTGAAGAGAATCGTCATATTGCGTGTACAAAGGGCACGGAATCCAGCAGCAGTGGTACGACAGTCGACGCGTTGTTTAGTACGCGTGCACCGAGGCGAGGCGGTGGCTGGCGAGGGTCGGCGGCGGCGGCGGCACCGGGCCGCGGGCGCGCCGCGGTGCACCCGGCCGCCGCGGGCGAACGTAGCGGCGCCGGCGCGAGCGCGGCATACCGCGGACCCGGCGGCGGCGCGGGCGGCGTTCCGGCCTACCGAAGTGATCGGGAAGCGGCAGTTTCAAAGTTTTGCAGTGCGTGCGGTAATATGCACGGTATAGACATTCGTTGTCCTGCTCGTTCAGTGCGGTGTTTTTTATGCAATAACAGAGGACACTTTAAAAAAATGTGCCCGGGCCGAGTTAGTGAGCGAGTTTATGAGGTATGTGAGGAGGAGAGTGATCAACTTTTTTACATTTCATCTTTGGATGGCGTTGTTCAGCGTAAAGACAGTACTTGATACAGGGTCTGATCTAAATGTGTTATCTTTAAAATCATTTACAAAATTAGGATTTTCTAATGAGGACATTGTTCCGAGTAGTGTTCGAGCACAATCATTTTGTGGTAGCTACACACATTCATCACACACAGTTATTTTATCGGAACGAAGTTCCTTATCGCGCGTTATGAAAGGGGGCTAGACGGAAAAAATTCTTACGTCACAAAACTGTCGGTGACACCGCTGTGCGGCGTGCGCATGTTTCTCTGTCTGTCTCTCTCTCTCTCTCTCTTATAGAAAGCAAGCCAGATATTTTCATTTGTACTTATATATATATATATATAAATACAAATGTTTTTTTTTATATATATACATATATATATACTCTCTCGACTTATATAACTTATATAGCTTCGTTCCATCCGGGTGTCCCTGACACCTCTCAAGTTTTTATTTTTATTCTTCTTCGCGCTTCTTGTAGTCTCTTCGTGAAGTCAGCTGGACCCGAGGCAACAAACTTCTCAAAGGCATTTTGTTCTGCCTCTCAGGTTTTGAATTGATTTCCCAAAATCCTATTGTAAACAATTTTATTTAAATTAAACGCCAGCTACATTCCCCGACATGTAAAAAAGAAAATGAACAATTAAATAACACGAAATAAACTCGGAAACATAACCAAAAATCCATTTATACTGTCTGAAACTGTAGAATCTAATTTCTTACTGTCGCCCATCTCTGAAGATCATACTTAACTGGGGTAAATACTTGGTACAATTTCACGAGAATTTTTATTTGATATCTGCCGTAACTTGTTATGAACAAACTTGTTCTGCCGACGCAATTCTTTGCCGAAACAGCGGTAAGGGTGCTTTAAAACTCTTTTTTATTTAAGGTTTTTAATGGAATGTAGCTAATTAATTTTAAAATTATATTTATTTACACTTTTTTGGACGCCGTAATATTTTGTGTGACTAGACAAATAATTATGGTAGGTCTAAGTTGATTTGAATCACAGAGCAAATGATTTGAATAGAGTAATTGCTGAGTTTATTGCCGGCTCTTCTTAGCAAAAGAAACTGAGCAAACCGTGCTTCTAGACTATTTTATAAGTGCTTGCAAAGACCTATTTGAATAAAAAATTTAAATAATTTTACGAAATATTTCTTTTTTTTGGCGATAGCGTGAATTGGTGCAAAAGTGAGGAAACCATAGCATATTTATCATGAAAAATTCATACCTACATATTGTTGAAGAAATGTTGTAAAAATATGTTTTCTTTAATTTCAGAGTTGGTCTCACAGTAAAAGTTGTTACGCATGGCTTCGTATGACAGTTAACAACATATTATGTCTATAACATTGCTTAGCATAGTTTAAAGAAAAACCAACAAATGAAAGAAAAATATTATCAAAAATTATTAAAAGGTTTTTGACGGATGGCCGAAAGTTTACTCTGCCCGAAAATTTGAAAGTCAAACAATTTGGAAATAATGGAACGATCAATCAATGTATGTGTATGTACATACATAGAGATACAATAGATGGATTCTAGTTTAATTATTGTTATTTAGATTATCTTATTTTACAGCTGGTAGGGTTTTTTTATCCCTATTTAAGCTATATGTGATACGAAGGGCCATGATAGCTCAGTGGTAGTGACGTCGAATACCGCGGCGAGGGTCGTGGGTTCGAATCCTACATTGAGCTTGAGCTTTCGGTGAAGGAAAACATCGTGAGGAAACCATAGCACGGTGGTAGGGTACTTTGTAGTACCCGACTGGCTGGCTACCACCCTCAAGTTGAAAATCTGTCGCCAAGCACCTATCGGTGTGTTCCGACAGCTGCACTTGAGAGCCAGTTCCCATCTAGGCTTTGCGTGCTTACCACCTTCGGCCACATCATCACATACCATAGTGAGATTGTAGTCAAACACAAGCCTATCCAGAAAAATTAATATTAAAATATTTGAGGGACTTTTACTGCTTTAATCTCATAATATTTTCAAAGTCTATCATAGTAAATGCACTTACTATAGACAATGTACAGATTTTCCTCCTGTTTTAAGGTTCTGTATTTTTACGGCGTTGGACAGTATATATAACTTTCTTAGATTATAAAATAGCTCCTTCCTTGTTGTTAGAAAGTGATGTTAAAAACTGGGATGAGGCCGAGCAATCGATCGTTCAAAAAAAAAAAAACATACAGTCGAACATTTAACCTCCTCCTTTTTTGAAGTCGTTTAAAACAAAATAATGCTCGGAACAAATAATTTTGTCTAAATAAAATTGTTACTAATTAAAAGAAAGTTTTTACTGATTATTTAAATAAAATCTGATTTCTGCTATCTTTACCTACATTAAAAAATATCAACGCACTATCTTAACCTCTCGTAAACGTAAGAATTTACTTACTATAAAATTGTTCAAAATTATCCCTAAGGCAGTAAAACAGGTATAATATTGCACATAAAACCGTGGAGTTGTAAACTAGTAAATAATAAAGTTTCTCATGATGCTTATACACATTAAGCTTGTAAAACAGTCCAACAAGTTGCGAAGGGTTTGGCATAGCTGAGTGATTTCATTGCGCCGATATCATTTATCTTAAGGAAGCTCTTAAGCTCTTGGCAGCGATCAAACACTTCAGTGAGCATCTGTTACTGAAGATCAAAGATAACATTGTAATATATCTAATATTGTGACTGGTAATAGTGCGGGAATATTACTATATGGAGTGGTGGACTTTTTAAGGCTGTGAGTTGAGCTTTTTAATTCTTCTCTATTCTTCTCAGTCAATAGCTAGTGGAACCGGTTGTAAATAGGGGAGCTAGCCCAAGCACTTCGGGGCTGCCATACAACAGAATTTAGACTATTACGAATATTTTTAAATAAAGATTAGCCAAGGTCTAGCAGTTCTCAAGTGAAGCGATTATTTTTATTGACTGAGTGAGCGAAGCGTCTCCTTTTTAGCTGAGGCTATAAATGCTTTCGTATAACCATTGTCTGTGCGGCGGCTGTCATTTTACCCGGCTGTTTTCCTCTTACAGGTCGCATTTCTCGTGAAATTATGTGAGTAGGTTCGATAATTATATGTTTGTTTTTGGATTTTTGGATTAAATTTTTGGATATTTTTCAAAATGACGGAGCGATGGGGTTGTAAACGTAAAAAATTTAAAAAAAAATTACAAAAATTTTAAAAAACTTTTGTGAGGCCTACAGCTCTCAGAGTCACCTGTATGTTAATTTATATGTATATTAATTTATGTTATTTTATATTTATGTTAATTTATATCTAAAGATATAGTAAAATTAAAAAATATATTTTTTGAATTTGAATTTTGTATTCGATTTCTTTTTAATTTTTTAAAATAATTTGTAACGCTGTAAGTACAAACAATAACTGTCAAAAAATGCAACCCAATTTTGTCTATGAAGCGTTCTTATTCAATATTAAAGTTACCTCTATGAAACAGGAAATCATTTCGCCCTCGAGATTTATTTAGTACAACCATCAACACCTATTTTAGACATGAAATCCCCGAACAAGTTTCATCCCTATTTACATTAGCATAAGCTTTGAAGTTCAATACAATATTCAATAGGTGTTTTCCACTAACCGTGAACTCTGGGGCTTATCTCGGCGCTTTTAACAAAATAGGGTTGCTTCGTCGTAGTTCCAAAATATGAAGATGGGAATAAATCGTGAGTTAAATCTTCTTACATTACTTATAGGACAGGGATTTTTTTTCCTTTTAAACTGACTTCAAAACAGGAGTGGGTTTATTTCTATCTCAATTCGGGTATATTTTTTATGTTTGTTACTTCAGAACTCCGTCATTTATCATTCACCAAGTCGGTTCCAAGCCAAAAGCAGGCAAGGGTCGTTGACAATCGTCTTGAATATTTTTGATGGGTTAGAGCAATAATCAAGCAAAAAATTTTGCTTTCTTGTGTTGTGCATTTTTTTTTTGGGGTGGGCAAAAAGTTGGAAGCCCGATGTTCCGCAAGCGCTTAGGGCTCTCAATTGGTAAGGCGATCAGTACGCTGCACATTATTAAGAGTGCTACTGTTATGATGACTCACGCATAAGGCTGCCTGTCTTCCAGAATGGAGCGCAGCAGAACTAGGAATATTGTACAAATAGAATTCTAATTTACGTAGGCGCGGTGCAATTCCACTGCTTAAATTTTCTTTGCTCCGCTTTGCTCTGTTCCGGTGGATAGGCAGCATAAGGCTGCGACTCCACCAAAGCTGAGTGGAGCCGAGCGGAGCGGAGATGTTTTTTAAACAACTAATAGAATTTCGTTATTCACACATCTCGTCACCGCTCAGCTATTCTATTGGTCGTGAAGAAATCACAGCTAGGTGGTAGGTGTAGTACCCGACTGGCTACCACCCTCAAGTTGAAAATCTGTCGCCAAGCACCTACCGTTCCAACAGCTGCACTTGAGATTCAGTTCCCATCTAGGTGCTTACCACCTTCGGCCACATCATCACTAACCATTGCGGTCTATCTGAGATATGCGGTCAAACACAAGCTTATCCTTAAGTAAAAAAAACTCCGGTAACAAACTCAGCATGGTTTTTCTGCAGTGGTCTTTATAAACGTCTTTGTAAATTTAAGTAACAACGCAACTTCAGCTTTGTGTTTTGACCTATACGTCACGCAATCAAGCTGAAGTGCCATTTACCTTCGCCCATTCTAACCAAATTGGTTCCGTATATCTTCGTGGGTTACTTCCACCCCTTGTAATGGCTCAAGACAGCAGCGCTCAACAAACGACGTAAATTAAGCAGCTAAAGCAGTAACGATGTCATTTAAAATATATATAATGATCTTGCAGTCGGTTTATTGCTTTTGGTAGGTGTGTATGTTTGCGCATTATTTTGGGGAAATAACCCAAATTAATGTTCGTCGGCCAAATATGGCATTCTTGGCGGATTGGCGTTGGTTTACTATAGACTAGAATATAATAGAAAATCATTTATTGACAGCAAAAAAATAATATAACAAAGGAGACAACAAAATAAAATCTAAAGAAATAATAAGAAAAGATAACAATAAGAACAAAACTAGAAAAAAAATACATTTCTCGCGCCGTAAACGGAAGGTGTGATGTCAAAAGAATATCAGCTCAGCATGTGCTGCTGATACCAGCAGCGCTGATTTTCAGCTGGCACCATTGCCACAATCAAGGGCAAATCATGCCACAGGTCATGGGTTCGATTCTTTTCTAGGACAAACATTTGTGTGCTTGTGTGCATGTAATATGTCTGTTTGTCCTGAGTCCTAAGTACCTTTATCAGTTATCTGCAATGGTTTCCAGTACAAGCTCTGTTTAGTTTGGGATCAGACAGCCGTGCGTGAAGAATGTCCCAGGATATTTATTTATAACGAAGTTTCTTATCGCACGGGACGCACAATTAAAGCAATAAGGTTCATTTTCATATAACTGTGATACTCACACAGGTTCAAGCTGTATTTTGTGAACTTTTAAAATATCTGGTCAGTCTCGATTGGTGCGAAGTAGAGCGAATGTGTCATTTACTAGGTTTTTAGGATGCTGATGAAGAATATGACATTATTTTCAAATCCAAAATGGCAGACGCGATTTATTTAAACAATCCAATATTAATGTAATTTTTTAGTCGTTTGGGCATACTATATTTGAGAAAAGATAATACTTATGCCTCGGGTATGTGGATGAAACCGGGGCGGCCAACGAGTTTGACCTAGCTCTGTATGTTCCATGATTTTTTGACTGCTCCTAGGGTTCGCAGACCTGAGTATTTGATCTTAATTTCAACATGACACTTCCACGTGTCCCTGAGAAAAAGGGTCTTAACAGTCGGAAAAGGGTTCCGTTTTTCCTTTTGAGGTACAGCACCCTCACCCCTAAAAACCATTAAACATGTACATCTTTCGCTCGAAACAGCAACGTTTCAGTTTATAAAACCATAAGGTTATGTTGACTCGCAAAGATTCTGTTTAATTTAGTCCCTGACCTGAAGCTAGGACGCTTTGTCTGCTCAGTTCACTTTGTTGCGGTGATGCATAATGCGTTATTATATTATGTGACCATGTGAATTTTACATTTATGTAGATATTTATCCTATTAACAGTACCCTAAAGTTGAAAATCTGCCAGCAAATTTTAGAGATGTTGACTGGCATACGTAATATTATAAATGTGAAAGTTTGTATGTAATTATGTTTGCTACTCTTTCACGCAAAAACGGCTGAACGTATTTTAATGAAACTTGTCAAATATTATTATCCCGGTAAAGGATAAGATCCCTCGGGAACGCGGGTGAAACTGCGAGGCGGAAAACTAGTATTTAATAATTATAAATGTGAATGTTTGTTCCTCAAGGGAAAACGGCTGAACGGATTTTGATGATACTTGGTAAACAGGTAGATCATATCTTGGAGTAAAACATAGGATTTTTATCCCGGGAAAAGATAAGACCGGGTGGAACTGCGGGGGACAGCTAGTATCAAATCAGCTGAGACAGTAGTCAATTAAAAGCTAAATAGTCTGATTTCTGTCTAAAGGCGTGGTTGATTACTATCACACATAAGGTCATGGGTTCGATTCCCTCCAGAAAATACATTTGTGCATACATTTGAGTGCATGAACTAGTCTTTATAATCTATTATATAATATGTAGTATATCAGTTATCTAGTTTCTAGTACAAGTCCGATCCCCACTTTTGTGCTCCCCGACGACGTCCTGAGCCAAGGTTCGTGCCCCAACTGGGGCGCCCTCAGCGGTCAGTCATCTAAAGATTTACATACCGGTTGAGAGCCCTAAGCGCTCGCCAAATAGTCCGCGTAACGGTGTCTATGGTCCCTCAGACCTCCACCTTTAAGTCCTCCTCCCCCCACCCCTCCCAAAAGTACAAATTCTGCTTAGTTAGGTCAGGTTCCCATGTGTGTCACTCTTTAACGCAAAAACTACTGATCGAATTTTGATAAAACTTGGCACACAGGTATATCATATCCTGGAATAAAACACAGGATACTTTTTATCCCGGGAAAAGATAAGATACCTCGGTAACGCGTGTGAAACCGCGGGGGACAGCTAGTTTTAGCAAGATTTAACTGATTGCAAAAAAACAATGATGAAAAGTGTATATTATGTCATACATTTTAATACATTCAAAATACCCACTCAATAGCTTATGTTCGGATTAACGAAACCAATTTCCTCCATTCAGAATATCCGCTATAATCACACAGTCACATCAAATGAAATATTCAAAAGGAGATTACGCACTAACAATAATTAATAATAATTGTGGTAGACGATTTGAGGGAAACGGTTGGATTAATAGGCTTTTTAAGGTATATTACCGTTGTTTATGCGCGACCCTTTAGTTAAGGTAATTGTGTTAAGGCGGTAGTTAGGAGAGTTAAGACGGAGGGATTTCGTGAAGGTAATTGCAAGCTTGGTTTCTACAGGGTATTTTAAGTTTGCAGCTTGCTGTAACTATTAACTATTAAGTCGACTAATATTTTAATAACGCCATAGGATTTTAGGTTAGGTTTCAAGGCGATGATTAGCTCAGTGGTAGTGACGTCGGATACCGCGGCACCTTTGCCGTTTGTCGTGGGTTCGAATCCTACAATGAGCTTGAACTCTCAGTGAAGGAAAACATCGTGAGGAAACCATAGCACGGTGGTGGGGTACTTTGTAGTCGACTGGCTGGCTACCACCCTCATGTTGAGGAGTTATTTTTGGGGTAATTAGGTCCAGACAAACATACTTCTAAAAATCTTTTTTTTTAATTCATAATATTAGTTTTAACTCAAGCACACGGCTCACCCAATGGTAAGCGGTTACCGTAGCCTATAGACGCTTGCAACATCAGGAAGCACACCCATGCTGTACTCCTTAGGGAAAACAAAGACGGGGAGCTCATCCAGCCTAAGCGTCTGCGGTAGGAAACACCTTTGAAATCACATAGTGTGAGGCCAATTTGATTCCAATGTGTGAGTATGAGATCTTCTCACTGGCGAGAAACTAGAGATAGATAGATAGAGATATGCTTGTTACCTAACCACTTAATCAGTAAATAGTAATAG
The DNA here is from genome assembly GCA_951361185.1 of Ochropacha duplaris. Lineage (NCBI taxonomy): Eukaryota > Metazoa > Arthropoda > Insecta > Lepidoptera > Drepanidae > Ochropacha > Ochropacha duplaris. The sequence continues at coordinate 10,666,726 of OX592704.1, read as the reverse complement.
AAGATTATGCGCTAGCTATGGGCCTCATAAGAAGGCTCAAGGTCACTCAGTCAGAGAGCTATGGAGTGGGCTTTGCTTGGAGTTTCGCTTCGAGATCAAACAAGAAATGTTGAGATCCTTACACGAACAAAAGTCACCGATATAGCTCTAAGGAATACGAGACTGAAGTGGCAGTGGGCGGGGCACATAGCTTGAAGAACCGATGGGGAAAGGTTCTGGAGTGGTGAACACGCTCCGGAAGAAGCAGCGTGAGCAAGCCACGACGAGGATCGATGATCTAGTGAGGGTCACGGGAAACCGCTGGATGCGAGCAGCTCAGGATCGGTCGATGTGTTAACTTTGGGAGAGGCCTATGTCCAGCAGCTTTGAGCTGAAATGATGATGATGATGAAAAGATTGTATTTAAATAAAACAAAATGTTATTTCACATGTTTAATGAACAATATATTTTTCAAATAATTTTGTTTTTGTATTGTTCAAAATTGTATATGTATAATTTATATAGAATGCTATATAATAAGAATTCAAGCCCTGTAAGCCTTATACTATGTCATTGCTCGATTATACTATTTTCTAGTTAGAGACAATGTTTTATGTACACAGACGCGCGATATAGTTACAGCGGAACCGCTCGTATATAATTTTAAATGCAACCTTTTTATTAAGCCCACAAAATCTAATATACAATGAACATGGGTTTAACAAACTCATAATTTAAATTTAGTTTATATTGAAACACATTATTAATAGAAACAATCAGTCACCGAGCGCCTCGACATGCTTGCTGACAGCTGAACCCGAGTGTCAGTTCACTGTTATCTACTTACGATGAAATTGTACTCAAATACTAACTTATCCAAAGTAAACATATTAATAGACTATTCTTTGTACGTATGTATGTAATAGGCTCTACACGAGTTATTTCATAAAGTTGTCAGTGCGGTTCCGCTATCGTAGTGGAGTGCATCTGTGTACAACAATCATGTTTTCAGTAATACTGAAACAGTTGATTGAGTCAGTGTCTTAAACTGGATAATAGTTCTGGTATACCATCAGTATTTATATAAAATTAAACTTAAATACAGCCGATATTAGACAGGTAGGTACCTATTTGATTGTTTTATTTTTATTCAAATTAAAGGATTCACCTTAATTTAAAAGATTTTCACAAAAAAATGATCAAATTATACTTAAATGGTTTTAATTTCCCGTTCTTCTTATAAAAGTAATACTATGAATATTAAATTAAGGTAATCTTTGAAAACACGGTGAAAAAATTCCATCTCAATTTTCGCCATTCGTTTAAATGTAAATGACAGATATTTTAATTTAATTTCAATTGAAAATAAGAAACAATTGATCCACATTGTAATGTTACTTTTGAAAATAATTAAAGCCTAAATAGAGTTATAAATAACTTAATTGCGATGGTTTTTTAAATACCAAAATAATTAGTTATTAAAAAATGCAGAGGAGTTATTTGACCAAGAATTATTTTGATAACATTTTATTTATTCGATAATATTTGAATTTTGGACACCATCGCAATTTTAAATATATATAAAATATTAGGCTTCAATAACGTTGTCCGTGGTCCACTTAAACAGTTTTATTTCTTATTTACATTGTAGTAAAAATAGCAAAACAAATGAACACTACATGTTACTAAGACGCGATATTCGATACTTTAAAATTCAATTAGGATTTAACTGAGACTGATATGAAATTGAAAAAATACACTAAAAAGAAAATCTCGAATAGTGGTTGATGGATTGACTTAGAATTTTAATAAAAAAGTTGAAGTACAACGTTCAAAGAAAGTGAACAAAAAGTGTTTTTACGTTCTCTTTGTTTCTTTCTTACGGACACGGGAATTACAAAGCGTATTGTGAGGTTGAGTTACCATGGCAACGGCTATAATTAAAAAGAAGAAAATAACTTTAATAAACTACATTATAGTTTTCAGACGTCCGTCTAATCCGCCATTCAAAGGAAAAAAAAAACAATATTTTTTTATTTTAGAATAAGCATGATAAGTGATGATGTGGACGAAGGTACACACAAAGCCTAGATGCGAACTGGCTCTCAAGTGCAGCTATCGGAACACACCGATTCCTATCGGTGTGTTGTATCATCAGGAGCTTGGCGACAGATTTTCATCTTGAGGGTAGCCAGCCAGTCGGGACCACAAACTACTTTTTAATTTCTCACCGCTTTGCAATTCAGATGAATTTCAACTACAAAATGAATAGTTACCCAGTAACATACCGTAGGGGCGAGCCTAGATCATAAATTATGACCAACAGGCTTGTCAACCGAACGCAGACACGGCCGGCTGAAACAGTTTCACGCTGTGCAAATAGTCGACTGAACTATTATTTGATATTTAGGTAACATTAAATATAGTTTAAGTCCGGTTTGCACGGTGGTAGGGTACTTTGTAGTACCCGACTGGCTGGCTACCACCCTAATGTTGAAAATCTGTCGCCAAGCACCTATCGGTGTGTTCCGACAGCTGCACTTGAGAGCCAGTTCCCATCTAGGCTTTGTGTGCTTACCACCTTCGGCTACATCATCACTTACCATAGTGAGATTGTAGTCAAACACAAGCCTATCCAGAATAGAAAAAAGTCCTTTGAGATTATTATTACTCCATTACGTTGTATAGGCTTTACAATAGAAGACTTTTGTTAGTTTTTAACTTTAAAAAATCTAATGTTTATGTAGTTACAAAGAGCTTTTTGCCCTAGTACCTTCAAGATAAATGAAATGAAATGTTTATTCATCCAAATAGGCCTTCGGAGCGCTTATGAATTGTGAAAATTAGAGTCTCGGTTTGGAAGGTTGTTGTAAAAGTTCGGCTAGACAGTATTGTTAATGTCTAGGCGACGGTAGTCACTCTCCAAAAAGATTTGCCGGAGTCTTCTCAGTTTAAGTGTATTCCGAACCTGTGGTAGAGTCAATTGTAACGTTCATAAGTGCCTTACCAGGGCCTAAACTGAATAAATGAGTTTTGAGTTTGAGTTTGATGATACTCAGATTCCAGGTCTTACAATGTGTTTACGCTTTCAGTGATGAGACATTCGAGAAGTAACCAACCAGCATGAATGATATTACACAAAACATGTCTGACGCCAAGAAGCTGCTGTAAGAGTATGTTTCAGAGCTAAACGTTTCATAAGTTAATTTTATTTTAAGTTTTTTTGCTTACATCTTTTGAATATACATTAAAATAAAATAGTTTTTATTAAAAAAAAAACATTTTTAGTAAAGTAAGTTTTTTTATTTTTGATCAAAGTCAAAGTCAAAACCATTTATTCAGTTTAGGTCCTAGAAGGGCACTTATGAAGGTCGAATTACAGAAGTTACCACCGGTTCGGAAGTCAGCCTTCAACTGAGAAGAACCGGCAAGAATCTCAGCAAGGTTACATTTTTTAAATATTTTTGGACCATCTGACTATATTGGCATTTTTTTTCAAATGTTTAACAATTTTATTCTTAAAGTAATCTCAATTAAATCCCAAAAGTCTTTAAAGTTATCGAATACCTATAAAAATATTTAGAATTAAATTTATAGTATACGCTGCTAAGTGGTTTTAATTCATAAATTATACACAAATAAATATAAATTGTGCTACCTAAATAAAACATAGAATTATTGCATTTTATGCGAAAATTTCAATTGGGAGGTTCTGTGAGAACGATAAAATTTTCGATATGGTGTTAAAGAATTTTGTTACACAAATTTTTCGCCAATTGTATATTATTTCAAACACTTAAGGGTCCCTGAATTTAGACATGGTTTATACTTATTTAATTCTAACGTAACATATAAGTTAGCTGTAACGTTGCTCTGCAACATGTCATTAAAAAAAAGAACATAATTTTCTTCTACATTATGTCGTTTAACTAAAGCGGGTGATTGAAGATTTTTCTAAAATAAATATAATATTTTTAATTCTATCTACTCTTTTATAATTATTTTAGATAGGTATATTATTATTATCTATATACATTTAAAACAGATATATAACACCAAGAATGAAAGAAAGTGCCGATGATATGTGTTTCTCTAGTGATTGTCTATAGATAATATTTTATTAACTGTTAAGATATAAAATTATTAACGCTACCATAATTTATGTACATTATATTTAATGTATACTTATTTGAATTGGAGTTTAGCTTGTTTTTATTGCACAATAAAATTCAATTATAAAATTAAAAGTTAAAATAATAAAAAGATTTAAAATATCAAACGCGGTGTAAAAATACCTATTAACAAAAAATTATAATAAAATTCCTGGTTCTTTATTGCATTAATTTATGACTCAAAATTAAAAATGGCACCAGTTGTTCACTTCCATTAGTCATAAATAACCGTTAAATATGCGTTTGCCGTAAAAATACTGTTGACGCAAAAATGATGTATATGCGTTTGATAGTGGGAATTTAAAGTCCTCGTTGAATATTTCATGAGATGGCGTCGCTCGGATGCAGAATTTTTCGCAAAGTCATTTGTAAAAATTACACGGCGCTGGCCCGAACCTCTGTTAGTAGATTTAATGGATTTTCGGGGATTTCTGGGTCATTTTTCATTCAGCAAGGCATAGTACTACTTAAATTATTGGCTGTTAACAGGTTTGAAATTTTAATGAAATGAAATGTTTATTCATCCAAATAGGCCTTCACAGGCGCTTATGAATTGTCAGATTCTAATGACTCTATGACTCTAGTGCACGGTTCGGAAGGTTGCTTTGCTAATTAAAACAAAAATGACTTTCTTTATTTATTTTCAAAATCTAAGCAATGCTTGTGACTTTGAACAACTTTATCATAGGAGCAATTATAAAATAGAAGAGAAAAACGTTTTAACCAAAGAAATAGATTGATTAGGTATTTTGCGAGAAAACAATTCTCATCTCTGGAAAAAAATCGATAAAGAAATACGTACATTCTTGACACGTAACAGTAATAGAAAACTAGCTATTCTCACTGATATTTTACCCAAGTTGACTTAATTTACCCCTAAGGGAAAAATATCGAAACCAAAACTTGGTTTACCTACTACTTCGTGTCTCACCACCCCAAGCAATAAAAGGGTAGTCCTACTGGTAAATAAGAATTGTCAAAGCTCCACTAATTTGTTAAATACAATTATTATGGTGATTCTGCTATAAATATTGAATAAGGATAAAATATTTAAATCAAAGTCGTCAACACCGTTGACATTTAGGTAATAAAAAGTCGTGACTTTTTATGGCGAAAACAATTGAACACGTAGGAAAAAAAATTCATGTCCTTTTCCTAAGGTGTGGAAACAGCAAAAATCCGAGAGACATCTCGAATGCTGCTCCATCATTCACTACATACCGTTTTAACAGCATCGGTCAGTGATATGTTTCTGACTGCGGTGTTTGTTGAATTTAGTGATTCCTCTTTTGGGGAGATAAATGATTGCTCTCTATCAATATGTTGTTAATGAACTAGGTATATTACTACTAGCGTATTTGACCTATAACAAAATAAACAAATTACCAGATGAGTGCGTCTATAAAAATAATGAAGACATTGAAATATTCCCCAAGATTCAGTCTTGCGACCCTCGTCGCATTTGCGACGTCCGGCCCCACGATTAATGTATCTCCCTGCGATGACCTGAGCCGAGGATTGTATCCCACCTGGGGCTCTCAGCAGCCAATTGTCAAAAATCTCTACCCGGTTGAGCGCCTTAAGCGTTCGTCTAACAGTCTGTAAGGATGTTGGAGCCAACATGGCTAACACCTTCTTGTACCTTTAAAAAACAAAATAAATATTTCTTGGAATAACAATTGATACTAATATTAATATGTCTTATTGCATTGTATTACTGTTTAATATAAAACAAGCTTAACTCCTCTCACTAGTGGACTGTAAACTTGACTATGATATTACGAATATGCTGGTCAACAAAAATGATTGAATCCTCAATCATAACTGGACCTTTGCGAACATTATAATTATGATACTATTAGGTATCCAGCTAAAATGGTCGAGCAGGACGACTTACAATGTGATACGCAACTATTTATCTAATAAGTTAGTGTTATAAAATATTTATAAAGTGCTTCAAACACTTTTATATCTTATATCTATCACGGCCTTGAATGCTCTTATAAGACAAAATTTTAGATTATGAATATTTCGTTAATATAATTTATTTAATATAGAAACATAGCACTGCGTTATAAAGAAGGCATTTTTATGACACTGCAATATACGACATTAAGAATCCAAAAGACTCTGTCCAGATCACTTACTAAAGCCAAAGCAATGGTATAGACAGGTCATTCATAGTTTATATTTCTTTCTATAACTGTGTCATTTGCACCTTTTACAATTTTCGTACTACATCCCTCGGCTGCTTTTTAATCCTTGAATCCACTTTGTTAAGGAAAAAAAGGACAGCAATATTTTCTTTCTTAGTACTATTGGTCTCGTTTATTACTTTAACATTAATTTACTGTTATGTAGAAGCGGAAGATTTTCTTTTTTCAATTTTCGTGTCCCTTAGTTTTGTTTCGTCTAGAGATTCAATTTTGTGGTTCCTTAGAAGCGGAGTCCTTGCATCAGTTTTTTCTTCAACCTTTTCAACGTATACTCTGATAATGTTATCACCTTCAACCAACTCTTGCATGCTTGATGACTTGCTTCCATCGTCACTAGTGTTCGTTTTATCTTCAGATTTCTCTCTATGGAAGGCCATGTTATCAAAGCATTGGGCTGGGATAATATTCACAGAGTTCATCATAGGTAGAGCTATAGCAAGTGCTGGACTTATATCCCGAGGATTTGAAGTCAGACGAGTGGTGACAGACAGATCCATTCCCGGCATTAAGGATGCAACTGTTGGAAATAACGACAAATATAATATTCCGAAATAAATTCTACTAATACACACCAATGACATTTCTTTAGTATTTAAATGTTTGAAACAATCATGCAAAGATGCATCCTATTTTTTCGATGCGATAGTAGAAGTGACTATTATTACTGAATTTAAAATATTTAGAAAAATATAACGAGAAGAGGTTAAAATAATGTACAACGATACAAAACATAATACAGAACAGTATACGTATAGAAAACAGATAAAACATTTATGTAGAAATAAATAGGTACAACATCAAAATAGTGCTAATTAAAGATAATAAAGTTGCCGAAAATGTCAGGCAATTTGTAAGTGTTAGTAGTTTTACACATCAATTTACATAAGTGTGTACCACAGTGTCGGGTGATTTCTGTACTTCTGTTGGTGTATTGTTTTGACATTTATCTTGTGTGTGATGATTGCCTGAAAAAATACTTCTTAGATCATTTTCCAAATCTATTCACTCACATCCGCCGTACATTATGTCATTATGTACAAAACAAAAAGCAGTCACATTTATAAATTCAAAATACAAGCCATTGAAACTTGTACAGGTGGCTTGAATTTCTGTATCTATATCTACTACAACATCGATACAAGAGCAAGCAGCTAAGCAACTAAATGGAACTCAACAGGGGACCACATTCATACATTGTCAAAATTATCTCAAACCTTCCACATTCATCGACGAAGCAAGGGACCTAGATGGCTCCTTTAGTGCTGCTTGAAGTTTGCCTTTTGTGCAAAGATGACAATGAAGTTTATAATGAATATGTGATGACTAAAGATTCAGATGTTGCATTCCTGTTAAGCTAAATCCGTGTGTGCAGGCGATATATCTAGCCCGTTCGCAGACCAGATGGCACCAGTATGTGTGTCGCTTTCTAAAGCATGTTTAAATTCTTTCTTTTGCAGTTGTTAGGTGTTGTTTGGATCATAGCCTCAAGCTCGCTACGATCACCATCTGTGGAGGATTACATTGCATAAGCTAACAGTTAGTTTGTGAGTACCTATATTAGTTTTATGGACATAATCAGTAGCGCTTTAGTAAAAATTAAAAATAAAATATCTCAAGCCATTCTAACTGTTTGAGAGGATTACTACAATATAGGGCACAAAATATTTATTTGGGAAAATAAATTGAACACTAGTATTACTAAGTGAAATCTACATATTCGTTGTGTATTGGATAAGGCGCTCGTTACGGTGCATATAAAAATTGGATGTGCATCTACGTAGATATTTTACTTTTCAGTATTTACTATTGTAGTGTTTTTTTCACAACACAAACTGATAATGTCCTGATTAGCCACATCTAGATACAATGCATTTATATTACAATAGTCTTAATTAGTTATTAGTGTGTAAACGTTTTGTTAATGTTATTTCATATTCGTTATTATTTGCCGTGAATTTGTGTTTTGCCAATGTTATCATCCTTCAGAATTATTGTTTTATTTATATCACTACGCAGTGACTTTACATTCAATGTGCTCAGTTCTACCAGGTGTTTCAATTTCAACCTTGAACAATGATTTCAAAGTTTATTTACTGTCATGTGGAAATTTCACTTAAAATTCAATATTCAAGGTGATAAAACAAAATAAATATTGTCAATGTGACAATTGAAAACGGAAAATCCCATAGTAACACCAACATAATATACAAGAATATTAGAGTTTTGAGTAGAAATCTCAAAATTTCTATTCAATTTAAGTGATCTCAAATCAATTTACACGAATTTCTTACCCATATTAGGTCCGATCATATCTTTAGGATGATTTGATCGAATAGCATTAGTTCTACGGTTATTTACTGCTTGAGCACCCATGCCCGATGTTGTGGGACCAGCTGCAGGACCTGTTACTCCTGGCGTACCTGAGAAATAGGAATTTTATGTAGTGCTACCTACTAATCTCACCAGTAACCTTTAGCTACTAATTTGCCGACTATTCTTTTTTGACTATTCTTTTTTTAAGCACCGGGTACAATAAAAAACTCTTACGCATTGGTGGTCTCGTTGGTTCTACGTTGATGACTCTTCGTCGCTTCTTAGGCAGCTTTGCTCTCGCCTGCGTGTGTGAGTAGTACATAGCGAAGTTTGATACTATGACTGGTACTGGTAGAGCTATCGTTAGCACCTATTTGTTTGGGATTAAAGGTCAATTAATTATTGTAAATGAATCATTTTTGAAAATGAAAACCAGTTGTTTAAAAGTCTTTGTGTTAAAGCTTAGCAAACTTACGGATACAAAGTTGTGTCTAGTTTCAAATCTAAGAGAGGTCATAAACTTATGTGAATTGATTATTATTCTATTGCAGCCTTTGAAATTAAAGTTTGCATGATTTTACCAAATTTTAAAGAAACTGAAGCTGCAGAGGTTAATGTATGCTATTATACTTACACCAGCTAAAGCGCAAAGTGCACCAACAAACATTCCAACGTAGGTCTTTGGCGCCATGTCACCATAACCCACGGTTGTCATGGTGACCAGCGCCCACCACAGCCCCAACGGTATACTATTAAAGTCATTATGAGGATTCGTTTGTATCCTCTCCGCATAGTACACCAAACTTGCAAAAATCACTATTCCCAACACTAAAAAAAATACCAACAGAGTCAACTCTTTGGCTGATGCTCTGAAGGTTTGAATCAAAATCTTGAGGCCGGACGAATGCCTCGTCAATTTGAACAACCTCATGATCCTAATGATGGAGAAGAACTCCAGAATATCTGCATTCTCGACGTGAGAAGCGTATTTCTGGAGGATTAAATCGATGTAAAAGCTCATTGTGGCTATGTAGTCGATAATGTTAACGGATGACTTTACAAAATCACACTTGTTTGGGGAGGATATGAATCTAACGAGGATTTCTAGTGTGAACCAAGCATTGCACACACACTCGACGTAGAAGAAAGCTATATGGGCGTTCGTTTGCACTTTGTCCAGAGCCCACCCTGGTGTTTGGTTCGCGGTCGTCACTGTATAGTTTCTGATCACTGGCACTCTCATGTCCGGGTGAGTTTTCAGACAGAATGATATTATTGACACGCATATGAAAAACACTGATATTACGCCGACAATCTGAAAAAGAAATTTTGGTTTAGTTTCTTTAATCTTTTTATCTTTTTTTTGCTCTTACACCTAACTACTGGATCATTGATGATATTTGGCGACAGATTTTCATCTTGAGGGTGGCATGATTTACTCCCAATTTTTTCCTTTGCTGAAAGTTCAAGCTCATAGTAAGATTCGAATCGATCTTCATCACGGTATCCGATATTACTACCACTGAGCTATCAAAGTCTTGAATGTATTTTTCTGAAGATATTCACCATAAACTACATCACGCAATGTTACTAACCACGCCAATTGGCCGTTGTTTGTACTCTGTCAGTAGCTCTTGAATTAAATACATATAAAATAAAACTTTTTATTGATTTACCAATCTGGCTACCACCCTTAAGTTAAAAATCTAATGCCAAGTACAACATCATTTCTCATTAGGCTTTGTGAACAATGCTATATTATGCAACTTGTCATTTATCACGTCAAAAATAAGGGCTAATACTAATACTAATATTATATAAATACTAATATATCAAGTAGTTATTTATAAATATATCTTGACGTAGCCTAACTAAACTCCTGGGCTTAGAAACTTGAAATAATTCACAAAAGCTCATTTTATTACGTAGATTCACAAAAAAGGGTTTAAAAATTGAAACTCAGAGGTAAAATCGTGGAGCAGAAACCTGTTTTCTATTATTAAGATTGAGAATGCAATGTAAATAGCATAACATTAAATAAATAAACGATGTAGTAAAATGTAGATTGCCATTTACTCAAAGCCAACAAACCAGTGATTATGTTTGTAGAAGACCACTCTCTGGTAACATTGAGAATGTTGTATAAAAAAGGTTTTATACTTTTAATCTCCTAAGGGGCTATGCTCGAGCCAGGGCCGCATTTATGAAGCATTTAAATAATGTTGATTTAGTACGTTTTTAGGTTTCAAATTTCTCTAGGCGCAGAATATTACAACAGCTTACGAAGAAGAGAGATGACGTGTGATTCTTAACTTCTATCAAATCTGAGATCCTGACTCATTCTAGAGAAATAACCTGAAACTTGAAATTTTGCGTCGATTTTGAACATTCATTTGAATGGTTCAAACTAATTTGTCCTTCTTTGTCTAAATGCTAATGACGACGACCTTGAAAACGTTCATGTCTCATTTGAAGAACCTCATGCAACGCCTCCGGGAATACCGTATTATGGAGTTCATTTTAATAGTCATCGATGTTTAAACGTGAAACATTTTTAAACAACAATCGGTACATAATTCAGTGAAATTTACTGTCGATTTGAATGTACAACGTGACAGGTGTTTGATGTTATGAAACTTTTTGAGTTTGCACCCTTTCTCCAAAAGGCTTTTAATGAAAAATGTTTTGTAACGTTTGAGAGCCTCAGGCTTTAGGGTCCACAATTGTTTAAAACAAAAGAGTTTCAGAGAGGAATATGCTTTACATAAATTTGAAATAAAACACTCGGAGCCTGAAAGAAAGAATTGAAGGTAACAATTTACACTTCATAAAGCTTAAGGATTACAAATAACACCGTAGATTTAAGAGTTTTATATGCATTTTATGGAAATAACGTAAAATTAGGATGGTAACTTTTCCGAATTCATTGAGTTTAGACGTTATGTTCCAATGTTCCTATTAAAAAAAATAATTTAAACTCCTTCACGATATTCATCTGAAGGTACAATCATTGTGTTTTACCCCTTTTTCTCTTTTTGGACTTTTGTTTAGTGCCTACATAGCTAAATTGTGGAGATTTGATAGTATCAATAAAAAACATTTAGAAACGGCAATGCTGCCAGTCTTCTTGGGACGCTTCCATCGGCCAGCGATTTGGGGCAAATTTTTATTTATAATTAGTTTAGTGTAGCTTTTTAGTTATATTTTGTCTTTAATAATTAACATAATTTATTTATTTTTCCTTCTATATTAATTTATAGAATAGATAAGAAACAATAATAACAGATAAGATTTTTCTTCATTTCATAATAGCAGAAAATAACTTACTTTTGCAGCATTAGAGCTGTAGGGCTCGTCGAATAGCGACCACATCTGTGGCTTGAGCTGCTGCCACCACGACACGGTTCCCTTGATGTAATCCTCTTCGAAACCGAACTTCCGCGCCACCTCCTCGTCTGTCGGCTTCTCTGTGTCCAGGTCTAGGCGGTCCAATACTGCGAGGGTCTCTTGGGTGTCCCGATGCTGTGTGTGCAAGAAAAGATGGAGGTTAAATTTACAGTAGAATCCGGTTATAACGACGCTCAAGGGACCGGTGAATTATGTCGTACTATCCGGACGTCGTACTACAGAAGTCATTTTACGTTACTTTCGAAACTTTGTACTCAATTTCAAAAGATTTCAAGTAAAACAAACCGGCAAGAAATTCAGCAAGTAATTTTTTTTACATATTTACTAAGTAATAATGTCATTTCATTTCATTTATTTGCATTCCACAATAAAATTATTTTACACCTTAGGTGGTAAATTAGGTTTAGTCAATTTGTGGACCCTGTCGGGCACAGCAACACTTACAATAAACAAGTAGAAGAGAGGACAATTATTACATTTTTATTTAATATGTCATATATTTATTAGTATATTATTTCATTTTTATTTAATATAAAATGAGTGATTTTTAATATTTGTTTTATTATTAAGTATTTATGTTTATAATATTATTATGAGTATCGCAATTTGTATTATTATTTTTATGTATGTGGTTTGTTAGTTTATATAACTTTTTCATCATTTATGTAGTCATTAACTGTATAATAAGCTTTGTTTATTAGTAATTGTTTTAGTTTGTTGATAAATGCTGTATCGGTTTCGTCTTTTAGTGAATCTGGTAATTTATTATATATTTTTATGCAATTTATAAGAAATATGATGTTTTCTTGTAGTGAATTCTTATTTAATAATAAAAGTGTACACCGTTTGACAACAAAATATTATTGTTAGATGGATGATAGCTTTTTATAACCAGTTAAAGATATAATCTCAAATCGCTAATCTACACACCTACCAGCTAGATAGAACAGCCTCGATTTTGTTGAAACTATCTTAATATTCGCCAAAAATAAAATTGAATGCGGAAAATAATTGATATTCAATGAAAAATAAATAATTAAAAACTTACACATGGCTTCCCTAATTGCTTATTCCAGTTCACTCTACAATAAAATATGAACAAAAATGGTAAAACGTAAATAAAATTAATTAAAAACCGTGTTTGGTGGATTGAACGCGAATTCCTGGGAGCCTACTCGAATTTATTGGTCCATTCTGAAAACCGCAAAAAATATTCGATCCCATGTTCCAAAAATGTTTATTCCATTTCCATGTTCCAAAAATACTTATTCCATTTCCATGTTCCAAAAATACTTATTCCATTTCCATTTTCCAAGAATAATTCATAGAATGAATCGAACCGCAATGCGGTTACAATATTTATCGCAGATGAGGATTTAAACAGGGGATTTTGATGGCGATGATAGCTATGTGGTAGTGTCGTCAGATACCGCAACGATCGTGGGTTCGAATCCTATGAGCCTGAAGTGAAGGCAAACATCGCAAGGAAACCAAAGCACGGTGGTAGGGTACTTTGTAGTACTCGACTGTCTGTCGCCAAGCACCTGTCGGTTCGTTTCTTTTGTTTTATTTGTAATGGATACAGTAAATAAAAAACTTAACTGATTTAAAAATGGTTTCATCTAAAGAAAGCTACATCATCAGCAAATATCACGGGTGAAACCACGGGCGGAAAGCTAATCCAAAAGTGTGTCTGTCTGTCTGTCTGTCGGTTACTTCGCTGATAGTTAGAGTCCCGGGAAAGGACAAAAGATAGTTTTATCCCAGAAATAATTCTTTAAAGGGGCGAAAAGGGGCGAAAGTTTGAATGTGGAATCTACTAATTCCACGCGGACAAAAGCTAGTCCTTATAATAAAACACTCTTTGTGAACCATCAAAAAGGTTTAAGTATTCAAATCATCTCATACAATAATAGTTTACGAGTACGAACGTAAAACACGAACATTCTATCCAAACGATATGTAAATGTGACGCTCAAACGATACCGCTCTTTTATACTGCACTGTGCAGTACGCAATAACTGCAACACTGCAAAATATCATGTTGCAGTGTGCAGTTTAAATGCTATAAAAAGTTTTATGGTATATAAAAGTAGATAGGTTAGAAGCGCTCTGAAAGCGAGAGTCTAAAAGGCAGCTATATAAATAAATAAATATCCTCGGACATTTTTTTTTCACACACAGTTATCTGATCCCAAACTAAGCATAGCTTGTAATATGGAAACCAGATGACTGATATACTACATATACAACTTTTTTTTTGTAAATACATACTTAAATTGATGACACAAATGTCTGTCCTGGATGGGAATCGAACCCACGACCTGCGGCGTGATAGGCAGTGTGTTAACCAACCACGCCAACCGGCCCGTCATTTTTAGCATACTTTGACCTATGTCGCGTCGCCTGCCGAGTGCAATTAAAATTAAATGTGACCCAAAACAACCAAAAATGCTATCGTCTCTGAGATATCGTTTATTTATGTGTGCGTTAACGTGCCATTTTTTAAGATCGAATGTTGTGTAGTTAACCATATATACCATTTAATTTTAATACCATTGTTTATAGACTTTAGGCTATTATAGTTGTTTTTGAAAAGTGTAATTGCTGAGTTTATTGCCGTCTCTTCTCAGCAAAAGCACCCTTCCGAACCGTGCATTAGAGTCTAAACTATTCATAAGTGCTTGGAAAAGCCTATTACAAATAATTTCATTCATTTTAAACATGTTTAACCACAATAATGATATGTGATGATAAGGCCAAATATAAGCATACAAAGCCTGCTAATAACAATATCTTAAATAAGCTACTTTACCAAACCGTACATCTTTCATACGCGTCTAATATGAACCGGGTAGAACCAAAACACAATTACGGCCCAGATTTCTAATCACAGTATATCCTTGAAAACAATAACGCAAAAGCTGCAGACTTTAATAACCACAACACTAAGCCCTGTTCTGACATGTTGGCAGTCATAAAAACTGGACATGTTCGCTAAATCCCAGACAAACAGGGAAAGTTCATGTGATGCTGAGCTGTCGTAAAAAGTTTTCGTGTGCTTCGTTTGAGCTGTAGCCAGTGGTGGGTAATTTGGGAGTATAATAAGTTAGGTCGTGGTTTTGGTAGATGTCATCATGGCAAAGAAAAATCGATTATACACGGATCACCACTGTATGGGTATATCAAAGTATATTCACAAGTAAATAATTATGCTTAGCTTAAAGAAAAAATAGATTAAAAAAACATAAATTTTTTGTGAAAAGATTTTTTTTTGTTAATGTCTTTGTGAAGTTGTAGGGGGTAATCTCTGGATCTACTGAACCGATTTTCAAAATTCTTTTACCAATAAAAAGCCACGTTATTTGTCAGTGTCATAGGCTATATTATTAACCCGAAAAATGAAAAGATTCCACGGGAACGCGGGATACAGTCGAGGATTTCTTTTTCAGGTTCCCGGAACGGAACTTTGCGGTTTAGGGTAAGTCTTAAGTTTGTCGTACTCCTTACCGGACACCCTGTATAAGCCAAAGTATAAAAAAAACAAACCTGCGTGTAAGTCATCCAGCAGCACGGCTCCACTTGGTTCGCGTCGAGGCCCCAGAACTCGAGCTCCTCCTCAAAGAGAGGCCCACAGACATCCGTGGGGTAGTGGAGCTTGCCAGTTCTGTACACAAAATAATGAATATCAATACAACATATACTAATATTATAAAGGGGAAAGATTTGTATTTTTGCATTTATGTATTTTAGTATTGTTGTTTGTTTGTATTTTTTTTTGTATTTATGTATCTTTGTACTGTTGTATTTTTGTAACGAATAAACTCAAAAGTTTCTGGACTGATTTTAAAAATTATTTCACCATTAGTAAGCTACATTATCCCTGAGTAACATAGGCCATATTTTTATCCCGGGAAAAGATAAGATCCCACTGGAACGTGTTTTATAAGGTGACAAACATAAGCATGCGGCGCGCTTGGTAAGCCGTTACCTTAGCCTATGGATTCTCGCAACATTAAGGGTATCACTCGCGCCTTCGGTTATCAAATTTGTAAAAATCTATACACTTTTTTGAAGGACGAAAGTACCGCATGCTAAACTCACTAGGGATACCAGAAAGTACCTATTCCACAACCTGAGCATCTGCGGTAGGAAGCCCTTTTAGTTCCAAAGTGTAATAATATTTTTGGAACGAAGTTCCTTATCGCGCGTTGTGAAAGGGGGCTAGACGGAAAAAATTACGACAGTTTTAGTGTCACTGTCACTTTATTGTAAGCTGTGCGGCGTGCGCATGTTTCTCTGTCTGTCTGTCTGTCTCTCTCTCTCTCTCTCTTATAGAAAGCAAGCCAGATATTTTCATATCTATTTATATATATTTTTTTTATATACTCTCTCGACTTATATAACTTATATAACTTCGTTCCATCCGGGTGTCCCTTGACACCTCTCAAGTTTTTATTTTTTAATAATACTTATGAAATACCGTTAAAAGCACCGTATCTGCAAGTATTAGTTGATTTAACATGCTCTGTGTGATATTTCCTAATTTATCATTATCTAGTCTGTTTCCATAATATTGTTTTACTGCAAAGATGAGCTCTACCAGGAGTGTTCTACGGATTTAATGAATTGTCTTCTATGCTGGATATTAATATAATAAGTAATATTGCCCAATACAATGAGTAAAATAAAACAATAAAGGTTAGATTGCTTTGACAGAAACATTAATCAATTCGCGTAAGAGGACTTGACCCGAATAGCTCCGAAGTTTGCCGAAGTGTCTGGCCCTTATCAAACAAATTAATTTGGCTCACTCTTCACTTAACGACTCGGTTAAGAAAGTACATATTATTTTTATTGTGAATAAACATAACTTTTACTACAATTAATTATAATTATATTTCTTTCCAATATATGGGGGCTGGTCTACCAATGTAAAATAAAATCAATAAACCAAAACAAACAAATTCAATTTGATTAAGAAGTATATTTGCAAGTACACCTTATTACAATGCCTTAAAGGCAACTGGCTCTCAAGTGCAATTGCCGGAACACACCAACAGGTGTTCAACAGATTTTCAACAAGAGGGTGGTAGCCAAACAGTCGAGTTCTAAAGTACCCTGTCAACGGGCATTGGTTTTCTCATGATGTTTCTTTCACCGAAAGCTCAAGCTTATTGTTGGATTCGAACCCACGATCTACGTGCGGTATCCAACAGTTTCATCCGTGTTCTCAGGACATAAAGTAGCCTGTTTTCTCACAACTCTACATAATGGCTGAATCATATATTATTTTTTCTTTGCCGTTTTGCATAGGGAGCATAGACAAAAAATATCAATACAAACATCTTGGATATAGGAATCACAAGTGTTTGGGTTGTACCCACTTAATCGAGCCACCACACAAAGAGGAGTTCACATCCTCTCACCGAACTTATTTACATGTTTTCAGTTTAAAAGGGTCCCGTAATGAATTATTCATTTTTAAAATATTGTACAGGGGAAATGGTGTCAGAATAAATTTGTACCTCTGTCTGATTCAGGATAACTGGCTGTTTTAATGAATTTTTTTGGTAACTTTATTGCCCGGCTGGTAGAATTTGCTATGAACGATAAGGCTCATCGTAGCTATCAATGTAATCACTTTTTATCATATTATTATTGTGTAGCAATCTAGAGTTTTTTTTTTTTTATGTCACTAGTGACAACGAGGCAGGTGGGTGACCTGATGGTAAGTGACTACCGTCGCCTATAGTCATTAGCAATACCACGGGGACTGCCAACGTGTTGTACACCTTATTACAATGCCTTAAGGGCAAGGGCAACTGGCAGAACACACCAACAGGTGCTTGGCGACAGATTTTCAACTTGAGGGTGGTAGCCAGCCAGTCGAGTACCACATCGACCACCTTTCTTTATACACATAACAAAACCAGTAGTATAAATGTCATCACTTCATAAAGGACAATTTCGCCGCATAAAATAGATTGTGGCTAAATAACAAATGTTAATTTATACATTATCTATAGGAACAGGTTTGTACACAGTGTCGACCCTTGGGGTACCCCGACCTTCACTAGATACCTTTCCGACTACATTATCAGTTACGGATCTATGTTGTAGATTACATGTTTTTGATAAGCCTTACGTATGAAAAGGCAATGAAGTTGAATAAAGACCTATATTTTATACCCAAATTTTATATTGTAAGACCTTTAGGTAAGGGTCTTTGTGGCAAAAGTCTTCTAATTCCGTGGTTGTTGGTCAGAGTTCTTTGAGTATTGTTGGCTCTAAATTCCGCGGTTACAAGAACATAACCTTATTATGAAGGATCAGGGCCCAATGAAAGGTTAGTCGAAGCAATTAGAGAGAGTAGATGCCATTCAGTCACGCAGGTATTAGAATCTAAGTAATGCCTTGATGAAAATTTTAACTATACATGAGATGGAATTTGAAGTGGTAGGATAAATTTATGAATGTCCTTAATTTAGAAGGTAGTTACTGAACAACGAACGCCAATTCGTTGTTTGTGAAGTTTTTTATTCACTATGGCTACAAAATTATCTATGAGTGTTTTAATCTTATTAGTTCATTCAGCTCGTTTATCAGATTTGATTGTACAAATCACATCATTATCTGTTTTAGTCACTTAACTGCTAATGAGGCCATTAATTTTAATTAAATTCAATGGGCTTTAACGATTGTTACAAATGTTCAAAGCTTGGCACTCCAATTAAAAATTATTACAAGTCATTTACCAGAAATTGTAACTTTAATACTTACTGCAGGAGTACTTCAGCTTTGACGGAAGTATTTTCAGAAGGTAAGAAATAATTAATAAAATCAAGTAAAAAATCAAACCCATAACGCAAGTAATATGCAAACTACATAGAGCTTTATGGATATGTAATGCAAAAATTACCTAAATAAATCCATACCTGTAATAATTGAGGACTTGCGCGAAGACCCCCGGATGGCGATCGAAGAAGTACTCGTTAAGCACCGGGTCGTAGTTGGCGAGCGCCTCCGTCAGCCGTGACAAACGCGTCGCGGGGATCTTCTTTAAAGTAGCCTTGTATGTTTCGTGCCTTATCCCACCCACGTTCAGCACCACGCGGTTCTCCGCGTCCATATTTAGGAGATTCATTTCTGGTTACAAAATATTGTTATGATAACTTTTATCAATTTTATTAAACTGCTGTTTGTTGGCTTCTAAAATTATTCTTCCTGATTAAGGACTAAGTAACCTACCATGAAGTAAATTCACTAAATACAAAATGATATTCCAATGCAAAACCAATCATTAATTTAAAAAAACATGCGTCACACGTTGACTGGAAATAAACTACCCCAGATATTATAAAACTCTTCACATTTTTAATAATCAAGACAATGTTTATCAAAAATGTGAGAAGTTTTATAATATTTCTTTGAATTCACCTTTTATGTATTTGCACAAAAAAATTAAAGCCTCCTCCAAAGCTTATTTAAAATCTACTCTGTTTTTGCTTGAACTAGATTCATATTAATTAGCAAAAACTCTCTCCCAGAAAAACACCTCATATTTTCTTTTACCCGTTCAAGTGAAACGAAAGGTTGGTTTATTTTAGGACTCTACTGATTAAATTTCGTAAGGTACACCAAGATGAGCCATCGGGGGTTTCTCTAGGGGACTCCTTCGTGTATATTTAATTTGCTTCATGTATATTTTTGACGGTTTCGTTGATTCTTGTTAACTAGGAGTGGCGCAGGGCTGGGAATTATGTAAATAAGATAACGAATGGAAGGCCCAGTTATTTTAAAATAACTTATATCAATGTTTTGTGTATGACTTCAATTAAAACGTGTATTAATTATGGGTTAGTAATTACAGTCTTCAGTAACTTTTATTGGAAACTTTTTGATATCTCTATGGTTTCGTTTTCTTTATTACATCAGCAGCTTGGTTACCCTTTTATTCAATTTTTTTATTTATCATGAACCTTTGACAATTGTATTGATAACAAGTATTAACCACCTATAAAAATCGATTCTTAGTCTACAATTATAGTATTTTTTTCATGTTATTGTATGCTAGAAATTACTAATGAAACGTGAAAACATACTCGCAATCTCCCTTCAATCCTCGTGAAGAACGAACAACAAGGCAAGGCTACGGCGACCGGCTCTGTCCTCTTCGCGACATTACTTCAATGTAGTCGCCTTCGAGTGCACCCAGCTCGTACGGTGGCATCTCTGGTTGGGGTGGAGGCAATCCTGCAGGATATAACACCATCATTATATTAAAAGATTTATTTAGGATCGAATGGTAAAGTGGAAAGAAATCCCCCCCCTGCGTTTTTCTAACATTACATTTTTCTGAATAATTATGTTTTAATAAAAAAAAAGTTTATCCTGTCATGTATTTGAAAAGTTTAGCTCTAATAGTACGTTTGATTGAGTATCAAATATTCGCACATACATTTAAATCAGTAATAAATTAAGACTCAGAGGATCAAAACAAAAAAATAATTTGAAATGTGAAAAATAAAAGATCCACTAATGTGTATAATATTCCGCCGCACGCCTTACAACACTACGCTTAATTACATTTTTTTTATTAAAGAATTTTAAGATGATATTGTCTTGGCTAGCTACCTTCCTTTCCTTAAGTTGAAAAATCTGTCACAAAGCGCCTATTGGCGTGTTCTGCACTTGAGGCCCAGTTCCCTTTTATTTTAAATTACAACGTAAATGGAAATCAGTTAACATTTATACACAAAGTTATTTATCATTATTGATTGTTTTTATTTATTCCAGAAACTTTTTAATCCATTTTACGTATGTTACTATTTTATGAGAAACTTTTAATAAAGATAAATTGATGATTAAACAATGATTAACATTGTCAAATGCTTTATAAAGGTCACAATAAAGGCATCGTTGAAGTTATGCCCAACAGTAACTTTTGTTGTTTTCTTTCAATTCTAATGTATCTCCCATCTAAACAAAAGTAATAAACTTGTAAATTCATGAAAGAAATAGTACGCCTGTTGATTATTTACTCATCAAATAGACTGGTTAGCGTTACGAAAGATGTATTGTTTACAAATAATTTGTATTCAATGAAGCATCTTGTTTTGCCAAAGAACCTATCATAAAATGTAAAAAGAGACATTTCTAGCGGCGTGGTAGATTAAGTAAGTTTTACCGGAGCCATCGATGGGATTTCGGCTGATGAGGTAAAGATAAGATTAAAATATTCCATTATAACTTTTTGAATGGGTTTTGATAATAGGTACTTTGTTATAAACACAAGGCTATATTTAATGATGATAAATAATCAAAGTATAACATAGGTTAAAGATATTTCACTACTACTCATAATCATATTATAGAGTTAATGATGCAACTTGAAGTTGAATATACAAACGTAGAATCAACTTAAAAATTATAACAATTAACTTTAAAATATTTATGTGTACAAAATATGGCATACAGCAAACTTATGATGATATTAAATGAAACCCTAGGACAAAGCAATAGGAATCTAAACTTGCTTAGAAATAAAAATAAGAGTTGTAATTACAAGAGTTTCAGACGACATGAAACACCCTAAGCCAAGAACGTTATTTATTTACAAGCTTTTAAATAGCTAATTTTATAATTGATTTGCAACCGACATCTACCGCTTCGTCCCTTTTCACTTAATTTACTTTATGAACTCTGTCACCAATCATAATAAATTCAAATTAACTGTCATATCGTACAAAATATTGTAAAGTATTGATTGATAGGTTCAACTCGGGCCCAAAGTTGTTACCCCAATAAATTGTGAAATAGTCGTTAATCATTTTCCTGTGGACCGTTTATTGCTTGTCAACAAGGTTTAAAAATGATAAAAATACTGAAGGATTTTACGGTTTGTCGAAATGGGATTTCCATATTGAAATTAAAATAACTATAATACCTTTTTTATTGTTTTTTTTATCGTTTAAGAGCTTTTAACCTTAACCTTTTTATTATACGGACAGTATTTAGACTAATTAATCTATTCAATATTATAATAACTTTTATTAATTTAAACTAACTTGATTTCAAGAAAAGCAAAACAAACTCTTCTACCATTTAAAAAGTAGCTATTAAAATAAAGAAGTAAAACAAAATCGGAAACATAAAATATTAAACATCAAAAGAGATGCAAAACTGTCCAATAAAAGAAAAATAACATGCTAAAGTGACCTTTCATCGTATTATCTTTTCTACCTTTACAAGGTTATTTTGTAGGTTGAAATTCAAAGAATTCCTTCTGGAGGAACATGATGCTGCCCTTTTTGTAATAAATCAACGTGAAAGAACCCAAAGGTCAATGGATGTTAATTTATTAACAACTTTTGTATTGGTTTATAATTTATACAAAAGCTTTTGTGAGTAGGTAGTATTTACATTGAATACAAATGTGAATGAAAATGAAAAAAAAAAATCATATAGGTCATTCAAAACACTTATGTATAGTCTAAACTCGAATGCACGGTTTGGAAGGTTACTTTGCTGAGAAGAGCCGGCAATCAACTCAACAATCACATTCAATAATAACTTAATATTTTAATTTTTATATATTTTTTTAATAATGATTTATCTAATCTCACTGACAGCATTTGTGTGTTATGGCGGCCAAAAAATAATAAATAAATAGAATTTAGTTGAGTGATTTAGTAAACAACAAACTCAAGCAGACCAGCTGGCTGCTACTCGTGGAAGCTCACAATTTTGACGCGTTTAATCATGTTTTTTTAATTTGAAATCCATCATCATAATTATCGCAATTTACTTTTGCTTATTTTCTCTTTCTTCTTTTTATGTACCTACGTAAAATATATTAAATTCTTCCAGCTCATAATAATCTCTATAATATACAATTTAACTCAATTGGTAAAGACAAAGCGAAGAAAGGTATCAGAAATTATAATGAAGAATAAAGAAAATGAGAATTTAAAATCACAAGTAAAACGTAGACGAAATATAATGGCATTGTTGAAAATTTTCGTTTACACGTTGAAATATAAACGTACAATGTCGCCATTATTTTTTATTTGGTAATTATGATAACGACTCAGATAGTCTTTGTGCCTGTAAGCCTATCGTCTACATAAAATGAATGTAATAAAATTTGCAAATGCTGAAAGGTCCGACCTTTTGCGAAACAGTGCACCGTTAGGGGAAATAATATATTTTTTGCTTACACAATGAACGGTGGGTGTATCTGCGTGGAAGGCCTGAGGGAAAGCAATATGTTTTAACGACGGAATTCTGCTGAAATTTATACAATTTTATGTTTTAATGCTTTTATGAGAATATATTGAGTCTCTGCTGATGTATAAAATTCAAGAAAGCCCAAATTAAATGAGGATATAGACACCTAATATATCTTCAAAAATAACACTCAATAATGTTTATTTAAAAATATTATGCCCTGTTTTCTGTTTTTCTATTAATAATAATAATGGCCAAATAGAATTTTATCACAAAACCAAAGTGATTTATGATATTTTTTACGAACCTATAAATATTATCGTATCTACCCTTCTCACTATCTTAAATTATTTGTCCTAAGATAAACTCTGTCAAACCGATGTAACCTAGTTCAAACAAGAAAGTGGCGCTTGACAAATGGAATCTACGTGTCCATGTCCGAAAACATCTTACCCATTTCAGGTCCCAACTAATGGAGTTTCTTTTCCAATATGTTACTGACGCCTTAAAACTGTTTAGAGATTGTTCTTTTATGTCGATTTATTGAGCCATTTTTAGTTTTTTTGGTTTCCGTTTCTTCATTCTAGTATTGCTACAAACTTGCTCTGATTTTGTTCAATTTCCGCTTTAATTACGCGTATGTTTGTGTTTGCTTTTATACATATTTAGCTAATGTTCATTTCGTCTAAGCTAGTCCTCACGAAACGAGTATATATGATACTTTTTTATTGTATTTCAATATCTTCCATTACATTTCTAATAAATTTTGTTCTGTCAAAAATACTTATTGTATTAGGAAATACTGTCGAACTAAAAGCAAGCCTTTATCAATAATGTATCTAAGTGAAGTTGACATTTTGTACCGACATCACGATACTTTGGCCTTTTTACATAAATTAGAGGAGGTAGAAAAACTTATGAATTTGCTACGTTCATGTTTAAGGTTGATAGAAATTCATTTTTAGTGAGATCCTAAAAGAGAATTACTAGAATGAAGTAGTTCCCTAAGGCGGGATAGCTGATATATCCTGCCATTAGATTTGGTATAGGTTTTATCAATATTGCTTTACATTAGACGAAATAGCGCAGCTGGTATTTCTCTTAGTTTATTTACTTTTGATACTAATTTGATTGTATCGAATATTTTGTACATATTTCATTTAAGACTAAGTGAGTCATCCAAGAAAGAATCTAGCATTTTAGTCGTTCCAATAGCATCCTGAAAATGATTAGTGGTATTGCCCAATCCTGAGACACTGGGTCAACGCCCAGGTTGTGACATGGGTTATATCTATTTATTCTCTTACTAACATTAATTCTACTGGATGGCGTGTTAGACAGGGTATGTTCCTAAATTCGATCCAGCATACTAGCCAGTACGTATTGACATTATCAACCGACACCATGCTGCTGAACTGTTTCGAAATAAGCTTGTCAGTGTCATTGACATAGACGTTGACACCGATCAACTTATTTAAAACAAATGGCGCCAAGTCACCAGCCCAATACCAGTACAATATAGCGTCAGTTGATTACGTCACACCGTACTGGCCAGTATTCTGGATCGACTTTAGGAACACACCCAGCTTGTATACCACCACATCGCCCGTCAACTAATGCAACCTATATATATGTAGATGCTTAAATTGCACCATTACCTGTAACTTTATTAAATAGTTTGCGATCGTTGAACGACATTTAATTACAGGATTTCATGTCAAACGGAACAGATATAAGTCAGTTATCGGAGTTATAATCGTTTGAAGCCATTTTGATGTTGTTTTTGTAATTATATTTTACTTTGCGTGGTCTTTATTAATTGCAGTGTTATCGTTTTTTTATTTGCTTTTTTTATAATGGCTGCTGTCTACTGAAAACCAATTACATTGGAAATATACAATTGTATGCTTGTTCAAGTATATTTTCATTTCATTGATCTGTTGAATCTTTCTAATTTTTAACCAATTCATAAAAAAAATATCAGGCATTGAATTTTGCAAAGAAGATAAGTTATATTAGGATGAAAGTAGGCGGTCTAGATACTGAATATAAAAATATTTTGTCAGAATTACCAGATATTATCAAAAAACATTGTTAAGAATATTCTAGGAACATTGGTTAACAAGAATAACCTAATTTCGAGATTGACGTCCTAAACGTCCTTCGCAGAAAAACACAAAAAAAAATTCTAAACGAAATATAGCAAATAACATTACAAAGATAATTTATTTGCTTTTAAGAATGACCGGGTGGGTCTATTTCAGAAATATTATTCAACGAAAACTTAGCCTGAGAGGCGAAAACACTTTTTCATATAAATGCCGAAATTCAGTTTGGTTCTACCCACGTTACTTTTATTAACAAATTTTGTGTTTGTAATAATATAACGATGATCGTTGAATATGTCGGAACAAATCACGCGGACTGGGAGCTTTATTCGCGTACGCTGTGTAAGAAAAAAAGAAAGAAAATACATTTATTTCCGACAACACACAACATTACATTACATTAAACTTAACCTACTTACACTGAAACATAGATACCAAATGACAAATAATAATGTAATGTTGCGTGATGCCAGGAAAAAGGTCCCGACTCAGCATAAGCTAGGGTTAGCAAAAGAACTAACCCTCGCGCTGGTTTTCAGTCGGAGCCCCCGTCCATGACATCACGAACACACAGTGAACACACAAACAAAACAAAAACTTTAAATATTTAAAATTATTTTACTGATAACATACACATAACAAATAGACAATAGTAAACCAATAGAGTTATAATATATTCTAATACGACACTACGACAGAATAAAATGGAAGCGTATATGCGTATACCTCTAAAACGGGGTGGGTTGCTATTATAATATTCACACCTAGACTCAAAATAAACAGACATATACATATTCATACGCAACATTATATCTGATTAGGAATCACGATTTGTGGCACGGTAAGTCGAGCCTGACCTTTACGCCCGTCGTTTATGGCTAAGAATAATCTTTGTGAGTTTATAACATACCTCTCTCATAAACTTATACAAAGGAAGTACGAAAAATAAACGCTGGATACTTACGTGACGGTTAAGGCGCGGAACGCCTTACGTGCTGCCTTCAGGGTCGTTCTGGAAAAGAAAAAAGATTATTAAATCATGACTGTACGTACAGATTTCACAGCTTGTTGGTGTGGTTGATAAAATACCTGTTACGCTACAGGTAGTGCCTTCAATTCCCATCCAGGATATACATGTATGTACATTAACATATCTGTTTTTCCTATGTCTAAGTGTCAAATTTCAGTTTAGGTTCTAGGAGCTCTAGAACCGGCACGAAACTAAGCATATCCTTATCCCACGCTAGGTGGGGTCGGCACAACATGTTTTCCTCTTCCACTCCGCTCCATCACTAGTCGTCTCCGTACTCACACCTTTCATATGCATATCATTATTCACGCAGTCCATCCATACCTTCTTCGGCCTTCCTCTACCTCTATATCTATCCACACTCATTGTTAATACTCTTTTCGTTAAATGTCTTTCATCCCTCCTCATGACATAAAAAAAAATACTATCTGAATATGATGTCTTTTTTAATTCAAATATTTAACAATTTTATGCTTAATCTAAAGGTAAAATTTGTAGTATATCAGTTATGTGGTTTTCATGATAGGGATCCGTTGTGAATAGAGAAAATTTAGGAGAGAAAGTCCCAGGATAATATTATTATTACTATTTATTTACAACAAAATATAAATGTACAAAACAAAATACACAATTTACATAAAAAAACTCGAGGCTGCCGCTGCTGACGATCAGCAAGGTTCCTAGCAGCATATTTACCTAATATGCATTCAATAAAGTAAAAATAACAAAGAAATCTAATCCGTCCCTAGATACAACAAAAAGCAGAACAATAAAAAGCCCATAGAAAAGAGCTGGCTAAAAAAGTGAGAAAACAGTGCAAAGGACCTTGAACTCGCAAGTTGTGAGCACGCTTAGCTATGTATAGGTGTTGTAACAGTTATAAA
The DNA here is from genome assembly GCA_951361185.1 of Ochropacha duplaris. NCBI lineage: Eukaryota > Metazoa > Arthropoda > Insecta > Lepidoptera > Drepanidae > Ochropacha > Ochropacha duplaris. The sequence continues at coordinate 10,639,383 of OX592704.1, read as the reverse complement.
GTATCTAGATATGGAAGACTTTATGTTACTTATTGCAGGAAAAATAAGTGAAGCGGTGAAATAAATCCCGCTTTGTTGAATTAATGTTTTAATGGAATATTTACAGATAAAGTCTTGTAGTGAAAAATCGTCGTCATGAAGTCTCATCTTTTTCAAATGTCCCTTTATGTTTTCGTCTAAATGTCAAGTCAAACTTTGTCTGTAATAGTCAGCCAGTCAGTCCTCGTCTGCAGAGGTTGGAATCGCCGCAACAATAAGGATAAAGACTTTTAAAAAAATCTGGACGGAGTATCGCCTGATCAGCAAGAATTCCTCAAGAAGTTGATTGGTAGCCCGTCTCGTAAACATGCACAATCAACTCTGAGTCGTCAACAGAGAAAATATGGTTTAGTGTCACATGTAGGATCTTTCTTACTCAAATATGCTGTATTCTTCATCTCTTTCGTTGTTTTAGTCTGGCTCCAATCCTACAATGAGCTTTTAATGAAGGGAGATATCGTGAGAAAACCATTGTACGGTGGTAGGGTACTTTGTAGTACGCTAAAGTTGAAAAGTACCTATCAGTGTGCTCCTGCGGTTGCCATTATGAGTCACTTACCAAAGTCATGATAAAAAGTTGACAATATATTAGTAATCTCCATGATCTTGTTAAGGTAAAAATATAGTCCATTAGGTTGTCACTAATTACTTTAAAAATACGGCAAATCTGACAAATTAGTTTGAACATAAATAATATAATTGAATTGTAGCCTTTGATGTTACTGTGACAGAGATTAATGTCCGAAAGGATTTCCTTGAAAACTGTTTTGTAATTACTGTGGAAGAGAAATGAAGAGTAAGACTAATGGAGATAAATATATAAAAATAAAAGAGGATTGGAGTACTGAATTTAGTCCAAGCACCTTCAGTAATCTTCCAGCTTAAACTGTTATCATTGTAAACGCCAGGCCATTTCACTATCGTGCTTCGACTATACTGACTATCTTTATGTCGTTTATTTAGAGCGAAATATTAGTGCTGTCTTTTTTTATTGAATTCTTGTGAATATTTTCAAGAATAATGGAATATCAGATATTTTGCATCTGGTTTAGATACTTAAGTAGAATTTTGGGTTGTTTGGCTTCAATCTTTTAGGATCAATCTTACAGTCAAAGCTTTTATTCATTCTTTTAAGAATTAGAATTTCATAATACGAGCAAACGGTTCCCACATAAAATCTCTTCATTATGGAAACAAAAGGCTACTTGAATCATCCGTAAATCCTGTGTTCTACTTTCGTTTTTTTCGGTACTAAGTTCCGATGCACGGTTTTACCTGTGTTAAAATGTTGCATTTGTCAGTGTTCGGCCCATAAACTATGTTTATGCAAATATCTGATTGCTGCGTGAAATAAGGATAAAAAGGCAATAAGACCCAAAAATCAAGACAATTCACAAAAAGTCTATCTGCCATCATAGTTTCAAATAAAGTTATTCCAAACAGTTTTGAAAAATATCAAAATAAATATGAATTTTTTGCAAACATTTTTCCGCAAAAAATAGTTGCAACTTTCATTTCAGCATGACATAAGAAAATAAACATATTGCAGCTTGTTACAGAGAGTAACTTCAGGCAGGCCAAGGCTACCAACGCGAGGCGCGGAAATTAGGGATGGGTAAACTTTGGAGCGAGTAGACATTGACTAGCGTTTCTGGCTCCAAATTTTTAGATGTCTAATCCTACTATCCCACTAATATTATAAATGTGAAAGTTTGGATGGATGGATGTTTGTTACTCATTTACGCCAGAACGGCTAAACGGACCTGGATGAAATTGCCACAGAGATAGATTATAGTCTGGAATAGCACATAGGTTTTTATCCCGAGAAAAGATAAGATCCCTCGGGAACGCGGGTGAAACCGCGTGGCAGAAAGCTAGTAACACATAAACTGCCCTTTATGATCTGATCAGATTACGTTTTTCTGAAGCGAGTGTGGATGGATATAGAGGTAGAGGAAGGCCGAAGAAGGTATGGATGGTCTGCGTGTAGAATGATATGTTTATGAAAAGTCTGAGTACTGAGACGACTAGTGATAGAGCGGAGTGGAAGAGGAGAACATGTTGTGCCGATCTTTAGGATTAGGATTAGGAAAGGAAGAAGAAGAAGAAGACTTTTTTCTAAAGCTTAATAAAAATTCGGGTAACGCAGTAATTCGGGTAATGCAGTAAGGGCGTAATTTGCAGGTGTTAATTTGAGTCAAAACTGAGCCTTTAAAAGGGTTAACTTTTAGACAATATTTAAAAAAAAACATTCACATGAAATGAATCAACTGACTCAACATTAACTGGTTCAGGAACTAGTTTCCCACCACTAGCAGAAATATTTTTAGGCAACCCTCAAAACTAGAATTGGTGCAAATCATCTGTCTCATCTATTTGTAAAGCTGTTAGAAAAAATCACTGTTTGTCTGGCATTTTTGAAATATGCAAATGAAACTACCTTTAAAATAGAGCTGAAATTTAAGTGTTGCTATTACTGAAGTTCACTCGATGTACTAATTTGTTTATATCAATCAATAATTAACTTTTCTGGACTAAATAAAGTTATTTTATAGCCTAACTCAAGTTTAAATTCTTAGCGACAAATGTAATGGAGAATCGAGTTATAAGACTCCTCCATTTAAAAAGAAAGATCTTTTGCCAGGTAGCTTAAAGCTAACTATGGATAGATGGCGCCACAATAAAGATAGTTTCGATACAGAACCTACATCGCACTATCAAAGTTTTCTCGGTAATCTGCAATAAATTCCAACATCGTCAGTTGGCCATGCACGATGACCTATCTAGATTATCGGAAGATATTCTATTGTCAACGAGCAAGTTTACTGCCTTTCTACTTCATAAATCATTAATTTATATCAATCAAAAATGTATTTCAATAATACCATTAACAAATAACTGAATTTTCAGTAGCTTAGTAAAGTGAACAGTATTTTATTACTTAAACGTGCCATTAGCTTTGGATTTAAGTGCTGTTACCGACGTCACGACACTCGTAAATTATTCCATCGAGGGTGAATAGTGTATTGTAATTTGAACCTTAAAATATACAATAACAGATTATATTACGCTGTCTTTTTATTGACTTTATGATGACGTACATACACGTTTGTTGGAAAACGGACCACGGGAACAATTGTTTGAAAATTTTATGAGTTACAGCAGCCTTTAATCGAAAGTTAGTTTGTTTTTTTTTAATACTGGATAGCTTGTGTTTGACCACCATCTCAACATGATAAGTGATGATGTGGCCGAAGACGGTAAGCACACAAATCATAGATGGGAACTGGCTCTCAAGTGCAGCTGTACACACCGATAGGTGCTTGGCGACAGATTTTTAACTTGAGGGTGGTAGCCAGCTAGTCGGGTACTATAAAGTACCCTACCACCGTGCTAAGGTTTCCTCACGATGTTTTCCTTCACCGAAAGCTGAAACTCATTGTAGGATTCAAACCCACGACCTTCACCGCAGTATCCGACGTCACCACCGCTGAGCTATCATCGCGTTAAACACTTCGGTCACATCATCACTATGGTGATATTGTGATAAACTCAACAATTTAAGTCAGTCAAGTTGTATAAAATTAATGAAATAAAAGAAACTTATCTCTAGAGGCTTAAAAAGGCAATTAGGGCAATATTGCTGGAGATCCTATTAACTTTTTTCCTAGAAATTTATTTCATTTTGAAACAAATTGCTCAAGAGTCATTTTTAATCTACCAGAGGTCTTGTTTCCTATAAATTATGTTTATTCGAAAATATTGACTGAGAGCTCTTTTTAGACTACCAGAGCTCTCCCAGACATCCTTATATTCTGACGCCAAGACATTCATAAATTATTCCCGAGAGAAATGAATAAAGTATTATTGTGATTTGAACCGTAAAAATACATTATCTTGATCCGAGATTATTTGGCTCTCAAGAATTTAGAGGCTTCTCGAATGGAGACAAAAAGGTGTGTTAAATTGTACCATTTTGCTGGTTTTATTCTTCAGACTTAATGTAGCTTTGCTATATTATTTATGAATGTATTAAAGAAACAAACCATATAATAATAACAATTTTGGTCGATTGGGTTTGTTATTGAATCTCCAAAACCACTGCTAACATTAAAACTTGGTTAGGTAGGTAACTAGGAAAAATTATCACTGAACTAGTTTTGTGCCCAGCAGTTACTCCTGCGATACTCTAATTTCCCACTATGGGGTATAATTCCAAAACCTTTTCTACGTATTGATAGGTCAGTAAATAATTTGAAACATATTGAAAGGGGGCTAGACGGAAAAAAATGTTACGAAATCACCGACATAAAAGTGTCGGTGACAAAAGTCACCGACCGCTGTGCGCATGTTTCTCTGTCTGGCTCTCTCTCTCTCTCTCTCTCTCTCTCTCTCTCTCTTATAGAAAGCAAGCCAGATATTTTCATTTCTATTTATATATATATTCGATATTACGACCTTTCGGCGCGATATCCGACGTCACTACCACTGAGCTATCGTCTTCAATATTTTGTAATTAGTTGCCAAAATAAAATAATTTAAATCAACATGCTATAATCACAGAACAAATAAAAATGGTAGAAGGAGCGTACGTAAACAATAGCCTCCAATATGAAGTGAAGCATCATGTACGAAGTTGTGTGCGTGACCGGCACGTACGTTATCCCGCGTGAATCGTGATCGGCTTCTTTTTTAAAATTCAGCTTCCTTTACTGTGCTTCTTTTTAAAGCGCGGGGCTCTGTTTACCTTTTTATTTGGTCTGAGGCCATAATGACCTAATTTATTCTATTTCAAAATGGCAATATTAGTCCCCTTTTTGGCCACTGCACCGGGCAAAGTGACACCAAATATATGTCACATTGTAAATACATAAATCGTAAACACTCTATCGTACAAATCGTGTAAGTAAGAGCAGTTTATCGAACGTTTAAACTATAATTCCCTTCACCCTGGAGTAGAAACTTTCTATAGCTTGTTTATGGTGTGTTACCATGGTAACCGTGACATTGTTCCCTGACACAGCGTGCGTGTAAAAAAATCGACCTGTTACCTAGTTAGTAACGGTAATTTTGGAGCTCCCACGCATCAGTTTTGTGTTGCGTTATGGGAAGCATCTTAGAGGAAATCTATCATAAATCTTCTCTCTGTCTTTAATTTTCAAGTACATAAACATAAGAATATATGAATAATTTACTTGGCCCCTTTCAACACCATTGATTGAAAAATTAAAGAATACATAAACGCGCGAGCTAAAACATTTTTTTCTTTAAAATGTAAGAAATCCAAAAGTAACTAATTAACTCACAGTTTTTTTATGAATTTTGGTTTAAAGATAGACGGGACTTTGGAGAAGGACATAGGCTACTTTTATCCCGGGAAATATTCTTCGGGAACGTGGGTGAAACTGCGAGGTTTCAAACTTTTTAAAAGTCTTGTGACAATTTAATCGCAATAACTTTAACTCTATAGTTAATATTCTTCAAAGAAATATAGCGACAATTTAAAATTCTACGTCCTGTTGGAAATCCGCACGATGTAACCGCAATGTTCAATGTAAAGAAGGCTCATTTTCGCATGTTAACATAATGGATGAAGCAATCTGGGTCACGGAACGATTTTATTTATGCTATGAGAATTCTATAGGAACGAAACAAAATTCACATTTTATTCAGTTCTATGTAACTGTTATGTTATTTGAAGTCAATTGTTATTAGGAAACGACTGTTTATTATCTTTTGGCACAAAGTAATATTTTTGTAATTAATTGCGACATTAGTAGTAAGTGACTTTTTGAATTCAGTATCGATAAACTGACTTGCTGAGTTTCTTGCCGGAGTCTTCTCAGTTTGAGTGTAGCTATTCCAAATCGGAGGTAGAGTTAATTGTAACGTTCATAATTAAGGGATGAAACGGCTTCCATTACCGTGTTTCACTTTAAGTACGCGGGGCTCTGTCTACCTTTTTTATATGGTCTGAGGTTAAAAGTGTGATAATATTTTAGCCACCTACAAAAGTAATTTGTACGCCAATTCGCGTTTTGTTGCCACAGTACTTACTTCAACTGAATATGCAAATATTTACTATCTGGCAACACAGATCCGCGTTGAAACAGAGTTGTAATAATTTATGAATATTATCTACCTACCCACGCTGGCGTGCTAATCACAGTGTACACAGCCGGTCCAGAACAACACCAGTTACTACTATTAACTCATCATTATCTACCTACCCACGCTGGCGTGCTAATCACAGTGTACACAGCCGGTCCAGAACAACACCAGTTACTACTATTAACTCATCATTATCTACCTACCCACGCTGGCGTGCTAATCACAGTGTACACAGCCGGTCCAGAACAACACCAGTTACTACTATTAACTCATCATTATCTACCTACCCACGCTGGCGTGCTAATCACAGTGTACACAGCCGGTCCAGAACAACACCAGTTACTACTATTAACTCATCATTATCTACCTACCCACGCTGGCGTGCTAATCACAGTGTACACAGCCGGTCCAGAACAACACCAGTTACTACTATTAACTCATCATTATCTACCTACCCACGCTGGCGTGCTAATCACAGTATACACAGCCGGTCCAGAACAACACCAGTTACTACTATTAACTCATCATTATCTACCTACCCACGCTGGCGTGCTAATCACAGTGTACACAGCCGGTCCAGAACAACACCAGTTACTACTATTAACTCATCATTATCTACCTACCCACGCTGGCGTGCTAATCACAGTGTACACAGCCGGTCCAGAACAACACCAGTTACTACTATTAACTCATCATTATCTACCTACCCACGCTGGCGTGCTAATCACAGTGTACACAGCCGGTCCAGAACAACACCAGTTACTACTATTAACTCATCATTATCTACCTACCCACGCTGGCGTGCTAATCACAGTGTACACAGCCGGTCCAGAACAACACCAGTTACTACTATTAACTCATCATTATCTACCTACCCACGCTGGCGTGCTAATCACAGTGTACACAGCCGGTCCAGAACAACACCAGTTACTACTATTAACTCATCATTAACGATGTGTTTCTACAAATCTAGACTAATCCTTCTCGGATAAGATTATAAATCTTATGAATATTACATGCTTTGCTCTTGCTTGGGTTATAATTTTTTATGTATTTTTGTTTTAGTTTAAGCATAAAATTGTTAAACCTTTGAATTAAAAAAAAGCCAACATAGTCTGATGGTCCAAAATGTTAAAAAAATGTAACCTTGCTGAGTTTCTTGCCGGTTCTTCTCAGTTGAAGGCTGACTTCCAAACAGATTCCTTCTTGGGCCTAAACTGAATAAATGGTTTTGTCTAGGGCCTAAACTGAATAATGGACTTAGACTTGGGTTTGTGGGAGTTAAAATTTTACTATAATTTTTCATGTTTTTTTTTTAATTATATTTGGAACTTCCCTTCAATAAGACCAAGATAGTTCTCAAACAGCTGACTGCTAACAGTTTCCTGCTGCTGAAATTAATGGCTGACCATTTTCATTTTTCATTTCCGAAGAAATCTTTTATTTACTGGAAAAAGTGAGAGGATACTTTTTTTCCCATGGGAACGCGGGTGAAACCGCGTGGGATATCTAGTATAATATATAATGGTATTTCATTTTAGCGTTCAGTCTGCGATCACACTGGCCTCAGCTGAAATTCAGCGGCATGACCTTGAGGCATAGCACCATGCTGAACTGACGACTAATTTATCAATACACACCGCGCCCTTTTGGCTTAGTGTATTTCTTATATCATTATTGTATTATGTTTGGCAAATAAATGTATTTCTTTCTTTCTACCTAGTCTTGCCATAAATATTGTCACGAAGAAAAAAAAAATTTTTTATTGCAAATAATATTTATTACTTTTACAGTGTGTTAGTTTAATACATAAATATAAAACAATACCAAATATAAAAAGTTATTCGAAGTGGTCTCCATTGGCTGCAATACAGTCCTTTAAACGTTGAGGCCAGTTATCAATAGAAGCACGCACTCTTTCCATGGGAAAATTCTTCACTGCCAATCGTATGGATTGTTTTAGGGACTCAAAATTATCATAGCGTTTAGAGCAAGCCGTACTCTCTAAAACTGACCATAAATCATAATCCAGCGGATTAAGATCGGGACTAGACGACGGCCAGTCTTCAGCTCTGATGAAGTCCGAAACGTTCACTTCCAACCAAGACTGCGTGGACCGAGCTTTATGACCCGGCGCCGAGTCTTGTTGGAAGGACCATACTTGGTTATTGAACATGGTGTTGTTAAGGGGCTTAACTACCTTCTCAAGAATGGTATCTTGATACACTTGTGCCGATGTTTTGATACCTTTTTCACAAAAATATGGCTCAGTCACTCCTTCATAGCTAACACCCCACCAAACCATCACTGAAGTCGGATAATGCCCACGTTGCACTCTGTCGACTAATTGGGAAGCTTCCTTAGAGCTTTGAGCATAAATACGGTCATTTTGTTTGTTAAAATGTTGCTCAACTGTAAATATTTTCTCATCCGTAAACAAACATTTTCTGTGACCTCCCTTTGCGTACCGCTTCAGCCACCTTTTCTTTTTTAAATTATCAGTTAAAAAATGACCAGTGCGTCTCTTATAGGCTGCAAGTACTAAGTCATCTTTTAAAATACGCGACATGGTTCTGGGTGCTATCTTCATCTCCCGAGATAAAATCTTTTGCTTTCGGACAGGATTTCTTCGAATTCTTTCCCTTACTGCTTTGACAGATTCCAAATTCAAATGTAATATCTTTCTTATTTTTAATTGTAACTGCATTTATGGCCAGACTATGTATGTAAAATAACCCCGGCACTATCTTCATTTCATCTACCAGCGTATGTTTGTGAATGTAAAATCGATCCAAATATTAAAGTTATCAAGATATTCATTTTCATTGGAGATCTTATAATGAGAAGCCATTAAGTGCCTATGATTATATTATCTATCAACAATATTACTACACTAAATTATCTGGTTAAAATATTATCATAAAATAATTTAAACCGCCCTCGGCGTCAAAAGAAATGTGATATCCTTTAAGTTTATTCTGTTATAATATTATCCTTCTTTAGCCTTTATTTATCCGTAATTCAAGGGGACATCTTTCCACTGAAACCGAAATAATACAATGTTTTTCGCATTCCCTTTTTTTGCCGCACGACGCGCTGCGACGTCCCTTTTTAATTATAATTAATATTTGTTTGAGATAAAACGTCGCCTTATTTGTACTTTCTGGACACGTCGCTTCTTGTTTTACTTGAATTTAAAATGTAAAAGGTTATTTAATGGACATGTTTTTTAATATTTGTGAGTGGATAAAATGAATGCCAATGTTTATGCTGGATGTAAAACATGTTCTACAAGCACACCTTTTAAAGTTGATGTAATAATCAATATTTAAATGAAAATATAAAATGTCTTTCCACTTTTTACGCGATGATAGCTCAGTGGTAAGTGACGTCGGATACCGCGGCGAAGGTCGTGGTTTCGAATCCTACAATGAGCTTGAGCTTTCGGTGAAGGAAAACATTGTGAGGAAACCACAGCACGGTGGTAGGGTACTTTGTAGTACTCGACTGGCTGGCTACCACCCTCAAGTTGAAAATCTGTCGCCAAGCACCTGTTGGTGTGTTCCAGCAATTGCACTTGAGAGCCAGTTCGCCTTTTAGGCATTGTAATAAGGTGTACAACACATTAGCAATCCCCTGGAATTGCCAATGTGTATAGGCGATGGTTGTCGCTTACCATCAGGTGACCCGCCTGTCTCGTTGTCACTTGTGACAACGAGAGTCAATAGCTTAATACTTAAATATAACCATTTTTTGGCGCCCAACAGGGGCCCAACTCATATTTTGGCACCCAACATTTAAGAGGTCATTGCAGCTAGACATTTCCAAGCCATTTCAAAATGAAGTATGCTTCTAATTTAGAATCTTGGAATAAAATTAGTTAAAATAAAAAAAAAAACACAATCTAGTAAGTAAAGTCAAGTCAGATTTTCGCAAAATTATAAAGATTCAATGCATTTTTCGATCAAAAAAGACCCATGTTGAAGCTGTTTCTTATGTGATAATTATAACAATACTATGAATTTTATCCTAATGCGTTTATAGGAAAATATTAAACATATACTACGAAACAAAGGCGCGAGAGAGAAGCGGCAAGTGACCTAAATAACAAACCCAAAGCAGATTAGTAAAACACAACTTTTACATACACCAATTAATAATCCAGTAATAATATCAAACTTCAATTAAATAAGTTCACAAGGTTAATTTAGCAACGGTTTTAATCTAATATTCGAACTATTTAGATATTCATATTCATATTCATATTCATTTATTACACCCTGCCTTTATAACAAATCCATCTAGGTTGAACTATTTCAAGTATAGTAAACTAAACTACAATTAAATGTGTATTTGTGGTATGTGAATGGATAACTATTTTGGGAAACTCTCTAACGATATCTATATAAATATCGCTACGATGTTGGTCCACAATTAACTCCAAAACTACGGAACCGATCTTGATGAAACTTGGCACACAGATAGATAATATTCTGGAATAAATATAGGATACTTTTTATCTCGGGAAAAGAAAGAACGGCGAAGAGTGTTTGAGCTTTCGGTGAAGGAAAACCGGTGATGTCCGACGGCTATTGTGCTGCACTTGAAAGCCAGTTACCATCTAGACTTTGGTTGCTGATCACCTTTTTCCACATCATCACACAAACCTATTCAAAAAGAAATATCTTCCGTAAAAAAAATACTTTCCTGAGTTTCTTGCGATGGTAGAGTCAAATCTAACGTTTATTACCTAAGTGCCTAAACTGAATAAATGAGTTTCGAGTTTATTCAATGTAAAAAAGGAAAATTCTTTTTGTAGTTCTTTCATTGTTTTAAAAAAATACAAGCTATCTATTTCTAACAAAATGATTACTAAGGATACTTCATCTTTTATGAGATTGTTGAACCTTAATGAGGAAACTTTGGCCTTTGGGAGATACATAATAATTATGTCGAAAGTACAAAAAGTGGACGGTAATGATAATTCTACGGGAAAATACGAAAGCCTACTGAAACTCTTTGTGCCTCTACAGTTGGTTTTTCAAACCCAATTATAATTAGTTGGTGCATTTTCGTAATAAATAGAATACTATGGCAATGCGAGGGTTGAATTAAAAAACTCAAAATGAATCCCACTAATATTATAAATGTGAAAGTTTGGATGGAAGGATGGATGGAGGGATTACTCTTTCACGCAAAAACTGCTGAACGAATTTTGATGAAATTTGGCACGAAGATAGATTATAGTCTGAAATAGCACATAGGATACTTTTAATCCCGAAAAGATAAGATCCCATGAGAATGCGGGTGAAACCGCGGAGGACAGTTAGTATGAAATACATGGGAAAATGTGTTTGTCGGTCAATCAACTTCTTCTTTCACGTTGAAATGATAATATGATTGCAATTAATATTCTAAATTTTCGACTCTGTTATGGCAGTTTTCCTATGCTTTATGTCCATTTTCAGCTACACTTGTGTGTGGTCGAACACAACCCTAAACACAAAAAGAAAAAATGGTTTTAAAAACTTTATGAAGTTCAACATGATGTGACTGATTATTGTACGGGTAACGCGAGTAAAAAATACCTTAACGTTAGAGGAAGAAAACAAAGTTAATATTCCTTTGTACCTTCTACACAAAAAAAAATAAGAGCGGGATTACATGCGCTCCGTGTTTGTTTCTAATTACTAAGGATAAATGGGAAATAGCCGGGTGTTGTCCCCGGATTATGCGCAGAGTAATGATAATAAATGTAGAAGTGAAGGCTGAAATTATCATTCTTCGTTATTTTTGTGAAAATATAATATTTTGTTATAACTGACAAACAAGTCTGGTTACTAATTTATATCCGGCTCGAAGGACCTTTTATGAAAAACACTGATAAATTATTCAAATTGTTCTTTCAAGGAAAGTAAATAATCATTAGACTTAACATCAATTAACTTAATTGATACCTATGCATTACCTGCTACAATACTTCCTATACATTACCACGCAAGAGACAACACCAAATACTGGGAGCTGATGGCCCCTTCAGTGATTGGAGAGGCACCACAAGAAGAAGACCTACTACAAAACCTTAAGAATGACAGTGTTGCCAGGTAAAAAATCCAATTAACTTTATTATGTTGAGTGGAGCAAGCATTAATCCTACTATTCCTAGTCCTAATAATATTATCTATATATATAAAATTCAAAGTCCTGACTGACTGACTGAGATATCATCGCACAGCCCAAACCGCTGAACCTAGAGACTTGAAATTTTGCACATAGATACGTTATACAGTGTAGGCATCCACTAAGAAAGGATTTTCCAAAATTCACCCCCCAAGGGGATGAAATGGGGGTCCAAAGATTCAAAGATAGGATTTTTTGAAATTCAATCTCTATATGGGTAAAAAAGGGGTACGCGGGTGAAACCGCGGGGCGGAAAGCTAGTTATAAATATAAAAGTTATTTATGTTTAGATTTTTGTTGCTCAATCACTTATGAACGGATTTTGTTGGAACTTGGCACACACAGATTTGATAATAGTTTGTTACCACGTAATAGGTACATCACTCCTATACAAAAGCTAAAATCTCTACGTTATATTATATACCGAGTGAGTGCGAGTGAGTAACGTGTAATATAGCGCTCAGTGCGGACCGCCGGCGAGCTACTTAGTGGAAGGCACTAAAAAGCTGCATAGCGTGAGTGACGGAGGCCTGTGCCTTGGTACTTTTTACCCCAAAAAAAGATAATATTCTTCGGGAACGCTGGTGAAAAAGCGGGTCGGAAAACTAATATTATATGGGAAAGATACTTTTTATGTTTCTGTGGATGATTGTTACTCAAACACGACAATGGCTAAATGTATTTTAATGAAACTAGCATTAGTTCCCTTGTAACGGTGGTAAAGCAGCGGAGCTTTCAATTTTTTTAAAATTAATATTTCAATGCATACAGCTGATTTATTGAACCATAAAATTGAAAATGAAGTCATCGTGTGATCAAAGCATAAATTACTGACGCATCAAGTGTTTTAATTAAATTTACATATATATATATATTAATTGCATATTCACAACCAAATTATAGACCTTGTTTTCATTATTATTATTTTTAGTAGTCAAAGTTAGGAAACAAACTTGTTCTAGATTATATTTTCAATGCTATCATTATTTTTATACAATAAAAAAAACATTATAGTATACAACATTGAAATGCATATAATTCCAAATTATTTAGATATAACTTTTTACTAAACTTTGAAATTGTAGATAATTGAACATAAATAACAATTATTGAAATCGCGAAATCACATTTTTCTACCCAACTTTACAAAACTGCGAATATCTTGGAAACTATAATATACCCTTTGTGCGAGGATTCCCATAATTTAATATTTTTACACAAAAAAACATGCACTCAGAAGTTAATTTATTAATGATTTCCGACAATCAAATACCCACAGAGTAATGTCGAATCGAATCGGTTATATTCGAAGAAACTTAGCCAACTAATTATATCCAAGAATTATGGGTAACTAGATCAAAGGGTTATTAGCGGGCTTTCCAATGCACAATAACTGTTGTAAAATCAATGAATCATAATTAGTTTGCGAAGTAATTTCGCACTGTGGTAGGGTACTTTGTAGTACTCAACTAGACTGAAAATCTGTCGCCAAACAAAAAAACAAATATAAAATTTGTTACTGCAATTTCATTATTTTTCTTCCTGCTCAAAAACTAAAAAAATTGATAGAAAGTATTGTCTTTTTTATGCCGCTAGTTGGCAAACAAGCTTACGGCCCATTTTATGTTAATAAATGTAAGAAAGATCCACTGTGAAAAAAAAATTGCCTTACTGAGTTTCTTGCTGGAGTCTTCTCAGTTTAAGTGTATTCCGAACCGGTGGTAGAGTCAATTGTAACGTTCAAAAGTGCCTTACCAGGGCATAAACTGAATAAATGAGTTTTCAGTTTGAGTTTTATGGTAAGCGGTTTGCAGCACCAAAGGCGTCACGAGCGTGTTGCCAACCTTACAAAAACCATCTAACTCCTCTTTCGAAGAACCTCATATCCTTCCCTATCCTAATTCCCCTCTAGGAAGAACCTCTACAGGGAGCATAATATGTAACAGATGTGATACTCTCAAAATCTATTAATTTCGTCCTGAAATAATCTTTTCTCTTGTCATCTGATAAGCTAATTAAATGGTAAGTGACGATGAAAAACACATAAAGTCTAGATGGGAACATTCTTCACTACGGTTTCCTCACTGTTCCTCATTGAAAACTCAAGCGCATTGTTAAATTCTAGCCCCAAAATTCCCATGTTCGAAGTCTAAACCACTGAGCTACCGTCGCCTTAAATAATTAAACCCCGCATAAAATCTTAGCCAAAGGCTTCCCTACCCGTAGGTAACCAAGTTACCAATAAATGTTATTACAAACTCAATCAAAGCGACCACGGGCAAAGTTACAAGATTTGATAAACTCACTGTAATTTCGTTACATGAGTTCGTGGCTTCGTTAATTACAAAAGCTTTATGGTAATTGCTTTGTCATAAATTGATCCGCCATTTTGTGGTGAATTATTTGGTTATTGATTTCTTTCACTGTCAAATAAAGCACTGTCGAAATTCTAAGTCATGCCGTAAAAAATATTATAAACTACTAGTACCTTGCGGTTTTACCCAAATTCCCAAAATATATCATTTCCCGGGATAAAAAGTATATATGTTATTCCAGTATATGATCTACCTATGTGCCAAGATTCATTAATCCATACAGTAGTTTTTGCGTGATAGAGTAACAAACATCTTCACATCTTCACACACATCCAAACATACTTTCGCATTTATAATAGTCTAGTACTACAAAGTACCCTAAAACCGTGCTATGGTTTCCTCACGATATTTTCCTCTTTACAATTAGTTTCTTCACGACTTTTTCCTTCTCCAATTGCTCTTTTAGATTCGTATCCCTGACACTGACGGTATCCAAAGTTACTTCCACTGAGTAATCATCGCCTAAAATTACCAATAAATGGCATAGAAACAGTTTGTTGATGTAAAGTACAAGTGCATAGAGACGGAAAGCAAACTGGTTTGGTCATGAAAGTTTGTACTTTGATTTACTCAGAAACTGTTGTGTTTCATGCCCTTGTGCGATAGCAATTGTACAACTCATGAGTTTGCTCTTTCAACACGTTGTATAAGCAAAAACTCTTTGATGTATTATCCTTTACCAACGGAGTGAAAAACTAAAAAGATTCCAGAAATTATACATATAAAAATGTAAATAATTAAAATAAGTTATAACTCGTAAATTACGAAAAATCGCGGAACATACATGGAGTGATACGGGTATCTCTAATGGTGCTCTACCTTTGGGCTTCCGCTTGACACTATTTTCTGGGACAGCCTGTATAACAATATGGAAAAAATATGGGTGTAGTCATCTACATTATACATGGTGTTCAGTAAATAGTACGACAAACTTAAGAGGGAGAACGGTGGGGAAGGTAGGCACCTATCGCCTCCTTAAGTTTGGACACACTGTATAAGCATGCTTAGTTTGTGATCAGATGGCCATGTGTCAAGAATGTCCCAGAATAGTTATTTTATTTATTTCCTATTCTTTTATTTAATGAACTCTATATTACAGGAATAGAGGTAGACAGGCTAAGAGATGGGAGGATGAAATAGCGAAAATAGCGGGCCCAATATGGATCCGTATAGCAAAGGACAGGACTACGTGGAAATCTATGGAAGAGGCCTTTGTCGGGAGACAAGCTGTGCCAGAATAACGACCGTTTGCCGATAAGTTAATTTAAATAAAAAATGTTTAGGCATACTTACTGTTCTGTGCTGTACTTAATTTTTTTTTTTTTTTTTTTTTTCACACACGGCTATCTGATCCCAAACTAAGCAGAGCTTGTAATATGGAAACCAGATGACTGATATACTACATATACAACTTTTTTTTTGTAAATACATACTTAAATTACTTATGTAATCTGTGGTGCATGGCACCATCTCTAATACATTGATGACTATTACTGGATTATCTATGAACATACTTTGTCTATGTGTATTTCATGTATTGTGCTGAGTATCAATAAAATATAAAATAAATCTAATATGTAGTATTTTATTAACACTTACTACTTAGAAATGTAAATTAAGACAGTAATACAGGCTTTTTTTTTATTTTTTTTTATTTATTTATATTACAGAATATCGGGTTTATATCGCTGCTAAAATTATTTTTGACAAAGAGAAATTAAAGAAGAACAGAACACATAAATTATTATATTAGCATATAGGTGCTATACAAATATGGATTATTTAATAAATATCTAATTTACTACTTAATTGCAAAAAAAACTTGAGAGGTGTCAAGGGACACCCGGATGGAACGAAGTTATATAAGTCGAGAGAGTATATATATATATAAATATAAATGAAAATATCTGGCTTGCTTTCTATAAGAGAGAGAGAGAGAGAGAGAGAGAGAGAGAGACAGACAGAGAAACATGCGCACGCCGCACAGCTTACAATAGCTTGCTACACACAACTGTCACCCGACCAACTGACACTAAAAGTGTCGGTTTTTCGTAAGATTTTTTTCCGTCTAGCCCCCTTTCACAACGCGAGATAAGGAACTTCGTTCCAAAAAAATATTAAATTTTACAATAGGTATAAATTACCTATTTCTTCAACACTTTTAGAGAGTAAAAAATAGTAGTAGAAAGACACATAAAATAGTTGAAATATAATACAAAAATGTTGTGTGTAAAACTTGACACAAAAATAAAAAGAATCTCATGAAAAGATGTTGTCACAAAATATAATGTAACTTCACAAGCTTTTCATTACACCAAGTTTCAAATTTTATATTTATTCGCTGGTTACATAAACAAGCTTTAAAGTTTCATCGTAAAATAGCATTGTGAAATGGATGCCGCAATGCGCGACAGAGGTGTGTAGTAATTTTCAAATTTTGTAGTAAAAAAGAAGAAAACCGGTCAAGTGCGAGTCGGACTCGGGTACGCAGGTTCCGTACCTACTTGTAGGTATGTAAATAGTAATCGAGTCTCTATGATTTTGGTTCGATTATGTTGTTTTTAGGGTTTCGAACCCAAAGTTTAAAAACGGGACCCTATTACTAAGTCTTCGCTGTCTGTCCGTCTGTCCGTCCGTCTGTCTGTTACCAGGCTGTGTCTCAAGAACCGCCATAACTAGACAGTTGAAGTTTTCACAAATTATGTATTTCTGTTGCCGCTATAACAACAAATACTAAAAACAAAATAAAATAAATATTTAAGGGGCTCCCATACAACAAACGTGATTTTTTTGCCTTTTTTATTTTTTTTATGTAACTACAAATTTACGGTTGTAGATTTATTCCTTTACTTGTGCTACATGACATTGCTTCTTGCTAAATTTCATAGTTTTAGGTCAACAGACAGTAACCTATAGGTTTTAATTTCCTTGCGAGAGTCAAAATATGTGGCAGGTTGCATAAACGGAGCTTAAACAGCCGTATCTTTTGATTGCGTTGACTTAGAAATTTGATTTTTCACTGCTCTTAAGGATTGCAAACCTGAGTATTCGATATTAATTTCAACTTGATACCTCCACGCGTTTCTGAAAAAACGGGTCTTGATAGACGGACAGACAGACAGACGGATGACCAAGTGATCCTATAAGGTTTCCGTGTAAAAAAACAATCACCAATCGCACTACAAGAACGGTAATACAAATCTACTAGCGGTTTCAGCCACGTTATGGGATCTTATCTTTTCCCGAGATAAAAAGTATCTACGCTTTCTTTCAAAAGCTTAAACAAATTATCTTCAAATCAAGAAGTACTTACCTACTTAATTTGATTCATCGCAAAATTCCTAAAAACACATACACTTTGATATAAACTCATTATAATACGAGCTCCTTGTTATGTCTTTGGTAACGTTATTATACTTTAATAACTTCGTTGATCGTATTTATAAGGCACTTTATTAAATTTCATAAATATGTAACACAATGCTTGTCTTGTCCTTTCTATGACAAGGCTTTTTTACATGTTCCGTTAATAAATGTCCCCTTTTCATTATTCATGTTTACAGCCGCCCGCTTTTTATGAGAGTCCGAAAAATAAGCTTGTTTCAGTGATAAATAAATCCTGGGACATTCCTTGTACGGCCATCTGACCTCAAGTTTAGCGCAGCTAACTAACTAGGTAGTGACCTAGAATACCTGAATAGATAGCACCCCAACTGCGATGATATCTCAGTGGTAGTGACGTCGGATACCGCGGAGAAGGTCGTGGGTTTGAATCCTATAAGCTTGAGCTTTCGGTGAAGGAAAATCGTGAGGAAACCATGGCACGGTGCTAGGGTACTTTGTAGTACTAGACTGGCTGGCTGCCACCCTCAAGTTGAAAATCTGTCGCTAATCACCTGTTGGTGTGTTCCGGCAGTTGCATTCGAGAGCCAGCTGCCTTTAAAGGCATGTTAATAAGGTGTACAATACGACGACGTCACTTACCACCAGGTGACCCGTCAGGTTCGTTGTCACTTGTGGTATAAAAAAAACTCAGGCCAAACAGACACTAATGTCTATTCTGGGCGGGAATCGAACACAGCCTGTGGCGTGATAGGCAGTTCTTACCAACCACACCAACCGGAACGTCTAACCGATTTATATACAGATTTTCACGAACATAATGATCTTGACAGTCACAGTCTAGAAGAGGACTACCTTCTATTGTAGCTGTGAACACGACATCTGGTCACATCAGGTGTTTGGAAGCAGATTTTCAACTAGAATTTATTGCCGGCTCTTCTCAGCAAAAACAATCTTCCGAACAGTCTAGACCATTTATGAATGGCTTGCAAAGGCCTACATGAATAAGATATATTTTCATTTACGTACAGGACTTTGCTTTATTATTTTTGCAATCAGCTCTGAACTCATTTCCGGTGTCTTGAATTCTTTCACCTGATGCTATTTCGGTCCCATTTTACTCATTCAACTAGGTCTTTACAGGCACATAAATTTTCAGACGATTTTTGAGAGTAGTGCCGGTAATAAACACAGCAACTACTCTTTTCAAAACGAACCTATAATTATTTCGTATGGAATTTTTGTGCAAACTAAAACAAGAGAAAATTCAAGGATGCCGACCACTGGGCAGACGGAAGATATCTTGGTTGAAAACCTCAAACAGTGGTACAGAATGAGTACGAGGTCTTTATTTAGAGCGGCGGTAGATAAAGTGAAAATAGCCATCATGATCGCCAACCTCCGGCAGGAGATGTCATCTTAAGAAGAAGAAGAAAACAAAATAACTACCGATCCGAAACATCAAAACTAAATTTATAGCAGATTAAAAATGCTGAAACAGGAAGCAAGTGTACAAGAGAATTTATAGCGTGTGATGGAAGCTGTACAGGTTAGATAAATAAATGATTTTGAACACGTATCGAAAATAACCATTCACATTCCTGTCTGTCTGTCCGTTGGTCTACTAGAATAGTTTATTTTATATAAGCTCTGACTTAGAATCTATTAATCTTGTCTGTAGTTAATTTTAGATGTAAATTTGAACCACCAAATAATGTTCTTTTTTATTAATGAGTTATTTTAATTTTGCAGTTTCAACATACAACGAATTGAAGTATTTGATTAACTACATTGTAGTAAGAATATATAACAACAATATTTTTGTTTAGGTACTTAAAAACAATATAGATATTCTGGATGGACCTCTAGATTTAGAAGAACAATATTTGCTAAATCTAAAGCAACTGTTTAAGCCTAAGAGTATTATACTTTAATAACAATATATTTCTCTTTCGATTAGTCCGAGCACCTAAAATCAACAAGTAACACAAATGCTAACAAAAATAATT
This sequence comes from Ochropacha duplaris, assembly GCA_951361185.1. NCBI lineage: Eukaryota > Metazoa > Arthropoda > Insecta > Lepidoptera > Drepanidae > Ochropacha > Ochropacha duplaris. Next base: position 10,619,327 of record OX592704.1, on the reverse strand, counting down.
CCAAGCATCCATCTATTCTTATAGAATTCCTACAGCATACAGATAACAGTCAAAATTCAACTCTATTACGTTAGCACAGTGTACATGGTTGCTACCAATGTTTTTCAGATGAAGGGAAATCTTTCTTGTGAACTTGAAGAGATTCGGTCCGTTTTTCTTTTTCTAAGCGTCCATTATTATGTATTTTCATGTTCCGTATACTTTTGGCCAGATGTTCTCTCTGCAGGATATTTGCCAAATATTTGTAGCGTAGCAATTTGTCTTATTGGTTTCATGTGGTGGGGAAAAGTTGGACATAATGTTTGATAATATTTTATGGTTTTTGTAGGACTATGGTTGGTGCAATATATGGTGTGAGGATCAAAAGTAATTTTATGGTGATTTCAAAATTGGTCCCATAGCAAAAAAAATTGCACAGATCAAAAATATTGCCAATTAATTAATTAGAGCCCATAAAATTTTCAAAAATAGGAAGACCCAACAGTAAATACGAAAATAAAAGTCTTATAGATGCACTATTTCTCAGTTGAAAGCTGATATTGAAACGAAGAGATGAAAATTAGGTACAGTGAATTATTAGGACAATTACTCGTGCTGTGAAGAAATAGTAGACATCAATAATTCTGATACTAAAAATATTCCTACAAGTTCAATGAAACCTTTGATTCTATTAAAATTCAGATATCAACCTTACCATCACAAATATAGAGCACATAATGACAACAGAATAAAAATTAGGAGAACCATCTGGCATTGGAATTATTTGGACTATGATCTCCCCCGTCTCTTTGAGGAAGGAGGAAAATCCCCCTTTTTTTCCCCTTTTCCGATGAGTGGATTGCTTCACGTTTATTGTATTATAAAATCGTTTTTATCTAAGACACCTACCGATTTAGTGAATTATCTAAATGTTGCTTGAGAATTTGAGTGTTCAATCCACCATTTGGATGATGTTTTATTTAAATTTAAGGCGATGATAGCTCAGTGGTAGTGACGTCGGATACCGCGGCGTGGGTTCGAATCCTACAATGAGCTTGAGCTTTCGGTGAAGGAAAACATCGTGAGGAAACCATAGCACGGTGGTAGGGTACTTTGTAGTACCCGACTGGCTGGCTACCACTCTCAAGTTGAAAATCTGTCGCCAAGCACTTTTCGGTGTGTTCCGACAGCTGCACTTAAGAGCCAGTTCCCATCTAGGCTTTGTGTGCTTACCACCTTCGGCCACATCATCATTTACCATGGTGAGATTGTGGTCAAAAACAAGCATATCCAGAATAAAAAAAAACGATTTATAATAAAAAATGTGGTTTCCGACCGATCGACCACATGCCCTGTAAATGAAACTAAATGAATCAAAGGAAGACCCTTTGATTCGTTTAGTTTCATTTACAGGTTTTACTCAACTAACTAAAGCATATCTATCTATTGTGATATTATTTCATTTAGTCCATCATTTAGTACACATTAAACGTCATGAGCTGACATCCAAGATGATAAGGGTTGATTCTGACGTGAATGTTAACACAAATTGTTTCAAAGCGATTTCAAGTTGTAAACGCAATGTCTGTCGTAGACTTAAATGGTCACGGAATACGCGTATTTCCTTAATGTATAGTTTGTGGTTTTATTTTGTTACAATGACGAAGTTAAATGGGTATTTTGTCCTGAGTCTGGATGTAATTATCTATTTAAGTTTCAGATCAAATAAAAAAGGTAGACAGAGCCCCGCGCACTTTAACTGATGCACAGTAAAGGAAGCCGAATTTGAAAAAGGAAGCCGATCGCGTTCCTATGCGACGCGAGTCACAAGGGATAACGTACGTGCATCTCACGCACACAACTTTGTGCACGTTGCTTCACTGTATCTTCTACCATTTTTATTTGTTCTGTGATTTAAGTATGCATTTAAAAAAGAAGTGATCGAATTTCGACCAGTGGACCATAGCATAAGCTCTATTTAGTTCGAGATCAGATGGCTCCGTGTAACAAGAATCGTTTTTTTATAAGCGATAAAAACTCATTGTGCAGCTGCCTTCTAAGCTAAAGGTCAGCAACATATACAAGTCCATAGGCGACGGTATTCACTTACCATCAGTTAACAACCCACAAAAGCTCTTCGTTACTAACATTTTTCACAAAACGTAAATGTAAAAATAACATCAAGGTAAGATGATGCAAACATTAATAGAATCGATGCGGATACCGCAAGTAAACATTTTATTGTTTAAGAAACCCGATTCAGAATTAGAAATAACTGGTAACTGTTTATTTATAGAATGTACAAAATTTATTATTGATCATAATTTTATTTGTGAAACAATGGATGTTGCTAATAAAGATGTGAAATTGAAACTACACACTATTTTCGATTAAGCTAAGTGGTTTCTGATCTTGATGAATAGTTTTGACTGTTTCGTAAGATTTGCGGGTCAATTACATAATTTAGTTATCAGTTACAATTAGCAATCAGTTATAATCTTGAAAATAGTTTATTGAAACAGTGTTCTAAGCACTAGTATAGAAACAGTACTTCATTGCCAATAGGACCATTGTTATTAGGCCGTTTTAAATTGAAATTGACTGCAATGAAGAACCCGAGGGCTATTTTGTGTCCATTAAATTTGAAAAAGGTTTTAGCATATGAAGCTAGAAGAGATTTTCAATTTTCATTTCAATCAGTGAAAACTAATTACTTAAATATTCTTTCTTCGTCAACATTCAGTCATCACTCTGTAAGCTATACAAAGCATACATCGTTGAAAAATCGCATCAAGACCAATATATCATTTGTCTGTTGGGGAGTCGTTTGTTTTTTTTTTTTTTTTTAACACACATTAGTTTACGTTTGACCACCAACTCGCCTGATGGTAAGCGACGATGTGGCCGAAGATGAAGTACGCAAACTGTTTAGCCCTGTGTTTTGTTTAACATTTTCTTTGCTACTCCCACTCCTTTGACGTTCAGGTTTTGGGTTATATCACTTTAAAATATATACGGATACATATTTGTAGTTATATATCAGCGAGTCAATGACGTAACTTGTTGCAATCAATTTCAATCTTGAAAACGGTTTATTAAAGCAGTTTTCTGTTTATTTTTTACGTTCTAGTAACTGGATATACAAACATTACCTACTTCCTTGCGAATATAGCGATAAATAAAGCGATGATAGCAGCTCAGTGGTAAGTGACGTCGGATACCGCGACGAAGGTCGTGGGTTCGAATCCTTACAATGAGCTTGAGCTTTCGGTGAAGGAAAACATCGTGAGGAAACTACAGCACGGTGGTAGGGTACTTTGTAGTACTCGAATGGCTGGCTACCACCCTCAAGTTGAAAATCTGTCGCCAAGCACCTGTTGGTGTGTTCCGGCAATTGCACTTGAGAGCCAGTTCGCCTTTAAGGCATTGTAATAAGGTGTACAACACATTAGCAATCCCCTGGTATTGCCAATGTCTATAGGCGACGGTGGTCATTTACCATCAGGTGACCCGCCTGCCTCGTTGTCACTTGTGACATAAAAAAAAAAAAGAATGGAAACGTTTCTGCTATTGTAATTATTTATTTTTTTAGTTGTTTTTAATTGAAACTGACTGCAACAAAATTACGAGACTCGAGCGCAGGTCTATTCACGTACAGAATATTATTTTGACCAAATAACAGAATATTGTTTAGATCAATCATATTTAAATTTACTTTTATGCAAAATAGTTATTTTTGTACCACAGTAAATTATTCGGCATATTTAATTTAACTGCGTAAGAAGCTGATAACATACTTTGATAGTTCTTTCATTTATCACAGGAAACCATGGTTTTCATGATAAAATGTATTAGGTACTTGTGACCTTATCGGTGAATAGGTATACAAGAACGTGCAAAAAAACATGATATCCCAATTTACTCAGAAAATATTCAAATATAGTCATGTCCCGCAGCATGTCAAAGTACCCTTTCTTAACCGGCGTCTGTTCTGCGTCAAATTGACCGTAGAAAATTGCTGAACATTGTAGACTCTTCGGTTAGGCCACTCGGGGGTGTTGCTTCGAATATAAAATATCAAGGAGGGATCTTTTAGATAAAGTAAGAAATGATAAAGTTGTAAAAATGGCGCGAGGTATTTGTATTAAAATCTATTTGGCGGTTCGTACAATAAGTATTTCATCCCAATAATGTGAAAGATTGCCAGAACGGCTGAATGGATCTGGATGAAATTTGGCATAGAGATAGATTATAGTCTGGAATAGCACATAGGCTACTTTTTATCCCGGGAAAAGTGATCCCACGGGAACGCGGATGAAACTGCGGAGAACAGCTAGTTTGTACTATTTTAAATGTTTGAGTATATTTTGATATGAAAATATTTTACAACAGAATATAGGTGAAAAATATTTCATATTTTTTGTCTCTAATATAGTAAAAAAACAATATCTGTTTTTACGGCTTACTCGAGTACTAAAATCGCTAATTTACTCCATCACTACGTCTTTTAGTGTTTGGTAATAATCTGTGACTTTAAATTTGTTTAAATCTGTGCTAATTTGTACTGTTGTTCACTATCCGCAGTACCCAATCAAAACTACCCTGTATACCTACAGAATAAAACTATTTTGAATAAAAATGGTAGCAATACTGGAACACCAATCCAATTCTATTTCAATGTTACGTATATAAAAAAAACAACTGCCAATCTATTGGTACCAAAAAATACTCGCGCTCGTCTACTGCTACGAAAAAGTTAAAAAAACCGGAATAGAAACAAAAAAAATACATACAGTTGAACATATAACCTCCTCCTTTTTTAATCCGTTAAAAAATGTAAAATAGGTAAAGGGTAAAAGTAAAAACAACAAAGCTTGATACATTCTATGAAATGTACCTATTTCAAATTCTTTTCTAATATATAATTAACTAAATATAATCGGGATTCTTTGTAGTAGATACCCACTTTTTTTTTACTTTGGATGCTCATGTTTACCCGCAATCTCACCATGTGGTCGAAGATGGTAAGCTCACCGAGATCAGATAGATATTATACATTTTGTTGCCAATCACTTTTCGTGTGTTTCGGCAGTTGCACTTGAGAGCCAGTTGCAATCCTCCTAGTATTGCCAACGTCTGATTCCATAGACATGCTGGCTCTTCAAACTTACATAAATAAATATGTCACAAAAATAAACGTAAGGATATTTAACCTATTTAATAAAATTAGCTTGGTCCATTTCGATTCTGAACCATATTTGTCCGTCAATTAATTTTATTATTAAGTAACTCAGGTTAAAGTACCTTAATTAATAAATTAAAGTTAAAATAAAACTAAACTAAACTAATTATAAATAAAAAAATTGCCCCAAATCGCTGCCCGATGGAAGCGTTCCAAGAAGGCTGGCAGCATTGCCGCGCTGAATGGCAATGCCTATTCTTTGGGCAAAGTATATGCCAGCCTTCTTGTCACGAGCGGTCTCAATAAGGCGATGGGAGATCTCTTTGTACAAAAAATGAGCATCTGGTCCCCAAGTCCCTAATGTTTCAACCCCAAACGCTGAAAATATGTTAGTCCTTTGTAGATTAGCATATTTGCGACGTTTGAGGCACTCCTGTTTCGCAGCAGCAGCGCCGGCGGCTACAGACGTGTCTGGAAGGTGGGATGGCGCGAGGGTGTCGACGCATGTAGCGTCCCACACCATGGGCCTACCCAACTTCCAGGGCACCAATGACATACCGTCCGGTCTCTTGCCGTCGTCGCGAACCAAGCCGTTTGGTTCCAAAACGGCAGGTACACCGACGGTAACAAGAGCCCGACGGATCAAGTCATTGAGTGCCGCATGTCGTGAAAACCTCCCGGCACTCATACAACACGATAAGCCATGGTGACCTAGCTCACTTACCTTGTTCCCGCAGGGGCAGCGATGTGGGGCATTGCATATAGCACCCAAACGTAGGCAAGCGCATAACCTGAATGTGGAGTTATCCAATAACGTGCCCGTATTGGTTGATGGTAAAGCATTTATCCAATGTCCGGACTCCCATTTCGCAACAGCTAAGAGACGAGCTCGCTCAAAAGTGCTGTTAGATGTCTGCAAAAGAGAATCATATGATAGCCTACTGAGCGGACAATCGGATGATAGCCAATTGAGACAAAAGATTCGAGTCTTTGTCCGAAAACATTCCTGACCTCTCGAAGTTTGTTGGAGTCAAAGGGTTTTATTAAAGGTATAGTCAGGCTATGTGATAGTTACATATATTTGTTTTATTTTACTGATATCTAGTAGAAGAAGAAGATCTAGTATTAAGTAGTAGCTTGGCTTTGACTATGAATTTTGAAAATGCCTGGACTGGCACCCTAATCATAACTAATTTAGAAAAATTTATCTTTGTGGGCTTTGAACAACTTCATAGTCGCGCCACATGAAGGGTAGGCTAAGATGTCATTCAAAGTACCAATATTATTTAGATTAGCTTAGAATTATTACGGTCAGCAATTCTCTTTAAAATTTGTTTCGGACACATTCCATGAACAAATGTTGCACATACGATAAGCAAACTTTGAGCGGAATGTGTCCGGATCGCACTTTAAAAGCAGTGACTGCATGAGATCTGCATATTCTCATATCAGCGAACCATGGAATTCGAGGAGGCTCGCTCTGAAAGGTCCTATACCAAATTCCCTTTTCCTTTGAGGTGACATCAAAATATTTCTTCATGTTGGGATAGCATTGATTTTTTAATTGAGTCAATATTTCTGTATAATTTGGAGATATAAAATTATTACACCTTGTTTTAGTAAGTCTTGTATCAATCTTAAACAATTTTAACAAATATTTTTACTACCTACATTATAGATAGAAAAATATTTTTTGGAAATTCGACTCCTAAAGGGATCCTTCTGTAACGCGGAATAAACCGCGGGGAACAGCCAGTTTTTTTTATGTCAATAGGTTGACAAACAGGCAGACGGTTCACATGATGGTAAGTGGTCACCGCCGCCTATGGACATTTGCAATACCAGGGTGATTGCCGATGTGTTGCCGACCTTGAAGAGCTCTTTTTACGCCCTTTTTGAAGAACCCCATATCATAGCGCGGAGGGAACACCGTAATGGGGAGCTCATTCCACATCTTAATGGTCCGCAGAAGGAAAGTCCGACTGAATCGTTCGGTGGACGATCGGGGCGGTTCAAGGATATGAGGATGAGCACATCACCGGCGAGCAGTGCGATGGTAGAATGATGACAATGGCACCATGTCAAAGAGTTCTTTTCATGTCCCTTGTAACACAATCAACAAAGATAAGTTCAAATAAACCCACGCTTAATGTTAAGTCTTCATTATAACATATAAAACTTTATATAAATTCTGAAAACCAAATGTTTACAAAATGTATCGGATACGGTTTACATCTGTCGAGATACGTGGGTATTTACAAATTAACATAATGAGTTCACAGTTCCCGATCAAAGCTTGCAATAACATTGTTAACAAAAATAGAAATGATAATAAACAATTATAACAAGAACTGAATTCAGAACACGGGGTTTGAATCCTACGAATTCAATGAGTGAGAGTTTTGAAACATCGTGTGGAAACCATACCACGTTGGTACTGGACTTCAAGGATGGCACTATCTATATTCGAATGGCTGACTGTCCTCAAGTTGAAAGTCTGTCGCCATGCACCTATCGGTGTGTTCCGACAGTTGCACTTGAGAGCCAGTTCCCATCTAGGCTTTGTGTGCTTACCACCTTCGGCAACACCCCCGTTCCCTTTAAAGGCTGTATTTTCAAAAATCCTTTCTTCTCGGATACCTAATCCCTATGAGGCATCTACTGGCCAAATTTCAAGATTATAACATTATAGCATTTACACTGAGATTCCGTAATTAATCAGTACTTTTATGTATACCTTCATCCTACATAGATGTAATCAGAAAGCACTTATCAAACACTCCGTAGTCTTTTATTCTTCATCTAAGGAGAGCTGTTAAATAAATGTGCGAACTTAGCAACAAAAACTTTTTCGATTAATAGTTTCCCCATTAAAACTTGGATGAAAGAAAATAAAAATTTGGATGTACTAGATTGGCCCTTGCGGCCATTGCAGCTCCACGTTTTAGAACATGTATTTCATAATATACTACCACCCCGCGATTTCACCTGTGTTCTTGGGGGAATTAAACAAAATATAGCCTAATTTTAAAATATAGTCCGTTCCATATGGATTGGCAATAAAGGTCATACCAAAACCTGTACCATGATAATCAAGCGATAGCAGTTTTGCGACAAGTTTGTATGGCGAGCGACAGCTTTAGGTGAACATGGTAAAGGACAGTCAATGACCTTTATTGCCAATCCATATAGAACGGACTATAGTGATAATGAAGCTTTCTATAGGGGAAAGATTTTTTTGAACCTGTTCAGTAGTCAAAAAGATTACCCAAACACAAAAAAAACCTGATCTCTTAATAATATAACTAGCTGTTTCCGTGGGATCTTATCTTTTCCCGGGACAAAATAGAGAGAAAGAATTTTTGAAATCGGCCCTGTAGTTTTTGAGTTTATTCGTTACATACATACCTACAAATCTTTTATCTTTATAATATTAGAAAGATTAGTATAGATAGTATAAATTATTAGGTATCCGGTGGTTCTGGAGAAAGAGATAAAGCAAGGTAAGTAATTAGTAATTTACCAATAATCCTGTTAAAAACCGTCAATTTATTCTGTCTCATTACTAAAAGCATAAAGTCAAAGTCAAAACCATATATTCAGTTTAGGCCCTAGAAGGGCACTTATGAAGGTCAAATTACAGAAGTTACCACCGGTTCGGAAGTCAGCCTTCAACTGAGAAGAACCGGCAAGAAACTCAGCAAGGTTACATTTTTTAAATATTTTTGGACCATCTGACTATATTGGCTTTTTTTTCAAATGTTTAACAATTTTATTCGTAAAGTAATACAAAAATACATAACGTATTTACACGTGTTATAAATTGAGCGGAACTGAAGCGTGAAGCGTGTTGCGCGTGACGCGGGCGTAGCGTGACTGCAAGGTATCGATCTCAGCATTTGTTGAAATGGGGCCAGGAACCACGTCTGTTCACAGAAGTTCTGTTTTATTACAAATACAATTTTGTAATTGCCAGAAACGCTGAATACTAATAATGTGTGAGTGATTTTTTTATCTGTAGACTGCATTAGATTGTTTATATTATTATAGAAATAAATATATCTTAGGTGCTTGGCGACAGATTTTCAACTTGAGGGTGTCAGCCAGCCAGTCGAGTACTACAAAGCACCCTACCACCGTGCTATGGTTTCCTCACGATGTTTTCCTTCACCGAAAGCTCAAGCACATTGTAGGATCCCACAACCTTCGCCGCGGTATCCGATGTCACTACCACTGAGCTATCATTGTTCACCTTATTAAAATACTATTTTAGATATTTTATAGTTTTAATCATTATATTATATTTTAACTTTTGGATAAGCTTGTACCGCAATTTCATCATGGTAAGTGTGATCAGAACACACCGAAAAGTGCTTGGCGACAGATTTTCAACTTGAGTGTGGTAGCCAGCTAGTCGAGTACTACAAAGTATCCTACCACCGCGCTTATGCAAAAAAATCCCTATAAAATATCATGAATATTGATTTAAACAAACAGTTAATTCATTAAGCAAATAGTGTGTTAGTTAACTGACACTAGATTCTCTATAATCTTTCCATTCATAAACTATGTAAATAAGTGACTGGAAAATGTGATTTTCCTATTTTCATGAAACACAATCGAATCCAACCCTTATGGGAATGTAAACTCAAATCCAATATATTTAAAGTTTAGTTTTCTCTCTCGACCCATGTAGGCTTGAGGCATGCGCTTTCCTGAAATGTAACGCTCGGAATGCCGCCCTGTATTCGATTAAAGAGTTATTTGTTAACAGGCGTTTCGTTTTAGAAACAATTCCAGTTAACATTTCGTCGATGAGATTGATCTCTTAATTACTTTTATTTAGGCTTGAAGTTATTTGGAACATCTGAAGAAATCTCCCTTTACGGTTGACATCTTCATGCCCTTTGTAAAGGACTATATTTGGTAGCACAATTTTGATAAAGGAAATTAACGTTACATGCGTACTGAAACTGTTTGAAGCTGTGTGTGGTGAAAAATAAATCCTTTTTTTCGCGAGATTCGACGCAAATACAAAATATTTATTAGTCAAAACCCTTTATTCAGTTTAGGCCCTAGGGGAGCAATTATGAAAGTTGAATTACAGAAATTTGCACGGTGGTAGGGTACTATGTGGTACTCGACTGGCTGGCTACCACCCTCAAGTTGAAAATCTGTCGCCAAGCACCTGTTGGTGTGTTCCGGCAGTTGCACTTGAGAGCCAGTTGCCCTTGCCCTTAAGGCATTGTAATAAGGTGTACAACACGTTGGCAGTCCCCCTGGTATTGCTAATGTCTATAGGCGACGGTAGTCACTTACCATCAGGTGACCCGCCTGCCTCGTTGTCACTAGTGACATAAAAAAAAAAAAAAAAAAAAAAATTATCACCGGTTCGGAAAAAAAATTACAAGGTAAAAAAAAATTTTTTTTGTACCATCTGACTATATGATCTTTTTTTAATTCAAATGTTTAACAATTTTATGCCTAAACTAAAACAAAATACTTTTTTTAACCGCCTAGTGCGGTAATAATAAACTAAAATAAAAAAACTTGAGAGGTGTCAAGGGACACCCGGATGGAACGAAGTTATATAAGTTATGTAAGTCGAGAGAGTATATATATATATAAAATAAATGAAAATATCTGGCTTGCTTTCTATAAGAGAGAGAGAGAGAGAGAGCGAGAAACATGAGCACGCCGTCACTTTTGACGGCGTGCGCACTTTTGACGTAAAAAGTGTCGTAAGATTTTTTCCCGTCTAGCCCCCTTTCACAACGCGCGAAATCTGGTTTTTATATCAGTAAGTACACCTTGTTCGGTGTACTTATGTAGAGTGCAGCTATTTGCAAACAACATAGTATAAGTACCTAAACATATAACACTTCAAATTAGGTATCCAGGCAGTACGATATTAAAAAATACAGGCAGATTACAAACGATGATTACCTCAACCGAAAACTCAGTTGAAATTGATAAATTTATAAAAAAAAATTTTATTGAAATATCAAATATAAAGTTACGAATTTGATACGGCTATCTAGATAAAAATAAATAATGTAACTACATTTTTTTTAATTCTGGATAGGTTTAATTTTGACTACAATCTCACTATGGTAAGTGATGATGTGGCCGTAGGTGGCAAGCACACAAAGCCTAGATGGGATACAAATAAATAAAATTGAAGTGTTTGTTTGTAATGTTAAAATAACAACTTTTTACTCATCATCATCTATCTGCCCTGTTCTCAATTATTTGGGGTCGACGCAATGTGTACTTTTCTGCTTAGTTTTAGGTCAAATAACAACTTTTTACTAAACGCATTATTATGAAATCAACAAAAAAAAATGTTTGTTTGTTCCGGATAATCTCCAAAAAAATATTCGCTTGCAGAGCTGATTTTATGAGAAGTAACTTAAGATACTTCTATTTCAGAATAGGAATTTGGGTTCCGTGAACATTAAAACACTTCAAAATCCAACCCATGAATTTGTGAACAAAATGCGATTCAATTAGGGAATGCGGGTGAAACCGCGGAAAACAGCTAGTAAAAAATAAACACATAACTAGTACTAGCAAAGGCGATGATCTTCAAAAGGCTCACAAGGATTGCCTCATTGCGTTCTTTCTGAATGTGCTGAAAAGGATGTTTATATGTAAACAGAACCTTTACTCGTATGCATGTTGAAAAGGTCCAGCATTCATTATGATTATGTGAGGGAAGTGCCGTGAATATATAAAAATTAAGCTTAGTAAGATTGTGGATAAAGTACTAGTAAATAAATAAAAGGTTGCTAATAAAGACAGTATTTTTATTAAAGTTGATAAAGTCAAACTCAAACTCAAAACTCATTTATTCAGTTTAGGCCCTGGTAAGGCACTTATGAAAGACTCCGGCAAGAAACTCAGCAAGGCAATTCTTTTTTCAGCAGTGGATCTTTCTTAAATTTATTTACATTTAGTCAAAACAGTTACATATACTCTTTACATACTAATTGAGGTTAAAGATACTAAAGCTAATAATGGTCAGTCAGGCTTAAACTTAGGAGTACCGCTAGAAAACGACAAGGGAATATTTCTAACAGAGGTTTTTTTTGTATTTTTTTTTATTCTGGATAAGCTTGTGTTTGATCACTATCTCACCATGGTAAGTGTTGTGTGTAATGTGGCCCAAGGTGGTAAGCACACAACGCCTAGACTGGCTCTCAAGTGCAGCTGTCGGAACACACACACCGTGGTGCTAGGTGACAGATTTTCTACTTGAGGGTGGTAGCTAGCCAGTCGAGTACTGAACTACAAAGTACCCTACCACCGTGCTATGGTTTCCTCACGATGTTTTCCTTCACCGAAAGTTCAAGCTCATTATAGGATTATGCAGCATATTAAGAGGATTTTTGATTTAATTTCTCAAGCACAAGATTTATTTTTACATACCACTGAGCTTGTTCACAAAAATATCACAGAAAAAACACGCAGAGTTAAATAGTTGCTCGCTTGTAAACTACCTGAGAGACTAGAACACATAGCAAACCGCAGCCTCTTCAGAAGTCAAACACTACGAATATGATCAAAGGACTGTCATGACAGTTCAACCTAAGGGTATTTTGGCATTAGCAGAATATTTTAGTGTTCTGTATTTTGTGTTAAGGAGCTTATGAGCAAACGGAGTCGTAAATAACAAAAATATGAGTTAAATAGCCCAATTTATTGCAGTAGTCTTATCATCCAAGTAGGTAGCTGCGTTTCTAGCTTCAGTTGATTATGTTGTTTAGTATTTTTCTGAAAGCATTGATGAAATCAAACTTTCTATTTGACTTAAAATCAATTAACAAACACCGAGAATTACTGCACAATAGTAAATTTTTCAACCAAAACAGAATTATGTTTTGGTCGCTTTCCCCATAAGCCGTTGCTATAATCTTGCTACTCTCTTATTAATATAATATCTATCTATCTCTACTTATATATCTATACATATTTGTATATCCTTATTTGCTATTGATAACAGTTATCTGTTTGTTCCGTATTGCTTGGTTAATTGTGTTTACATTATTCGCTTCGCTGGCTGATCGATGCCATTAGGATATTGCTTTTCTGTTATGTTAAATAGGGGTTATGTAACTAGTAAGATAAGGTTTGATTTCCAATTGTGCATGCACGCGCCCTCTCACAAAAATCTATCGCTTTTCTCTGTATAGGTAGAAAAATAAAGGCGTCTAGATTTTTCAAATCAGCAACACATAAATAATCGACCCACTATTTGATCTGGTTTCCATATCTTTGCTTAGTTTGCGATCAGATGGCCATTATTGGCTACGTGTGAAGAATGAAATCAGAATACAATCAAACATTTAGGTATTTTTTATTGTACACACGTTCATCTAAAACATTAAAATAAGAAAAACATATATTATGTTGAGTTTAATTCTAAAAATAAACATTAGAATTTATTATATTAGATGAGATGATTAAATATATTATTATTCCATTTATTTATTTTACTTTAACTTATTAATTACAATTTCAAATATATATATATATAAAAATACAATATTTATATTTAAAATTACAAAAAACAACATCCAACCGGCATCGGGAACAAGGTCCAAGTTACCGGCGGTCAAGACTCCAGAGAGAGGAACTTCCTCACAATGCGTGCCGTCTCCAGGAGTACTGCCTTCTGAATCTGGCCCTTGATCCAGCCACCTAACGTGAGCCTCTTAAGGTGTTTGTCGAGGCTCTTTGCCAATAGGCCATGGGCGGAAACGACTATTGGTACAATGACTGCCGTGTCAATATGTCGACAACCTCGTGGACCAGATCAAGATACTTGATTTCTTTATCTTTCTCCGCCTTCACAAGGTTGTCGTCATGAGGGACAGTTACATCTACAATCATTGCACGACGTTCTTGGCGATCTATCAATACAGTGTCAGGTCTATTGGCTACAATAGTCCTGTCAGTGATGATAGATCTATCCCAGTATAGTGTGATATGACCATCTTCAAGAACAGATTCTGGTACATACCTGTAGTACGGTACCTCAGACGTCACAAGATGGAATTTCAGGGCAAGTTACTGATGGATTATCCTGGCTACTTGGTTGTGCCTGTGTAAGTATTCACCATTTGCGAGACGCGAACAACCGGAGATTATATGCCTGAGGGATTCACCAGGGCGATGACAGGCTCGACATATGTCGACGGTGTCATCCCGCAGTATAAATCTCCGGTAGTTGTTCGTCATCACAACCTCGTCCATAATTGCACAAACAAAACCTTCAGTTTCCCCGAAAAGGTCACCAAATTGTAGCCAGGCCACGGAGGCTGTAAGGTCCACATCGGGTCCGTGAAGTGCCTGATAGTACCTTCCATGTAATTCCTTGTCCTGCCATACCTGCCTGCGATCGTCCAATGTGAGCACCACAGGCCTGCGCCAATTCTCTCTAGCTAAAGATAGAGGGGTCAATCCTTTGTCCACTGCTACAACAACCGCATGCATCCCCTCATCGGCATGGAGAAAATACTCCCTGAGGTTATACACCTCACGGTTATAATTATTATTATTTACAACCGATGTACAAAATATACAATCTATATATAAAAATAACTTCCTCGAGGCTGCCGCTGCTACCGATAAATATTAATTATTATATAGGTAGTCATTAGTGCGTGAATATTATCTATTACTAGGAGTTAGTTAGTTTCCATTTTTTGTTTCTAATATCCAACATCAGTAGTGGAATTAGAAACAAAAAATTGAACCAAAACGTCAAATTCCCTCAAATATTGCTGACCTACTTCGAAACTTCCAAACTTTTGCTACTCAATAAGGAAAACGGGAAACGAAAAGATGAAAGTATTTCACGTGGCTAAATTCGTTGCAGCTTTGGCTATTCTGATAACATTATTTGCTTAAGTTAAAAAGCATTTAGATAAAGGGTAGATATGAGTAGATTGACTCGTCGATCCACTGAAAGCCGGATAACCTGCCCTAGTTACAAATGAGGTTGAAATAGACACCTTTCAGCTTGGTTATGACGTAAGCCAAAGGGAAGATGCTTTTTGATACGAATCTGACGGCAACTAAGAATCCACTATTTATATTTTTGCCAATCAATATATTTTGTTAATGTGAGCATTCCATAAAAGTTTCTATATTTCAGAAATTTTGGGATGAATAAAAAAATTATTTGGAGAAATTTTCAATTAGTTTAAGCTTTAAAGTAAAACGGGATAGCCAATGTTTTACTGACCAAACCTAAAATGAAACTGGCGATAGATTTTTAAGGTGGTAGCCAACCAGTCGAGTACCCATACCGAAAAGCTCAAAGCTCAAATGCATTGTATTATTTGAGCCTACGGCATTCAATGTTACTACCACTGATCATCTCTCTGAATTGTGACTGACTATCTGCATTATAGACTCATTAATACAACAGTTGGTTGAGCTAACAACAAAGGATTGGCTTTTAAGTCTATCACAGTCATAATACAAAATAGATCCACATGAAACTGCATAGTAAGCGTAAATGCTTAGTCCTAGCAATTAACATTTCATTATTCATGCCATTTAATCAGAGCACGTCAGCTAGAATTAAAGATAGATTATTTCAGTCTCGTTATTTTTTAACACGTCACCACGTAATTTTCTAACCACGTTTAATGTAAATATTTACTTGGTCAGTTTATTTCCACCAATGCGTAAACACGATGGACTATCAAGCGAGAGTTTACAACTCTTGAATTTTTATAAACCAACCGTTGAAAGAAGTCTGGTAGGTTAATAAGTATTACATTCCTTTGCTTTTAATTTAGAAATCTGCTGAGAGTTTTGGTTACGAAAACTATACCTATATTTAAAACTAGTGAGCCCAGCAGACGTTGTCCTGCCCTGAAATTAAAACAAAACATAGAACCCGTTTCCAGCGTCACCTACCGTGTCCAATTTGTGAACCTAACAAAACCATCTGTCATCTGACAGCCCAATCTCGAGACATGTCAAAAAGTCGTTCTATACAAAATGTATGACAAAAATAATTGTCTTTATTATTCTTTCTTATTCGTGAATTTTTCTTTTTTTTAAATAGTTATTCTGCTATTCCGGGCGGAGACAAATCTAACAAATCAAAAACCATGAAAATCGGTCCAACCGTTCTCGAGTTATAAATAGTGTGACTTTCTTTTATATATATAAGATATGACATTTCATAAAAATTTGTGCTGTTGTAACTTCACTAATTTTATATAGTTTAAATACATGTTAAAGATAGATGCAAAGCTAATCTAAAACTGGATTTCTGGAGTCCCCATTTTCCCAGCCATTAGTTAAATATAATGATTTTCAAGAGTAGAAAACCCCTAAAATTTAATACAAGGAACAGAGACCTGCCTATCCAAATAGTTTGGTGCGTAAATTACTGTAAAGCGATCGGTATCAAGTATGGTTTAATCACAGTCGATCGAGAGGGACGACGATTTAAGTCTACTAATGTCTACAAGAAGTTATTTTCTTCCTAACAAAAACCATCAGTCTTTCTTGAAGCGTACTTCCAGCCGTACCTATGCTTGGTGATGTGATACTGAGTGAGACTTTAGTATGTACTAATTTATTCTTTGTCGTTTTTGTTTTATTTTAAAACTTTTTTTTTATCTCACAAGTGACAACTAGGCAGGCGGGTCACCTGATGGTAAGTGACAACCGTCGCCTATAGACATTGGCAATACCAGGGGATTGCTAATGTGTTGTACACCTTATTACAATGCTTTAAAGGCGAACTGGCTCTCAAGTGCAATTGCCGGAACACACCAACAGGTGCTTGGCGACAGATTATCAACTTGAGGGTGATAGCCAGCCAGTCGAGTACTACAAAGTACCCTACCACCGTGCTGTGGTTTCCTCACGATGTTTTCCTTCACCGAAAGCTCAATTTAAGCAGCTTATTGTAAGGATTTGAACCCATGACCTTCGCCGCGGTATCCGACGTCACTTACCACTGAGCTATCATCGCCTTAAAAACAAGCTTACATCAGTGTATGTAATTTTCCTGTCAAAATAAACATAATGGGAACACCTGGATAAAGATAACATCGTATGTAAAAGGTTAACAGTCCCTCAAAGCCCTTTGATACACCTACACTCATAAGTACATTTGTGTGTAGGACGTGAACCATCATAAAACAATATGGCGGCAACCAATATTGTTCGGACGATATTGCTTCGAAACTACTAAGCAATAAGACAAAAAGTTGTTTTTATAGTAGCATCAATCTTCAGGAACGGTGGGTGGCAGGGTTTTTGGCAATATGGTCTCTAGTCCAATCAAATAAGCTTTATTTTGTGTTTTATTTGGGCAGATCATATTTCTTGTTTGATTCTTCCTATATTGTTCTGTTTTTATGAAATAAAGACAGACAATGTAGGTATTTCATCTGTAAAATTTTTGATGGTTTATTTTAACTTCAAAGTTTGAATATCATATTTATATGTTTGTCTTAAAAATTACAATGTATACTTTTGTTAGTCTTAAAATCAAATCATCAAATATTTATCTTTATTATATTTCTATCCTAAACCAACACAATCTCCCAATCTATCATAATTTTCTATGTATTTATTGTTCCATTCACGTGAACAGTTTTTGTTTGCATGTAACCACAATGTAACATTCTGAAACATCGGTGTGAAACAACTAATTAACTCAGCACCCACAAAGGAGATTTATGTAGGCTGAATTGTTTTTACTGGAATTACTGTACCTAGGCCAAACTACAAGTTTTTGCTAGAATTACTCTACAGCAATGACCTCTTACCTCAGTTGTTTTTGCTGTCTGTAAGCGGGTAAATATCAGTAATAATGTTTTGTATAATTGAGGTTAAATTTTATGTTTAAGCTGTAAACGAATCAGTTCTAGCATAGTTTTTGCGCCGTTTACATTTTAATCATTGTTTTCATGAATTCAGAAATTCCACGTTATATTATACACAAGTACAATTATTATAGCAGTGTGATACTGGTACTTTTATTATTAACCAGTTGTCTCGACAGACCTTGTTCTGCCCTATTTCTTTAAAACAAAGTAATATCTAATGTGATGATATTTTCTCTATAAAACAAATTTTAGGGAACTCGTTATATTATTTTAATTAATGACATGCAAACTCTAATCAACTTCAAGGCATACCAAAGATAATCCTAACGCTTCTTTGTTTTGTTTATTGACAGCTGGGGACAGAGTGGTTTGAATGGGAAAAGAATGTTGTTTTTACTATTATTCTTGTATTTTTCAGGTGTTTTCTCTTTATAAGAACCTTCCTCAGTCTTCATCAAACACAGTAAAAAATAAATCAGCCAAATCGGTACAGTCGTTCTCAAGTTTTGCGCTTAGCAACACATTTAGTATCATTCTATATTTCAAAAGTGAAATTGTTAATCACGAAAAGTCAGAAATTATAAATGCTACAACTTGAAATTTGGTCAGTAGATTCCTCATAGGTATTTGCTAAGGAAGGATTATTGAAAATGACTCCTAAAGGATTCCCTCAAGGGAAAACAGAAAGGGAACGCAGGAGAAACCGCGAGGGACAGATTTTTTTTAGTCTAGAATTATGATTTTGAAAAGATTAAAGACATTACCAAAAAAACTTATATCCACAATATCCCCTAATTATTTAGATCACGTATTAACAACCACAATCCCGTGGTCTGTACAGTTTACGAGTCAATAAAGATACAAAAAGTCTCGCATTTCATTGCTAAGATTAAACATTATTGGATCGTAAAAGTTTTTAACATTCTAAGGTATGCGGTTGATTTTTACGCTCTTGCTATTGGATACTAACAGGTACAAATTGTTTTGTCAAATATTGATTTGGGCTTTATTGTTTATGTAAATGAATAATTAAGTTAATTTTGATAACGGTATAGGCTTCAAAATTGACGTGTA
The DNA here is from genome assembly GCA_951361185.1 of Ochropacha duplaris. Classification (NCBI taxonomy): domain Eukaryota; kingdom Metazoa; phylum Arthropoda; class Insecta; order Lepidoptera; family Drepanidae; genus Ochropacha; species Ochropacha duplaris. Next base: position 10,600,223 of record OX592704.1, on the reverse strand, counting down.
ATTAAGTTTACAAAGTAAACACAGGCTTTGTTATCTTAAACTAACAAATGTTGTTTTATTTAGATAACATACAACCTACTCCCTTTGAGGAAACTAACCGCTTTCAAGTTGGTAATTTTTATAAGATTTCGTGATAATACAGTATTTGGCTTTTACATACAAACCTATAGACAAAACTGAATACTAGAATATTTCTTAAAAATAGAAAATGAATAATAGAATATTTTGACTCTTCAAACACCATCATTTTTAATTTAAATTCAAATAACAAAGGCACGAACCCGATCGACTTATATCGACTCTATTGTAGCAATCAAAAGCATACTACGATAAATTTATGAGAGATATAGATTCTAGACTATCTCATACCCTAAACCTTCTCTAGATACGTACGGTACTAAAAAGCTATTCCCAGTCCACGAATGACCATAAACGGAGGCTATAAAACGAAGTAAATCAATAAAAGTAACAAAGATCGAATATCGCGTGAGGCCGTACTATAAACTTGACTGATAAACTATCCGCCTAAAGCTTACCTTAATGCTCACGTTGCCTAATATATTCTGTAAATAGTTTTATGTGCAACCTTTTGTGATGTAAATCAATCTTTAGACTAGATAGTTTCTGTGAAGTCAGGTAATATTTTAAAGGTGCTTACAGTTTAGTGTTTAGAAGATATTAAACGGTTCGTTGAAGTAGGTACGAGTATGAGAGATAATAGTTTCTGCTAAACCTTTAATATTGGTTACTGTCCTACTTTCAAGATATTGGAAATGAAAATTTGTTTGTGTGTGTTTGTTACTCGTCTCAGTAAGCTGAAAATTGGTACATAGATAGAATATTTTGGATTAACACTTAAGGTACTTTTCATCCCTCGGTAAGGTAAATTTTGGCACACCATTATTTCTCATTGTTATACAAGATTTCCACACCGCGGTTTCACCCGCGTTCCCAAGGGATCTTATTTTTTCTCAAGATAAAGAGTATCCAATGTTTTATTCCAGAGTGTGATCTACCTATGTGTTTCCACAAAATCCATTCAGCAGTTTTTGTGTGATTGAACAACAAACTTTCATATTTATAATATTAGTTGGGTAGGATTAAGCACTTTTATTCTACAAAAATGTGGGTAAAACAGAGATGTAGAAACTAGGGGCTACATGAAATGTTTTTGCTTGCCTTGACAAATATTTTATGAATAATCTAAAATGTTTATTTAATGTACCATATTTATGTTACTGCCATCTAAATTGGAACTTGAAAGAGAAATTACTTTGAGAAAATATCTTTGAAGTTCTTTTCCAATAAATTGGGTTGGTAATGTAAATGTTTTCCATATCACAAAATTCTGGATCTTAATTGAGTGAGTGAGTAAGAAATGCTGAAGCAATTTGTGATTTCATATTTTACCTGTAATAATAATTAAGATTAGTCTTAAACAAACATCTAACAGAATTTATAAACGCATACTTGTAGATAAATCGCTTTTTATCTGAATTTTTGTTATTTTTGATTTAAGTACATATTTAAGCAAATATTTTATGTAAAAAATTAATCGAGGCCTCGGGTGACCGGCGGGCGGGGAGCTTTTTCCGCCAACGCATCAGCTTGGCCATCCAAAGAGGAAACGCTGCCAGCCTTCTGGGAACCTTGCCGATCGGCAGCAGCGGCAGCCTCGAAGATGTTTTTTATGGATTGTAATTGTACATTTGCATGTATATTTTGTACATTTGTTGTAAATATTACCCAAGTACATATAATTTAACTCTTGAATTAGCTTAGTCACCTATATGTACACTGAATGAAATGAAATGATCTTCCAATCTAGCAGGGTTACTGAATCAATACGATATCATAATGTAAAATTAGTTTTAATACTTAGCCCATCCAGCGGTTTCACCAGCGAGATGAAAATATATACTGCCTACGTTTAGTGGTCATAAGTCTTTGTTTAGAGACAATAAATTGGTAGTTTAATGATTTTAAATGATTCAACAACCTAACTACAACTCACCAATATGAACATTTTTTATAATGACCAGTAGCCTACTGAAAATAATCTGCTAATAACAGTAATTTTGCGATGATTAGTATCGAGGCTATACAAAATCATCCAGTTTATAAGACAAATGACAAAAACATTCCACCATTGAATAACACCATCAAATATGTCCTTCATCCTAGTTATAGTTATTTCTTAAAGTCTGGCGTCCTAAAATACGGTTCAATGCGGATGCCATGAGTAAAGTTTTGCTTAAAATAAATTCTCGTTCGTTTGAAATGTTTTCACGCTCCAGGGATGAAGGGATCCTACGGAACTTTACATAATGTAGCTTCAGGATCTGATACAGCATATTATCTAAATATAAATCTACATGATAGTAGTTGGGGATCTAGTTTATGGGATCTTTTTTTCTTGAAATGACCTATTCAAAACATATAAAGGTATGTGTACGTCAGTGATCAAAATATTTATAATTGACATATCACAAATCTAAATGCAGAAACCAGATATAGCATTGGAATAACGATAAGCCTTATGTTTTCTCACGATCATAATGAAGCTTACGAAGATAATTAAGCTAATAAAGATTAATGAACTGAGCTTATGTGAGATAATCTTAAGGTACAGATTATCGTGAATATACGCAAACAATGGAAAATGATAAAATAAGATTGTACAGAATTGCGAATAGGAAGAAATGAGATTGTCATAAATGTCGCAGTCGATTTCAATTATCGTTAACATTCTTTTTTGTGAGAATAAAATATATTTTTAGCACTATTACATTTAACATTTGTAGGTGAAAAAAAAATAGGTATATTTTGTAACTTCTTTAAATTCATATTATGTTTTGAGACATGTTTTTAAGCCAGTAAATTAAGATTTTTGAGAAAAATATTCGGTGATAGATCGAACTACCTACAATCCAAATATGCAATAAATAAAATAAGTAGCGTACAGAGACATTACCGCGGTATCTCGATTTGTGAAGAGGAAATAACTGAAGTCACAGAGAAGGATAATACTGATCAAAATCTATCAAATACCTTATTAAATCTATAAACAGAACTCTTATCACTCTCCGAAGTATATCAGATGCTGCAGAAATAGTTATTTTTTGACATCTCAATCAAATTGCTTTCAGGACTTTTCCAATTCCATCACTGCATATCCCCTGAGAACTACAGTGATCATGAAGCAACCTAAATCTCCGTTCCAGATATCTCTAGCTGAAATGTCAACGCGATATAAAATCAGAGTACAATAGCGTTCCATTTTATGTAAAAGCTTTTATGCTCTTGTTTGTATTTGTTGGGTGTGCCTGTTTACCGACCGGACGGCTGGCTTGTGTTGTATTAATATGGTATTGTATTGTTGTTGTAGAGTTTACATTGTTAAGTCTTAGAAGGTTGAAGGGTCAATACTTAATTTTCTTCAATACAGGCGAGAGCCCTAAGCGCTCGCCGAAAAGTCCGCGTAATGGTCTATGGTCCCTCAGACCTCCACCTTTAGGTGTTGCAAGCGTCCATAGGCTACGGTAACCGCTTACCATCAGGTGAGCCGCAAGCTTGTTTGCCACCTAGTGGTATAAAAAAAAGCCCCCCCCCCCCCCCCCCAAAAAATAGATTTTGTAGTAATTGACTATCTGGCTACCTTCAAGTTGAAAATCTGTCCCCAAGCTCCTACCGGCGTATTTCGGCAGTTGCCCTTGAGAGGCAGTTGCTTTTTGGATATTGGCAAGTCCTTTTGTAAAGAAAATCCTGGTTTAAACTCATTAAAAAGAAATATCACTAAATATGAATACAATTTTAGAATAAATGGAATGATACAGTTAAGAAATTCAAATAATCATTTTCTATAATATGATATTATAGACAATGTACAAATAAATAGAGTACATGAGTTTGCTTTTTAAATTAAAATATTTAATAGAAGTTAAATAACAGGAGCAAATATTGTTATGCTAAAGCCGGATGAAGTTTCGAACTCACTAGCAAAACGGAAGGCGGCAAGAGTGACTGTATGGACATAAGTTGATACAGAATGGATTATAACCACGTCAAACTTCCAAGGCTTGGCAGAATGGAATATTTAAATTTTGAACTTACTGCGTAAATTGTTGTTGGAAGAGTTTTGTCATAAGAAGAACCACATATACGTGATAAAGTTTTTTGATGAATGCTAAAATCTTCACTGGGAATCAAATTGAATTGTTTCATCGTTTGATACAAAATGTGTTTGTAATAAGTTAATTACAAACATCCAAACTTTCACATTTATAATCTTACTAATATTATAAATGTGAAAGTTTGGATGTATGTTTGTTACTCATTTACGCCAGAACGGCTGAACGGATCTGGATGAAATTTGGCATGGAGATATATTATAGTCTGGAATAGCACATAGACTACTGATTATGATAGTTCAATTGTTCTGACGTCGGATGACATGTTGATGGTTGTTGGCCTAATCTTACTAATATTATTAACTAGCTGTTCCGCGTGGTTTCACCCGCGTTCCCGAGAGATGTTATCTTTTCCCGGGATAAAAAGTAGCCTATGTGCTATTCCAGACTATAATCTATCTCCATCCCAAATTTCATCCAGATTCATTCAGCCGTTCTGGCGTAAATGAGTAACAAACATCCAAACTTTCACATTTATAATATTAGTAAGATGTGAAAGTTTTGATGGATGGATGTTCTTTCCCTAAAATTGTATATCTTCCAATAAAGAGTTATCTATCTATGATAGTTGAAATGGGCCTTCTTTTATTTTAAACCTGCGGTTACACCTATGTTTTCGAGAGATCTTATCTATCTTATCTATGATCTACCTGTTTACCAAGTTTCATCAAATTTCATTCAGTGGTTTTTGCGTGAAATCCTATCAAACATTGACATGATAGTATTTTTGGATTCAATTCCATAATAACATTATTCTTTCAGTCTACATGTGTGTCACCTGCCTTCGAATAGGGTCACCTTACATATTCCCAAGTGTACTTTAAAATGTGACGAAGGGAACACACTAGGGATAGTAAACTACGTTCTCATGAATACAAATATTATGACATGGCTACAAATACCTTTGTCTTTCAAGTATCATTCCAGAAGCAAAGGCCCACCCACCTTAAATTGTCAGCGGATATTTAATGAGTCATAATTTATAACATCAATCTCTAGCGAATTGGTGATCTATTAATTTTTTTCCATCAAAATTCTGACAAGGATGCCGGCGGGTCACCTGAAGGTAAGTGACTGCCGTCACCTACATATACATTAACAATACCAGGTGGATTGCAACACTATTGTTGACGTTTAGGCAACTGGCTCTCAAGTGCATGTACCGGATCATACCAAACACGAGCATGGCGATACATTTCAACTTGAGGGTTGAAGCCAGCCAGTCGAGTACAGTAAAGTACCCTCCAACCACCGTGCTGTGGTTTCTTCACAATGTTTTCCTTCTCCGAAAGTTTTAGCTCATTGTAGAATTTCTAATCTATGACATCTACGAGTACAACCACTGCTATCATCGTCAAACCAGTTATACATAGAAGTGAAATGTAAATTAATTCAAATAGGCCTTTACCATGCACTTATGAATTGTCAGACTCTAATGCACGGTTCGCAAGGTTACTTTGGCTGAGAAGAGCCGGCAAGAAACACAGCAATGACTCTTTTCAAAACAAACAGAATTATTACATAAGATGTCCTGCAAGAGCGCTACACCCAAGCATTGCGTCATTTAAATATTCGTTAATATGGTAGTACTAAACGTTCTTAGCACGTTCATTAAATTTATTGATGCAAATTCAAAAGAGATACGACAGAAGTAGTTTGAATGCGGGTTATAATTTTTTATGTATTTTTGTATTTAAGGATAAAATTGTTAAACATTTGAAAAAAAAGCCAAAATGTAACCTTGCTGAGTTTTTTGCCGGTTCTTCTCAGTTGAAGGCTGACTTCCGAACCAGTGGTAACTTCTTTAATTCGACCTTCATAAGTGCCCTTCTAAGGCCTAAACTGAATAAATGGTTTTGACTTTGACTTTGACTTTGAATGGAGTCTATAGGCAGAGATTTTTTCTGTATCAAAGTTATAATGGGGTAAAAACATTATACTCGTAAATAAATCTTTTAACCTTTCAATGAAATTAAATCTAACAAAACTTTGATTATAGTGATAGCATAGTTTCGTAGAAGGCCTATATAATCGCACCCTCGTAACATTTAAAGTTTACTACTTTTTCAGAGGACATTACTGATACCAGGCCCCTATGAAGGAGCGAGGTGTTAGACTCCTCCATTGAAAAGGGAAGATCTTCCGCCAGGCTAGGTCATCGTGCCTGGGGACCGCGGCCCAACTGTTTTTTTTTTTTTTTTTTGAGGAGGACTTAAAGGTGGCGGTCTGAAGGACCATAGACACCCTTACGCGGACTATTCGGCGAGCGCTTAGGGCTCTCAGCCGTGTGTCCCAACTGTTGATGTTGGAATCTTGTATATATGCAGATCGCATGGAAAACTTCGTAAGCGCGATGTAGGTTATTGAAGCGCCATCTATCTAGGAGTCGTGCGAACTATATCTATGTGTAGATAGATGTCGCTACACCCCTTACAAAATACCGCCGGCAACAAAGTTTACCTTTTTACGATTATGCCCAAACTCTTTTTTGATAGTATTACACTAGCTTTCTGCTCTGGTTTCACCCCTGTTTAACCTCCCAAGAAATGGTTCTTAAGTGGCCGTGCATAGATATTCTTTTATCCACCAGCTTTCCGCCCCGCGGTTTCACCCGCGTTCCCATAACTCATGTTACTAGGTGATAATGTAGATTTCTATAGGTGAAAGATTTTTTAAAATCGGTTAAGTAGTCTTTGGCGATGAAAACTCAGTGGTAGTGACGTCGGATACCGCGGCGAAGGTCGTGGGTTCGAATCCTACAATGAGTTGGAGCTTTCGGTGAAAAACATCGCGAGGAAAACATAGCGCGGTGGTAGGGTACTTTGTAGTACCCGACTGGCTGGCTACTACCCTCAAGTTGAAATCTGTCGCCAAGCACCTATCGGTGTGTTCCAACAGTTACACTTGAGAGCCAGTTCCTATCATCACTTACCATGGTGAGATTATAAGCTTATCCAGAAAAAAAGGATTATTTGAGTTTATCCATTAAAAACAAATTTATCCTTGTACTATTTATAAACCATAAATATGGCAAACAACATACCCGCCTGATGGTAGGAACTTTGCGAAAATCTCTTCACACCCTTTAAGAATCACATGATAAAAAAAACAGGCATGAACTTTAAGAAGTATGACGCTACGCTGCCTAATGAGCCTTAGTATTTCCAAAGACTTTGATTAATATAATAATAGTAGCATTAAACACCGCTCCTGACAGTGGCAGGCAATTAATTAATCAGCAAATGTGTATAACGCGGTAAAAATGCTACTTTAAAAGTATTTTAATGTATTTAGAATCATAAATTTTTGAAACGAAGTAAAAAAGCTAATGTGGTGAAAATTATACAGGTTGAAATATTTTTTTATTTGTAACGAAATATTTCAGACAATACAAAATATAGGTTGAAAAGTTGTGTAACTTATATTTTTTAAATCTCTCGATATTTTTTTTAGATTATAAGTAAAAACTATTGTCTTCTATAAATCGACAGATTACGTTAGTTTAAGTTGTTTCTTAGGATTTGCATGATTTTAAGCTCTAAAAGTTAACGACGGTGGCGGCTGAAAAATATTACGGTATCCGCTAAAAAGGTTATTACATAAAATATTATTACACACGTTTCAAACCGCACGCAATAAAGCAATTTAATTTACGAACCTTTATCAAATTGTGCCGCGAGTCCAACTGGAACACTGCCGTGTCGCACTGCCGTTTCCAACATAAAAAATTCAAATATTTCAAAAAAAGAACACAATTCAAATTCAACACTGAAATAAACGCACTCGCATAAAACAGGTCCGTCACTTCACATTTGAATTTCGAATGGCATTATTATGGTTTTGTTGAGGCGACCGCTGGGCGGCGCTGAGCGTCTAGTGCGCCCCTCACGCCGGACGTCGCGTCACTGAAGTCCATCCCTGCTTCGCGCGTGCGCTAACAAGTGTGTGCCGATACCTAGGCACATTTCATTTTGTAATGAACTGAATTTTTTACCGCTGCATTACGATTTCAGCTCTACCACACGGGTTTTATGTTTATATTCAATTGGGGGACAAGTTAAAGGGTGCAAAACTGTTCCTTCTCTTTTACACTAATGATATAAGATGCGTAAGAATTTTAATTGGGAACTTATTTGTAAAGCATTTCTTACTGTGTTTTGTTAAGATTTTACTATACAGAGACTGTGAATAATAATATAATATGGCATATAGATAAAAACTGAGGCATTTAAAAAAAGGTAAATTTTCAGTTTTTTTTTTAATAAATAACATTTAAAGTTATAAATTTACCCTCTAATAATATATGAGCACTGGTACTTACTAAGACTAATCGATTCCGTAATTTTTATTGTAACCATTTTCCTTTGAAACTAACCGTTAACTCTGAAAATTGCAATATAAACAGTAAATTATGTCATCACTTAACCGGAACTTAACCGCCGAATGCCACTTAACTCTGATAGGGGTTGAAAACCAATTAATGAACTGCTTCAAACTAATAGGAGGACTCTTAGAGGAATAGGATAATTCGGAAAATTGTGTCACGTAATAGTTGAATTCGAAATACTAAAATAAACAAGTTAAAAAACTACCAAGAACAAGGGTAAAACCGCGGGGTAAAAGTTAGTTAAAATACTTTGAACGTTACCTAACAAATTATAAAAAACTAATTCAAAATTATGGATATTTTAAAACTATATTTACATTAATTTTATAAAAACAGTATCGTTGCCGAAATTAATTAAGTAATTAATAATCGTCAAAAACTAATTTCCATTTGAATATTAATGTATTTTTTTGGCATTTATACAAGCTACGTTTTTTGGGGTCCGTAGCCAAGTGCAAAAAATGGAACCGTTATTTATTTATTTATTTATTTTGGTTTACCAACTATTGTTACAATACACAAAACACATTAAACAAGACATAGTTACTAACTGCACAATCTTTACAGGTAAACACCGCTTGCAATTTAGGACATGATTTTACAAAAAGAATTTCTTAGGTACATTTAAAAAGATAACAAAAATATTAGTTAAAATGATTAATTAAAAGTTAAATATGATAACCCTTATAATTTCACCCTGTCCGTTTGTCTGTATGTCACACCTGCTTTACTTGAATATACTATTGGCACTACATACATGAAATTTAGAAGCTCCATAATATACATGCATAAGTTACCTAATTAAAGAACGAAAAAATGTTGAATAGTAATTAAAACTTAAGAAAATCTTTTCTTGTAATTTTTTTATTTTATTAACTATAGGTATCGCGTTTGACCACTATGTCACTTGATGGTAGATGACGATGTGGTCTACGATGCACGCTTACCTAGAAATAACCTATTCACCCGAGACTTGAAGACTCCCAGGTTGTGACTATCGGGAAACACAGACTCAGGCAAAGAGTTCCACTCCTTAGCAGTACGCATAATAAATGAGGAAGCAAATCGCTTCGTGCGTAAGGGTGGAATTTCCACCATGTAACGGTGGCGTATCGCCATACGTCTGGTCGTAGCAGCTGTTCCGGTGTGAAGAACCGTCTCACCTTCGAGAGGACGCCTAGCTTTTTGGCAGCGAGTTGAGCCTTCGACTCAATGTAGGAGCCAAAATTGAGAGTCGCTGTTAGTTTGACACCAAGAAGCTCAAGGTGGTCCTTTATCGGCAGGGATATACTTCGGAAAGTAGGAGTCAGCTGGAATTGACTCCTTTTAGCGGAGAAGAGACACGCTTGGGTCTTGTTGGCATTGAACTTGACCAAGTTAGCATCACCCCAATCGGAGACAACTTTCAAGGACAAGTTCAAGCGCTCGATCATGGCCTCTCTGAGAAACTGGATCTGCGACGCACTGGACTGTGCACTAGACATGTAACTCTCTACAACTGTGCTATCGTCTGCGTACCCAAAGATACCGGCTTTAGCAGATCGTTAATGTGGAGCAGGAATAACGTTGCAGAGAGAACCGACCCCTGAGGGACCCCGGCATTAATAGCCAATTGGTCAGACGAGCAGCCATCAATGACCACTCGAATTGACCGATCTCTCAGAAAGTCAGATATCCAGTGACACAATCCAGTAGGTAGGCCCTATAAAGGAAGCTTGCCAATCAGGCTATCATGCCAAACCCTGTCAAAGGCCTTTGAGATGTCGAGGGAAACAGCAAGTGCTTCCCCGTGTTTCTCGATGGCTTCGCCCCAAATGTGAGTGGCATACGCAAGAAGGTCCCCAGTGGACCGGTTTCCCGTACTGTCGGTCACTGAGGAGGTCATTCGCTTCAAGGTATGCCAGGAGTCTGCTATTCAGTATACGTTCCATACTCTTAAAGAGTATATGGTTTGAATTAGATTGATTATGTAGTTTTTGATATGAATATTCCATATATCAAGCGATCGATTTGACTTAAGCGATCCTAAAGATTATAGCTAACGGACTGTGAGCTATGAGATTGTGCACCTATATTTATAAAATTACTTCTTTAAACTTCTAAGATCCTGGTATTCGACGTAACGCTTTTTTCTTACGTGACGATTTCCGCCAGTTCACTCTACTGTAAGCCGCGTAAAAGAACTTTGTTCCAACAAACTTTTTATATTATATAACTAGATAAACTTAACGATTTGTGTCACAATGGAAGGTTTTATCGCTTAGAATGATCTCTCCCAGGCAGCAATGCACGGAAAAGAGATCGTTATAATATGGATGGAACAATGCAAATTATTTTGGCTGATTGAAAAAAGTTTGTAAATTATAATTTGACATTTAGCTACGGGACCCTACACACTGCGTGATCCGATACGCACTTTGGTTTTTATTAGAAATTTAAATATTAATCATAAATGTTTTATACGCTACAAGGCGTTAAATTAAATTCTGGCGAATAATTTATTGCTTTTAAAGAATTCGCAGATGAAATACCTATCGTTTACAATTCGCTGAAAAATATATTATTATTTCAAATATAATTTTGTACTGAGATTACCTTCTACATACAAAATTTACCTATTTATAATATCTAAGGCGCCTTAAAAATTTGCCTTTGGATGTAATTTTTTTTTGTATTTTTTTAATAATTTAATTAAATCATACCTTCGAATGAAGCGACTCATATAATAATGATCGAACTTCACATCGGCGAAGTTCGTTTGATCATTTATTATTAGTATAGAATTTTAGGTTATTAACAATAAATAAAGTATACTATGCTATTTTTACAAAGATTGATATAATATATATATATAGAATACCTAAATAAAAATATATTTACAATAAAAGATTTTCCAAATGGTCCATGGTACCCATAATGCTAGCAGCGTTGGCCCGCAGCTTCTTCTGGGTGAAAAAGTCCCTAGCTTTCAAGTTCCCAGAGGCCAACACTATGCGTTTGCCTATGTCTTCAACTACACTTTTGGTGTCAGATGACCATGGGCCCATAGTTTCAACCGCGAGCGCCGCAAATTCGTAGTTATCAGTTATACGTGAATATTTGCGACGCTTGAGGTTTTGGAACGAAGTTCCTTATCGCGCGTTGTGAAAGAGGGCTAGACGGAAAAAAATCTTACGAAAATTGTTGACACATGACACCGCTGTGCGGCGTGCGCATGTTTCTCTGTCTGTCTCTCTCTCTCTCTCTTATAGAAAGCAAGCCAGATATTTTCGCGTTCCCGAGGGTATTAAACCCTCGGGAACGCGAGTGAAACCGCGGGCGGAAAGTTAGTGTTGCATAAGTACGGTACGAGTATTCTTGAAGTCTAAAAATTAAAAACTTTTTTCTTTATCTCAGTTTAGTTTCTCAAAAGAATTTTAGTTTAAATTCAATATCTATTCAGTGGACTGTTAATAATTTAGTTAATTCACAACCAACTTAACAGATTAAATAGTAATTAAATTAGTTTTGCACGAATTCTCAAGTTTGGCTTTGAGGGCCATTTCTTTTGTTTAAAAGCTGGCACGCGTCATACAATGAGAGGCTGATGGTTTTTTGCAGACTCAAAGAGTGACCCAAAACAATCAAAAATTCTATCGTGTCTTATGAAATATCTTAACGTAGTGTGGATATTGCAATATTAAGTTATTTATGTGTGCGTTACAGTGCCATTTCTCGGTCTTTTTTAAGATCGAATGTTGTGTAGGTTGTATCTACACTTTTTTACTTAATAATATCATTGTCCTTAACTTAACAGTAAGGCACCGTAACTCAATGCAACCAAGTATAATTTCCCCGGGGACCGTTGCGTAATTGTATACATTTTAAATAATCAACCACTATCCGTCAGTGCTTGATGTGGGATCACGATGCAATTTCCAGCTCTCGTTTTAGCTAATGACATGTTAATTTATCTAGTGACAACGAGGCAGGCGGGTCACGTGATGATGGTAAGTGACAACCGTCGCCTATTGACATTGGCAATACCAGGGGATTGCTAATGTGTTGTACACCCTATTCAATGGCTTAAAGGCGAACTGGCTCTGAAGTGCAAATGCCGGAACACACCAACAGGTGCTTGGCGACAGATTTTCAACTTGAGGGTGGTAACCAGCCAGTCGAGTACTACAAAGTACCCTACCACCGTGCTGTGGTTTCCTCACGATGTTTTCCTTCACCGAAAGCTCAAGCTCATTGTAGGATTCGAACCCACAACCTTCGCCGCGGTATTCGACGTCACTTACCACTGAACTATCATCGCCTTAGCTTGGTACATAAATCAACATTATGAATAGACTAACAGTAATTGTGGATAGAAACCTAATCATGATTTAATTTTATTTATGTAAGTATTATTCTTGTGTAAGTACTAGTTTTCCGCCCCACGGTTTCACCCGCGTTCCCAATGGATCTTATCTTTTACCGGGATAAAAAGTATCCTATATGTTATTCCAGGATATGACCTACCTGGGTGCCAAGTTTCATGAAAAACCGTTCAGCCGTTTTTGCGTGAAAGAGTAACAAACATCTTCACATACATGTTCACACACATCCAAACATACTTTCACATTTATAATATTATTAGGATAATTTTGTATTATAATATACGTATTTATTTATTTATTAGTAATGTTACTTTGTTCTTACATAAGGTTGGTATGTATTGTTAAAAAAATAAAGGCCGTCTTTGAGCGGTGAAAGCCTCCTCCAAACCGGTCCAGATGCCCATCTTTTGCCCATCTAGGCGATAAGTTTCCGGCTATTTTTACGATGTCATCACTCCATGTTTTAAATGGTCTGTTTTCATATTTTGGAACGAAATTCCTTATCGCGCGTTGTGAAAGGGGGCTAGACGGAAAAAATTACGACAGTTTTAGTGTCACTGTCACTGTCACTGTCGGTGACAGTTGTGTGTAGTAAGCTATTGTAAGCTGTGCGGCGTGCGCATGTTTCTCTGTCTGTCTCTCTCTCTCTTATAGAAAGCAAGCCAGATATTTTCATTTCTATTTATATATATATATATATATATATATATATATATAATATTTTATTTATTTTATATATATATATACTCTCTCGACTTATATAACTTCGTTCCATCCGGGTGTCCCTTGACACCTCTCAAGTTTTTTTTTTATATATTGGGTACCAATTTGTAATAATTTGTGACCATCTTTCATCCATAGGTCGCTGAATATGACCTGCCCATTTCCATTTTAATGTCAGGACCTGATTGACTGTATCTCTCGCTTTTGTTGTTTTCTTTATTAGTGTAATTTTGACGATTATCATTATTAAATAGAATAATTTAATTTAAACCCCATATAAGTTAAATTATAGTTTCTCAGGAATTCCTTACAAATGGGATGAATATAATTACTTTATTTACAACAAATGTACAAAATATACAAGCAAATGTACAACTATAATATATAAAAAACTTCCTCGAGGCTGCCGCTGCTGCCGATCGGCAAGGTTCCCAGAAGGCTGGCAGCGTTTCCTCTTTGGATGGCCAAGCTGATGCGTTGGCGGAAAAAGCTCCCCGCCCGCCGGTCACCCGAGGCAGGTAATTTTTTACATAAAATATTTGCGAAACAACGAGCTTCAGACCCCCACGGACCCATGGTCTCAACCGCAAAAGGCATAAATTGATAATTTGGACCAAAACAGGCGTACTTTTTGAATTTTGAATTTTCCGCACCTTTCGCAGCCGCTCCCGCGGCTTTACAAGTCACCGGTAAGTGAGATGGCGCAAGTGTATCGACACAAGTGGCATCCCACACCAACGGCTTGCCGACACTCCACGGGATCAAAGTCATACCATCCGGCCTCTTGCCGTCGCCACGCGAAATAAATAAATTAAGTCCAAATTGGAAACCAAATTAAAATTCATCTAACTTTCAAGTTTTAGCAAAATCTGTTTTTTTTTATAATATTACTAGCTGTCCCAGTTTTGGTAGTGACTGTACATCAACTCCCTTATTATACAATCTAATACAATTGTACAATGTACCCCAACGGTACAGTCGTGTTCATAGCGGCAACTTGTAGAGACAAGTACTTAAAGTTACGCTGTACTGATGACTTGTTCTCTGAACTGTACCCTTGTGCAGTCAGAGTTTAAATAACCAGTTATATTTAATTAAGTTTGGAAGGAGGATCTCGATTCGACTGTAGGTACATATTTTTTTTAAATCTGTCTGCAAAAAAACACTAAAAAATGGTTGTCAATTTCTATGAATTTTATTGCTTAGACATCGCTTGTCAACCGGTTTTAATGATTATTTTTTTCCAGAACCAACTAGGGTTTTTAATGCTTTAAAGATATTTCTGTAAATAAAAAAGTAACTGACTTTAAAATACGAACTTAAAAAATATCTTGTAAAGAATAGTAAATAGGTAATTTAATAATTATTATGGACTCACTTTATTTAATTGTATCAGATTTTTATCAATAACTTTAAGATATATGTCATAAAACATTATAAATCATTTACCTTAAACTTAAAACTTGTAGCACAATTCGTAGCTAAGATGTGCTACGAATGTGTATCGTGTAGCAGTGCTACGAAAAAAACAAATGATGACTTTGTGATATAAAAGTACAAAGAAATTGTTTGTTTTAAATATTTACAGAAAGTATTATTAATGAATGTGCACTATTTTATATGAATCGTGAAAAATTTAAACTATGTATTATATGTCAGAAACTGTAAGATACTGCATCCTGAGTTTCCGCTCCAAAATCCACGAACAAAGCTGGAAGTAAATATCGAAATATAATTTGTTAGAAGATCAGTGTAGTGTCCCGTACGGCCATGGCGGGTGCTGGCATGTTTTATTCATTCTACACACGACTGTGCCAGGAATAGCTCGGTGAATACTGCCGCTGTGGATTGTGACGTCATTACACATGCCACAAATCTATACAATACCAGCTGAACTGACAGAAGTTGTCCTGTCTTGAAAATAAAATAAAAAACAGGAAATTGAATACAGTGTCACCTAGAATAAGTGACGTGAAGGAAGCCCTAGATTTTTGATCGCGAATCTACGAACGTAGGAACGGTATATTTTTGTATTTCAATATCATTAGTAATGATATGAGAATGTTAAGCCTTTAAAAATCTTATCGTCATAAATATAAAACCTGCGAAATTAGAAAATATAATAAACTAATAACTTTTTATAATAATAATGTACCAATTGAGTACCCATATTATTAAGACTAAGACTTGTATTATTGGAACGTAGTTCCTTATCGCGCGTTATGAAATATGAAAGGGGGCTAGACGGAAAAAAAATCCCCAACATTAAAGATGTCGGTGATTTTTTGTGTCGGTGACAAAAGTCACCGACCGCTGTGTGGCGTGCGCTTGTTTCTCTGTCTGTCTCTCTCTCTCTCTCTTTCTTATAGAAAGCAAGCCAGATATTTTCATTTCTATTTATATATATATATATAATTATAATATATATATATATATATATATATATATATATACTCTCTCGACTTATATCTATATATATAAAAGAAAGTCGTGTTAGTTACTCCACTTATAACTCAAGAACGGCTGAACCGATTTAGCTGAAAATTTGCAGGGAGGTAGTTTAGAGCCAGGAGAAGGACATAGGATTAAAAAATATTAAAAATTCACAAAAAAAAGAATAATGAAGAAAATTATTTTTGTCATACATTTTGTATAGAACGACGTTTTGACATGTCTCGAGATCGGACTGACAGATGGTTTAGTTTCACAATTGGTGGCGCTAGAATCGGGTTCTAAGTTTTATTTTCAGGGCAGGACAACGTCTGCCGGGCCCACTAGTAACTTATATAACTTCGTTCCATCCGGGTGTCCCTTGACACCTCTCAAGTTTTTTTTCTATCGTATCGGTAGTAGGATTCAGAAACTGAAAACAAAGTGGTCTACTAGGTACTATTTGTACCTCCCCGTGGAATTCGATCCTACGAGACCTACGGAATGAAAAACCAAACGCTCCAGCTATTAAAACACGAAGACAGTTCAGTTTATGCTCATTTTATATAAATTTATACAATAAAGTTGAGCAAATTTTGTGTTCTACGCCAGAAAATGCGAATAATTTATAATAAAAGAGCTGATGTCACTGCGCAGCAGTAGATTGACAAACTGATCACAACATCTCGTTTAATAGCAAGGCAAAGCCGTTACCGGAGATAGAAGCCAAATAATAAATTATCCTGTGATATTCTTCACGCACGGGCATCTGAGTCTAAACGCATTACGCATTCGAAATAGAAAATGAAGTCTCGTATAGACTTAAAAAATGTTATCAATTAAAACGCTAACTAGAATTAAAATTGGGACCTTCAATGGTTATCTAAATTTATTCGAATCTATGGTTCAGTAGTAACATAGAGAGACCATACCTTCCAAATCAAAATTAATAACAATTTCCAACCATTCTCCGAAGAGTACGTTCAAACGATCATAATCTTCCAATCCTACATAAGAACCTAACAAGGCGATTAAAAAACCTCCCCCCTCCCCCCTTAGTAAACGATCCTCGTAAACAGACGTATTAAAAGATAATGCGCTATTAATTCAGCTTTTATCGTAGACAATTATTAAGAGGTTTTTATTGTCATCGTTTTGCCTTTCGGGCCTCTTACCAGTTTTATGCCTCTCGAGCTTCTTTGTAAGCTCATTTAATTGGATTATAGTGCTTGGATATCTTATTGCTAATTGTTCGCTCTGAAATAATAGGCTTTTATACTATTTTAATGGGAATTCTAAACTTATTATTATTATTGTTCGCTTAAGTTTTGTACAAGTGCTAAGGGTATAACAGATGATGGTGACATCGTTAGATTTTTTTATTATATTTATTGCAACACTAAAATGGTTTATGATCAATTTTTGTAACTATTTTGATACAATTTATAATATGGCGGTATAGGTAGAGGCATGAAAATGAAGTAGCTAATATTAATTTCTGTAATAAAAACATCTTTTCCGTTTCTCATAAAAAGGCAGCCTTCCGAATCGTGCATTCGTCTGAAAAACTGCATTCAAAAAGTGCATTCAATTCGGATTATTTTAATTTAATATCAAATCAATAGTCGATTTGGAGTTTCGTATGAAATATTTAGCTGTGAGTGACGTCACATGTTTGAGGATATATTTTTCAACAATTTTTCATGTTTTATTCATGTATTTTTAGATTATTTCTAAAAGTGTTAGTGATTGATTATTATGTATCTTGAACAAAGGCAACAATCTTATTCAATATATCGCCTCCATTGTCTAGATTCGATAATAACTCTATAACTATATTGAATTATGTATTAGATACAATAAAAGCCTATTTGAACCGTTATAATCAATCACGTAATAGGTTTCGATGGACATAAAAATATTTATTTTCAGGAAGCTATTATTATTATCACCATTTGACTTAATATACATTTTATCTAAACTAATATTATAGTTTGTTTGTAATGGATCAACTCAAACAATACTTAACTGATTTAAAAAAAAATAACACCTATAGAATATTTTATATTAAATCCCTCGGGAACGCAGATGGATGCGGGGCGGAAAATTATAATAACACGGCAAATCTTTTCATATCATTTTCTTAGTCCGTTTGTAACACTGAAATATCTTATTTAAATTTAATCTACGAACTAATATTAAACACAAAAACATGAAACATTTTCCAAAAGCCAGAAGATTGCAACCACAATAACTACTAACTACCCCAAAAATAATTAACGCTCGTGCAACTGAAAACACAAAAGAGCTGTGCACTAAGCACTGACGCTATCATGTTAACTGACGATCTTAAAAATAAATAAGTTCCTACTTTCAGTGGTGTTTCTACTTTGGAGAAACAAAAACCAGCCAAGTGCGAGTCGGACTCGCTCACGAAGGGTTCCATATAAACGGCAAAAAATCACGTTTGTTGTATGGAAGCCCCCCTTAAATATTTATTTTGTTTTTAGTATTTTTGTTGCCATCTGTCTAGCTATCGCATTTGTTGAGATACAGCCTGGTAACAGACAAACGGACAGACAGCGAAGTCTTAGTAATAGGGCCCCCTTTTTACCCTTTGGGTACGGAATCCTAAAAAAAATACAGAATATTCCGTATGTTTTTCGCCCGTGGCTTTCGTCGCGGAGACATAACAAATTTTTAGAGTTTTTTATTAAAACTAAAAACCGACTTCAAAATCAAACTGAAGAGCACTTAAGAGTTCAAAATAATTCTAAATCTAATAAATCAAATCATGAACAATTAACCAATATAACGTAACCTACTTTTAAGGTAAGAAAATTTATAAATTTTTGGAGTTGGTGCCAGGCCTTTAGACGATATTATCTCTATAGGAATTTAACATTGCGCTATGTTATTAACCTAGCTAAAAAAATAGAAAGAAGCTACGCAAAAACGAATATTGCAGGCGTAAAAAGGGCGAAATACTTTTTTTAATCGTTAATTTAACCTTTTTAGTGATGTTAGTTAAAATAATATAAGACCTAAAAATGCTAGACGTAAATATACATTTCACTGTGCTATGTGATGATGCATGGCTGCCAGCCACGCCGATAAAACAATGAAGCTCTAATCTTTTCATTGTTGTGAAAACTTACTTAGATAATACACTGAAATTGTTTGCTATAGAAACATTGAGTACAGTCTCACAATTGTGGAATATTTTTTATAAAATTCACCATTTTGTTTTTTCACCCGTGATCCCCTTTCTAACCCCCATTGGGTGTAAACCAGAAAATTATTTTTATAAGGAACTTGTGACCTAAATGTTAAGTTTCTACTAACCCCAGTTTACCGCCTAACTTTACCTAAACCTCATCGTTTTTCTGTCAGGACAAGACTTTTTTAATGTATGTACCTTTGTTTATCTTTATATACCTAATAACTTAAACTTAAACATAATTATTCTGTACGCATGTGTATTTGTCAAGAACTCCTAAACGGTATACCGATATTTACATTTTTTGGGTGTGGACCCCGATTGTGGCACGGATTCAGATTCCAGGTTTTTTTATCAACAAGTCAGGACGAGTCAGGGCAGCGAGTATTTTTTTTTAAATACAAAATGATTTTAAAAAATCTTTCAGCAATATAAAGCTATCAGCAATGTTTTATTTTAATTACTAGGGGAACTACTGGGCCGAAAGTTATTAAATTATTTTTTTCCATAAATTGAAATCTATAGAAAAAAGCTATGTATTCAGAACATTTAAGCATAACCTCCTCGAATTTATTGCCTATTCTTATCAATGGAAGGCAAATTTCCGAACCATTGGAAACTTCAGTATCTTCAACCTTCACAAGTATCCTCTTAGGACCTAAAGAGGATAAATGGCTCCGATTTTGACCCACTTCTGGTAAATATCGATCATAGTGAACAAATAACACAATTTCCATATTTAAATGAGAGGCCGCGAGTGTAATAGGGTTCTAGGTCAATATAAATCATCGATCCCTTAGAATGGCCCAGGGCCCAGGCGATGAGGGTATGCACATGGAGTGATGAATAAATGGATGTGGCATTAAAATATAAAGCTTAAAGTATGCTTATCACTTTTGACCACATTACCTTCTTTGGATTGATACCATGGAATTGTTTGATTATGATGCCCACGGCAACTTTCTAACATCGCACCGCCCGCCGTCTACAGGGAGTTGATCCTCACAACTTAGAACCAAATTGGTCGCGTACAGTGCGGTTTGAGAGACATTTTCTCCCGCGCACGATCAGGTTATGGAATGAGCTCTCTGTAGAGGTTTTCCCTAGAGACTACAGCATGGGGTTCTTCAAAAGAGAAGTAAGAAGGTTTATGCAAGGTCGACTACGCGCTTGTGACGCCTCTGATTTGTCCCGACATCTTTAATAATCATCATCATATTTCAGCCCAAATACACAAAATGTTAATGAATTATACATTCAAATCTTTCTCATAAATCACTCGATCCGTTGATTAAAACCAAATGAAAATCGGTTCAATCGTTTTTGAGTTATACATACTGACAGACAGACGCGGTGGACTTTGTTGTATAATGTAAGGATATTGCGACCTCCATATTCCAAACATCTTCAATGTTATTCGGGTGTCTGTTTATCGGTCGAAATAACTTGGCTACAATTGTATTCTCTCAAAGATTTAACTACTCCGCATTGCTTTCTATTGTTCTATGGGACAATAGATTCACATATCTTATCTCTTTTGATAATGCTATAGTTTATTAAAACTACTTACGTACGAGTAAGTACACTAGAGTGATTGTGCAACACAAACTAATATTATAAAGAGATAAAGTGGAAAACTTTGGGGAAGGCCTTGTCCAGCAGTGAACGAATTTCCGCTGAAATTATGAAGATGAAAGTTGGGTAGGAGGTGATCTACGAAACCATTCATCCGATTGCAAATTCTTTTATTAAATACCCCAAATATAAATTAACGCATATGTTTCGTCATTTTTCACACACGGCTATCATGCTTGTGCTATGGAAACCAAATAACTGATATACTAACGCAACATTTTTGTTTTTGTAAATACATACTTAAATAGATAATTACACCCAGACTCAGGACAAACAGACATGTTCATGCACACAAAAGTCTGTCCTGTATGGGAAGTGAACCCACGACCTGTGGCATGATAGGCAGTTTATTAACCTACCACGCTAATCGGCTGATGTAGCTACATTATTCTTGAGTGCTGCACTACTTTTTTTTTTTGTTGAAAGTTTGGATGGATGTTTGTTACTCTTTCAAGCAAAAACTACTGAATGGATTTTAATGAAACTTGGCACACAGGTAGATTATATCCAGGAATAACATATAGGATATTTTTTATCCCGAGAAAAGATAAGATTCTTCGGGAATGCAGGTGAAACCGCGGGACAGCTAGTATAAAATAATCTAATTACACCCACACTTGGAACAAGGAAACAAGTTTTGATTTTTACGACCCACCAGCTCTAACACAATCAATTCAACGTTCACGAATATACAAGGAAAACTATGCCACTTCCTACAAAGGGTCTTTATAATAAATTCCATACACATTGCCTTATAGCCTGGTTAAAATAGCGTGAGAAAAGAATATAAGATCCGTTTTATATTGCGGAATTCACTTAGAAGAACGTGAACATTTTAAAAAGAAAGGAACCACCCAGTTTACTGCATAATGTGATATATATTTTTTATGGTTAAGTTAGCTCGTAGTGATGTTGGATACCGCGGCGAAGGTTGTAGGTTCGAATCCTACAGTGAGCTTCAGTTTTTGGTGAAGGCAAACATCGTGAGGATACCATATCACGGTGGTAGGGTACTTTGTAGTACCTGGCTACCACCCTCAAGTTGAAAATCTGTCGCCAAGCACCTATCGGTGTGTTCCGACAGCTGCACTCGAGAACCAGTTCCCATCTAGGCTTTGTGTGCTTACCACCTTCGGCCACATCATCACTTACAATGGTAAGATGGTGGCCAAACACAAGCTTATCCAGAATAAAAAATTAAATAAAAATGTCTTGGGTTCGAATCCTACAATGAGCTTGAGTTTTCGGTGAAGAATAACATCGTAAGGATACCATAGCTCGGTGACAGGGTACTTTGTAGTACCCGACTGGCTGGCTACCACCACAACACATATGGTGTGTTACACAGCTGCACTTGAGAGCCAGTTCCCATCGGCTTCTTGTGCTTGCCACCTTCGGCCACATCATCACTTACCATGGTGAGATTGCGGTTAAACTTATCCAAAAGTACAAAAAAAACGCCTAGATATTTTACCGCAATTTTGTGTAGACATCTCGTTGAATTAAAATCTATAAATGACAAAAAGCCTACTATGTCATTATCTAAGGTAACGTCTATCTTTATACCAAAATAAATTAAAATTGGTTCAGTGGTTTAAGCGTAAAAAGGTAGACAGAGATATTTTTGCTTTTATAATATTAGTATGGATAGTATGGAAGTAGGAGTAGTAAGATTATGTTGAGGAGATACCTATTTAGACAAAGGATTTATTACTGGGTGTTTTGTTTTATATAAGCTTGTGTTTAACCGCTTGGTAAGTGATAATGTTGAAGAAGGTTGTAAGCAAAGCAAAGCCTAAATAAATGGAAAGATTAATTTCAAATTCGTATGTTTACCGTTTTATAAAAGAAGTTTTTTTTTTTTTAATTTTTTTTTTTTTATGTCACAAGTGACAACGAGGCAGGCGGGTCACCTGATGGTAAGTGACAACCGTCGCCTATAGACATTGGCAATACCAGGGGATTGCTAATGTGTTGTACACCTTATTAAGGCGAACTGGCTCTCAAGTGCAATTGCCGGAACACACCAACAGGTGCTTGGCGACAGATTTTCAACTTGAGGGTGGTAGCCAGCCAGTCGAGTACTACAAAGTACCCTACCACCGTGCTGTGGTTTCCTCACGATGTTTTCCTTCACCGAAAGCTCAAGCTCATTGTAAGGATTCGAACCCACTGAGCTATCATCGCCTTAAAATTAAGATTATGTTGAGAAGATATCTATTTAGACAAAGGATTTATTACTAGGTGTTTTGTTTTTACATAAGCTTGTGTTTAACCGCTTGGTAAGTGATAATGTTGAAGAAGGTTGTAAGCAAAGCAAAGCCTAAATAAATGGAAAGATTAATTTAAAATTCGTATGTTTACCGTTTTATAAAAGAAGTTTTTTTTTTTTTTTTATGTCACAAGTGACAACGAGGCAGGCGGGTCACCTGATGGTAAGTGACAACCGTCGCCTATAGACATTGGCAATACCAGGGGATTGCTAATGTGTTGTACACCTTATTAAGGCGAACTGGCTCTCAAGTGCAATTGCCAGAACACACCAACAGGTGCTTGGCGACAGATTTTCAACTTGAGGGTGGTAACGCTTTATAAAAGAAGTTCACAAACGATGTTGTTTTAACAATACATTCAGTACCATTGTCCATCGATACAGCCTTCAACAAAGCTTTATTAAGCTTTGTAAATAATGCTCAGGTATATATAATATACATGCAAAAGTTGTTTGTTTATTGGTACCAACGTATCCTACTTTCACGTAGCACTTACCAACGACAGATAGATAGAGTTTATTAGTCTATGGCGATGATAGCTCCGTGGTAGTGACGTCGGACTCCCTGGCGAACGGTGAAGGAAAACATCCTGAGGAAACCACAACACGGTACTTTGTAGTACTCAACTGACTTACACCTTCAAGTCGCCAAGCACCTGTTGGTGTGCTTTGTCTGCACTAGAACCAGTTGCTTTTAAGGCATTGTAATAAGGTGTCAAAAAAACTCATTTATTCATTTTAGTCCCTGGTAAGGCACGTGTGAACCTTTACATTTGACTCTACCACCGATTCGGAATACACTTAAACTGAGAAGAATCCGGCAAGAAACTCAGCAAGGCAATTTTTTTTTCAGCAGTGGTTATTTCGTAAACTAATTTACAATTTAAAAAATGATACAAAAATGTGTACAACACAATGAAAATCCCTGATGGTATTGCTAATCGCCTGTCTGGTTGACACTTGTGGTTTTAAAAAACTTATTATCCAAAGAAAGCAGGTGAAACCGCGGGTAAAAGGAACTAAGTAAAATATAATAATAAGCTCCAATCTTCAGAGTTTCTGATAACATCGTTCAGATGAATGCCTTCTTTGAAATGAAATTGTTTATTCATCCAAATAGGCCTTCACAGGCACTTATGAATAGTCAGACTCTAAATGCTCGGTTCGGAAGATTGTTCTTGCTGAGAAGAGCCGGCAATAAACTCAGCAATTACTCTTTTCAAAAACAACTTACACCTATTACATTCAATAATTATTATTTATCTAGTCTCACTGACAATATTTACGTGTTATGGCGACAAAAATAGTAATCTATAGAATTTAATTATGACTGACTTAATAAACAACAAACTCAAGCAGACCAGCCCCCACAAGCAGCACCTGTTCACAAGTAAGACGCGTGTGGCAGCCATCGCCCTCCTCGCACATTTTATAGGGAAGTGAGCGACCCTTTTTGATTCCGCCCTTTGATTCCGCCATTGTCTTATGATTTTATGTTTGTTATTTAAAGATTCCTCATTGTAAATACGAGTACCTACCTATCCATATCTTTTTATTGTGACAATATGAACTGAAGTAATTTGTTTAATATCTAGTATTTTCCGTACGTTTGTCTGTTTTTCATTCATAGCTACTTCCATCACATTATGCTAGTAAAGAAAGAAATATATCTATCTATACATAGAAGCGAAATATCATTCACTGATGAGTTACAGAAAATATAAATTCGAAAGTGTCATCGCAAGTAAGTAATCGAAGTGATTTTTCCATACAGATAGTTTGAGGGGTTCACAGTGAATTATGCAAAGTATCTCGGGACAACTGGAAAAACTACCTACCAAGAGTTTTTTACTTTCATTGTTTTTTTCGCGCAAAAAAAAAACGATTTGAAATTAGAACGAGGTATAATACTTCTACTTAGCTCAGAGGAAAATAGAGACGTAATCGATACCGCATAATATTACGGAGTTGTGTTTGTCTGTAAAGTACGTATGTCTAAATAAACGTATTTCTTTCTTTCCTCACCGCCTTTGACTACAAAATGCGGAACTAGAGACAGCTTTTCAGCTTTAGCGTTTCCCTAAATTAGTCTCGACTTAATTAAACGTGAGTTACATTCATTATACTATTTGGTTAGTCACAGCACTCCAGCTTCAGTAATGGCTTCCATAATACGTTCTAGCGTTTTAGAAGAAGCAAAGCAATGCATATTAAATGTACTCTGTGTAGTTAGGTTTGTTGCATACATATTTAATTTAATCTTTTAAATAGCTCTGCGGTATCTACTCAGTAACTGGAATAGCTTTTCCAAGAATCCTGTTTTTTCGTAAATAGTTTTGGGATAAATTTGCCATCCGCTAATCATGGGGATATGATTCTCTTCTCTCCAATATAGTGGAGAAGACTACGGGTGCCAAATAAGTTATACTTGTAAACAGGTGCAGTGCTGCTTAAGAGGCACGGTCCTCTTGTTGAAAAGAGTAATTGCCGAGTTTATGATGGCTCTTCTATGCAAAAGCAACCTTCCGTAACGTGCTTTTGACTCGGGCTGTTCACAAGCTTAACAAAGTCTGCAAAGGTCTTTTGAGTAAAATATTTTAAAGTAGGTCTTAGCCGCGTTCCCGCCTATACACACATTTATAATGCAATTATTATTTTGATAAGCGCCAAATATGAATTGTAACTTCATCAAATTTTTCCTGATAGTGTATTATTGTAAAATTCCTGCCTTGATTCTTTTTTATTATTTTTTTCCAGTACACACATACCCTAACCATGCAGTGTGGACTAAGAACAAAATGAAACTGTTAATGAGTGCCGCAGAAGACCCCATTATGTAGGTAGCCTATTTCTTTCTCTGCATGTATTTCAATAAGGTGTATTTTCCTTTAAACTCCGTCCGCCTAAAAGCATTCTCCAATTTGCTAGCAGTTTTTAAACCTTTAATGTAAATTGTTTATCTACTGCTTTTTGTTACTTTGTCTAGATCTGTATTGAGAGGATGGTTTCTATTTATTTTTATTTTTTTTATTTTGGATAAACTAGTGTTCGACCGCAATCTCACAGTGGTAAGTGATAATGTGGCCATAGATGGTAAGCAAACAAAGCCTAGAAGAATGACTGTACAGCTGCCGGAACACACTGATAGGCGCTTATCAGTCAGTAGAGTACTACGAAGTACCTTACCACCATGCTGTGGCTTCCTCATCATGTTTTCCTTCACTAAAAGATCACCTTCGCCGCGGCATCTTACATCACAACCACTGCTAGCTATCGTCGCCTTAATTTTTTTTTTAATACAGGATAAGCTTGTGTTTGACCACAATATCACCATGGTAAGTGATGACGTGGCCAAAGGTGGTAAGCACACAAAGCCTAGATAGGAACTGGCTCTTAAGTGCAGCTGTCGGAACAAACCGATAGGTGCTTGGCGACAGATTTTTCTAACTTGAGGGTGGTAGCCAGCCAGTCGGGTACGACAAAGTACCCTACCACCGTGTTATGGTTTCCTCACGATGTTTTCCTTCACCGAAAGCTCAAGCTCATTGTAGGATTCGAACCCACGACCTTCGTCGCGGTATCCGATGTCACTTACCACTGAGCTATCATCGCCTTATACTGTAGCAGTTAATAGAACTACACAATATTTAAACAGCAGACAATTTGCACACAGTTTCATAAAAGCTAGCATAATGAGATAGCATCTAACGAAGTTATTATCTCCTATGTGCTTATGCAACCTGCGTCGGGTAATTTAATTTTGCTGCACCAAACATGCTGAAATTAATATTGAAGTACCGTCGTTGTACTTCGTACTGCATAGTTGGTCTATCGTTAGGGCGACATCTTGTTATTTCAGTAAAATACAATATATACATAAAAATAGACTTAAAGTTTTTTTTTTTTTTATTCTGGATAAGCTAGTGTTTGACCACAATCTCACTATGGTAAGTGATGATGTGGCCGAAGGTGGTAAGCACACAAAGCCTAGATGGGAACTGGCTCTCAAGTGCAGCTGTCGGGACACACCGTTAGGTGCTTGGCGACAGATTTTCAACTTGAGGGTGGTAGCCAGCCAGTCGGGTACTACAAAGTACCCTACCACCGTGCTATGGTTTCCTCACGATGTTTTCCTTCACCGAAAGCTCAAGCTCATTGTAGGATTCGAACCCACGACCTTCGTCGCGGTATCCGATGTCACTTACCACTGAGCTATCATCGTCTTATACTGTAGCAGTTAATAGAACTACACAATATTTAAACAGCAGACAATTTGCACACAGTTTCATAAAAGCTAGCATAATGAGATAGCATCTAACGAAGTTATTATCTCCTATGTGCTTATGCAACCTGCGTCGGGTAATTTAATTTTGCTGCACCAAACATGCTGAAATTAATATTGAAGTACCGTCGTTGTACTTCGTACTGCATAGTTGGTCTATCGTTAGGGCGACATCTTGTTATTTCAGTAAAATACAATATATACATAAAAATAGACTTAAAGTTTTTTTTTTTTATTCTGGATAAGCTAGTGTTTGACCACAATCTCACTATGGTAAGTGATGATGTGGCCGAAGGTGGTAAGCACACAAAGCCTAGATGGGAACTGGCTCTCAAGTGCAGCTGTCGGGACACACCGTTAGGTGCTTGGCGACAGATTTTCAACTTGAGGGTGGTAGCCAGCCAGTCGGGTACTACAAAGTACCCTACCACCGTGCTATGGTTTCCTCACGATGTTTTCCTTCACCGAAAGCTCAAGCTCATTGTAGCATTCGAACCCACGACCTTCGCCGCGGTATTCGACGTCACTACCACTGAGCTATCATCGCCTTAGATCATTTTGTACCTGAAGTAATGAGTATAATAATTGCTGCATCACATGTTGGTTAATCAACGCAGGTGTGGAGAGAAAGTACCTACCATAAATTAATGCTGCATTTATTATTATAGTGAAAGGTTTTTGATACTCTTATTGATCGTAAATTTTGATGCCATAAAAACACATGCTAATATTGTTTGCTATGAATGAAAATATGATGTTTCTAAGCCATGTTAAAAGCAGAATGATGTTTAACACTATTCTACAAGTACTGTTACCAAAGCCCAAACACTTTCAGGTAGAAGTAGTCTTGTTATAGAGTAGCTAGAGATGGGACTAATCACGAGGCTTCTATCGATGGTTTCTAGTATACGTTTCAACTTACGGAATCGATACCAAATTCGTTTTTGACGAAACGTGCGAAGCGTCTCTGTTTCAGCTTAGGCAAAACTGCTTTCGTTATTCTGTCCATCTGTCCGGCTGTCTATCTGTGCGGCTATTTTCATCTACAGGCTGCATTTCCAAACAGATTCTCGTTAAAATGTATGAACGGGTTCAATCATTATATGGCATTCGAATATATATTTTCTCGATTCAGTTTTCGGAAATTTTTCAAAATGCCGTAGGGTTTGAAAAATGTTAAAAAAATTCACAAAACTTTCGCGAGGTCTATAACAGAGCTCTCAGAACCAATAGTATGTATGTATGCATTGGTCGAATTTGTGCGTTTCATGATCACTGATAAATTTGTGATAATGACGTTTAATACATAAACTTCGATTGTAATCCTATACGAGCTTTAGCTTCTGGTGAAGGATAATATCTCGAGGAAACCGAAACCGTAGAAATGCTTTGTACATATTAAAAATCTATCGTCAAGTCTGTTTCCTCATCTGTTCTTGAGATCCTAAAATGAATGATTATGGGCCTACTTTCGATATCACGTACCATGGTGATATTGTGGGTGAACACTACGACATTTTTATTATTATTTAGGATATTGTCTGGATGTTTAACTGTAGGTATTACAGGTTTCTATCGCATCCATGTTACATTACTATGTGTTGTTACTATCAATATTTGCCTCGGGTGGCATTGATTAAAGGCGAACAATCTGGTTGGGGTTAGAAATTTAATTATGTACAGCTTTGATGTTCCGAGTTTGTTGTGTGTGAAGTATCGCTCTTTTGTTGGAGATATTTCTCCTAAATTGAGGGTTTTTACTGTCCATTCTTTACTGGCAAATAATACAGAATATTTTTGATTTTCATTTAATAAAACAATATAGTATGAGGTACATAAAATACAATTGAACGTTTGAATTTCATTATTTATTACAGGTACAGGAAAGTTTCGTTTTACCGAGTTTATAAAAACCCAAATAATACATCTAGAAGAACATCGATAAATAAAACAGATAATCAAAACCCTGTTAATTTTGAAAGTAGAGTGGAGTTCAAATTGAGAAATTAGCAAATATTAAGAAATATAATTCTGGGACCAAATTGAAGAATGGTGTAATGAAATTCAAACGTCCAATGAAAAACAAAACATGATAAACATTAGAAAAATATTCTAAATCTAGAATGGTATTTAGTATACTAATAATATTATGAGAAATAGGTATAGCTGGTAGAATGTTATATGATACATTAATACTTTTGAGATTTATTCCAGCTACCCTCTGGTATAATCTTGAACAGCCATCATTTTATCTATTAACTAGATTAAAATTAGTGTTGATATCTACATTATTACATTTATATTTGGCACATCTATTTAGTTAGAAAATAAGTAATGATTTTATATTTGAGAAATTCAGCAAAATTCGATTGAATATTTAAAATGACATTAAAGCCATTTTGGCAAATGACTATTTTGAAATTATCGGGATTCATAGCTATTAAAAGTGACGCTTCAAGACAAATGAATAATTTAGGCTATGAAAATAAATAAGCATCCAAAAATGTCATGCTTCCAAAAATACTTTGGATATAAAGTTATTTTTTATTATCATGTTTAAATAATTCAATTTGACTTTTTTGATATTACTCTTCACGAATTTTTTTGAGTTATTCAAGAAATATTTAAAAAATATGTTAGGTGATCCAAGGCATAGGTAATACTGAATTACCTAAAGCCAAATGATTGATAGGTCCAAATTTTTATCAAAAAACATTAATTTGGCAAGATAAAAATTACATTCATCTTACTCAAAATTTACAAATGTTCACTGTGACGTCTTTCTTTTACAAAATATACAAAACTTTGTTACATTTTCACAACTACCGACTAGTCTACTTTGGTCGTGGAAGTTTGACTAGAAAAGATCGCTAGTCTTAGCACAAAGACGCATCTGAAACGTACCATTTGATTGATGATCTATATATATAAAAGAATAAGTCCTGACTGATCTATCAACGCCCAGCCTAAACCCTTAGACCTAAAAAGCAGATTTTTAAAATTTGACCGAGGAATAAGAACGGATTTTTCGAAATTCAACCTTTAAGGGGGTGAAAAAGGGGTTGAAAGTTTGTATGAAAGTAGGTCATTTTTGAAGCTAGAATCATGAAACTTTGTTTTTAGGCTAAAAATCAAAAATAAAGAAACACATGTTTTAGCGTTTTCTAAAATTCAACCCTCGAAGGGATGAAAAAAGGGTTGAAAGTTTGTACGGAAGTCCGTCATTTTTGAAGCTAGAACCATGAAACTGTGTTTTTAGGCTAACAAATAAAAATAAAGAAATATGTGTTTTAGCGTTTCCTATAATTCCACCTCTGAAGGGGTGAAACGGGGGTTCAAAGTTAGGAGTTATTTCCGTTTCTTGGTATGAAAAATGAGGACTGACTCATCAACGCCCAGTGTTAGACCTAGAAAGCTGATTTTTTTCACAGGTAATGTTTTTAAGATGTAGACGAGGATTAAGAAAGATTTTTGAAATTCAATCTCAAAGGATACGCGGGTGAAACCGCGGGGCGGAAAGCTAGTTGTATAATAGTTTTACAGTTATAGAATCTGTAGTAACTTGATTAATGATTTTGTCTTCTTTGTGCTAAGGTGGCTAACGATACTACACATTTATTTTATATCCATGATATATCCATAATTCAGCATTCTTAAAAACTTATTTTACAAAATTTGACACATTATTAGAATTCGATACCTAAAATTAAAATTTTAAGAAATTTTGATGTTCAATGTTCAACATTAATTCTACTGGGAGACTTCATTTATAACACTAGTCTGGGGTTTCACAGCTAGAAATTTAATAGATTTATCTGTAATTGATTCATCTCAATATGAATTATTATTGGGACTATCGTCGTTTGAACTGCAAACTATACTGGTATCAGTTTTTGTGTCTATTAAATTTGAATTTATCTCGTCTCTATTAAGATTATCTGTTTCATTATACGCTTTATTAACAACATTAAGATTATCACTAATACTAACTAGACATTCACAACTCTTATCTTCTGTATCTTGAGCTAAGATATCAGACAGAGACTCTCCATTTTCAACAATAACTTCAATGCTCGGTTTAAAACTATCAATGTCTTTCATTGGTAGATCTGGTGGTCTTACGGTAGATAAAGTGCTGGATAAGAATGATGATTGTAGGTTGTATCCGGGTAGAAGTTTTGGTTGCAATGGTAACATGAGGTCTAGGGAGCCGGTTGTAGCAGGTCTTGGTTGTAGGGGCGGGGCAGTCATCAAAGGTGGTTGTAATGATGCCAGTGATATGGCTCCACACTGTGTGTTGACAATCGGACTTTCAACTGGAAGACAAAAGAAAATTTCTTGTGAGAGCACTAAGATTGTTTGTGGAAAACTTTAAAATATTTTTTTAGATATCATTGAGGAACTTTGATACCGTTTAAATGGGTTATTTTTGTTGCTGTTCTTAGAATAATTGAAATCAGTATCATCAGCATTGCAATTAATAAAAATTTATCAGAGATAGTCACAATATCAATCGAAATATTATTATTTTCTGTTTATGAAAAAATCCTCAATCGTTTTAGTGATACCGTTTAGTTTAGTTTTAGTTTTAGTCGGGTTGAAATTCAATACTTTTGTATTATAACGTCCTTTAGAGCATTTGTTTTTGCGGACCAAATTATCCCTTCGAGTTATGATATAGCACTGGATTTCGGACCGCGCAGCGGTCCAAAACCAAAAATGGTCCGAAAAACTGAAGACCCAAAACTATTATCTAATCTAAATAATTACAGCCTTTTAAATCAGGATAAGAAGGATAAAACAAAGGTCACATGCGATTTAATGAAAAACATTTGAGCAATGAACATTAAGTTACAACACTTTACAATTATTATTTATCTAATTTGAAGAATTTGAATATTATACAAAAGGATTGAAATAATTAAGAATTTTTATGAAGAAGTATAACAAAGATTTAAAGTTTTGCGAGAAGCACCAAGGTTGAAAGACTATGATATGAAGATAGGACTTTTACCGATCGGTGCTCTTGCTTGCAGAGGCTGTGTGGCGGCTGTAGGGGGTCGAAGCAAATTTGGTGGTCCCTGAAGCGCCAGGCTGATCATATTCATGCCGTTTACTCCTGGAATTGAAACAAAATAGGCTCACTCATGAGTAGTTTGACTTTTACGCACGTCTCCAAAGGTTGTCTTTTCTGACAAAAGCCTCCAAAGTCATCAATTATTACTCTTATTAATAGATCAATAAAGCGTAATCTATAGTTGAAGCTGAGGCACTAGGTGGGCCTCTGTGTGCGGTGAATATTATTTTGTATGTATGTTTGTCTATGCGTTTCTAAACTATTCATCCGTTTGTGATGAAACTTCTGTCAGTTGTTTTCACGTACGACCGCGAAGTTTTTGGGCCAAAAATAATAATTTTACCAAACACTTTTTCTTTACGTGACATGCACATAAATAAATAAATAAAATCTTCACTAATATTTAAATATTCTCAGCTGACAGCTGACATATAGCGCCATCTCATAGCACTTCCTCTAAACTAAGAAAGCCGTACCAAACTTGTTCCCTCCGGGGGATAGGTCCTTCAGCACCACTTGATGTTTCACTGCGTTGACACGCCGATTGGAGGCGCTGGCGTCGCGTTTCCTACGGGGTTGCTCGACGGGTAGTACTCGACGCCGCTTCTTTGGGAGTTTTGATCGCGCCTGTGGATAGATGGCGCTATTTTAGATTTTTATTGTAGGTTAAACACGTAGACTTAAATTATTATCTGAAAGTTTTTGTAATAGACATTTATTACAGATGGCGCTACTAGTCTCGATAATATACGAAAGCATCATCTTATGAGAACTTTGCTCTTTGTCAAGATAATATTTATTCACAACTTGATGCAAGATTTTAATCAAAACACTCCATAAGAGGCTTTTCACTTAGGAGTATTAATTTGTTAAATAAGCTATTGAGTTAATTTCCAAAGTTTCGCATTATGTATTTTGTTAGAATACTGAAATAATAAATTTAGCAACTTTGAACGAACAAAAAAAAATTATCATCGGAATAAATAAATGAAGTGTAGATAAAAATATGTTTTGTCCATCCATTTCTCATAAATAACGGCTTATATAATAACATACAGAAACTTGCAATTCTTTTATTTCAGTTTGTCGCGAATACGCCCAACGCTCGTGATAAACAAGATTTAATCAAATATTTACACCTTTTGTAAGCAAATGCTTTTAAGGTAAATTAAGTGAGGTGCGTTTTTATACAAAAATATTATTAGACGGACGTTTGAAAAACTACATGAGAACTCATTAGAACTGGGAACTAATGGCATTGGAACAATTGTAAATTAATGTCGATATTTTTAATAGGGTGACAAAATAAAGATAAAATCTTCAAGTTGGTCAAAAATTAAATAATACAATGGATGAAAACATTGAGACGGCATATTTTCAAAAACTACGTCATAGTTAACAACTTTTAATATGGCACCATCTTTGAAATCTTAAAGAATATTGTTTTTGACATTGTGGTTCCAAAAATGATAACCCCACATATATGTATAGATAATATCCGCTATAGTGAAATAACAAAACCGAACATTATTAAAACTTAAACTTTTATAGTTTAACAAACCTTGTCCTAGTTCTAACATAGCGAAACAACAAAATTAACTGCAGTTTACGTATGGACGACTCTTTGGAGGAAAACTGTTCGCGTATTTTTCAACGTGAGGGTGGTAGCCAGCCAGTCGGGAACTACAAAGTACCCTACCACCGTGCTATGGTTTCGCCTTAAAGGTAGAGGTAGGTGTATATGTACACGTATTCTTTGTAATAAATCTCAAGAAAATTCTTAGAATAAAATTCTCTTTATGAAAACGGCCCTAAATACTGTTTAAGGTAACTTATCCTAAATATGTTCTCTCAGCCTTGTATTATGGAAATCGCGTCTGCGTAGAAAAAATACAATTTTCTCCAAAGCTTCTTGTTTTGGATATGTAATACAAAATGGTATAATGTGGAATTGGTTTAACATTATGGTTAAGTAAGGACATCTCACAATGTTGTTTTTAAAAGGTTTTAGTAGTCTTTTAGGTAGGGAACATAAAATTCTGTTTTTTTTTTTTGTTTTTGGATAAAATTGTGTGTGACCGCAATCATGTTAACTGTTGATGTGGCCGGGTGGTAATAACACAAAGATTAGATGGGAACTGGCTCTCAAGTGCAGCTGTCGGAACACACCGATAGGTGCTTGGCGACAGACTTTTAACTTGAGGGTTGTAGCCAGCCAGTCGAGTACTACAAAGTACTCAATCACCGTGCTCTGGTTTCTTCACGATGTTTTCCTTCACCGAAAGAACAAGCTCATTGTCTTGTAAGTTTAGTTTGCTCCAAGTTATTACTAATACACTTAATACAGGGAAACAGATTTAATTACTAGCTACCTACACTATGGTTATCAACAGAAAGCGTTCGCGGTTCGAGAATAGAAAAACGAGAGGAACAATCTTACACTTTAGTTAGATAAGTGAGTCCCTTAACGTCGCGCAATATAAATAAATAAATAAATATCCTCGGACATTTGTTCACACACGGCTATCTGATCCCAAACTAAGCAAAGCTTGTAATATGGAAACCAGATGACTGATATACTACAAATACAATTTTTTTTTGTAAATACATACTTAAATAGATAATTACATCCAGACTCAGGACAAACAGACATGTGTGTCCTGGATGGGAATCGAACCCACGACCTGCGGCGTGATAAGCAGTGTGTTAACCAACCACGCCAACCGGCCCGTCGGTATACTAGCACAGCTACTATTACGTTGCAAGGACGATGGACTGAGCGTGGTGCAACGTTGAAATAGCGATACACTTCTTCTATTTTAATATTATAAAGAGGTAAAAGGTAAAGTTTGTGAGTTTGTGAAGTTGTAGGGGGTAATCTCTGGATCTACTGAACCGATTTTGAAAAATCTTTTACCAATAGAAAGCCGCGTTATTTGTGAGTGTTATAGGCTATATTTTTATCCCGGGAAAACATAAGATCCCAAGGAAACGGAGGTGAAACCGCGGGGGACATCTAGTTGGGACATCAAGGCGATGATAGCTCAGTGGTAAGTGACGTCGGATACCGCGGCGAAGGTCGTGGGTTTGAATCCTTACAATGAACTTAAACTTTCGGTGAAGGACAACATCGTGAGGAAACCACAGCATGGTGGTAGGGTACTTTGTAGTACTCGACTGGCTGGCCACCACCCTCAAGTTGAAAATCTGTCGCCAAGCACCTGTTGGTGTGTTCCGGCAATTGCACTTGAGAGCCAGTTCGCCTTTAAGGCATTGAAATAAGGTGTGGTAAAGTTTGGTGAATGAAAACATCGTATGAAATCAATGTACAGAATTATGGTTACGTGTTATTATTTTAATTTATTTATTTTAGAGGCTTTACTTACAAGCCTATCAAGCCTAAACCATTTCTTTATTTTAAATATTCATCTTTTATGTTAAAGTTACGTTATATCACATTCACTGTAAAGTCTAGTCCTCGTCCGTACAAGTCCAGTCAGGTTTAAGTGAAATTGGTGATCGTTCCATTAAAATTTCACGGACTTTTTGAGACAACCTGAAAAAGCACGATAGACGCTTTCATTTAATTTCACTTGTGCACTTAGAATGATTTTTATTGGACAAAACACCACCGAAATTATTCAATAAAACTCTAAATACACGAATTTAATGAAAATAAAACGAAAACGTAACGTCACTTCGCACGTTCCGGCCAAAAAGTCCTTTGATTACGAGTTTATAATTTTCACCACATATCGCACGGCCGCAACTGCAATAAAATCCACAGCCAATTAATTACTTTTTTAAACAGTTGTAATAAGATTTAAAAAGTCTCAAGGCGATGATAGCTCAGTGGTAAGTGACGTCGGATACCGCGGCGAAGGTCGTGGGTTCGAATCCTTACAATGAGCTTGAGCTTTCGGTGAAGGAAAACATCGTGAGGAAACCACAGCACGGTGGTAGGGTACTTTGTAGTACTCGACTGGCTGGCTACCACCCTCAAGTTGAAAATCTGTCGTCAAGCACCTGTTGGTGTATTCCGGCAATTGCGCTTGAGAGCCAGTTCGCCTTTAAGGCATTGTAATAAGGTGTACAACACATTAGCAATCCCTGGTATTGCCAATGTCTATAGGCGACGGTTGTCACTTACCATCAGGTGACCCGCCTGTCTCGTTGTCACTTGTGACATAAAAAAAAATACATAGGAAGTATTCATTTCCACGCTTCTTAAAATCTTAAAAACCCAACACATTACAAAATTGTTAAAGAAAATATCCAATTTTATATATTTCAATGAAATCAGTATAATTCGAATGAGATTTTCTCGGAGACGCCATTGCTCGATTGGTTTATAATTGAGTAAAATCCTTCGATATATGACTTCAGTAATACTGAGATGAGATGGGAAGGCAGATTATAATACACTTACTTTGCCCTCCGGATTCTACTATACAGGTTGTATTTTTCAAGTAGGTGTGGATGGACAAATCTTTAATTAAAGGAATAGCGAAAAATGCGCTATGCGATTTTGATGAAAACTAAGACTGCATCATAAGATTTTTTAATGAAATCATATCCCAAGCCAGGAATAGAACCCATTGATTTTGAGAAATAAGTACACAGCCTGTATTATTACACCATCTAATAATGTTATTAATAAGGTCCAAATGTTCACAAGTGTCTAAAAATACGGGAAACTAAAACTACGGTTGGCGTGGTTGGTTAAAACACTGCCTATCACGCCGCAGGTCGTGGGTTCGATTCCCATCCAGGACAGACATTTGTGTGCATGAACATGTCTGTTTGTCCTGAGTCTGGGTGTAATTATCTATTTAAGTATGTATTTACAAAAAAAAATAGCATATGTAGTATATCAGTCATCTGGTTTCCATATTACAAGCTCTGCTTAGTTTGGGATCAGATAGCCGTGTGTGAACAAAATGTCTGAGGATATTTATTTATTTATTATTTATTGGTAATCTTTTCTAATATTATAAAGAGGTAAAGTTTGTGAGTTTGTGAGGTTGTAAGGGGGTAATCTCTAGATCTACTGAACTGATTATGAAAATTATTTTACGAATAGAAAGCCACGTCATTTGTGAGTGTCATAGGCTATAATATGTTTATCCCGGGAAAAGTTAAGATCCCACGGGAACGCAGGTGAAACCGCGACGACAGCTAGTTTTAAATAAATTAAAATTTTATTTTAGAAAAAAAGTACATCCCTCTAAAGTGACAAATGAAAATATTTATTTCCATCCAATTTATATGAAAATCTTCCCGTTTCATATAGTGGGCCATTTCCAAATAATGTTTTCAGTCCAGCCAGCCGACAAATTGAAATAATTCACATCATTAGCATGAGAACCGCTCGTTGGCCGCTGAAAAACACGTTATGTAATATGAATGAGATTCCCCACTTGGAAAATATTTTATGGAGAATGGTGAGCTAAAGAATTTTTTATTTAGTTTTTTTTTTTTTTTTTTTATACCACTAGGTGGCAAACAAGCTTACGGCCCACCTGATGGTAAGCGGTTACCGTAGCCTATGGACGCTTGCAACACCAGAGGCGTCTCGAGCGCGTTGCCGACCTTGCATAAACCTTCTTACTCCTCTTTTGAAGAACCCCATACTGTAGTCTTTAGGGAACACCTCTACAGGGAGCTCATTCCACAACCTGATCGTGCGCGGGAGAAAAGTACTAGTTTTATGTCACTTTTCGACCCTTAAGGTATACTAAACTGTGAATTTTCTAATTGTGAATAATTAAGTGAGTGGTATTTTGCTTTTATATATTATTCAAGGCAATGATAGCTCAGTGGTAAGTGACGTCGAATACCGCGGCAAAGGTCGTGGGTTCGAATCCTACAATGAGCTTGAGCTTTCGGTGAAGGAAAACATCGTGAGGAAACCACAGCACGGTGGTAGGGTACTATGTGGTACTCGACTGGCTGGCTACCAACCTCAAGTTGAAAGTCTGTCGCCAAGCACCTGTTGGTGTGTTACTAGTGACATAAAAAAAATGTATATACACAGGAAATACGATTAGTAGTACGAACAATTTAAGGGGGAGATAGTGGGCGGGTTACTTACCAAATATACAATAATGAGCTCAATAAAACAGTATAGTGAAACATTCAACGAAATTATTCAACATTCAAGCAACAACCGTGAAATGATATGATGTAATAGAATTCACCTCTTATCTTGTTTTCCACTTAACAGTGGTGATTGTATACATACGTAAGAGTATTTTTATGAACATATTAAAAAAAATGAATAAAAACTTGAGAGGTGTCAAGGGACACCCGGATGGAACGAAGTTATATAAGTCGAGAGAGGTGTATATATAAAAAAACTATTTATATATATTTATATATAAATAGAAATGAAAATATCTGGCTTGCTTTCTATAAGAGAGAGAGAGAGACAGACAGAGAAACATGCGCACGCCGCACAGCTTACAATAGCTTACTAAAGCAAAAAGTGTCGGTGACAATTTTTCGTAACATTTTTTTCCGTCTAGCCCCCTTTCACAACGCGCGATAAGGAACTTCATAAAATAATAATTAAATAAATACATTTTAAAACTAAAACTAACTAAAATTAATTAAAAAGGTTAGGACCTCTCGGCATGGTTCCGAAGATGCTGGCAGCGTTTCCTCGCTGTATCGCAATGCTGATACGTTCTGCGAGGGAACTGCCAGCTCTTATAAGCCATTTAAATAGAAACAGACAGACAAACATTTTGTTTGTGTATAACGTATGCCGACAAAGTTTAAAAAATTGTTATGAGCTGCACGAACGTTTCAAATTAGTTATCAGTTTTAGCGTCTACGTTTAATGTGGAATCTTAACTTAAATAATAATAATAAATAATAAAAGCCTTTATTACTGTCTTAATTTACATTTCTAAGTAGTAAGTATGCCTAAACATTTTTTATTTAATTTAACTTATCGGCAAACGGTCGTTATTCTGGCACAGCTTGTCTCCCGACAAAGGCCTCTTCCATAGATTTCCACATAGTCCTGTCCTTTGCTATACGGGTCCATATTGGGCCCGCTATTTTCGCTATTTCATCCTCCCATCTCTTAGCCTGTCTACCTCTATTCCTTGTACTGTCTCGTGGGTACCATTCTGTTACAATTCGTGACCATTTTTCATTCTTTTCTCTTATCATATGCCCTGTCCTTACTGTGACTCTTAACTTACTGTTTCATAACTTTCTACCAAAAAACCTGGGGAAGAAATCTGTTTAGCCGTTTAGTCGAGAAAGCTAAATAGACAGAGCGACTTTAGCCAGTACAATTAAAAAGTAGGCATGTTGGAAAACCAAGCAGACAAAGAAACTATATCATATTAAATTTGGATATTAAAATCAGCTCGGATCGACAGAATACAAAAACTTATATCCCCGTTTACAAAAGAACATAGAAACAAAGAAAAAGGTGAAAAATAAAGGATCCCCATATCATGTGGCGCTTGTCACGGGATATTGCAAGGTAAGGCTGCGGTCAGACTCACAGCGGGGAGCGAGTTTAGAAGGGAAAGAAATTTCAGATCGCTTTTGGCATTCGCAAGATTTAATTAGTTTAATAGTATGATTTTATAATATAGTTATAAAATAATAATATTGTGACAATAATCCTAACTTTACTTAATTAAAAATGTCTGTCTGTGTGTATTAGCGAGGTTTATAAATGTAAACAAGATGTTATGTTAGCTAGGTTTGTGAATGTCATCGATATGTCAATGTCATCATATCACCCCCTCCCTGTCATGAGCCCTCTGCCGACCACTTGCCCTGTGGTCGTGTATGTCTGTGCATATTAAATTTAAAAAAATATTATTGAAAAAGTTAATAATAAATAGGTATCTTATCAAAAATAAGCATATATAGTTTGGTAGCTTTTGCTTCACGAATCCAAGTACAAACGCCGTAGAATTATTTATAACACTTTAATAATATGATAGCCGTGTACAATTTCACAATCTCCAAATAGAATTGACCACATCACTGCAGTACCACTGCTTTTTAATCAGTATATCCCTCCAAAAAACTTTCTACCTGACAACCGACATTCTTTGCGGGAGTCGGGAACAAAGCTTATATAAATTAATTTCACAATCAATACATTTAAAATCAATATATCTAAATTATAAAATTACAACATTAATAATTATAATTAATTTACATCAAGATATATTTTATTAATGTATACTATTTTTTTAAAATCACATCCATACATTTATTTTTGAAGACAAATTGAACACAATACTTTTATTTCACTATTTATTGAATAATTTCACGTTATGGGTTTGAAAAACATGGATTAGATTAATTATAATTATTTAACAAAATAGAAAAATAAACAAATGCTAAAACAAAATACAGCCCGGATGGACGTTCATTTCAACGGAACATGATAATGCTTACAAGTTTAAAAACCCGATAGGATCTACCATACAGTCAGTAACCTTTTCGCGCCTAAACTTCTTTGTATTATTTACCTGGTTATCTACTACCTTCAAGTTCATAATTACCACTGGTGTAATCTAACAACAGCATTTGGGAGATTTAGTTACATAAACTTACCCAATCGTGAAATAGCTTAAAAAAGGACGGGCCGGTAAGTTGGCGTGGTTGGTTACTACCAATCACGCCGCAGGTCGTGGGTTCGATTTCCATCCAGGATAGATATTTGTGTGCATGAACATGTCTGGTATATGTAGTATATCAGTCATCTGGTTTCCATATTACAAGCTCTGCTTAGTTTGAGATCAGATAGCCGTGTGTGAACAAATGTCCGAGGATATTTATTTATTTATTGGAACGAAGTTCCTTATCGCGCGTTGTGAAAGGGGGCTAGACGGAAAAAAATCTTACGACAGTTTTAGTGTCACTGTCACTGTCACTGTCGGTGACAGTTGTGTGTAGTAAGCTATTGTAAGCTGTGCGGCGTGCGCATGTTTCTCTGTCTGTCTCTCTCTTATATATATATATATATATATATAATAAATAGTTTTTTATATATATATACTCTCTCGACTTATATAATTTCGTTCCATCCAGGTGTCCCTTGACACCTCTCAAGTTTTTATTATTAAAAAACGCATTTAACTTGTCGCTTATACTGTGACAGTAGAACTCGAATATTGTAACAATGAATTTATTTTCGTATAGACGAGTATCGATCAATGAATACAATATGAAACCTATGATGGTTGTTATAGAGATGAGAATTCTATCTCATACAAAGTGATGTGACATGGTTACTGAAGTATCGAGTCGATAGTTTGTATCATGATCAATTTCTTGGTCTCGAAAATGGTGTGATTTTTTTTTTCTTATGTCACTAGTGACGAGGCAGGCGGGTCACCTGATGGTAAGTGACTACCGTCGCCTATAGACAATACCAGGGGGACTGCCAACGTGTTGTACACCTTATAACAATGCCTTAAAGGGCAAGGGCAACTGGCTCTCAAGT
This sequence comes from Ochropacha duplaris, assembly GCA_951361185.1. Lineage (NCBI taxonomy): Eukaryota > Metazoa > Arthropoda > Insecta > Lepidoptera > Drepanidae > Ochropacha > Ochropacha duplaris. The sequence continues at coordinate 10,558,153 of OX592704.1, read as the reverse complement.
GCAACTGCCGGAACACACCAACAGGTGCTTGGCGACAGATTTTCAACTTGAGGGTGTTAGCCAGCCAGTCGAGTACCACATAGTACCCTACCACCGTGCTGTGGTTTCCTCACGATGTTTTCCTTCACCGAAAGCTCAAGCTCATTTTAGGATTCGAACCCATGACCTTCGCCGCTGTACCCGACGTCACTACCACTGAGCTATCATCGCCTTAAATTTTATAAGGTTTGCACCTTCTTCAAAATTCTACCTCTAAATTCGAGCATGTATAGCAGTCAGCGTAGAGGTGCTACAATAGTGTCGAGGGCTCGTAGCAGCTCTACGAGCGTAGCAGATTACATTGCTACGGCGTAGCTGAGCTACGAAACACAAAATTAGTTACAAATAATTAGTTTCCTAAATGTACGAAATTTGTTTAATATAAATAAAAATAAGTTTCCTGTAACTTTTCAATGCATAAAATTCGACCCAAAAAGAAGTTTTCAGATAATGCAAAAGTTTTTATATTATCATACAAACTTGCTTAAATTTCATACGATCTTTTTATAGTCAAATAACTCATTTTTATATCAAAACTCTATTACGGACCTCATTTTTACACTTTAACTTTCTCGATTAAAAAATCCTTTGGTTAATTAGAGGTAAGAGCGAAAACTTAACCGATCTTATTTCCTTTGAAAAAATGCCTTACAAAAAATAATTGTATCTGAACGTATTTTTTACCATGGTAACAACGATACGGCTTAGTTAGAAAATAGATTTAGAAAGGAACTGACTATCATGTCATCATCATCATCTCAGCCGAAAGATGTCCACTGGTGGACATAGGCCTCCCCCAAAGTTTTCCACATCGACCGATCCTGAGCTGCCCGCATCCAGCGACTTCCCACGACCCTCACCAGGTCGTCAGTCCACCTTGTGGGGGGCTTGGCCACGCTGCGTCTTCCGGTGCGGGGTCGCCACTCCAAAACCTTTCCGCCCAATTGGCCATCGGTTCTTTGGGCTATGTGCCCCGCCCACTGCCACCTCAGTCGACTAATCCGTAGGGCTATGTCGATGACTTTTGTTCGTCTACGGATCTCTTCATTTCGTATTCGATCTCGTCGTGAAACTCTGAGCATAGCCCTCTCCATAGCTCTCTGAGTGACCTTGAGCTTCCATGTACTGCTGGAGAATACTGAAAAGACTAACCATTCAAGTACTGCAAAATACTTTACGGTGATAGCTCAGTGGTTGTGACAAACGCTATAATGAAGGTTTTGGATTGCCTGGCTGGCTACCACCTCCAATTTGGAATCGAGAAGCATGTATGAAGCTTTATGGTATGTACGAAGGCACGTCATGAAGTTTACCTACATTCAAATTCTTGGTAATATACTGGTCATCGAAATATACAAAGCTATTTGTATTTTATGCAAAAGTTTATACACATAGAAAAGCCCATGAAGTGTATAGATTTTTGTATAAAAATTTACATAAAAATAGTATAATATATGAATAAATTATGAAATTTTAAAGTTATCTTTTTTTTTGTTGCGGTAATCCAATACATTTTTTACCGCAAAATTATGGTTATATTAATTTTTGGGCATATACATATAACATAACTTAAAAACTATTAAACTATTTTTTACAAAATTCTTTCAGGTTTTATATTATTGGGTTAAGGAAATAACTTTCGAAAATTATTACCTAATATAATACATTCCACAGTAAATTATACATATATAAAGCTTTTTGGAAGCCGGTTTGTTAGATTACTGATAAAAACTTCTCGATTGACAAAAATTGACAAAAAAATTTAAAAGAATAATCATAAAAAGTAGAAAAAACTGAAAACAAGAGCATTTTTATGTAAATTATAAATGCTCATCTCAACAAATACCACTTTTCTGTAGACAGTTCTTTAAGTAATGATACTCAAGACTTTTTCCTTATAAAACCATCGCATATTTTCCCGAGTCAAAATAACAAGGCGTGCCCTTTATCTGGTCTGACGCTTTGTCTCAAGTCTCTGTGACACGAGCTCTGACATATTTATGATACAAATGAGGGCTCGAGAAGACTAGGTGTGGTCCAAGTGAAAAGTTATAAGCGTTCCTTGATTTTTGTTTATTATAAGAAATATAATTATTTCTAAGAGTAGGTGTAAATTGATTTCATAGGCTCAAATTATAATAACAAAAGCAATTATATTTTAAATTTTAAAAAGCAATTATATTTTAAATTTAAAATATAATTGCTTAATTTAAAAATAATATTAATCTTAGGTTAGTGAACAAAACCTACTATAAGGTGGCTCATTACATGGAAGACAGAAATATATGGTTATAGTAGCTTCTCTCTGCACCTGCATCCCCCTGGCGTAGTGTAAAATATTTGAAAATGTATCTAAATATACTTATAAAAATGTAAATAAATGTAAGAAAGATCCACTGCTGAAAAAATTGCCTTGCTGAGTTTCTTGCTGGAGTCTTATCAGTTTAAGTGTATTCCGAACCGGTGGTAGAGTCAATTGTAACGTTCATAAGTGCCTTACCAGGGCCTAATCTGAATAAAAGAGTTTTGAGTTTGAGTTTAAAAAAAAAAGGTTAAAAATGTAGTCAGTACACTCTCGCTATCGCTTATAACTTGCACAGCTCTAAGGACTGAGTGCTCACATGACGCTGCGACTACGAGGCGGTATTTTTATTACTCTCACGTCACGTAACAGGCTAATGATTTTTTTTTTCATCTCAAGTACCTAACCAAGAGGTAATTTCTTACCAATAAAAAAGTTTATAGACACTAAATTAAAAAAAATGTTACTAATTTTATTTCTTAATCACTACTAAGCATGACACCTAGCAGGGAACTCGTACACCTGCTACCCCGCGCGTTATATGAAACCTCAATGGTACAACCAATTGTGACGAAATTAAGATGATGGGACATGTATAGATAATAAATACTCTGAATATATTTTTATTCCAAAAAACCAAAAAAAACCAGCGAATCCAGGAAACTAGTGATTATAAAACCAATAAGAAACAATGTTTTAAATTTTTAATCCAAATAAATTTAAATGACGAAAATGCATGAGTGTATCGCTCGCTTTTACAGGATACATCTGTATTTTTAAGTTTGTTTTTAGAATAGTAATTGCTGAGTTTATTGTCGGTTCTTCTCAGCAAAAGCAACCTTCTGAACCGAGCATTAGAGTCTGACAATTCATAAGTGCCTGTGAAGGTCTTTATGGATGAATAACCATTTCATTTTCAAATTGAATTTCAAAAATCGCGATTAAAGGTTTTAATTCGTCATAATCCGCCTGCCCTGTTTTCAATTATTTGGGGTTGACGCAATGTGTACCTACTTTTATTCCATTCGGATCTTCTGTCTGTCCAACGTCATATCGACATTTACTCCCTTCTTCATCTTCATCATATCATCTCTCACACAATCCATTCAAGTTTTTAATTGGCATTGTAATAAGAAGAAAGTAACAAAGGAGTGAATACAGTACATACATAAAAATCGGTCCAGCTGTTTAGGAGAACTTCAGTGACAAACACACATAAGTACAGAAGAATAATTTTAGTACCTGTACAAAAATATTTTATTTTAGTCTGTTACATATACATTTTCCTCGTTTCAATAAAAACAAAACCCTATCTATAAAACCCACTTAAAACTAAGCAAATACAAAAATAACACACAAAATTGCACTCTTTACCCACGTTAATAACAACGAATGTTAACTACCTCACTCTATGCAACTCGTATTTCAAAGAGCTCTGCAGTAACCTCAAGGGCGGAGTCTCGTGGAATGAATGGCGACAATCAGTCAGTGGCGTTCCTCCGGCACATGACACTGATGTAAGGGCACATTTACTGCGGCAAGCCTGCTACTACTGCCTACTGTGGCGGAGAGCTTGTGTGGCCAAGTACCATGACAGGTGTATGGTTGAGATTTATCTTTTAGATGGAGATTTAGGTAAAGTGAGAGTTATTGATCATCATATTTTTTATGCGATGTTTTCGGAGTTTTATCCGTGAGTCATGGGGTTTTTATTAAAGTTATGGTGGTGTATACAAATAAATATAAAGTTAATTTGATTCAAAGAACTGTACTGATTTTGGTGAGACTTTTATTAATGGTAGATGATTTTTCAGAGAGTAATTTAGGCTACTTTATAAAACATGAACGTGGTTTAAACTGCAAAAATAGCTGTATGTTTTATAAAAAAGGAACTATCACAGAGATTAAATAATTAATAATAATGAATTACTTTAAATAATATCCATATTATTATTATAAATGACAAAGTGTGTCTGTCTGTCTTTCTTTCTGTCTGCCTGTTTGTTACCTCTTCACGCTTAAACAAATGAAACGATTTAGATACAATTTGGTACAGAGATAGATTGAACCTGGGAGAAGGACATATGATACTTTTTATCCAAAAAAATTTAAGATCCCTCGAGAACGCGGGTGAAATCACCGAGCGGAAAACTAGTTGTAGAATAAACCAAACTTAAATTTTAAAGAAGCACACTGCAGAATACTCCTCGTAAGTCTTCTTCTATACAGGCTTGTGTGGTCCAATTAGACGCAACTCTATAGTCTACTGTAAATCTATCTCACTCAATGTGTCAAGGAACTTCCGCGTGATAGCTATCACGAGATAGAAGCATACGACTGTGATCAAACTATCTATAAATCTCACCAGTTTCTAGGCCCCTACTACTGGTTAATTTGGAGTGATAGAATAGTTGAAAATTAAAAGAGTTGAAAACTATTGTGAGTTTATAAAAATCAATGTGTATAAAGAATTATATAGCCACGATAAAAACGTACCTATGTAAACAAATTATCGCACTTTTATTTTTAAAAATCCGCTTAATGCATTTCACCTTCGGTAATTACATCTTTCTATGACTATGCGGCAATATTGATTTTATTTAAAGTTAAAAAATAGAATTACAAAAAGACAGAATATCTATTAAAATCAAATAATTATAATAACAATGACAAAATACACATAAGTATAAATGCGACATATAACAAATGCGTTCGCAAAAGTGTAAAAACTCGACAACATAAACTCACTTTAATCTCACGTTTACAAGTTTCTACTAGTACCACCCTTGTTCGGAGTCTATTAGAAGGTCGTAAATTACAGTGCGGCGGGCAATCTGTGCTGCCTTTGATTAAATTCACCTGCCTTCGCTGATTTGTAGTCGCAATATAACCCGCGATGACATTATGTAATGAAATATTGAATTATAGAGAGTTGATGAGAATGTGCTCAAAGGGCTTATGTTGATTTTAGCTAGAGCCATAGCCACTGCCAGACCGTAATAGTTCTTTTTACTTCTGGTTAAGCTTGTGTCTGACCACAATCTCACCAAGGTAAGTGATGATGTGACCGAAGGTGGTAAGCACACAAAGCCTAGATGGGAACTGGCGGAATATACCGATAGGTGCTTGGTGACAGATTTTCAACTTGAGGATTGTTGCCAGCCGGTCGGGTGCTACAAAGTACCCTTCCACCGTGCTATGGTTTCACCAAGATGTTTGCTTACCGTGGTGAGATACCATCTAAATAAACCTTCGCAGACTCTTATCTAAGCATTCATCAGAAGAGCCGGTAATAAATTCTAAATTCAACTTCTATGGAGCTAAATAGGGAATAGACGGGTGAAACGGAAAGAATAAAAAGAAAATAGATTCTTTCAATGAAAAAAAGATAAATTAATCAATTAGTCACAATCTAAAACAAGTGATGACCGGCTAAACCTGTTGAGAGGTAAATAAAACGACTAGACAAGGAAAGTCTGGACAAATTCTATTTGCCAAACTAACTTCTTGTGAAAAACTTATTTACTAAGTCGTCGCGAGCTTCTCTAAATGTGTGGCCAAAAGAATAGCGAGAAACAGCATGGCTATATCCTACTATCCTACTAATATTATAAATGTGAACGTTTGTATGTTTGTTCCACATTCACGCAAAAACTGTTAAACGGATTTTGATGAAACTTGGCACACAAGTAGATCATATCCTGGAATAAAACATAGGATAATTTTTATCCCGGGAAAAGATATGAGCTCTCGGGAACGAGGGTGTAACAAATTTATCTTTCTTTGAAATGAAATTAAATGAAATTGTTTATTTATCCAAATAGGCCTTCACGGGCACTTATAGAATAGTCAGACTCTAAATGCTCGGTTCGGAAAGTTGTTTTTGCTGAGAAGAGCCGGCAATAAACTCAGCAATTACTCTTTTCAAAAACAACTTACACCTATTACATTCAATAATTATTATTTATCTAGTCTCACTGACAATATTTGCGTGTTATGGCGGCAAAAATAGTAATCTATAGAATTTAATTATGACTGACTTAATAAACAACAAACTCAAGTAGACCAGCCCCCACAAGCAGCACCTGTTCACAAGTATGACGCGTGTGGCAGCCACCGCCCTCCTCGCACATATTATAGGGAAGTGAGCGACCCGCCACACGACGCCGCCGCAAGCAAAGGCCCTAAAGCGAGCATGACTAACTTAAGCTTGCTCCAAACAAAAAGAAAAATTAAATTAAAAGCAAATGAATGAAAAACACACAATATGTTATCACTGTTACTACTAACACGGTTTGTAAAATTAGGTAATATAATAGTGTATCTAACATTCCGCGGCATAACAATATTCAAAAGCACAAATGTTACAAATTTACCAAGCATTATCATCATTAAAATATTAATTTATACTTATTATAGTAAGCCTTTTCTATCAAAACAGTTTTAACATGGTCCTTAAAATTTTCCAAAGGCATATCTAAAATTGCATATCTATACATCTTAGTATAAACACAATCTGAAGTTAATCAAATTTTCGATTTAAATTATTAGGTTTCAAAGTTACAAGGGCTTAAAAACTCGCATCTTTCGATAAAAAAAGACATGTTGATGCTGTTTAGTGATACAAGTCATAATATGATAATTCTATAAATTATTTGTCACGGGTCTAGGAAATTACGTTGTTTGTCATGTTAATAAATAAAAAAAAAAAACAAAAAAACTACAAAACATGAAAATAACGCGGTAAGCTATTGTCGCTCGTGGCGGCCGCAGGGATGCCAAGCGCGAAAGAGATAGCGGTCTTCGTTTTAATATTTTAAAACCGCTCGTTGCACAGCCTAAGCAAAGTGATAAAGATGCACAATTTCCATGAAAGTGGGAGCAAACTTCAAATATTTAATATTCAGCGCACGCGAGGTGTTGTCGGCTGCCTTGAAAATATTCCTCCATAATTTCAAGAGAATGTCTGCTATATTGAAATTTATTTATGAAATATTGCACCAGTATTAGTTTGATAAATAATAAATACGCTGGGACATTCTTCGTACACAGTCATCTGATCCCAAAATATGGAGAGCTTGTACTATGGAATCCAGATAGACTTAAGACAAACAGACATGCACACAAGTGCCTGTCCTAAATGGGAATTGATCCCGTCTTCGTTTATTTCTTTCGTCTTCACTAATAACTCGATGTGTTCGTGAATGAAAGTGGGTCTTACTTTGGACGAGATTTATACTTTGAAATGAATGTAATTTATGCCTGTTTTTTGTCGCAATATTTGATCCAGTTTAAACAATAGAAAGCAAAAAGGAGATATCATGTCATAATCAAGCAAAGCGCATCGCAGCGTTTTGGTTTTGTTACAAAAAATTGAATTTTCTGATTGGATTCAATGGATGCCGAATTTTTCGCTTTGATTGGATAACATACCCACTAGTACAATTCTTTTATGAATTGCTGTATTTCGGAATTTAAAATAGATCTACATTTCTTAATTACTTCACGACCTAAAGATTTGAATGTATGCAGTAGGTATGTTCAGAACCTAAAAGGGACAAAACTCTGCTAAAAAAAATTGCCTTGCTGAGTTTCTTGCCGGAGTCTTCTCAGTTTAAGTGTGTTCCGAACCGGTGGTAGAGTCAATTGTAACGTTCATAAGTGCCTTACCAGGGCCTTTTTTTTTTTAATTCTGGATAGGCATGTGTTTGACCACAATCTCACCATGGTAAGTGATGATGTGGCCGAAGATGGTAAGCACACATAGCCTAGATGGGAACTGGCTCTCAAGTGCAGCTGTCGGAACACACCGATAGGTGTTTTGGCGACAGATTTTCAACATGAGGGTGGTAGCCAGCCAGTCGGGTACTACAAAGTACCCTACCACCGTGCTATCAAAACCTAAGGCCTAAACTTAATAAATGAGTTTTGAGTTTGAGTTTGACTCACTCACTCACTCACTCAATCACTCTAGTAAATAGTCAGTAGTTAGTTTAGTCTAGTAAATATTATTCGGGGCAGAAAATAAAATTTTCATCTTAAGGTTTTATGCAAATTTACCCTTAAGTAGGTGCAATAGTGAGTTAATTTTCAAACTATATGACTTTAAATTTTATGACCGTAAGTACATACCTATACGATTTAATGTTGATTAATAGAGGTGAATCTACATAAAATGATTGACCGAAATTCTGACCCAAAAGGGGGGGGGGGGAACATTTTACTAGTGAGAACGCGAGTAAAACCACAAAGAATAAATATGTAAAGCTTAACTTACTTATAAATATTCAAAGTTGAAGCTTAGCCCTCAGAAATAAGGATGATACTTATCTTTGATTCTTCAATAGACCACCTACCTTTAAGTAAGTGAGTACCAATTAACTTAAGATCAAGGTTTGTTTGTATAGGTTCAAGTTATAAGCTTTGTAGGTACTAATACCAATTTTTAAATACTTGATTTAAAAAAAAAACAATAATAATCCACAAATATTTAGGAAATGTAACCTTGCGAACCGATACTAACTTCTGTAAAACGACCTTCATAAGTGCCCTCCTAACGTCTAACTGAGTGAATGGTTTTGACTTTGACTTCACATGTTCATTGTTTTTAACATTTCAGTTCTTTTTACTAAAGTGTATGATATGATAAGACAAAAGAAATGTGTTTTCTTGACAAATCATAATATACAGGCGACAAGTATCTTACATAATTATTATCATCTATTAGCTATTATGAAGATGTAAGGAAACTTTCAATGCATATCAAAAAAGAAAATTTAAATATAAAAATGTAAAAAAAACTGTGTCAGCTGTAATAGTAGTAAAAATAATCCCTCTGATCCAAAACTATGTCAAAAAATGGCCGTTGAAAAAATTCATAAAAACGAAGTAGAGATACAGAAATGTAACTCCAGAACTCCCACTACGATTTGATGAAATGTTTTTACGCTAGGTAGCCCATTCATTGAAAAATAACGTGTGAAACTATTGAATTTTTTTATATATTATTTAGTTCTGTTCGCTTATAACTTGCACCAAACGTCCATCCGTTCAACTATCGCCCGCTTAACGATGTCCTGGTTACTACCAACTAAAACTTCTTCGATTCCGTTTCCTCGTTAAAGTTTAATTTCAAATGTTTTATTTAAGGAGGGGGCTATTCCATCCATTGCAACTATTTATTCCATCAAACCAACTTTGATATCAGTAAAAAAAAAAAAAAATATTTACATGACTGTAAACTAGACAAAGGTGGTAGGGTACTTTATAGTACCCGACTGGCTGGCTACCACCCTCATGTTGAAAATTTGTCGCCAAGCACTTATCAGTGTGTGCCGACAGCTGAACTTAAGAACCAGTTCCCATCTAAGCTTTGTGTGCTTACGAACTTTGGCCACATCATCACTTACCGTGGTGAGATTGCGGTTAAACGCAAGCTTATACAAAAGTGAAAACACTAATATTGGTAGGTATATGTAATGGATAAACTCAAAACATACTACATTTTTATATATATATTTTTTTATATTTTACGGATAGAGGGTAGGTCAGGATAATAATAATTATTTCGTTTGCACAAATTAACTATGACAACAAGTGTATCGGGCCACGCCAGAGCAAAGACTCACTTTACGGCTTTTTTTTTTTTTTTTTTTTTTTTTTTTGGGGAGGACTTAAAGGTGGAGGTCTGAGGGACCATAGACACCCTTACGCGGACTTTTCGGTGAGCGCTTAGGGCTCTCAACCGTATCACTTTACGGCGATCGCCCCGTCTATTTATAAAGATTACAGAGTGGGGGCATCGAATGACGCGCTCGGTGGCATTATGTGCAGTTTACAAGATTCCTTCTATCCACGCTAGATGGCGCAAGCGCCTACATATTTATATATTTTTAATATAAATACGATTTTATAAATTCTTTCACTTATAGAAAGTACACTAGGTACATGATCAGCGTGTAATATGGCATAAGATCGTCCCAGAAGACTTATTTATTAAGATATTACTAATAATATAAGATCTATTTATAATATAATATGGAAACTTCAATAAAGTCGAAGCAGAGAGTAGAGTTGTGTGTTGCCACACTACACTGACCGTCAATTATTAGTGCGGCTTGTAGAGGCCACACTAGTATTCCTATAAAATAGATTTTATCATCGTGTTAGAACTCGAAATAAAATATATTAAACCAGAGTTTGTAATTTAACCCCTAGGGGGAGTAATCGTCTCTCCCAAACCGCTTGTTTTCAACTCAATTTATTCCGTTAACTAGTTAAGGTGTTGCAAGGGTAGAGGGAACTATTTGCTTCACACTTGTGGGCAGTCGACTTATTTTAATAGTTGTCCCTCACGTTCTCGAGGGATCTTATCGTTTCCCGGGATAAAAAGTATTATATGTTTTATTCCAGGATATGATCTTTTTTTTTTATACTTACTACAAGTGACAACGAAGCTGACGGGTCACCTGATGGTAAGTGTCTACCGTCGCCTATAGACTAATTATCAATACCAAGGGGATTGCCAATGTGTTGAACACCTTATTACAATGCCTTAAAGGCATCTGGCTGGCTCTCAAGTGCAACTGCCGGAACACACCAACAGGTGCTTAGCGACAGATTTTCAACATGAGTGTGGTAGCCAACCAGTCGAGTACTACAAAGTACGCTACCACCGTGCTATGGTTTCCTCACGATGTTTTCCTTCACCGAAAGCTCAAGCACATTGTAGGATTCGAACCCACGACCTTCACCGCGGTATCCGACGTCACTACCACTGAGCTATCATCGCCTTAAACCTCTACGTGTGCTCTTAATTTCATCGAAATCCGTTTAGTAGTTCTTGCGTGAAAGAGTAACAAATATCATCATATCCAAACAAACTTTCAAAATAAACAAAAATTAAGTTCAAAAACTAAAACCCGTCTACTGAAAAAACACGCTCTAAAAAGTGTGAAGCAAGAAAATATTCTCATCTGAAATCACCGTGGTCACACTCGAACTCTATGCAAGTGTAAATTAGGCCATGCGGCTCGTTAGTTAATCCAATTAGAAGGTTCTTATTGCGGGTCTTAATTGGGTTTTATTGTCGTCGAAGAGTAGGCCTCCAGGGACGTAGGCCGATATATAGACATGGTGGCCGATGGTATATACACTTTGTGCAATTATATATTGGGTGAATATGTTTACTAATATCCGTTTATTGAATTTTAAAGTATCTGTGTAGTTTGTTTTTTGTTTGGGCTCGTTGTTTTTAAATTTCTTTAGGTTTGTTTTATTTCAATGCTATTTAATTTAGTATTGATAACTATTTTAATTATTACTATTTTAGTATTTGTAATTCTAATAATAGTCACATTTTCTAATCTATAACCAGTCTTTATCAAAAAGGCATTGCCAAACTTAACGTAAAATAAATAATAACCAGGAATTGGGATTTATTTTAGGCATAACTTTTCCAGAGTTTTATGCTGAAATGGTTTGGATGTGTGTGAATGTTTATTTATTATATTTAATAGGTAATTCTATGTAAAATTTATTTCTTTTGAGAGCTTCCGTTGTGTGCTCTGCTTAAACGGTTAAAGTAACGCATCAATAATGTATGACGGAATTGTTCCTCTTAAAAAAATAAATAGTTTATATCCTGGAATTCCTGGAATAAGGACATGTTCTTTTAATCCCGGGAAAAGATAAAATCCAACGGGAACGCGGGTTAAACCGCGGGGGACGGCTTTTAAAATATATGTAGTTACTTAATTTAGGCCTTTACCCTATAGAGGGGTTCTCATTAAAAAAAAATTAAAACCTAATATATTGAAGTTAAATAAATGACAGTATAAAATTAAAATTGTGCAATTTCTGATTAATTAATGAATAATAAGTAAAAAATCATTGTGAAATAAAAACAAAACAATGATCATCATAATTTTATATAAATATTATTATTAATTTTTATTGTTGCATGTAAATCAATATTATTGTAATATTGCATGAAAATGAGAAATAATAATAATCTTATTTATTATTTTATTATTAATTACTTAATTGGATAAAGCGATGTGATGTAAATAATTGAAAGGTCTATCCAATTACTAACTAATCTCCAAGATTTATAAGAACCGGTCTAAGTAATAGAATTGTTTCTCGGAACATCATTTTTGCTTATAAATATATATAAATAAATAAATATCCTGGGACATTTGTTCAAAGACGGCTATCTGATCCCAAACTAAGCAGAGCTTGTAATATGGAAACCGGATGACTGATATACTACATATACTACTTTTTTTTTGTAAATACATACTTAAATAGATAATTATTACACCCAGACTCAGGACAAACAGACATGTTCATGCACACAAATATCTGTCCTGGATGGGAATCGAACCCACCACCTGCGGCATGATAGGTAGTGTGTTAACCAACCACGCCAACCGGCCCGTCAACTCCCATCCACTCAATTAGTAGATTTTGTTATAGAAATGTATTCAATTATATTTATGTCAGAAATAAAATATGTTATTTATTACTATCATCATAGTTCTACTTCCTTATAAAACAAAATCGCTTTCCGCGTTTGTCTGTCTGTATATCCGTTAACTTCTCCTAAACCACGCAACAGACTATTTTGATACCGATACTATCATTTAGAGAATAGAAAAGTTCCAACTGCATGTTCTTATGAAAATGTAAAAAAAATTAAGAAAGATCCACTGCTGAAAAAAAAAATTGCCTTGCTGAGTTTCTTGCCGGAGTCTTCTCAGTTTAAGTGTATCCGAACCGGTGGCAGAGTCAATTGTTAACGTTCATAAGTGCCTTACCAGGGCCTAAACTGAATAAATGAGTTTTTGAGTTCATGTACTCAAGCAAGATATTTTACCAACCACGGGCACTAGCCAGTCTAAATTCTATCTAATTCCGAGGAATTGTATGATATGATGCCCACGGCAACTTTCTACCATCGCACCGCCCACCGTCAACAGGGAGTTCATCCTCACACCTTAGAACCAAATTGGTCGCTTACAGTGCGGTTTGAGAGACATTTTCCCCCGCGTACGATCAGGTTGTGGAATGAGCTCCCTGTAGAGGTTTTTCCTAGAGACTATAGCACGTGGTTCTTCAAAAGAAGAGTAAAAAGGTTTTTGCAAGGTCGGCAACACCCTCGTGACGCCTGTGTTCCAGACGTCGATAGGCTACGATAACCGCTTACCATCAGATGTGCTGTTAGCTTGTTTGCCACCTAGTGGTGTAAAATAAAGCCTCTACTCGATGAGAGGCACGCAAGGTGAGGAGACTTTTTTTTTTTATTCTGTATAAGCTTGTATTTGACCACAATCACCATGGTAAGTGATGATGTGGCCGAAGGTGGTAAGCACACAAAGCCTAGATGGGAACTGGCTCTCAAGTGCAGCTGTCGGTACACACCGATAGGTGTTTGGCGACAGATTTTCAACTTGAGGGTGGTAGCCAGCCAGTCGGGTACTACAAAGTACCGTACCACTGTGCTATGGTTTCCTCACGATGTTTTCCTTCACCGGAAGCTCAAGCTCAGCTCAGCTGTAGGATTCGAACCCACGACCTTCGCCGCGGTATCTGACGTCACTACCACTGAGCTATCATCGCCTTATTAGACGATTATTTGTTAGACGAGCGTGTACAGCCGCCATTAGACCCACCATAATTCAGGTATTAGGATTCTTAAAACACTGCAACACACGTCTAAACAATAAATCAAAAGCTTGGAGTAAGGCGGTCGACATTTCAGCTGGGGTCTTATGAAATGTTATGTAATTGTCTTCGAACCCAGTTACAAGCGTTGTAAATGTTAAATGGTTTAAGTTCTAAGAGCAAGCGAGGGAGTAATTTTAAATTATTCTGCGGTGACTGGCTGATTTCAATTCAGTTACATTTTATAAGTAAAATATTTTTCTTGAAAAAATTTTAATAAAATTATTATAGGTATAAATAATGGTTTTGTTTTTAGAATTATTGTGTTTTATTATTATAGTATCGTCACAGATAGACATAAATGCTGTATGGTTTTTTTTATTGGAATTGACTTCATGGTTAATAAAGATAATAAAAATTGTTTGCTTTTAGGTAGATAATTCCATATTTGGTAAGGGTGATTAATATATTTTTTTAAATTTGTTATTTACTTCGTTTTGGAACGAAGTTCCTTATCGCGCGTTATGAAATATGAAAGGGGGCTAGACGGAAAAAAAATCCCCGACATGAAAGATGTCGGTGATTTTTGTGTCGGTGACAAAAGTCACCGACCGCTGTGCGGCGTGCGCATGTTTCTCTGTCTGTCTCTCTCTGTCTCTCTCTCTCTTGTAGAAAGCAAGCCAGATATTTTTATTTCTATTTATATATATATATATATATAAATGTTTTTTTTTTTAAATATATACATACTCTCTCGACTTATATAACTTCGTTCCATCCGGGTGTCCCTTGACACCTCTCAAGTTTTTTGTTTTTCTTTTTTTACTTTATGATGGCACTCAAGCAGTAACTCTGTTCTAATGATTTTATAATAGCTATTATGAATTTACATGACCTTGACATTTTTACTAATAAGTAGGTACCTAGTGTAAATATAAATAATAGTAATTAAAAATATTTAATAATAGCCGTCCCCGCGGTTTCACTCGCGTTTCCGTGGGATTTTATCTTTTACCAGGATAAAAATATAGCCTATTCAGGGATAATGCAGCTTTCTAATGGTGAAAGAATTTTTAAAATCGGTCGAGTAATTTTTGAGTTAACTCGTAACAAACAAGCAAATAAAAATCTAATCTTTCATCTTAATAATATTTTACTAAAAATAGAACATTGAAATTGGTAAAAAAAATATCGCTACCTCTTAACAAATTGCACAATATTTATTAGTCCGATGAAAATACGTTAGTACGGCACCCATACCGTAAGATCTCATTGCGGAACCTCTTCCATGTTAATGTTGCTTATGGTCCCCCGTGGCCCTCTGGTGATAAAACTGGGAAATTAAACTGCGCAACAAAAGTTTTATTTTTATTTTTATTCTGGATAGACTTGTGTTTGACCACAATCTCACCATGGTTAGTGATGATGTGGCCGAAGGTGGTAAGCACACAAAGCCTAGATGGGAACTGGCTCTCAAGTGCAGCTGTCTGAACACACCAATAGGTGTTTTGACGATAGATTTTCAACTTGAGGGTGGTAGCCAGCCAGTTGGGTACTATAAAGTACCCTACCACCGTGCGTATCGGATGTTTCGATTTATTTAAACATACCTACTGCTTTATTTGTGTTTGTCGTGTATTATAATGTAAAATTCGAATGTTTTTGGAACGAAATTCCTTATCGCGCGTTGTGAAAGGGGGCTAGACGTAAAAAAATCTTACGAAAAGTTGTCACGACACTTTTTTTTGCTATAGTAAGCTATTGTAAGCTGTGCGGCGTGCGCATGTTTCTCTGTCTGTCTCTATCTCTCTCTCTCTCTCTCTCTATCTTATAGAAAGCAAGCCAGAAATGTTTTTTTTTGTTTTTTTTTTTATATATATACTCTCTCGACTTATATAACTTATATAACTTCGTTCCATCCGGGTGTCCCTTGACACCTCTCAAGTTTTTTATTATTACTAGAATTTAGGAGGAACAACTTAAATGTTATAATGAAGTTTATGATCCATCTTGTGTTCATGGTAATATGATAATTTAATGGTGCTATTTACTTATTTAATTAACTAGCTGTCCCCCGCGGTTTCACCCCCGTTCCCGTGGATCTTATCGTTTCCCGGGACAAAATATAGCCTATGTTCATCAGGGATAATGCAGCTTTCTAATGGTGTAATAATTTTTCAAATCGGTCTGTAGTTTCAGAGCCTATTCAATGCAAACAAACAATCAAATCTTTCCTCTTTATAATATTAGTATAGAAAAGATTTTTATTAAAATCTGTATTCCAATTTTGAATTTATAGACGTTAATAATGCTTAATGAATCAAAAAGAAATTAAATATCCAAACGAAGCGCGATGGCGTGGGACGTCTTTTAATTAAAAAAAAGAAATAAGGCTTTTGATTGTGAATACCCACAGAATTTTATATTCTTTTATTGCATAGTTTATGCATCACTTTAAAAAATCTTGTTTTTTTTTTTTTTTTTTTGTTTTTTTTATATTTGATAGGCTTGTGTTTGACCACAATCTCACCATGGTAAGTGATGATGTGGCCGAAGATGGTAAGCACACAAAGCCTAGATGGGAACTGGCTCTCAAGTGCAGCTGTCGGAACACACCGATAGGTGACAACAAAAAAAACATAAAACATATTTACTTAGTAATTCCATCATAGCTCCAACAATATAAGTAATTAAGCATAAAAACGGTGGTGTTTTATCCAATAAAGATCAATGTACGTTTTAAGGCGATGATAGCTCAGTGGTTAGTGACGTCGAATACCGCGACGAAGGTCGTGGGTTCGAACCCTACAATGAGCTTGAGCTGTCAGTGAAGGAAAACATCGTGAGGAAACCATAGCACGGTGGTAGGGTACTTTGTAGTACCCGACTGGCTGGCTACCACCCTCAAGTTGAAAATCTGTCGCCAAGCACCTATCGGTGTGTTCCGACAGCTGCACTTGAGAGCCAGTTCCCATCTAGGCTTTGAGTGCTTACCACCTTCGGCCACATCATCACTTACCATGGTGAGATTGTGGTCAAACACAAGCTTATCCAGAATAAATTAAAAAAAAAGCAAAATAAAAGCATACATGTATCGTGACTTTTCAGGTTGTCCCAAAAAGCTCGTGAAAAGTTTTAATAGAATGATCACCAACTTCACTAAAACCTGTACGGACTTGTGCTAGACTCATATAGCGTGACTATAACATAAAAGAAGAAAATTAAAACTGTAAAAAATATATTCGATTGAAAGTCTTTGTATCAATCAAAAGCAATTTAACTTTTTTTTTACTAAAATGGGCTTTACGCTATAGTGCCTACGCAAGATATGTTTCTAATAATTTAAAAAATATGTGATACGGGTTATTATTTTCCTGGGGTGTTGATATTTTTTAAATAGACCAAGAATCAACGAAAACGTGTAAGGATTCCGTAAAAAAGGCAAAAAAATCACTTTTATTGTATGGGAGCCCCCTTAAATAGTTATTTTATTTTGTTTTTAGTATTTGTTGTTATAGCGGCAACAGAAATACATTAATTATGTGAAAATTTCAACTGTCTAGCTATCGCGGTTCTTGGGATACATCCTGGTGACAGACAGACGGACGGACAGACAGCGAAGTCTTAGTAATAGGGTCCCGCTTTTACCCTTAAAAAGATCAATATTGATCCAGAATTTTAGGAAATGACTAGGTACTTATTATTCTTTATAAAAAAAACTTATTTATCAAATAAGAAGATTTTTTTTCGATATTAAAATATTACCTACAATACGCTAAGCGTAAATATTCTGTGAACGGAACTCCGTCAATATCCCGCCATTAAATACAAGGGCTATCGAAGCATTATTTATTGAGAAGACAAATTATATGAATGCTTGGCCATTTACTCGTCCACCAATAGGCCAATAGGCCCTCATTTGTAAGGCTTAATGAAACTTGATTCGGTATTAAAAGGATATTTTGTGAACGGAAAAAATCTCATTAATCTGTGTCTTTTGGTACAATTAGAGCTTTAGTTAATATTAATTAAAGTCGATGTAACAATATTAAGAGATTTGAACTCAAATACTCGTAAGGAGCCATCCATCCATCTGTAAGTATGTATGTTACATTTTATTTACTTGCGAACTATGAGCCGATGAACTATTTGGTAAAAAAAAATTTACACTAGTTACTTTTTAATGATTTTTTGCATCTGATAACACAACTATTCAAGATTGTTTTGCAATAAAAACAAATTTAAATATAAAACTTGAGAGGTGTCAAGGGACACCCGGATGGAACGAAGTTATATAAGTCGAGAGAGTATATATAAAAAAATAAAACAATATATACCTATAAATAGTTTTTTTTTTAAATATATGTATATATATAAATAGAAATAGCATTTATCAACAAACTAAAACAATTACTAATAAACAAAGCTTATTATACAGTTAATGACTACTTAAATGATGAAAAAGTTATATAAACTAACAAACCACATACATAAAAATAATAATACAAATTGCTTTAATCATATTAATATTATAAAAATAAATACTTACTAATAAAACAAATATTAAAAATCACTCATTTTATATTAAATAAAAATGAAATAATATACTAATAAATATATGACATATTAAATAATAATGTAATAATTGTCCTCTCTTCTAGTTGTTTATTGTAAGTGTTGCTGTGCCCGACAGGGTCCACAAATTGACTAAACCTAATTTACCACCTAAGGTGTAAAATAATTTTATTGTGGAATGCAAATAAATGAAATGAAATGAAATGAGAAATGAAAATATCTGGCTTGCTTTCTATAAGAGAGAGAGAGAGAGAGACATACAGAGAAACATGCGCACGCCGCACAGCTTACAATAAAGTGCCACTGACACTAAAAGTGTCGGTGACAATTTTTCGTGAGCATTTTTTCCGTCTAGCCCCCTTTCACAACGCGCGATAAGGAACTTCGTTCCAAAAGTAATAAATTCCGAATATCACAGCTCAAAATAAAAAAAAACCGAAATTTCGAAATATCTCGAAAATGGTAACACTTTTAGTAGGTCATTTTTGTATATTAGGTAGGTGACTTGCCCACCTATCTCCCCCTTAAGTTTGTCGAACAACTTACCGGACACCCTGTATATTAAAAAAACTTGAGAGGTGTCAAGGGAAACCCGGATGGAACGAAGTTATATAAGTTATATAAGTCGAGAGAGTATATATATATATATAAAAAACAATATACATATATAAATAGAAATGAAAACATCTGGCTTGCTTTTTATAAGAGAGAGAGAGAGAGAGAGAGAGAGAGAGAGAAAGAGAGAAAGAGAGAGAGAGACAGACAGAGAACCATGCGCACGCCACACAGCGTTGTCACCGACACAAAAGTGTCGTAAGATTTTTTTCCGTCTAGCCCCCTTTCACAACGCGCGATACGGAACTTCGTTCCAATAATGAAAAACAAATTCTAAATATTCATCAAGCTTATAATTTTACTTTACATAACGTATTATGAATATAGTTCTGTTACTATAAGGCCCTTTGCACACGTAGCAACTGAAACGAAACAAATTAATATTTCGAATCACACTAGCATATGTTAGCAGTAATATTTCAATGGAGGCTCTCACACGCTACAAGTTAGTAACAGTACAGTACAAACTAGTTTCATGTGACGTAGTTGCCAGTCTACTAGTTTCTGGTGATACCATAAAAAAATATGGCAAATCTTGTCAGAGTAAATAGCTATATTTAATTAAGTAGGGACATATCTGTATTGTTAGCAACGGTATTCCCTCCGCGCTATGATATGGGGTTCTTCAAAAAGGGCGTAAAAAGAGCTCTTCAAAGTTGGCATCACATCCACAATCACCCTGGTATTGCAAATGTATATAGCCGGCGGTGACCACTTACCATCATGTGGACCGTCTGCCTGTTTGTCTTATTGTCATAAAAAAACTACGTTCTTAATTTCTGTTTTTTTTTTCAGATGCAGGCAGGAGGGTCCCCTGATGGTAACCGGGGGAATTGCGAAGCCAAATGGCTATTTGCATGTGTCGAAACACATTAATGGGATGATAGTTCAATGAAATTCGTCGGATACCGCGGCAAAAATCTTGGTATGTTTCATTGTATGCGCCAAGCACATTGGTATGTTTCAATAGTTGCACTTGCATTGTAATAAGGTGTACGACACATTGGCAATCGCGCTGGTATTGCTAATATCTATAGGCGACGGTTTTCACTTACCATCAGGTGACCCGCCCGCCTCCCTAGCTGTCACTAGGTGCTTTCAACTCGAGGGTAGTAGCCAGTCCAAAGTACTCCAAAGTAAACTACCACCCAAGTAGATTCCAACTAAAATGTTGCTTCGTCTAGGAAGAGCCTAAGCCTTTATTTGAGTTGAGATGTGATCAATAAAAACAATCGTTTTGTTTTAATTTATGGTACTTTGCAAACAGCAATAGTTAATATTATGTGGTATCTTAGAACGAGTGTTATAACATGATAATATTAATGTCGGTAATACAATATGCTTTGTTTGTTGTTGCGAGATCAAAGCAAATATTTTGTTCCGCTTTTCCCATCAAATAATGTTTTATTTTAAATATTGTAACGTTTTTTGAAAATGGATTTTATGGTTTTTGTAATAAGATATAAAACGGTTTAACTCTTTTTTTCTTTATTAAAAACGGTGTTTACGTTTATAAATTACTGCGTAAATTGGTCGTTAATTTTTTTCGGGTAAATAAAAAAAAACTTTTACGGGTTATATGCGTAATACACTTTATTTACACAAAATCTGATTAAATTTAACCTGAATTTCAATGAAGTTTTTATAAATGGGTCGACCTTTATTTGAGTTATTACATTGTATTTTTCATTGATTGATTTATTAATTTAATTTTGAGTTATTACTGCTTGAAATAATCCACATTATCTGCAAATTGGTTATTTAATTGTAAAAGTTGTTCTGTATGACGAATGCGATTCACATTATTTTTTAATTTATTTTTTTATTCCTGATAAGTTTGTGTTTGACCACAATCTCACAATGAGAAGTGATGATGTGGCCGAAGGTGGTAAGCACACAAAGCCTAGATGAGAACTGGCTCTTAAGTGCAACTGTCGGAACACACCGATAGGTGCTTGGCGACAGATTTTCAACATGAGGGTGGTAGCCAGCCAGTCGGGTACTACAAAGTACCCTACCACCGTGCTATGGTTTCCTCACTATGTTTTCCTTCACCGAAAGCTAAGCTCATTGTAGGATTCAAACCCACGACCTTCGCCGCGGTATCCGACGTCACTTAACACTGAGCTATCATCGCCTTAACCATCAAATAGATGACTTCTCATATAAATAAAATTTGGCACACAGGTAGATCACATTCTGGGATAAAATATAGGGTATTTTTTATTCCGGGAAAAGATAAAATATCTCGGGAAGATGAAGGTGAAATCGTGGGGTAGAAGCTAGTACTATTAATTTAGACGATATAGTTCCCTACTTCGATAAATTGCGGTCATGCGGTCGAAGGGATCATCTTTATGCTCCATTAAAACTCGACTAAGTGGTAAAATTTAACTGCAGTTATTACTTTAACGGGACAGTTTAAATACTTAACAGTTGACGCGACGAGAGTTTAAAGATATGAGAATTTAAAGTTTATCTTTAATTTAGATCTGTTAATTTTTTATTATATCAAAAAAGACTTTAAGCGTGAAAAGAGTTCGTTTTAAAAATTTAGAACCTTACTTATATTTATCGATTCGATGGTTTGTTAGTTTGTTCTTCATTCACGCAGCATAAACGGATCGATGTTATTTTTTGTCTACAAACCGAAGTGCGATACACTTTGATGAATTTCATTACGGACTTTTCTCAGATTAAGTGTATTTCCAACAAGAGTAGATAGTCAAACAAAAGCTATTTGTAGGATTCGAAATTACGACCTATGCATGCAACTTATTACGTGACATTATCGTCTCCATCATCAGGTAATAATGAATGAATATAACGTAATAAAAATAAAAAATACTCCAGTTTATTTTTAAATTACAATTTCATAAACGTATCTTTACCCCAGAGTATAAAAGCTGTTATAAACTATATTTCAACAACATAAAATATACATTATTTCTGCTTAACACTAATGCACTATGCAGCGACTATTAAAACTCACCAACGGGAACTATAAATGTATAAAAGTTGCATCCGCGACTGTCCTGGGACAGCTTGTCGCATTTCCCCCTCGCAAAGTCACAGAAGTTTCTCAGTATTTGTGGAACAGCATCTCATTTTCATGATTATTTTTAAGCCTATCCAAAATAAAAATATAAAGTATACAAGTAAACTGTCTGTAAAATGGCCACATTTTAAGAAAGCTCTATCTCTTTTTGTTTAAGATATTAACATGTGATACTTAGATTAATGATAGGTCGTCGCGCCAGATAGACCCCGACTAGATACCGCGCTCCCTTTCCGTGACAGCTTCCAAAATGAGGCAACTCAATATTTTAGTGTGTATAGACGATTTGCAAGGACTTAAGTGTACGTGAAAAATTGAGTCACCAGCTACTGAACTGTTACCCGATTAATGGGAAAAAATATTGTATGCTATGGTCAAGTAGTTAAGTTACTAAAAATTTTAAGTTACTAAAAATTTTAAGTTACTAAAAATTTTAAGTTACTAGATATATTAAAACTTGGTTTAGGTTAAACCGCCACATAATGAGACCACAAGATAAATGATCAAATTAAAATTACTTAAAAACTCGCTCTTGGACCGAAATTAACACTGATTGCAAAAAAATACAATAAAAAAAATAGTATTTAGACTAGACATTTTATAAACTAAGTTTTAGATTAATTTGGTAATAACTTATTGCCTTTAAAAAAATACGGATTCATATTATAATTGTGTAGAATTGTCTATATCAAGGTAGCAAAAGCCTCACATCCCGTAAACGATGCACGTATACTAAAGTTTACGTCAAACCTTATGAATACCTTCATCAAAGTCAATTCATAACACACTTTCACGCGTGGTTTGCTGAGCAAGGATTATGTGGTTACTTCTACAAACATTATAATGAATAAAGACTACAAGGAATTACAGTAGAAGTATATATACTCCATACTAAAATTATACAATTCACGGAAACAAAACAAAGTAAGTACTTTATCGTTAAAATATAATTATACTAGATATGTAGATGTTGTGAAGAGATTAAAAAAAATACAGTCGTCCTTAAACTTCATAATAAATTAATACACAAATAATTTTCAGGAATCACGATTCAAGTTTAGTTTTTTGGTTTAAAAAAATCATAAAAACAAACTTAAAATAAATGAATGTGAATACAACTTGTAAAATCAAAAGTAAGTAACACACAAGTTATCCTTATAAACATACATGTAACTGGGGAAAAAGGAAACTAAATTAAAAGCAAACTATCTATACTAATATTATAAAGAGGAAAGATTTTTGAAAGAATAAAATTGTTAAACATTTGAAAAAAAAAAGCCAATATAGTCAGATGGTCCAAAAATATTTAAAAAATGTAACCTTGCTGAGTTTCTTGCCGGTTCTTCTCAGTTGAAGGCTGACTTCCGAACCGGTGGTAACTTCTGTAATTCGACCTTCATAAGTGCCCTTCTAGGGCCTAAACTGAATAAATGGTTTTGACTTTGACTTTGATTTGTTTGTTTCTTTGTTTGCATTGAATAGACTCCGAAACTACTGGACTGATTTCAAAAATTCTTTCACCGTTGGAAAGCTACACTATCCCTGATGAACATAGGCTATATTTTATCCCGAGATAAGATAAGATCCCACGGGAACGCGGGTGAAACCGCGCGGAACAGCTAGTATCAAATAAAAGGCGATGATAGCTCAGTGGTAAGGTGATGTCGGATACCGCGGCGAAGGTTGTGGGTTTGAATCCTTACAATGAGCTTGAGCTTTCGGTGAAGGAAAACATCGTGAGGAAACCACAGCACGGTGGTAGGTTACTTTGTAGTACTCGACTGGCTGGCTACCACCCTCAAGTTGAAAATCTGTCGCCAAGCACCTGTTGGTGTGTTCCGGCAATTGCACTTGAGAGCCAGTTCGCCTTTAAGGCATTGTAATAAGGTGTACAACACGTTGGCAATCTCCTGGTGTTGCCAATGTCTATAGGCGACGGTTGTCACTTACCATCAGGTGACCCGCCTGCGACATAAAAAAAAAAAAAAAAGTCAAAACCGAATGGAAAAAGAGTACACATAGCGCACACCATACTTAATTGAAAAAGCTAAAGTGTTTTTGTTTGTGCATTTCGTTTGTGCATGAACATCAGAAGAAACATAGTTATTGATAATCTTCTTGTTTGATAATTTAGTTGGACATAGTTAAATAATTTAGCAGGTAGATAATATAACCCAAATTCTTGGAAACAAAATATAGGTACATTTTATCATAAGCTCTCAATGTACCGAAAATACAGAATAAACATAATATTAACACGTACTCACCCTTTTACATCAGCGATTTTAAATATTCCAAGTAATCTTAATGAGCTTTACCATGTGTGTTTAAGTTTTGAGCTTTGTAAAGGCAAGACTCTGTATGACGTTAACTTGATATGTTGAAACAAAGTTTGAGAATAGATTAATATAGCCTTTTTTATTTTCCATTTGTTTTTTACTTTTTTTCTAGTTAGTAAGTTTGTTAGTAAAATGTAAAATCATGATATTTTTGTATGTTTATGCTAGTTCATTATAATTTTTCTCATATTCTAAGTTAGTTTCATGAAAAATGCCGCGAGCAAACTAATTAGTTTTCTCGTGGAAGTGGGATGATACTAGGTCTTCACTTCAGAACCAAGAGGTTAATATTTTCAGATTTTTCAAATGGATCCCAGTTGCGTGAAGGCCTCCTCCATTCCTTTCCGTCCCTTCCTATTTTTTTCGTTTTCGAGCTAGTTAGTTCCGCCAATCTCTATTATTTCATCGATCCACCTTATATGGACCATCAACGGACCACTATGCTCAGTCAGTTTAGAATAGATTATTATGAGTTTATTCTTGTAATGGTCAAAGTTGCTGGGAAAAGGTAGATGTATGTGATTTAGAGTCAATCAATTATTTGTTTTGCTATCGTAATTTCAATTACCAAATTATGTAAGACTAGCTGTCTCCTGCGGTTTCACCCGCATTCCCGTGGGATCTTATCTTTTCTCAGGACAAAATAAAGCATATGTTCATCAGAGATAATGTAGCATTTTAATGGTGAAAGAATTTTTGAAATCTGTCCAGTAGTTTTTGAGTTTAATCGTTACAAACATACAAAAATACAAATCTTTCCTCTTTATAATATCAGAAAGAAAAGTAGAGACTAGTATAGATCAAATATTTGCTATTTAAAAATATCAGTTTCTTACGAAATTCATATGAAAGTATGTACTTATAACAAAAGACAATTTTAATTTTTTTAGCTCTCGCTGTCTGTTTGTTCCGTCTATTCTCCGGAACTAATGGACCGATTTCGACGAGACTTTCATTGGCAGATGCAGCTGATGTTATAAGGAGTTACTGAGCCTATATTTATTTAAGTAAAAGAAGTAGGGATCCGCGCAAAAAAAATTATGAAGGGAACGCGGTTGAAATTGCGGGGACTGGAGCGAATAAAGTCAAAATCCTACCTCTGTGGTCAAAATCAACATTTTATTCTGGTTATCTTAGTTATAAGCTAGTAATAAGCTTTGGAAGCTTTTTTTTATACCAAAGTCCTAACTCTAGGTAATTATTGAAGAAATATTCGTCCTTCAAAGACAGCAATGTATACAAAAATTAACGTCACTTAAAGAAATAATTAGTTTTCCGTCCCTCTTGATGTAAATTTCAAAGCAACTGTTGATTAACTTGATATCCAATTTGACTGAAACTGGAAAGTTTCGACGTAACAAAATATAAGACGGTTTATTTGAAACAATCTCAGGCGCTCTGATTAGGAGATAGCGAGTGTAGCGCTAGCAAACAAAGTCAAACTCGAATTATTCTACTAAGTAATATAAAACTGAAAGTTTGTGTGTTTGTTATCACTCTGTTCCGCGCTGTATGGATTTAGATATTACTTGAAATGTAAATAGATGATTTCTGGAATATTTAGTTTAATTTTATCTACAAAAAATAATAGGTATCTATATATTACATACTTAAAACTAGAACAAAAAGGAAAATAATAAAAAAAATACACTAAAAATATACACACTAAATTAGAAACACAACTAAAATAAAATATAAATTTATTTCTGGAATAATAAATTCCTAGATGGGAAAGCAAGTAAAACTGTGGGTAGAAGCCAGTTTTTTTTTTTTTTTTTGAGAACATTTTTGGCCTGGTATCGAGACCTTTAAGCCATTTCTTTATTTTAAATATTCATATTTTATGTTTAGTCACGTTTTATTGTCACTTTCACTGTAAAGTCTAGTCGTCGTCCGTACAAGTCCGGTCTAATTTTAGTGAAATTGGCGGCTATTCCACTAAAACATTTCATGGACTTTTTGGGACAACCTGGAAAGTCACGATACACGCTTTCATTTCATTTCACTTCACTTGTACACTTAGATTGACCTTTATTGTATAAAACGCCACCGAAATTATTCAATAAAACTCAAAATACACGAATTTAATGAATATAAAACGAAAACACAACGTCACTCCGCAAGTTCCCGCCAAAAAGTCCTAGAAGCAAGTGCTAGGTACACGGCGCAGATATTATATATTTTATTTCAAATAATAGTAGCATAATATATACCATACATATACCTAGAGAATAGAAAACGAAAATTGTACAAATTTTGTGTGGGAGTGAATATATTTTTTTAATTTTAATAATAAAGTGGAGCATGGAGGCAAGTAGTTGCTACCCTTTCACTAGTACAGCGCCGTCTCTGAATAGGATAGTGTCCTGGGTCAATAAAAATAAATTCTAATTAGTCCATCGACAATATTATCAAAAAATATTGGACATGTATTTTTTGCTTTATCAATAAATAAAAATATACAAAGTTATAGCGCATCAAAGTATAAAAGTGGGGCTGGTGACGTCACTTCGTGGTAAAATTTGCACCACGGCGTGACGTCACGCAAAATTTTAGTGCGTTTTTCGTTCTCCTCCGTCATTTTTCGTTTACGGAACAAAATAAAAAATACGTGTTCAATATTTTTTGGTAATCTAACTGGCGGATTAAATAGTTTTTTTTTTTGATAACCTGCGAATATTGTATAAGACAGTATAAAATAATATAATGTCAATATTAAATTGGCAATACCAGGTGGATTGCCATGCTGTCGACCTTTTTACAATGCTTTAAAACCAACTGGCTCTTAAGTGCAACTGTCGTAATACACCAACAAGTGCTTGGCGAAAGATTTTCAATGTGAACGTAGCCAGTCAGTAGATTCCTACAAAGTACTCTACTACGTGCAAATGATATTTCGATATGACAATAATAGTTATTTGTTATACAAGAGTGCAAAGTAGAAAATGGCGCGCGCAAAGCAAATTAAAAAAAGTACACCAAGAAGGTTCCGAGTCTGAGTTTTTAACAAATTTAAAAAAGGTTGTATGATGAATTCGGCACCATGGAGGGAGAAGTAAATAGGTTTAATGATGTTTTGAATTTTCAAACTTAGTGCACAAGATATTGTTATTTCAATTTACTTTATCCTCTAGCGGATAAAACTTTTGCACTCAGATATCGAAGAGCAAAAATACTCTTTTCGAGATGGGGGGATGAAAAATAGTAGATTGTTATACAAGGGGCTAAAATGACCCATTATATACGAGGTAGTTTTACTCCTGAGCTTTAGCGAGGGACTAAATAGAAACCGAGTTTTAATGGGTTTTAGCGCCGTGTGTTACACTAAACTTTTCACTACGATTGCGAAAAAATAAAACAATCCAATACAATATGAAATATGTAGTTTGTAATTTTTTTTTGTTTCTTCTGTAGCCGCAACACATTGCATGCATTCTACCAGAGATTTTCAAAATTAAAATGAAGTTCTTTTTTAAAAGCCCCTTGTATAACAATCTACTATTTGTTGACTGTTCTGCAGACAGTACATGCCACGGCTAATTTATTCTACTTTCAGTGTGGGATGTGTGGGGTAGCAGGATCGTACGGTCGGGATGATTTTAAAAGCACCGTAATATTTTAAAGGCGATAGGCCAAAGGTTATCATAAGTATGTGTCAAACGAGACTTCAGAGCGTGTTACGTCAGAGCGTGTTACGTCAGAGCGTGTTACGTCTGAGCGTGTTACGTTTGCGGAATATAAATATTACTGGCTTTTTATCTTTGTAAGGTTTGCTCGTGTTTTCGTCCGTTGCTCGAGTGTTTAAAGTTATCGGATTTTTTTTTATGTCACAAGTGACAACGAGGCAGGCGGGTCACCTGATGGTAAGTGACAACTATCGCCTATAGACATTTGCAATATCAGGGTGATTGCCGATGTGTTGCCGACCTTGAAGAGCTCTTTTTACGCCTTTTTTGAAGAACCCCATATCATAGCGCGGAGGGAAAACCGTAATGGGGAGCTCATTCCACATCCTAATGGTCCGCAGAAGGAACGTATATGTTACAGTAACTGCTGACTTCCGAACCGGTGGTAACTTCTGTAATTCGACCTTCATAAGTGCCCGTCTAGGACCTAAACTGAATAAATGGTTTTGACTTTGACTTTGATCAAGTGTAAAAATCGTTTGGAGAAAGTCTTAGGAAGTCTTTATTACTTACTAGCTGTTCCGCGCGGTTTCACCCACGTTCCCGAGGGATCTTATCTTTTCCCGGGATAAAAAGTAGCCTATGTGCTATTCCAGACTATAATCTATCTCTTTGCCGAATTTCATCCAGATCCGTTCAGCCGTTCTGGCGTAAATGAGTAACAAACATACATCCATCCATCCATCCAAACTTTCGCATTTATAATATTAGTGAGATTAGTAAGATAAGTTACAACCTACGTCACAGTTTTATGTGCTGCCATCTTTTATCAGATATTACTATAAAAGGAGCAAATTTTCGTAGCGGGGGTTTTAAATGAGTTTGAGTTAACTCCAAAAATATTATTTTTTAAATATTATTGCCGTATACATGGAATGTTTTATATTAGAGAGGCACTTCCATCTAGAAAAGAAAGAAAAAGAAAAGAAAAGAAAGAAAGAAAAAACATTTATTGACCCACGAGTCACAACACACATAGTAATATTAAAGTAACTTAAATAATACTTAAAACTAAAAAAAAAAAAAAAAATATAATATGCATGTTGCGCGGGGTCAAAAGGTCCCTACCTCAGCATAAAGTTGCACTGCACATACAGCAATACAACGCTGGTATTCTGGTAGAGCCTTATGAGACAAACATCTAGTTTATTTTTACCGACTTCGCCCACACTCTTACTTACCATGATGAAATAGTGGTCAAACACACAAGTCTGTTTATCATACAACTAGGGCCGGTTTTAACATATTATGTGATTTACTTTCTCACAATATTTATGTAGGTTTAAAAATAGGCAATTTTTTTGCATAGAGTCACAGTTATTTTTAGGTAAATATTTTTTTATTATATTATAAAAGGAACCTGAGAGAAATTAGCCTTACAAGAAGTTATTTTAAATTCATAGATAAATGCTCTAAACATTCGTATTAGATATTATCTCATAAAGCTATCTTGACATACATTCCAGAAAATCCCGGATGTGGATCTTCACGGATTTCCGGGCCTCTCGGATTACCCGGGTAGAGGGGGAATATAACCAGCTGTCCGTAAGCTTACTTAACGAGATTAAGTTGTACGGTAAATTTATTAGAATTAGGTTTTAAGAAAGTTTAGATAATTAGAAAAGATGATGATAGAAAGGATTTAAAATAGTCGAATAAAGCCATTTTGCTACCCATGGTTACAAAAAAAGTTTTAGAATTCTTAGAATTCTAGGTTTTAAGAGGTTGCTTGAGACATCCCTCTCATCCTTGAGCCTAGGATTTCAATAGGGGTACGCTAGTTAACCTAACGGAAAGTTATGGTAGTATTAAATACTTTTTATGTAGGGACCTTGTTATAGAAACGTAAACATTGCCCCTTGAAATAGCCCCTAACTTTGCTGAGCCGAGTTTTTGGTACAGCAAGTTTCCTAATAAGGAATAGGTATCGGCTAAGAAAGGATTTTTCAAAATCTTAAATGTGGGTGAAACCGCGGGCCGGAAAACTAGTGATGAATACAATGACACTTTGTGATAACGTTAAACAAAAAGCCAGATCGTTAGCCGCGCATTAGCTTAATTTGTAACATTTGAGCCGATGCCAAAGGGTTAACGCTATTATTCCGTAAGCAATTTAGCTGAGCGTTCATAATGGTCAGAGAATTCGTCTGTTTTTCATAGTGATTAATGTTTTGAGTTTATTGAAGTTTGAAACTTGTGTAGGTATGTTGAAGGCTTCAAATTCTCTGGTCCTATTTATACATAGGAAGAGAATACACCTACCTATACATATGTCGGTCAGGCTGATATAATCACTGCACCGATAAAAACGTAGGTATGAGGAAATATTGTTTTTTGTTCACACAGTCACACGCTTTGTTTTATCCGTTTTTTACTTGGATCATAAAATTTTACTATTTACACGATGTTAATTAACAACATTTTAAGTTATTGAATGCATACAATCCGGGCTTGTTTATTTGTGGAAAATTTTAGCCAAATTATTAACTATATACAGCTTTTTTGATTAAAGTGTTACGGACGAAACAAAAACACAGCTTGCTCGTTGAATGACAGATCAAGTGGGTAAATGTAGGGTGGACTTATAGAAATAAAAATCAAGTGGCATGATATGGGATTTACTTTGTAAAGTATCTATAGTGTTAGTATTCTACATTGATGATGAGGCTGAATGGAGAGTTACCTTTGCTAGGTGAAAAAAAAGACGATTGCTAGTTTTTACCGACCTGAGAAACGATCGAATGTTACGGAAGGAAATATATTTTGATGATAGAGATAAAAATGTAGTATTAACGGAAAAGGAGTACAGAACTGAATAATTATAAGATTCAGTTGAATACTTTTTTGTAATTTAACTACTTGGGTTAATTTTAAACAATAGCCAGTTTCATAATATGTCATTGACCGAAGCGACCGACGCGTCTCCGTTTTAACTGGGGCAAAAAAACTTTGGTATGTCTGTCTGTATTTTGTAGTTTTAATTATGCATATTTGTGATATAAATTGTATTTTTGACATAATAACTAATATTCATACGCCATTATTGGCAGTCTTACAAGGAACTAATCATTATTTCAACATATTTGTTATACTTGAGATTAATTGAATAAACTATTTTGATTTGATTTGATCTGATTGTTTTCCTCTATAGGTCGCATTTCTCATCTAATTCTTGTGAAAGGACATTGTGCAGCGTCCATACATGATTCGCCCCAGAACCAACAAGCATGAGACTTGCACCATAATTGTTTATATATTTTATTATATTAGTTGCAAATATCCATATCCAACGGACAAGCTGCCTCCCAAAATGATTTTTTAAAAGTATTGTGGCTATTTGTGACGACTACGCCATCATCTTTCCCATAAATCATTTTTTTTCTTTTTTTAAAGGTTTTTAGCTTGGTATCTGGACCTTTAAGCCAATTCTTTATTTTAAATATTCTTCTGTTATGTTATAGTCACGTTATATTTTCACAAAAAATATCTCAAAATTTTGCGAGTTCTATATCTCTCAGAAGCACTAGTCTATAAAGTAAGGTAAGGGGAACAGTTTATCAAGCCCTCGCTATTGTAAAACAATGAAATAAAACAGTACTTATTTATGCAGAAATTCTATGAAAGCCCAAAAGTGCCTATAAAAATGAATTACGAGTATTCCGATGACAAGGTAAGTGAAATAAAAACAGACGAAATAAATATGAAAAAGAAACAAGATTATCGTGGTAGCGGTGAAGGAAAAACGAAAAAATACTTTCAGCGCGAGCCCCGAACACCTTTTAATTTGGAGGGTTCCGTAGTTTATTTATTCATACAAAGTCATGAAACGGGAATTCGTTTTCAACTATAAATACAGCATTCTCGCATTTGGTTAGCCTGTTTAGTTGTTGTATTTGTTATTGGTACGGTATGTTTTTTTTTTGTAGATAAACCTTCCAATGATATAGATAGTTTTATTATTTTTCCTATTCCCTTACATGTATAATTTCTTTAGTGTTGTAGTGCTATCGATATATCTATATGTATACGTGGATATGCATCACTACAACACTAGCAAAATGATGTACGCTTGCATTGTAAAGGATTAAGAATTAGAGTGGAGTGCGTCTTCCTGGATGGCATTATCTGACAAAAAACATACGAAGGAGCGGTGTGATTTTTGTCGAAATACGATGATTTTCTCAGAAACTATTAGGTTTCTCAGTACTGTTCCGTAGCTATTTAATAACACATAAATACTCTATATGCCCTGAAATAATTATTGCAAAAATTATAATTAGTATTAAATTACTTATTTTATAACTACGGATCTCCAAAATCATAAACAAGGCATAGAAAATCAAAGAGAAACACAATAATGGCAGGATATGTCAAAAACCCCGCTATATACTTCCTCTTGTAAAAGAATGACAGAACAATTGAAAGCGAAGGCCGGAAGGGTTGAAAGGGAAGAGTAACTTCAACGCTGGGACAAAAATAATTGCCATTGAATTTACTGTTTGAAGTTTTAACCCTTTGAGTACAAGAGAGGTTTGTAGAAAGAGTTAAATACGTTGAGATTTAAATATATACAGTAGGGAATTTATGCAGCGGTATTTTTTAGGTTATTTAATATTATAAATGTGAAAGTTTGGATGGATGTATGTTTGTTACTCATTTACGCCAGAACGGCTGAATGGATCTGGATGAAAGGGCATTGTTCATTTTCGGCCTGGCGTGAACAGAATTCTTAGAGAAAAACATTTATACCAAAAAATATCTTTAATCAAAACATGAATATTTGTGATTTTTGGTAGTGTAGATTTACACTGATAAAAACATCAAATAAATAAGTATTTTAAGTCATAATTACTTTTTCCTGTCGGCATTATGACTGCGTCACATTGCCAGGCATGAAGAAAAACCATTAAAACTAATAAAAATCGATTTAAAAAAAATATATTTTATATCGATTACAATAATACTATTATATTTAACTTCATAAAAAGGATATTGAATTATTCAAAACATTTAATAAGGCATTAAAATCGTGAAATCACGTGGTACTGCGTTAATATACATATACAAGTAAGGAAGTAATGTTACTATTGAATTATTGCATTTCGATTATTCAAGATAATCGATATAAATATTATTCAGTGGTATAGATTTTTATGGCAGCCCCGGTCTAAGCAGTTTGACAGGGGTTTGACTTGACTTGTCTGTCATTTCGAGTTATCTCTTGTTTTATTATCATTAATGTTTGTTGTTTATCCGTTTTATACCTTGAACTTTGCTAATCATAATAGACACCGATGACGCTATTTACGACAACATTGGCATTCCTACTAGAACGTAGTGATTATATCCTCTTTGATTCCTACCGATAATCGGAGCCCAAATGTTGACCACGGATTGATTCCTACCATGGATGTAATACCTATGGAAGGTACGTCCGATGCTATGGAATTGAGATGCAACAATTGTAGTTCCGACTTTAATTAAAGGAAAAGGTATAACCTTGATCTGGCGGAGGTGATGTCGGTAATACAGTGGATCTCACCCCAAGTGGTAAGTGTTTAATTCGCAATTTGTTACCCAAAAATCTTTGAATAGTTTATCATGTCCCCGTGCACCATATTTTTTTATAGTGTGGTATATTTTCTTTGTCAACAGGTGACTAATAGCACTGTAGTATGCCATTCTTGCTGGATTCTGGCTTTGAACCTTTCGACTATGGCTAATGAAGAGTCTTCTACTAGTAGTGGTCGCTAACATCCTGTTTGTGTTAGCAATAAATGTTGTTTATTGAGAACAAGATCTCGCTGTCTACATACTGATACAAAACGTGAAGTGGTGTTCTTGCAAAGATGCATAGATTAATAATTGCTCTGTCCCAACAATTGCACACAGCCTCTGAAGCCCTATCAAGTATTAAAATGTATCTAGACTGAAAATATTAGGTAACGGATTTGATTCATCATTAAATTAATTTGATATGATAGGTATTAGTATCTGATGTTGTAGCTGGATAGGAGCCTTATATATCTATAATGTAAGTACCCATCACAACACACTATTAGAAAAGGCTTCATAAGGTTAATTGAGGCAATTTCAGCCCTATTTATTTTATTTATTCCCAAGTTCCTCGGTAAAAAGTCTTGTTTAAGTTTTATCATGAGTTTTATTAATTGATCTCATTAATGTTGTTCTAGGCACATTAAATAATGTAGAAATTCTTTGATCACTACCTTCAGTATGTAATTTAATTAAATATGCAGCTAATGTTAAAGTCCCCTCACGCATGTTGGTTAATATAGGCACATATAAAATCAATTGTTGGGATTGGGATTTTGTTAATCCAATCCAATAATGGACTAAATCTTCAGACATATCAGCTATATGCTGAGCTTTTGTAAGTTATGAATCTGATTAAAAATTAAAATGAGAAAAAAATATTTTATTATTTCAAAAACCATTGTATAACTGTTTCCTAAAAAACTATTAGAAACACCTGGATACAAAAAATTAGTACTTTTCATATTCCTACTGGGTAAAGCTACTAATTCTACATAATGTTTTTATTCTCAGTGACTGTTCACTCCAGGCCAAAACCCCCATACAAAGTGAACAATGCCCTTTGGCATGGAGATAGATTATAGTCTGGAATAGCACATAAGCTACTTTTTATTCCGGGAAAAGATAAGATCTATCGGGAACGCGGGTGAAACCGGGTGGAAAAGCTAGTATTATAAATGTGAAAGTTTGGATGGATGGATGGATGTATGTTTGTTACTTATTTACGCCAGAACGGCTGAATGAATCTGGATGAAATTTGGCATAGAGATAGATTATAGTCTGAAATAGCACATAAGCTTTTTATCCCGGGAAAAGATAAGATCCCTCGGGAACGCGGAACAGCTAGTAGTAATCTATAGTAATATTATTGATACGAAATTTTGTTTGTTAGATTCATAGCTGAACGGGTTTTGGTGAAAAACTGTATGAAGATACCTTACGGCGATGATAGCGCAGTAGTAGTGACGTCGGATACCACGGCGAAGGTCGTGGATTCGAATCCTTCAATGAGTTTGAGCTTTTGGTGGATGAATACATTGTGAGGAAACCATAGCACGGTGGTAGGGTACTTTTAGTACTCGAAGGCATCGTATAGAGGTCAACTACACATTGGCAATCCTCCAGGTTTTGCTAATGTCTAAAGGCGATGGAACTCACTTACCATCAGATGACCCGTCTGGTTGTCAATTGTGGTATAAAAAAGACAGAGGAAACAAATATATATATAAAGAGAAATGAAAAAAATATCTGGCTTGCTTTCTATAAGAGAGAGAGAGAGAGAAAAACATGCGCACGCCGCACAGCTTACAATAAAGTGACACTGACACTAAAAGTGTCGGACAATTTTTCGTAAGATTTTTTTCCGTCTAGCCCCCTTTCACAACGCGCGATAAGGAACTTCGTTCCAAAAAGACAGACGTAACAAAACAATATTCCACTCGGACGTAGTCGCAGGAATGAATCGGTCGTTAATAAATGTGACTTACAAAAATTGTTTCATGTTTTATTTTCATCACAATCAATAGAAATCCAACCTAATACAAGAACGGTAAAAACTTTTACCGATACCATAAAAGTTTTATTTAATTTGGATAAAACCTTATACTTTGGAGACTTCCATTTGCTTTATTTTTTCCTCGTTTATTTTGTGTGGCAGGCAAAATCTATCGGTAAATGTAATTCATTTTATTTGACACAGAATTTTTAAATGAGATTTTGCTTGTAAAGCCTTGCAGATTTGCTCGCGATTCTTTGCTGACACACAAGCAAAACCCTGATGGTAAGCGGTTACCGTAGCCTATATACGCTTACAACACCAGTGCACTCCATGGCGTCTTTTGACAATATTTGCACGTGTACTGCTTTCTAGAAGCCTTGAAGTTCATAAACGAGATGCATCTGAGTTAAAAGCTTAATGCTGTAAAGTTTCGGATTATTCGAAAGCTTTGTAAATTTACTCCATCTAGTTAACAACAATGTGCTTAATTAAGTAAGAAGTTACTTCGCTGTACTTAATTAGAATTATATTTTAGGTCCCTACTTGGTTTTGTTCAATTGTTTTGTTTTATTCGCAGTTATTTTCTGAGTTGAAGTAGTGTGAAAAACAAAATATTGGCGTGCCGCTTGACAAGATACAATACCTAAACTTTTTTTTTTTTATTCTACTTAGGCTTGTGTTTGACTACAATCTCACTATGGTAAGTGATGATGTGGCCGAAGGTGGTAAGCACAGAAAGCCTAGATGGGAACTGGCTCTCAGGTGCAACTGCCGGAACACACCGATAGGTGCTTGGCGACAGATTTTCAACTTGAGGGTGGTAGCCAGCCAGTCGGGTACTACAAAGTACCCTACCACCGTGCTATGGTTTCCTCACGATGTTTTCCTTCACCGAAAGCTCATTGTAGGATTCGAACCCACGACCTTCGCCGCGGTATGCGACGTCACTTAACACTGAGCTATCATAGCCTTATTTTATTAACTTATATTATACAAGCTGTCCCCCGCGGTTTTACCCGCATTCCCAAGGGATCTTATACATTCCCGGGCTAAAAAGTATCCTATGTGTTATTCCAGGATATGATCTACCTGTGTGCCAAGTTTCATCAGAAAGACTACGGTAGTCTTATATATATTGTAGACCTGTAAATCAGTACATACAATGTTCAAATTATCTATAACAGTTTCAGAGGATATACGAAAATGACTTTAGTAAATGTGTCAACATTTTCGAAATATTTAAAATCAGCAATTCAAAAATCCAAATAGGTACAAAAATCAGAAATATCAAAAAGCTTATTTAGTTTAGCTTATCAAGTTTTTATTTTGTAATTTTTTAATTTGTATAATCAGTTTGTTTTTAAAATGTTTAATTTTATGAAACTATACAGGATAAATTTTAGTTTAACTTTAACTTTTACCCTCGCTTTTCATTAGCTCTATTATTTCCTTGATCAATACACGCAAACTTTCACATTTCTTGCTTGAATAAGTAGGGTAAGATTACGCTTCATGCAAAGAATAAGTGCTCAAAGCAGGAACAATGGCCTTTAAGTCTACAATGTTGAGTGTACAGTACTCCACAAGGTCGTGAGACGTACTATTGTTGAGTCGCTGTTGAAGATAATTCTTGTTAGAGTTCCGCAGCTGAATGGCAAGTGGAAACTTTATGATTTCGTTTCTTTTTGTTTATCACTCCGTGTGCCACAGCACGTGCTTCCATGATTCCATTTTTGAAATTTCGAAGAGCATTCCATCCAAAAATCTAAATAATATAATAATTCGCGGTCTAGAGGTATTTACCAACTCTAGAGTTACAACAGTAGAAAAATCTTTTTTTTTTTAATTATTCAAATGGCTTCTGTTATAAGGCTTTCAGCCTAAGCATGTTATTTTTAATATTTATCTTTTATGTTATAGTTAGTTTTAAGGCGATGATAGCTCAGTGGTAAGTGACGTCGGATACCGCGGCGAAGGTCGTGGGTTCAAATCCTTACAATGAGCTTGAGCCTTCGGTGAAGGAAAACATCGTGAGGAAACCACAGCACGGTGGTAGGGTACTTAGTAGTACTCGACTGGCTGGCTACCACCCTCAAGTTGAAAATCTGTCGCCAAGCACCTGTTGGTGTGTTCCGGCAATTGCACTTGACAGCCAGTTCGCCTTAATAAGGTGTACAACACATTAGCAATCCCCTGGTATTGCCAATGTCTATAGGTGACGGTTGTCACTTACCATCAGGTGACCCGCCTGCCTCGTTGTCACTTGTGACATAAAAAAAAATGTTACGTTATATCACATTCACAGTAAAGTCTAGTCCTCGTCCGTACAAGTCATGGACTTTTTGGGACAACCTGTAAAGTCACGATTTCATTTCATTTCACTTCACTTGTACGCTTAGATTGATCTTTATTGGATACTAGCTGTCCGCCCCGCGGTTTCACCCGCGTACCCCTTTGTTATCCCTTTAGGGGTTGAATTTCGAAGAATCCTTTCTTATTCTTCGTCTTCGTCTTAAAAGCAACATTGCATATTATGGTGCTGCCTAGGTAGCCGAGCGGGGTGAGCGGCGACCACGCGACTTTTTTCTAATACTTACATTTTTAATCTATCGTGATATCTTTCGAATGGAATGTCCGAATTGAATAACTTAAAAAGTTGTATAAAGGTATTGGAGCAGTCTTGAATATAAAATAATTTATTTTGATAAGGATTAATACCAAGGGACAAATAAAGAGCCTTTTCTAGGGCCGGCATTTCAATTAAATTTTTAAAACAAAATAACACTTATTGTGGCATAACTATAATAGCTAGACATATGCTGTTGCGTTTTTTTTTGTAAAAAATGATGTGTTCTACAAAATCGTAGTACATTATTTTGTTCTACCATCAATCGTTTTCGCAGCGCACGCGATGTAAGGATTTTTTAAGTATTTTTTTTACACCTCGGGTTACATTATTGGAGTTTTAGTAAGGATCCATATTTTTTTGAAAATATTATATATCCTATGTTCATCAGGGATAGTGTAGCTTCTCAACGATGAAAGAATTTTTGAAATCGGTCCAGAAGTTTCGAAGCCTATTCAATGCAAACAAACTAACAATCAAATCTTTCCTCATATATTATTCAATAAAACTCAAAATACATGATTTTAATGAAAATAAAACTAAAACGCAGCATCACTTTGCAAGTTCCCGCCAAAAAATACCCAATATGAATCCATAATAAAACAAATGAATGGTCAAAACTCCGCCAAATACTTCAAAACTAAATTCCAAAGTGCAGTGTAAAAAAAAAACCAAGCACATTGATTTAACTAACACAATTATGATAGCTCCAGATAAAACTAGAAATGCAGGAAGAAAACTAATTTTATCTCAATTAAAAGGATTGAAACTTTTTGCTAGCGGGAATGCGGCAAAATTCTGAAGTTTTATATTAGCTTAGGTTACTGAAAATAAATTAAATCCATCTGGAGACTACTACATAGGGCATATAATATCATTTACGTAAATGAAACGTTTGAAATTCCAGAAGCTGATAAATCAGGCAAGCGGTTCTAAAACCGAAGGACTATAAGACGGGAAAATTTCCAAAAGTATGTCTACATTCATATAGACCACTTTGAAGTAATCGATTGGCTGGCTACCACCCGCAAGTTGAAAATCAGTGGCCAAGCACCTGTTGGTTGGTGTGTTCGCAAATAAACGAATTATTATTTGTTTATGAAAGGTGTGAGAACTGTGATGACTAGTGATAGAGCGGAGTGGAAGAGGAAAACATGTTGTGCCGACCACACCTAGCGTGGCATAAAGACAGGAAGAAGAAAGAAAGAGCAGTAAATAAAAAGTTTCTATAATACGTAAGCAAATCCTAAAATGGCTGACTAAACTGCAAACGAGCCTTTCAATAAAGCTTATTATTCTATATCTATTGTTCTCATAATCTTATCCCATTTTTGTCGCATCCATTTCTCTCGAGGCTTAACTAAAAAGATTTGAAAGGATAAAGATGAGATTTCTGTTAAACCACGCAAAAATTGAGAGGCTCGTTTTTTATAACAAAATTAAGTGGCGCGGCATCATACCGCGCTCCTGCACTTTATGTGTTTCGTATACTTGTTTTTAATGTTTGGTCATTTGGGTAAAATGGCGCTGTTTATTGCAAACCTTGGCGATGGGTTGCAGCATGGAGTAAGTATTTCTTAAGAAATTTGGTGAAAGTATGTTTGGGTGTGAAGATTTTTGTTACTCTTTCACGCAAAAACTGTTGAACGGATTTTGATGAAACTTGGCCCACGGGTAGATAATATCCTAGAGTAAAATATAGGACACTTTTTAGCCCGGGAAAAGATAAGGTATCTCCGGAACGCGGGTGAAACCGCGGGGGACAGTAATAATTAAATTTCAAAGAATTATAATAGAACCGAGCAACCAAAAACATAAATCACTAATTAGAGTTCAATTAAAGAGGCTATAAATCGCCCGTCGGTCTTGTGTCTTTCAATTTGGCAATTTGCTAGATTCAACAGCAATTAATCTTGTTTTAAGAAAACTTAACAAAAGACTAATTGGCCGAGACAAGACAGTAGCCTCAAGGGTGCTCTCGCATTTATAAAAAAGTTTTCAACCAAGTTTTGGTACATTGTATAAAGTCATATTGTTATATTATTTGCCAATTACAAAGAGTCTTGAATCATGTTGACACAATATATTATTGTGTATCATAAAACTTATTATAGCAAACAAACGTATAAGGCCCACCTGATGGTAAACGGGTACTATAGACTATAATAGACGTTTGTAACACCATGGACCCTTAAATCTTCACCTTTCTGTAGAATCCTAGGCTCTCTAGTCATAATCAAAGCGAGCCATTTCATAACCTATGCAAACTTAAACTCAACTCCAAAATATTTCAAATAAATGTTAATCATAACTTTTTTCATAATTTAAAGTTACTCTTATCTCCGCCTTGACAGTGAAAATCTAGACTCTAACGCATGGTTCAGAAGGTTGCTTTTACGCCGGCAATAACTCAGCAATTAGGTACTTTTTTAAAAAACGACTCAGACCTATTACATTCAATTATTATCTATCTAGTCTCACTAAAGTTTGCGTGTTATGGCGAAAAAAACATTAATAAATAGAATTATATGAGTGACTTAGTAAGCAGACCAGCCCCCACAAGCAGCACCTGTTCACAAGTATGACGCGCGTGGCAACCACTGCCGTCCTCGCCATATTGTAAGGAAGTGAGCGATCCGTCACACAACGCCGCCGCAAGCAAAGACCATAAAGCGAGCATGACAAATTTAAGCTAAAAATAATCTTATTTTGGTAAACATACGATACGAACTATCGCGGGATCTTATGTTTTCCCGGGATTAAAAGTAGCCTATGTGCTATTTACATCCACATCTGTGCAGCCGTTCTGGCGTGATTGAGTAACAAACATCCATCCATCCAAACTTTCACATTCATAATATTAGAAGGATAACTTAAGGTATAGAATAGGGAACATGAAGTATTTATCATAATGTACGTTTAATAGTAGATTGTTATACAAGGAGCTAAAATGACCCATTATATACGAGATAGTTTTACTCCCGAGCTTTAGCGAGGGACTAAATACAAACCGAGTTTTAATGGGTTTTAGCGCCGTGTGTTACACTAAACTTTTCACTACGATTGCGAATAGATAGATAAGATAGATAAGATAAACATTTATTTTGGACTCACACAGCATCAACATAGACAGTTTCATTTACATCACAAATTACACACAGAGACAAATATAGGAACAACAACAAAATTATACAAAATAAATAAAACAATCCAATACAATATGAAATATGTAGTTTATAATTTCTTTTTTTTTGTTTCTTCTGTAGCCGCAACACATTGCATGCATTCTACCAGAGATCGCCGATTTTAGTTCCATTTTCAAAATTAAAATGAAGTTCTTTTTTTATGAAACAGTAATAAAGTCGAGTCTTTATTCATGATTATTCTACTTATGACTAAAGACGTATTCGTTTTTGTAGGCTCATTGTCATTTGACACACAAAAATAAAAAAAATAATACTTTTTCCCCTAGAGGATGAATTGCTATTTTTTCACCGCTCTGGTACGCTACAATGACGGTCTTTTTGAGCAAGAGGAGTGAAAAATAATTTTATTAAATAATATTTTACCTACATGTTGATTTTTTTACGACACTGAATTATATCAGTAAAGTTTAGTAGAGTAGTAAGAAATGAATTGAAATTTTAATTAAATTACCAATCGAATAAAATGATTCAGAATTATAAAGACTAGCTACCCCTTACGTTGTCACTCGTGTTCCCGAGTTTATTCCGTTTATTCCAGGATACAATCTACCTGTGTGCCAAGTTTCATCAAAATATAATCAAGTAAGTAACGACTAAAACCTATGGAGTTCATTTAAAACCATCGAAAACCCATATACAAAATACCACACAAAAAACATTTCCCTAAAACGTCTAAGGAAGGAAACCAAGCCAAAGTATGAAACGAAACGCCAAAAAACTTTGCCTGAAGCCACGCACAATTTATCTTTCCAATTTTCTATGAAAGAACCCAATATCCATCGTGATATTTATACAAAGCTATTACCAACCATAAAATAAACAAATTTTTTTTTTTGGAAAGGTTGTCAATGCCTCCAGCCAGCTGTATCACAGTAATTATATATGCTAACGCAGTATGGAAACTAGGTCCAATTGTTGAAATAAATACCTACGCTCTATCGGAACGTTAAGGTTGTCCCCGTAAGATTTGTAAAATTTTAAATCGTGTTATTTTTCATATCAATCAATATAAAGAACGTATATAATAATATACTCGTGACATTTAAAAAAAAAGATCCGTAGTGAAAATTGCAACACGTTTAACGCATCCACTCATTACGACGCGCGCGCATTCGCTACTGACAGCACTGCGAGGCCGAGGGGTACTTTGGATCTCATCGATGCGCGCGTCTGTGTGAGTGCACCGTTTCGAACAGTTTATTCCTAGTTTTCATACTGCTTTAGCCTATATATTTACTGTGGCTGTGTCCCGTATTTTGCTTCACTATTTTAAATATCGATATTTTATTCGATATAAGAGTAGGATCTGAACGTTTGATTTATTTATTTATTTACCAGTTTGGAAGGTATTATGATTTATTACGTCAACATTGCTATTAAAAGGTAAATTATGTTCATCTGCCTTGTCATTTATTTAGGTCCTAAAAATATGAACAATGTACCTTCCGTCAGTTAGACTGTATGTCACATATTTATGAGACTGTGGTAACCACTAAAATGTTATTACTTTTAATGAGTTTACGATCTTAAATGTCTTGTCTAATAATAAGATATTTCTTTCGTTTTCACTCAGGTAGGTATTTATTTATATTAATTTATTTATTTAACAAATAATAGCTGGTATTTTTAAATGTAATTTTTTTGTACAAATGCTAATGTTGTGTATTTTATTACATTTGTGTCCTCATTTATTTTAATTACGCGTCTTTCGGACCCTCATAATTCAACTGTTTAATTGCTGATTTATGGAAGATGTACAGGAAATTTTTGAGTAAAAGCAAATGTAATCATTTAGGCTTCTATAATATAATCTGGAAATTATTACATTATTAATATATTTGAACACGAATTTTTTTTTATGTTACAAGTGACAACGAGGCAGACAATAGTATTTTTATCCAAATTCAAATCCAAGAAAAGCAATAAGCTATTTAATATGTTTTTAATTTAACAGTAAAAATATCCTGTCGTGGATTCGAATCCTATAATGAGCTTTCGGTGAAGGAAAGCATCGCGAGAAAACCATAGCACGGTAGTAGGGTACTTTGTAGTACCCGACTGCTGGCTACCACCCTCAAGTTGAAAATCTATAGCCAAGCACCTATCGCTGTGTTTTGACAGCTGCACCTGAGAGCCAGTTCCCATCTAGGCTTTGTGTGCTTACCACCTTCGGCCACATCATCACTTACCATGGTGAGATTGCGGCAAGCTTATCCAAATAGTAAAAAAAAGCAGTATTTTTTTTAAAGAACATTTACCGTATATCGACTATGCAATCGCATAAAACAATTCAACCTTTTTTATTTCCTTTACCCATTTGCCAGATAGCGATGGCGCCGTTAAATCACTGCCTACCGTACCCCCCGAATAACATTAATAATATTTACTTATTCAGTTCTCTGGACACTATCTATTCGTTTATCAGTATTATTTGTTTGTTGGTCTAGTTTTAACAACCTTGTAAACCTATATTGGTTTTTATTGAGTTATTTTCCCGTTTCACTTGACCTCAACCAATAGATCGTCTTTTATCTTTCAAGTTTGTTATAAATATAAATGTATCATTTCTCAGGCTTTATAGATTAGGTGATTTAGCTCAGAGGTTGTGGGTTCGAATCCTACAATGCACTTGAGCTTTTGATGATGGAAAACATCGTGACGAAACCACAGCACGGTGGTAGGGTTTGTAGTAGGTACTCGACTGACTGGCTACCGCCCTCAAGTTGAAAGTCCCGTGGTGCACTAATGCCTATAGGCGATGGTA
The DNA here is from genome assembly GCA_951361185.1 of Ochropacha duplaris. NCBI lineage: Eukaryota > Metazoa > Arthropoda > Insecta > Lepidoptera > Drepanidae > Ochropacha > Ochropacha duplaris. The sequence goes on along the minus strand of OX592704.1, from coordinate 10,513,721 downwards.
GTCACTTACCATCAGGTGACACATCTGCCTTGTAGTATATATATAAACATTACATTAGAATAGAAACTTCTACTATAAAAAAATACTAACTTTAAATTTTTTCTTTGTAACAAAATAACACTAGAACTCACAATAAAATGTCATTTAACAAATTGACATGAAACAGTCAAATGCACTCACTGTACAAGTGCCGAGCGCTAAAAGATTGCTCTTGAAAGAATTCATCATTCATTCATCCTATAGTGACATGACAAACAAGTATTTCATGTCACTATAGGATGAAAATGTGTTTAAAAATGAACCTTATTTCAAAGCGTCAAAATTGTATATAGAGGTTGACAAGAATGTGTGAGTGAAATATAAAAAAAATACAATATTTCAAACATCGATAGCTAAATTCATGATGTCTGTATTCTTTATATTTGTATTTCTAAATTTAAATTTAAACATTATTCTTTTTTTTCAGACAGTCTTATAAAGCATGCGTTTCTAAATTCAAACCAGGATGCTGGCCAGTACGGTGTGACGTAATCAACTATTATTATTAGTTCGTTCGTATTTAGTAACAGGCCCAAAGAGTTCTTAAAAACAGTTTTATATATTTTTTTTGTTAATGAATGAATCGAAATGAATTTTTACATACGCATTTATATAATCGACTCTTATACCGATTCGGAAGGATGTTTTTACTGAAAAAAGCAGGGAATTAACTCCATAATTACACTTTGCTTACATATATAAATTTTTTAGTCTAACTAAAAATATTTGCGTGTTGTTGTGGTAATTGCGGTATCAATAAATAAAGAATAAATTATGAGTGACAGTAATTTACAAACTAAAACAGCCCCGGCTCATAAAAAGCACCTGTTCACAGTCTTAAAATTTGCATATTAAATAGGTGTAGGTATATCATTATTTTAGAACGGAGGCAGTACCTTCGAATTGTAAAATAACTAGTGTTCGGGACTTTTTGACAGAAACTATTTATATTCATTAAATCGTGTATTTTAAATTTATTTAATAACTAGTGGGCCCGGCAGACGTTGTCCTGCCCTAAAAATAAAAATAAACTTAGAACCCGATTCCAGCGCCACCAATTGTGAAACTAAACCATCTGTCAGTCCGATCTCGAGACCAGTGTCAAAATGTCGTTCTGTACAAAATGTATGACAAAAATATTTTTTCGTATTTTTTAATAGTTATTCTGCTATTCGGGGCAGAAACAATCTAGCAAATCAAAAACCATGAAAATCTGTCCAGCCGTTCTCGAGTTATAAGTGTACGAACAAACCCAACTTTGTTCTATATCTATAGATATTGGTAGCGTTTTGTCAATCTAAGTGCATCAGTGAAGTGAAATTAAATGAAAGCGTTTATGGTGACTTTTCAGATCGTCCCAAAAAGTCCGTGAAAAGTTTTATTATAGAGCCACTAATTTCACTAAAACCTGACCTGACTGCTGCCGCTGCTGCCGATCAGCAAGGTTCCTAGCAGGCTGGCAGCGTTTCCTCTTTGGATGGTCAGGCTGAAGCTCCCCGCCGATCTCCCGAGGCCTCCATAGGAAACATTTAATATGCAAAAACTGGCGTGATACTATTCGGAGCCAATAAATCGAACCTTGATCAAATATTGGTGCCTATGCCAAATGTTTGATTTATGCCGAACCTTTCTAGTCGTTAGTATTAGTGATCAGTGATCCGGAAAATTGAATTGGAGTTATAGATAGATGTTCTGATATATTACCAAGGTCCCAACTATGAATCACTAGTTTAATAAATTATTCAATTGAAAAAGAAATGTACAAAATATACATGCAAATGTACAATTACAATACATAAAAAACTTCTTCGAGGCTGCCGCTGCTGCCGATCGGCAAGGTTCCCAGAAGGCTGGCAGCGTTTCCTCTTTGGATGGCCAAGCTGATGCGTTGGCGGAAAAAGCTCCCCGCCCGCCGGTCACCCGAGGCCTCGATTAATTTTTTACATAAAATATTTGCGAAACGACGAGCTTCAGACCCCCACGAACCCATGGTCTCAACCGCAAAAGGCATAAATTGATGATTTGGACCAATACAGGCGTACTTTTTGAATTTTGAATTTTCCGCACCTTTCGCAGCCGCTAAAAAGGTTAAGTATGCTTTGTAAGTTATCTCGAAGATATTTTTTTAAGAACGAATGAAAGATTAACTTCAAATGAATAATTCTCCATAGGTAATGTCTAAAATAATTAATTCTGCTCATTCTTTATCACCAAGTAGTATGCAAAATTAAAGATACGTTATTTCCTCCTATGTTATTCCTAGAATTATAGATTTTTGTAAGTACTTTTGATACGACTGTCATGTCTGCGAGCCAAGGGCTCATTTAACAATTATAATAAAAACCTTGGGGCATTATTTACACACGGCTATCTGATTCCAAACTAAGCAGAGCTTGTGTCATGAGAACAAAGTAACTGATATACCATGATAGCTCAGTGGTAAGTGACGTCGGATACCGCGGCGAAGGTCGTGGGTTCGAATCCTTACAATGAGCTTGAGCTTTCGGTGAAGGAAAACATCGTGAGGAAACCACAGCACGGTGGTAGGGTACTTTGTAGTACTCGATTGGCTGGCTACCACCCTCAAGTTGAAAATCTGTCGCCAAGCACCTGTTGGTGTGTTCCGGCAATTGCACTTGAGAGCCAGTTCGCCTTAATAAGGTGTACAACACATTAGCAATCCCCTGGTATTGCCAATGTCTATAGGCGACGGTTGTCACTTACCATCAGGTGACCCGCCTGCCTCGTTGTCAAAAATTATACACACCTTTTAAATAGATGAAAATCGAACCAGCTTAACTAATTTTAAATTATCGTAACACAACTACACAAGAGCGATAAAACACAGAAATTTAGAACTGCACTTGGTAACATTTGATATTAGGTAACGATAAGGTCTAGTAAAAATAAATTATATTCTTTATTTCGTTTCTAAAAATATTTGTATTCAGTGGCGTAGCTATCGTAGGGCTAGGCACTAGTGCACTGGGGCCCCCAAGCTTATGGGGCCCTTCAGCCTCCATCAAAAAACGCCTATTTTCAGCTGTTTTTAAAGATACTTAGCTTAGCAGCAGCCGTTTCGGAGATGAGCCGGAATAAATACAGACAAAAAAAATAATTATTGAATTTTGTTATAACTACCGAATATATTTTCAAAAAGACATCAATTTGGTTTATTTGTATGCCAATTGCATTTTTTCTCCGGGGCCCGATTTCTTAGCTATGCCACTGTTTGTATTGATAAAATAATAAAACAAGAATCTTTCCCAATACTACTACAACATACCAACGGATGCTCGGCAACAGATTTTCAACTTGAGCAACTTGAATAGTCTAAATTCCAAATGAAAAGTTTTAGCAAATCATTGTAACCGCAAAACATCGTAAGAATACCGTAGCACATTCGTAGCCATCTCGTAGCTCGTAGCACATTGCTACGTAGCCAAGTTATTACACGCGCGAGGAGTTAAGCTGCAAACTTGTGCAATGCACGATATTAACCTGGCTCATATCTCACAAAGTTATCAAGTATTTTGCGGGGTTATAATTGGTAGTAATATGTTTATGGCGTTTTGCGAAAATGACCTTTATCATTATGTCAGTAAAAATCAAAATTACGTGTCATTGTTGAAAATTGAAAATATATATTTTTTTTAAAGACTGCTGGTAAAAAAAACATGGAAAAATATGTGTATCCGAAGGAAAATACACACTAAATACTTGCTCAGAAAACTAACCAATTGTGAGCGAGGTAAATATTGCCCTTTTCTTATTTTTCTGACCTCTTTCCTACTAATTGAGGAAACTGCATTTACCTTCAATTTATTTTCTATATTGTGTTAACCATACTTCTATACTAATATTATAAAAAGGTAAAGTTTGTGAGTTAGTGAGGTTGTATGGGGTAATCTTTTTATTTTGAAAATTCTTTTAAAGCCACGTTATTGGTGAGTGTCATGAGCTATATATTAACCCGAAAAATTATAAGATCCCACGGGAACGCGGGTGAAACTGCGAGGGATAGCTAATAATTCATAAGCTCATAAAATGCGGGTTTTACCCGCGTTTCCGATGGATATTATCTGTTCCAGGGATAAAAATCCAATGTTTTATCCTAGGATAAGAACTACTTGTGTGCCAAGCATCATAAATCTTATAAGAAACATGCCTATGTAAACAGACCCATAAAAAACACTCTATCACAAAGAATAATCATAAAATTCAACATATTTAATTACGACCCAAAATAAGCACTCAAAAGCTGTCAAATTTATTTAATAAAACATAACATTTCTGTACCTACCTGTATCTCTACCAACAGTGGCGGTGACCTTTCCGTCTAGTCTATAATAGTAACCAGGTCAAATAGCTTTCAGGTAAAACCTAATTTCTATCTAGGCTGTATTGATGCAGTCCTCTTGCCACTTAGTTGATTTAAAAATGTATACATATTTTATTTTTTCACTTGCTTTCTATTCCTATTTTAAACCCTTATTCGACCCGAATAAAAAAAAACTTCCAAAAAGGATGTAAACGTTATGTAAGGAGTCTATGCAAAGTTTGTAGTTTTTGACCCCGACGGTTTAAGCTGTGCGTTGCTCTGACGATCAGAACAAGTTTTTAGTGTGTTTTATTTAGTAATTGTGTATGTATTGATGGTATAAATTTAAATTAGGAATCTGACAATCTATAAGTGCTTACAAATTTTCAGTAGAGTAAAAAAATAACAATATTTTATTTTTAATGTGACAATAAATTATTTTTTGTTTTTTAATTGATTGACTGATGAATTTGAATAACATTTTTGAAATTCTTGGATTTTCTCTACTATAATATGTAGTATTATTACATAAACCTTACGGAAGAAATTCTCTAAATTATAACCATACCAAAATCCGTTGCGTGGTTTAGAAGGAGTTAGCGGATAAACAGACAGACGAGGAAAGCCATTTTCTTTTATACCATGTATGTAAGGAAGTAAGATATTAAAATGGATCAATAGTTACTCTTTTGAAATATCAAAGGTTCTTTATGAAATGTTCAATATTTTCTCATGTAATGTAATAAATATAAAAATAACGTTTCCCTAACAAAACCTCGATTTAGTTTTTATATCGAGCGCGGGTGCGCGTCCCGGGCGCCGGTCGGCTGGGTATTTTGCTTCATTACCACCGACTCGCCTCACCTCGCCTTACCTCGCCTTTTGTTATTTTTGTTTCGATATTATTTTGTACTGTTCAAGTATTTCTGTGACATTCGTTTTTACGGAACCCTTCGTCCGAGTCCGTCTCGCGCCGGAGTATTTACGTATATTATCGTTGATCTTAATAGTGATTCCAATTAATGTTGGACAATGTAATCAAACATAAACAACTTATAAACAAAAAAAACTTGATAACAAGCTAAGTTTCAAACCAAAACTTAACTATAATCTATGTCATTACGTTGAGCCGAGAACAGAAAAATCGACTTTAATTAAACTTCCCGATTACTTTCCAACTGTCTTGTTGACAGGATTGAAGTTACCGGCTTTAGAAGGATTTGCTTGGGTAGCGGGTTCAAAGCTAGACTAGCTAGCTAGTTTGTATTCAATTTCTCAATATTTTTTTAGATCTAATGGAGTTTTCTATAAGATTTTCTCAGTAGAAGCAACCTTTATAATTTTCACAGTAAATATTAATATTTTACAGAATAATTTTATCTAAACACTTTTATATTATTGTTATTTTATAAAAAAAATCTATTCAATAGATTGAGTATTTTGTATTGAGAAAACAGTGAAATAATTTTTAATTTTGCTATAAACTTGTAAATTTAATTCCATCTAAGCTTTACCCATTTATTGTCAAAATGTGCCGTAATTTATAACCCAGTTATAAATTAGTTAAATGTATTTAAATTAGAGGGTTAAATTATCCTATATCCTTATTTAAAATTCCATCTATCTCTATACCAAATTACATCTAAATCTGTTTAAGCGTGAAGAGGTAACAGACAGACAGACACACTTTCGCATTTACGTATAATATTAGTATGGATATTTACTAAAGTAGTATATCAGTTATCTGGTTCCCATAGTACAAACTCGTTTGTGAAGAATACCCTACACAAAGTGCCGTAACCTCGCAAATTTTGTCACGCATGACATGCTGCCCGTCGCACGCACGCACGTGTAATAGTGCCACACTTTATCCGACAGATTGCTAACAATAACAGCAATCTCGATTGTCCATAGCAGTCGATGTGGTAATTTATTTAAGTGATACCATCGATCTAAGTTTGTATACCCCACCGATTTCAGTACTGTTTTTGATGGTACTAATCCAGAATTTATTGAGCAATAAGGCGATGATAGCTCAGTGGTAGTGACGTCGGACACCGCGGCGAAGGTCGTGGGTTCGAATCCTACAATGGGCTTGAGCTTTCGGTGAAGGAAAACATCGTGAGGAAACCATAGCACGGTGGTAGCGTACTTTGTAGTACTCGACTGGCTGGCTACTACCCTCAAGTTGAAAATCTGTCGCCAAGCACCTATTGGTGTGTTCCGGCATTGTAATAAGGTGTACAACACATTGGCAATCCCCTTGGTATTGCTAATGTCTATAGGCGACGGTAGTCACTTACCACCAGGTGACCCGTCACCTTCGATGTCACTTGTGGTATAAAAAAAAAAAAAACTCGGGAAAGTATCTTAGAACCTCGGACTTTATTAAAAACCAGCCAAGTGAGAGTCGCAATCGCGCACCAAAGGTTTCGTACAAATATATTTCAATCGCATAGAAAGAAAGAAAAGAAGAAAGAAAGAAAAAGAGTATCCTATCTCTTACTCCATGACATAATCTATTTGTATGCTTAGTTTCATCAAGATCGGTTTAGTAATATCGGAGTTCATCGTGGACAAACATCGTGACTCCAGAATTTTATATATTAAGATGATTAATAACTTGAACTTTGTAGTTTTGACCGTCCCACCTCGCACAAGGGGTAAGTTACGTAAAACATTTCACAATTTAGTATTAAATATGTTATACTGAATACGAGGAAAATAGAAAAGGGTTTTTTTTTTTTTTTATTCTGGATAAGCTTGTGTTTGACCACAATCTCATCATGGTAAGTGATGATGTGGCCGAAGGTGATAAGCACACAAAGCCTAGATGGGAACTGGCTCTCAAGTGCAGCTGTCGGAACACACCGATAGGTGCTTGGCGACAGGTTTTCAACTTGAGGGTGGTTGCCAGCCAGTCGGGTACTACAAAGTACCCTACCACCGTGCTATGGTTTCCTCACGATGTTTTCCTTCACCGAAAGCTCAAGCTCATTGTAGGATTCGAACCCACGACCTTCGTCGCGGAATTCGACTTCACTTACCACTGAGCTATCATCGCCTTAAATATATATACATACATAAATATAATTTATCAGAAGAAAGGCAACGCGCAAAAAGCTTTTTGATTTATAACAAACCTTTTGGTACGTGAACTGTTACTTGATTTCATTACATTAATTCTGCACTGAGAAATTATTTTGAAACAAGACTTAACAAGCTACCAAAAATATTATTATCATAATTTATACATGATACTTATGTAATATTAACTGTCCCACGCGGTTTCACCCGCGTCCCCGTGGGATCTTATCCTTTCCCGGGATAAAAAGTAACCGTACCTTATGTGTTATTCCAGGATATGATCTACCTGTGTGCCAAGCTTCATCAAAATCTATTCAGCCGTTTTTGCATGAAAGAGTAACAAACATCCATCCATCCAAACTTTAACATTTATAATATTAGTGGGATTATCTTCTATTCTAACCTATAATATTATATATATTTGGATGTTTGTTCCTCAATCACGCAAAAACGATTGAATGGATTTTGATGAAACTTGGCACACAAGTAGATCATATCCTGGAATAAAACATAGAATACTTTTTATCCCATCAAAACGAAATCTCTAATATAAATGCAACTATTATCAAAAAAGTCATTGTACAAAATGTATGACAAAAATAATTTTCTCAATAATATTTCTTTTCGTGATTTTTTTTCGGCACTAACTTGGGAGGTGACAACAACCGCACGAAAAGAACGATAGTAGCTATCATTCAGGCGGTTACCGTAGAAAATTAACAATTTTAATCATTATTTTAAACCACCCCTGTATTTGAGCGAACAAAACAATATGCAGGAGCGTCAGCGTCTAGGAGGTTTTTAAATATTAAATAGTACCTATCTAAATTAATTAATTTTAATTTGGTTAAAGATAAAATTTGAGTGACACGTAGAAATTAACAATCAGAAAGAGTGTTCGAAATTCAACTTAGTTTTAAAATATTCTATTCTTCTTAAAATTACGTCTTTCTTCATTACAATCCACTCTCTCAATCATAATTAATGAGGTCCCAAGTCATATTATGCTAATTTGAAATCTAATTGGGAAAATTTCAAACTTTACATAAAAAAATACTCAAGAAATATGCTTTGGACTCAAGAATGCTATTTTGCGACGTGTTAGCGACTAAAAATATCTAATAAATATAATTAACAAAATATGTAAAAATAAATGCATTTTATTTGTTTGTCGCATGTCCCGAATAACAGCCGAAAAACGCACATCACTTAAAATAATCAATAACAATTTAATTCACTTTTCACTCGCTGGAATTCCAAAATTCAATCATTTTAGTTCCATTTATGAATTGGAAAATAAAATTCCATTTTCGAATAACACGTATAAATTCCATTCCATTTTCAAAATAAATAAAATAACCACTCTCGATGACAACCTTTATCGACCATAAACTACCCACTTACCTGTGTGTGTGAATAAAACATAGAGAAGTTAGACACGATGACAGGAACGGGTAACGCGATGGTAAGCACCCCTGCCAAAGCGCATAGTGCCCCGACGAACATCCCTAGGTAAGTCTTGGGGGCCATATCGCCGTACCCAACGGTTGTCATGGTAACGATGGCCCACCACAGCCCTAGGGGTATGGACTTGAATTGATTATCTGGATTGTCCTGGAACAAAGAACATATTTATTAATGTCATGGTCAGTCATTAAGGGTGGCAGGCATAGATTTCACTGGTAATTTTTCGTTGCTTGGTCCAGAGTCAGTACTAATAGCAGCCTGATCATATTGGAACCAGACAGAAAAACCACCAATATGGTATACAAAGAAATGCTTAATTAAATTCTAACTTCCCGATGATGACTTTGTTAGTGTAAGCTAATTGGAGCCTACCCATATCTAGACTGTATGAAATATAAATTTTGATTATATAAATATTGTCACCGACACTTTTGTGTCGGTGACAATTTTTCGTGAGCATTTTTTCCGTCTAGCCCCCTTTCGCAACGCGCGATAAGGAACTTTGTTCCAAAACTTCGTTCCAACATGGATAAATACCTAACTATTATGATTGTTTATGTATTACTGACCATCCCCCTGTAAGACACATTCCCGAGGGATTTTATCTTTGTCCGGGATAAAAAGTATAGTTCAGCATATGATCTACCTATGTGCAAAATTTTGCCAAAATCTGTTCAGTAGTTTTTGCGTGAAATAGTAACAAACATCTTCGTATCAAAAATGCCAAGAAGGCTAGCATTGCTACGTTGAATGGCAATGCTGATCTCTTATCCTAAATAGAGGCTGGCGCTGTTGTTACATGAGATCTCAATGAGAATGAATTTAAAATAAATTCCATATAATATGAAATAGTTTTGTTTTAGCTTCTTGATAAAGTAATCCCATCAAAAACATAAATGTAAAAATGGGAGCCAAGTTCAATATTAAGAATAGGCGTGGTTGTCGTCTTCGCCAAAAAAAGAATGAGATTTACATTAGTGCCAAGTTCTGTAGAAAATCCTGAAAATTTAAACTCAAGAATTGACTCTTTTCTCTTCCTTTTCTTGAACTTGACTTAACACGCTGCCGGTAGTTTAGATAGCAAGAAGTGCAAAAGTTACATAAAATTAGAGTATCAATATAAGGCGATGATAGCTCAGTGGTAGTGACGTCGGATACCGCGACGAAGGTCTTGGGTTCGAATCCTACAATGAGCTTGAGCTTTCGGTGAAGGAAAACATCGTGAGGAAACCATAGCACGGTGGTAGGGTACTATGTGTTACTCGACTGGCTGGCTACCACCCTCAAGTTGAAAATCTGTCGCCAAGCACCTGTTGGTGTGTTCCGGCAGTTGCACTTGAGAGCCAGTTGCCCTTGCCATTAAGGCATTGTAGTAAGGTGTACAACACATTGGCAATCCCCCTGGTATTGCTAATGTCTATAGGCGACGGTAGTCACTTACCATCAGGTGACCCGCCTGCCTCGTTGTCACTAGTGACATAAAAAAAAAAAAAAAACCCTTCATACACTGCCCATTAAAATACGTTGAAACCAATTTGCTAACAAATTCGTCCATACAAAAGGATGTAAATTCGCCTACTTTAACACGGCCCGTGTCACTACGTGATATTATAAAACAGCTGTTGAGCGTCTGTCACAATAATAGCGACAATAACAAGGAAAGTTGAGTAAAATGATATGTTTTTGCAATATCTACGTAAGCGTGCACCATCGTAGACCATACCTATAGATAGAGTCACCTAATTATCAAGTGAGATAGTGGTCAAATGCGATAAAATAATAATAATAAAAAACTTCAGAGGTGTGAAGGGACACCCGGATGGAACGAAGTTATATAAGTCGAGAGAGTATACATGTATACAGTATACATATATATATATTAAAAATATATATATATATATAATATATAAATATATACACAGGAAATCACCGACATCTTTAATGTCGGGGATTTTTTTCCGTCTAGCCCCCTTTCATATTTCATAACGCGCGATAAAGAACTTCGTTCCAATAAAAAAAACTGATAGGCAGTCAAATCTCTATTTTAAAACTGTCTTTTTTCTATAACTTTTTTGTCGTTTCTTCCTTTGTTATTATTTGCATTTGTTAGGGGATTGCGGGTTAAATCGCGGAGTAGAAAACATTTAATTAATAAACAAATTTTAAAGTCAGCTTGTTTGCTTCGACTTCCACGACGATAAAAGATGCACTTTCATTCGCTCCATTATATAGGTATTTTTTTAGTAAAAAAAAAATTACCATGGCATTTTACGTTACAACTACTGAGTCATATGCCATGGTAAACGTTGTTTGTAGTTTGGGGAAACCATAAGATGGTGGTAGGGTACTTTGTAGTACTCACCTTGATAGCTACCACCCTAAAAAATTGTCGACAAGAACCTACCGTTGAGTTCCGACAGCTGCATTTGAAAGCCAGACAAACAAAAGCCTTTCTAATCCAGTTAATTTTTAACTCGCTACTCTCCAGCGGTTGGACTTCAGCCTTACATTCAGTCTCGTTCCCAGCTGACGGTTTATTTCTCAGCCAGGATTCCTTAAGAAACTTTTGCAATATGCCTTCGTATTGAAATTTCGCATTTTGTTGCCACGATGAGCTACTTTTGCGCGACAAAGTATAAGCTTTTGTTTATTGTCTTTGGAATTTTAAAGCATTAAATTGTTTAAAATTTGCTTTACTTGAGTCAAGGCTGTTTGGAATGACGGACTTATTTTTTAGAAAACTGGGTACGTACTAGTTTTATTTTATTTACTTGTTTATTAAGATTTTAGTTAACACAGTCTACTTCTTACTAATCCTACTAATATTATAAATGTGAAAGTTTGGTTTGGAAGGCGATGATAGCTCAGTGGTAAGTGACGTCGAATACCGCGGCGAAGGTCGTGGGTTCGAATCCTACAATGAGCTTCAGCTTTCGGTGAAGGAAAACATCGTGAGGAAACCACAGCACGGTGGTAGGGTACTAGGTGGTACTCGACTGGCTGGCTACCACCCTCAAGTTGAAAATCTGTCGCCATGCACCTGCTGGTGTGTTCCGGCAGTTGCACTTGAGAGCCAGTTTCCCTTGCCCTTAAGGCATTGTAATATAGTGTACAACACGTTGGCAGTCTCCCTGGTATTGCTAATGTCTATAGGCGACGGTAGTCACTTACCATCAGGTGACCCGCCTGCCTCGTTGTTTTTAAAAAATGCATGTTTGTTACTCATTTACGCCAGAACGGCTGAAGGGTTCTGGTTGAAATTTGGCATGGAAATAGATTGTAGTCTGGAATAGCACATAGGCTACTTTTTATCCCGGATAAAGTTAAGATCCCTCGGGAACGCGGGTGAAACCGCGCGGAACAGCTAGTACTTATATATTGTGGTAAAGTTTTTAGGTTTGTATGTTTGGATGTAGGCGGTAACCTCCGAAACAACTGATGTGATGTTAAAATTTATTTCATTAATAGGAAGCTACTTTATCCCTAAATGAAGGCAGAACCTAGTAAATTAAGTTTCACTGTAGCGACATCTATCTACACATAGATATAGTTCGCACGACTCCTAGATAGATGGCGCTTCAATAACCTACATCGCGCTTACGAAGTTTTCTATGCGATCTGCATATATACAAGATTCCAACATCTACAGTTGTGGTGCGGTCCCCAGGCACGATGACCTAGCCTGGCGGAAGATCTTCCCTTTTCAATGGAGGAGTCTAACACCTCGCTCCTCCATATCACAAAGAACATCTGCACTAGATCGCTTGTATATCTTCAGGTAACGTTGTACGCCAGAGACAACCTAGAGCAATATTCGAGGCTTGGAGACGGGCGCGGGCGTAGTGCATGGTATATGCACAGGCTATGATGAATTCCAAAACTACTTAACCGATCTTGATGAAACGTGGCATACAAATCAATACTAATATTATAAAGTGTAGATTTGTATTTTTGTAACGAAAAAACTCAAAATCTATTGGACCGATTTCAAAATTTCTTTCACTATTAGAATGCTACATTATCCATGAGTAATATAGGTTTTATTTTTGTCCGGGAAAAGATAAGATCCCACGTGAAACCGCGGCGGATAGCTAGTAGATTATATCCTGGAATAAGAGACATGATACTTTTTATCCAGGGAAAAAAAACCTTTGGAAATGCGAGTGAAACCACAGGCGACAGCTAGTATATTATCAGCTTATAATTCCACCACTATAACAATAAAATCAATGCTCAGTGACTCCCTCGCACACAATTATCAATAATGAGCTTCACGCTATCATTATTATGTGCAAATTGGTCTGTAATTTTTGCCATTTCAAGTGGTAATGGCAGTGTGGTTAGTATTCCACAATGCAACGAAACAATCACTAAGTGGCTATTCAACTTTATCGCTTTGAAACGCTCGCTCAGCCAATTTGTTGAGCTTGATGACTATAATGCTAAATGCTAACTTAGCATAATAGTGGCAATGTTTAGTTTGGATTGAGCAAACGAGACAAGGTTGTGGTCATTAAAATAATATTTAATTCTCATTGATGTAGCTCTATGGTAGTGACGTCAGATACAGCGGCGGTGTTTCACTACAATCTCACTATGGTAAGTGATGATTTGGCCGAAGGTGGCAAGTACACAAAGCTTAGATGGGAACTGGCTCTCAAGTGCAGATATCGGAACACACCGATAGGTGCTTGGCGACAGATTTTAAACTTGAAGATTGTACCCAGCCAGATTTCCTCACGACGTTTTTCTTCACCGAAAAGCTCAAGCTCAGTATAGGATTTGAACCCACGAACTAGGTCGCGGTATTTGACGTCACTACCACTGAGCTATCATAGGTTTAAAGCTTTAACATTTTTCAAAGCGTTTATTTTTTTAGGTTTTTTGAGTAGTAGTAACTTTAGTACCATACTAAAAGTTGATTTAATTCTATTTTAACCCTGAATTAAACAGTTTATAGGTGATAGAATTAAAACCAAGGATATTCGATTAGGATTGACCGCGCCCGAAGCGTATTCCGCGATGCACCGTGGCCTAACTGCGACTGAGGGGAAAGCATTGTGTGCCGATGTTTTAATTGTTAGACGGACCTCGGACGCGCTCCCATTTATTAATTATAAAAAACACAACATAATATAGCATAGAAAACATATTATAAAATCTGTAGTGCGTCGCCTACACAGTTAATTAATGCCTCATATTGTGTAAAGTATCTGAATGCAGTTGAATTTAAAATAAACAGAATATTTATCACAGAAACTGTAAAAAACTGAAAATTTCATTGCATACGTAATTTTCAGTTTGAGAGGCGCGCATTCGCACGGTCACAGTATAGCGCACTTAACACCATTTCAAACTAATAAAGCTGCGGTCACAGCTCGAGCGGAGTGATAGACATAGAGGATAGGAATACCTTGACCATAAAGAGCAGCAATTAGTATGACACAATGCGATTTCAAAGGTATCTACTTCCTACTCTCTGAACGCTCTGGTTGTGAAATAAGATCCCCCGACATGATTTTCCTTATGGAGTACAAGATAGTTTCTACGGTACGATAACTGTTAATCATGCAAAAACATGTACTATTGTTTTAATTAATATGCACCAAGTTAATCACAGCCCAAAAAGCAGCAATTTTGAATATTATGCAAAAAAAACTGACCTTTAAAAAACCATATAAAAAATTTACTCCACACTACGATCGCGACGTTGCAAATGATGATGTAGCTAAACAGAAAATCTAGTAGTCCTTCTCTATCTTCTTACTAAAATAAAATCGCTCTCGCTTCAGCTACGCTTATAATATGACCGTAGCTCATATGTCATTCCTCAACCGTTTTCCAGTATAAAATTTTCTGGCATGATACGCAGCCAAACGGTACTCCAAAGTTAATTACTTGTTTATATACGAATGAAAATATATCTTTGTCCGTTACCTTTTCACGTATAAACCACTGAACCAATTTTGAACTTTGGTTAATGATATAGGCTAACTTTTATCCTGGGAAAAGATAAGATCCCTCGGAAACGGTGAAACAGTAACCTAAATCTTGGGGATTAATTAGTGTCCGACCGAAATTTCGGTTTCGGTTTCGGCCAGTTTCGGCCAAAAAATCAAGTTTCGGCCCGAGTTACCCTTCGGCCGCGCCGAAACTTACAACATCGTACCTTCGGGTCGCGCTCGGCACGGCTGGCAATATGGCGTCGGTCGCCTGACTCCGCCGGCAACTACCTAAATCAGTGCGCTTTGCTTCGCGTTATGGTTCGCTAAAATGATTACCAAAGGTGATCAATTTGATTATTTTGATTATCTAATTATATTTGAATTAGCCATTTGAGGCTAACTGATTGTGATATTTGTGAGTATAATTAAAATGTAAGTAACTGAAAATAAATAAACATAATATATGAGCATCATATTTTAATAATAAATTTGTTTTATTTTATACCACCATTAAAAAATCGCTAACTTTGTGTTACAAATAATGTATTTTTTTCACTTTATAGGGTAGTTAAATTTTCGAACAGAACCTCTGTAACTGTGCTGAAATTTCATTGTGATAAATCTTTGAAAGTGGAAACCTGTAATTATAGGTCGGCGAGATATTAATTTTAGAAAAAAACGGGCTTACTAACATTTTTTCGACTTTTTAAGGACTTTTTTTTTATAAAAGGTTCGGTTTCGGTTTCGGTTTCGGCCGAAACTACAATGAAACCGAACCTTCGGTTTCGGCAAAATAACATGTTTCGGTCGGTCACTAGGATTAATTTAAACACCTTTATCTAAATATTTGCATGGATTAAAAAAAAAAAAAAATATCATCAGGTGAATTAATTAGTTAAGCTAATTGGGTTTGATAGTAATCTTTAAGGGTTAATTTGTACTTAGTTACAAATTAAGAGTTCTTAACTTAAACACATTTGCATAACAGAGCAATTTTTTTCTTTTTTCTCTTGGTCTTTTTTCATAATTTTTACTTCGCTGAAAATAATGTTCTACCAACCTGAATAGGCCAGGATTTTAGTTATTTACACTTATGTTATACTACTTTTCACCCCGCGGTTTCACCTAAAAGAATTAAAAATAAATTTCCATTGATGAAAGTATTTTTAGAATCGATTCAGTACTTCCAAAAACCTCTTTATAATAATAATATAGAAAACGTATGCGGTCAAAAGCAAATTTCATAGTATCCTTAGAATCAACACAGAAATATTAGGTATAATTTACGGGTACGCATTTCATAAATTAAACTAATAATAAAAAAAATTGAAAAACTCACCTGAGATTTCTCAGCGTAATATACAAGACTGGCAAATATTACAATGCCGAGCACCAAAAAGAATACAAGGAGTGTCAGCTCCTTTGCTGACGCTTTGAATGTGTGCACTAGGATCTTCAACCCTGGACTGTGCCTCGTCAGCTTGAACAGCCTCAGTATCTTTATGATAGATATGAACTCTAAAATGTCCGCCTTCTCCACATATTGTTTCACCACTGTCAGTTCCACTACCACATCCATATAGAAACTCAATGTTGCTATGAAGTCTATTATATTCACTGGTGATTTCACGAATTCTATTAAATTTGGGGCTACCTGTAACAAGGAGAAAGTTGCGGTTAGAAAGATCCTACTAATATTATAAAAGTAAAAGTATGTTTGGATGTGAAGATGTTTGTTACTCTTTCACGCAAAAAATGTTCGACGGATTTTGATGAAACTTGGCACTAAGGTAGATTATAGGCTGAAATAAAACATAGGATACTTTTAGCCCGAGAAAAGATAAGGTATCTCCGGAACGCGGGTAAACCCGGTAACCGGGTGATAGCTAGTATAAATATATATTTTTTTAATTTTATTTCATGAGTCACACTTTAGTATGGCACGAGTGTATTATACATAATATATACGGATTCAGTTTTTTTTAGATTTTACAAAACTTACGGCGGTAACCCTAACGCTCCAATACAGCGTAGGTAATTATATCAACAATTGGGCCTAGTTTCCATACTGCTGTAGCGTATATAATTACTGTGGTATTAGATTAGTAATTAAATAAACTTTAGATTACCAACCAACTAGCATTAATTGTCAGCGCATAAAAGCGCAATTTAATATTCACTGTAACACAGAAACATGAATTTGCGGCATTTTAGGAAGGTTGTATGCAAATTAGCATTTCTCTGACACGCTGTATGGTTGGAACAACAATTTCAAACCGCTCTGGCTAGTTTTGTATGAATATTAATTTTGGGTTTGCATATTAATAACCAATAGAGCCAATTAGGGAAGTTATCGGATTACAGCCACAATACTAGCGGCATATAGTTTAGTTCGTACCTACTCAAATGATCAAAAAAAAATGTTTAAATACAAGATTTAGTTCCATCACTAGATTTGTTTTATCTTAAAATTTTGCATATACTATACACAAACTTTTTCATGCATATCGTCTCGTTATTGATGGTAATACATATTGATAACCTTTATTTGGTGTTTTTAAAGGTATGTTTAAAGGTCTGGCTTTGTAACTAGACCTGTAAGCCATTTATTCAATCTATATACTAATATTATATCAAGAGATTATTTTGATTTTTCAAGGTCGGCAAAACATCGGCAATCACCCTGGTATTGCAAATGTCTATAGGCGGCGGTGACCACTTACCATCATGTGGACCGTCTGCCTGTTTGGCAACCTATTGACATAAAAAAAGATAAAGTATTTTTGTTTGTTTATAGGAGGTAAACTTATGAACCCTCACTATCACTGTTTAATATGGCTATATTTTAATTTAATTCCCTTGGAAAGGCGGGTAAAACCACGGGGCGTATGTTACTCACTGATAATGTAGCTTTAAAATCGGTTAAGATTTTTTTTGTTCAAAACTTTTCTCTTTATTTTTTTTATTATTCTGGATAAGCTTGTGTTTGACTACCATATTCTCACCATGGTAAGTGATGATGATATGGCCGAAGGTGGTAAGCACACAAAGCCTAGATTGGAACTGGCTCTCAAGTGCAGCTGTCGGAACACACCGATAGGTGCTTGGCGACAGATTTTCAACTTGAGGGTGGTAGCCAGCCCAGTCGGGTACTGCAAAGTACCCTACCACCGTGCTATGGTTTCCTCACGATGTTTTCCTTCACCGAAAGCTCAAGCTCATTATACCAACGACTTTCGCGGTATCCGACGTCACTACCACTGAGGACCTATCTATTCTTACTACTACATAAAATGAGCAATATTTTAAGAAAATATAAGAATTTGAATGCACGTATTTCCCTTAAATATCTTACTTAAATATTGGAGGCAACCTGTTCCAGATAACTTATTTCTACAGTAATAAGTAATCATGAGTCGGCTGAGTATAGAGAATAAACAGAGGCCTCGGCCGATCGCAATGGAGCTGTAGGCCCGGGGCCTGCTCATTCATTATTTTCCTTAGATTTACCTTCGAGGAACTTGCTGCTGAATGTTTAATGTTACAGTAGTATACTTAACTAAGTAGTCCAGGCTGTGGATGGCTTTGTGTTTGCATTATCGTTTTTATTTCTCGTAGGAGCGGTTTTCAGTAAAAATGTACTATGCTTTGAAACTGTATTTATTTTCTGCCAAAATATTTTAGTTTTTAGGATTCCATCAAATAAATAACCTTTACAGTTTCGTAATTTCCGCTTGTCTGTATGTCACATCTAATTTCACTTCAACATTATGAACTAATATGGATGAAAAGAAATTTTCCGCACAAGACCCACCTAAAATTTGTTTTCATTTTCGGTGAGGTAAAGTTAGTACTTCAACAGTATTTCGATATCATTGAATATCGAAGACAGATGCCATATAACCTACATCGCGCTAGTGAAGTTTCCTTAGGACATTGCATATAGCTGGGTGCCAGATCTTTAAATATAAGAATCTACCACCTCGCACATTACATATTTGGATGTAAAAGTAGTATATCAGTTATCTGGTTTACGTGTACAAGCTCTGCTCAGTTTGGGATCAGTTTTGCACGGTGGTAGGGTACTTTGTAGTACCCGACTGGCTGGCTACCACCCTCAAGTTGAAAATCTGTCGCCAAAACACCTATCGGTGTGTTCCGACAGCTGCACTTGAGAGCCAGTTCCCATCTGGGCTTTGTGTGCTTACCACCTTCGGCCACATCATCACTTACCATGGTGAGATTGTGGTCAAACACAAGCCTATCCAGAATAAAAAAAAAAAAAAAAAGATGGCTGTGTGAAGAATGTCTCAGCCTCATTACCTACTATTTAAAATCCTTTGCTATATTGCACGAATTGGAAATCACCCAAAAAGTATCATTTCTCCGTAAGCACAGTTAAATTATCGGTTTCCATTTAATATCTAAGCAAGCTGACGTACCTACAGTTAAACGTTGAAAGTTCTAGAGCGGGTGCCAAAATTTCCGTTACATTGAATTTCCAGTCTCGCTTAACTGCCTGAAATACACGAGCAAAAATTATATTGCGTTTTAAACATAAATCTTTTGGCTATTGACAAGCCATTCACAATGATTTAGGTTTTTGGGTATACCTTCATCAGGGTATTCAACGTCCCTTACTGAGCATCGCTTATAAATTTCGAAAACACTGACTAAAGAATCGACCATTCTTCCTCTGTTAATTTGTCGTCACCAGCAACGTTAAAATGAAATAGTGCTCCTGGTTATACTGCCCCAGTCATCGATTAGGCAGCAGGTTATTTAATTAGTTCGCTTGTATGTTTTTGTATTCGCTTGTAAGTATGTTTGTAAAGAATTGGCTCAAAAAGTACTGGACCGATTTAAAAAAATTTTTCACCATTTGAATGCTACATTATTCCAGATTAACATAGGCTACATTTTATCTAGGGGTAAGATAAGATCCTACTGGAACGCGGGTGAAACCGCGCGGAACAGCTTTTGTTTTATATTTATAGTCCCTTGGCTCAGAAACAAATACTATTTTCGAATTTGTGATTTGTTTGCCATCTTTGCCATTTTAACCTACACAGCCGTTCTACAAAATAAAAATGACACTGTAATTTCAAATATTCCAATAGAAATTTTATGAGCACTCTTATCACATTATATGAAAACTACTAGCAATCCTAACTGTAACCTAAGTAATACTTTAAGAAGATTATTCCTGAATCATGTCAACAGATCTTCATATTAAGGTCAGGATTCCTCCCACATTATGGTAATACGGATAGCCGCTTCAAACACATTTAATAGTGCATGAATAACTATGTTTCAGGCTTCATAAATATTTATAAACCTTACTTCTTGGCATTTTAATACGCTATAATATGGATTTATAAGTTTATTTTAGCAAATCAGTTAAACAATCAGAACTTTCTTGGTGTTGCTTCTTCTTTTCTTTGCGGTTTACTGCTACTTCTTTTTGGAGCATTTGATTTTGAAACAAAGAACTGAAAGTATTTCAAATGAGGCGTTGAAGAGGCGGGGGATGATCAGCTATACTAAGAGGGTGATGAACGAGGGAGTATTAAGAAGCTTGAAGAAGAAGATAAGCTTAATAAAGACGATAGTATATAGAAGGGAAAATATTATGGTCATCTTATGCGTCACGATGAACTAATTAAAATCATAAGTAGAACGATGTGAAGTCAGGATGAGAAGAATAAGCTATTAAAGACTAAGTTAAAGCAAAAACACACATCGTACGTATCGTTTAAAATAGTTGCAAATAATAGGATGAAAAAGGAGGAAGGGGGTAATATTCTCATTCAGCATCATGTTAAAATACTTTGTGGAACCCAACTCGTGACCCACACTTCAAAGTTAGCGGCCTTTTAGGTACTATGTAAAAAATCTGTAATAAATCCCACTTAGACCTGCCTGTCTGCTTATCAGACTACTGACGTAAAAATTAAATTCTCCGATTCAATTTATTCTACTGAAGCTATACGCAAGATTAAAAAAGATTACAAAAATTTTACGTAATCTAATAAGATACTAAAGTTAACTCCAAAAATCCTGCAGCGAAAAATCTCTCAAACAGCAAAGTTGCAGAGCAAACAAACTGGGCAATTAGTACAACCCTTTTCATGTAAAAGGTGACCCTTTTGGGTGCTGAGTAGGGTTTGTATCAGTTAGGTATAATATGGTTTGATTGTGTACGAAAATTGGGAGGTGTTGGAAGGGTTAAGAGGATTAAACGCAAAAAATTTAATGTAACGTTTGAAAAAGTTTACGTTTTGGATAAATTATTCGTAAAAGTCAGACGAAAAGTCAGTTTTCTATTTGTTACCAAATCACTGTTAGCTAAATCCGTGATCTAAATCCTTTAGGATGACAACTATAATGGAGCCATTTAAATGCTTGCAACCGAATCTAAGAATCAACAACAATCCAATAACAAGACCAGCTAAAAAATAAAGCAAAACAAAAAGAATTACCAAAATATTTTGTTTACCGTTGATACAGAGCCAAATCCACTCATTAGAATTTAAGCGCAGCCAGAAAGTCCAACGCAGTATAATTATTTAACTACCCTCACATTGGATGCTTAAGCAGCTGGGCCTTGTTGGGTTAAATTAGAAGAGACAGCGGAATCATATTTATAAATCCAATAATCGCCAGGTTCAAATAAACTAATGTGGCGCCGCAGCATATCTCCATTACCTTTGGACAAAAATGGTTAAGTAGACTAGTGGAAGATCATAAAATGCTGCAAATGTTGGTCTGTGGTCTACTTGATATTAAGCACTATGTCTAGAGTCAACAGTGAAAATTAACCCAACACGATTGTCTTGATTGAAAATTTACACTTATGTCACAAAATACTAAATTTTTGCATCCTTATTGCTTCTGTCGTCTGTATTTTCTGACTCCTAAGGATTAAAATCCAGTAGCAAAAAGTATCACGTAAATATCTCAAACGCAGTTTCTTATGACTTGATCTGTACTGATGGGCTCATGGCAGAAAACTTTAAGTTACTTGAAGAGGAAAACTTGTGAATTTTCTAACTTATTTAGTGATGGGCTCGCAGTGAGTTTCAAATATGCAGTCTCGCCACTAGGTAGATAGGAAATTATTTAATTATTTATCAAGTTTTAACATTTTGTGGACTTTGGAATTCTGTTTACATTTGTTAAACTGTAATAGGTATTTGTGGGGATCGTTATTATACTTTTTTTGTATGAGAAGTCATGTAGCGTTTATTTTGTTGTCGAACAAAAAATAACGGTTTCATACACAATTACAATTTAACAAAATTAGTCAACAGTATCGTATATAGTGATAAATTTTTCAGGATGGGAAATATTGGGTGGGGCTGCGTCAAGGCAAATGGCAGTTGGTTTGACGCGAAACGTTTATGTCTGCAAGTCGCTTCTAGTTTTAAATATTGAAATTAAAACAAGAGTGGCTTTGTTCTAAATAATATTTTAATACGCCTAGTCTAGACTAGTATTGTAATTATTATATAAAAACAATTTAGATCTTTTTGTTAAGGTCCACTTTTTTGACCAGGTATCCTTATGTTTCGGTGTGATTTTAAATACTTCCACGTCGAAAAGTAGTTTTATGCACTCATAATTTGTACAGCAATTAACTGGTTGGTTCTGAAAGTGTTCGATCGTCCAACTTAAACAATAAGATAATCACTACATAGTATAAAAGAAAGTCGCTTGCGCTGTCTGTCCCTATGTATGCTTAAATCTTTAAAACTACGCAACGGATTTTGATGCGGTTTTTTTTAATAGATAGAGTGATTTTTAAGGAAGGTTTATATGTACATATAGTATATACATGTATAATATAGTAGCGAAACACTGATAAATTTAGAGGTTTCTAATGTGATGTCGTACGTAATTAAGCATTTTTTTGCGCTTAGGTATATTGCAAACGCTGGCTGAACCCTACGAGATAGACCAAAATAATGTACTACAGTATTGTCCACCTTAAAAAGTTCAACAAAAAAATCCGCGATGGTATATGTCTATCTCTTAGGGATAACCCACCACAACCATTTTTTATCCTTTACTAAAAAGTGATTATTTACAAAGTGTTTAAACCTTTCCTGCTTAAACCTCTCAACCGATTTAGATTAAATTTGGCACAGATATAGAGTAGACCTTGGGAGAGAACATAGGCTATCTTTTATCCCCCCTCCACCACCCCCACTTGCGCGATATAACGTGTAGTCCACGCGGGCGAAGCCGCGGGCGGGTCGCTAGTAATTGAATAAAACATTCCGCGAGCCAACTTATTAAAAATATCGCGCAAAAATTCTGTAAGTTTATCATCATCATCATCATCATCATCAGAGTCATTTACTTTCATGAGTGCCTTCTTTTGGCCCATGTGAATAAACTATTTTGATTCGATTTGATTGATCTACCCGTATAATACCACTGCTGGGCGCCATTGAGCCCGATCTTTGGCTATTTTATTCCAACCACCTTCAGTTACTTTACGTATGTCGTCGCTCCAGCTAGCTTTTCTTTGGGTTATGTCGATGATGAGTTGTCTGTCAGATTACATCATTTCTGATGCGATTCAGTGTATAACTTTATATTTTCATTAGAAAACTCATTTAGGCAAAATTTCAAAGATGAACGATTATTTGAAATTAATTAGATAGATAAATAGCCTACAGCTACGCAAACAAAATAAATGGTAGATCACACAAATCCTTGATTGAATAAAATTGCTGGAAACGTATCTCAATACAATACCATGAATTAATAATTTGAGCACTTCTCTTTATAAAATATTCTATTTGATGTAAATCGTAATATGAATTTCCTATTCATACCGATTCAGGGTTCAGTGCCTTATTTTAATAGGGAAAATGCATGATTTTGTTTTATTTTTATTCAATAGTTTACACAACAGACTATTGTACGTTCAAAAACTTATGCCTAAAGAGTTATTTAAAGTTGTAGCGACATCTATCTACACATAGATATAGTTCGCACGACTCCTAGATAGATGGCGCTTCAATAACCTACATCGCGCTTACGAAGTTTTCCATGCGATCTGCATATATACAAGATTCCAACATCAACAGTTGGACCGCGGTCCCCAGGCACGATGACCTAGCCTGGCGGAAGTTCTTCCCTTTTCAATGGAGGAGTCTAATACCTCGCTCCTCCATAAAGTATTATAAAAAAGTTAAAGATCCAAACCAGGCACTTTAAAAGCCATGCCATTTTGCCGCGCTTGGATTATGGACTTTGACGTCACACACGTCAAAGTTCATGTAGGGATAGGATAATATTAATCAATGGTTCGTTTCGCCGTTTCTTCTCCTGACAGGTCTTTATTTGTAAATGGTGGTAACAATAGCATTAAAAATAGCAATAAGATGACGTTCAATAAGTGTTCCTTAAGTGTCTCAAAATTGAATAAAACATTTTGAGTTTTGAATTATTGAGTTTTTGAAAGGATAATCAAGGAGGATAATAGGTTCGGTAGCTTTGATATTTCTTTATTGTCATAGATTTTGCTGTCATTTTGACTCTGACGAATTATTAAAAAAAATATATATATATATTTATTCACTCCCACACAAAATTAGTACAACAATTTTCGTTTTCTATTATCTAGGTAAATACATTTTAATGTGGGAGACAGGAGCCCAAACTAGGTTACCCTGTGCTATGAGTCTCCTGGCTCCCCCCTCTTGATAGGATGTAGATACAACATAATTTGTATGTGAGGACAAAACTAACTACAAGTTTATATAAAATAGACAATAATATACAAATTAGCAAGTCTAGAACATAATAAATTGTTCTGTCTCTTGATAGTCCAATTCGAAAAGCCAGTCTGTAATTTTGTTTTAACATTCAAATTTTGGGAGTTGCGTCCCGTTTCTAAAACGTCCCGTTTTACGACGCCAAGGCCACGTCCAGCTAGCCCTAAGATCTAGCCTATCCACGATAGTTTTCCATGGTACATCGTGCATGGCCTTGGCGGGACGTACAGCAAGATGGATAGTGCGCAAGGCATTTTAGTGTTTTTAAAACCTGTCAGTATTTACCTATAACTAACGATATTATGCACATTATTTTACATACATAGAAATATACGAATAAATAATAAGTCTACTTATTCGTAGCATACATCAGTAAATTGTATGGTGTGACTGAAATTGAAAAAAACTGTAACTTACTTTTACAGGCAAAAGAAAAAGTGAAAGAAAACACTGCGGAAACAAAGTTGGGAACAAGTAGCGACATAAACTTTGTTCACAAAAGCGATCTTCGGTCTAGTGTTGGTATAACATATCCGAACCGATACCGGTACCGTATCCGAGGAAATTAGTTACGGAAATTTAATATGTAAGTGGTATCATATTCAGTAGCCCTAATGCTTTGTATATTTATTATACTATCTAATATTATGTATTTGTATCTTTTTTCTTTTGACATTTTTTGTGATCAAACGTATCGTGTATCATGGAATAGCGACCAGAAGAATTAAAAGTATTTTATTTACACAAACATGGAAAATGTGTTTTGCAATGTGTATTTCTAATAGGTATGTACTCTAATCTCTATTGATTCGATGAAATCGTTTGATCCCTGTAAGACATCAAAAATAAAGTTTATATTTAAATTTTATCATTTCATTGTCTTTTCTACAAAGTATGTTACAGTCCCTTGGGAACGTTTTCCTGTGGCGGAATAAATACCCCCGTCTCGAGTCCATAAATACACTTTGTACAAAGAAGAACAAATATAAATTTTCTGAAATCAAATGTAATTAAACCCAAGACATTATTCAATAACGATTTAAGTTTGTTTAAAGTTGTTCAATTCTAACAATAAATTACTCCCTCAATAAAATGCACATTTCCAGGTTCAATCTCAGTAAACGTAGGTAGTAAGAACATATTTGCGTAAACCCTGAATAGCTTTATTCAGAACAAGCCAGTCGGACGTCTCGTCCAAACCAGACTCTTAGACTAGCACAAGCTTCATTCACAGTAATTGGGCTTGTAGACGTGTTATTCTAAATGAATTCGGATACCTATCTATAATATTATATAGAGGAAAGATTTGTATTTTTGTATGTAACGAATAATCTTAAAAACTACTGGACCAATATTAAAAATTCTTTCACCATCAAAAAGCTATATTATCCCTGAGTAACATGGGCTATATTTTTATCCCGGGAAATGATAAGATGCCACGGGAACGCGGGTGAAACCGCGGAGGACAGCTAGTGTAGGACAAATAATTTTGCAATTTTCGGACAACTAAATGTTCACAGCTTCATACGAAATTTTAGTTTCGATAATTGTACATAATATATTATATAGTATGTTGTTATACCAGTTTCATAATATTCGGTATTTATTGATAATATCGGTTTTACCGCGTTGTATATCCGAAATACGTACAACACTAGTAGTTAATTTCAAACGTAACCTGTACGAGTAATTACAGAGATCCGAAAAACTAATTAATTACGAGTGTAATTAAGTGTTAGGAACTTTCTTTATATGAATTAATTTTATCGTAGAATTACGTAGAAGATTGGAACTTATCTTTTTTTAAATTCGAATGAAACAAGTCTTATTACTGCCTATGTTATATTTATTTACCTACTATAATTTAAAATCTATCTAAATTATGGAATATTATTTGAGTTTTTTAGAGAGATTGCTAATGTTTTACAATCTCTAGCAACTGACTCTAAAGTGCAATTGCCGGAGCCTGATTTTGTGGGTGTGGGCAAGTCAATTACCACCAAACGATGATATCCAAAGCTCAAGCTCATAGAATTTGAACCCATGACCTTCATTATATTCACAATTATTACCACTCAGCTATCATCACTTCTTTGATAAAATGATAATTATGTCACGGTTTCAAGGTCCTATGATTAAAAGTCTCTAATGCTTGTCTGTGGCATACATTTTAATGCCACTTCAGGATTATTTATTTCCAAAAAATGCAAACTATTAATTAATCTTGCGCACCCTAAGCTCCTTCAAAGACTTAATTCCACTGTAAAATTTCAATATTGATCTAACAGTGAATTCTGGGTGCGTTTAAGCCGTTGGAAAAACTGTGAATTATTTGTGTACAAGATACTAGTGCTCCCCCGCGCACCAGCCACACCTTTTGCTGAGTTTTTTGCCGGGTTTTCTCAGCAAAAGCAATTTTCCGAACCGTGCTTTAGAGTTTAAAAAAAATCATATAAACATGGTGACGATTAAATATAGTTGTAATGAGTTCATTTCCTAAAAATATGCTGAATTTGAATTTGAGTAAGTAGTCCAAGAATATTTGTTTAGAATTCCGTTCAATATTGTAGTTTAATCGAGCCAAAACCTTTTAGAGTTGCTCACTGTATAAATTGAAACGTTAATTATGTAAATGTACCACAGGGGACGCGTTACATGTGAATTTTGATTAGGTTGTTGGTCTGTCGATACCCGGCTATGTGGGATATTGATGTATTATATTATTATTATTATAAACTTCCTATTTTTTTCTTACTCCTATTATAAATGTGAAAGAGTTTTTAGTTAATTAGTTACACATTTTTATTAAACTGAAAAAAATAAAAAATAAAATTTTTGTCATTACAATTTAATTACATTAACACTTACCAATAATTTGAACAACCAACTTATAATTTGTGTTTTTTTTACCTTTTGCGGTTGAGACCATGGGTCCGTGGGGGTCTGAAGCTCGTCGTTTCGCAAATATTTTATGTAAAAAATTAATCGAGGCCTCGGGTGACCAGCGGGCGGGGAGCTTTTTCCGCCAACACTTCAGCTTGGCCATCCAAAGAGGAAACGCTGCCAGCCTTCTGGGAACCTTGCCGATCGGCAGCAGCGGCAGCCTCGAAGAAGTTTTTTATGTATTGTAATTGTACATTTGCTTGTATATTTTGTACATTTGTTGTAAATAAATAAACCTTCACATTGTTTGTGAGTAATTTCATTTATTTTTAATTCAGGTGCATTTTTTTATAGTAAAATTACACTTACTTGCTATTCCCAACATAAAAAAATCTTCATCCATTTTGTTTAATCAATAAACTCTATACTATTAAAATCTTTACGCCTATATATCTGAAGTCATTAA
Source organism: Ochropacha duplaris (assembly GCA_951361185.1). Taxonomy (NCBI): domain Eukaryota; kingdom Metazoa; phylum Arthropoda; class Insecta; order Lepidoptera; family Drepanidae; genus Ochropacha; species Ochropacha duplaris. The sequence goes on along the minus strand of OX592704.1, from coordinate 10,485,722 downwards.
TAGTAACTGACTGATCAGGTAGCCAGTTGTGTTCTGGTAAAAAACACCGTATTAAACAGTAAAAAGTATCCGCGTTATCCGAGGCAATGGACTTAAGGTCATAGCTCACTTACACGACTCCGCTCCCACCCGACAAATAAAAACATCATTGAAATATGAGTTTCTGGTCGTGCTCTTTAGATATTGTTTATATTGGCAACATATATAATACCCGTCTGCAATATTTCAAGATGCATCCATTATCAACCCGAAGAAATGTCGCAGATGCCTTATTTATGTATAAACTCCTGACAAATAAAATTGCCTGCCCTAACTTACTGAGTATAATAAATTTTCGAGCCCCAGCCAGATACCTCCGTAATAGCATTACACCGTTATGTCCACCTTTACGAAAAACGGTGCTTGGTGCAAACTCAGCAATCCCGAGACTATGCAAAATTATAAACAGCTTCGGTAATCTGGTGGATGTCCACCACGATAGCATTGGAAATTTCTACAAAATAATTATTAAATATTACTCGCAAACCAGCTGAAACTTAACATTGAATGTTGTATGTTTGAACTTAAATTCGATTTGATTTAATTTATGTTATTTATAATTGTTTTTTCCCCAAATTTTGATTTGATAAAATTTGTGTATGCTTGCTGTTTTATTTTTACTTTAATTATAATTTTATTTTTGATTGTTATTACCGTACAATGTGCATGTGGTGTTAGCCTGTAAGTAATTTGTTACACTCGAAAATGGTATTAATGAAGATATCTAAGTAAATGTATTGTGTAAACAATTGTTGGCTGACCTAATAAAATAAATAAAATAAAATAAATAAAAAAATAAAACATAAATTAGCAGACAGCTTGCTGTCAGCGAGCCTACCGCCATCAGACTGCTCGGTAGTTGACTTTTAGTATAGGGCGGTGTTGAAGCAGAGTCGTTTATATGGGCTATGACCTTTAGCCGAGCACTCCGCATTCATTGTGGTGTATGATCGGATAATACGGAAAAACTCGGATAAAAATAATGAAGCCTATGCTTATGCTGTACTCGTGTCGTATTTTGCGATTGCTACTTTGAAGATTTTCACTTTTATGTATAGATAGATAGTGCCATGTACGAAGACGCGGCCCACACATTTTCCTAATCCCTTAAAGTACAAGTGTGTTTCCTTTTGCTAATGTCGTAGTGACGCATATTGACAGCACTGAAACACTAGAAAATAGGGATAGAAAAAAGAGTGGAGCGCGTCTTCGTAGATGACACATCTATATTTAGTAATTAAATTTAATTCTACCATTTCAAATTTATTTTATTTATTTTTAAGCCTATATATCCCAAATACAATAAAATATACTCTTTCATAATACTTCCATAATAATTTTAACATGCACAACAAATATATATTTTTAAATAAAGAAATTGATATTATAAATTATTTGTGACTTGTATTTACTTAATATTATTGGGTGCCCATTTAAGGACAAGGGCGATGGAGGACCATCTTTCGCCATTCCTCTCTGTCTTGGGCTATTCTTATCCATGTGGCCACGGCCCATTTCAAATACAAAAAACAATACTATTTTTGCCGCCATAACACGCAAATATTGTCAGTGAGACTAGATAAATAAATAATAATTATTGAATGTAATAGGTGTAAGTTGTTTTTGAAAAGAGTAATTGCTGAGTTTATTGCCGGTTCTTCTCAGCAAAAACAACCTTCCGAACCGAGCATTTAGAGTCTGATTATTCATAAGTGCCTGCCATATTTGGATGAATAAACAATTTCATTTCATTTCAATAAATAAAAAATATTTCCCCCACACAATAACTCGGATAAACGAAGTTTTACTATTACGGTAAAAGAAATTTAGCCTTCATAACCGTAATACCTGTAACTACCACAATCAAAGCCTATAAGTTACGGGGTTTCTAATAATTCGTCCACATAAATGCTCGCCGTGCTCGGAATAACTATGATAATGCTGGATATTGCTTCCACCCCGACCGGAACGAACCTTCATTCTTCCTAATGATTAAATGTTTTCTACCTGACCGGGGACGCGGAACAGAAATCTTTTTGTAGTCGTTATATAGAAGTAATTGTTCAATGGAGGGTTGGTCGTATTGAAAATTGGATTGGATATCCTATACAATTCTATTTTGATGTTATATTACTTCTGACCAAAAACCATTTCATTGGTTGCTTGGTTTTGATTAAGACCATTCATAAAATCTCAAAATATATGTAAAATTGTAGTAAATATTTTAAATAAATAAAATAAAATAAATTTATTTCGAGTAACATAGACTCATAATATGATTATTGTATTGTAAATTTTAATCCGTCTGTCTGTACAGATTTTGATAAAATTTGGTATGGAGACATCTTAAACCCTTGGATAGATATGGATTTTATAAATAAACCCCTAAATGGAAAATTAGTGGAAAAGGCACAATTCTGAATGAACGATAAACATTGCACGCAAACCAAAAGCTATCTTATTAAAAAAACGTGATTTTCTTTTAACTTCAATAAAAAAAAATACAGCATATAATACTGTAGGTACAAACACATTTAGTAAACTTTGTTCATCCGAAACTGGAACGGTCGCAACCGTAACAATAAAAACTTTCCGAATATTGTGGAGATACAAAAGGAAGTGTTAAGTTTTTAAACTTGTTTCTAAGATTGCCGTTCACAAACAAACAGAGTTTTAATTTATTACGTGGTATCCCAAAACACTCGAGTGCTAAGTCAATCTGTTATTCAGAAAGAAAACTGGGTCGGGAGAGCTAATATAACATAAGTAGTATATGCAGTAACAGATGCAGTAGTCCAGGTTTTACATGCGATCCCCATTTTTACCCCCTCAGGGAAAGTTTAAAAAGTTTTAGGTCAGTCAGTACAAGTCTTTTTACATATAGATTGCTATTTTTCGATCACTCCATTTATCAAGCTTATATCGTGAATTTTTTTGTGTGAAAACTATAATATTCTAATATATTATAGTTTTCACACACGATCTATAATATTCTAATATATTATAGTTTTCACACACGACGCATATTCTAATATTATAGTTATCAACCCGATGTAGTTATACATATTATATAGGGTAGGTATGAAATATAAACCCTTGCTGGGTTTGTCATGCTGAACGAATTTTACTATGTAGTCTTTATTATTATATAATTTATATTTTGATCAAGCAGTTGTTTTTTTAACAAAGGATGTTCATTTGGACAACTGTTTTTTTATAGTATATATTATTATATATTCTTGAGAAATAATGAATTTTACACCACAATTTTAATTGGTAAAAATATAAGCCATTTTTACTTAACCTAGAATATTTTTTTTTTAATGATTTGCTCTACTGCTCAAATCTATACTATGTGTATAATTTTTTCAACCATATGGTCAAATTATAGGCTGGTAGAGAACACTTAAGGGACGTTTGTGGGTGTCGGTAGACATTAAGGAGCCCTTAACGACGCTGTAAAGGAATAGCCGGGGGGTTGCAATTGAATTATAGAGGGCAATGAACTCGGATAGGAAGGGTTGTTTACTAACAGCTGATTAAGTTGATTGACCTGAATTAATATTTATGTGACGGGCTATATTTAACGGGATTTCGTCCCGTGGTTATACCTGCGAACACGTATTCGCAAGTCGCTTTTAATGATATCCTTATATATAATAGCTGTCCCCCGCGGTTTCAACCGCGCCCCATGGGATCTTATCTTTTCCCGGGACAAAATATAGCCTATGTTCATCAGGGATAATGTAGCTTTCTAATGGTGAACGAATTTTTCAAATCGGTTCAGTAGTTTCAGAGCCTATTCAATGCAAACAAACAATAAAAATTTTCCTCTTTATAATATTAGTATAGTATAGATATAGAAAATTTCGTGTCACGTTGTTTGTCCGCGATGAACTCCTAAGCATTTTTTTTTTATTCTTGATAAGCTTGTGTTTGACCACAATCTCACCATGGTAAGTGATGATGTGGCCGAAGGTGGTTAGCACACCGAAAGCTTGAGCTCAAGATGTTTTCCTTCACCAAAAGCTCAAACTCATTGTAGGATTCGAGCCCACAACCTTCGCCGCGAAACATATTTTTGAAAATTCAACACCTAACCTCGGGAACGGGGGTGAAACCACGGGAAATAACTAGTAATTATTATAAGTTACAAAGCAACAAGCATGTTTAAAAATCCATTTCAACTTCTAAACTAGGAAATACATAGGGGGAAGGAGAGAAATTAAAGTTACACATCCAAGTAACAGAAAAGTTTGTGTAGAAATCTCAATACAAAACTAATCACAAGATAGTTAGAAACAAACAGTTCGAATCAAGCTTGTTGTTAAGTTGCAGCTGGTCAAAGTTTCCTAGTACCTACAGAGAAACTAAGGGGATTGCTACTGTATAATTGAGGGAAAAACTTTGTAATGTATGAGCTGGCAACACTCAGCCGTGTGTGTTTATTGTCCCATTAAAGCAGTATCCCTCAATATACTGCGGTGCGGTTACTTACCGTGAGATGTCTCTAAAAACTCGAGATTTTAATTACATAGTACCTAGGTTTTATACCTACTTTGTGTTAGTTTAAGTTAAGTTAAGATTTAGAGTGCGCTACATTCGCCAACAAACTGTAATGCAGTTTGGCGAATTTTTGTTCCAATCTAAAATGTAGGTATATTTTTTGTTTTAAAACAAAATTTAAAAAAATACTTGTAATAAATTATTCGAGGCCTCGGGTGACCGGCGGGCGGGGAGCTTTTTCCGCCAACGCGTCAGCTTGGCCATCCAAAGAGGAAACGCTGCCAGCCTGCTGGGAACCTTGCCGATCGGCAGCAGCGGCAGCCTCGAACAAGTTTTTTTATATATTATAGTTGTACATTTGTTTGTATATCTTGTAATATATTTACTAATTATACAGGTGTGTCCGGTAAGTACAACAAACTTAATGGGGAAATAGGTGGACGGGCCTCCAACCAAATGTACAAAAATGACCTCCGTAAAAGTGTTACTATTTTCGAGAAATTTAATATCTAAAATTCAAAAATCAATACATAAAATTAGAATTCTGTCGCCAAGCACCTATCGGTGTGTTCCGACAACTGCACTTGGGAGCCAGTTCCCATCTAGGCTTTGTGTGCTTACCACCTTCGGCCACATCATCACTTACCATGGTGAGATTGTGGTCAAACACAAGCTTATCCAGAATAAAAAAAAAAAAGCTTATCCAGAATAAAAAAAAAAAAAAAAGAATTATCAAAATATCTCAAAAATTGTGACCTTTATAATTGACGTAACTGGAATGCCTTATTTTAAATTTAATAATTATATTAAACATAGGTTAATGAACAAAGCCTATAAGGTGGCTCATTATATGGAAGAGAAAAATATCGTTTTCGTAGCTTCTCTCTGCACCTGCATTCCCCTGGCGAAAGGAAAATATTTGAAAATGTATATATATGTACTTTTGAAAATGTAGGTAAATAAATTTGAGAAAGATCCACAGCAAAAAAAAATGCCTTGTTGAGTTTCTTGCGGGATTTTCTCAGGTTAATTGTACTCCGAACCGGTGGTAGAGTCAATTGTAAACGTTCATTAGTGCCTTACCAGGGACTAAACTGAATAAGTGAGTGTTGATTTTTATTTTGATCGGGTGTGGTAATTACAGTAGTTTCCTTTTGAAAAAAAAGTATCCTATGTTTTTGTTTTTTTTTTTTTTATTTTTTTTTTTTATTCCAGGATATGATCTATATGTATGCCAACTTTCATTAAAATCCGTTTTGCGACATTTATAATATAAGTAGGATAGTAATTCCAACACAAATATCAAGATTATGTATACACTCCCGTATGTTAGGGTTCCACATAATAAAACAAACTGAAATACTTAACAAAATCCAATATTTGCGATAGGAAATGTAAAAGAGAGTAAAAGAGTTTTTTTTGTATAGCTCCTAGAATATTCAATAAGATACCTGACATCATAAAATGTATGCCCTTACAAAAATTCAAAAGGGAATTAACTAAGTTATTATTGGATAAATGTTATTACGATATTGATGAATTTTATATTTAATTATGTATAATTTCTATTTCCTTTTATTTGACATATTTTTGATTTCATGATTTTATTATAATACTATTTTAATTTTCATCAATATACCTCACTTATCAAACCATATTTTGTATGCCTTTCATGGCAAAACATAGCGCACACATTACTTTTTTTAAGATCTTTTTACCTGTTTCACAAAATAAATGTTTCTATTTCTATTTCTATTTCTAAAATAAATAAAGTTCAAACGAGACCTGTTTCGTTACAAACACAATTATAATGACTGTTTATGTTTATGAAAGTTGAGGGACCCTTTTTGTTATGGTTTTGTAATAGACATTCTGTGGCTTCTAGGATTTGAAAAGTCGACAACGCATTGGCAATCTAATCTTCATGGTCAGTCTGCTTGTGAAAGTTCTGAAATCTATTTCATGTGACATGGAAAATAATGATGCGGAGAAGACCGAAATAGTCTTAGATGGTTTATGTTTTTTTTACTTTACTGGGTCTCAAATGCAACTGTCGGAACACACCGATAGGTGGTAGGCTAGTCGAGTACCACATAGTACCCTACCACCGTGCTGTGGTTTCCTCACGATGTTTTCCTTCACCGAAAGCTCAAGCTCATTATTGCATTCGATCTAACGACCTTCGCCGCGGTATCCGACATCATTACTGAGCTTGAAGTCCAAGTTATTGAGCTATCATTGGGAAGGCGGATGAAATATCGCAGGACCGTTTGTATTTTATAAGTCAGGTGTGATCTATAGATACTCTGCTTGAGTTATTTTTTTACTAAATCACTCATAACTAAATTCTATTTATTTATTATTTTTTGTGCCGCCATGATACTCAAATATAATCAGTAAAACTAGATAAAAGATTAAATGTACTAGGTCTATTTTCAACGAGTTATTGCTGAGTTTATTGAAAGAAAGAAAGAAAGAAAGAAAGAAAGAAAGAAAAATAAATTTATTTTGGACACACACAAAGACGGCAAAAAACAGATGCACATTATACAAAACAGTTGTGTGAGGCCAAAAAAGGCAACTATCTCAGCATATGCTGCAGCATATTGCCGGCTCTTCTCAACAAAAGCAACCGTCCGAACCGTGAAGAGTTAAGATTTTGCATGAATACGTATATGACGATATTTTGAAATTGAATTTGAGACGGTCGAACAAACGAAACAGACAGACGGATGAACGGATATTATGAAACTTTACTACGGAACCCTAAAAATATATTACGGTAGATGGTTACAATTTTCCCCAGGGATAGTCTAATAATACGACAAAGGGGACTGGACCGGTAGCTTGAAAATGTCAAACGTAGCACCAATTACTATTCCGCTCGAGATGTAATTAATTTTTAATTGTCTTTACCTGGTCTGCTTCAATTTACATTGTTTCTGTAATAATAACTTACTGTTTATTGTTTCTACATTTGTTTTTACGTTATCTGTATATATTATACCTAAAAAGATCAGGTGACTTATTAAAATACTGTTACAATTTGAAAATCAAAAACAATAAATGAATGAACGAGCAATGAAGATATGGCTTAAAGGTTTAGATACCAAGTCAAACACGTTTAAAAAAAACCGGCCAAGTGAGAGTCGGACTCGCGCACGAAGGGTTCCGTAAAAAAGGCAAAAAAATCACGTATGTTGTATGGGAGCCCTTAAATATTTTTTTTGCTTTTAGTATTTGTTGTTATAGCGGCAACAGAAATACATAATTTGTAAAAATTTCAACTGTCTAGCTATCGCGGTTCTTGAGATACAGCCTGGTAACAGACAGACGGAGGGACAGACGGACAGACAGCGAAGTCTTAGTAATAGGGTCCCGTTTTTACCCTTTGGGTGCGGAACCCTAAAAAAGATCAAGTGACCTGGCTGACATAAAAATAATCTGATATTTTTTAGAAATCGAATGATTTATTTAGTCATCAGTCATCATCTTCTCGCAATTCATTTATTATTTGGGCACAACTAGATTTTTCTTTAGATAACTGGTTAGATATAGACTCATTCAGTTATTTTCATTTTCATAAGTTTCATTCTACAAACCTATACATTTTGTTGTTATATATGTACTATAAACTCCCCAGCACCACTTACGGTCAGCAGCTCTGCTGAAGTAATTTCAACAGAATGGGCTGGACGCCAAATAAATTTAAAGTTCAGTTTAACTTACGTTGAAAAGTAAATATAGCTCTTTTGTTTATGTATTTCGTTTCACCTAGTAAAAGAGTATAATAATATGCTTTCCCCGGCTTAGCAAATATAACTCTTAAATAAAGACAATGATTAAGACTACATACTTACATAAAGATGAAATGAAATGAAAATGTTTGTGTGGTGGTTTCAGCTGTGCGTTGATAGATCAGTCAGTCAGTTCCTTCTTTTATATTTATAGATTATTACTCTTTCACGCAAAAACTGCTGTATTGATTGTAATGAAACTTGCACACAGGTAGATCATATACTGGAATAACATATAGGACACTTTTTATCCCGGGAAAATATAAGATCTTCGGCAACGCGGGTGAAACCACGGGGCAGAAAACTGTTATATATTCAATATCAAATTGTGAATATAATAAGAAAGAAAGAAGAAAGAAAAATATTTTATTTATGCGCGCCATCCGACGCAAACCAAATAGCAACACAAACTACAAAAAACAAAGATTTCCCTTTTTTTATAGCTACCGCCATAGAGAGAAGTAATATAAGGGCAACACTGCTTTATACCTTTCATTTAACTATGATAATAAAAATACTTAATTACTTAATAACATACTCAATAGTAATTTTCACATTTCCAAAGCTGTTCAACAGTCCGTAAAAACTCAAGTTTCAGTGAAGGCAGACAGTTCACGTTAGGTATTCTATTATACGGTTATATACATATGTCTTCCACTCTTCAAGTACCATCTTGAATAAAAGAAAACATACGAGTGTCTTTTGTCAGCGTCCCCGCTGTTATTGTGTTTTTGTCGACAATTTGGGAAATGTCTCTCATCGTTGCTAGTGCGTAAGATATGGTGTTTTTTCTTACTCACTTATTATATTTTAGGCGTCTTCTTTATCTATTTTGACGCAAGTGTCTGTATTTCTTTTTTGCGCTCTGAGCGTAATGGAATTAAGTTTGTTAATTAAAATATTTTTTAAAACTTTTACCTGTCAGTACTTTAGCTTGCTATCTAGTAAATAGTTTTTTTTTGTTATTTGGTTCTTTAAATAGATTGAACTGCCCGTTTGTAGTATCTAAGACTCCTTGTGTTATAATTTTGTCATAAATAATCTCATTAAGTTTTTTTTATTCCGGATAAGCTTGTGTTTGACTACCATCTCACCATGGTAAGTGATGATGTGGCCGAAGTTGGTAAGCACACAAAGCCTAGATGGGAACTGGCTCTCAAATGCAGCTGTTCCACACACCGATAGGTGCTTGGCGACAGATTTTCAACTTGAGGGTGGTAGCCAACCAGTCGGGTACTACAAAATACCCTACCACCGTGCTATGGTTTCCTCACGATGTTTTCCTTCACCGAGAGCTCAAGCTCATTGCAGAATTCGAACCTACGAATCGCCGCGGTATACGACGTCACTACGACTGAGCTATCATCGCTTTAAAAAGTCAGCCAGTCGGGTACTACAAAGTACCCTACCACCGTGCAAAAAATCCTTGTTTGTATAACATCCCGTCCAAAATTCCCCACCATATGTCTCCAAGCTCATTGTAACTGCACTACAGCCAACATGTTATTCACAAAACAGACACTTCTCACAGAGTACATAAAGAGCCAGTCCAAACTTGTCACTTGCAATATACGGGCGTGATAAACAATTCTGTTTATGTAACGTTTTCAAACAATTTGTATCGTATCAGAAGAGTTAATTTGTACAAATTCAATGGAACGTGAATCCTTTGAATTGTAGTTATAGGGTTGAAATTCGACTTGTCTGGTGCTTTGGACTTGGACTGTTTTCAGATATTGTTTGTTTCAAGTTTTTTAACTAATTAATAAACGACCCATAATCAGTCCACTTATATAATTTTAATTATGGTGTTCACAGAACAAATAAAAGAGGTAAAAGGAGCGTACGTAAACAACAGTCTCCAATGAAATGAAGCAACGTGCCCGAAATAGAGTGCGTGACCTGCAGGTAAGTTATCCAGCGTGACTTCCTTTTTGAATTTCGGCTTCCTTTACTGTGCTTCACTTTAACTGCGCGGGGCTTTGTCTACCTTTTTCTGAGATGGTGTTTAACATCTATACTAATATTATAAAGAGGAAAGATTTGTTTGTTTGTTTGCATTGAATAGGCTCCGAAACTACTGGACCGATTTCAAAAATTCTTTCACCGTTGGAAAGCTACACTATCCTTGATGAACATAGGCTATATTTTATCCCGGGATAAGATAAGATCCCACGGGAACGCGGGTGAAACCGCGCGGAACAGCTAGTATATTATAAGCGAATTTGTCTTTAACTACACCAATATTTACTAAATCAGACCATATTAGATTGAAAATGGAATAAAATGTTTTTTTCACTATTTACAAACATAAACTTGTCAATTCTCTATCAGCGTCTAATCTATTTTTAAACACATTAAAATACAGTGCTCTTTGTGGTACATATGGTGAAAGAAGACTGACTAGCAGGCAGGTGGATCACCTGATGGTAAGTGACTACGATTGCCTGTAGACTTTAGCAATACGCAATAAGTGTTGCTGACCTTTTGAAGTGAACCTTTTGAAATGTCTAGAAGGCCAATGTCTCTGAAGGCCAAAGACTACTCCGTGATCCCCAGTGGTTAAGGCTATAGTTTCTTCAAGATCTCTTCACCGAAAGCTCATGAAGCCGTAAAAACAGTAGTAGGGTATTTGTAGTACTCATCTGACTGGTCAAAAATGTGGACGCTACTGTCGCGGGAGCGGCTGGCGACCGCAGCCGGTGGAGGAAGTCTCTGGTTGAGGAATCCAGGGCCCACGATAGGTGCTGGTTTCAGAATTTAGCGGGCAAGCGTGAAGTGACACATGAGTGCGAGAGTCGCTTCACCAACTCAGCCATCAAGCGGCCCTCAGTTTAGGTGCCAAAAATGTGGACGCTGCTGTCGCTCCCGTATCGGACTGTACAGTCACTCTAAGGCCTGCCACAAGGACGCTGTTTAGATCATCTATTTAAGATGTATAAGGCCTTTATATATCTGACTGGTCACTTTTAAGATGAAAATCTATCACCGACCGCCGGTGTATTCCGACAGCTGCCCTTAAGATAGTTCCCTGCTTTTACAAAGACTCCTGTGATTAAAACAAAAATAACTCACCACAGATCGAACCAGCAGCTCGATAGTGAACCATACGTTGCAGACCAGCTCTATATAAAAGAAGGCCAAGTGTGGTTGTCCATGGTCGTGCCACATCAGCCTGGCCTCTGCCATAGCAGTCATATTCTCTATGGAGTAGTTGAGCTCGAGCATCGGGGCGAGGGTTGCCGAAGATACCCGAAGGTCAGGGTGGGTCTTCAGGCAGAAGCAGAGGACTGAGATGCAGATGAAGAAGACAGATATGACTGATATCACCTGTGAGAGAAAGAGAAGATAGATATTAGTAGTGGAAATTGAGCTAGTTAAATTGTAACGCGGTTTCACCGGCGTTTCCGTAGGATCTTATCTTTTCCCGGGATAAAAATATAGCCTATGTTACTCAGGGATAATGTAGCTTTCTAATGGTGAAAGAGTTTTTAAAATCGGTCGAGTAGTTATGAGTTAAATCGTAAGTCTGACAGTCTTGAGAAGTTTGTGTTTGACCACATATGCCTGGTAAGCAAGAGCCTGAATGGAAACTAATTCTAAAATCCAGATGCTGGAAGGTAAGAACTTACTTTTCCATCATGGCTTTAGCTTATTGTAGTATTTGAACGAACGATGTTCCTAGGTCCGTTTAATAGAACGTTATTCAAGTCTTTTGAAATTAAAACAATTTAATTTAAACACTGAACCAATGACATAAGGTTTAATTCCGGTTATCATAATTGAATCAGACGACTTGGATTTTGTCTCGTTGTAAAAAAAAACTGGTGTCAACAACCCTCAAACGAAAAAACCTATTATAGAATTCATTTGATAAACAAATTATTGGTGATTTCATCAAATTTACAATTCAAACATCCTTCAATTAAAACAATGTACAAAGCATTTAATAAGTCTAATATTTATTTGACCGTACCTACATAGTATTCTCCTATTTTACTAATAATTAGGTGTTTAACTTGTAAATTAGGGTGTAAACATTTGTGAATATAAGGTTCAAATTATAATAAGACTGTTTTGCACTCCAACAAAACAGTTATTATGTGTGTGGAAAAACACACAGCATTTGTTGAAGAAGCATCCATAGATATTACCTTTAAAAACATGCAACATTATACTTATCCTCTTCTTTCTTGTATTCTTGTCTCTTTCACCCACAGCAGAGCACGCCAATATCTGTGAACTGGAGTGCACCTGTCAATGTCAACTCATAGTCTTCCATCAATCACCAGCAAGAGCCTTGCTCCAATGCTGTGTGTTTTTCCACACACATAATAACTGTTTTGTTGGAGTGCAAAACAGTCTTATTATATGTGATTTCAAAACACACAGCATTTGTTGAAGACCTGTTTGGTATCTGCTGGTGAAAGAGTAAATACAAACGCTATGTGAAAATAATCAAATTTTAATAAACATATTATTAGTTATAGGAATGTTTATTATTTATATATCAGTTCTTTAACTCACAACAATCTTTTCATAATTATATATATCTTAATCATCAATAACATAATAGGTACTTCTCATATTCATTAAAAATCAACTAAAAAACTTAACTTCTTATAGTAACAAAAGAAAAAACTAGATAAATTTTCTAAAATGTAAGATATCTTTGATATCAATATTAAAAACTTAAAAAGCATTCTGAGATCAAAAATCAATAACTTAAAACACCTTCTGAGATCAAAAATCAATTACTTATATTAAGTATGCATTACTAATTAGATAAAATAAAATAAGACTAAAAGTTCAAGAAATTATCCATCAGCTGATCCTTACTATTCTCATTCTGCCTACTTTGTCTATCTATAGTACGACAGTAGAATTTTAAAAATGTCTGTGAACTTTTCCAGTTAGCCCTAGACAGAATCTCTTCTATAGGTCTGTTTTCTATAAAACTTCTAGAGGCAACAGCAGAACGCACACTACCTGGTGACGCATTTATGCCAGCTTCTCTAAAAATAGTTCTTATCCAACCTGATATCATGGTTTGAGTGGCTGGTTTAACTGTGCCTGTAATTGATATAAATAAACTTGTTATATCAGTTCCTGTCTGACGCCTGCTCTCTGTAAATTTAATTAGATTCTTAAGATGTTGGACTGGGCACATGCATTCATCAGGATGCTGCTTCAGTAACCAACCAGATTGTCTATTATCAGCACTATCTGTTTTAGAGCCAAATCTTGGCCACAATATTATTTCCTTATTAATGTCATCCACTATCAGATTATCTTTAGACAACTCCAAAAGCGTTAGGTCATGAATTCTTCGACCTGAAGCTAATAATAAAATTATTGCAGTTCTTCTAATTGTATCAAATAATGTCTGTTTAGTTGGAGTATTTTTAAGCCAGTCAAAAAGTAATTCTGTGTCCCATATGGGGGCTTTGCGGTCTGGTGGGTTTACTAGGGATATAGCTTTCAAAACCTGATGTACAAAGAAGTTCTTTGATATATCCTCTGTTCCAGTTGCTGAATAGGTGGATATTGCTGATTTATGTAGGAGTATAGTTCTATATGCAAGTTTGTCCTCAAGTTGTAACTTAGCCAGAAACCTAGCTACATCATTGCCCCTTGGAGCTTTAGGGTCAACCATATTAACATGGCACCATGTAATCCAACGTCTAATTGGAGCCTTGTATGTTGATAATGTGGAGTCCCGCCAGCTTTTCTTCAGAAGAGCTCTTTCTTCTGAGGACCAGTGCATTACTTGATTTGCCCACCCCCAATTTTCCATGCTAGAAGTTCCAGCTTCTCCACTTGGGGAGGGTTCCTGCCCGTTGTGAGGTCGACCAGGTTGTTGGGTAAGTCCTCTATTGGTACTGGTTTGGCTAGGGCCCGCGCCCTCAGGTCGGTTAGCCAAAAGCATTGTGTCCAATTCGGTGCTATGACGATATAAGTTCCTATCGCTGTATTGAGGTGGCGCAGCACCTGTGGAATTAAGTTGGGTGGTGGGAATACCCAAGCCAGTCCGAAACTCCAAGGTCGACTGAAGGCGTCGTAAAAAATGGCCGACCCATCTCTGGAGTCCCATGTTACGTAACGGTCTACAACCGCGGATCTTTTTGACGCAAATAGGTCGATGCTTGGAACGCCCCAAACTCTGAATACGGCCTCCGAGGCCGGGGGCAACAAGTGCCATTCCGGCACTGGTCGATTTCTGGACAGGCGGTCGGCTATGCCGTTGTATCTCCCCGGGAGATACGCCGCCGATATCACGACATTTAGCTTTTCGGTTAGCTCCAGGAGCTTTGTCGTCAACTCGAGTAGAGCTAGGGATCGTGTTCCCCCCTCGTTCCTTATATAGGCTACAAGCGTCCGGTTGTCGGATTGCACTAGAATATGTGCATTTTGTAGATACCTTCGGTGGGAACATATCGCACCGTACACCGCAAACAGTTCCTTTACATTTGAATGCCATGACCTTTGGTGTGCCGACCACTTGCCCTTGAGATACTTCTCGTTGAGGTGAGCGCCCCAGCCCGCATCCGCTGCGTCTGTGGTCAAGAAGTGCGTTACCTCGCCTCGGTGCAGGGGTACTGAACTGTGGTTTATGGCATTCCGCCACCAATGTAGTTCCTGCTTCACAGGCAGAGGGAGCTCTCTCTTCTGCCTCGCTTTGTATTGAGCGAAGTTCCTTAAGAACCTTTGTGTTAGCCGGCAGTGCAGGCGTCCTCTCGGTGTGGTCATGTTTGCGAAGTTGAGGAGTCCTAGCAAGCTCTGAGTCTCTCTTAAAGTACAGCAGCCTCTTTTTAGAATCATTGCTAGCACTGTCTCTATCCTTGTTACTTTCTTTGGAGGTAATGCCATAGTACAGTTCTTGGTGTTCCACAGTAGGCCTAAATATTCTAGCTCTTGAGAAGGTACCAAGACTGACTTCTGGTAATTGACATGCCAACCCAGTCTTTTTAGAATACTTACAGTCTCCGAGACCTGATTCTCTAACCTGCTTCTGTCCTGGTTGACTAGGAGGTAGTCGTCTAAGTAAACCAAGAGTCTTACTCCCCTTGCACGCAAGATCTCTGCAATCCAGTTTGACAATGCGGCAAAAGTCCGGGGGGCAGAAGACAGGCCAAAGGGTAGAGCTGTCAGCTGGAGTACCTGATGGTTGTAGTACACCCTTAGAAAACGACGGTGATGTATCTTTGCCATCCAATCGTTCTCCTGCAAGAACTCTGCAACATCTGTTTGCGACACCAGCTGGAAATGCTTGGTAGCTACATGTCTGTTGAGTCCCCTTAAGTCGAATATTTTTTTTTTTTTTTTTTTTATATTCGATAGGCTTGTGTTTGACCACAATCTCACCATGGTAAGTGATGATGTGGCCGAAGATGGTAAGCACACAAAGCCTAGATGGGACGCACTCCCCCATCTGGCTTCTTTACTAAAAACATATTGGAAAGGAAACCTGAATTCAAGACTGAGGGGATTTCCAAAATACCTTTTTCTTTCAAGTCCTGAATTACTACCGTCATATCTATTGAAACTTTTGTATTGAACTTCCTCAGTAAGTAAGGGGTTAAATATAGGAGTGGAGGTCTTGTCTTGAAAGGAATGCGGCCTCGGGTAATTATGTCCAAAATAAATTGGTTTGCATAATCTTTTCTGAACACTTATGAAGCGGGGAGCCTGGTCCCAAAAGTCCAGACACTTTTTCAAACAAAGAGTTTGGATTTAAGTCACCTGGGTTTCCTGCAGCCCAGTTAAAAAGATCCTGTAAACTCTGCTTTAACAGCTCCTGCTGTTCCAGCTCTGCATTAGTTAACCCCGCTAACATATTTTCAGCAGAAGCTAAAAAATCTTTTGTTTTGTTAAAATGGCATAATTCCTCCTTTACTTTTAATGCAACAAAACCTGGAGTTGCAGAATAACCCTGCAGTAACGATTTGTAACGCATGCCCTTCCAGGCCTGTGATTCAAAATGCTGAAGTTGATTAACCTTTTCAAGCCTATCTTTCTTTGCAGAGGGAATTACTCTTTTCTCATCATAATCAGTATTTAAATCACCTAATTGAAAATTGTGTGTACTCAAACTAGGATTTACTAAATATGTAGGCTGGGAACTCAATTGTTCCATTTGGTTACTGGGTCCAGGTAGATTCAGGTACGTATCTTGTTTAGTGGAAGTAATATACTGTGGTAAGTGTGTCAAAAATCCGGAAATATAACTAACCTGAGTCATCAAAGAGTCAATTCGCGGGTCATGAGTAACATGTTTTTTGTACTTACGGCGTTTATTAGGAGGTGGTGAGGCTATGCCCTTCTCATCTTCCGAAGATGAAGAAGAGTCGCCCTCACAAGGGAAAGCATCAGTGTGGGGTCGAGATGACCGCTCTTCGTCCGAAGCAGCGGCATCCGACCGATCACAAGCTCGTTCATTAGAGCTCATTCTTTCAAAAAACAACTATCACAATCACTTGGAACAACGAAATACACATTAAACCTTGAATAAACAATCAATTAAACACTATTACACTTTACTTTACTTGTTTTTTCTTATTGGTATAAGATTTTTGCATGCTTTAGCGGCAAAATCTACAAACGCTATGAGTTGACATTGACAGGTGCACTCCAGTTCACAGATATTGGCGTGCTCTGCTGTGGGTGAAAGAGACAAGAATACAAGAAAGAAGAGGATAAGTATAATGTTGCATGTTTTTAAAGGTAATATCTATGGATGCTTCTTCAACAAATGCTGTGTGTTTTGAAATCACATATAATGTGATGATTTGAGCAACCTATATTCGACATTTGTATTCGCGAGGAACCTCAAATATTCCAGGTTAAAAATTATTCGACGTTTTATTCCATATTATGATTCATGAATATGTGAAATTTCTTTCAAATCCCTTCAGTTATATCGAAATAGTTCCACAAATCTTCAAGAAAGTTTTTGTGAAAAATATTATGATTTTTTTTAATGTCAAAATATCAAATAATAGCCAAATATTCCATTAAAGGTACGTCCTAGGTACGCCTAGAATAGTTATTACGAAAATACCTTTTATAATTTTCATCACAAAGAGATCTTTTTCATTTATCAGCATTTTTCTCGTTTTAATTTCGTGGCGAAAAAACCTGCTTATTTGGACAAAAAGCTAACTCATCAATCATTGCATTATATCGTGGTAGATGACATTTGGTTGTTTTGTCTGTAAGTTGTAAGACGTGAGCGGTTTTAAGAAAATAAATTTATAAAGAGAACTAGCTTCCACTGCGCGTTTTTTCAGATGAAAAGAATAAGGATAATGTTTCGATCTAGGCTTCGTGTGCTTACCACCTTTGGCCACTTCATCACTTACCATGGTGAGATTGTGGTCAACCAGCTTATCCAGAATAAAAAAAAGAAAATTACTTATATGCACTGCTTATCTTGAATCACTACTATATTGCATTGTATTTAATCTGAATGGACTCGGAATATGAATGTATTTATGCAATTAAATTTTGTGGTACATGACGTCACAAAAACGTTACCAACTTTTTTGTTCTTAAAAAACTGATTAGGGTTATGGTATTGCCTTTTTGTAACATTTGCCTTCGTTCACAAAGGCTAGAAGGCAAGACAAGGTACATCGTTTTTATATTGGAACGAAGTTACTTATTGCGCGTTGTGAAAGGGGGCTAGACGGAAAAAATGCTCACGAAAAATTGTCATATACATATGTCAACTACATCTTTTAATGTGTTTGTCGGCTGATCGGTCCCGCGCCCATGGTGTAACTAATTATAATGTCTATAGGCGACGGTATTCACCCACCTACTTAGTAGTCACTCGTGGTATAAATAACCGGTCAAATGCGAGTCGGACTCGCGCACCGAGGGTTCCGTACTTTTTTTTTTGTTTTTAGTATTTGTTGTTATAGCGGCAATAGACAGCAGAGTCTTAGTAATAGGGATTCCGTTTTTACCCTTTGGGCATGGAACCCTAAAAACTATTTTTATAATTACATTTATGATTAAATCACATATAAAACGATTAAAAGGGTTTCTACTACCTTATTTTTTTAACTCTGTTACTATTTATATTGTTAAATGATTTACGCTGCTTCCTTAATACTTGGAGCCGCGATCGTTTTGTACAATTTGTCAAAATATTGTGACGTGCAAATATTTATTTAAAGGTATTGTTCGATTTTAGGTAGATAAAAACTTGAGAGGTGTCAAGGGACACCCGGATGGAACGAAGTTATATAAGTTATATAAGTCGAGAGAGTATATACATATATAAAAAAATAAAAAAAACAATATATATAAATAGATATATTTTTTTAATATATATATTTATATAAAATGAGAATATCTGGCTTGCTTTCTATAAGAGAGAGAGAGACAGACAGAGAAACATGCGCACGCCGCACAGCTTACAATAAAGTGACACTGACACTAAAAGTGTCGGTGACAATTTTTCGTGAGCATTTTTTCCGTCTAGCCCCCTTAAAAACTATGTACCTTGTCTTGCCTTCTAGCCTTTGTGAACGAAGGCAAATGTTACAAAAAGGCAATACCATGGTAACCCTAATCAGTTTTTTAAGAACAAAAAAGTTGGTACGTTTTTGTGACGTCATGTACCACAAAATTTAATTGCATAAATACATTCATATTCTGAGTCCATTCAGATTAAATACAATGCAATATAGTAGTGATTCAAGATAAGCAGTGCATATAAGTAATTTTCTTTTTTTTATTCTGGATAAGCTGGTTGACCACAATCTCACCATGGTAAGTGATGAAGTGGCCAAAGGTGGTAAGCACACGAAGCCTAGATCGAAACTAGCTTTCATGTGTAGCTTTCGGAACACACACATAGTTGCTTGGCGACAGATTTTCAACTTGAAGTTGGTAGCCAGCCAGTCGGGTACTACAAAGTACCCTACCACCGTGCTATGGTTTCCTCACGATGTTTTCACCGAAAGCTCAAGCTCATTGTAGGATTCCAACCCACGACCTTCGCCGCGGTATCTGACGTCACTACCAATGAGCTATCATCGCCTAAAATCAAATCACAATTTAAAATCAGACACGTCCCGTATTGAAAGCAATTTGAGTCAAATAGCGCTCAACTCAACAACTCAACTCAACTCAGATTACTTCAATATGTTCAATCTACACATACATAGCTCATCAAATGTGTGCAAACGTGTGAGTCAGATTGTTCAAATAAAACTGCTGATAGTTGAGCTCTGATCGTGGTTACAGTATAATAAACTCACAGTAGTTCAATTAAAACAAAATCATCGTAACTTTTTTGTGATATTTTTGTCTTTTGCAAATTATATGAAATCTTCTGTATTACATTTTATGAAAAAAAAAAAAAAAAAAAATTATTTAAAAAATGCAATTAGTAGGTAAATATGATATAGGACTACAACATGATGACAGTCATAGTTTTTTTAATGAATAATCAAATGGTAGCATTTATTTTGAAACTCTGTAGTCAAAATAAATGCTACCATTTGATTATGTTCAAGTATGATGATTGCAAGTTCTTTGCAGCAATTGAACATTTGCGGATTCTTGACACTCCAAAGAGAACTAAACATTTAGAAAAAAATTGATGGATGTTTTACTCCAATTTACTCAATGTAATATTTATATTATATCGAAATTCAGCTTCCATATATTTGTGTAGTAGACTGAAAAATAGTAGATGGATTGGCTTGAAATTTTACACAACGATGTATTTTAATAGGAAAGTTTCATTTATATTTTATTTCGAATTTCCCACTTAAATAGAAACAAAGCATTTTGTGAGTTTGTGTTATAAAGATAGTTACCATGGCAACGGTTATTTATACTTAGTAATGAATATTAAGGTAAGCTAGTGAATAATACAAAATCAAAAACAAAACAAATAAGTTTTATTTTCTCAGTTAAGCTACTACACTTTCCGCATACTGTACTTATAGATTATCTGTTCAAATAATTCTATGTTTGTCGAAAGAAAACGCTAGTCGGAGAATATTTTCTTTGGGGCTTATGTCGAATATCGGAAGTAATATTGTGAAGATTTTGGTAGAACGAAGACAAAAAGTAAATAAAATAGGTTCCTTTCAAACTAATGTAGTATCAAACCATCTTTGTTCCACTTCTCCCGTTAGAATTCAACCCAATACCTTGTCTCAGTTTATCAAAAACCGTATGATTGTAAAATGAGCTTCCCTCTGAGATGCTCCTACAGGAATATAGACTTAAAAAGTGGCGTGAAATTTATGCAGGGTTTGCGATGCTTCGTATTGCATTGTTTCGTTGTGTTCGCAATACGGATGTTTCATATTTTAAAATTATTATACACTAATCAGTGTTAAAACACTCTAAATAATCTAAAACATCGAACATATTAGATCTTTTGATGGTATATATTTATGCGCCCTGAATGGCGCGGACTTGTACAGAGACAAGTATGCGAGTTTGAGGAACAGCGTAAAACTGGTCTCGACGCTAAACGCGACTTGTTAAAAGCCCGACCACCCGCGGCCATTCGTTTTAATTATGTAGATGGTATACTCACGTGCAATCAGTGTGCACGGGGGTTTACCACTCAAATCGGGTACATAAGTCATCTTCGGGCCCATCAGCGTCATGCGAACTAGGAGTCGAAGTGGTCGCCATGACCGAAAACGGTCGGAGTGAATCAATCAATCAATGACGTCACAAGCTACTATTTCATACAAAAATCCATATAAACTATCAAATCATTCATCATATTGTGTCGTTTTGACATTTGATAAAAAGAAGTTGATGACGTGATTTATCATATTTTAAATATGTAAATCTTACTAATATATCTCACTAATACTATAAATGTGAAAGTTTGGATGGATGGATGGATGAATGGATGGATGGATGGATGGATGGATGGATGGATGGATGGATGGATGGATGGATGGATGGATGGATGGATGGATGGATGGATGGATGGATGGATGGATGGATGGATGGATGGATGGATGAATGGATGGATGGATGTTTGTTACTCATTTACGCCAGAACGGCTGAATGGATCTGGATGCAATTTGGCATGGAGATAGATTATAGTTTGGAATAGCACATATGCAACTTTAAATCCCGGGAAAAGATAAGATCCCTCGGGAACGCGGGTGAATCCGCGCGGAACAGTTAGAAGACGTATAATATCATTGCTTAAAATATTTAAAACCATTAATACAAGGAATATTCTTTAGAAAATAGTAATCAATTCTTATTTTTGATATGAAAATATATTCAAACCGAACCCCACTTTTGTTCAGACTTTTTGTGGGTTTAACTAACAATTAAAAAGGATCGTTTACTTTGTATCTCTTACTATTCTTTGTAGCAAGCTGAAAATGTAAAAATAACAACCTGCTCCTACAAATCCAATTAGTTTATAAAATTAAACCGCTTTTAGCAATTGTTATATCATTATTAAGTACCACTAATAACATAATTTACTTGCTGTGCCCCGCAGCTTCAACCGCGTTACCCAAGGAATTTCTTGGGATAAAAAGTATCCTGTGTTTTATTTCAGGATATGATCTACATGTGTACAAAGTTTCATCAATATCCCATTAATACTGTACAATATTCGTATGTTTCTTTTGTTAAAATCATAATGTTTTTGGTTTTTAGAAATTTTCCTACTTCAACACTAATAGTAGATATAAATGCGAATGTATCTGTTAGTTTGTCCTTCTTTCACACATCAATAATGGAGTAAGATAGAATGAGGTAGAGATAAAATTTGCTTAGAAGCGTTTTACATCGCCGAGCAGTCCGCGTAACTTTACGGCCCACGGCATGCCCCCTCAGCCTCCAACTTTCTGTCCTCCCCAAAAAAAAGAAGGTCGAATTACAGAAGTCACCACCGGTACGGAAGTCAGCCAACTATGAAGAACCGACAAGAAACTAAGCAAGGTTACATTTCTGGACCATCTGACTACATTGGCTGTATTTTTTCAAATTTTTAACAATTTTATACTCATACTAATATAAAAATATAAATTGAACTAGGATCTCCGGTTTAAAGATCAGTAAGTAAATCAGTTTTACGATTTCGATATCCAACTTTAAGCCAATAAATAATTCAACAAAACCAATTAAGATTTGAATCGGCACTTTAATATTTTAACGTAAATTGATCGAAACTTGAATTATTGGTGCCTTTGACGATGCTATCAAGCAATTAATGAAACGTGAAAATGTGGCTTTATTCCAAATTGTTCATTATCTGAAATTAAAATCTTACTGAAATAAGGTTTCTATATTGGGTCTAGAATGGATAAGATTAGGATTGAGGTTAGACATAGACAGTTTGAAAGAGGCACCAGGGACTGAAAAGGTTAAAAGACATGGAATAAAAGTCATGTGACCAAAGAGTAGATAGAGGAAGATCGAAAAAGATATACCACTTTTTAAATAGACACGACAAAAACAGGCAGGTTCATACACATACATGTCTAACCTGGACAGCTACTGTAGGTAGCATTTTTAACCAACCACGCCAATCGGCCCATTCAATAGGAGTGAAACGAATAGCAGGCCAAATGGAAGAATAATACACATTGTACATTATCATAAATGATAGGAACCATTAACGACAAGTAGAAATGATAATGATATAATATATGTAGTTCGAAGATAAATAAGAAGAAAAAAATACAGAAAAAAGGCAACACAGTCAATTCTTAATTTTTTTTTTTCAGTTCAAGGCCAACTTCTGAACTTCTGTAGTCGACTGTCCTCATCGAGAAATACAAGACTTTGATTTTGACAGATATAATTATTATTATGTACTGAAGGAACACCTCAATCGATGAATTTTCTCTAAATGTAATTTTCCTACTATGGATTCTAAACATTATAACAAACGTAAAAAGATAAAGAAGAAATTAAGACAACAATTATTTAATTAAATTGAAATTTCCCTGGTTTTATCAAGCTGATTTTAGTGTAGAATAACGGACAGAGAAGTAATCAAAATATATGTAATTAAGGAATTATGTATAAAAGGAACTAATTAAATTGTAGATTTGCTATGAAAGTTAGAAATGTTGCCGTGGACTTGGCTGTTAAAAACTGTACAGACAGGGCGACTATTTAGTCTCATCAAATATTCGTCTAATCAGTTGAGTAGCTTTCGACTGTGACTACGTGCGCGTGGAATTATCTGGGTGATTTTTAAGAAAAAACCTTTATCGTTCCCTAGGGTCCAAGGTATTGCATACTGCATAACCATGAAAGCCAACAAGCAGCAGAACTCATTTATTCAATTTAAGCCCTGGTAAGGCACTTATGAACGTTTACAATTGACTCTACCACCGGTTCGGAATACACTTAAACTGAGAAGACTCCGGCAAGAAACTCAGCAAAGCATTTTTTTTCTTTCGCATTTACATTAGTGCTTTTGGATGCGAAATGGTTGATAGGTGGTCTATTTGATGCAAGCCTATAGAAACTTGCAATTAATTAATTTTTAAAGACCTTTTTGCCGATAAAATTGAAATCCCCTGTTGCAATATTATTGGCAAAAAGGTATTTAAAAATTTGTTAAAAACTCTGTGAAATCTGTCCAAATTGTAACTTTATTACAAAAAAGTTATTATAAGCATAACTGTTTGTACTACAGTGTCATTTTTAAATTTATTATTGATGGATATCAAAAAGGAATGTAATTGTAAAATTATGTTTCAATTAATTATTGGAACTTTACGAAATGAGCATCTATATAATAAATGCACGTGTTTTCAGTTGCCTTCACTGCCACATAAGTTGCCACGTCTGCATTCCCGTTTGATGTCGGAACGTTGTTTCATATCGTCCAGTTAAAATTAATTGTGTACGTGGCTTGGCATGAAATTAAACTGAAGATCCAATAATGTTATTTTATTAACAATTTAATTTAGTTAGCTTCGGAATTTTAAAATATTATCGATAATGAAGTAAAATAACAAGATAAATAGTATCATTTTCGTTTTCTTTTCTAAAGGAGTCCAAGGCGATGATAGCTCAGTGGTAAGTGACGTCGAATACCGCGGCGAAGGTCGTGGATTCGAATCCTACAATGAGCTGGAGCTTTTCGTGAAGGAAAACCATCGTGAGGAAACCATAGCACGGTGGAAGGGTACTTTGTAGTACCCGACTGGCTGGCTACCATCCTCAAGTTGAAAATCTGTCGCCAAACACCTATCGGTGTGTTCCGACAGCTGCATTTGAGAGCCAGTTCCCATCTAGGCTTTGTGTGCTTACCATCTTCGGCCACATCATCACTTATCATGTGGTTAAACACAAGCCTATCCAGAATTTTTTTAAAAGTCCAAATTACGAACATCAAAATACTCTTTTACGAAAAAAAGTATTGCTTTGTGATGAAAAACACTCTGAAAAAAAGAACCAGTAATCAAAAAATCTAAGTCCTTACATACTTACTTACAATACAATGAAGGTCGAGGACTATTATATAGAGGATACAAGTCAACAAAGCTCTTTTTTGTAAAAAAAATCTTAACAATAGTCCATACAAATTACGCTGTCTCAACTTCTCTTGTATCAAACGAAAATCACCCTTTGATTAATCAACAGTTCATTTGCTAGAAACATGGCCGCTAAAATGGCGCCAGAAGTAATTCTGATTTGAAAGTAGCACGCTGAAGATATATTAGGCTGATGGGATCTGTGCCAGGGATGTAGAAAAAGGTTTTTAATTTTTAAGCGTAAAGTGTGTTTTTAGGGTTCCGTGCCAAAAGGACCTAGCGGGAATTTATTAAGCTGAAGCCTTCGTTTTCTTTGTCTGTTAAAATACGGTATAAAACAAAAAGTTAAAAATATTTATAATGACTTCATTTTTTGTATGTAGTTTTGAGACGACCGAATAAAAATGCTTTGAGCACATATCACATAATTACTTTGAGTTTTTGAGTATGTAATAAACAGATACGAGAGTAGCTTAAATTTCAAAATACCAACGTTATTACAACAATTTTAAAACGGGTTCCCAGATAATAATAAAATACGTTTATTTCAACAACTTAGTGTACAAGATAATCTATCTATATATATAAAAGGATAAGTCCTGACTGATCTATCAACGCCCAGCCTAAACCCTTAGACCTAGAAAGCAGATTTTTTCCCAGGTGTTGTTTTTAAAACTTGACCGAGGAATAAGAACGGATTTTTCGAAATTCAACCTTTAAGGGGGTGAAAAGGGGGTTGAAAGTTTGTAGGAAAGTCAGTCATTTTTGAAGCTAGAATCATGAAACTTTGTTTTTAGACTATCAATTAAAAATAAAGAAACATGTGTATTAGCATTTTTTAAACTTCTGCCCCTGAATGGGTGAAACGGGGGTTGAAAGTTTGTATGGCAGTCCGCCATTTTTTGAAGTTAGAACCATGAAACTGTGTTTTTAGGCTAACAATTAAAAATAAAAAAACACGTGTTTTAGCGTTTTTTTAATTCCACCCCTGAGGGGGTGAAACGGGGGTTGAAAGATAGTATGGAAATCCGCCATTTCTGAAGCTAGAAGCATGAAACTTTAAATTAATAATTAGAAATAAAGAATGGGTGAAACGGGGGTTCAAAGTTGGTATGAAAAATGAGAAGGCCTGACTCACTGACTCATCAACGCCCAGTCTACAGTCTACAACCCAGATAATAATAAAATACGTTTATTTCAACAACTTAATGTACAAGATAATCTATATATATAAAAGTAGAAGTCCTGACTGATCTATCAACGCCCAGCCTAAACCCTTAGACCTAGAAAGCTGAATTTTTTCACAGGTATTGTTTTTAAGATGTAGACGAAGAATAAGATAGGATTTTTCGAAATCCCATCTCTAAATGCGTAAAAAAGGGATACGCGAGTGAAACCGCGGGGCGGAAAGCTATTGTAAACATATAATCCGCCCGCCGTCGACACGGAGTTCATTCTCACACCTTAGAACCAAATTGGTCGCGTACAGTGCGCTTTGAGAGACATTTTCTCGCGCGCACGATCAGGTTATGGAATGAGCTCTCTGTAGAGGTTTAGGACTACAGCATGGGGTTCTTCAAAAGAGGAGTAAGAAGGTTAATGCAAGGTCGGCAACGCGCTCGTGACGCCTCTAGTGTTGCAAACGTCTATAGGCTACGGTAACCGCTTACCATCAGGTGGGCCGTAAGCTTGTTTGCCACCTAGTGGTATAAAAAAAATATAAACGTAAAAAGTTATGATTTATAAAATGAAAATTGGTAAGTAACAAAAGTAATTTATGGTCAGAAATGTGTTAGGTTACAGAGCCACAATATTAAGTTGGTTTTATTTTTGTACAGAATCCGCCGTGCATTAGTCCGACTAGCACTTGTCCGTTTTTAATCCAACATCTATCGAGAACATTTTTATTGAACAATGGGTAATATGACTTATCTCAACTGCATACAGTCCAGTTTAGCTCTATTTACACTGTGATCAAAAAAATACATCATGGATTTATAGAATTTGAGCCGAAATGCGCAAATTCTTAATGATTATTTGGATAAAATGATATCGTGTGCCATTATTTTCACTTTGTATAAAAACAATATGTGTGCCAAGTTTCATCAAAATTCGTTCCGTAGTTTTTGCGTGACCGAGTATCTAAAAAACATCCATTGCACATTATTTCACATTTATTATAGTAATAAGATATGTTAAAATAAATATTTTACGTTACTTTGCTTATTTTTACGTTAAGCTTTTTTTACGATACTACTTTTCTCCGATCGAAATACGTTTTCTGTAACCACTTTGAGTGTATGGAAGAAATAAGATCATCCTATTATTTTAAATATGAAAGTTTGCATCTTTGTTGCTCAATCACGCTAAAACCGCTGAGCGGATTTCAATGAAATTTGGTACACATGTAGATCATATACTGGAATAAAACATAATATACTTTTTATCCTGAGAATATATGAGATCCATCGGGAGAGCGGGTGTAACCGCGGGGACAGCAAGTGGCTTTATAAAAGAAACGATTTTATTAGTGATTTTATTAGATAATTAGTTAATCATCGAGAAACCTATTTAATTAAAATATATATGTTTGTAACACTACTTTACATCGACTACTTAAGACGACAAATGTCCAATTCGACTCCTACTAGTCTCATTTTCTGGTAAAGGAAAACACATTTTTTTTATGTCATTAGGTTGACAAACGGGCAGACGGTCCACATGATGGTAAGTGGTCACCGCCGCCTATGGACATTTGCAATACCAGGGTGATTGCCGATGTGTTGCCGACCTTGACGACCTCCTTTTACTCCCTTATGCCAGCCTTATTTCTTGAGAGCCAGTTCCCTTCGTTGTTTTATAATTACTTACATAATTATTTACCATAGTTTACGGCTAAAGTAAATTAACGAAACTGTTACAAATAAGCTCAATTCATTAATGCTTCAAGAGGGCAATTTTCCCCGCTTATTTTTAACGTAAGCTGTCTGTCGCTGTCATATATCAGTCTTAGAATAAAATCCTTCCCGTCGGCGGATGAAGCATTTTTCATTTTTAAGCCATTATAATGGTAACTGTTCAAAATATCCGGGATATAAAACGATGCGCTTTTTTTGGGTATTTTTAAAAGGTGTGATGATAAAGTGCTCATTAGAAATACCTACTATAGGAGGCTTGTGTTTATTATGTTTAAAAATATTTATATTCTTTATGAGTATGAAAGTATTAGGTGGGCTAATTTTTGGAAATGCATATTCTTGGTTTATTATGATAATAATTTGTTCTAAATTGTTGTTGCAAGTTGTAGTAAATCACATTTTAGTAAATTTTATAAATGTAGTACCTACTAAGTTAGTAACCATAAAAAAGTCCTGATAAATTAATTGGTACCAATTTTTATTTGCACATTTTACGAGCTACCAATTTCTCTAAAGACTTGACTTATTCGATCTAATCCAGATGTATGGTTACCCTATCTACCTCACCGGTCCGACATTAATCCTCTTTCCATCAGTGAAATAAAACAGGAAACACATAAACAGAGGGACACATCCGTAGTTTAATCGTCTCTACATACCAAATGCCCTAGAGACGGCTGCATCCATAGAAATCTAATTTAACTCTCAAAACTGTACTCGAATTTAAAAAAATGCCATAATAATCACAGTTTTGGTACAATCAAATTAACAGTGGGGTTACTAACTCTTATTACGATTTAATTCGGTCTGAACTGAATCGGCTTTGTGTCAATGGACGTCAGAATGTATGGACAAAAGTGACAATTGACAGAAAAAAAACTCAAAAAAAAAAGACTCGCGCACGAAGAGTTCCTTAAAAATGGCAAAAAAATCACGTTTGTTTTATCCCTTAAATATTTATTTTATTCTGTTTTTAGTATTTGTTGTTATAGCGGCAATAGAAATACATCATCTGTGAAAACGTCAACTGTTTAGCTATCGCGGTTCTTGAGATACAGCCTGGTGACAGACAGACAGACGGACGGACAGACAGCAAAGTCTTAGTAATAGGGTCCCGTTTTTACCCTTTGGGTACGGAACTCTAACAATCAAGTTTATAATGTCTGTTCTTGGTAGTATGTTTAACCGACAACCAGCCGCCTGTGGAATTTTTTTTAAGGCGTTGATTACTCATTGGATACCCTGACCGGGCTGGTTACCATCAAGTACCTAAAGTGTCTTGCAGCAGCTGAACTGAATAAAGTAGTTAAACTCAAACGTGACCGTGGTAAAAAATCCACTTCCTAGATATATTCAATTAGATTTCTATGTAAGCTTCTAACGACGTACAACCTGAATTCTGTTCAGATGTTCCATTTTTCCGGCACTCGTTGAAAATGAGCGCTTTGGCACAAATTTGTTCAGCTATTGTGCTTTTGAATGTGAAAACTTGTGTTCATATTTTACATATACTATGTAGGTACTGCATGGACACGATGTTGGTCCGCGATGAACACCGAAACCACTAAACCGATTATGATCTTGAAACTTGGCACAAAAATTAGACCCTGGAATATGTGATAGGATACATTTTATCCCGAGAAAAGATAAGATCCCGGTTGAAACCGCGGAGGGCAGGTAGTTATTATTATAGGTACCGTTTTTATGCACAACTATTTAGCTATCGAGCATTTCAGACATTGTAAGGAAAAGAAAGAAATTTAAATTTAAAAAAATGCCACAAATGGTTCCAAATAAGCATAATGCTGGTCTTGTAGCTCTAGCTTTCGGTGAACAATCACCTCGTGAGGAAACTATAGCGCGGTGGTAGGGTACTTTGTAATACCTGACTGGCTGGCTACCACCCTCAAGTTGAAAATCTGTTGCCAAGCACCTATTGCAGTATTCGGACAGCTGCACTTGTGAGCCACATTATCACTTACCATGGTGAGATTGCGGTCAAACACAAGCAAAAAATCTAAAAAAGATAACTTTTATTAAAATGATACCTTAGCAGCCGGTGAACTGGATGGCTCATCAAACAAGGCCCACACTTTAGGCTTAAGCCTCTGCCATACGCCAAGGTCTCCAGATAAATAGGACTCCTCATAGCCGAAGAGCCTCGCAATTTCCTCTTCTGAAGGCTTTTCGCTGTCGATGTCCAGCTTGTCGAGGATTGCGAGGGTGTTCTGGTGACAAAAAAAGAATGGTTACTGGAAAGTTTTGGTCAACAAGGCATCCTAACTGGTACAGGCATACAGGCCGTCGACAGGGAGTTCATCCTCACACCTTAGAACCAAATTGGTCGCGTACAGTGCGCTTTGAGAGACATTTCCTCCCGCGCACAATCAGGTTGTGGAATGAGCTCCTTGTAGAGGTGTTCCCTAGAGACTACAGCGTGGGGTTCTTCAAAAGAGGAGTAAGAAGGTTTATGCAAGGTCGGCAACGCGCTCGTGATGCCTCTGGTGTTGCAAGCGTCCATAGGCTACGGTAACCGCTTACCATCAGGTAGGCCTGTTTGCCACCTAGTGGTATAAAAAAAACACACGTGGAAGAATGAATCTTTGTTTATTACAGATACTCAATCAATAGCTTAAAACCATAGACTTCAAATTGACAGAACGTTCCATATACAAATACTGTACTGTGAATATAGACTGTAGTTGTCTATAGGAGGTACCTATTGGCCGCAGAGTCCATTCTCTATGTCTAAGTGTAAAACCGGCAGTTAATTGGCAACTATTTATCTATCAAATCCGTCATAATCTATAGGGTTTTGACGAGCGGGTGTCTCTTCTGTTTGCACTATGTTCGACTTTTTTTGGCACATGCATGGTTGTTTATGTTTTTTTTTTTTTATTTATGTCACAAGTGACAACGAGGCAGGCGGTTCACCTGATGGTAAGTGACAACCGTCACCTATAGACATTGGCAACACCAGGGGATTGCCAACGTGTTGTACACCTTATTACAATGCCTTAAAGGCGAACTGGCTCTCAAGTGCAATTGACGGAACACACCAACAGGTGCTTGGCGACAGATTTTCAACTTGAGGGTGGTAGCCAGCCAGTCGAGTACTACAAAGTACCCTACCACCGTGCTGTGGTTTCCTCACGATGTTTTCCTTCACCGAAAACTCAAGCTCATTGTAAGGATTCGAACCCACGACCTTCGCCGCGGTATCCGACGTCACTTACCACTGAGCTATCATCGCCTGCTGTTAAAAAGGCATATTAAGGGAGAGAAACGACTTTACTATGTTTATTTAATTCCCAGCATTCATTGCTGCAACATCAAACCTCCCTTTGAAAACGGTTTAGAGTTATAAGTTGAAAAATGGAGAGACACTGCGTTGACAGAAAGTACGATTAGTTAGTAATATAATAAACTAGATTTTTACCCCTTCAGGGTTGATTGTCAAAAATCCCTTTTTTAATAGATGTCTACGATTTAAAAGGAAAATTGCTTAATTTTATGTTTTTAGTTTTGGCTGTAGCATGGGTCAGTCAGTCAGGTAAAATATTTCTTTTATTAATTGTAGATTCCAAAAAGAATTGAAAAAAAAAGGTGTGATTTACAATATTTTAAAAACCTCCAAAAGTTTCACGGAAATAAAGTAAATGTTTAATAAATAAAGTAAAACCAGTGACTCGCGAAAATTTTGTGTCTATTTGAAAAAAATCATAAACTGAATCGACGAATAACTAACTCGGTTGAGAGCCCTAAGCGCTCGCCAAATAGTCCGCGTAAGGGTGTCTATGGTCCCTCAGACCTCCCCAAAAAAAAATGACAAATGAAATTCCATATAAATTATTCACGTGAATCGTTTGAGAAATGCGACCTGTAGAAAGAAGACAAACGAACAGACAGTCGGACAGCTGAACAGACATACGAAAGCACTTTTGCCCAAGCTGAAATGGAGACGCTTCGCTCGCTCGGTCAATAAATCCTACTAATCTTACTAATTTTATAAATGTGAAAGTTTGGATGTTTGTTACTCATTTACGCCAGAACGGCTCAAGGGATCTGGATGAAATTTGGCATAGAGATAGATTATAGTCTGGAATAGCACATAGGCTACTTTTTATCCCGGGAAAAGATAAGATCCCTTGGGAACGCGGGTGAAATCGCGCGGAACAGCTAGTTAAAATAAATCAAACAAATATCAAGTAATGTTTATTCGGCATCACAAATAGGCTTGTACAACAAGCAGGCTTGTAGTAAACTTTTAACGAACCTAGTTGTGAATGTAGAAAGAGTCAAGTTCACAAAACTTTGTTGACGATGGACCTTTTATTCGACCTTGGATTTATGCTATACTAGCTTTCCACCCCGCGGCTTCACCCACCTCGGGTTCCACCCCCCAGGGGGAAATAAAATAAAATATAGACCATATTACTCTTTTTTTTTATGTCAATAGGTTGACAACTTACCATCATGTGGACCGTCTGCCTGTTTGTCAACCTATTGACATAAAAAAAAACTACTTATAATAGGTGATTTTTTTAATAATCGGTGGTAGGAAATCGGAAAGTATTTTTGAGTTTATCTATTACAAAGAATCGAATCTTTTTTTTGTTTTTAATAGAGGGCAAGAGAGCATGCACCTGATGTTAAGTGAACCCCACCACCCATGCATACCACGCCACACCCAAGGGTTCACAGGTATGTTGTCGACCTCTTAAAAGGGAATACGCTGTTTTCTTTATAATATTACAGTAATTTAGAAGTTTAGAGAAATCTCGAGAAATTACAGAATTACCTTTTTAAAATTTTAAACGTTTCATCAAACACAAATTATGTCTAAAACCTTACTATACAGTAGCAAAATATATGAATGATGGCAAAGCATGGCAATGAGTTGCTCCTCTTAAACGATATTATACAATGTATCCATTATTATATTTAAAAGAGAAAAGAGGGACTATTGTAAAAAAATAACCGGGGAGTTTGTTTCGCCGTTTCTTCTCCTGACAGGTCTTTATTTGGAAATGGTGGTAACAGTAACAATAGCATTAAAAATAGCAATAAGACGTTCAATAAGTGTTCCTTAAGTGTCCCAAAATTGAATAAAACATTTTGAGTTTGAGTTAAATAAGATACAGTATAGTATGAATTCAGTTTGCGTATGGCTATAAAACTCTATGTTAAAAATCACGGCGATCCATTTCTCTGTTATTACGTGAAGGACAAAGTAACCCTTTGTATTAGGTACTCGACTGGCTGGCTACCACCCTCAAGTTGAAAACCTGTCGCCAAGCACCTGTTGGTGTGTTGACAGTTGCAGTTCAGAGCCAGTTGCCTTTAAGGCGTTGTTAAAAGGTCGACAACACATTGGCAATCGGCCTGGTATTAATAATGCCATCTGGTGACCGCACTGATCTCCTGCCTGCTTGTGTTATAAAACAAAATGGATAACTGCACAGAAATCTAGTCGACAGAAGTAGTGAAGCTGAATTGGTGCGCTCTAAGCGCTAGAAAACTAACCTCAAAATACTCCATCGATAGGACAAGCCACGTTAAAACACTGCAAAATTTAATAACACAGAAATAGAGCCAGCACTCTAAAAGAGTGTTCCAAAATCTCCTAGTTGACGCGACCATTTGAATTCGCCGCGTATTCGGCAATGGCTCGTAACTCAAACGGATAGCGGGGTTGACCGCATCGCGACCGATCCGATTTCCTGATAGGGCTGCCACTAGTTTGTTTTTACCTTTAAAATTATTTTCGTAAATTTTATTTGTAAAAAACCCTACCCTAATTAAAACAGGGAGTCCCATGTTTTTCAGTATTATGTTAACAAAGAGAACTTTTCATTTGCTCTCGAATTAATTACTTATACATTCCGCGTCCTATGTCATTTACAGGAGAGAAAAAGGGACAAAATAAATTATTAACCTAACCTCATTAACCCTTTTCAAGAGAGAGAGAAATATTAATTTAAATTATTCCAAAATATTACTCAAAATTCAACCTTTACATAAAACGGTTCGTTTCACTCGATTAAATTATCATTTGATTCCGTTTAACTTGAATTAGATATAAATCAATTTGTTTTGAATTATATCGTATTTGAATGGGTTTATTCATTTCACTTGGAGTCAATTTATTTCGCTTCAACAAATTCAATATGGTTTCATTTGATTTCATATCTGGGTCTATATTTTTGAACGTGAGATGTTTGACTTTGTGATCTTATATTAAACATATCGAACTTAATTTATAATTAATGTATTTGTACAGGTAATGTTGTGATATCTGTGTTTTTTTTTCTTGCACACAACTACTTTCTTTAAGAGGTAAGGTTTGTTTTTGTTTCATTGTAGAGGGTAATCTTTGGGATTACAAAACTGATTCAAAAATTTTTTACACCAATGGAAAGCTAACTGTCAAACATAGACTAACGTCTAATATATAAGAGGAAACGCTGCCAGCCTGCTGGGAACCTTGCTGATCGGCAGCAGCGGCAGCCTCGAAGAAGTTTTTTATATATTATAGTTGTATGTGTTTGTAAATTTTGTACATTTATATAATTACTAGTGGGCCCAGCAGACGTGTCCTGCCCTGAAAATAAAACTTAGAACCCGATTCCAGCGCCACCAATTGCGAAACTAAACTATCTGTCAGTCCAATCTCGAGACAATATGTCAAAACGTCGTTCTATACAAAATGTATGACAAAAATAATTTTCTTCATTATTCATTTTTTTGGTGAATTTTTCGTATTTTTTAATCCTATGTGTTATTCCTGGTTCTAAGCTACCTCCCCATCAATTTTCAGCCAAATCGGCTCAGCCGTTCTTGAGTTATAAATAGTGTAACTAATACGACTTTCTTTTATGTATGATACAGGTAAACTTCATTCGATTGTTAAAAACCACAAATCTTCGACTGTGACATTCCATTTTTAAAATACCTACCACGTGCCAACCCTATTTGAATGGCATTTTTATGGTCAGGACGTGTACTTACTGCCTTTGCTTTAAAAGGCGTTTCAGACGTTTCTTGGGCCATAATAGCTATTTTATTTGAAGTTGCTTTATTTATTTTTAAGGCAAAAAATGGGCCAAAAATTTATACGTGGGATACCTACGTAGATAATTAAGATTGATGAACACAAATAATAGCTTTAAAGACGTAACTATTACTATTATGTTATTAAATAAGCTAGCGACTAAATAAATATGATTAATTAACAGTTTAAATACAGGCCAATAATGAATTTATACTCCAAATAACCGTAATATCTTTACTTGAACTTAGGATTCAATAAATCCACATTCCCCAAGCATTTGAACATTATGTTGCGAACTTACATTATATTTAATTAAAGGATGAAACACGATAATCCTTAGAAGATACTAATTTTTACATTGTATTTTCATCTCGTTCAATCAAAAATGGATCAAAATTATCATAGAATTCTAAAACGAACGTTCAAAGTCATGGATACACAATCTGGCCAAACATTTAACTCCGCTGCCGTGTTATTAAAATTCTTGTGAGAAGAATTATTGAAGGCTATCGGCTCAGCTGGGACAGTCTCTCAGGCTCATAGAAATCTAAATAAATGTATGGAAGTGCCGTTTACTTAGCACCAATGCGTACCGTGTATGAATTAGGATGTTTTGGACTCCAGTCACATTACATGTATCCTTTTTACGCTAGTTACCTGAAAGAAATCGCTTTAATGATAAGGCCACATTCTTATTAAATCTTGTGTCTTGAAATCACGTCCCATTGGTACTGTTCCAGTAAATTTACCGGCCCTGTTTACAATCATTGAAGATCCACAAAATCGCATGTACGATATTTCCATTTATTCTCTTTTTACTCATGATACTAGCAATTGCTATGTATAAGTACAAATAAATAGCCAATGTGCTGCCGTCATTTGCATAATATGAAAAAGAGCACCTTTTTCCATAACCAGAAATTTTTAAATAATAATAAAGCTTTATATAATTCCGTACGAAAAAAAAAAACTTAATCAAAAATTAAGTATATTTTTAACAAAAGCTCCCTTTGCTATATTTGTAGTTGTGTCTTGTCATCTAAGGATACAATAGAAAATGTTTATTTAGCTCTAGACATACAATTAAACAAAACCGGCCAAGTGCGAGTCGGACTCGCGCACGAAGGGTTCCGTAAAAAGGGCAAAAAATCACGTTTGTTGTATGGGAGCCCCCCTTACGGAACCCTCATAATTATCAAAATTTACAACGCTACAGTTAACCTACGCTTAAAATAGTGGGTATTGCAACTATATTATCAAACACATGACCGGTTTTCGCTCTTGTGTAGTTCATTTTGAGCCTGGTATACGACAAACGATAAAATATTCTAATATTACGAAACATTCTAACAACACTTACTTCTAATAGGATTATTTACTTTCTGTTGAGTGCAAAGTAAACTCAGTATTTGACTTTGCTTAGCTCTTGAGGAAATGTGCTAAAAGATATTAACAAACATTTTGAGGCCTCTTCACTTGACTATGCAGTATATATATATTACTAGCTGTTCCGCGCGGTTTCACCCGCGTCTCCAAGGGATTTTATCTTTTCCCGGGATAAAAAGTAGCCTATGTGCTATTCCAGACTATAATCTATCTCCATGCCTTTCATTCAGATCCATTCAGCGGTTCTGGCGTAAATGAGTAACAAACATACATCCATCCAAACTTTCACATTTTGTCGATAAGTTGAGAAACAGGTAGATAGTCCATCTGGTGGCAATAGTAATTGTACGCCACTTTACAATACTATAGTCCGTTCCATATGGATTGGCAATAAAGGTCATTGACTGTCCATGATCACTCGAAGGTCATTGACTGTCCTTTACCATGTTCACTCGATTGACTTTATTATTATGGTACCGAAACATGCACCGTGATAATCAAGCGATAGCAGTTTTGCGACAAAGTATAGCGAGAAACAGGTTTAGGTGAACATAGTAAAGGACAGTCAATGACCTTTATTGCCAATCCATATGGAACGGACTATACGCTTATTGCCAAAGTGTTGCCAACCTTTTTTTATGCCTTACATAATTAACCTTAGCGGCAAGGCACCGTTACGCGATCAAAGCGACTATGCCACTTCTAATACTATTGATTAACATTTCTATGTACAGTCCGAAGTAATCCCGGATAATGGAATGGTGATCCCTTGTTTATGTCCCGGGTACCCGGATAAAAAACGCCTATTTCGATTATGTTGCGGATAGACAGACAATAGACATACAAAAAGCATATTGGTTTTTAAAGCTTAATAGGAAAGTGTAAAAATAGGTAAACTCGTATAATTTGATAGTTGAGTTGATATAAGTTGTGGAGAGTTTGAACTCAGGTATCATAGCCATGTAAATTGATACAAACAAAACACTGAAATGTTCACCCTGTATTAGGCAGCGTTATAATAATTTTCAATGCAATATTTGTCTCAATTTCGGTCTTCTAACTAAAATTTTCATTCTTAGAATATTATTATTAGGCATAATATAATGTTTGTGTCTTGTTTTGTGATCTTCTATGTTTTTCTTTATATGTCAAGATTTTTTGTTTTTTGTGTGTTCTATCCAGTTGTTCGTGACGTTTCTCTTGGCGGCGACTGAAAATCAGTGCTGTTATCCGGTCAACGGTTAACAGTGTTTTACTGAGTCTACTGAGTTTACTGGTCAACGGTTAACAGTGTTTTACTGAGTCTACTGAGTTTACTGGTCAACGGTTAACAGTGTTTTACTGAGTCTACTGAGTTTACTGGTCAACGGTTAACAGTGTTTTACTGAGTCTACTGAGTTTACTGGTCAACGGTTAACAGTGTTTTACTGAGTCTACTGAGTTTACTGGTCAACGGTTAACAGTGTTTTACTGAGTCTACTGAGTTTACTGGTCAACGGTTAACAGTGTTTTACTGAGTCTACTGAGTTTACTGGTCAACGGTTAACAGTGTTTTACTGAGTCGCTGACCAATTTTGATGTCACACAACACCACCACCTACTTTATTAATTTTTTTATTTTTTATTGTTTTTCAAATATATATTATTATGTATGTTTGTGGTGTTGTGTGTATTTTTTCAAAATAAATATGTTTTCTTTCTTTCTTCTTTCTCTTCTTTCTTCATTCAAATAATAGAGTTAATTCAAATAAGGTAAATATAATTGATTTAATTATTAACTCAAACTCAAAATATTTTTATGAAATGAACTCATTAAAAGTACTTATTTTTATTTATTTATTTATAGACGAGCCGCTTAGGAGCTGATGTGTCTACATCTTGCAGTGTTGAAGTAAGGGTCGCACTTCATCGATCACTTATGCAGTTTATTAGTTTTTGTCCAGTTGTCCAGTCGGTTTTTAAAAGCGTTTGTTGAGGTCGCTGATATCACATCATCGGGTAACCGTTTTAATCGAAACTTTATTCATAATTAGCTACACTTGTCTTGTAAGCGTCTTGACATATGAGAATCTAGACTCGCACGGTTCGGAATGTTGCTTTTGCGTCGGCAATAAACTCTACAATTATTTTTATGGATGGAGCATTAACTTGTGACGTCACGATTCATGTGATTTTCCTGCGATATTCTCGACAGTTTTAACAATAATGACGTCTAGCGATTTGAAATCGATTTTACAAATATCTAAAAGAACACTAAAAAGTTTTTTTTTTTAATATGCTGACTTAATTCTTCAAGTTTTTACTGAGCATATTATGCTCAAATCAATATAGGTTCCACTTACAAAATTTACTAAGCACAAACCATCCCTAAAAATAACTCTCGAGCTAAATATCTAATGAATGAGGAGTTAAAGAGAATGTAAGCGACAGAAGTTGCAAAAGGGATTTCGGCTGACATATGAAATCGGCTCCTTTTTATTTTATGTCAAAAGTAGGTACAGTGAGCTACGTTGCGCATCTCTATCTCTGGTAAGTTAGATTTAGATGGGTTTTGGCGAAGAAGTAGCTCAGATCACGGAGAAATAATTAAGATTTAGATTAAGAGAGATTTATGCTTAATGTTTCTGGATGTTTCTGGCAGATGAAACAGCGTAGTGATTATATCTATCTAGTTGTATTAGGATATTTGCATTTTATTTGTGATCACAGTATTAGTTATACTGGTTCACCTCAAAAATAGCCTAGAAATCGAACTCACTCTCATTAAGTGGTAGCCATAGGTAGTAAGCACTTTTTTAAAACTATGTCTCGTAATACACATTTATCTGAGAACGGAACCATAGCTTGTTTATTTTTAAAGCAGCGCCATCTATTGACTGCGCTAGTAAATATTCAGATAAAAACCATAATTCCAATATAAACAAACGTTACAATATTCAAAAGAAATAAATTATGTTTTTGTGACGCCGAACAAAATATTTGTTGCAGATTAAAAAAAACGAGCTCAAAATTAGAAAACAGAGAGAGAATTCGGAGGTATAGGTAAAACTTAATTATGTCATGTAGGCTACAAGTTTTCATCTCAAATCACATAAAAAAAATGCAAATTTAACAAATATACAACCAATTAAATTCATGAAGTCTATAACATGTAATACTATAATATTTTTGAATGTTTTATGAATGCTAAATGCCAAGCATCTCTTTTGCCAGGTCATTTATCCACCTGAATATCGTTAAAGAAGAAAAATCTAAATCAAAACTCACTTATTCAGTTTAGTCCCTGGTAAGGCTCTAATTAACGTTTACAATTGACTCTACCACCGGTTCTATTTTATATTTATTTTATTATTTTAGGAAAACTTACAGCTAACATAACAGACCAATATACACATAAAACATGAAGGCCATTTAAAAGTTCTCACATATAACAAAGACTTATACACAAAAATAAAGTAGACAAAACATTAATAAAAATAGATTATTTAAAAAAAAAGTTTTTCGGAATTCATTTAAACTGAGAAGACTCTGGCAAGAAACTCACTAGAGAACTACACTTTTGAGGCGATGATAGCTCAGAGGTAGTGACGTCGGATACCGCGTCGAAAGTCGTGGGTTCAAATCCTTCAATAAGCTTGAGCTTTCGGTGAAAGGAAAACACCGTGAGGAAACCATAGCACGGTGGTAGGGTACTTTGTAGTACCCGACTGGGTGGCTACCACCCTCAAGTTGAAAATATGTCGCCAAGCACCTATTTTTTATTGTGATAAGCTTGTGTTTGAACACAATCTCACCATGGTAAGTGATGATGTGGTAAGCACACAAAGCCTAGATGGGTACTGACTCTCAAGTGCAGCTGTCGGAACACACCGAAAGGTGCTTGGCGACAGATTTTCAACATGAGGGTGGTAGCTAGCCAGTCGGGTACTACAAAGTACCCTACCACCATGCTATGGTTTCCTATCGGTGTATTCCGACAGCTGCAATTGAGAGCCAGTTCCCATCTAAGATTTGTGTGCTTAACACCTTCGGCCACATCATTACTTACCATGGTGAGATTGTGGTCAAACACAAGCTTATCAAAAATAAAAGTAAATAAAGGATTTACACTCTAGAATTTAAAATAAATTAACCTTCTGAAATACTCTGACTTCTCCATAATGCAACGGAGACGCTGATGAGCACAATAGATAACAAATCGAACTGTCGACATCTGTTACCGTTTCTAATGGAATTCCGTTCATTTGCAGACCCCAACCTTTAGGCCCTTGTACTCAACAGCCAAACACCCTTGACCTGCCTATGCTACTTAAAATTGGGCTTTGAGAAACTTTTAGCATGAAAGCTAAGGGTCCAATTAGGATGGTTATTTTAGAAATGTGTTTCGTGCTACAAGAGGGTAACGATTCTGTAAGAGTCGTTCGGGTGAACTAAAAGGATTGGATCCGACATATGTGGCTCCTATATCTATAATAATATGTTTCATGAGACATTTATTACATAAAGAGGAGGAAAAATTATATATTTAAGATTTTATAACTATAGAAAGTGCCAAATAAAAACGCTGTGAATTTATAATTCTTATGTTTTAAGTTATTTGAGCAAACAGAACTGAATTTTGATAGCATTGATTACTGAAATTGCCTTCTGAACTAGAAAACTTCCCCAGTGGACTAAATGTTAATTTCTATGAAAATTATAGTCTTTGAAGATTTCAAAAGAAAGTGTATTAAGTCATTAGGATACTAAGAATTTCAAGTAGAAGAAAAAATTAAATGTAGATATTTGGAAGATTCATCCAGGATTTTCATAGGTTTTGACAGGATTTTATCCAAAAAATATTTTATGATAGAAATTAAGATTAAATTCATCCTATAATAAGATCCCTCGGATACGCTGGTAAGACCGCAAGAACAAACAATTTATCTTGCAATATAAAAACTAGAAATAAAATAACAACTCTTCCACTGCCTTCCTTAGCTTATTTTAAACTCTCCTAGTAAACAAAACTTCTTTAGACATATTTTACTGCAGCGACTCAAGTATACCCATGGCGGCAGTAAATAAAACTGCAATACACTCTTCTTACCTCATTACTGCAGTAATTAAACGTGATACTTCTAACACCGGTAACTGTAAACACGTTATTAATTAAAATTTATATGAGGAACCTTCGATTAAATAACGTAGCGTTTACGGGATTGGTTTTTTTTCAAAGCGATGATAGCTCAGTGGTAAGTGACGTCGGATACGGCGGCGAAGGTCGTGGGTTCGAATCCTTACAATGAGCTTGAGCTTTCGGTGAAGGAAAACATCATGAGGAAACCACAGCACGGTGGTAGGGTACTATGTAGTACTCGACTGGCTAGCTACCACCCTCAAGTTGAAAATCTGTCGCCAAGCACCTGTTGGTGTGTTCCGGCAATTGCACTTGAGAGCCAGTTCGCCTTTAAGGCATTGTAATAAGGTGTACAACACATTAGCAATCCCCTGGTATTGCCAATGTCTATAGGCGACGGTTGTCACTTACCATCAGGTGACCCGGCTGCCTCGTTGTCACTTGTGACATAAAAAAAAAGTGATAACCTATAATTCTGAATACTTTTTTGATCAGAGTTGGCGTCTCTTTCCAACTTTAGGCCGTGTCCAATCCACCATAAGAAGGTTTTACAACTCCGCAACTTCTTGATCGAATCTTTTCTAGGATTATTTGTACAACTACCTTAGTTTCAATCAAATTTGTGTACATTGGTTATGTAAATATAATTGCTGAAACGATATTTTTCTTCAAGATCACTAACATACAGAATTTCCTATTCAAATATTAGCACAGATGTATCCAATCACAACGCTAACAAAAAATCACA
The DNA here is from genome assembly GCA_951361185.1 of Ochropacha duplaris. Lineage (NCBI taxonomy): Eukaryota > Metazoa > Arthropoda > Insecta > Lepidoptera > Drepanidae > Ochropacha > Ochropacha duplaris. Next base: position 10,443,644 of record OX592704.1, on the reverse strand, counting down.
AAAGAAAACTGTGATTTCACGATAAGATAAACATAGGTGTAAGAAACATCATCGGCTTTCGTCTAAAATAAAGAAAACCATGATAAACAGGTAATCCAATAATCAAAAATAACAAAGCCAAGCTTCGTTTGATCGTTAGCGCGAAAATTGAATATTGATCCGCCATATTGGAAGACGCGGTTGTATTAAACAAGATATGCTTTTGTTGTAATGAAATATAAAACATGGAAGGCGCCAATGAGAGTACACCTTCAATATCGTAGAGTGTTGGCGTATTTTATTTTACGAAATATGAAACATAATAAATATGTTTTACCCAAACTTTACCCACGAAATATACTGGAATAAGTTATGACGAGGTCGAGTATAAAAAAAATGCGAGCAAAACAAAAAAGACTATTTACAAAAGTTTTATAGCTATGTAAATAGCAGACTCAAGCAGATGCGTCGCCATTGAAAGGAAGCAACCCATCACAGATAACAATTACCCCTTTGAATTTGTTATTTGATTTTTATCTCACCCTTCGAGCTTTGTACTGATGCTTACCGTAACTAACAGTCTCAGTTCAGTCTATTCTCACCAACAAGAAAAATGACTGAAAGAGGTCCATTAACAGATTGCACCTTTCGTTTTTCTGCATTCTCTCGACATAAATCAAACACATATTTACAATAATTACATATTCATTTTATTTAAAAACACAGGCTAATGTAATATTAAAATCTAATAGTTATAATTTGCGCAGAGGTTAAAAACCATAATAGAAGAAATACATGGATAAAAATTTGGATACCAACTAGTCCAATCTTCAACTAAAACTGAATTTGCCTTCAAAACAACGCTTCCAAGTTAATACCAAGAACACCTACTTCTCTAAACGCACCACTATTCTATTTAAACTGCATAAATACATAATTCACAGCTAAAACAAATACGAAAACAAACAAAATGTTGAAAAATAGACTTCACCTACCATTATTAAGATTTATAGTTCGAAAACACTGAACATTTTTAAAACGATTGCATTAAATTTTATTATCTCTAGAACGTGAAACGAAACATGAGATTCCTTGAGTTCATACTATACAGGATGTCCGGTAATCTTTTTTTTTTTTAAATTCTGGATAGGCTTGTGTTTGACTACAATCTCACTATGGTAAGTGATGATGGGCCCATGGTGGTAAGCACACACAAGCCTAGATGGGAACTGGCTCTCAAGTGCAGCTGTCGGAACACACCGATAGGTGTTTGGCGACAGATTTTCAACTTGAGGGTGGTAGCCAGCCAGTCGGGTACTACAAAGTACCCTACCACCGTGCTATGGTTTCCTCACGATGTTTTCCTTCACCGAAAGCTCAAGCTCATTGTAGGATTCGAACCCACGACCTTCGTCGCGGTATTCGACGTCACTACCACTGAGCTATCATCGCCTTAAAAGACACCAGACACCCTGTAATGAGATTCCTTGAGATTATAATAAAAAGCTTCTTCGTTTCTACTATGCAGGATGTCCGGTACTCCTTACCAGACTCACTGTAATGAGATTGTAATGAGATTCCTTGAGATTATAATAAAAAGCTTCTTTGTTTCTACTATGCAGGATGTCCGGTACTCCTTACCAGACTCACTGTAATGAGATTGTAATGAGATTCCTTGAGATTATAATAAAAAGCTTCTTTGTTTCTACTATACAGGTTGTCCGGTACTCCTTACCAGACACCCTGTAATGAGATTGTAATGAGATTCCTTGAGATTATAATAAAAAGCTTCTTTGTTTCTACTATGCAGGATGTCCGGTACTCCTTACCAGACTCACTGTAATGAGATTGTAATGAGATTCCTTGAGATTATAATAAAAAGCTTCTTTGTTTCTACTATACAGGTTGTCCGGTACTCCTTACCAGACACCCTGTAATGAGATTGTAATGAGATTCCTTGAGATTATAATAAAAAGCTTCTTTGTTTCTACTATACAGGATGTCCGGTACTCCTTACCAGACACACTGTAATGAGATTTATCAATTATCCTACAAAACAAAGTCGCTTTCCGCGTATGTCTGTTTATCCGCTAACCCCTCCTAAACCACGCAACGTATTTTGATACGGTTTTCATTATCATTTAAAGTATTCATTACGGAAGGTTTATATGTATAATACATGTCAATAATATGTGCGAGTAGGGTGGTGGCTGCCACACGCGTCACACTTGTGAACAGGTGCTGCTTGTGGGGGCTGGCCTGCTTGAGTTTATTGTTTATTAAGTCAGTCATAATTAAATTCTATAGATTACAATTTTTTTGATTACTAGGTGTAAGTTGTTCTTGAAAAGAGTAATTGCTGAGTTTATTGCCGGCTCTTCTCAGCAAAAGCAACCTTCTGACTTGACAGCATTTAAAGTCTGACTATTCATAAGTGCCTGTGAAGGCCTATTTGGATGAATAAACAATTTCATTTCATTTCATGCATTTTATGTAGAGAAAAGCCGAGAATTTAGGCGGGAGACGGTTAGTATATTATGATAAAAACGAACACATTGCATTCAATTTAACTATACTTACATTGACTACATCAGAAATAGATATCTTTGATCTACGATATTCCAATCATTCACCACGTTAGTATATTTCCGACAAATCTGTGATGATCGCACTTATCGCTTTGATGTTTATGATAAATAGATAGACGACTTAGCTCATTTTCAAAGTTGTCGGTCTGTCTGTCATTGGTTGTTTATAAAATGAAATTTGATTTCTCTTGATTGATTTTGGAACGAAGTTCCTTATCGCGCGTTGTGAAAGGGGGCTAGACGGAAAAAAATCTTACGACACTTTTTGTGTCACTGTCACTGTCGGTGACAGTTGTGTGTAGTAAGCTATTGTAAGCTGTGCGGCGTGCGCATATTTCTCTGTCTGTCTCCCTCTCTCTCTCTCTCTCTCTCTTATAGAAAGCAAGCCAGATATTTTCATTTCTATTTATATATATAATAAATGTTTTTTTTTATATATATATATATACTCTCTCGACTTATATAACTTCGTTCCATCCGGGTGTCCCTTGACACCTCTCAAGTTTTTTAGACTTCATATTGGTATTGATATGTATTGTATTGAAACGCAGTTTGTTAGTTTAGGTTATACATACAATTTAATTATAAAACCGTGGTTTCACCCGGGTTTTCGAAATAATATAGTCAATAGAAAAATCAGGAATAATGGGAGCTAAATCAATCAAATCAGCAGTTACAAAGTTTACCTTTTTATAATACTAGTCTAATTAGATGAACAAAACCATTTTTTTATGCCACAAGTGATCACGAGGCAGTCGGGTCACATATGATGGTAAGTGACTACCGTCGCCCATAGACATTTGCAATACCAGGGAAATTGACAATGTGTTGTACACCTTATTAAAATGCCTTATAGGAAAACTGGCTCTCAAGTGCAATAGCCAGAACACACCAACAGGTACTTAGCGACAGCTTTTCAACTTGAGGGTGGTAGCCAGCCAGTCGAGTACTAAAAAGTACGCTACCACCGTGCTATGGTTTCCTTACGATGTTTTCCTTCACCGAAAGCTCAAGCTCATTGTAGAATTCGAACCCACGACCTTCGCCGCGGTATCCGACGTCACTCGACTGGCTGGCTACCACCTCTCAAGTTGAAAATCTGTCGCCAAGCACCTGTTGGTGTGTTCCGGCAATTGCACTTGAGAGCCAGTTCGCCTTTAAGGCTTTGCAATAAGGTGTACAACACATTAGCAATCCTGGTATTGCCAATGTCTATAGGCGACGGTTATCACTTACCATCAGGTGACCCGCCTGCCTCGTTGTCACTTGTGACATAAAAAAAAAAAACTACCACTGAGCTATCATCGTATCATATTTTTTCACGATAACATAAATAAGCTTTCAGTTTGAAAAAATAAGCAGAGTTTAGCACCTAAATATAATAGCTAGCTATAATAGCTATATTCGAAGTGGTCAAGTAGTTAATGCTATTTTATTGGCTACATCGTAAACCAAGTAATGCGATGTACGCCGAGCATTCTTGCGTAAAACAGATTATAGTTTGGCTTGAATTCAGTGCCCTATTTTACAACACGACCTTTGAGAGTAATTTCCTTTATCTACACTATAAAACACTACCTATTATTAAGACATCCGACAAGTAATGCATGCTTAATAGATATGACTAGCTTTACCCGCGGCTTCGTCCACGATCCAGAGGTAATTTCGGAAATAGCTTATGTTATAGAATGTCAGTGCCATCCACAAAATGCGCCCCACTCTTTTTAGGGTTCCGTAGCCAAATGGCAAAAAACGGGACCCTTATAGATTCGTCATGTCTGTCTGTCCGTCCGTATGTCACAGCCACTTTTTTCTAACTATAAGAATTATACTGTTGAAACTTGGTAAGTAGATGTATTTTGTGAACCGCATTAAGATTTTTACACAAAAAAACAACAAGAAATTTTGGGTTTCCCCATATTTAGAACTGAAAAAAAAAAATCTAACCCATACGTGTGGATTGCTTATCTATGGATAGGTCTTCAAAAATGATATTGAGGTTTCTTGTATAATTTTTTCTAAACTGAATAGTTTACGCGAGAGACACTTCCAAAGTGGTAAAACGTGTGCTATATTTTATATTTTTAAATAAATAAATAAAAATAAAAATAGCTTTATTTCCGAAATCATTTCAGTTTTTAATAGAATAAAGTAAGATTATTAAAGGTTAGTTAGAGTGTGTGCATGTATTCATGTGTGTGTGAACATAATATGTAGGTTTGGTGTATGTGTGTGTGTGTGGGTGTATGTGTGATGCCTATTTAGGACTATGTGTTCATTCCTTGAAATGGAAATTAAACAAATATTAAATTTTTTCCCCAGACTAATATAAAAAAAGTGGGTAGACATAGTGCTACTGTTTACATTGGTCTCGTACTTCAATTAACTTTAAAAATAATTTAACGAAAAATTTGGTTATAAAAAGTGAAAAAATACATAAACGGTGCAAAAATATACTCGGATTTTATGAAGTTTATAGTGTATAACTGGAAAGAACAGTGTAAAAAGTGAAGAAAACGATTCACCAAAAGTCAACCGCAAACCGTCAAGAAACGATCTTTGAGACTTTGAACAGTGAAAAATACTATTGTTGGGCGTGAACCCTAATATATACTTGGACTAAATCTATTGGAAAGTGCCTACAACAAACAAAAAATAAATAAATGTTATAACTATAACCTCAAAAGTGCAAATTAGGTACTTTATATCAAACCGGTATCACAAAATCAATCAAGAGGCGCCATCTAGCGACAATCGTTGTTATCACAAACCTAACAATCGATAGATGGCAGACTGTACGTTGCAAGAGGCTCACCAAATCGATAGAGAATAAAGTACCGTGTCAGTCTCATAGAGGTCGCTTGGTGCTACACCCTAATACAATATGGAAGAAATAAAACACATACTCCTGAAAATGCAGCAAGATATGCAACAACAAAAACAAGATATGCAAGATATGAAGGAAGAATTAAAAAATACAATAATCAACAATTTTAATGAGAAATTTGACAGCCTGGAATCAAAAAACGCAATTTTAGAGAAACAATTAGAAGAACAAAACACAAAAATAAAGAACCTAGAAAGACACATTAGACGCAAAAACCTAATTATATTTGGAGTTGAAGAGCGCGAAAAAACATACCAAGAACTAGAACTTATGATAATTAACATAATAAAAACCCACTTTAAAATCCCATGCGATTTAAACAATATTGAAGCTGTCAGAAGACTGGGTAAGAAAGGGGAGAAAGTCAGACCGGTAGTAATAACATTCACTACCGTGGGCTTAAAAATAAACATTCAGAAAAACAAGTCTTGTCTAGAGAATACTCCATATTATATGAAGGAAGACTACCCAATAGATGTCCTTAACAGGCGCAAGGAACTGCAAACTCAACTGCACAAAGAAATAGAGGCAGGCAATTCAGCTTTTATTAAATACGATAAATTAATCATATTGAGTAAAAACAAGCGTAAGCACTCCCCTCGTAACCAGCCAAATAAGAGAAACCTGTCTGAATCACCGGAAACGCACCTTAGCAACCAAAAATCCCAACATAATAACAAGCAACCATCAAAGAAAAATAAATTTGCCAACATGAAAGATTATGTACTACAGAAACCAAAAATTCAGACAGACCCGCCTCATAGCCAAGCAGAAACATCACAGTACAACAACGACGCATAGCAACCACATCTGGGCCCTCTACCCACTTCCCATCTCCCAGTACGGCCGGTCACCGCGGGAGAGATCGACCTAAACCCTCCAAAGAAAAATAATGGAAAGAAAAGTACTTTCAATATTTGTACCTTCAATGTAAGATCGTTATCTTCAGAACCAAAACTTATCGAACTAAAAGCAGCTTTACAAAACATAAATCATGACATAGTAGGACTGTCCGAAGTCCGTCGACTAGGGGAAAAAATCATAGAAGACGACGATTACATCATGTACTACCTAGGCCAGACCAAAGGCCTATATGGCGTAGGTTTCTTAGTCAAGAAAAAACATAGAGATCATATCAAAACATTCATTGGAATATCTGAGAGAGTTTGTGTTCTAGAAATCGATGTTGAAAATACACCTCTTACAATTATACAGGCGTATGCGCCTACCGAAAGCTCATCCCAGGAAGACATTGACAAGTTTTATGAAGATTTGGCGAAAGCTCACAACTCTACCTCTATGAAACACGTCATCTCTATGGGGGACTTCAATGCGCAAATAGGAGTTCCTAAAGAACATGAATATTCAGTAACCGGAAAATACGGTTATGGTAACAGGAGCGTTCGTGGTGAGAGACTCATTCAATACGCACAGGAGTACAACCTCAAAATTTTGAATACAATGTTCAAAACAAAACCCAAGAACAGATGGACTTGGATGTCTCCTGATAAAAATACTAAAAATGAAATTGATTACATTATGACCACAACACCCAACCTATTTTCCAACTATAAAGTACTATCGTCACTGCCCTTCGGATCGGACCACAGGCTGCTGAAAGCTACAATCAACTTAAAATCAGCTAGAAAAAGTAGGCGCTACTTTTCTAATACAGTAGGGAAACTTAAAACGAAAAAAGAGCAAGATAATTACCTCGAAACTTTAAACAGCTACATTCCTGAACTTATAAATACACATAACGAGTATAAAGCTGACAAGTACTCCCAAAAAATTGTATACTCTATTTTAGAAAGCTTAAAAAGTATTAAAGGAACGAAAAAGCGTAATATCTTATCAGACGAGGCACTAGAGCTCATGAAACAAAGAAATCAGTTACAAAATAAACCTAAACTTAACAAAACCGATAGAGAGAAGCTTAAAGAACTTTATAAAATTACCAACAAAGAAATAAGAAGATGCTATGATACCTACAGAATTAATATTATACAAAGTCACCTAGATAAATCAAGATCGGCCAAAAAAGCTTACAAAGAGTTAAGTAGAATGAAGACATGGATTCCATCACTGCAGCCAGGCTCTACCAAAAGTAATTCCCGGACGGAGATCATAAATTTAGCTACAGATTTCTACACAAAACTATATAGTCAGCCAAATTCTCTCGAGCAAATAAATACTATTAAAAATAGCTTGGAGGCCTTGCCAACTCAAGAGTTCACAGAAATTGAAATCTTAAGTCAAATAATGAAGCTCAAGCCAGAGAAAATCCCGGGACCAGATGGAATTACAAACGAATGCATCAAGTTAGCAAAAACTCTGCTATTGACTCCAATCACTATTCTATTTAATAAAATATTAGAAGAAGAAGCTGTGCCCCACACATGGACGGAGTCTGAAATCATCTTGCTGTACAAAAAGGGCGATCCGGCTGACATAGAGAATTATCGACCAATAAGCCTCATGCCTTGTCTCTACAAACTATTCGCTTCCTGCTTACTGGTGAGAATATCCTCAGAAATTGATAAACACCAACCAACCGAACAGGCCGGATTCAGGAGCAGTTTTAGCACAGTGGATCATATTCAAGTAGTTGATCAAGTGATAGAGAAATATTCGGAATTTCGCAAACCCTTGTACGTAGCTTTCATAGATTATAAAAAAGCTTTTGACTCTATATTACCAGCTAAATTAATAAATTACCAGCATCTGTTACCAAGATGACTGATTCTAGATTCAAATCGTACATAAAAAAAGTTTTGAAAGAAAAAGCTTATTACAAGGTAGCCCAATATATTGAGGATAAAGATGTCTGGAGGTAGCTGCACTCTGTACAAGTACCTACACATTGTTTTTTTTTTTTTACTGTTAATTACCATTTTTTTTAAATACGCTGTTATTAGCTTGGTATTTTTTGTTTTAGTTTACTATGTAGGTAACTAATGCGGGTTATAATTTTTTATGTATTTTTGTATTACTTTAAGAATAAAATTGTTAAACATTTGAAAAAAAAAGCCAATATAGTCAGATGGTCCAAAAATATTTAAAAAATGTAACCTTGCTGAGTTTCTTGCCGGTTCTTCTCAGTTGAAGGCTGACTTCCGAACCGGTGGTAACTTCTGTAATTCGACCTTCATAAGTGCCCTTCTAGGGCCTAAACTGAATAAATGGTTTTGACTTTGACTTTGACTTTGATATCTCATAATAGTATCTGGGAAGCACTGATATCTCAGAATATAAAAGAAAAATACATAAATATCCTTAGAAACATTTATGCTAACAGTACAAGTAGAGTCAAACTAGACAGAGTAGGCGAAAAGATAAAAATAAATAGAGGCGTGAGGTGAGACAAGGTGACCCGATCTCTCCAAAAATCTTCATAGCTGTCCTACAGTATATAATGAAAGATTTACCATGGTCCAGCAAAGGCATCAATATAAACGGGAACAACCTAAGCCATCTCAGATTCGCCGATGACATCATTCTGTTCTCGGAATCCTCACAACAACTGAATAGCATGATAAACGACCTACACCAGGCTAGTACAAGGGTCGGCTTAGAAATGAACCTCGATAAAACGAAAGTCATGACTAACCACCGCTCTGAACCCATCTTGGTAAATAACATCCCTCTGGAGTTTGTGGAAAAGTATGTTTACCTAGGCAAACAGATGTCTTTCCAAAAAGATAGAAACACTCAGGAGATAGAACGAAGGATAGCGACTACCTGGAATAAGTACTGGGCTCATAAGGAAATATTTAAATCGCAACTCTCGCTGGCTACCAAAAAGATAGTGATGGACTCAGAAATCCTACCATGCCTCACCTATGGCTGTCAAACCTGGACGTTCGATCTCAAAACTAGAAGCAAAATCCAAACTACTCAAAGACGAATGGAAAGAAGTTGCCTAGGAATAAAGTTGAAAGACAGGGTGAGAAATGTGGTCATCCGTAAGAAAACCAAAATAACCGATGCACTAACATTCTCGCTACAAAGAAAATGGAAATGGGCTGGCCATTTAGCCAGATACAACGACGATAGATGGACCCAAAAAGTTGTAAAGTGGCCTGGCCCACGAGGAACTAGGGCGAGAGGTCGGCCATGCGCTAGATGGCAAGACGAAATTGCGGCAGTGGCCGGTCAAATGTGGCTAGATACAGCCAAGGATAGAAAGAAGTGGAATTCTTTGGAGGAGGCTTTTACCCGAAGGGGGTCCATACATCATAACAAATAATGATGAATTGTTTAATTTAATCTATATAATATATTTGTAATTAATTCATTTATAATTTTATTGTATCCTATATTAATGTAACTATTTTGTATGGAATTAAATAAAGCTTTATTATTATTATTATTATTATTATTCCATTTATTTATTTCTCTTTTACTTATTTATTACAATTTCAAATATAGATATAAAAAAAAAACAATATTTATATTTAAAACTATAAAAAACAGCATCCAACCGGCATCGGGAACTAGGTCCAAGTTACCGGTGGTCAAGGCTCCAGAGAGAGGAACTTCCTCACAATGCGTGCCGTCTCCAGGAGTACTGCCTTCTGAATCTGGCCCTTGATCCAGCCACCTAACGTGAGCCTCTTAAGGTGTTTGTCGAGGCTCTTTGCCAATAGGCCATGGGCGGAAACGACTATTGGTACAATGACTGCCGTGTCAATGTCCCACATGTCGACAACTTCGTGGACCAGATCAAGATACTTGATTTCTTTATCTTTCTCCGCCTTCACAAGGTTGTCGTCATGAGGGACAGTAACATCGACAATCATTGCACGACGCTCTTGGCGATCTATCAATACAATGTCAGGTCTATTGGCTACAATAGTCCTGTCAGTGAGGATAGATCTATCCCAGTATAGTGTGATATGACCATCTTCAAGAACAGATTCTGGTACATACCTGTAGTACGGCACCTCAGATGTCACAAGATGGTATTTCAGGGCAAGTTGCTGGTGGATTATCCTGGCTACTTGGTTGTGCCTGTGCAAGTATTCACCATTTGCGAGACGCGAACAACCGGAGATTATATGCCTGAGGGATTCACCAGGGCGATGACATGCTCGACATATGTCAACGGTGCCATCCCGCAGGATAAATCTCCGGTAGTTGTTCGTCATCACAACCTCGTCCATAATTGCACAAATAAAACCTTCGGTTTCCCCGAAAAGATCTCCAAACTGTAGCCAGGCCACGGAGGCTGTAAGGTCCACATCGGGACCGTGAAGTGCCCGATAGTACCTTCCATGTAACTCCTTGTCCTGCCATACCTGCCTGCGATCGTCCAATGTGAGCACCACAGGCCTGCGCCAATTCTGTCTAGCTAAAGATAGAGGAGTCAACCCTTTGTCCACTGCTACAACAACCGCATGCATTCCCTCATCGGCTTGGAGAAAATACTCCCTGAGGTTATACACCTCGCGGTTATGGAGGGTCTTAGCATTTAAAAAGCCTCGACCACCACAATTCCGCGGGATATATAACCTCATCACCGAGGATCGTGGGTGATGCATACGGTAAGCAGTCAGCAATGTACGGACTTTTCTATCCAGGGCGTCCAATTCAGTCTGAGTCCACTTGAGTATGCCAAAAGAGTACATCAAGACCGGCATGACCCAACCGTTGTAGGCTCGCACCTTGTTTCCGCCTGACAAAAGACTTTTCAGTACTTTTTTCAGGCGCCCCAAGAAGCGTTCCCGCAACGACTGTTTCATGTCAGTCTCATTGATGCCAAGCGCCTGAGACATACCCAAGTATTTATAGGTCTCGGTTTCAGAGAGCGATCTTAGTTGTGTGGAATCTGACAGCTGGATACCATCAGATTCCACCATCCTTCCCCGCTTTACATGCATGACCGCACATTTGTCAACACCAAACTCCATCCTGATACAGTTACTGAAAGCTTCGGTAACATTCAGTAAGCTTCTCAGTTGGAGTTCAGTGGGGGCAAACAGTTTAAGGTCATCCATGTAGAGTAGGTGGGATATTACCAGACCTCCTCTCTGCAACCGAAAGCCCAGCTCAGACCCCTCTAAGAGCGTACTTAGAGGATTCAGGGCCAGACAAAACCACAATGGACTCAGGCTATCACCCTGGAAAATGCCTCGCTCTATCTTTATTGGATCGCCGTTACCAAGAATCTGTCGAGATCCTGGACAGAGAAGGACTGTTCTCCATTGCCTCATACATGACAACAGGAAGGTGCGTAGAGTTACATCAACTTTATATAACTCCAGCACCCTCATGAGCCATGAATGTGGCACAGAGTCGTAGGCCTTCTTGTAATCTATCCAACATGTCGACAGATCCCTTCGATTACGGCGAGCCTGCTGACAGATGGTCATATCTATGAGGAGTAACTCCTTTGTACCACGGGCCCCACTCTTACATCCATTCTGAGAAACAGACATGATTGAATTCTCTTTAATATGTAAAGAGATTTTTGTTTTCAGAATGGATGTAAGAGTTTTATAAACTGTAGGCAAACAGGTGATCGGCCTATAGTTTTTTGGGTCCATGGTACAACCGGACTTGTGGAGTAGGTGGGTTTCACCGGTTGTTATAAATTCTGGTAACGACCCAGATACTAAGGCTGCTTGAAACTGAGATGCCAAGCAAATATGCGAACTACGTAGCCATTTAAGCCAAAAATTATGCAGTCCGTCCGGTCCCGGTGCCTTCCAATTAGGCAACGAACGGACTGCATTGGCTACATCTTGGGGTTCAATGTTGATTGCCCCCATTTCTTCAATTAGTTCGCATCTTCGCTCAACATCCCCGATCCAAGCGCCCTCAGAATGAGTGACGGGCACCGACCAAATATTGCGCCAGAATGAATTCATGTCATCAATATTCGGTCGCTGCACCTCACCTTCTAGTTGTCTAGGTCGCTCCCAGGATCTATATACCCACCTTTGATCCCTTTGGAACATGGAATTCTGGGAGTAACGATCCACACGCGTCCTATACCGACGTATACGATTCGCCCATGCATAAATTTTCTGCTTCAGGAAGTCAATGCGCTCCGTGACGCAGGACATGTATTCACGGGGACTTACTTCAGTTCCCGTGAATGCCCTCCTCACAAAGCGCATCACTCTTGGACGTGTGTTGCCATCCCTGAAGCAGCTTAGCTTGCCAATGAGTACCCTAGCCTCGTTGATACGATGTTCTATCCTGCACTGCCAGGCTGGTACGGCAGGTTTTGGTCGCGTAGCCATGTCAGTGTTTGGAAACTTGACATGGGCTACACGACATGCCGTTATAGCCGCGCAGTACAGAATAGAGTGTGTATCCGCAAGGTCTTCACTACTGTCTAAGTAACTTGCCAGTAGTGAATCTAAAGTACACATCAGCGCCCAATTTTTTTTATGCATTGGCAATCGAGGTAAACGTGGCCTAAGGTGATGCGGTATGGATCGAAACTGCCGAACCACATCCTCCAAAGTACTCCTCAATATATCACTATACTGGGATCTTACCTCAGTAGCAGTGTTCTCCTCATCCGCATCGCCACCAATGGCAGGTCGTGAAGCGACCATAATATGTGCCAAAGGCTGGACCACAGGTTGCGATGACGTAATAGGAACAACACGACTACTCAGTACCTCCGAGCGTAGCCGGTCAAGCACGGAGTCATCCAACATGTGTCCACGATGAATAACCCGAACCTGATCGGACAGTCGTTGCGCCGAAACGTTGACAGCTGGCTCACGGACCTGAAACAAAGACAGCATCCGGCTACGATATGCAGTGAGGTTAGTTCCCCCCTCTGTCGCCTCATAGTAGGCGCGCATGACGTTTTCATTTATTGAAGACGTCCATCGCATGCGCCGCACTACACCACCGGGAACGAGGACCCTGTTCGGAGCCGGTTGCTCCGATGGTCCCAAATTACGAGGTGGCCGGCCTCGTCGCCGACGTACAGGTGGTGGCGACGTCGGTGGCGAGCTGTACTCGTCACTCTCACTCGACACAGCTGCATTGGCCGACATGCCATCTTTGTTGGGTGCCGGTGACTGCGAGGTGGAGCAAGGTGACGAGTCCGGGGGTCTAAGTCGTGCCCTTTGTCTTGTCTGCATCCGTCATTAATAACAATCCTTGTTTTCCTTATTTTTGTTGCATATTTTTGTATTTATATATTGTATTGTTGCGACTTTTTTTCATTGGTGACAGCTGCGTGTCACATTCCAATATTATCCAAACAATTTATTATTACTTAGAAATGTTCTGTACCTTCAGTCTCTATTTATATATATGTACTGATTACTGATATTGTAAATTGTAAATTCGAAATAAAATATGGTGTATAAATATAAGGAAATAATTTTAAGTAAATGGGAAAACTAAAAGTAAACTTATTATTATTATTATAATATAAAAAACCTTTATCTAAATATATATAAATATATATATATATAAAAACCTTTATCTATATATATATAAATATATATATATAAATAAACATACTAGTTTTATTTACAACAAATGTACAAAATATACATGCAAATGTACAATTACAATACATAAAAAACTTCTTCGAGGCTGCCGCTGCTGCCGATCGGCAAGGTTCCCAGAAGGCTGGCAGCGTTTCCTCTTTGGATGGCCAAGCTGATGCGTTGGCGGAAAAAGCTCCCCGCCCGCCGGTCACCCGAGGCCTCGATTAATTTTTTACATAAAATATTTGCGAAACGACGAGCTTCAGACCCCCACGGACCCATGGTCTCAACCGCAAAAGGCATAAATATAATATATATATATATAAAAGAATATAATATATATATAGGGCGGAGACCGGCGGTTTTACGCTTAACTCCAATTGTAATTTTCTGTATTCATGCTAACATACCCATGCTGCTGAGTTTATTGCAGATTCCAAGAGTAGAAGACACTTCTCAGCAAAAGCAACCTTTCGAACTGTGCGTTAGAGTCTGAATTCATAAGTGCCTGTGAAGGCCTATTTAGATGAATGAACATTTCATTTAATTAAAAATCACTCTGTATAACATCAATGACCCCGTAGGTTGAATAGCTAAATAGTTTAGGCGGGTTTTGTTATATCGGCGCATACATTAACGATGTATTACGGACCAGAGGGAATTATAGGCTTATCTTTGATTGAAGGGAATTTTGTATTGAATAGCTTTTGTGGCTGAGTAATTATTAATAGCTAAATTTTGCCTCACGGTTTCTCCTTCGTTTTAAAGGGAATAGGGTAGAACAGGTTTTAGAAAAGTATCTAAAATTGTTCATTATAGCATTCTTTAAAAATAACCATCAAAGTTTATATTAATAAAAAGGCCACGAAAACGCTAAGACGCCATAATGCCTAGGTCACGTGATATCATGACGTCACCTGCTAGTAAACAAACTTTTAATTGTCAACTATCTAGGTATACCTATTCCTTACAGTGCAAGTGTATTTTGCTAGTGAAAGGATGGCGATGATAGCTCAGTGGTAAGTGACGTCGAATACCGCGGCGAAGGTCGTGGGTTCGAATCCTACAATGAGCTTGAGCTTTCGGTGAAGGAAAACATCGTGAGGAAACCATAGCACGGTGGTAGGGTACTCTGTAGTACCTGACTGGCTGGCTACCACCCTCAAGTTGAAAATCTGTCGCCAAACACCTATCGGTGTGTTCCGACAGCTGCACTTGAGAGCCAGTTCCTATCTAGGCTTTGTGTGCTTACCATCTTCGGCCACATCATCACTTACCATGGTGAGATTGTGGTCAAACACAAGCCTATCGAATATAAAATAAAAAAATAAAATAAAATAAGGATTGCACAATTGCACTGAAAGGGATTAGGAAAAAGAGTGGGACGCGTCTTCGTAATGGCACTATCTACACTTAAACTTTTATTACAAAAGACAAGATCCAATTATACAAAACATCGTAGAAATTTACGACATTTCTTCTGTTCTTAACTACAACGATCATTTAGCAAAGTCTGGAAACTACCATTTGTTAGGCTTTAGTCTAGATACAGGCATTCGGCACAGTCTGAGGCCTATCCTGGAGTAATGGGAAGCAATTCCGGGTAATCGTTGTGGACAAAGTATTCCAAACTTGAATGTTATGGTTATTTATGTTTGTTTCTTAGAAACGGATGATGTGCTCAGTCTTCTTGTATCTCAGTCCATGATTAAATATTTTTCAGCTGTATTGCTGTTGTGACCTTTTAGATCAACTACGCGGGAGGTGATTTCAGTCTATACGTCTAGTATACAAAAATGTTTTTATCGTTTTTAAACTTTATCTAATTAGTATAATATTATGTCTGTAATTGCATATAATGATTCAATGCTGTATTTGTACAGATTATTTTTTAGCAGCTGCCAGAAACACTTGCTTTATAATAAAAAAAGTCACAAAGTTCCATTGCCAAAATGCGTTGTTTCTTTTAAATAACTGTTAAGTAAGTTATTAAGTTAACTTTAATAATAAATGTCAAGGTTAATAAACAAAGATATAATGGAAACCATTATTTATAATAAGTCACTGATAAATTGAACAAGCTAAGAGATTGATAGTCTGAAATTGCAGTGCAGTATCAAACACATCAAAATATCAAATTGCTTCGCTATCGCCAATTTGAATTTGAAATATTGTGTAAAAAGATAGCTTAGTTGATAGCATTATGACCAAAATATGAGTCGACGTCAAAGACCTAGGGCTTGTTTCAAGTCCCTGATAAGTTTATACCATAGATATATTTTGTTCATGTGTTTGACCTTGTGGTCGACCTTTGACCTTAAGGTCAAACACAGCTCGGAATTATTGAAATTTGAGACTAATAGTATTCCAACCCATTTAAAAGTATTTTTATTTAGTGATAAAGCTAAAGAAATCTTTAATTAGTTATATCCTAATGGATCACGTTAAAAATAATAATTCAGCTTATTTAATATTTTTTATATCATAAAACGAAAACAATAGAGAAGCTCTTAAATGCAGTAACAGAACACAGCGTCTTGGTTTTTAAATTGAGGGTTTTTTTTAATAATTTTTAGTCATGATCATAGATACAAAGTGTTTCAGTCGCATACATTTTCTTCAGTTATAATTTCTTCTTTTATGTTATAGTCACATTCTCGCATTCACAGTCTTCGTCCAAATATGTCCAGTCAGGCTTTAGTGAAATTGGCGAATTCACGGAGTAAAACATAAAAACTTTTCACGGACTTGTTGGGACAATCTGGAAAGTCATGATGCACGCTTTCATTTCATTTCACTTCACTGTGCACTTAGATTGATCTTTATTGGACAAAACACCACCGAAATTATTCAATAAAACTCAATACACACGAAAACGCAACGTCACTCTGCAAATATCCGCCAAAAAAGTCTCCAGCGAGTTTGTCATTTTAAAATTACCACAGACAAAAAAAAGCGAAACGAGATGTCAAAGGTAACTCAACCCTAAAAACCGTATAGAGCATTTGCTATCATAAGAAATGAGTTCGCATTTATATTTCTTTCTCTGCGAACGGCGGTGCAGACATTTTCAGTCGTTTTACATACAAATGGGCGAGCCTCGCTAACAATATTACCTAGGTAGGCACTTTATTTGACTTTCTCTTTAGCTGTCTGTCGTATTTTCCTGATTTTCTTTCGCCGCAATTAAATCAGATGACATTAAAGTAGATTTGAACTTAGTTATTTTTTTTTATATTGTGATAATTAGTTAAACGAAATAGTTTATTGTAACAATCTCAAAATATTATAAAGGGGAAAGATTTGATTTTTTGTTTGTTACGATTAAACTCAAAATATACTAAACCAATATAAAAAATTCTTTCACCATTAGAAAGCTACATTATTCCTGAGTAACGTTAGCTATATTTTTATCCCGGGAAGAGATAAGATCTCACGGCAACGCGGGCGAAACTGCGGAGGATAACTAGTACATAATATTATTGGATGGCCTAATTATTAAAAGTGATCTCTACCTTTAAGTAGATTTGGGTTCCTCTTAGTTTGGGATCAGATGGCCATGTGGGAAGAATGATCCAAGATGTATAGAAGGATCAAACTGGATCAAACCAAGAGAAATCTTTAGGAGATGAATTTTCAAAAATCCTTCCTTAGTCTATCCCTAGGTATCCCTACTCCCTATAAGGAATCTACCAGCCAAATTTCAAGTTTGTAGCATCTATCCTACTTCCTATAACATAAAATTTTATAAATGTGAATTTTTTTATGTTGGAATGATTGTTGCTCAATCACTCAAAAATGGCTGAACGGATTTTGATGAAACTTGGCACACACGTAGATTATATCTTAGAATAAAACATTTGATTTATTTTATCCCGTGAAAAGATAAGATCCCTTAGGGGCGGAAAACAAGTTGAGTATAAGTTCGACAAAGAATTAGAAAGCAAAATGACAAGACTGCCAAAGTGAGTCCGCCTACTTCCAAAGTTCTCATAACTACTTAGAATCTATGAATATTTAAAAACTTTTTTAATATAAGAAAACGCAGAAACTATGTCGGGACTAAGTTCGTAAAGAAAGTTTGGGGATTTATCACGATACGTCACAAGTCTCGCTGCCAATTTGTGATAAATTGACGCGAAAACCGTGGTTTTTGATCACAGAACAAATAAACTAGGTAGAAGGAGGTCAACAACGGTCTCCAATTAAGTGAAGCAACGTGCACGAAGTTGTGTGCGTGACCTGATAAGCTTATATTAATGTCTTATAATGATTTTGTTTGAAATAATCCTAAAAAAAACATAAACATATTTTAGTGTAATTTCAAATTTTAACGTTTAAATGTTTCAATTTCAATAAAAAAAAAGTTTACAAATAATCTGATACATTTCCAAAACTAATTCCATGTGTATGTAGATGGTTTTCGACTAATACAACCTAAACACATTATGTAAATAAAACTAAATTGAGGACGTAAAAAGCGACCAGAGATAAGACTTACGTGCGAAAACCTAAGCCCCAAAAATCCCTGAATTTCAGTTTGGTAGCAATAATTTAACCTTTATAAATCTGTCATATACACGTGGGATGTGCTTAAAATGTTAAATTGACATTGCTTTTAGTTTTTTTAGGCTTTTGAGTACGAATACTATGTTAAAGTTTGAATGTATATTTTTAAACATAGATAATATTTAATATTATCATTATTTTTATATTTATAAAGAGCAAAGATTTGATTGTTTGTTTGTTTCCATTAAATAGGCTCTGAAACTTCTGAACTGCTTTGAAAAATTCTTTCAACATTAGAAAGTTACATTATCCCTGATGAACATAGGCTATATTTTGTCCCGGGAAAAGATAAGATCCACGGGAACGCGGGTGAAACCGCGGGGGACAGCTAGTCATATATTGGGATTATCAGTTTTCGGCTAAAAAACCATTTACTTTGATACCAACTCTGAAAAATCGATAAATATTTCGTACTCTTCATAACAATCAATACATTTTGAAGGATATCAGAATACTTAGGTTCTTTTACCGGTATTTTTTGAAAATTTTCTTTTTTTTATCAATATCATTAAAACATTATTTTTTAAATAACTTCGATAATTTCTAGGCAAACTCATTAACATTACAATCAAACCCATAAAGACCCTTATTATTTATGCATTAGAATTTATAATACAAAATCCAACCTTTCACTATGTAAATTGAGATGATAATAAGAAACATTGGAGAGGAAAGGCGATGATAGCTCAGTGGTAAGTGACGTCGGATACCGCGGCGAAGGTCGTGGGTTCGAATCCTTACAATGAGCTTGAGCTTTCGGTGAAGGAAAACATCGTGAGGAAACCACAGCACGGTGGTAGGGTACTTTGTAGTACTCAACTGGCTGGCTACCACCCTCAAGTTGAAAATCTGTCGCCAAGCACCTGTTGGTGTGTTCCGGCAATTGCACTTGAGAGCCAGTTCGCCTTTAAGGCATTGTAATAAGGTGTACAACACATTATGGTAGGGGAGGCGAATAGGGGATTTCGGGATTTACTCGAGCGCGTCAGATTAACATAAGGGGGGCAACCTTGCACCTTGTGAAGTACTCTCACCAAATCTGAGCCTTCTATGTAGTGTCGAACGCCTAGGGTAGCCCGTCAGATTAGTAAAAAAAAAACGATGGTTTGAAATACTCGAGCGCGTCAGATTAAGGTAAGGTAAGTTAGTTACATGCAAAATAGTGTACATTTCAATAATCTGACAAATTGGGCGTGACGAAAGAAAATTGGAGACTCGCAAAGTTGCAAAAAAAAAACGTCACCTGGATTTTCTCGAGCGCGATTGGTTTTTTTTTTATTTTGAAGGAAATTAGTCACGAATCACGGAAATATCTTAATCTGCCGATTTGCACAAGCCGAAGTGGCTAAAATCATTATTAAGTGTATAGTCCAGGAATATTATGAGTTTCACCTCAGAATGAGAAATAGTCAGCTATTAACTTGTATAAACCTTTATTTTGACACCCAAAAACTTGTCTCAAAAGCTACTTATCTTAGGGTGCCCGCGACGACAGATTTTTCAAGGTCAAAGGTCAAAAAATCATTTATTGCAAATATCTCGTTTCCTATGGGTTTTTTGGCATATGTATTCATAATAAATATTGTAGAAGGTTAAATTCTCTACAACTTTTGTACAAACATTTTTTCGATATCTTGAACCATTTTCGAGATTTCGATATTTTTTACATATTTTTTTTTTCAAACCGTCAGATTAAGGAAATCCCTCAACATAATTGTCAGATTATGGGTCAGTACAACAAGGCCATCAAGAAGAACCGCCTGTATAAAAATCTGACGCGCTCGAGTAAATCAAGGTCACGATTTTTTTTTGCATTTTTAAAAATCGGCCCTGACTGATGGTCGCGTCCAAATCGTCAGTCTTTAAAATAGGAGCTACTGGAGGGTTCACTTAACATCCCTTATCAATGTCTGACGCGCTCGAGTAAATTTTTTTTTAAAATATTTTCGACCCCTTCGTACGGCCACCCCCACCACGCAAAACGGCAGATTATTATTTTTCCGTTATCAGACAGACGTGGCGCGACTACCCTATTAATATCTGACGCGCTCGAGTATTTCTTGGTGACTGTTTTTTTTTACATTTTTGAAACCCTGTAGACGCTCCCCCCACCGCTGAAGGGGAAAATATCACATAACCTTTTTTTCTTTATTCCACCTAATCTTCAAATTCCAGTAGGTCCCAAAGACGCTCGAGTAACTACAAATTTAGCATCAATGCCTCCCCTACCATTAGCAATCCCCTGGTATTGCCAATGTCTATAGGCCACAGTGGTCACTTACCATCAGGTGACCCGCCTGCCTCGTTGTCACTTGTGACATAAAAAAAAGGAAACAGTTTTTTACATCAAAATCTCTGAAACCTTATGCCATTGTGTGAAAGTTGAAAATCGTTTGAAAATGAATTACGGGTTATAGAATAATTCTCTCTAGGAGGACAAGAAAACCTATGGTTATGTTATTTTATGAGCACTCCCTTTGCAACTGTAAAAAGGTGTAATAAACATTTGGAACGCCAAATAAAAATGAAATATAGCTTAAGGTAATAATCTAAGAATTTATGATACTTATGATACTTTAAAGTCGTGAGGGTCTTAGTTTACAGGTCTGTTATAGGTAGGTACTAAATAATACTAGTTTTCCGCCTCGCACTTCCACTCGTATTCCCGAGGGCTCTTATCCTTTCCCGGGATAAAAAGTATCCTATTTTTGATTCCAGGATGTGATCATCGGTTGCTCGGGACGATTAAATCAAAATCAATCAAAAACTAATTTATTCAGTTTAGGCCCTGGTAAAGGCACTTATGAACGTTACAATTGACTCTACCACCGGTTCGGAACTGAGAAGACTCCAGCAAGAAACTCAGCAAAATTATAAAAAACAAATTGGTGACAATGCTTATCAATTTGGGCTTGAGCTTTCGGTAAAGGAAAACATTGTGAGGAAACCATAGCACGGTGGTAGGGTACTTTGTAGTACTCAAGTGGCTGGCCTCAAGTGGCTAGTGGTGGTTGAAAGTCAAGCACCTGTCGGTGTGTTCCGACACTTGAGCCAGTTCCCCTCAAGGCTTTGTTGTTCTTACCACCTTCGCCCACATTATCACTTACAATGAGATTGAAATGGTGAGAAAATATTCCACCTCAAAAATCTACCCTGGTTTGTTTAAGGGCCGAAGTGACATGGGTTCACTTATCCCTGAAACGCGGGCAAACCCGCAGGATAGAAGCTAGTAGAAAATATAAATAAGCAAACTTGGTTTATTTCTCTTTTAGTGCCTTGAAATTAATCCGCAAAACCTATAAGAGATGACAATAAAACCTATTCAGAGCGTTATATATCACAAATCATAAACTAGTACGAGCTCTATATTACGCCTATAGCACACACACACAGCGTTTTGAACGCAAAAATTATTTTTTGTATAAATTGACAAATATGATTTTTTTTTGTTGACATCACAATAATGGTAAATGCGGTTACACAAAAAAACAATTACAGCGGTAATCATTAGGCGACCTTATCGCTGAAGCGATCTTTTCCAAGCAGCTTAAGTAATAGGATACATTTATACATATATGGCTAATGAATAATACAATATATGAACTAAACACATACCTTTATTCAAATATTTTACTTAAAGATTTATGAGTTAGTAAAACATAAATCTTATAATCCAAAAAAATAGACAAAGCTTTTAGTGAGAAGACGTAAAAAGACTTGCAGATAAACAGCAAGTCTGAAACTAGTGGATAATTTAGAAACTAAATTTCAAAGTGAACCTTCCTTTTGTTTTTCCTGCAATAATGCAGCTTTTAGCTTCTGCACTTGATGCGATTTTAATCACTTAAATTACCTTCGTATAAGCATTTATTATTGTAAGATTGAAAACAAATAGAATCTCAATTATCAACTAAGCATTTTCAGTAGAGAAAACAATGGATTAGATCTTTAAAAAAATATTAAATTACCCAAGATAAACCCCAAGTCATTCATATCAATGAAACTAAAAAAGCATTTTTATGAATATGCTATGTAG
Source organism: Ochropacha duplaris (assembly GCA_951361185.1). NCBI lineage: Eukaryota > Metazoa > Arthropoda > Insecta > Lepidoptera > Drepanidae > Ochropacha > Ochropacha duplaris. Next base: position 10,421,117 of record OX592704.1, on the reverse strand, counting down.
CTGTGAACGGAATAAAAAAAAGTACTTGAATCGTTTTTACCAACACACAGTCTTTTGGAAAAGAAAGCTGTTAGTCAAAGTCAAAACCATTTATTCAGTTTAGGCGAACCATTACAGAAGTTACCACCGGTTCGGAAGTCAGCCTTGTCGCAAGTATCGAACGGTTTTACACCTTTAAAAATCGCGCGTCTTTGTATTTACACACCATCCATAAAGTGAGTATAGAGCGTGGTTAGTACGGCAACAATTGTCTATGGTTTTACGTGGGCCATAACTCGCTCGAACGATGAGCTCATGCATGAGGCCATGAAACGAGCGGTTGTTGACTTAGCGGTGCGAAAGAACTCATTTGCAATTCCAAATAGACATTTTCAAATTATATGCGAGGTTATAAAACGAACGAAGCGTTCGCAATAATACTTGTTTGTTTGTTTAAAGCTTCATTTTTATGAATTGGACTTATTACTAAATCGACGAAAATATATAATAAATTACCCGACGAACTAAAAGACGAAAAAAAGGACAACATATTTATAAACCGCATAAAATGCTTCTTAGTAAAAAAAAATATGATTGCCTTGATGATTTTATGACCATTTTACAAACCCTATTAATTAATAGAATAAATGTAGTAATATTATAATTTATAAAATGATTCGGTCCGTCTGCCTTCCTAGACTATTGTTCAATTGCTATACCCTATTAGGGTTTTATGTACCTATGCAATAAAATTGAGTATTGAGTATAAATATTTTGCGGTCGAAAATTAAATGGTAATGATAATTTAAGATTTGTTTTTTTATTATTTTTGAATTCTCACAATCAAGTAGGCGAATCACCGGATGGTAAGTAGGATCGTCTTCTATGAACATTAATAAGCAAAGCCCATATGAAAGTAAGAGAAAACTTTAAAGGAACTGGCTCTCAAGTGCAACTGTAAGCACACCGATAGGATTGGCTACACAAAGTACCCTACGACCTTCACGCCATTTGACGTGACTTCTGAGTGAACTCTCAATGTTTCAAATTGTGCGGTCTTCAATTAAACATTAACTGTTTGGCTCGAATATGGGACGGTCGTCCCAAAATTAAGGATGGGAAAAGAAAACGCGATATGAGTTATTAATATTTTTAAGGCTCAGTGGTAGTGACGTTGAATACAACGACAAAGGTCGTGGGTTCGAATCTTACAATGAGCTTGAGCGTTCGGTGAAGGAAAACATTGTAAGGAAACCATAGCACGGTGGTAGGGTACTTTAGAGTACTCAACTGTATCACCACCCCCCCACCACCATTATGTTGATTATCTGTCGCCAAGCACCTATCGCTGTTTCGACAGCTGCACTTGAGAGCCAGTTTCCTTCAAGGGTTTGTAAGCTTAGTACCTACAACTATATCATCACTTACCATGGTAAGATTGCGGTGAAATACAAGATTATCTTATGGTTAAAAAAAGAATCATTCACTAGCGTAGTGATCGCTTATTTTATGACCTGAATTTTAACACGCGAACGGGAAAGATAGACCGATGTTAGAAAATTATGACTTCCGCTTGAAAAGATTTATTTAAATAAATTACGCCTTCATATTACTCTCGGAGCAGTTCAGCGGATAATTTAAATTCAGTAGCATTGCTCGGGTCGAACTAATTTCAGAGGAAACTTGTTCGTGGAGTGAAAACATCAACTTTATAGTTAAAACAATATTAATATTTTTATGGTTCCATACCAAAAGGGTGATAAATGGCCCCTAGTATCTTTTTTGGCTATCTTTGCCAAAAATATAACAAAATCAACTTTCCAAAACATATGCACATCATGCCGTTGAAAAATTGTAAATTAGTAAGAGTTATGACTATGCAAGACAATAAACTTTTTTTTTTATTCTGGATAAGCTTGTGTTTGACCACAATCTCACCATGGTAAGTGATGATGTGGCCGAAGGTGGTAAGCACACAAAGCCTAGATGGGAACTGGCTCTCAAGTGCAGCTGTCGGAACACACCGATAGGTGCTTGGCGACAGGTTTTCAACTTGAGGGTGGTAGCCAGCCAGTCTACCACCGCGCTATAGTTTCCTCACGATGTTTTCCTTCACCGAAAGCTCAAGCTCATTGTAGGATTCGAACCCACGACCTTCGTCGCGGTATTCGACGTCACTTACCACTGAGCTATCATCGCCTTAAGTAACATTTTCTCATACAATAAGCATTTCCATGTCAAGTAACAAAATGATGATGATATTATTAAAATCGTACGGGATTCTCCACATGCAAATCTGACTCGCATTTTGTGTTTATAATGTAAATTAATGAACATGAAAATATTTTTATTCAAATAGGCCTATCCAAGCACTTTTGAATAGTCTAGACTCTAACCCACGATTCGGAAGGTTGCTTTTGCTGAGAAGAGCTGGCAATAAACTCAGCAATTCAGTAATTGTTTATGTAGTCTCACTGATAATATTTGCGTGTTATGGCAACATAACATAATAATAAATATATTTTTTAACTACGACTTTCCTTGTAAACAACAAAGTCAAGCAGACCAACCCCCACAAGCAGCCCCTGTTCGCAGGTATGACGTATAACAATCTATCTATCTATATATAAAAAATAATTGCTGTTCGTTAGTCTCGCTAAAACTCAAAAACGGCTTTTCGATTCCGACCGATTCGAATAATTATTTTTTTGTTTTATTCGTTCAAACACAGGGTTGGTTTAAATGAAAAAAATATATGGAAAATCCATAAACAAAATTGAAAAAATGTAATAATTCTAAATTGGTAATTTTCTACGGACCTTGCTTAGTAAATAATAATAGTAAAATAAATAGTAAAAGTGAAATAGATATATAGCAACTAGTAATAAGAAGAAGATGTAGTAATAAGATGTAGCATGGTCAAATAAAAGGCTTTTTTATTTTATTTATTTATTTTATAATTTTCTACGGAAATCGCCGGAATGGCAGCGACTGTCATTATTTTCGTGATGGTTTAGATTCACAACTGAACCCGGTAGGTAGCGTTGGAATTGGGTTCTATGTTTTGTTTAAATTTCAGAGCAGGACAACGTCTATTTTAATAATAATAATACAAAGCTACCTGTGTATCTCTATGTATGCTATAAGTGGACCAGCAGCACGGCTCCACCTGGTTGGAGTCCAGCCCCCAGAACTCCAGCTCTTCCTCAAACAGCGGCCCGCACACGTTTGTTGGGTAATGCAGTTTGCCAGTTCTGATGACAAGAGACATATGGTTATTTATGGCAATGGTAAAGAAAGCAACCTTAGCATTGTTATTATTTCAGTGGTCACCAAGTTCACTAAAACCTGAATTTGTTCAATAAAACATGAAGAATATTAAAACTGAAGAAAATGTAATGTGATTAAGGCGAAGTTCAGGATACCGCGGCGAAGATTGAGGGTTCGAATCCTACAATGAGCTTGAGTTTTTGCAGGAAAACATCGCAAGGAAACCATAGCACGGTGGCAGGGTACAATGTAGTGCCCGACTGGCTGGCTACCACCCTCGAGTAAAATATTTCGACAAGCACTTATCGGTGTATTCCGACAGCTGCACTGAGCGCCAGTTCCCATCTTGGCTTGGAGTGCTTACCACCTTCGGCTACATCATCACTATGGTGAGATTGCGTTCAAACACAAGCTTATCCAGAAGCTAAAAAAAATAATGTATGCGGCTTGAAGAATTTGTATCTATGGTCATGAATAAAGATTACAAAAAAAACAACAGGTTTTTTAAGGTGGCAAACAAACATTCCGCTACCGTAGCCTATTAGACGCTTGCTACTAGGGGTGTCACCCACATGCTGTATGATAATTATTATTATTTAAAAAAAAATCATTATTTTTTCTTTCCATACTAAGATAGAGTAATATTAGATATATAAGAGTAATTTAAAGTGAAAACTAATAGTGTAGCCATAAGTTTCATTTACTAACTAAATAAAGTCTCCGTGTCGATTTAATACTTCCTACTTCCCGCGCTTGGCAACCATAGGCACTATTATTTGATGTTATAATATTTATTTTTAAAAGGGAGTCTTCTTTTCTATGCTTCATTTCAAAAGACTTTTCTAGTCCACTAGGAAGTAATATAGCTTTATGAAGAAACAGTTGTATTTTTTCATAGTTTCTAAGGTTCGCTTCACAAAACAAACGTAGTCTTTTGTTAGACAACAAGTTATATTGAATCGACTCGCCAATACGCAAATAAAACTGTTTTTCCAGCGGTTTATTTGCCTTCTCGATGTTTGTGTAAACGACGAACATATGAACCACATTATTGTTACCAAGAACTTATCATTTGTGAGCTGTTGAGTAAATAGTTCCAAAAATTTGATGTTTTTTCATTGGTTGTTATTCCTGGGTGTAAAAATATGTTTTGTTGCTTCATTTTTTTGGGCACAGCTCATGCTTTATAGGTACCTAGTTAAATTAATAAACATATTGTTTAATGTTTGCAATTGTATGGATTTAAATAATTGATAAAAAAAAAAAAAAATTATAAAACATTATACAACTAGCTGTCCCCCACGGTTTCACCCATGTTCCCGAGGGATCTTATCCTTTCCCGGGATAAAAAATATCCTATGTGTTATTCCAGGATATGATCTACCTGTGAGCGAAGTTTCATCAAAATCCGTTCAGCCGATTTTGCGTGAAAGAGTAACTAACATCCATCCAAACTTTCACATTTACAATATTAGTAGGATAATTTGTGTGATACTTCCATCTTTTTTTAAATACAAGAAATAATAATAACGTCCTATTATGCATGCCATAAGTTAAATGAAATTGAAAAACACAATTTTAATGCGATTTTTTTGTTGCAATTATTTATCAAATTTAAAATAAATATTTATGTATGTGTTTTGGACAACCCTACTAATTGTAACTAAAGAATGGTACCGACCGGACTATTTATGTTAACCACAGGTGTGTTCAAACAAAAAACAAATAAACAAACGAACATGAAAGAATGTGATGTTTGATGCTGTTTTTCTACGAAACCCGTGATTCTGAATCTTATTCCTGCAAAGTCCTTGAAGTCCTTAAAATTGATTTGTGAAGTAACAGAAGTCATCTGTATAGTTACCTACTCTTATTATAATTTCACCTTTTTGCTACACTCCGTATAAAAATATGAGATTGCAAAAGCAGTACCAATAGGAAAATTGCATTAGGTCATTAAGTATAAAATTTTATTTCGTTTTCTGAAAAAACATTTAAATGTAAACGGGCCGGTTGGCCGTTACTTAACACACAACCTATCACGCCGCAGGTCGTGGGTTCAATTCCCATCCAGGACATACATTTGTGTGCATGAACATGTCTGTTTGTCCTGAGTCTCGGTGTAATTATCTTTTTAAATACTTATTTACAACAAAAAAGTAGTATATGTAGTATATCAGTCATCTGGTTTCCATATTACAAGCTCTGCTTAGTTTGGGATCAGATAGCCGTGTGTGAACAAATGTCCGAGGATATTAATTTATTTATTATATTTAGATATGACTTAGGTAGGTACAATGAAGTATGATTTCCGTAGAGTTTTTGCACGACAATACCTACTACTTGAATTATACGGCTGGCTGGCTACCACCCTCAAGATCATAGAGATCTACTCAAGACAATAGACTCTTACAAATAAAAAAAGAAAGAATAAAATTTGATCGAATAGAAAACTCCTTTATGATGTTAGTAAAAGAAAGCTTAAGTGTTACAAAGCATAATGTTTATGACCGTTTTAATATCATAAAAGTAGCATACAGCTATTTAAAAAAACAACAAGAGAATGTAATAATATGAAGATCAGCAACAGTGCTTGCTCAACTGATAAAGAAAATCCCGTGAAAGCATGTTGACTTACCACGTACTGTGAGAACAAAACGCGGCGTTTAAACGTAAACAAAAGGTTAATATATGAATGGGACAACTAAATAACCGAAAAACAATTATTAATACAATGATCTTAGGAAATGTATCAGTTTCATCTGAAGTGAAAGAAGATAAAGGTAAATAACCAAAAACTGCCATCGAATAAAAAAAAAGTCATTATAATGGTCGACAACACTGAGCTGAATGCATGCCATCAAAGAACTGAAACTAGTGGCACTTTGTTAAAGGCCAAAGTCCAGCAATAGACTGATAAAAGCTGAAAAGACCCCTCGGCTCGCCGAATGGACAATTGTCCCAAAATTACCTACAAAAAATAGAATGCGATTAGAGTCATTCAATTTTCTAACTGTACCAGTATCCATACTTTTTATTTTATTCTCCGCCAATAAATAAAAATCTTAATAAAATTGTTTTTTTCGGTTACAACATCATCATATCAGCTGGAAGACGTCCACTGTTGGACAAACCCTCTCAAGGTTACAGGAAAACGTAAATAGCAAACCGCAGCGTTTTTCAACCCCAGTGCGTGTGATTTTACCGTTGACGTAGATTATGAAACACGTAACGAAGTGTGAAATGTTTCTCGAGCCAGCGATCATCGTGAGGCTAGGTTGTTGTGACTTTATTATATCGTTAAAACGCGTAATGAAAATACCTGAGCAAAATAATTTGATATTATCCACGGTACAGTTTACTTTGAAGCACCCACCTACTTGAGTATCTTTGCATAACATTCTTAACATAAAAGAATGTCATTTATCATGTCTGTACTTATCATGTCTGATAGCTACACTTGAGAGCCAGTTACAACTTAAAAAAAGTAGTACTTAATAAATTTTTAAGATACCTGGATATGTTTTGAAAAGAAACAGAATGTTTTAACAATTCTAAAACATACACTAAAGTATTTATAAAAAATACTATTTAGGTATTGTTATAATATAGGTATTATAATTTTATTTAATCTTAATAATAATGTGGCCAATTTGAATATAAAATAATAACCACTACAAGCCCTGAAATTGAATTAAATATTCATCCTTGTTTTTTTTTTTTTTTTATGTCACAAGTGACAACGAGGCAGGCGGATCACCTGATGGTAAGTGACAACTGCCGCCTATAGACATTGGCAATACCAGGGGATTTCTAATGTGTTGTACACCTTATTAAGGCGAACTGGCTCTCAAGTGCAATTGCCGGAACACACCAACAGGTGCTTGGCGACAGATTTTCAACTTGAGGGTGGTAGCCAGCCAGTTGAGTACTACAAAGTACCCTACCACCGTGCTGTGGTTTCCTCACGATGTTTTCCTTCACCGAAAGCTCAAGCTCATTGTAAGGATTCGAAGCCACGACCTTCACCGCGGTATCCGACGTCACTTACCACTGAGCTATCATCATTGTTATCCCAATTTCTACTCTAAACCCTAAACCCTTAAAACTATCAACTTTCTGAAACCTAACTCAATATAAACGGTTCATTACAAATGACTAGAAGCAAGCATGACCCATCTCAACTACACCAAAATTAGATTCAGCTAACTAATAAACCCCAACTGATCTACTTACCACGTAAAATTAAGATAAAACTTCGAGATTTCGATCAAATACAAGCTAAAAAACCTTATTGATATAAAAATACCAACCCTTGTTTTTCCAAGACCACTTATGTTATTCTAAGTTGATATCGAGTAACCTTACAAGTTCTAAGTGCCTTTTAAGTAAACAAAGGTATTGAAATGGCTTTATCGAAGCCTTAATCAAATTAATGTATCAAAGCAAGCCCGGTATTCTAGGTTTAACTTAGTTTGTGCCCGTTAAGCTTATAATTTACCGAGTACACCTAGATTAAGGCTGTTAAACTATACTAATAGGTACTAGCTGACGCCGCGGGTTTACCCACGTTTCCATGAGATTTTATCTTTACCTGGAAAAAGCATACTATCTCTTATCCAGGATATAATTTACTTGTGTGCCAAGTTTCAGCAAGATTCAACAGTTTTTGCGTGATAGAGCAACAAATATGATAGCTCAGTGGTAAGTGACGTCGGATACCGCGGCGAAGGTCGTGGGTTCGAATCCTACAATGAGCTTGAGCTTTCGATGAAGGAAAACATCGTAAGGAAACCATAGTACGGTGGTAGGGTACTTTGTAGTACCCGACTGGCTGGCTACCACCCTCAAGTTGAAAATCTGTCGACAAGCACCTATCGGTGTGTTCCGACAGTTGCACTTGAGAGCCAGTTCCCATCTAGGCTTTGCGTTACCACCTTCGGCCACATCATCAGTTACCATAGTGAGATTGTAGTCAAACACAAGCCTATCCAGAATATAAAAAAAAACATCCAAACGTATAAACTCACTTATTCAGTTTAGTCCCTGGTAAGGCACTAATGAACGTTTACAATTGACTCTAGCACCGGTTCAATATACACTTAAACTGAGAAGACTACGGCAAGAAACTCCGCAAGGCAATTTTTTTTCAGCAGTGGATTTAGATACATTTTCAAATATTTTACACTACGCCAGGGGGATGGAGGTGCAGAGAGAAGCTACTACAACCATATATCTCTGTCTTTTTTTTCTTTTTTTTATTCTGGATAAACTTATGTTTGACCACAATCTCACCATGGTAAGTGATGGTGTGGCCGAAGGTGGTAAGCACACAAAGCCTAGATGGGAACTGGCTCTCAAGTGCAGCTGTCGGAACACACCGATAAGTGCTTGGCGACAGGTTTTCAATTTGAGGGTGGTAGCCAGCCAGTCGGGTACTACAAAGCACCCTACCACCGTGCTATGGTTTCCTCACGATGTTTTCCTTCATCGAAAGCTCAAGCTCATTGTAGGATTCGAACCCACAACCTTCGTCGCGGTATTCGATGTCACTTACCACTGAGCTATCATCGCCTTGCTGAGCCACCTTATAGTAGGCTTTGTTTGATGTAATTTAAAAAATTAAAATAAGACATTCCAGTTACCTCATGTGGGATCTTATTTGGTACGCATTTGCGAAGTGAAGTGTCATTCGAAGTATATAGAATGCGTAATTGATATCTCATCTGAGATTCAGCTTTCGAGATACACAAACGTTATTACAGAATAGTATTGCAGTCTATCTATCTCACAGTAAAGTCTAGTCGTTGCCTGTTCAAGTTGGAATTATTATTATGATACCTACACTTATTTTTATTATTATTTATTTACTTATTATTTTACATTGATATATACATACATATATTTTTTTATGTCTGTACCGCGATTGACCGTGCTGAGGGCACTATCTGAAAACCAGCGCTGCAGCATCATATGCTGAGATAGTTGCCTTTTTTGGCCTCACACAACTATTTTGTATAATGTGCATCTGTTTTTTTTTGCCGTCTTTGTGTGTGTCCAAAATAAATTTATTTTTCTTTTCTTTCTTTCTTTATCTGATAAACGCGCCTCGGTTACGTTTGGTATCTTAACGTTTCGAAAAAGAGCAAATAATTATTAATGACTAGGTCCCCCGTCGTTTCACCCGCTTAGGATCTTTCTTTCTACGTCCTCTTCTTAAGTTCTCTGTTAGAAAGAGTTCTTATAGTGGGACTATGCTATTACCAGATGTGTTGAATACTTTTATAAACTACAAATAATATTGAATTTTCACCAATTCCTGTCATTATAATAGTTAGTTCATCGTCTATTAGAAGAAAGAAAAGAAAATACATTTATTCACAATATTAATCCAGAATCCTAAGCATGACCACAACCCAAACTTTCACTTGATATTCGACACTATTTATTGAAAGCTTTACACAGATCACTTTATTGGACCTTTCGTATGTATTCAATAATCTTCTCATTATCACTATTGATATGGGGTGAAATGCAAATGTTAGCTATTGAAAAGTTTACGAGGCCGAACTAGCATAATAAAATACCCACAAAATCCAATGATATTATATTTAATAAAAAACTTGAGAGGTGTCAAGGGACACCCGGATGGAACGAAGTTATATAAGTTATATAAGTCGAGAGAGTATATATATATATATATATATAAATAGAAATGAAAATATCTGGCTTGCTTTCTATAAGAGAGAGAGAGAGAGAGAGAGGGAGACAGACAGAGAAACATGCGCACGCCACACAGCTTACAATAGCTTACTACACACAACTGTCACCGACAGTGACAGTGACACAAAAAGTGTCGTAAGATTTTTTTCCGTCTAGCCCCCTTTCACAACGCGCGATAAGGAACTTCGTTCCAAAAAAGGTTAGTGGTTATCTACAATGGCTACAACAACATTCGATCTTAAAAAAAAACTGGGTAATGACACTGTAACGCACACATAAACAACTTAATATTGCAATATCCTCACTACATATGATATCTCACTCATAACACACGATGACATTATTGGTTGTTTGGGCCACTTCTACTTTTAATTGCATCCCTTGATACCAGCGACGCGACATAGGACAAGATAGGCTAATTAGCCACTCTTTGGTCTCCCGCTTTCGGAGCGCTTATAACCTATCTGCATTGACTAAATCAGTTTAGTTTGCCGTAGCCACAAATGTTTGCGCTTTGGACAAAGACCATAATATTTGACTCCCAAATTAATCCCCTCGTCAAGACCAAAACATATTAGGTATATGTGTCCCGTTCTAATTTCGCAAAATGATGACACATCTCATTCGCAGATCATTGTGAATTCTCGAAGCGTCGTGGGTATATTGATTAACTAAGTGTTGTCCCACAAGTTTTGGCAGCCTTTCATAACTTCGACTGTTGGGTTCGCTACTGATCTTCTTGTCATAAATGTCCCTGTTTTCAGTGTTGCTAGATTATATTATAATCTTGTTGGGTTTGAAACTTCAATCCCTCAGATTAATGATAGACACGGTTAAAATTTTTCATAGAATCTGATAATAAATAAATAAATATCTTCGGACATTTTTCACACACGGCTGATCTGATCCCAAACTAAGCACAGCTTGTAATATGGAAACCAGATGACTCATATAATACATAGACTACTTTTTTTTTTGTTGTAAATACATACACAGCTGCCGACCGACAGCTGCACGAGAGCCAGTTCCCATCTAGGCTTTGTGCGCTTACCACCTTCGGCCACATCATCACTTACCATAGTGAGATTGTAGTCAAACACAAGCCTATCTAGAATAAAAAAAAAAAAAAACTTAAATAGATAATTACACCCAGACTCAGGACAAACAGACATGTTCATGCACACTAATGTCTGTCCTGGATGGGAATTGAACCCACGACCTGTGGCGTGATAGGTAGTGTGTTAACTAACGGCCAACCGGCCCGTTGAATAGAATAGAATCTGATGTGATCAAAAATTATTAATATGTCCCGACTGACTTTATCTAATATATAAAATTCTCGTGTCACAGTTTTAGTTGCCATACTCCTCCGAAACGGCTTAACCGATTTTGATGAAACTTTATATTTACATTCAGTAGGTCTGAGAATCGGCCAACATCTATTTTTCATCCCCCTAAATTTATTTATTTATTTTTGAGACAAAATTTCTAATTTCTATTTTTTTATGATACAACATACAAAAATACATACAATCCCCAATTTTCACCCTTCTACGATCAACCCTTATTTTTTAATAGCCATTTTAGTAATTTGAGTAATCGGTCAAGCCGTTTCGGAGGAGTATGGTAACAGGACCGATTTGGATGAAATTTTGTGTGTGTATTTCAATGGGTTCCTCGATGATTTGAAAACAAAATTGGACCCGGTAGATGGCGTTGGAATCGGGTTCTAAGTTTTGTTTTAATTTCAGGGCAGGACAACGTCTGCCGGGTCCACTAGTAATGTATAAAATAAAAATTTCTTTCAGTATTCCTAGATTTCCCAAATTTCGGTGAACTTTTAAAAATATCCTCTCTCTAAAAACCAAATCGGTCCAGCCGTTTTCAAACGATGCGCCTCCTAAGTAATCTCCGTTAGTTCCTAAATGTTAATCCAGGGAAAATATTATACACCGGTGGTGCAGGCTGCGATAGTGAGTCTCATCCCGTAGCCCTGCCGTGGGGCTTTAGTCAGTAAGAATCTGACATAACCCAGCCGTCTCCCCCCGGGATGGCTGGGTATCCATCCATCCATGCAGGATTTCCCCACGTAAAAAATAGAACAAAAAAACCGGTCAAGTGCGAGTCGGACTCGCACACCGAGGGTTTCGTACAATTTTTGTAGGTTTTTTATTATTATTTTATTCTGTTTTTATATATTTTTATACATCGTCTGTGAACATTTCTGTTGACAGTAAAGTCCTAGTAATAGGGTTTCCGTTTTTATCCTTTGGGTACGGAACCCTAAAAAGGGTAAACATCGTCACAATTATTTTTATTCGGATGTACCTCATTGCAAATTTACGTTTTTCGGATTTATTGATTTTATGGTTCTAGGTCAATGGGAAGTACCCTATAAGGTCTTGATTCCCATGCGAGAGTCAAAATATGCGGCATAAATGGAGCAAAAAATCACTACTGCTAGGATTCGCAGACCTGAGTATTTAATATTAATTTCAACATGACACTTTCACGCGACCCTAAGAAAAAGGGTCAACAAAGTGATCCTATAAGGGTTCCGTTTTTTTCCTTTTGAGGTACGGAACCCTAAAAATACCTATCTTATCCAAATACACATCTATCTCTCAAGGGTAACATTAGGTAAATAAGGATCAGAATTGTAATTCCGCTCTATATTCGAATTGTCAAACAATTAAAATATGCCCTTGTGGGCATTTCACATAATTAAGTGGAAATAAAGGGAAAAGTTCCCTTTTAAAGGACAGTTTTGGTTATGTAGCGACATCTATCTACACATAGATATAGTTCGCACGACTCCTAGATAGATGGCACTTCAATAACCTACATCGCGCTTACGAAGTTTTCTATGCGATCTGCATATATACAAGATTCCAACATCAACAGTTGGGCCGCGGTCCCCAGGCACGATGACCTCGCCTGGCGGAAGATCTTCCCTTTTCAATGGAGGAGTCTAACACCTCGCTCCTCCATAGTTATATCGTGTTTTTAAGATGCTTCATGGAATTTTAATTTTATCTGGAAACTGTTACGAATAAAATTGTATGTTTATTTTCGTGGAATAAAAATTAACAAAATTATTTAAACTTCTTCCTCCGTGCCTCATCACATTATTTGGGGTCGACTGCGATGCGCCAGGATGGTGTATGCTGGGTTGTCTGATCTATGAGTTGGGCACGTTACGCACGGGTTACTGTACCACCGTGTGGCTTGGGGTCTACCTCTTTTTTTGTTTCTTTTTGGTAGTGCCAGGGCTTGCGAACTACGTGGTCTTCAGGACGTCTCATCACGTGGCTACACCAACGAAGTCTACTTTCTGTTAGTTTGTCTGAGATGGTCGCAACTTTGGAACTTCCTCTGATGTAATAATTTCGCACTTTATAAAATTAACAAAATGTATGCTAAAATGATTTTATTTTCATAGGAAATCCAATGGCTGGGAGTCCAGTTTAACACGCATTACACTTTAACACTAAAAGGTCTGTATTACAGTAGGTACGCTTGTTACGGTAACATTTTCGGAAATGCAACTGTCAGCATTTAAAAAACCCAAGAGTTTAGGGCAGTTAATGGTCATTTTGTAATCATCATTATTATAAGCTGTAACGCTTTCAATGGTGAGGGGTTGGGTTCAATTCTAGACTCATTTATTTCTGCATACTAAGTACGCATTGAGGTTAATTTTTTTTATCATCAACAATGATTTTAAATAAAGAATCAATCACGCTATCCTAACCTATACAATTAAATATCCTATACAAACTTTTAGTGGGGAGAGAATTTCATAACTTTCCCCGATTTTTAATTTTGTTGATTTAAGTAGTATAATTGTGTACTTATTTCAATTAAGAGGAATGAAACATAAACAAACCTATGTTTTAAGGTGATGACAGCTCAGTGGTAGTGACATCGGATACCGCGGCGAAGATCGTGGGTTCGAATCCAACAATGAGCCTAAGCTTTCGGTGAAAGAAAACAACGTGAGGAAACCACAGCACGGTGGTAGGGTACTTTGTAGTACTCGACTGGCTGACCACCCTCAAGTTGAAATCATCAGGTATTGCTAATGTCTATAGGCGACGGTAGTCACTTAGCATTAGGTGACCCGCCTGCCTGGTTGTCTTTGTGGTATAACAAAAACCTTTTCAATACAAATGTAATTCTTTTGACAATATGAAAACTAAAATGCGTAAATAAAGTGATCAATCAACTTTTGATAGGGTACATTTTTTTTTTTATATTCGATAGGCTTGTGTTTGACCACAATCCCACCATGGTAAGTGACGAAGTGGCCGAAGATGATAAGCACACAAAGCCTAGATGGGAACTGGCTCTCAAGTGCAGCTGTCGGAACACACCGATAGGTGTTTGGCGACAGATTTTCAAGCCTTCCCAATCTGTAGCATTAATAAACATTCTGAATTAGATCAGACAATACTATCTGTGGCAACTGACGTGGGAAATGGTAAAACGCTTTTGTCAATATTAAATTTAATAATTTGACTTGGGCTTCCGCTTGTTTGTCTCTGGCATGATATTGTAAATAATTCCTTTGTCGTAACGAAATTGTCGGTGATATTGTTGTATCAGATTATATTTATTTATCATTCACTCCTAAATAGTTCAAATTGGAAAATGGAATTCAATATGTGATGAGCCGGAAAATGTCATGTTGGAAAAAGACCAATTTATTAAAAAATCCACATCGTCATAATAAAGCGACTTGAAATTGTAAACAGTTTGTGACAAGTTAAAGATATACTTGACAAGTAATTATTTCCCAATAATAAAAAAAATAGTCATTTAAAATATAATTCTGCTCAAAAAATTAATAATAATATCATCATCATAGAAAGAAATAAATATATAATATCCTCGGACATTTGTTCACACACGGCTATCTGATCCCAAACTAAGCAGAGCTTGTAATATGGAAACCAGATGACTGATATACTACATATACTACTTTTTTTTTGTAAATACATACTTAAATAGATAATTACACCCAGACTCAGGACAAACAGACATGTTCATGCACACAAATGTGTGTCCTGGATGGGAATCGAACCCACGACCTGCGGCGTGATAGGCAGTGTGTTAACCAACCACGCCAACCGGCCCGTCAAAAGAAAAGAATCGTTATATCCTGAGTTTATTAACCGGTTTTCTATTTTTTAGTAAAGTACTAAAAGAATCGGAACTTCACAAAATGACCGTTAACGAATAGAATAAAATAGAGCACCTATACACCTACACATACTAAACAACAATCACAAATGATAGTAAGCACTAATATAAAAATAACAGAAAGTAGATAATTATTTCCAAACTAGAACATGTTATTTGCACCTTTCAGGAAGAATTCCATTAAATATTGAAAGCTTAAAAGTGGAGTTTGCGAGTGAAATTTCAAGAGAACAAGTCCGTTTACAGCGTATAACTCAGTAACCAGATTAAGCTTATTGGAAAGGATTCCAGTGCCAACTTTTAGAAACTACGAATGGTGGGATTTCAAGGAAATGTAACACTTGGCTGTTCTAAGTGTGATATTAAGTGCTATAATCTAATAAGCAAATTGCAATTTTCCCTTACCTTTTCTTCTAATAATGAAAGTTGTGTTAATGACATAGCATACTTAGTTTTGGATTTTGAATAAATTATATCAATTTTTTATTTAAAGGCATAAAATGCGATGATAGCTTAGTGGTAAGTGACGTCGAATACCGCGGCGATGGTCGTGGGTTCGAATCCTACAATGAGCTTGAGCTTTCGGTGAAGGAAAACATCGTGAGGAAACCACAGGACGGTGGTAGGGTACTTTGTAGTACTCGACTGGCTGGCTACCACCCTCAAGTTGAAAATCTGTCGCCAAGCACCTGTTGGTGTGTTCCGGCATTTGCACTTGAGAGCCAGTTCGCCTTTAAGGCATTGAATAGGGTGTACAACACATTAGCAATCCCCTGATATTGCCAATGTCAATAGGCGACGGTTGTCACTTACCATCAGGTGACCCGCCTGCCTCGTTGTCACAAAAAACAGAAAATCTCAGATTAACGTTTTCTTAAAAAGTAGGTAAAAAGCTCAAAACAGATAAATAAAAGCACGGACATAGTTGCTTTGTACGTGAAAACATGGAGAAAATGAATTTAGCCATGGGTTAAAAAACATGAAGCTTGCAGCGGCGTCAAGTGGCGGGTCGCTCACTTCTCTACAATATGGCGAGGAGGTTGATGCGGTGGCTGTTCCACGCGTCAACGCCAAATAACTCACACTTCACTAACTCGGCCATCTCTATCGATCCTCAGTTTAAATGCCAAACATGCGGACGATACTGTCGCTCGGTCGCTCCCGTTTCGGTCAGTTTTTCTAATGTCTGCCAAACTTAGGTTAATGAACAGAGCCTACTATAAGGTGGCTCATTATATGGAAGACAGAATATATGGTTGTAGTACCTTCTCTCAACACCTGCATCCTCTAGGCGTAGTGAAAAATATTTGAAAATGTATCTAAATGTACTTATGAAAATGTAAATAAATATAAGAAGGATCCACTGCTGAAAAAAAAAAGCCTTGCCGAGTTTCTTGCCGGAGTGTTCTCAGTTTAAGTGTATTCCGAACCGGTGGTAGAGTCAATTGTATCGTTCATAACCTTACCCAGGGCCTAAACTGAATAAATGAGATTTTGATCTGATTTCTAAATCAGTGCCAACACTTTTAGTGACAAACGACAGTGCCACAAAATAACATAATGGATACCATTTTCCTGTTGAGTCGTAAATCTAAAAGGCAGTAAGAGTGCTGGAGGAACTGTTCCACTGTGTATTGTTGAGACGCACTGATTTACGGTTTTTACGACTCAGGCCTCAATCAGTGTTTTGTGAGGGTAATAAATATTTTTATTTTATCTCCCCGGCTCGCCACTGGGGAGCGCCGAATTTTAATGTACTGGAAACGACTGATATTGTGTGCTGGAATTTGCTGCCAGTGTCGTACTTAAAGTTATGAACGCTCAAGGTAATTTTGTTTCTCCTTAACTTATTTTGTAAGAAGTCAAACACTAATGGTATTGATAAAGGCGATGGTAGCTCAGTGGTAGTGACGTCGGATACCGCGGCGAAGGTCTTGAATTCGAATCCTACAATGTGTTTGCTTTCGGTGAAGGAAAACATCGTGAAGAAACGAGAGCACGGTGTTAGGGTACTTTGTAGTAACCGACTGGCTGGCTACCACCCTCAAGTTGAAAATCTATCGCCAAGCACCTCGGTATAGCTTTGTGTGTGTGCTTTACCACCTTCGGCCACATCATCACTTACCATGGTGAGATTGCGGTCAAAGTAAAAAAAACAACCGCGGTCTAACTAGTGTTAGTAACAATTTAAAGCAGGCACAGTTTTGTTTTTCCCTAACCTGCTTGAAATAGAACTCATATTCTAGGCTTTTAATTATAGCTCTTTTGACAAATGACTCAGCAGTAAGTAAGCTCCAACCAGATCTATTAATCTTCGTGTAAGGCCTACTCAGACAGTCACCAGCACCAGCCAAAAGATATATTCATTAGTACAAATTACTGTAATCTTGGAGAAGTGGAATGTCCCAAATTGAATACATTCATTTTGGGGAAAAACTAGCAATATTTTTGTGGGT
Organism: Ochropacha duplaris; assembly: GCA_951361185.1. Classification (NCBI taxonomy): domain Eukaryota; kingdom Metazoa; phylum Arthropoda; class Insecta; order Lepidoptera; family Drepanidae; genus Ochropacha; species Ochropacha duplaris. Next base: position 10,403,484 of record OX592704.1, on the reverse strand, counting down.
TTATGGCAGCTTTTTTCAGTTGATAGATATTTAACATCTTAACTTATAATCTAAACTAAGAGATTCAGAGAAACATTACATTTTTTGAATGTTTGTTTGTGTAATGGATAAACTCAAAAATACTTAACCTATTTTAAATATTCAAAGTCAAAGTCAAAACCATTTATTCAGTTTAGGCCCTAGAAGGGCACTCATGAAGGTCGAATTACAGAAGTTACCACCGGTTCGCAAGTCCGCCTTCAACTGAGAAGAACCGGCAAAAAACTCATCAAGGTTACATTTTTTAAATATTTTTGGACCATCTGACTATATTGGCTTTTTTCTTCAAATGTTTAACAATTTTATTCTTAAAGTAATACAAAAATACATAATATTCGAGTCCCTTGTTTATAAGCTACATTATCTGCTAGTAACATGAGCTATATTTTAATTTAATTCCCTCGGGAACACGGGAGAAACCGCGAGCGGAAAGCTAGTATTATAAAGAGAAAAGATTTGATTTTTTATATGTATATACCAGCAAGGTAATGAATAAAGTCAAAAAATACGTGACCGATTTTTAAAATTCTTTCGACTACAGAAAGCTACCTTATCAGAGAGTAACATGTGCTATATTATTATTTTAATTCCCTGAAACTGCGGGCGAAAGGCTAAATTATGTTTGCCAGCTTTCCGCCCAACGGCTTCACCCGTATACCCCTTTTTACCCCTGTAGGGTTTGAATTTTGAAAAATCCCTTCTTATTCCTCATATACGTCTTAAAACAACACCTGAGAAAAAAACAGCTTTCTAGGTCCAAGGGCTTAGGCTGGGCGTCGATGAGTCAATCAGGCCTTCTCTTTTTCATATTTTATTTTGCCAGATAGTAAAAAAAATGTAACCTTGCTGAGTTTTATTCTTTTCTTTTCAGTTGAAGGTTGTCTTCAAAATTGCTAACAAAAAGGTTGTAAAGATAAAAGTAAATCAGAACACTTTATTTTTTTAATACGCCATTTGGGATACATTCGAAAACTGGCGATAGCTGAAAGTGAAGCGTGGAATGGGTTTTTATAAACTAGAAATATTGAAATGGTTTTTGAAATCGGCGACGAATTTTCTTTCAACTTAAAATAGACTCTTACGTATATTATTTAAAATTGTACAATAGCACAATATTTTAATTTATTTTTACTAAGCTATTGCTAGAGCTTAATAAGCTTGCTATTTATGAATCCTGGATTTTATAAGGAAGATTTTTTAGTCAGATGAACGGGTGAATGAATTTTATTTGTTTTTATTCTCTTTTTATTAATAAATTCTTATTTTAAAAACGTTGGTGGAATCTTTATGATCTCTGCTGATTCCATTTGACTAGTTTTAATGTAGCGCGACTTAATGTTCTTGATAGTTGACACTTAGTATACAAATGCTTTAATTTAAATTGTAAATTTCAAGAATCGAGACTACGTCTTTTGCATCTTGATACATAGTTTTATGTATATTACTTTTATTTTCAGTTATAAATCTCATAAAATAGTCATTTTTTTGTATTGAATGTTGCCAGTTAAAATAGCAAGAGATTACATGACTAACAAACATTGTAAAGCAATTGTAAACTCTATGCTAACTAATATAAGGCAGTGTATAGGCAAGCTGGTTGATATTCCGCAGAACTGACTTAATTTTACATGTATTACTTTACTTTATACACTTACTCATATTACTAAATTTGCTAGTAAATTATCATAAAGGCTACAGTTTTTGTATATAATTGTGTAACTGAACAAATTGAGATAAAATTCGCAACAAAGATATAAAGAGTAGCACGGAGGGCGTTTTCAAAAATATCTCAAAGAACGAATATCACGATAATTGTAAATTTTGGGATAGTCGAAATTATTTGTAATAACCTCTATTACATGCTGTTAATGAATATAGGTTGACTTGAGCTGTAACCCTGTTTCCATACCTACTAATCCATACAAATATTGTAAATGCGAAAGTGTGTCTGTCTGTCTGTTAACTCTTCACGTTTAAACCGCTGAACCGATTTAGATGAAATTTGGTATAGAGATAGATGAAACCTTGGCAAAGGAGATGAAACCGCTTAGCGGAAAACTAGTATCATATAATTTAGTAATCCGGATAAATCAGCGAGACGAAGTTATATTGTACGAAATACAATCACAAAATGACCTATTTACATCATAATTATGTAAATTGACGATACTTCAAACGACGAGCAAACTGTACCGACCCAGTGTACACAGAATTGTGAGGTGATCAATCATTTACAATAGAATAACATATAGCTACACATGTGTACCGGGCCTTATGGAAAACGATCCATTTTTCAGTCAGCGTTAACTTTTTTGATGTCATTCAAAATTGCATCTAATAAACATTGCAATAAGGGCGATAAAAGAACAACTGTTATAAACAAAGGATTTTTGTTGAGTTTTATTTTTAAACGACTTCAAAAAAGGAGGATGTTATATATATATTTTTTTTATGTCAATAGGTTGACAAACAGGCAGACGGTCCACATGATGGTAAGTGGTCCCCGCCGCCTATGGACATTTGCAATACCAGGGTGATTGCCGATGTGTTGCCGACCTTGTAGCTCTTTTAACGCCCCTTTTGAAGAACCCCATATCATAGCGCGGAGGGAAAACCGTAATGGGGAGCTCATTCCACATCCTAATGGTCAGAAGGAACGTCCAGCTACGTTATATGTTCGACTGTATTTTTTTTTGAACTTTTTTTTTTTTACCTTTTATATAGGTAAATATATAAAAATACAACTCATCAACAAAAATCCTTTGTTTGTGATAGTTGTTCTTTTATAATATGAATAATACTATTATTTAAGGTTTGCGTTTAACAAGAATAAGACATGGTAAGTGACATAGTTAAACTGATGACTAAAAATCCTACTAATTTAATAAATTCTAATATTTGTGTCATTTCTTTTTATGTCAGATGAAATGTGTTAATTGTCGGCTCTCAAATGCAACTGCCGAAGAATGTCCCACGATATTTATCTAGGTATCAATGCCCGGTTTTTTTTTTGGGGGAGGACTTAAAGGTGGAGGTCTGAGGGACCATAGACACCCTTACGCGGACTTTTCGGTGAGCGCTTAGGGCTCTCAACCGAGTTTAAGACGACTGACCGCTGAGGGCGCCCCAGTTGGGGCACGAACCTCGGCTCAGGGCGTCGTCGGGGGTCACAAAATAGTGGGACGGACTTCAACTCAATGCCCGGTTTTTTTTTTTTTGTTTTTTTTTTTGGGGAGGACTTAAAGGTGGAGGTCTGAGGGACCATAGACACCCTTACGCGGACTTTGCACCCTTACGCGGACTTTGCCCGGATCTGCAGTCCTACGTTTATATACAAAGGCCGAGAAAACTTTGTTAGCGCAATGTAGGATTTTTGTGTCATATTTCATTACGAGTACGTCCATTTGTTGTGATGACGCGCTTCTATGACTTTTCCGCGGACTCGACTCACATGAAGCGCTACATCCATATTTAATTCATGTAGTAAATTAATAATCGCTCTAATTGTAATATCAGCTGAACAATAAGTGAAGTAACACACGTGTGGTTTATCCACCAGCGGCTCCGGAACAGATGAAAGGATCTGTTTGACAGCTTGACGAGGGTACAAAGCTGTGATATCACAAGTCAGTTATTATCCGTACAGGGGAACTTTAACTGTTGTTGGTTTAGGGGAGTTTGGACGAGATTGACTTGAGAGTTGAGATTTGAATTGTCTTTTTGATGCTCTGTGGTAATTATTTAAATTTGATCACTTATCTATATTATTCTGCTAATATTAAAAAGGTCAAAGTCAAAACAATTTATTCAGGTCACTTATGAAGGTCGAATTACAGAAGTTACCACCGATTCGGAAGTCAGCTTTCAACTGAGAAGAACCGGCAAGAAACTCAGCAAGGTAACATTTTTTAAATATTTTTTGACCATCTAACTACATTGGCTTTTTATAAATATGCTTGTCATTCTGTTTGGTTTTTGCGGTTAACATTAAATATAGAAATACAGTCAAATTCCATGCCGACAAAGTCGCAGTAAAAATCTAGATCTCACTATAAATGTGTAAGTTTATTTTGATGTGAAGATGTTTGTTACACTTTCACTGAACGGATTTTGATGAAACTTGGCACGCAGGAGATGCTAGAATAAAAAATAGGATACTTTTTATCCCGAGAAAAATAATATCCCTCGAGAACGCGGGTGAAACCGCGGGGGACAGCTACTTTTAGATAAAAGCGACAGTAAGTTGCTATATTTTAGTGACCAAATTTTGATGAAATGATAAAACTGTAGGGAAAATTAATTTTATAACTCAACCAATAGATACATATTGGGATTCCGATTATAATTTAAGAAACTATATAGGTACCTAGTGAAAACAATTTAAGGTAAACGCATACTTATCCGATCTGAACGCGTCGGACTAACCGGTTGAAACGTTAGAATATTATGAAGTTCTATGAAACACCGCACTCCTATTTTTCCGATTCGGTTCCATAGGATTTCATACAAGTAATTCTAAAATTCGATTCTTTCGACTCCTTTACTTCATTCGGCTATGATAAATGTGCGTTTACCTTTAGGTGGCCTTATTATTGAAGCTATTTCTTCCAGCCAACCTAGGGCAGCTGGATACATTAATTCTGGAATGTCCATTGTAACTGTAAATTCCTATGTAAACACGGATCAAAAAAATATTTTTAAAAATAAAAAACAAAAACTGACTTAATGTACTGTAACCTATGTACAAACATAAACTAAAAAGTAAAGAATAATATTTTAATTTCAAAGCAAGAGCCTCAAAGGACAATCAACAAAATTATTGATATTTATATATCTATTTAATATTTATAAACAGTTCTTTTTGGAGTCGGTGCCAGCCAAGAAGAAGGACAGTTTTTAACTGGACACGAAGTGTTCATACGAGAAAACGTCTTACGACACCTCTCCTTACGGTAATGTTCCTTAGGTCTGCGCCGTCGCTCCCCTACTTTTCGAAAGTTTGTTACAAAGGCAGAATTAAACTGTCCTTCTTGGCTGGTACCGACTTTTTTTGAAATCGGTTAATAAAAAATGTAGGAGTGTGCGTAAACAATAGTCTCCAATGAAGTAAAGCAACGAGAACGAAATTGTGTGCATATCCCGCGTGTCTTGTGTCGTACAGTCACGCGATCGGCTTCCTTTTTTAAATTCGGCTTCCTTAACTGTGCTTCACTTTATAAGATTTTATTTAATCTAAGTAGAACAAAAATACATTAATATGTATCCAATCAAAGTAAGTTGTTTGTGTTTAGAAGCTACATCATTATACCTAACTTAAACGATCTTGGATCAATACAAGACCGATCAAACTTAACTGCTATTATAACGATGTTTACTCAAGTCTTTATATCATACTAACTGACCCCCACGGTTTCACCCGCATTCCCGTGGGATTTTATCTTTTCCCGGGACAAAATATAACCTATGTTCATCAGGGATAATGTAGCTTTCTAATGATGAAAGAATTTTTGAAATTTGTCCAGTAGTTTCAGAGCCTATTCAATGCAAACAAACAATCAATTCTTTCCTCTTTATAATATTAGTATAGATAAAATCTGATACAGCGTTAATAAGTAACGGATAATTTATGTGAATGTATCTTTTACAGTTTCTATAATGCCTTCTTATTATTCTTATTCAATTAAAACTCACTATTAGGTGATAAATTCAACGGGTTACTAGAACTACCTCACCGTGCTACTTGATAAACGTTTATCTTCAACGAAAGGTCACACAAAATAAGGCAGATGGCAGCTCTCGGAAAATGGGTTGGTATCATCTGATAGCCACCTCTAAAAGATAGAAATCACTACCACCGCGCGCGCTCATTGGTCAATAAGTGAGTTTTGAGTGTGAGATTGAGGATGTATAAGCTAAAACCCTTTGCCTGTACTACAATAGAGGAAATAAAATTACACACTTCCGTCCATATCTGACAACCCGACAAGATTACAGGAAAGCGAGAGAAAAGATTTTACACATCAAAAACTTTAAGGGTACGGAAAATAGTAGATTAAAAATAATAGAAAAAAAGAGAAGTCCTGACTAACTGTCTCATCAACGCCCATCCTAAACCCTTAGACCTAGAAAGCTGATTTTTGCTTGTATTTTTTTTTCACTGACGTAGGCTAACAATTAAAAATAAAGAAACACGTGTTTTATCACTGAAGGGGTGAAACGGGAGTTCAAAATTGGTATGAAAAATGAGGAGGCCCGACTCTCTGACTCATCAACGCCCAGTCTACAACCTTGGTCCTAGAAAGCAGTTTTTTTTGCAGGTATTGTTTTTAAGATGTAGAAAATAGGATAGGGATTTTTCGAAATTCAATCTCTAAATGGGTAAAAAGGGATACGCAGGTGAAACCTTGGGTGGAAAGCTAGTATTATAATAAGAAGAAAGCTGACACGCACTTTTTATTTATCGTTAGACAATCAAACATTAATAGGAGAGCACGGGAGGGCCATTTGATTCAATTGAAATCGATCCTTTGTCTCCGATTCCATTCGATTGCCAAATACTTTATTCATCTAAATATCAAAGGGAAATATTTTGTCAGTTCATTCGAGTAATTTATGCTTTATTAATTTTAGTTATCTACTGTTGCAAATGGCTCCATAAATAGCCTATATACCCATCCTATCCTATCCTACTAATATTATAAATGTGAAAGTATGTTTGGATGTGTGTGAAGATGTATGTTACTCTTTCACGCAAAAACGGCTGAACGGATTTTGATGAAACTTGGCACCCAGGTAGTTCATATCCTGGAATAACACATAAAATACTTTTTACCGGAAAAGATAAGATCCCTAGGGAGAGTGGGTGAAACCGCGGGGCGGAAAACTAGTTATGCATAAAGCTAAAGCCCTCGGATGGCACTTATGAAGGTAAAATTTACTGAAGTTACCACTGGCCCGAAAGTCTTTAACTGAGAATAACCGGCAAGAAACTCATAAATCTTTTTTTAGAAATCTTCCCGACGCCGCTGACGTTGCCGATCGACAAGCCAGCATCTCATTTTAAACAGTCAACTATGGTAATAAGAGTTCTTGGTATTTCACCTTAGAAAAATACCTTATCTTTTTTTTTATGTCACAAGTGACAACGAGGCAGGCGGGTCACCTGATGGTAAGTGACAACCGTCGCCTATATATTATCTGCATTTACATAGCAATATGGAATCATTATTTTAATCAATCCGTCACAACATAGTCTGAAATTAATTTGTAGTACACAATATGAAAAACAAATGGGGTACGTTAATCTGACGATCAACGCCATATGTTATTGTTTGCTGAACAATATTACGTTTTGTTCGCGCCAGTACCTCCATAGTCGATGAAAGCAATCACTCAAATAACAACGGATATTGTATAACGCTGCAATGTTATTCAAGCAATAATAGGCATTATGCATTGTATTCGAAAGAAAGAAAGAAATAAATTTTATTTGCCAATCATCAAACACAATAATATAATGGTAAAAACATAAGGTAAAGACAAATATGGCCACAGCTCAGCATTATGCGGCAGCACAGATCTGTGCTACAGCGCTGGTATTCTGCTGAGGCCAGCTAGTGGCGCCACGGATATCTTGGCCAAAATAAAATTAAAAATAAAATTAAAAATTTACACAAAAATTAAAAACAATAAGGCAAGTACATTCAAGTTTGGTTACTCTAAATGAAAATCACAATATTCATAAATAATAAAATCAATTGCAGATTTTATAGAATACTCAAAGTGGAAGCACCCTCAAGTTGAAAATCTATTGCCAAGCCTCTATTAGTGTGTTTCGGCAGTTGTACTTGAGAACAAGATGCCTTTAAGACATTGTAAAGGTCCCCTGGTATTGATAATGTCTATAAGCGATGGTAATCACTTACCATTAAGTGACCCGCCTGCCTAGTTTTCACTTGTGTCAACTGAAATATTTTACTACAAAAAAAAACAAAAAATTAAGTTCAGCTACCTACGTCAAAATCTCTCAAAAATTTATTGGACCTGCGAAGAATTTGAAATCATGACCAATAATAATATGATAATTCTCCATCAACATTAAAGTTAGACTTCTATTTGCGATTTTCACATTATCACAAAATAATTTGAGATTATCATTTTCCTGTGTATATTAGTTCAATCGTTCTAATGAAATGACAATGTTTTTTATTCAAATAGGCCAAGCACTTATAAATAGTCTAGACTCTAATGCTCGGTTCGGAAGGTTGCTTTTGCTGAGAAGAGCTGGCAATAAACTCAGCAATTACTCTTTTCAAAAACAACTTACACCTATTACATTTAATAATTATTTATTTATCTAGTCTCACTGATAATGATGAACAAAGCTGACGCTTACCATCAACATACCTGTAATAATTGAGAACCTGCGCGAAGACCCCTGGATGACGATCGAAGAAGTACTCATTGAGTACCGGGTCGTAGTTGGCGAGAGCTTCCGTCAGTCGCGAGAGACGCGTCGCGGGGATCTTCTTTAGAGTTGCCTTATAAGTCTCGTATCTGTAGAAGATACATTAAGTCAGGAGTGGTTACCATGGTAACATAATTGCCAAGCAGACCAATTATGTAATCTGCCAATGCAGACGTACAAGGTACAGACCAAGAACAAGCCTAATCAGTCGATGAAAAGACAGGTGATGAAAATACAAGGAAGTGACGTCGGATACCGCGGCGAAGGTCGTGGGTTCGAATCTTACAATGAGCTTGAGCTTTCGGTGAAGGAAAACATCGTGAGGAAACCACAGCACGGACTTGCTACCACTCTCAAGTTGAAAATCTGTCACCAAGCACCTGTTCGAGTGTTCCGGCAGTTTCACTTGAGAGCCAGTTGCCCTTGCCCTTGAGGCATTGTAATAAGGTGTACAACACGTTGGCAGTCCCCCTGGAATTGCTAATGTCTATAGGCGACGGTAGTCACTTACCATCAGGTGACCCGCCTGCCTCGTTGTCACTAGTGATATAAAAAAAAATACAGTCGATGAAATTAAAATGTATAAGACCCTAGGTCCAGGACAAGAGGTATGGTTTCCACCTTCAAAGTCAAAGTCAAAACCATTTATTCAGTTTAGGCCCTAAAAGGGCACTTATGAAGGTCGAATTACAGAAGTTACCACCGGTTTGGAAGTCAGCCTTCAACTGAGAAGAACCGGCAAGAAACTCAGCAAGGTTAACAACCTTCCTGATTAACAACGTATGCTATAGAATAATTTAAAGACTTGTCTCCTGGAAAGCCTATCTTCTGTGAAGAGACACATGCCAATAAGTCAATTCAAAATCTTTATTGGACTGGCGTTGAATTTGAAATCATGATTGCCATGTTGCACCTACTTTGTCGCTTAGATTATGAAACCGTACTGAATCTAAATCTTCTATAAGAATTTATTCCACTGAGAACACTCACGCTTTATTGAAGAGCCAAACGGTATCGCGACATCTACGTATGAATATATCCCGAGGTACCCACATATGCCCACAGAATAACAAACGGGCCTGTCACTTTATAGGCAAACGTAATATGATAAATTTAAGGGATTCCCCGGTTGGTTTACGCCAGGACGGACATTATGTTAGTACATTTACAGAATATTTTTCTGTCTGTGTCACGAGGCTTTTCGTTTTCGATGTTTCTTTCGCATTTCATTTTTCGGGCTTCCATTACTTTTAGCTTACTTACGTTATTGTATTATTTGAATCCAAAGAACAAGTGCGAGTCGGACTCGCGCACGAAGGGTTCCGTAAAAACGGCAAAGAAATCACGTTTGTTGTATAGGAGCCCCCTTAAATATTTATTTTATTTTGTTTTTAGTATTTGTTGTTATAGCGGCAACATATATACATAATTTGTGAAAATTTCAACTGTCTAGCTATCGCGGTTCTTGTGATACAGCTTGCTGACAGACAGACGGACGGACAGACGGACGGTACGGACAGACAACGAAGTCTTAGTAGGTACCGTTTTTACCCTTTGGTACCCTAAAAAGTAATTTTACTATTCTTGGATGAATAAATTAAAACTGTTATAGGTAATTGTTGTGGGATTACTATAAAATAATATTTGAATAAAAGTTAAGAGAAGTTCACAAGATTATGACATGACAAATAAATTCCTAAGTCACATGGAAACTCAAATTTCTAACAAGATTCAACAAAAACTTTTACATTACCATATTAACAAGAAAGTTGGGACATGTGTGTCCCACAAAATTGATAGCTAAGTGTGTTCCGCTTGTACCAAGAACTTTGGCTTTGAGGAAGTACCATAGGTTTTTATATAATGGAAAATTTACAAGTCCAATAACAAATTCAATTTGTGAGGAGACGTTCCCGGACGTAGAGATCCTCTTTACAATCGCACAATTTATACATTTCAATTTGCAGATTGCAGGCTATTTAATAGAACAAATGAAATAGACTTTATTCAAGTACCTATCTTTACTTCAAACTATCTCTGATATTCAATTTCTTTTCTGCCGCCATAACACACTTATATTATCAGTAAGACTATATAAATAATAATAAAACATAATAGGTCTAAGTTGCTTTTTAAAAAAAGAGTAATTGCCGAGTTTATTGCCGGCTCTTCTCTGCAAAAGCAACCTTCCGAACCGAGCGTTAGAATTTAACATGAATCAAAATGACGATTAAAAATACTTGTAATAAGTTTACGTTTGAGTTTAGAAACAACGGGTAAAATAAAAAGGATGTAAATTATCTCCCCGTAGAGGTTTTCCATAGATATACATGGGGTTCTTCAAAAGGGGAGTCAGTTCATACCATCTGGCTGGAGTAAAAAGTTTTATACGAGGTCGACAACGAACTCGTGGCGCCTCTGGTGTTGCAAGCGTCTATACGCGGTAACCGCTTACCATTAGGTGGGCCGTAAACTTAATAAAAAGAAAGAAATTAAAAATAAAATTAATTAAAGATAATGAAATCACTTAACATTACTTGGAACGAAGTTCCTTATCGCGCGTTGTGAAAGGGGGCTAGACGGAAAAAATTCTTACGAAAAATTCTCACGACACTTTTTATGTCACTATGTATGTTTATTAAGCTGTGCGGCGTGCGCATGTTTGTCTGTCTCTCTCTCTCTCTCTCTTTCTCTCTCTCTCTCTCTCTCTCTCTCTCTCTCGTATAGAAAGCAAGCCAGATATTTTCATTTCTATTTATTATACATATTTATTATATATAAAAAAAAAATTGTTTATATATAATAAAAAAAAAAAAAAATTTATATATACTCTCTCGACTTAAATAACTTCGTCCCATCCGGGTGTCCCTTGACACCTCTCAAGTTTTTATTTATTTTATTTCGTATAGAAAGAGAACATTTTCGAACATTATCGAGAACGCGGGTGAACCAGTATTAATTCTAAGTTTGTTTTGAAAATTGCCGAGTTTATTGCTCAGCAAAAGCAACTTTCCGAACCGTGCATTAGTTTGACAATTCATAAGTATCTGTGAAGGCCTATTTGGGTGAATAAACATTTCATTTCTATTACATTTAATTTTAAAACATCATTGGAGCCGCTTTTAATGACACTTCTATTAAAATTGCGTTCTGTATCACTCCAAACATTTTGTAATAAAGTTCTATCTATAACATTCTACGTGGAATCTTATACCACATTACTAGTTCGTAGAAATTATTTCCTACATCATGTTCGAAATTACTAAGTGCTTTAGTAATTGGCACTCACCCCTCAATTAAGTACCTATTAACCAACCAGTAATTAACTTAATTGATTCAAAAGCATTTCTGGTTCATATTAGTAAACATAGCTGTTTTTAGTAACGGAAATTAGTTTTCTAGTAATAATTTACTTAACATATCAGAAAAAATAACTACTGTACCTTAAATCAAGATTAAATCGATTAAGGTCTGATATAAGCTTGTTTGACCACAATCTCACCATGGTAAGTGATGTGGCCAAAGTTGGTAAGCACACAAAACCTAGATAGGAACTGGCTCTCAAGTGCAGCTGCCGGAATACACCGATAGGTGCTTGGCGACAGATTTTCAACTTGAGGGTGATAGCCATCCAGTCGGGTACCACAAAGTGCCCTTCCACCGTTTCCACACGATGTTTTCCTTCACCGAAAGCTCAAGTTCATTGTAAGATTCGAACTCACGACCTTCGCCGCGGTATCCGACGTCACAATCACTGAGTTATCATCGCCTCATTAACAAAATACATAATTGAAAAAAAAAAACAACCGTCCAAGCAAGTGTCGCCCACACTCACGGATGTTTCCGTACAATGATATTACAATAAAAGCAACCCAAAGCATGTAGGAACCGACTGGCTCGCTACCACTCTCAAATTTAAAAACTGTCACCAAGTATGTGTTCTGACTCCCACACTTAAGAGCCATTTACTTTCTAGACTTTGCTTATTATCCACTTTTTAATATTAGCGTAGGTATTTACTTTTCTATACTAATATTATAAAGAGGAAAGATTTGATTGTTTGTTTGCATTGAATAGGCTCTGAAACTACTGGAACGATTTGAAAAATTCTTTCACCGTTGGAAAGCTACATTATCCTTGATTAAGCGATGATAGCTCAGTGGTAAGTGACGTCGGATACCGCGGCGAAGGTCGTGGGTTCGAATCCTTACAATGAGCTTGAGCTTTCGGTGAAGGAAAACATCGTGAGGAAACCACAGCACGGTGGTAGGGTACTTTGTAGTACTCGACTGGCTGGCTACCACCCTCAAGTTGAAAATCTGTTGGTGTGTTCCGGCATTTGCACTTGAGAGCCAGTTCGCCTTTAAGGCATTGTAATAAGGTTTACAACACATTAGCAATCCCCTGGTATTGGCAATGTCTATAGGCGACGGTTGTCACTTACCATCAGGTGACCCGCCTGCCTCGTTGTCACTTGTGATATAAAAAAAAAATGATGAACATAGGCTATATTTGGTCCCGGGAAAAGATAAGATCCCACGGGAACGCGGGGGACAGCTAGTTAAAAATACTTTTCAGTGTTAGAACCGTTCAAGTCTATAACACAGTTAGCTACGAGTTAAAGCTTGAAATATTTGGAATGACGATCAAAAGAATAGAGTTGCCACAACAGTAGAAACGGAACCCTAAAAACCGTAAATGAAAAGCAAAAATTAAAAACCCTTTGCTACTAAGAGAATAGAAAAACGTGCGACAATAATAAACATTTTCTGAAAATTCCGGTAAAGAGCTAATTTATAGAATCCTCACGGGCGGTCCGCTGGGATCGAGTCAGGAGTCATTTCTATTGATTGGCTAAGCGGCGAATTTATTTATTTGTTGCGTAGAAAGTTTTAGTATAGTTTGTGATTTTCTTGCGTATAATAGATTTCCCTTGATACTGAGCGAGATTCATTTCTTTAATAGTATTGTTAGAGTTTGTTTGTCAATGCATATTAAAATCGTTTATAATTTCAAACTTTTCATAGTCTTTTTTTTAACGGATGTTTGGTTAAGAAATAAAATAAATAGAAGATACATTTAAAAGAATGTGGATCTCTGTAGAAAAAATGCCTTGCTGAGTTTCTTGCCGGAGTTTTCTCTGTTTAAGTGTATTTCGAACCGATGGTAGACTCATTTTTGAAAAGTGTATCAATTAGATTCTATAGAACCTACTGAAAAAACACTGAAATAAAAAATAAAATTTTTAGTCAATCGATAAGTGACATAAAAATGCATTAAAATTTTACATTATCTAATTTCGCGCGTAATTTGAAAACGCTGGACCCAGGGGTTATAACGTCAGTTGGCTGAGTAAACAAACACTTTGTGTTCTGGACAAACGGTAGATTTTACAATGCAAACATTTTGTTGCCGATAATTTTTCCGAATAAAAAAAGAATTAGAAGCAAATTGCGCTAAAATTTATACAAACCTCGAAGGAACATATCCCAAAACGCTTTGGAAAAAAAATACTACTTATTATTTTGGCCCAACGTGGAAAAAGATTGAAATGGTTATAACAAAATCAAATTTCTCTTACTTATATTATGTCAAAATCGATTTTCCAATACGCTACCAAGGTGGGGTTAGTTCATTACACGAAAGAGAACAAGAGAAATGAGCGTAATTTTTCATATATTTTCATTCACTAAATTGGCAATCTTACTTTGAGAAGAGTCACACGGTAATGACCTTCAGTGAACATCAACCATTTCAAAACACCTACCACAAGACGATGGGAAATTTACCACCAAATATAGAAAAAAACCGGTCAAGTGCGAGTCGGACTCGCGCACCGAGGGTTCCGTACAAACTTGTAAATTGTTTGTTTATAATGTTTTTTCGATTACCTTATTTGAGGTTGGTGCCAATTAAGCTAGACCTCTAAATTGTATCAGCGCCGATACAACTCAGAGACCATCTTAATTGGTGGTAACTATGTATGTATGGGGACACCTTTAATTTTCAACTTTTTTTATTTTTTGGAATTTTTTCTTTATTTGTGCTATAAGACGTTGCTTCGTACCAAATTTCAAGATTCTGAGTTCACGGGAAGTACCCTGTAGGTTTTGATTCCCTTGCGAGTTTCAAAAATTTGCGGACATTTGCGGCATAAACGGATGTATCTTGTGATTGCGTTGGCTTAGAAGTTTGATTTTTCTCAGCTCCAAGGATTTCACTATCCAGTTTCGTTCTCAATCAGTCCATTAAGGTTACATGTTAGTCTTGTAACTTAGCAGAGTACGTAAATGCTTTGTTGCCAGATGACATTTTAAGGTTTTTTTATTGTTTTTTAAGGCGATGATAGCTCAGTGGTAAGTGACGTCGAATACCGCGACGAAGGTCGTGGGTTCGAATCCTACAATGAGCTTGAGCTTTCGGTGAAGGAAAACATCGTGAGGAAACCATAGCACGGTGGTAGGGTACTTTGTAGTACCCGACTGGCTGGCTACCACCCTCAAGTTGAAAATCTGTCGCCAAGCACCTATCGGTGTGTTCCGACAGCTGCACTTGAGAGCCAGTTCCCATCTAGGCTTTGTGTGCTTACCACCTTCGGCTACATCATCACTTACCATGGTGAGATTGTGGTCAAACACAAGCTTATCCAGAATAAAAAAAAAAAAAAAAAAAAAAAAAAAAAAACATCAAGGGTCTTGTCTCTTTTTGA
This sequence comes from Ochropacha duplaris, assembly GCA_951361185.1. Lineage (NCBI taxonomy): Eukaryota > Metazoa > Arthropoda > Insecta > Lepidoptera > Drepanidae > Ochropacha > Ochropacha duplaris. The sequence continues at coordinate 10,388,269 of OX592704.1, read as the reverse complement.
CTCTATTTGTTTGACGGTAGAAAAACGAGACAAACATAGTTTTCTAAGCTACAACTTTTGAGATTTGTTTGTAGGACCCTGCCACTCTAGTACTTGTAATCTTCCAAACAACAATGTTCTATTGATTACGAGGTAAGTGTACATTATTTTTATCCAGAGTTGTTATCAAGGTAGGGTCGCTATAATTTGGTTTCCTTCCAGAGTGACTCATCTGTCTAACTTAAAAATTCTACTAATATTATAAATGTGAAAGTATGTTTGGATGTGAAGATGTTTGTTACTCTTTCACCCAAAAACTGTTGAACGGATTTTGATGAAACTTGGCACACAGGCAGATAATTACCCGAAATAAAATATAGGGTACTTTTTGCCCGGGAAAAGATAAGATGTCTCCGGAACGCGGGTGAAACCGCGGGGGATAGCTAGTAATAAATATATATCACGCTTTATTTCCTTTTAAATAACATTTATTTTAAATGAATACATAATTGGATGTTTAAACCCAAAAAAGAACCGATAAGCTCGATTGTTTTGGTTGGAAATCGAATCCACGGCCTAAAAAAAAGTTATAAAAAACAAAAAACATTGACATCGAATACAAAGTACCTACAAAGCCACCTAGTTTGTAAATACCTCAAAACTATGCTTAGAGTTTTTAAAAAGCTCACCCATCTTCCAAGCACTATTGCCCAGAAAATCCAAACGCTCTTAATAATTCCCTTAAATCCCTTTAAGCGCAGAGGTGTATTTTTCTAAGAGTACTTTAAGTGGTGCTCATTTTAAGCTCTTGAAATTGAGCGCGTGTTTTCCAGAAACTAAGCTCCTCTCAGACAGGTTTTATACATTCAAAGAATTGAATTATTATTTTCCTTTTTAACAATCGTTTGATCGCGTTTTGTTTTATTTATAAGCAAATGCGATTGCCAGTTACCAATAAACTACAGTAAAAAGTTTGCTATTTCAATTAATTCTTCAGTTACAAATCGAATTTATTCTAATCCGCCAATAAACTGGCAAGGTCATGGGTATTCCAAATTTAAAACAAAATAAACAACCGTTCCATGCAAAAGTATCGCAGTTGCGCTTTGATTTTTTTAAATAGAATATGAAACTCTATGGTTAAACGACCTTGACCGCTCTTCTTTATGTGCTCTGCTCTTGCATGCAGCAACCTCTTTTCATTTATTGTTCTATATTCAAACCGCTTATTTAAAAACATTCTATAAATATTTTGTAGGTTTTTATTCGTAGTTTACAATATCTGATAAACGGTGTTTGGCATTATAGTGAGTTCGCTGATTGCGTTACATCGTATCTTTGAATCGGTTTATTTATTTTATGAGAATAAAACTCGGACCTATTTGAATGTCTGTTACGGATCGAGGTCAGATATTTCTTTTTATTTATTGGAACGAAGTTCCTTATCGCGCGTTGTGAAAGGCGGCTAGACGGAAAAAATTCTTACGAAATCACCGACATAAAAGTGTCGGTGATTTTTTGTGTCGGTGACAAAAGTCACCGACCGCTGTGCGGCGTGCGCATGTTTCTCTGTCTGTCTGTCTCTCTCTCTCTCTTATAGAAAGCAAGCCAGATATTTTAATTTCTATTTATATTTATTATATTATATTTATTTATAAAAATCTATATATATATATAGTTTTTTTTATATATATATACTCTCTCGACTTATATAACTTCGTTCCATCCTTGACACCTCTCAAGTCTTTATTCACTGCAATGCCTAAAAATGTGTTCTTAAATAAATATCGAGGGACATTTTATTATCCTACTAATATTATAAATGTGAAAAGTATGTTTGGACGTTTGGATGTTTGCTCCTTAACTGTAGAACGTATCCTGAAATAAAAAGTATCTTTTATTTTATTCCAATCTATGATCTACCTTTGTGCCAAGTTTCATCAAAATCCGTTCAGTAGTATTTGCGTGAAAGAGCATCAAACATCTTCACGTTCCGTACATCCTAAAAAACAATGATTTAAAAATTGTACCATGGACCGCAGTCCCTTTATGTAACAAGCATAAGACGAGCATTCATAAAATATGGCGAGCATTAACCGCCAAGCGTCGCTGAGGCAGTAAGCTTGTCGTAACATATAAAAATAATAACATTACATAATTATTGTTCAGTACAAGTAACCGTAAAACTCCCCGACAAATTATTACGTTGCCACACCAACCATTAACAAGGGGAGAGTTATTAGGGTTCGATACTAATATAGGAAAACCCTTGATATTTAAAATCACAGGTGTAAATTGAAATAGATCGATTCAAAGTCAAAACCATTTATTCAGTTTAGGCCCTAGAAGGGCACCTATGAAGGTCAAATTACAGAAGTTACCACCGGTTCGGAAGTCAGCCTTCGACTGAGAATAACCGGCAAGAAACTCAGCAAGGTTACATTTTTTTAATATTTTTGGACCATCTGACTATAATGGGTTTTTTTTCTCAATTGTTTAACTATTTTATTCTTAAACTAGTAACCATACCAACACAAACCATAGATGATCATGAATGAAGAATGCCATGGAATGAAATAAATAAGTTTGAGTTGTCAGCGAAGCAAAACTAAGCGTGAAAAAAAAACATTGAAAATAACTTGTGTGTATCAATTTCAGCTTAAAGATGTTGAGAATAGGTCTCTTTTTTGGTCATTCCTATCGGCACTTTTTGCACGAGTAGATAGGTACCGTAGGCAAAAAAAAATTGTCTGGAATTCGCTTAATGTGTGCTTACCATCTAAGGCCATATCATCACTTACCATTGTAAGATTGCGGTCAAACACAAGCTTATCCAAAGTTAAAATAAAAAAACTTGAGAGGTGTCAAGGGACACCCGGATGGAACGAAGTTATATAAGTTATATAAGTCGAGAGAGTATATATATATAAAAAAAAATACATTTCTATTTATATATATGTATATAAATAGAAATGAAAACATCTGGCTTGCTTTCTATAAGAGAGAGAGACAGACAGAGAAACATGCGCACGCCGCACAGCTTACAATAGCTTACTATAGCAAAAAGTGTCGTGACAACTTTTCGTAGGATTTTTTTCCGTCTAGCCCCCTTACACAACGCGCGATAAGAAACTTCGTTTCAACAGTCATCCATAAACACAAGGTCGTAGTAGAGTAAAATAAATACGAAACTAAATATATTAAATTCATATGAACGTGCGGAATATACAAAGCTTCGATAAATCACGTACGCTGTCCGGATAGTCGGAAATAGTATGGAGAAAATAAGTTTTTGACGGATGTGCTGTAAAAATGTTTTATATCAATGATATTATAAGTAAAAAAGTGTAGATAGGATACCTACACAATATTCGATCTTAAAAAATGGCCGAGAAATGGCGCACACTTACAATACAATACAAATACTCTTTATTGTTGACTCGACATAATAAAAATAAAAGTTACATACACAGAAGACGAATAAAAAGTGACAAACAATTTAAGCGGCCTTATCGCTTGTTATGTTTGCAGACCCTTATACTAAAGTAATGTACACATAGCCTTAATTATCGGCGGTATATTGCGCAAGGCTGAGTCGCCGCGGTTCTCACCAGACCCGAAAATGCTAATGCCGCGACATTCCTCCATCGGGCGGCCCGAGCAAGCCGTACAACAATCTCCACTTCGGTACCAACCTCGTCCGAATTCACTCCCCTTCATTATAGTATTTTTTATTGTAATTTTTATACATTAAATTAATTTTAAATCACGTTTTGATTTTTTTTATATCCTTCGGCTGTGGCCTCCATAATTCGCTTAAGCGATCTCTTTCAGGCACATATAACACTCATAATACACGATGACATTTTTGGTTGTTTTTTTACTCACTTTTACTTTTAATTGCACTCGGCACGTGAAGTACATCCGTTGATGCCGGCGACGCGACACACGTCAAAGTGGGCTAGATAGCCTCCCGCTTTCGGAGCGCTTATAACCTATCTACACTTTTGTACTAATAATATCATTGTGTTATATTAATAACCGCTCATAAATAAATATGGGAATGATAAAAATAAAATGTGGATGGTAAAATTACAATGACAAATGTTTATATATTCATTGCATTTGAAGAATAGCTCTCTGGATTCATTTCCGATTGTATAGTGTATATACTTTCTTTTTTTTATCTTTACTGCCGTTAATTGATAAGTGATCAATTCATTCAATCCTTCATTCTTTGGCTAATTAAATAAGCTCATTTATACGGCGTGGCTCGGTTAATATTGCCACATTTTTTGGTAAAGAAGAAGAAACGAATGTCAAATAATTGCATGAGTGTAATAAAGATGATTTTGAAATAAACTTAAATTTCTATTTGAATTTATTTATTTGAAGATAGTTGAAAATAACTAAGATGTTTCTAAGATATTGTATTTGAAGATAGTTGTTGGTAAAGACCTTAATTGTCTAGCTATGATACAATTTAAATCATCAAAGTTATATAATTTTTTACGCTCAATTCTCAAAATTTAATAAAGAATATACGGAATCCTTTCTAATTAAACCAGATACCCAGTTTTTATGGTAGAAACACATAACTGTGCGGTTTCTAAACGGCACATTTTGACGGCTGCTAAAATTGCTTGTGGCGGCCTCTGGGGAGCAGGCTTTTCTACAAATTGACTGGTAAAGGGAAGTCTCGTACGTCATTTGTGGTCTGTGAGTTATTAAAGAGAATGCATTTTAAGGAATTTATTTTTTATATACAAACAAAGATAATGGGTATATGTATAAGCACAATTTCAATAGTGCAAGGAAATGAAAAATATAATAAATAATAATTATAAATAAAATTTATTATTATTATGCTAAATGTGTTCAAAATTCAAAAATTATATTCGACCATAAAAACCGGGTATGTGCATTTGGTTTTGTTAGTAAGGATTCCGTATATAGGTATTATTTTTTAATTGTAAATCTTTAGATTGATGAGTTTGGGTTAAAAAATACTTGAACATAGGCAACATCCCATTTTTTTTTAAATTCTGAATAAGCATGTGTTTTGACCATAATCTCAACTCAGGTCCAGCTGTCGGAACACACCGATAGGTGCTTGGCGACTGATTTTCTACTTGAGTGGGACTGGTGGTACTGGTCGGGAAGCCTACTACCGTGCTACGGTTTCCTCATGATGTTTTCCTTCACCAAAAGCTCGAGCGTTCTGTAGAATACGAACCCACAACCATCGCCGTGGTATCCGACGTCACTACCACAGAGATATCATCGCCTACAACATCCCAATTGACTCTACCACCAGTTTTGAATACATTTCCGGCAAGAATATATTGGTTGTATACTAGTCACAAATTGTATTTACTTTGGCAAAGCTTTGAGGCAATTACGTACGAAAAAAAGCTTGTAAGGCGTCAGATTTTCAAATTTTTCAAAAATTATCAAGAAATTACAATAACATCAATTAGATACGTGTTTAAAACTTATCCAAACAAAAACTTGGATTATGAAACATGGACTTTAATTAAGGTTGGCTTAAAGTTGAAATTAATTTTGCTTTATGCCTTCCGTGTCACATTTCGGGGTCCACCGCACTTTAAATTAATTAACTTTAATTAAAATTTATAGTGCGTAAATATAATTAAAAACAAACGCTATCCTTTATAGACACATTAACGATAATGGGTATATTAATTACGAATATAAAAATGATGTGTTGTTAGGTTATGTTATATTTGGATGTAGGAGGTAATCTCCGAAACTAGGGATTTTGAATTCTTTCAGAAATAGGAGGACATCCTGTGCTACGAGTCTCATATCAAAAGTGTAGGTAAAACCGCGGGGCGTGATACATATCAATTGTTTTTTAAGGCAATGATAGCTCAATGGTAGTGAGGTTGGATACCACGGTGAAGATCGTGGGTTCGAATACTACAATGAGCTTGAGCTTTCGGTGAAAGAAAACATCGTGAGGAAACCTACTAGATTTATTTTAATTTTACCTAACAACAACCTTTAGGTTACACGTGGGCTCGATTTTTAAATTATAATATAATAACGCTGCCAGCCTTCTGGGAACCTTGCCGATCGGCAGCAGCGGCAGCCTCGAAGAAGTTTTTTATGTATTGTAATTGTACATTTGCATGTATATTTTGTACATTTGTTGTAAATAATCCAAATTGATTTACAGAAACAATTAAATTGTACCTAAAGTTCAGCCACAAATTTATTTGATCTCAGTTCTATAAAAGAGCAAAAAAGTAGGGTTCCGTAGATATTAGTAATTGAGCCTCGAAAAAAGGCGCTTGGTAAAATTTTAGTAGTCAATTTGCTTTAAGAAGATTCGTTTGGAACCGAAATTGGTTTAAATTCGTATATTTCAGAGAAAAAAATCTAAATGAAGACCCTTATTTAGGCTCAGATGTAGTCTCGTTTCCCTAACGAATAAAGGACTTGCTTGAAAAAAAAATGATTCGTAAAAGTTTCGATAAGATATTTTAAATAAACATGCTATTTAATTGACTTAAAAAAATGGAGGAGATTATATATTTTTTATGCGCTTATAGCGCATTGATACCTATGTATTTGCATTACGTCAATAGGTTACAGAATACCTATTTAATAACCTTCGCACCGACTTCAATAAGATAAGTAGGTAAAACGAAATTAGATAAAAATAAATAAAAAGTCTTACGTGCATTTCTTTCGTTGCAAATCTTTATTCAGTCTTTTTTATGTTTTGTTTTTTTAGATAAGATAGTGTTATATTTATTTACTACTATATAAAATCAATAAAATATTTACATTATTATAGCTACAATTAAAACTAATCTAATCTAAAAACTACCTAAAATAAACTATAAAAGTGCGTCGAAGAATTCCTCCGCATCGCCGTCGAGATAGTGTTTGATGAAAATCTTACTGTGTTTTCAATGATGTAGCCAAAATTGATATATGTAACTGGGAAGTAAATTACGAGGATATTTTGTGTGTTTTGCATATAATCTAAGTTCATAAAATCTGGATAAGGAAATGGAAATCCCTTTTTCTCACCCATCTACATGAAAAACTGATCTCATATAAAAAACCGTAAATAAAAGCTGCTAGAAATCTAACAATAAACGTTCAGAAAATATGTTTCGAATTAGTTGTACGGAACCTTGAAGAGTAAATTGATGGGTTTCTGTTTTTATTATTTTACTAGCCGGTGCCCCCGCGGTTGTACCGGCGTTCCCGAGAGATCTTATTTTTTCCCGGGATAAAAAGTATCCTATGTTTTATTCCAGGGTATGATTTACCTGTGTGCCCAAATTTCATCAAAATCTATTAAGTAGTTTCAATTGCTAATTGTAGATCGATAAACCTTGACTCTTGACTCGACGACAAGAAGATTCAAGATTTAAAAAAAAACACGCACGATATAAACGATTCGAATTGTGTTTTGACTCCATGTATTTATTAGCGGTGATATACCCACGTAGACAAAAGCCGTTCATAGATAAACTTTTTTTTTCTCTCGAAATTTCAAAGGCCTGACTTTAATACTTAATGTATTGTAAGAGTCTTTCAAATCATGAAAACCTTACCTGAATGGAATTTAAACATCGTTTGGTCCATCAATCACCGCATAAAGGTATACGCTTATCACCTGTCTTAACGAGACGTGTGAAAAGGGAACTTTGTATCTTTACCCTGATTTTGGGGAGTTGGGAAGATATTGAGGACGTACGTCAAAGAATACATAATATTTGATATCATTGCCTTTGGCAGCCCTCGCCCACTTTTTAAACTACTATTTTTTTATACAGGGTATCTGGTAAGTAGTACAACAAACTTAAGGGGAGGTAGGTGGGAGGGTGATCTACTAAATATACAAAAAACCGGCCAAGTGCGAGTCGGACTCGCGCACGAAGGGTTCCGTAAAAAAGGCAAAAAAATGACGTTTGTTGTATGGGAGCCCCCCTTAAATATTTATTTTATTTTAATATTTATTATTAAAGTAAAAATTCAATTGAGTATTTTGTGAATATTTCAAGTGCTTACCTGTTGCCATTATTGATATCGAGCAAAAAAGGGCAAAAAAAATAGCGTTTGTTGTATGGGAGCATCCTTAAATATTTTTTTTATTTTGTTTTTAGTATTTTTTGTTATAGCAGCAATAGAAATACATAATTTGTGAAAATTTCAACTGTCTAGCTATCGCGGTTCTTGAGATACAGCCTGGTGACAGACGGACAGACAGCAAAGTCTTAGTAATAGGGTCCCGTTTTTACCCTTTGGGTACGGAACCCTAAAAATGAGCTCAATAAAAAGATTTTCGAGATATTTCGATATTTCTGATTTTTTAGTTTTAGATATGAAATATCTCGAAAATGGCGACTCTTTTACTGAGGTCATTTTTGTATATTTCATAGGTTATCTACTACTTACCGGACATCCTGTATAAGATAGTGACATCCGTCCGTAAGTCACCTGTTGGTAAGTAAATACCATCGCCTATAGACATTAGCAATACTAGGAAGATTGCCGATGAGTTGTACACCTTATTACAATGCCTTAAAGTCAACTGGCTCTCAAGTACAACTGTCGGAACTAACCAATGGAACCATCAATCATCATTATAGGATTCAATAGGTACCACAATATGTATTTTTGTTTGTAGTACCCGACTGGCTGGCTACCACCCTCAAGTTGAATATCTGTCGCCAAATACCTATCGGTGTGTTCCGACAGCTGCACTTGAGAGCCAGTTCCCATCTAGGTTTTGTGTGCTTACCATCTTCGGCCACATCATCACTTACCATGGTGAGATTGTGGTCAAACACAAGCCTATCGAGAATATTCTTTACAAATATAATTTGATATCAATGCTGTTATAAATAAAAAGGTGATTGACATTATTCTGATGAATTATTGATTTGCTATCATATTATTATTTTTATCATAATCCATACTATCGATCCATAATAATATTATAAATGCGAAAGTGTGTCTCTCTGTCTGTCTGTTACCTCTTCACGCTGAACAGATTTAGATGAAATTTGGTATAGATATAGATGGAACCTTGGAGAAGGACATAGGATACTTTTTATCTCGGGAAAAAATAAGATGCCTCGGAAGCGCGGGTGATACCGTGAGGCGGAAAACTAAACACAAACCCAAACATTCGAAAAAGCCTTAAGGGGTTGATGTCGTTACACAATGCCATAGCTTCACTTTTCAAAGCTAAAGTTACGTTTCTAGATAGAAATAGATCGCAGAACTTTCCATAATGTGAAATAATGGCTGACGGAGATCAACCAACGCTTATTTTTATTTTTCACTCCTCTTGCTCAAAAAGACCGTCATTGTGGCGTACCAGAGCGAAGAAAAAATTGCAATTCTTCCTCTAGGGGAAAAAGTTTTTTTTATTTTATTTTTGTGTGTCAAATGACAATGAGCCTACAAAAACGAAAAAGTCTTTAGTCATAAGTAGAATAATCATGAATAAAGACTAGACTTATTACTGTTTCATAAAAAAATAACTTCATTTTAATTTTGAAAATGGAACTAAAATCGGCGATCTCTGGTAGAATGCATGCAATGTGTTGCGGCTACAGAAGAAACAAAAAAAAGACATTATAAACTACGTATTTCATATTGTATTGGATTGTTTTATTTTCTCGCAATCGTAGTGAAAAGTATAGTGTAACACACGGCGCTAAAACCCATTAAAACTCGGGAAACTACCTCGTATATAATGGGTCATTTTAGCTTCTTTTATAACAATCTACTATTTATTACTTCTGAATAGACTTGTGTTTGACTGCAATTTCACTACAAAGTCTAGATGGGAACTGGCTCTCAAGTGCAACTGTCGGAACACACCGATAGGTGCTTGGCGACAGATTATCAACTTGAGGTAGCCAGCCAGTCAGGTACTACAAAGTATCAAGTAGCTTATATAAGAACTGTATACAATAGTAGATTGTTATACAAGGGGCTAAAATGACCCATTATATACGAGGTAGTTTTACTCCCGAGCTTTAGCGAGGGAATAAATAGAAACCGAGTTTTAATGGGTTTTAGCGCCGTGTGTTACACTAAACTTTTCACTACGATTGCGAAAAAATGAAACAATCCAATACAATAAGAAATATGTAGTTTATAATTTCTTTTTTTTTGTTTCTTCTGTAGCCGCAACACATTGCATTCATTCTACCAGAGATTTTCAAAATTAAAATGAAGTTCTTTTTTTATGAAACAGTAATAAGTCGAGTCTTTATTCATGATTATTCTACTTATGACTAAAGACTTTTTCGTTTTTGTAGGTTCATTGTCATTTGACACACAAAAATAAAATAAAAAATACTTTTTCCCCTAGAGGATGAATTGCTATTTTTTCACCGATCTGGTACGCTACAATGACGGTCTTTTTGAGCAAGAGGAGTGAAAATACATTTATTGATTATATCATCATCATCATCAGCCTGTATCGATCCATTGCTGGACATAGATCTCTCCCACTCCACTTAGTCAACACGAAATTAACATGCATATTATATCTAAAATAAAAACTTGAGAAGTGTCAAGGGACACCCGGATGGAACGAAGTTATATAAGTCGAGAGAGTATATATATTAAAAAAAACATTTATTATATATATATATATAAATAGAAATGAAAATTTCTGGCTTGCTTTCTATAAGAGAGAGAGAGAGAGAAACATGCGCACGCCGCACAGCTTACAATAGCTTACTACACACAACTGTCACCGACAGTGACAGTGACACTAAAAGTGTCGTAAGATTTTTTTCCGTCTAGCCCCCTTCCACAACGCGCGATAAGGAACTTCGTTCCAATAACAAAAACCTCCGAATAACAACATAGGACCATTGTAATTATAAAACCATAAAAGCTGCAAAGTAAACTCTACCTAAACTCAAGATATACCTACCTAACGATGTTAAAACATTACTTTATTTGTACTGTAGAGCAATGTAAATAGGACTTTATGAAACTAAACAAATTTTCACGTCTATAAAATATTCAGTAAGTTAGAGTTATTCTTATTGATACAAGAAGGTACTTACTTTCAATTAATGCCATACTGAAACTTAAATTATCTTCACTTTAAAAACTTTAATTTTTTTGGATGTTTGTTTCTCAATCACGCAAAAACGGCTGAACGGATTTTAATTAATCTTGGCACACAGGTAGATCATATACTGGAATAACATATAGGATACTTTTTATCCCGGGAAAAGATAAGATCCCTCGGGAACGCGGGTGAAACCGCGGATAACTAGTAAGCCATAAAGTTTGATTGACAACTCCCAAAACCATTTGAAATATAAACTCAACAGAGTAGAGACATTATTATGTAATGAAGGAAACGAATTAATGTACGACATGAGTTATAGGAAAAGTTTCCATTTTCAGTGTTGCCATATAATAAATTCTCACATCATCATCATCATCATCATCATCTCAGCCAAAAGACGTCCACTGCTGGACATAGGCCTCCCCCAAAGTTTTCCACATCGACCGATCCTGAATTCTCACATAATGCAACTAATTAGAATTCACTTTCGTTCCTTTACTTTTGTGAGTAGGTAAATATAAATCTATAGGTACTAATATTATAAAGAGAGAGCGGATTTTGTTACTTTGTTTTTTTGTGGTTGTCTCCAGGATATGATCTACATGTGTGCCAAGTTTCATCAAAATCCGTTCAGCCGTTTTTGCGTGAAAGAGTAACAAACATCCGCACATACAATTCGCGTTTATAATATTAAATAAATAAATAAATATCCTCGGACATTTTTCACACACGGCTATCTGATCCCAAACTAAGCAAAGCTTGTAATATGGAAACCAGATGACTGATATACTACATATACTACTTTTTTTTTTGTAAATACATACTTAAATAGATAATTACACCCAGACTCAGGACAAACAGACATGTTCATGCTCACAAATGTGTGTCCTGAATGGGAATCGAACCCACGACCTGCGGCGTGATAGGCAGTGTATTAACCAACCACGCCAACCGGCCCGTCATCAGTATCATTAGTATGATAGGATATAATATAGTAGGAAGTAGGATAGTTATACCCTAATATCTACCCATTACGGTAATCCCTCCGCTCTATAATATGGGGTTCTTCAAAAAGAGCTACAAGGTCGGCAACACATCGGCAATCACCCTGGTATTGCAAATGTCCATAGGCGGCGGTGACCACTTACCATCATGTGGACCGTCTGCCTGTTTGTCAACCTATTGACATAAAAAAAAGTATATAGCCTTTGTGTCTTTCGGCTGATAGATGACGGCGATGATTAGCAATATAAAATGGAAATGAAAGGCGAATTTATGGTAGGTTTAATTAGATTTTATCACAATCACGTTAAATCCATCAAAATTTCATTCCCGGTAATGAAAATAAAATGTGATATTTTAACAAAACTCATTAACTTTATTAAACCTAATATGTAGAAAATTCTCGAACTCCTCCAAAACGGCTTGACCGATCCTTATGATTTTTTTTTTGTATATTCTGTAGGTCTGAGAATAGGTTGTAAAGTATATTTAATACTGCTAGATCCAACGGGAACGCGGGTGAAACCGTTCATAGTTAGATACGTAGTTCAATTTTTTTAGAATTTATTTTTGTTTTCTCCTTTGTTATATTTTTTTGCTGTCAATAAATGATTTTCTATTCTATTCTATTCTAATTGATATTTTTGCGTTTCTTTCAATGTTAAAGCTTCTAATGTTTACTAGACTAACTTCAGATCTTAAATGGTTGTTTGTTATACCTGCTGCCTTGTTTAAAGGTAAACATTAAACATAGTAGTCTATTAAATGCTGATATTCAGTTTTATGGAGAAATTAAAATCCCATAACTCCGCTATCGGTCGTCGAGTCTCTCAACAAAGGGGAGAATTTCTATTGTTAAGTTTTGTCCAAAGAAAACAACATTACACGGAAAATTCTTCACGCTTAATTGTCGGACTACCCTCACTTTATTTCCCAACATACCTTATGCCACCAACGTTCAGAATTATACGGTTTTCGCCATCCATTCCTGCTTGCTAAATTTCCAGCACTATGAAAACCGACATTTGGACAAAAACTAAAATAAACACAGCACTAGTCCAATCACAGCCTCAACGGTTAAATTTCAAAAATAGAACTGGAATCGATTATTTAAAATTGGCACAGACACTCGGTGCGTTTGGTATGACAGATTTTTCGTTTTTTTTTTCAGGACACAGTTTTTGAAACTCGAATGCGATCGAATGTTTTTGTTGACGTTTTTTTGTTACGCGTGTTTCTTCGCGCGGGATGGTACACGCGTCCGGACGCTGCGGGCGTCGGATCGGCACTGGGATGAAGTGGGATGAAGTGAAATGAGATGAGAATGGGGATGGCAACCCCCCACCTGTGGCCTGCACGCACTGCAGTCGACCCCTTTGCGCCTTCCAAGTTTATGATGGAATGGTCACGCTTTGTGGGGTCTTCATTGCATGCGTTTACATCAAATACAGTGCAGTTTTTAAATATCGAATGATCTACATTAATCAAAGTGCGTGACGTTCTAAATTCAAATTTTAGTTTTGTAAGAGAATAATATCCGAATCAAGACATGCGTCATTAATTCTTTCAAACTTGACTTCGTCACGGCTACAAAGATAAAGCACGATCATTCCTATATAGCTCTTATGTTAATATATTAAAAGAGTTATTTTTAAGCTCAAGGAAAAGTAGTAAATGTTGAACTGTAAAACTTAGCTCTTTGTGTAAGTCTGAACAAAGATACTCTACTCTGAGATGCCCTAGTCTTGTAAATACCGTAAGTGTGATTTAACGCCTTGGCTAGCCGGGACGGTCGTTGCAAACTACTTACAAAAAACATGCTTAGCGACAAGTTTTCAATAATAGTGGCAGTATTTTACCATCCCCGCAAAAACAGACATTATTATTATATTCATTAATTGCATCACACGGCTTATATAATTTTCTTGAAATATTTGTAGTAAAAACCGCAATAATTTCTGATTTGTAGTCTATAACCTAAACTGGTTCGGAAAATTTACCGGTTTTCGAGCCCTGATTTTTCCAGTCCCTATTTGAGACTGGCTACATTGTCACCGATTGAAAATGTTATACGAACTCTTTTCAGGAGTTACTCACGTACAAAAATACCTTGCCGAGTTTCTTGCCGGATTCTTCTCAGTTTAAGTGTATCCCGAACCGGTGGTAGAGTCAATTGTAACGTTCATAAGTGCCTTACCGGGCCTAAACTGAATAAATTAGTTTTGATTTAAATTAATTAATAGTCAAAATATACCATCATAAATATTTTAACAATTTGTTTCATCCCACATCACTAGCAAAGGTCACGTTTCCAGGTTGGTGGAGAGGAAGTTTAGTTTTAGTAGTAAAGGACCGTCGAAATAGTTTAATTCCATTAATTCTATTCTAACAGATTATTTTTAGGCTTGGTTTAGATTTTAAATAATTTTCTTTGTAAATAAACTACTGGACGGATTTTGATGAAATATAGCACACAAGTAGATCATATTCGGTAATAAGACCCCTCGGAAACACGGGTGAAACCGCGGGGGCAGCCAGTATTAATCTATTATTTGACGGGCCGGTTGGCGTGGTTGGTTAACACACTGCCTATCACGCCGCAGGTCGTGGGTTCGATTCCCATCCAGGACAGACATTTGTGTGCATGAACATGTCTGTTTGTCCTGAGTCTGGGTGTAATTATCTATTTAAGTATGTATTTACAAAAAAAAAAGTAGTATATGTAGTATATCAGTCATCTGGTTTCCATATTACAAGCTCTGCTTAGTTTGGGATCAGATAGCCGTGTGTGAGAAATGTCCGAGGATATATATATATATATATAACTTTATAGATCGAGAGCTGAGAGCCCCCAGACCTACATCATTTTAACAAAACTAATATTTTCAGTATGTATAGTAAAATATGAGCCTAAGAACGTATGGGTACTTGTTAGTTAGAAAGCGGGGTCTATGGGCTTTGTTTCTCATTTAGGGGGTATATTTAGTGTATTTTTTTTTATACTTTTTGTTCTAGTTTTATGTATGTAAAATTTTGCTGTCGTACTTCAACGTTGGTTAGTAAGGTTTTTATGTACCATTAAAATCCGTGAACTGCCCACTTTCTAACTAACAAGTACCCATACGTCCTTAGACACATTATTATACTATACATATTACATACTGAACATTTTAGCTTTGTTAAAATGACATAGGTCTGGGGGCTCTCAGCTCTTGGTCTATTATCACTGATTATTCGCAGAAAACTACATGACTACTACCCTTATCAATTGTCAACGTGGACTATTTGTCAACTGAAAACCACGACGATAGCTCAGTGGTAGTGACGTCGGATACCGCGGCGAAGTTCGTGGATTCGAATCCTACAATGAGCTTGAGCTTTCGGTGAAGGAAAACATCGTGGGGAAACCATAGCACGGTGGTAGGGTACTTTGTTGAAAATCTGTCGTCAAGTACCTATTGGGTGTTCCAACAGCTGCACTTGGGAGCCAGTTCCCATCTAGGCTTTGTGTGCATACCACCTTCGGCCACGTCATCACTTACCATAGTGAGATTGTGGTCAAACACAAGCTTATTCAAAATAAAAAAAACCACTACCTTTTGTCAGTTAGTTAGTTAGTTGCTAGCAGGTGGGACGGTCGTCCCAAATCTACGAAAAAAAACAGTAATGCGATTTGAGTTACTTGAGTCGCGAGTTACTACCTCAAGTTTGTGGTCGTGGGATTTTTAAAATTTTATTATTTTATAAAGTATTTTTTTATTCTATCCCTCAGGGATAAAATAGGGATCAGGTAAAACTGCGGTAATATTGTTCTATATTTTTACGTTTGATAGCTGACAAGCTGTTACTCTTTCACGTTAAAACTACCGAACATATTTTAATGAAACTTGGCACACAGGTTGATCATATACTGGAATAAAACAAAGCATACTTTAAATCTCGGTAAAATATAGGATCCCTCGGAAACAGGACACGGAGGACAGCTAACCTGTCATATTCTTAAATCATTGGGTATATCATCACCTACCATGGTGTGGAAGTCAAGCTGATGTTTTTCAGTAAAAACAAAACGTAATACGTATTTATTTAATACTACAATTGACAACGAGCCAGGTGGGTCACCTGATGGTAAGTGACTACCGACGTCTATAGACTTTAGCAATACCAGGGGGATTGCCAATGTGTTGTACACCTTATTACAATGACTTAAAGGCAACTGGCTCTCAAGTGCAACTGCCACCAACACACTAACAGGCGCTTGGACCTACCACCGTGCTTTGGTTTCCTCACGATGTTTTCCTTCACCCAAAGCTCAAGCTCATTGTAGGATTCGAACCCACTACCTTCACCGCGGTATCCGACGTCACTACCACTGAGTTATCATCGCCTTAAGTAGGTAGGTAATAAGTTTTTCCCAGTCACAAAGGTCATTGAAAACCAGGATTGTTATTTATGGAATTTCATATCATCATTACAACATTATGGAGTTATGGCGATAATCCTGATCAAGCAAATCAATATGAAGATGATTTATAAAAGATAGCAACAGATCTGGGTCATCAACAATTGAAACAGTTGCAAAAGATAAAGTTATCGCTGAAAATTACGAAATTGATCACACTTTCAATGTTGCAGTCGTAATTTATGGTGCGAGAGAACCTTATCTGAAATAAGAAGAGATATCATGACGTTTTTTGTGATAAATATGTTTCAATAGATATTTTCAGTAGGAGATTGATTCTTGCGTCTTTTGTTTGTCAGTTTGTGCAAAATGCTGAGGTTTTTGGTGATGTTTTGTCTAGTGGGCGTTATGGGATATCCGCAGCAATACGAAACGAATAATTTCAAAGTGGGAATTGAATATGATCGTAAGCTAATTTTAATAAATCTTGTCTCTTTCTATATCTAAACTTTCTTTAAGGCGATGATAGCTTAGTGGTAGTGACGTCGGATACCGCGGCGAAGGTAGCGGGTTCGAATCCTACTGAGCTTGAGCTAGCACGGTGGTGGGTACTTTGAAGTACCCGACTGGCTGGCTACCACCTTCAAGTTTAAAATCTGTCGCCAATCTGTTCCGACAGCTGCACTTGAGAGATAGTTTCTATCTAGGCTTTTGTGTGCTTACCACCTTTCGGCCACATCATCACTTACCATGGTGAGATTGTGGTCAAACACAAGCTTATCCAGAATAAAAAAAATCAAAAATCAATTAGCTTCGGTTTCTTCGGTATATTATGTCTAATAGGTAGCATGTCCTTTACGATGACTGTAATTTGATGTGTCGTTAATATTTAGTATACCTACCAATATTTTATGCATTAAATTATATCATCGGTAATCGTTTGTTGTCGACTAGACTATTTTTAAACAGAAAATTTTGATTATCTGTCTCCAATTTTTTCTTAAAATCTGAATGTCAATTTGCATTATTTTCTTCACCATGAAATTAACATTTTGTTGGACTTGAAATTTTTCCATAAAGCTCAATTTAGCTCAGTGGCAGTAATTTTTTTTTATGAAGGTGGATTCTAATCCATCTTGAGCTTTTGTTTAAGGAAACCTAAGGTCAGGTTGATTTCGTAGGGCAATAAATTGTACACTTGATAACCTGCACATATTAAATGATTACTCCAATAGTTACCTAAGTGTTGATCGGTCTCGTTCTTTGGGGTCTGTGGTTTTGAGACCCAAGTATCTAGTAGTTATTTCTATCTTTAATACGATATAGTTACAGTGTAAAATAGCTTGAATGATGCATGTACAGTCCAGTTAGTAGCTGGTAAGATCTTTCACGCCACATCTAGTGGGTTTTCCCTCTCAGGTGTCGTGCACCTGTTTTTCCTGAGTCTGATTCCAGTTATCTATTGTTATATGTATACCGATAAATATAAAAGCGAAAAACCACGGACTGATTAATCAAGAAAGTAGATATACAAACTTGTGGCAGGTAGATTCCTTAAGTAGATATCCGGTAACAAATATTTTTTAAAAATTCAACTGCCAACTTTCGGGAACATGGATGAAATCGTGAGAGACAGCTCAGTGGTAGTGACGTCGAATATCGCAGCGAAGGTCGTGGGTTCGAATCCTAGAATGGGCTTGAGCTTTCAGTGAAGGAAAACATCGTGAGGAAACCATAGCACGGTGGTAGGTACTTTGTAGTACCCGACTGGCTGGTTACCACCCTCAAGTTGAAAATCCGTCGACAAGCACCTATCGGTGTATTCCGACAGCTGCACTTGAGAGCCAGTTCCCATCTAGGTTTTGTGTGCTTACCACCTTCGACCTCATCATCACTTACCGTGAGATTGTGGTCAAAGACAAGCTTATACAAAGTAAAAAAAAAATATCATAATGAGAAAAGATTAGATTTTTTGTATATTTGTTTGTAATTCTTTTTCAGATTCCCTGCCAATGGATGGTGGTTATGACAAATTCAAGCACAGGAATAATTACGATCCGTTTTTCGTGACCGTCACAGCATCTGCCAGGGTACCTGTCAATTTATAACATACAACTACGTAATCATATTGTGAATATAATAAATAAATAAATAAATAAAATCGATATCTTATCGAGACATAGTTATAACTTGAATCGCATGTCATGGAAAGTTTGTATATAGTTTTGAGACAACCTTTGGTTCTGAAATCTGTGGAGACAACCGTCTCACCTCCAAGAAAGCCAAAATCAAAATTTATTTATTTATTTATATGAATAAAAAGGCCACCAAAACGCTAAAACGCCATAATGCCTAGGTCACGTAACATCATGACGTCACCTGCTCGTAAACAAACTTTTAGTTGTCAAAATATCTTTCATAACTTTACCGTTTCCATTTTGCTGTGACAAGCAGGTGACGTCACACTCAGAATCGGAATACCGAGCGTTTTCCATCACGTGGTCAAACATTTTATTTAGGTACCTATGTTTTCTTATAAACATCATAGGTTTTTTTTTATGTCACAAGTGACAACGAGGCAGGCGGGTCACCTGATGGTAAGTGACTACCGTCGCCTATAGACATTAGCAATACCAGGGGGACTGCCAACGCGTTGTACACCTTATTGCAATGCCTAAAGGGCAAGGGCAAGTGCAACTGCCGGAACACACCAACAGGTGTTTGGCGTCAGATTTTCAACTTGAGGGTGGTAGCCAGCCAGTCGAGTACCACATAGTACCCTACCTGGTTTCCTCACGATGTTTTCCTTCACCGAAAGCTCAAGCTCATTTTAAATATTAATGGCTAAAATGTTTACTGTTAACCTAACAACATTTTTATCTATATTTTCACTGTAGTCAAATACCCTATTGTTATTAAGTTACAATCTACCGGTGTAGTTTTTACCGAAATTTACCTTCAATTAACCAATATTTCCAGAAAGGCTACGTGATATCTTACATGGAGGTGTCAGCCACGGTGGCGATAGCTGGTGAAGTGGACTTCAGCCTCGTGCGAGGTCAGACCGGCTCCAAGAACATGGTGTTCCAGCTGGTGTCCAATCACAGCGACTTCCTCTCATACTCTTACTTGGCTTATGGCATCAGGGAAGAGGAGTACAGAAAGGTGATTGAAGCGTCCATGGTGGATAGTCAGGAGTAGTGTTGGGGGTAGGGTATGTTGGTTTTAGTTGGATCATCATCACCATCATTCATTGTGGGGGCAATTTATACTTTTTGGAGATTCGATGATAATTGGTTTGGGCGCTATAAATAGTGCCGTCGACGAAAACGCATCCCCTTAAAACTCCTCTAAACCGCTTAGGCGAAGCCCGTCCCACTTTTGTGTCCCCTCGACGACGCCCTGAGCCGAGGTTCGTGCCCCAACTGGGGCGCCCTCAGCGGTCAGTCGTCTAAAATTTGCAACTCGGTTGAGAGCCCTAAGCGCTCACCGAAAAGTCCGCGTAAGGGTGTCTATGGTCCCTCAGACCTCCACCTCCACCCATCCCACTCTTTTTCCTAATCCCTTACAGTGCAGGTGGGCATCCTTTCGCTAGTGTTGTAGTGCTATCGATATATCTATAATTATTATGTCGATATGTATCACTAGGTAGGTCATATAGTGCAGCCACCTGTGTTCCCTCCGCTGACTAACATCAACTGAAATACCTGCATTCATACATTTGGTACCATAATAAAATTATGAAGCATGAAATAACTGAAACTGCATCCAAAATTGCAGTAGGTACCCGGAAAATTAAAAAAAGTGTTGAGTAAATGTTTTTTGTTTGCCAAATATCAGGAACAGAAACAGAGCTTATTCGGGAACCCAAAGAGAGGAGAAACATTAATTTTATTTTTACAGCCAGCCAGATAGATAAATACCATTTCGATGATTACTTGTAAAAAATATATTTATAGTGAACTTCGCATTATTCTATTTCAGCGCCATCTCTTGAATGTTATGTAAACTAGTAACAAAGCTTGTTCTATAAAAACCCTGATCCATTACAACGCCATCTATTGTTGTTTTGTAGAACCAAAATGGTTAATAACATTCACAAAAAATGGTTCCACTTGCTTAATTAACTCTATAATGTACTACTAGATGACGTTACTTGTATCGTTTTAAACTAGTTTTTTTTTCTTTCAGCTGGCGAATATTATATCTTTACCCATCACAGGCAGTGGCTATCGGATACATTATAATGGATTTACAATTATAACGTTATTAATATCATATATAATAATCTATTCATAATACTTAAATAATTGTAAGGTTTTAATTAAAATAACTTCAGAGGAAATATTAAAATAAAACTCAATAATTTTCGTGTTTTATTTAAAACAAAATATATTGAACACTTCTCTACAGGGCCGCATTTAGAACTGTGGAGGCCCTGGGGCAAGAAAAGAGTGGAGACCCCTAATTATTTTGGAAATGGGATAAATAATGCATAATATTTCTTACAAGTGTTTCACTTTGTGGAAGAAACTTCGTTCCAAACGCGAGTCCAATGACACTTAGCCCTTTTTAAAATTAGTAATTTATGCAGAGGCCCCGTGTTTGCCCTCCCTTAAGTCCGGCCCTGCTTCTCTATGACTGCAAAATCCTGCTAATAACATTTAAATACTTTCCCAACAACCCCGCATCAGTACTATTCCCTGGCGGACATTTATCTACACTAACACACTCCCCATAACTATTGCGCAACAGTCCAGTTGCGCAGACGCAGCCCGCTGAACAGATCTTCGTGCAAATAGGCTCCGGATCATCGCACGACGGTTCACACCCTGCGTTGCATATGTCGTACACTTCGTTTCCATTGAAACATTGTTCTGGAATATAGTAATTTAAATAAACTGCCGAGGCCTGGTAGACTAATCGGCATATTTTCAACTTCAGATTATTCATAACTGAATTGAATTCGACGTTGTTATTGTTCTGTACATTGGGTTTTTTTTAAATGTGTAGATAGGTAGGTACTATCGTTCAGGGGCAGTTTTAATATTGTTTTGATTAAGTTCAGATATGAAACTTAAAAGAAGCTACAAATGTGATTATCTTCTCCAGACTTCTAAATAACAAACGTCAGGACAGGAGGGTCAACTTAGTCCTCAAGTTGACCCTCCTGTCCTGATGTTTGTTAAAGTTGACGTTCGTCGATTCGCCTAGTGCTATAACTAACTAATGGTTAATGGTCTTATTGATAAAGATTTCGATGATTTTAGCAACTGTTTAGCGAATTTAGAATCTGATAAGCACTTACTAAACACCGTCGAGTTTGTTATGAATAAGGCCATAAGTGTTCCTAAGTTAAATGGTAACAAATAATAATAATATTCTATTAGATACCTATGTTCCTTTTATATTCGTATAATGAACCTGAAATGGACTTTTAATACCTAAATTTTACACTAGACATGAGCTTAATTACATTCATGCCTTGGATAAACTTGGAAAAAAAATTGAATAAGTACTACCAGCAGGGCATTTATCCAGCGTGACGCAATTATTGTTCTTCTGATCTCGAACGTAGCCAGATTTGCAGAAGCAGCCCATGCTGCAGGCCAGCCCACAGATGAGGGTCTCCGGCTGCTTACAGGTGAGTGGGCAAGCTGTTCCGCATGAGAGAAACTCTTCGTTGTCCCCGCACACTGGGTTGTTTGAGATAAGATTTTTTTTTGAGAAGAGCGCTTCTATTACTTTTCCGCTGACTAGCACTAGACACATGTAGCGCTGTTACTATAACCGCTTCACAAGCGTACGCCTGATGATAAGCAGTACCGTAGTCTACCAATAAAAAAAAAACAGCTTATGGATAAAGATTAGCCCAACCACCATCTCTTATTGCAGTTCAACTTTACCTAAACTTGATTGTTTTTCTGTCAACTGTCACTTTTGTCCATACATTCTGAAGTCCTTTGACATAAAGACGATTCAGTGCAGGCCGAGTTGAATCGCAGTAAGAGTTCGTGGTAACCCACCTGTCAAGAGAAGAAACGGCGAAACAGATTCCCAGGTTTTATTTTACAATAGTCCCTCTTTTCTTTTTTAACGCTTTTTAAAGACGCTTGAAATACCAGGGGTAACCCTCGCACGTTAACGACCCTGCAATAATCTTTTCACATACTTCTTGAAGAACCTCCTGCTCTACTCCACGCTGCATCCAGCCAACCGTCACACCAATGAGAAGTATTCACTTAAATCTAAGTAGAAGAGTCACAAAATGATACCAACCGTTCTTCCCACCAATACACTGATCGGCGCTCACACACGTCCCATTCTCATTCCTTAAGTACCCAGATTTGCAGAAGCAGCCTTCAACGCAGTCATCAGTGCAGATGACCGGGCCCTCAGGGTCTGTGCAGTTGAAGGGACACGCTGATCCACAGAGGAGGTACTCTTCGTTCGGAGGACATTCGTCTGAAATGACAGCTTGGTTGTTTATATTATGGACAATGTCAGTTTTGCACGGTGTTAGTACTCGACTGGCTGGCTATCCTCCTGCACCTATTGGTGTGTTCCAGCAGTTGCACTGGAGAGCTAATTGACTAGCAATACCAGGGGGATTGCCAATTTATTGTACACCTTATTACAATGCCTTAAAGACAAACTGGCTCTCAAGTGCAATTGCCGGAACACACTAACAGGTGCATGGCGACAGATTTTCAACTGAGCTATCATCGCCTCAAGACTGGTTGTCACTTGTGGTTTAAAAAAGCCCTTCTCTCCACTCGCTTACCATTAGGTAAAATCTTTGCCAATACTCTCACCATTCCAATGATAACAATGATTTTATGTTGGATACAATATTTTTTTGTTTTAAAGGTTTAATTAATCGTTTACAATTTAAGTCACCCTTTTGAAATTGCGAAAAATATTGTATTCTGTATTTTACATGAGGAATTATGATGGTTAGTTACGTACGTTTGTTTGGCTGACGGACAAACAAAAAGAAATATCGACATCTAGTAGGTACCTACCGGAAATATTCAATTGAGTTTTTTCTGTTGCGATCGGTCGTAAAAAACTACTTCACTCAATCCATTTCACACTTGACTAAATTTTTACCTTTAATTAGTTATTTTTACTTCCGTTGAATCACTTTACGATGTATTTTTTTCAGTTGAAAATGCTAATTTGAATAATTGGACATGATTGTAAAGAACATACAATTAGTAATCATTTTGTGTTATATGAAATACTTCATTTGCGGCGTAATGTTAAGTATGGGATTTCTTTTAAACATTGTTAGTTGGTGATTTCTATCGCAGGTCTCTTGATGTGGTGAACCAATTTTGCTACCTAGGTGTCCAGCACGTTTAAGGCGATCATAGCTCAGTGTTAGTGACGTCGGACGTTGGGTACTACAAAGTACCCTATCACCGTGCTATGGTTTTCTCACGATGTTTTCCTTCACCGAAAGTTCAAGCTCATTGTAGGATTCGAACCCACGACCTTCGCCGCGGTATTCGACGTCACTAACCACTGAGCTATCATCGCCTTAATATATGTATACTAGCTTTCCGCCCCGGGGTTTCACCCGCGTATCCTTTGAGATTGAATTTCAAAAAATTTTTCTTAATCCTCATTTACATCTTAAAAACTCTAACGTCTAACACTGGGCGTTGATGAGTCAGTCCTTCTCATTTTTTATACCAAGAAACGGAAATAACTCCTAACTTTGAACCCCCGTTTCACCCCTTCAAAGGTGGAATTATAGGAAACGCTAAAACACCTATTTCTTTATTTTTATTTGTTAGCCTAAAAACAAAGTTTCATAGTTCTAGCTTCAAAAATGGCGGACTTCTATGCAAACTTTCAACCCCCGTTTCACCCCCTCAGGGGTAGAAATTTAAAAAACGCTAATACACGTATTTTTTTATTTTTAATTATTAGTCTAAAAACAAAGTTTCATGGTTCTAGCTTCAAAAATGATGCGAATTCTCTACAAACTTTCAACCCCTTTTTCACCCCTTTAAGGGTTGAATTTTAGAAAACGCTAAAATACGTGTTTCTTTATTTTTAATTGTTAGCCAAAAAACAAAGTTTCATGGTTCTAGCTTAAAAAAATCGCGGACTTCCATACAAACTTTCAACCCCATATATAAATTTAAATAACGCTGATACGCATGTTTCTTTATTTTTAATTGATAGTCTAAAAACAAAGTTTTATGATTCTAGCTTCAAAAATGACCGACTTTCATACAAACTTTCAACCCCTTTTTCACCCCCTTAAAGGTTAAGTTTCGAAAAATCCGTTCTTATTCCTCGGTCAAGTTTTAAAAACAACACATGGGAATAAAATCAGCTTTCTAGGTCTAAGGGTTTAGGCTGGGCGTTGATAGATCAGTCAGGACTTATCCTTTTATATATATAGATGTAGTATATCAGTTATCTGGTTTCCATATTACAAGCTCTGCTTAGTTTGGGATCAGATAGCCGTGTTTGAGAAATGTCCGAGGATATTTATTTATTTCTTTAATTATTTGTAGAAAAGGATTGTCCAATAGACGAGGTGCACATATCATGTACTTTTACCGAAGAGTACACTTGCTGGGTTAGTGATGAGAGGTTGGAACGAACCAAGCTATATTCTAAGAGACTCTCGCACTGTACATCTGGTTGTTTTTGCAAGTAAGTGTAAACGGTAAGATTTTTTAGTAAGTTTTTTAATTGGGAATTATAGATGCATCTATGTAGGTAGGTATACAGGGTGTAATCGTTAATATTCCGTAACTATTACAGATATCAAAAAAAAAATTAACTGATATCGAAAGAACGCTACCTAATCAGTAAAATGACATCAATAACTTTTTTTTAAATCAAACGAGAAGTATCGGATTTTTTTACATTAAACACTCGCATACACTTAGTATGAGATTAGTAGAAAGGTTTCAGTTTCCTTATTTTAAAAGGTTATTTTAGCTTAGTACTGATATTAAAGGAAACTGTTTATTAACCTAACAAAGTATAAAAACTATATTTTAATTGAATAACAAAGTACAAAATTTTGTATTCAATGGAGATTTTTGTAGTGTGTTGCTTTTCAGCCAGTTCAAACTAATGCGATATTGAAACAAGGTTTATTACTAATTTGAAGTGGTAAAATAATTAATGTACACGTACCTATATCTACTTGAAAATTATTATTATCATATCACACGTAATCATCAAATGAAATTAAGGTAAATTGAGTACTAGACCACTTAAAATAAGGAAAATAAAACCTTTCTACTAATCTCATACTAAGTGTATAGGAGTGTTTAATGTCAAAATTTTGGATACTTCTCGTTTGATTTAAAAAAAAAGTTATTGATGTCATTTTACTGATTAGGTAGCGTTCTTTCGATGTAATTTTTTTTTATATCTGTAATATTTACGGAATAACCGCCTGGACACACTTAACGATTACACTCTGTATATAAATAAAATGAAATGCTGTTTTTTGGTATTCGCATCACTTGAGAACGGATTGACCGATTTGGCTGCTTTTGTAGGGAAAAATGTTAGGGAAAACTGAAAGCACTTTATCTATGGATTTTTTCGAACAGGAAAACGTTTTTTGGGTACAGATAGTTTCAAATATATTTAGAATCACGGAAAATATCATACTAGCTGTCCCCCGCGGTTTCACCCGCGTTCCTATATAGCCTATGACGTCCGACGTACCACTGTTACCACTGAGGGAATGGACATCATCACAAGGACGGACAAGGAGAAAGAAACATCAAATCAAAAGTGAACAAAATGACTTTTAACTTTTTGATATTGACATAGCTCCCATGCTCATCTATAAACATGTAATGAATAATTACAACTCTTCAGGAGAGGGAGTAATAAATAATTACAACTCTTCAGGAGAGGGAGTAATAAATAATTACAACTCTTCAGGAGAGGGAGTAATAAATAATTACAACTCTTCAGGAGAGGGCTGGTGCGCGCTTATCCTGAAGGACCCTGCATTCAAGCGACCAGTTGCCGTAACCGTGACCTGCAACTCTTATTGTCGAAGATACCTAATTAACTGGGGTTATAATATAATGCGGGTTTATTTTTTTCATGTATTTTTGTATTTGTATAAGAATAAAATAGTTAAAAATGTAACCTTGCTGAGTTTCTTGCTGGTTCTTCTCAGTTGATGGCTGGCTTCCGAACCGGTGGTAACTTCCATAATTCGACCTTCATAAGTGCACTTCTAGGGCATAAACTGAATAAATGGTTTTGACCCTCAAGTTGAAAATCTGTCGCCAAGCACCTGTTGGTGTGTTCCGGCAGTTGCACTTGAGAGCCAGTTGCCCTTGCCCTTAAGGCATTGTAATATGGTGTACAACACGTTGGCAGTCCACCTGGTATTGCTAATGTCTATAGGCGACGGTAGTCACTTACCATCATAAAAAAAAAACAAAAAAGACGGACTTTTTTACTGGAATTTTAAGATTTTACTAGCTTCTTTCATAAATAAAGTAATTTTACTAGCTGTCACGAGGGATCTTATCTTTTCCCGGGATAAAAAGTATCCTATGTTTTATTCCAGGATATGGACTACTTGCGTGCCAAGTTTCATCAAAATCCGTTCAGCCATTTTTGCGTGAAAGAGTAACAAACATCCATACAAACTTACGCTTTTATAATATTAGTAGGATTTAATTCTTGAAGTACCTACTTAATAAGCTATACAAAAAACTAGTCATAATTTCCCAATCAGACACCTAATAAAACCTCACCTTTTACCACGTAAATTCCTTTAGTCAGGGCTACCACACAAAGGAAAACTAGCAAAATATTGTCACTGAAAAACTTTAACATTTTATCAAATGTTATTTGGAATAATTTATTTATTTACAAAGCGACCAACACTTGTGACAGATCAAAACAATCTGTTATACAAAAGTAATTCCCACCTCAGGGTTGTCGCGTGACCTCGTGCTCATGCTGTGAGCATTGTGCCACAGAATAGATTTGTGGTTATTGTTCGTGTAAAAAATGTGTGACATCCTTGAATGCATCAAGTGCAATCAGGCGTGATTGCATTGAAAAAGGTTCGATTATTATAGAACTACTATAGTATTGCATAATTTGTTTCGATGATTAAGGGCAGAAACCTACGAATACAAAAAGAATAATGTACACTAAGATTTTGAAAGAGCTATGAAAAAATTTTAATTGTTTTTTTTCTTTTCTTTAATGGCAATATTTCTTTAGGACATTTCTGCCAATGTCATGTTATTATTATAGTTATTTTAATATCACGTAATATCATATTATTTACAGTAAAGTTAGCCATCGTTAGTCAAGTCCGGTTAGGTTTTAGTGAAATTAGCGGCAGTTCCACTAAAACTTTTCACAGACTTTTTGGGACAACCTGAAAAGTCACGATACACGCTTTCATTTCATTTCACTTTACTGGTGCATTTAGATTGATCTTTATTGGACAAAACACCACATAATAATTTTAACTTAATGAAAATAAAACGAAAACGCAACGTCACTTCAGAAGTTCTCATCAAAAAGTTATTTTACTATTTTATGACTATTCATAAGTGCCTGAGTTTTTAATTTCTCAAGATTATTTCTAGAATATCTTATTTATAACAAAAAAAAACGCTGCAGAAATATAATGAAACATTCATGGGAAATTCAACCCATAGGTAAGTAGACTATCGCATTACGTCGATTGGATGGGCGAGCAAACAGTCGCCCGACTGTTGACACACTGTTATTATATTGATATTTATTGTAAAAACGACATAGATGCAATGTTTGTAAGGTCACTCATATACAGAAGCTTTAAGATAAACACATTATTTAACGTGTAACGTGCAATCATCGTCAAAAGTAAGTTCACATTTCGACCATATGTTTTACGTTTGTTAAAGCTAGAATGGGAATAAGTTATTATCCTTACGAATATGTATTATAAACGCGAAAGTTTGTATGAAAATGAAAATGTTTTTTATTCAAATAGGCCTTTACAAGCACTTATGTCAAGACTCTAATGCTCGGTTCGGAAAGATGCTTTTGCTGAGAAAAGCCGGCAATAAACTCAGCAATTACTCTTTTCAAAAACAACTTACACCTATTACATTTAATCATTATTTATTTATCTAGTCTCACTGATAAAATTTGCGTGTTAAGGCGGCAAAATAATAATTAATAGAATTTAATTATGACTGTTTAAGTAAATAACAAACTCAAGCAGACCAGCCCCCACAATCAGCACCTGTTCACAAGTTTGACGCGTATGGCCCGCCACGTCGAGTTAACTAGTGAACGAATTTTCACCGATTCATGAGGAAGGTTTTGGTGTACATAATTCATAAAGGTTTTGTGTAGGTTACTTGAAATATGACGATGATTGACGTGAAACTACGACGGAAAAAAATGTTGCCATATGCTCTGTTGACCGTGCGAAACCGGTGCGGGTCGCTTGTTGAGAATATGAATTAAGCACATCCATTTTGAAACAAAAAAATAGCACTGAAATTATTCACTATTTGTGTTCCCGAAACGTCCACAGCTCACTTGACATCGCTTTGTTTTAAATGAAAAATGATTATTTCATTTAGAATCCTTAGCTTACTTTACAAATACAATATAAACTGCACTCTACGTGCTAACAATAAGATTTAATTTCGCATGACCGTTGACAAGGATTAAGTTAAAGCCGAGGGAAACTATAAATTCAGCGCTGAAATTGATTTATGTTCTCAAACAACAGAACAATTAGGATAAAATGTTTTCGTATGTGTTTAAATGTATTTTATTTACATTATTAAGTATGTGAAATACTAATTCATAGCATAATGGTTGACTTACAATTTAAATTTTAAGTTGAAGATGCAACAAATCTAAATTCTCGATAGAATTTCGATGGCATTATTCTAAGCCCCAATAAATTTTTCCTCCTATCTCAATACATCTGCAGACATGCCTCGTCGAGTCAATTCTTCAGCCGCTGCCGTATTTGCAATGTTAAAATTCAATTTTCCCTCGATACGACATCGGCTTACTGTAATGTAGCTTAAATCAATTTCTAGACGCATCTAGACTATAGAATTCAGGTAAAGCTAAGTATAAGCGAAACAGGGTAAAGCTGCACTAGGGTACATATTAAAAGTCACGCAAAAACGGCTGAACGGATTTTGATGAAACTTGGCACACAGGTAGATCATATCCTGGAATAACACATTTGATACTTTTTTTGCATTTGCAGTTGCACTTGAGAGCCAGTTGCCCTTGCCCTTAAGGCATTGTAATAAGGTGTACAACACGTTGGCAGTCCCCCTGGTATTGCTAATGTCTATAGGCGACGGTAGTCACTTACCATCAGGTGACCCGCCTGCCTCGTTGTCACTAGTGACATAAAAAAAATAAAAATAAAACTCTGTCTCTACGAACAAATATTTTTGGAAATTATTTGCCTTTTTAAATCAACCAAAGATCTTCGAATATTTCGATAATTTTCAGTTTAACCGCACAAAGCTATGCATTAAATGTTACAGCAAAGAAACTATTCGAGAACATTTTGAGGCTACGAAGACGTACACCGTTAAGGCGGATCCCGAATAATTAGAACAATGAAGTAGTTTAACCTGAGTTGTATTTGTAAATTCATTCGTTTAACTTCTAGAAGCATTCTCACTATAAGGTTGAGATTAAACAGTTAAAACTAAAAGAATAATCGTTTAATTGCAACTGCAGTTTAACAAAACAGAGATCTGGCTCTTTTCAAAATCATCCGAACCGTGTGTTAGAGAAAAAAAATTGTAAAGTATATTTTTAAATTTCATCAAAGCATCATAATATATTATTTATACAATCTGTCCGGTCATCGACTACACAAACTTTAAGGGCATGTAGTCATACTCATTTTTATTGACAAAACCACCCCACATGGAGGGTCAAAACGGCAGCCATCTTAATTTCTTAATTGCACTTGCAACCGAAACAAAATTAAGATGGCTGCCCTTAAAGTTTGTGTAATCCATGACCGGACAGATTGTATAAGCATTATTATTGAACAGCCATAGGCATAGGAAATTCCTAGCTAAACAGAGATGCAGTAAATACAGTCACATTCTGACCTAAATGCCAGCCCTACTGACTACACCGTGCGATCCTTCCATCTTCCACTCTACTTGCTTTCAATAAACCAACCGCATTACTTCCTCCAATGTACCCACCACCCTGTTGTAGATTAAGATTGTAGTTGAAATTAAATTTTACGATGTTCTGTTGTACAATTTCAGTTAGATTTTTCTTTACAATGTTCGATCGAGGCGAGGCAGATCCTACATGAATAAGTTTTTTTTATGAATTAAACAGACGTATGTTGTTTTAACAATACCATGATACTTAAATACAGTTAATGCCCTTATAAGGCGCTTATTAAGTTAACAATTAACTCTAATATTGTTTAGGAATATACTTTATCTAAAAACTCAAACCAGGAATTTTTTTGTATGGATCTTTCTGTTTTTTAAAAAGTACTACAATGGTGCTGTCTTTGTTGTTTGCAAACTTTTTGCAGAGTAAATAAATTTTGTATTTTAAACATAATTGAAAGAGGATAGATATTTGAAAGTTAAACAAATTTATGCCAATGTCAGATATGGATAAAAAGTCCAATATATTAACGCTGTAAGCGAGCACTTGGATAAATTGATCGAGACTACATTTCATAAATCCTTTTCTTAATGTCTTGTTACAAAGAGATATAGTGCTACTGAATTACTTTAGTTAGGCAATAGAACAACTGCAGAAACGCCGTTAGAGACTTGAGGATTTCTAAATGAAGGTATATTTAGGTAGCAAGCACCTATCGGTGTGTTCCTACAGCTGCATTTAAGAGTCAGTTTAATTCTAAGCTTTATGTGCTCACCACTTATGGCTACATCAACTTGGTGAGATTGCGGTCGAACACAAGCTTATCCAAATTTAAATAAACCTAACTCAGCTGGGCATATTTTCTTTCACCAAAAGAATCTGTTTATTGTAACAATTTTATAGAGCCATTACCGCAAAAATAATGTTAAGTCTCAAAATAATTAGATAAAGACAAATCACGAAGTTCATCAGCTAGTTCATGAACACTTCAATCTCAATCAACTGTAGTTAGATAGAAGTTAGTTGCTTAGTTAGTGGAAGATACAAGCTGAATCAATCGGGCTTACTATATTAACTACTATCAAAATAGGAGGATACCTAATGGATGTTACTATCAGAGGATATTGCTGATTATATCGGAATTAGTCCAAAATACGAGTAGGTTTCGAAAACTGGTAAATGTCAAATCTACTACAATTAAAGTTCAAACTCGTTCATATTATATAATATAATAATATGTATATCGATATATAATAGTATCCGAGGATATTTTTATAATCTATTCGAAGATATGCATATGAAAGCTGTGAGTACGGAGACGACTAGTGATAGAGCGGAGTGGAAGAGGAAAACATGTTGTGCCGACTACACCTAGCGTGGGATAAGGAAGAAAAGAAGAAGAAGAAGATACTCTATACGAAGATGATTAGACTATCGTTTATCGGAGCTTTCAGCTGAGAAAAACTGGAAAAAACTGATCCGAGTCGGGCTTGCGCACAAATTTTGTAGTTTTTGTTAGTATTTGTTGTTATAGCGGCAACAGAAATACATCATCTGTGAAAATTTCAACTGTCTAGCTATCACGGTTTATGAGATACAGCTTGGTTGATGGTATTTCCTTGTGTCAAACAGGAATGGACCATCAATCACCGTGATTTTTGCAAATCTACAGACCGAAGACACTAGGCAATTTTTATGTTATGCTGTAAAAGCTTTGATCTTTAATCAGTAAAATAACCAAAAAACCTGACAGACAGACAGAAATAACAGTCTGCCCGAAGGCTTTGCATTCATTATGATAGTGAAGTCGTCTGAGGGAAAGAACAAAGATATAAGTTTACAGGGAATGATTTAAATACAGTATTTTTTTACTACGCTTTTTTATCTTAGAAGATTGTTTAAATTAATGAAAGAAAGAAAAAGTGGTTAAAGAGACACTATAGTTGTAAAGTGATAAATAGTAGATTGTTATACAAGGAGCTAAAATGACCCATTATATACGAGGTAGTTTCCCGAGTTTTAATGGGTTTTAGCGCCGTGTGTTACACTATACTTTTCACTACGATTGCGAGAAAATAAAACAATACAATATGAAATATGTAGTTTATAATGTCTTTTTTTTGTTTCTGCCGCAACACATTGCATGCATTCTACCAGAGATCGTCGATTTTAGTTCCATTTTCAAAATTATAATGAAGTTCTTTTTTTATGAAACAGTAATAAGTCGAGTCTTTATTCATGATTATTCTACTTATGACTAAAGACTTTTTCGTTTTTGTAGGCTCATTGTCATTTGACACACAAAAATGAAAAAAAAAATCCCTAGAGGAAGAATTGCTATTTTTTCTTCGCTCTGGTACGCCACAATGACGGTCTTTTTGAGCAAGAGGAGTGAAAAAGATATTGTTAGAGAGGTACATCGTTGTATATAATTTTGAACCTAAGGATTTCGTAGATAAATACTACTTCGGAAAGTTTCAATGCACTGCCAATTCAATAAGAAGTAAGGAACTAATTGTTTTATTTGGATTCTATTGAGAAATGTAAATTTTATGTTGTAAATTATATTTGAAAAACTCAGGTTTTTCTCAGCAAAGGCAACGTTACCATTGTTCCGACAGTTGCCTTAAAAACCAGTAAGTTAGAGTCTGATACATGTGCATGTGAAGGCATATTTGAATGAATAAATATTTCATTTCATAAATTGTAAAGAATTGAAAAGACCTCTACAAAATTAGCTTTTTTTCTGCCAACTGTATTCTTTGCCAGTGTTAACTTCTATAGCTTCAACCTTTTATGTTTCAGGGTCTAAACTGATTACATGGAATACAATTTATTCCTTTCGGTGTTGAGACCCTTGGTCCGTGGGGTTCTGGCGCTCGCCAGCTCTTTAAAGAGCTGGCC
Organism: Ochropacha duplaris; assembly: GCA_951361185.1. Classification (NCBI taxonomy): domain Eukaryota; kingdom Metazoa; phylum Arthropoda; class Insecta; order Lepidoptera; family Drepanidae; genus Ochropacha; species Ochropacha duplaris. The sequence continues at coordinate 10,354,736 of OX592704.1, read as the reverse complement.
AATAGGTTAAGAATTTGTACTGGGGACCGAAGAGCTGGCAGTTTCCTCGCACAACGTATCAGCATTGCGATACAGCGAGGAAACGCTGCCAGCATCTTCGGAACCATGCCGAAGGGGCCTAACTTTTTTAATTTATTTTAGTTATTAGTTTTAGTTTTAAAATGTATTTATTTAATTATTATTAGCAGATAGATTATTTAATGTAGGTACATTCCTCTGTCACTTTATTTAACCATATCCAGTCACGATATCAGTGAGAGAGATCCTCGCTCGACAGCATTTGGAACTCTGCCTGCTTAGCATGCATGAACTTGGATTCAGTCGAAACTACTTACTTGGCGACTCTTATTTTTCTTGTCTTACAAGCAATTTTTATTCTAGAGCTTTCTTGATCCGACTCCTGGGTGTTAATTGTTTTAATATCTGCGATTTAATTTTGTGGTTTAATTGTTTAAAAATAATAGTCGGTTATTCCACAGTTTTATCTAAGTATAAAACCCAAGAAAGAAAATAGTTAACTGATAATGTTAATAAATATCCCAGGAAATTCTATGGTTTCCTCACAATGTTATCCTTTACGCTGTAGGATCCAAGCCCACGACATTGTATAAAAATACTTTAGAAGTGAAGTTAAGACAGTTTTATTTGACTACCAATCCAACAAAGTAGATTTTCGACTTCATCATGACGTTTACCCGTTCAATAACGGGCAAGAAATTTCTTCAATGAAGCGACCTCAACAGTCACAGATTTTATTCAAATCTATTAGAGGTCCCATTCTAAAGCGTTGTATTAATACCATAATTATACCAGATCAGACGCACGTGTTGGGAACCCTAATGCAATATGCATGTCCTCACAATGGTATATAAATTAGTTAAGCGGTCTTTTATGACAATGTTACCACCATAAAAGTGGCGTAGGAGGTATGGGTTCGAAGCCTTATAAATGTCACCACGGCTATTTCCCTTAAAGGTTTTTTTATAACACACGTGACAAGACAGGCGGGTCGCCTGATGGTAAGTGACTACCGTCGCCTATAGACGTTAGCAATCCACGGGGATTACCAATGTGTTGTACACCTTATTGCAATGCCTTAAAGGCGCTTGGTGACAGATTTTCAACTTGTAGATGGTAGCCAGCCAGTGCTGTGGTTTCCTCACGATGTTTTCCTTCACCGAAAGCTCAAATTCATTGTAGGATTCAACCCACGACCTTCGCCGCAACATGGGAAGAGAAGTCAAAGACAAAACCATTTGTTTCGTTTAGGCCCTAGGATCTAAAAGTATACGCGGGATTCTAATTATGAAAAACTGGTGTTAAAATTGGTTGCTGGATCATATCATCATAATGATATGACTCAAATAGCTATAAAGCATTATGAAAGCAGAATTTATGACTGATTTTAGATAACAGAATGTGCTTCCGTTAATTATGCTTTTAATTATTAAGTTATTGTGTTAGTAAACATTTTAAAATTATTTTGTTTTATTTTGGATAAGTTTTTATTTTATAACCAAGTACCTTACCACCGTGGTTAGGTATGCTATGTCATTCGCCACTGAGCTATCATCGCCATCTTTGTTTTTTTTTTCAGGTTTCTCTCAGGTATAGGTACGTTTAATTCATTAAACCTTATACAGAGTGTCAGGGAAATATAAATATAAATATCCTCGGACATTTGTTCACACACGGCTATCTGATCCCAAACTAAGCAGAGCTTGTACTTTGGAAACCAGATGACTGATATACTACATATACTACTTTTTTTTGTAAATACATACTTAAATAGATAATTACACTCAGACTCAGGACAAACAGACATGTTCATGCACATAAATGTGTGTCCTGGATGGGAATCGAACCCACGGCGGCGTGATAGACAGTGTGTTAACCAACCACGCCAACCGGCCCGTCAATAGTGTGGTTTTAGTAAAACAAAAATGACCTTGGTAACAGTGTTACCATTTTCTAGAATATATTCAAAATCTAAAATTGAAAATCAATACATAAAAATCTGAAATATCTCGGAAATGGTGACATTTACTTAGGTCACTTTTTTATATTTGATAGGTGACCCGCCCAACTTATTCCGCCTTAATTTTTTCGTACTACCTACCGGACAACCGGACATCCTGTATGTAAATAAATATCTTGAGACCATCTTCACACACGACCTTGATCTCAAACTAAGCAGAGTTTGTACTGAAAACCAGATATCTGATATACTACATATACTACTTTTTTTTTCTCTTTTTTTTTATTCTGGATAAGCTTATATTTGACTACAATCTCACTATGGTAAGTGATGATGTGGCCGAAGGTGGTAAGCACACAAAGCCTAGATGGGAACTGGCTCTCAAGTGCAACTGTCGAAACACACCGATAGGTGCTTGGCGACAGATTTTCAACTTGAGGGTGGTAGCCAGCCAGTCGGGTACTACAAAGTACCCTACCACCGTGCTATGGTTTCCTCACGATGTTTTCCTTCACCGAAAGCTCAAGCTCATTGTAGGATTCGAACCCACGACCTTCGCCCGCCGCGGTATCTGACGTCACTTACCACTGAGCTATCATCGCCTTCACTTCTTTCTCCTTCATACGCCTTTTTTATTCATACTTCAATAGAGACTCAGACTAAGGACAAACAGACGTGATCAGTTCATGCACACATACGTCTGTCCTGGACGGGAATCGAACCCAACTAAATTATTATTATGATAAATCCTGTAGATAAGATCCAAGAAGAAGCGACAAATATAATTTTTTCTCGTACAAACTAAGTTATTGTGCTTTGAAATCACATTACGATCTCTGTGTGGCGCAAGTTAACAAACGGTAGCGTTTTAAATAAAAGTGAACAAAATTTAGCTTTAGTAAATTAGATGGATTCTTTTTGAAGGGAAACATCTATGCCGTGGGTAAAACAGATTGTTGGCGTGCCGTGGCGATTGTTGTATATACACTCATCATCATAAGTGCCCTTCTAGGGCCTAAACTGAATAAATGGTTTTGACTTTGACTTTGACTTGACACTCTATAAGTAGTATCAATATTATTTGTACAAAATAATTTCGATGTTTCACATCTGCCAGGCGTCCCGTGACGGCTCACAATTTCTTCTGTGAATAAGCTTGTGTTTGACCGCAATCTCACGGTAAGTAGGTGGTAAGCCGCCATTCATTTATTAGATACGTAAGACAATTTAGGGGGAAGAAGGTCGACCATTGCATGTCTTATTTTTTCTTAGAAGGGGTGGGTGGTGTCACAGACAGCCCCCTGTGCAGAGCTTGCATGAGGGCAGAAGAAACAGCCGTCCACGTCCTGCTGGAATGCGGTGGGGTGGCCGAATGCCGGGCAAACTACCTGGGCAACCCGGGTAGTCTCAGGGAGGCGGTCGGCAACGTCAAGGCGCTGGCAGGCTTCCTTGAGGATATAGGATGGCTGGAGTAACCCCAGCCAAACACCCTCCGACGCAAAAAGGGCGCAATCCGTCGCCCAATTGTGGAAACCGCCCGTACGAAAAGAAGAAGAAGAAGAAGAAGGGGTGGGAGGGAGTCTTGTTAGTTTTTTAGTAAGATCACAAAATTGCGCAAAGTTAAGATTATACTTTGCAAAGGTGCGACGTAATATACGCTTCCGCGTGCACGTATAACTTGGACCGCTATTTATTTGGCGAGCAGCGTACCTCACATCCGCAGACACTGCAACTCCATACATCGAACAGATGCAGTCCGCAATACTCCATTATTAGATCTCGATGCACAAGTATATGAGCTGAATATATGATTTATTATTCAGTGTACAGAAATAGGACGTGGAAATACTATGTTTATCAAAAAAACTTATGATATAATTTACTAAGCAGTGCTTGTCCTATGGGATTCAGATAACTGATATAGGTACTATTTTTTTAAATACTTAAATTACAACCCAGGCTCGGGACAAATAGACATATCTTGCACACAAATGTCTATCCTGGGTGGGAATCGAACCCACGACCGCCCGCCTGTGGTCTGATAACCAACCAACCGGCCCGTCAATTTATTTATGAGTTAGATTTTAATTAATTTTGAATAATTGCGATACAAAGATAATAAAAGAATTTCAAGTTTCGAATTAGAACGCCCCCTTAGAATCATGGAACTTCTAGAGTTTTATTCTTCTAGGCGCAATATTTTGTCATAAAGCCCTGTGAACTATATTACCCGACTACGGCGAAGCGAAAGGGAGGGTCATGTTTTGACCGGTATTTGTGTATTCTAAACTGATGTTATAAAGAGGAAAGATTTGATTTTTTGTTTGTTTGTTACGATTTAACTCAAAAACTACTCGACCGATTTTAAAAATTCTTTCACCATTAGAAAGCTACATTATCCCTGAGTAACATAGGCTATATTTTTATCCTAGAAAAACATAAGATCCCACGGGAACGCAGGCGAAACCGCGGAGGACAGCTAGTGATTTAAATAACGCTTGAAAGTGTTTATTGTTTAAATTTGAACATAGTGAAACAATCAATTGCAATACAATAACAAAATCCAATACAACAAATCACAATAAAAGTAATTTTATCAACCTTTGACTTGAAAATTCCAATATATTGAATCTAACATACAATCAATCTACTGTACCTGCCTTTACGTCAAACTATCGTCTTATGAAACTCGTATTTCTTACTGTCCTACATACAAACGGACATGAAATTATGTAGGTACACATCTATATGTACTAATATTATACCTAATTAGGATAGATTTGGTTTTTTGTTTTGATTTATTAACTCAAAAACTACTCGAACGATTTTAAAAATTATTTAGATCGTCATCCGATTGAAATGATTATTTTTTAGAATATAGCTGTTAGTTGTAGGACCAATAGACAATTGATAACGATCTGTTCATAATATTTAGATTTATCTTCATTTGCTTGAATAAACGTGTCATTCGAGTGAAAATAACAATAAAAATCATCGAAATAAACAGTCAAAAATTGGTGACAAAACTAAGTAAATTAATAAAAATATTATTCCCGGCATTGCTCAGCAAGAAAACAAAACAAAAATCTTTACAGGTGAAATATGCGGGATATTTCATCGAGTTCATACGAACTGAGCATTTCAAATAGGAAATATCTTTACGTCGGAGTCTGCTGGGGCCAGGAACGACAAATATGCCGCATTGTGCTTAGGAATGTCTCGTTGGATTATTGAAGTGTAAGTCTTTGTCTATGGTAGGAAATAATGGTTTAAACTTAATTAAAAAGTAAAATTTACTAAAAATGTATGTGACTCTGTTGCCAGAGTAAAAACGCACCTTATTGCGTTGAAACTATCTCTATTCCACATAGACACAGTATAAAGATATTTATACTGTGACATAGAGCACGCGTAGTGAACTGGTAATTTTTTACTAATATTATGAAAGATTTGATTGTTTGTTTGTTTGCATTGAATAGGCTCCGAAACTACTGGACGGATTTGAAAAATTCTCTCACCATTAGAAAGCTACATTATCCTTGATGAACATAGGCAATATTTTGTCCCGGGAAAAAATCTCACGGGAACGCGGGTGAATCCGCGGCGAACAGAAGTTTATTATTCTTCATCATCATCATAAGGCTCATGATAACTCTGTGGTAGAGAAGTTGGATACCGCGGCAAAAGGGTTTGCATCCAATAATAAATTTGAGCTTCGGTGAAGGAAAACATCGCCACTTATAGACATTAGCAATACCAGGGGGAATGCCTTTGAATATTAATCCAGCCGGGAATTCCAATGTTTTTATAAAGGCACTGGCTCTCAAGTGTTATGCCGAAACACATTTTCAACTTGAGGAAAGCTGTGGCTTCGCCTTAGAGAGGTTTATTGGTCTAAGGCTGGGGTCGGCAAACTGCGGCTCGCGAGCCGCATGTGGCTCTTTGAAGGGTCAGTTGCGGCTCTTCAAGTTTCCCTCAAAATCTTTTTTTTGATGCTATATGTGATCAAATATTACGTAAATACCGCGAACCAAATAATTGTCTTTATTTCGAACCTAAACACAGTTTACTACATTTTACAACAGTCCTATTAAAATTTGGAATACAGTGAAAAACCTTAAACAGAAAACTGCGGCTCTTTGAGCCTCCAAGTATTCGATATTTTTTTGGAATCTGGCTCTTTGTCTAAAAAGTTTGCCGACCCCTGTTCTCAGGGCATCGCTCATTGTAGGATTAGAACCCATGACCTCCACCGCGGTAACCGTCACTACCACTGAGCCATCATCGCCTTAAAAACGTAGTGGTAGGGTAGGTACTTCCTTTGTAGTAATCGACTGACTTTACCTTCAAGTTGAAGATCTGTCGCCTAGCACCTATCAATGTGTTTTTGCAGTTGAACTTTAGAGCCTTCAATGATTTGTAAAAAACAACGCATTGGAAATCCCCTGGTATTGCTAGTCTAGAATTTGAGCCCCAGCAGTGATTTTGAGGTTAATTATGAAAGGAATTCATTAAAAAAGCTTACATATATGAGTTACATTATATAATCTTTCTATATTTTACAGGAAGAAGTTTACATAAGTATTTACAAATGTACAGTCAGTCATACATACCAAAATAAAAGTAACCAACTTGACTACATATATTAATGTAATTGTAATTTAAGCATCTATTGTTACTGAGATGTTCCGGGGTTTCATATGAAAGAGTAGGGTAAACTACCAATATTATGGACACCCTCTTTTTTAGTTATTTTGTTTGAGAGAATTTGCGCTTTTCAAAAAAAGGAGCGACTGGCGCTAATAAAATAGAAAATTTGCTTTTTATTGGAAAATAAAAAAAACTAAAGAACTAGTCTAAGAAGAAGTTAATTTCGAGATCAAAATTAATTTTGACCTTGTAAATTGTTTGACACCTCTAAAAATTAAAAAAAACTAAAGAACTAGTCTAAGAAGAAGTTAATTTCGAGATCAAAATTAATTTTGACCTGGTAAATTGTTTGACACCTCTAAAAAAAACAAAAGAACTAATCTAAGAAGAAGTTAATTTCGAGATCAAAATTAATTTTGACCTTGTAAATTGTTTGACACCTCTAAACTCCCACTCTATTTTCAGTCTGATACCAAAAAGCACACAAGCGTGTCAAAGTAAGACAATTGCAAAATTATTAGATTGAAGGACTCGCTTCGCTCTCGCTAGACAAACATTATAATACACTTTTCATTTATAGAAATAAAAAAAAATAAAAAAACTATATAAAAAAGCACTCTATAGTTAATCTAAATTCAGTGAGCTATGACTTTGAGTTAAATAGAAAAAAAACTTAATTAAAAAAAAATCTTTAAAATAATGTATTTTACTAGGCAAGTAACAGAGCTCATCACCTTGCGCGTCCCGTTATTACTAAAGCGGATGCATTAGGAGGAATCCAAGCGAGCCAGCGCCCTGAGGACACTATTGTCCGTTAAATTATCATATTATATGTATGTTATGATAATTTTGTGCATTTTCACCATGCTATTGTTGTACTCGTATAACTATTACAAATTAATTTAAGTACTAGCTGTCGCCCACGGTTACACCCGCTTCCAGTGGGATCTTATCTTTTCCCCGGATAAAAATATAGCCTATATAACACTCACAAATAACGTGGCTTTATATTGGTAAAAGAATTTTGAAAATCGGTTCAGTAGATCCAGTAGGGCCCTTGCCCTTAAGGCATTGTTATAAGGTGTAAAACACGTTGGCAGTCCCCCTGGTATTGCTAATGTCTATAGGCGACGGTAGTCACTTACCATCAGGTGACCCGCCTGCCTCGTTGTCACTAGTGACATAAAAAAAAGAGATTACCTCCTACAACGTCACAAACTTTACCTCTTTATAATATTAGTAGGATAGATTTAGACATTGGCAATACCAGGGGATTGTCTATGTGTTGTACACCTTATTACAATGCCTTAAAGGCAACTGGCTCTCAAGTGCAACTGCCGGAACACACCAACAGGTGCTTGGCGATAGATTCTCACCTTGAGGATGGTAGCCAGCTAGTGGAGAAGGTACTAAAAAGTACCCTACCACCGTGTTGGGGTTTCCTCACGATATTTCCTTCACAAAAAGCTAAAGCTCATTGTAGCATTCGAACCCATGACCTTCGCCGCGGTATCCGACGTCACTCCCACTGAGCTATCATCGCCATGACAAAAGAATTTTGATTAGATTAGTAAATCGTCGTCGAGGACCTATCCTTAATCTATGGCGTCATACTTGTGAACAGGTGCTGCTTGTGGGGGCTGGTCTGCTTGAGTTTGTTGTTTATTAAGTCAGTCAAAATTAAATTCTAAAGATTACTATTTTTGCCGCCATAACACGCAAATATTGTCAGTAATGACTAGATAAATAATAATTATTGAATGTAATAGGTGTAAGTTGTTTTTGAAAACAGTAATTGCTGAGTTTATTGCCGGCTCTTCTCAGCAAAAACAACCTTCCGAACCGAGCATTTAGAGTCTGACTATTCATAAGTGCCTGTGAAGGCTTATTTGGATGAATAAACAATTTCATTTCATTTCATTTCATATGTGAATTTTGATAGATACGGTTGTAAAATCTATTGCCTGTAACTAAATCTAAAACAACCTTCTATTAAAATTTTAATATGCAGTGCAGACTCACGTATCCATGAAGTTTTATAAAGCTATCAATTTTAATTGAAATCCACCCAGCAATAAATATCGGAAAATAATTCAGAAAGGCATTGGCGGAGCGATGCGACTGAACGATCGTCGACCGAAGTGAGTAATGCTTTGTAAATAACGTTCGAGAACGATTTTAAATGTTCGAATTATTCGGATGATAGTTTCGATTCTTTTTTGTTAGCGGCTGTATGAATTTCGGTGAAATACTCTCGAATATTCAATGGCATTCGGCTTAAGCCGCACTCATCGCGATATTCTTTACGTGAATTGAATATTCGATATATGAAATTTATTTTTTAAATACCGAAACATATTACACTTTCTTGTTATTTTCTTTAAAACTTACTACTGTTTGGACTTTTTTGCGGGAACATTAAATTCGTGTATTTTGAGTGTTATTGAATAATAACGGTGGTGTTTGTCCAATAAGGATCAATCTTAGTGCACAATCCACCAATGAAGTAAAATTAAATGAAAACGTGTATCGGGACTTTTCACGTTGTCTCAAAGTCTGTGAAAAGTTTTAGTGGAACGGCCACCAATTTCACTCAAATCTAACCTGACTAACTTTACTGTGAATATGATATTAAGTGATATTATAGGTATTTTAGTTTTATTTCTAATTTAGTATGTATGTAATAAGTGATATTATAATTACTATAATAATAACTTGACATTGGCAGAAATATCCTAAAGCCTAAGCCTAAGTTTAGACAAAGAAACAAATATTAATGACTAGCTTTCCGCCCGCAGTTTCACCCGCGTATCCCTTTTTTACCCATTTAGAGATTGAATTTCGAAAAATCCTATCTTATTCTTCGTCTGCATCTTAAAAACAATATGTACCTACCTGTGAAAAATTCAGCTTTCTAGGTCCAAGGTTGTAGACTGCATGTAGACTGGGCGTTGATGAGTCAGTGAGTCAGGCTTCTAATTTTTCATACCAACTTTGAACCCCCGTTTCACCCCCAGAGGTGGAATTAAAAAAAACCACTAAAATACGTGTTTCCTTTTTTTTCTAATTATTAGCTTAAAAAATGGCGGACTTCCATACAAACTTTCAACCCCTTTTTCACACCCTTAAGGGATGAATTTCGAAAAATCCGTTCTTATTCCTCGGTCACGTCTTAAAAACAACAACTGAAAAAAATCATCTTTCTAGGTCTAAGGGTTTAGGCTGCGCGTTGATGAGTCAGTCAGGACTTCCTCTTTATTAATTTAGATTATCCATCAAAAAACCAGCCGCATCAAAAACAACTTAACCACACAGAAGCTACCGCTCAAAAGCGTTACTAAGATGAAATACCAAAAGTGATGTCTAAAGAAAAAATAAAACCCGGAAGATGTCCATCAAATTATCATTAAGTCGTGATAGATGTGTAATGAGGGAACGAGATAAAAATAATTAGAAGGCAAGTGAGAGGGACAAAAAAACAAATCTTCGACGTAGGACGCAGATGGGCACTTCAGGCGTGATAAATGACTCGGTAAGTAAAATTAGATACAATAAAATAAGATTGTCGTACAGACAAACTAAAGTATATTTTGTAGGGACTATAATTACTGTACCTCTTAAGAGCGTTTCCGACGTACGGCATGTCATACAAACTTTCAAGCCCTTGTTTTTCGAAATGAATGAACCGATTTTAATGAAACTTCGTACGCATAAGCAAGATACAAAGGTCTAAAAAGTTAGTAAAGAACATTTTCGAAATGTCTTATTTGTAAAAAGATAACTGGAAATCTCTTTTTCTATAGAAAAATTAAATTGGTCTAATTTGGCTGTTACACTATTTTTCGCAATTGTTCTTAACTAACTTTTTAGACCTTTGTATCCTGCTTATGCGTACGAAGTTTAATTAAAATCGGTTCATTTAATTCGAAAAACATGTAAACGCTCTTAAAACAGTGGCAATACTCAAAGAACTTCTCTGTCTTTTCTTCTCTTCTCAACAGATCTTTATTGCTCTTCACTCAGAATATCGTAGGAAAGGGATATCTGTAAAATCTCTTGTAAAGTCCGAGCCAAGGTCCAGTCTAGGCAATCTATTTTATTACACTAGCGAAGTAAGTAATTGCACTGTTAGGGATTAGGAAAAAGTGTGGTACGAGTCTTCATGGATGACCCTATCTATCCATACTAATATTATAAATGCCAAAGTGTGTCTGTCCGTCTGTTACCTCTTCACACTTAAACCGCTGAACCGATTTAGATGAAATTTGGCATTGAGATAGATGGAACCTTGGAGCAGGATGGAAGGAGGATCTTATCTTGTCCCAGGATAAAAAGTATCCTATAGATGTTCTTCTCCAAGGACTCGTCTATCTCTATACCAAAATTCATAAAAATGCATTCAGTGGTTTTTTTTTAATTCTGGATAGGCTTGTATTTTGATGACAATCTGACTATGGTACCTAAGTGATGACGTGGCCGAAAGTGGTAAGCACACAAAGCCTAGATGGGAACTGGCTCTCAAGTGCAAATGTCGGAACACACCGATAGGTGCTTGGCGACAGATTTTCAACTTGAAGGTGTACATTGTAGGATTCGAACCCACGACCTTCGCCGCGGTATCCGATTTCACTAATTAACAATATTAATAAGGATTAAGATTATTATAGAATCTATACTTAATATTAGGTATAAAGCTGAAGAGTTTGTTTTAACGGGCTTAATTTAATTTTAATTTTTCTTTATACATAAGATAATATTTTATTTTTGCTTTTCTTTTCTTGTTTTTTCTTTTTCTCTTTTGTTAATCCTACTGTTGTGTTGTGATGAGATGATTAAATATATTATTATTATTATTTATCTCAGGAACTACTGGTTCGAATTGTTGAAAAAAAATATTTTAGTGTTGGATAGCCCATTTATCGAGGAAGGCTATAAGCTATATAACATCAGCTATGTTGCGAATATCCCACGGGAACGCGGGTGAAACCGCGGGCGACAGTCAGTGCATTATAAAATCTTGAGATTTTAGTTCCTTATTTTGTTTATAGGTACGTGAAACTGGTATATTTTAACCAGTTAATCATAATAATAATTAAAACTGTGCATGTTACTTGTTATCTCAAAACAGTTCTATCAAAATAAACCCCTTCTTTCAGACATACGGACAGATTAGAAATTATTTATAGAACTAATTTCTTTACAAATGTCAGCTCAGTCCTGAATACATTTTGTTGGGATCGTTAGCCGACTGTGACAAATGAGGTTTGGTTTTCTGATCTTGTGTGGTAGCAGTCTTATTAGTTTTTAATTACTGATGTTAAGTGATGTTAGTTGCGGCCAATAATGCGATTAGTGATGGTACATCGTTAGTACAGTTTTCTTTTATTTATTTTTACAGTAATATTATAAAGAGATTTTTTTTGTATGTTTCTTTGTGATGGGGAAACTCAAAAAATACTTAACCGATTAAGACGATGATAGCTATCGGATACCGCGGCGAAGGTCGTGGGTTCGAATCCTACAATAAGCTTGAGCTTTCGGTGAAGGAAAACATCATGAGGAAACCATAGCACGATGGTACGGTACTTTGTAGTACCCGGCTGGCTGGCTACCACCCTCAAGTTGAAAGTCTATCGCCAAGCTCCTATCGGTGTGTTCCGACAGCAGCACTTGAGAGCCAGTTACCATCTAGGCTTTGTGTGCTTACCACCTTCGGCCACATCATCACTTACCATGATGAGATTGCGGTCAAACACAAGCTTATACAACATTCACTTGTAACTCTGAAAGTAAGGATATTATTATTTAAATGAAATGATTATTATATCCATCGCCTCATTTAACAACGCCGAAAAAACATGAAACTTTAACCAACAAAGAAATATCATAAAGGAAACTCTATTAAAAAGTTAGCGAAGGGTTCTTTTCCATTTCCCTGCCTACCCCGAGCCCCGAGCCCCGAGCCCCGTGGGTATCTTCTTTATGATATTTCACTTTATGTCCAAACTTTTGTCCTTCCTAGTCAAAGGTTATTTTATTTTGACATGAGTTATGATAAAATATATTTATACGCGTATTCAAATATTATTTGTGTTTGCTGATTTCGAATACTAAAGATTTTCAGAAATAGGCATGATTTTTATATAATGACTAGTGGGCCCGGCAGACGTTGTCCCGCCCTGAAAATAAAACTTAGAACCCGATTCTAGCGCCACCTATTGTGAAACTAAACCATCTGTCAGTCCGATCTCGAGACATGTCAAAAAGTCGTTCTATACAAAATGTATGACAACATAATTTAGTTCATAATTATTTTTTTTGAGAATTTTTCGTATTTTTTAAACCTATGTCCTTTTCCTGGCTCTAAACTACCTCCCTGCCAATTTTCAGCTAAATCGGTTCAGCCGTTCTTGAGTTATAAGTGGAGTAACTAACACGACTTTCTTTTATATATATAGATAGTGTCTTTTAATTTTGGGTAGCTAGGTATATTCATATAATTTTTTTTATTTGCATTCCACAATGATGAAATGAAATATTTATTCATCCAAATAGGCCTTCACAGGCACTCATGAATAGTCAGACTGTAATGCTCGGTTCGGAAGGTTGCTTTTGCTGAGAAGAGCCGGCAATAAACTCAGCAATTACTCTTTTCATAAACAACTTACACCTATTACATTCAATAATTATTTATCTAGTCTCACTGACAATATTTGCGTGTTATGGCGGCAAAAATAGTAATGTATAGAATTTAATTATGACTGACTTAGTAAACAACAAACTCAAGCAGACCAGCCCCCACAAGCAGCACCTGAGGTTACACCTTAGATGGTAAATTAGGTCTGAGTCAATTTGTAGACACTGTCGGGCACGGCAAAACTTACTTAGATAATAAATATCCTGGGATTTTCATGACACACGGCCATTTTATCACAAACTAAAACAGTATCGGCTATGGAAATCAAATGACTGGTACCTATAATGCATGTACCAAATTATTATTTTTTTATTTTTATTTTTTATTCTATTTAATTTAGGGACTTTTGTCAATTTTGAACATGCCAGTCCCATCGTTCCCTAATCTTAACTAATTACTTACATTATCAAATACATTTATATTTGTAGGCAAATTTGTACAACCTCTTAGCCGCGCGACATGAAGGCTTAGCTAAGATGTCATTCAAAGCACCAATACTATTTGGGTTAACTTTGAGGTCAGAAAAAAGACTTTCTCTTTCAACTTTGTTTCGGACACATTCCATCAACAAGTGTTGTACATCCTCAATAACACCACATACCTCGCATAGAGGGGAATTACTTTTTTTCATAAGGTTTTTTTATTTATTACTTTTTGGCTGATAAATTACGAAGTAACGTTGCGTTTTCGTTTTATTATTCTCATTAAATTCGTGTCTTTTGAGTTTTATTAAATAATATCGGTGGTGTTTTGTCCAATAAAAGTTCAATCTAAATGCACGAAAGTGAAATGAAATGAAAGCGTGTATCGTGACTTTTCTGTGACTGTCCCAAAAAGTCTGTGAAAAGTTTTAGCGGAATGAACACCAATTTCACTAAAACTTGACCAACATTACTGTAACTATAACCTAAAAGAAGAAAAACTTTAACTTGAAATTGGTAGAAAAGTCTTAAAAGATTGCCAATAAAGAAAAAGGTATAATCAAATAGATAACACCCAGACTCAAGACAAACAGACATGTTCATGCACACAAATGTCTGTCCTGGATGGGAATCGAACCCGCGACCTCTGACGTGTCTTACCAACGACGCCAACAGGCCCTTCGATGTAAAACATGTTGCAATCGTCGGGATAAGGAAGTCATGTTCACTTTCCAATATAACATACAATTTGTTACAAGTGACATTTGAACACGATTGGCGGAGTTTTGTGTTCTATAAGCTGTCTATGGTAATTTCCAGATTTGTTTAGAGAATAAAACTACTTTGTTTTAACTTGATGTTTTATTAGTATGTAAAATATTATCTTATTATTTACAACAAATGTACAAAATATACATGCAAATGTACAATTACAATACATAAAAAACTTCTTCGAGGCTGCCGCTGCTGCCGATCGGCAAGGTTCCCAGAAGGCTGGCAGCGTTTCCTCTTTGGATGGCCAAGCTGATGCGTTGGCGGAAAAAGAGGAACTACTATATTTAGGTTTTTTTTTTCAATATCACTATATAGAAAACTAGCTGTCCCCGCGGTTTCAGCCGCGTTCCCGGGGAATCTTTTTTCCCTAAAAATAGCCTATGACACTCACAAATAACGTGGCTTTCTATTGGTAAAAGAATTTTCAAAATCGGTTCAGTAGATGCAGAGATTACCCCCTAAAACCTCACAAACTCACAAACTTTACCTCTTTCTGATATTAGTATAGACTAGTACCTATAGATAGATATAGAAAATCTGCGATGGTAATAAAAGATGGCGCCACAGATTACAACGGAAATGTGTGTATTTAAATTGTTTTTGACATTGTTTTTTTACAATTAATGTACATATGTTTGCCCACACATACAGGCCGATCATGAAACCTAAGTTAGAATACGCTTGACCAAAATAAACTTATTAACTCTAGCCTTAGTAGTAGATAATCTCTAAACACATTTTTTTTTTAAATAAATATGCATACGTTTGCCCACACATACAGGATGATGATGAAACCCTTACAGTGTAGTCAGGAAGCATAACTATATTAGAAGCAGGTGCAACTCCTTTTCTGACTGCATTATAAATGTGGATGCATAACGTTATGACCATATATTTGGTATGTCAACAACAAACGGTAAATAAATGGAGATTATGGGATCAGAATGAACCTGTAAAAAATAGATTGGTAGTTTAATCTTTCATTGTAAACAATAGCATCAACAGTGGCGCCTCTAGCAGGACAGTTAAAAACTATGCCGTCATATCTCGGTGATTTGGTGATGTTATCAAATATTTAAAAAATATGTTAAATTCACCAAAATGTGTTTTACTAAACGCCCATTCTATTAGTTAAACTATCTGTGAAGAGAAAATGTTTCTGGTCACGCCGCAGTTGGTAAAGCGTGAGTATAATTACAATAGTTTAACATTTGTATTGTTATGAAATTTTAAATTGTGTTCTACCATTATTTAGCTAGCTTTCTGCTCAGCGGTTTCACCCGCGATCTTCTATTTCACCCCTTTGGGGTTGAATTTCAAATTAATCCTTTTCTCAGTTATGCCTACGCTGTGTAAAACTTCATGGAAAACCTTAAAAGCTTAAGCAGGCTTAAAATTTTGTCTATACTCTTATACTTTTTCTGGAATTTAGAAAACTTTTTGGTAGGATCCAAATTAAATAGCCTAAAGGCAAAAAAGCTGACTTCTTCAGTAAGGGGATGGATAAATTCACACTGCGCTGGCAAAGATGCATCGATAACATGGATGTCAGCTTCAACGCGCGACTGGAGTTTACTCGGTAAGTCCGCTTTAATGTGCTGCCATCTATTGTCAGGTACGTATGTACTGAAACGAAACACGAATATAGATGGCGTTAAAACAATATACATGTGCTGCCATCTAGTAAGATACGTATAGTACTAGAAAACATAACATTTTTCAACGCTCGATTTTACTATAAAATTTTCGTACCGGCTTTAATTGAAATCTATTCTCGAGGAGTAGACTCCAAAGAGATATAAAACACCAATTCTACCTATTGTTTCTTTACCTTCTCCGCTATCATGGGTAAAATAAAATCACAGATAAAGTTTATTTAGGTATATAAATTAAATCCAGACTAAGGTTTCTAGCTGGAAACTGCAGTCGAACTATCAATCTAAGCTTGAGTTTCACTAACTAGTTGGGTTTCGCTAACAGGTTGGAGTTTAGTCGTCGAACTTGTGACTAAGTTAGCTTTATCTACACAAGGCTGTATACAGGGTGTCCGGTAAGTAGTACGACAAACTTAAGGGGGAGATAGGTGGGCGGGTCACCTACCAACATATACGAAAATGAGCTCCATAAAATGATTTTGACAAATTTCAGATTTTTGAATTTTAGACATTAAATATCTCGAAAATGGTGACATTCCAATCACGTCGGGGTCACCACTATGGAGGAGCGAGGTAATAGACTCCTCCATCGAAAAGGGAAGATCTTCCGCCAGGCTAGGTCATCGTGCCTGGGGACCGCGGTCCAACTGTTGATGTTGGAATCTAGTATATATGCAGGTCGCATAGAAAACTTCGTAAGCGCGATGTAGGTTATTGAAGCGCCCTCTATCTAGGAGTCGTGCGAACTATATCTATGTGTAGATAGATGTCGCTACAACTTCTTTTTCCATCTCTACGCACGAAGCGATTTGCTTCATCTTTCATCGTACTGCAGAGGAGTGGAACTCCTTTCCTGAGTCTGTGTTTCCCGATAACTACAAGGCTCGAGTGAACAGGTTACTTCTGGGTAAGCGTGTGTTAAATCTCTTACTCTCTTTTGATACTAATTTAATACCAAATCAATGATTCGGTATCTAATACCATAGAATAAGAGTCAGATCATGTTATTTAAGTGTCAGGATGGTTATTCTATTTGAATTATAATAGTTTATTATTTATATATCAGGTAGGTATATCCCTAAAATATATCTCGGAGCATAGGGTAAGGGTTTAGATCAATAAAATAATCATTTAGGCCAAGCTTCATAACACATTTATTCAATAGTTGTTTCTATGGCCTTGATTATGAATTTACCTACTCTCAAATCTACTACCGGTTCGGATGGCCGACCATACTGAGAAGATACCGGTAAGAAACTCAGTACTATGATCTTATATATGGCCACTACACATATTCTATCAAAATCATGTACTATTTCATCATAAATACATAGAACACACATTATTACAAAATGATCATTAGTCATTACAATTTAGATTATCAAATATACTTATCTGTATCATTATAACCAAGCAGCAACGAGGTTCACTTGATCTCCAATAAAGACATATAATTATATCTATGTAGGTACTTAATACTTCTTCTTGTAGACTGTCGTGAACAATACCAACTCCAACTCGCAACCGAATAGAACAGAGACTGAGCCGATATTCAAATGTTAGTCCCTTTTATAAGGTTATATCAACCATCTTGTTATTAACTACCCCCATTTTATTCTCACATTTTTATAGTGTTGGCTAAACCAGAGATAATATAGTTTATAGGTTGGTAGTATCCACAGATAAAGTAACAAATACAGACACTAAATCATAACATAGATTCCTCAATATCAAAATATCTGACACGGCCATACTGACAACTACTTTGTTCTCAAAGTTCTGCATTTATAAGTACCATCTTTGTGATACCAGAACAAACTTAACACCTATTATGATTCTTTACATCTATGTGACTTTAGAATCAACATTATACAATTTTCAATATTATTGTACTATTTGTATTATTCCCATACCAATACAATCTTTGTAGTATCAGAATAAACTTAAGGATTCAGACTGTGATACTAGAATAAACTTAACATGATCCTCAATATCATCTTGGTTACACAAAATTACTATTATATTATTTTTAACTTGATTTTAGTACTTATGTTATTCGCAATACCACATCTGCAACCTCAGAATAAACTTAATATGATTCTTAATACCATCTTTGTGATACTGTATTCAACACGTGATAAAAGAATTACAACAAATACAATTCTCAATATTATCTTTGAAATACCAGGATCATCCTAATATAACTCTCAATATCATCTTTGTGATATAAGAATTATCACAAATACAACTCTCAATGTTATCTTTGTAACACCAGAGCTACCACAAATACAACTCAATATTATCTTCGTAATACCAGAGTTACATCAATATAATATCAATAATTTCGTTACATATTTTTTTTTATCAATACTTTAAACACAATTATCATAGATTAGGGTCTTCCTCATAATTAATAGTATCATTATGTACTTGTAGGTACATCAACAGCAATATTTTATCTTTATTCACCTTGTCGGTACATTTATTTTCATGTAAACTCTCAATTTTAAATCAATAATTCGACGGTAGACCAAAATTAATGATAAATACAATAAATTAAGTAATCATTTCCAAGCAATTATTATTACACAACTGCTCGGCCAAACTGACTACAAAGTTATCAGCAATACCTTTGTATTTCAAGCACAATATTTTATTTTTAATTTATGAAGGTACTTCAATAATAGTAAAGAATTTACAATTGCTAATCTGCTATGCAATTTATCCAACCGATAGGATTATAATCCTTACT
Source organism: Ochropacha duplaris (assembly GCA_951361185.1). Taxonomy (NCBI): domain Eukaryota; kingdom Metazoa; phylum Arthropoda; class Insecta; order Lepidoptera; family Drepanidae; genus Ochropacha; species Ochropacha duplaris. The sequence continues at coordinate 10,335,808 of OX592704.1, read as the reverse complement.
ACTACTAATCCTATAAGTATATATCCTACTTTGATAATTATCAACGTAGGTAGAATTACCAAAGCAATCCAATTCTTACTACAATAATATCGACAATTTCGATTTCCACAAATTATTTTCAAATATCTTTCCTTTCTAATCTAAACAGTTATATCCTACTGAATTATTCAAATTTTCAAAACAAAGTGGGTAGAAGGTAATTTGTTATTCTAAAAATAGATTTTATACTAAAGAAATAATTTCGACACACCCTCTTTTAGATTTTAGTAAAAGCAAATATACTGTAGTACCTATGTATCTTTCCATTTATAATCGAATTGTAGAATTGATAATATTACTGTTCAAGTTATAAGCAATAAACTGTATAAACCACCTTCATTATAATACGATTCAAAACATTCTTTTTTTTTTTTGTTGAAATGAAATATCTATCTACATTCTAATCGAATTCTAGATTTTAAAATCACTGCTTAACTTATAAGCAATTGATAAACCACTATCATTATAATTTGATCCAAAACTTTCTTTTAATAAATTTTTTTGTAGAAATGGAATTATCAATCTACCTCCCTTTTTTTTTAAATCAAGATATCATTAATGTACCATTGATTCATCATGAACAATTATTATCGAGCCTTCGGGACACATTATTACTTATGTGTAATTAAAATACCTTATCGTGTCATTACCAGACCAAGTTTTTCTTTATTTTCTTTCTTTTTTCTAGATTTGTGAAGCTTGTAGGTAGATGTACCAGCACTTCACCAGACGTGTACACCTTTCACTTCCAGGTTTGCAGTTGGATGTTACAGCATTACTATAATCAAACACAATGTTTTAGTTTATGGGCATAGGATCCATCCCACGACCTGATGTTAAATCTCTTACTCTCTTTTGATACTAATTTAATACCAAATCAATGATTCGGTATCTAATACCATAGAATAAGAGTCAGATCATGTTATTTAAGTGTCAGGATGGTTATTCTATTTGAATTATAATAGTTTATTATTTATATATCAGGTAGGTATATCCCTAAAATATATCTCGGAGCATAGGGTAAGGGTTTAGATCAATAAAATAATCATTTAGGCCAAGCTTCATAACACATTTATTCAATAGTTGTTTCTATGGCCTTGATTATGAATTTACCTACTCTCAAATCTACTACCGGTTCGGATGGCCGACCATACTGAGAAGATACCGGTAAGAAACTCAGTACTATGATCTTATATATGGCCACTACACATATTCTATCAAAATCATGTACTATTTCATCATAAATACATAGAACACACATTATTACAAAATGATCATTAGTCATTACAATTTAGATTATCAAATATACTTATCTGTATCATTATAACCAAGCAGCAACGAGGTTCACTTGATCTCCAATAAAGACATATAATTATATCTATGTAGGTACTTAATACTTCTTCTTGTAGACTGTCGTGAACAATACCAACTCCAACTCGCAACCGAATAGAACAGAGACTGAGCCGATATTCAAATGTTAGTCCCTTTTATAAGGTTATATCAACCATCTTGTTATTAACTACCCCCATTTTATTCTCACATTTTTATAGTGTTGGCTAAACCAGAGATAATATAGTTTATAGGTTGGTAGTATCCACAGATAAAGTAACAAATACAGACACTAAATCATAACATAGATTCCTCAATATCAAAATATCTGACACGTGCACCATCGTAGACCACATCATTACCTAAGATCAAGTGAGATTGTGGTAAAACGCAAACCTATAGAACAATAAAAAAAGAACGCTTTTACCAAGATCATTTTTGTATATTTCATAGATGACCCGGCCACCTATCTGCCCCTTATGTTTGTCGTACTAATTAACGTACACCCTGTATAAGCAGTGCGCATCTAGACTGGAGAGTACCTGCAAAAAGGCATTTTGGGTGCGTTTATTGTGGAGTTACTGTAAGGCGATGATAGCTCAGCGGTAGTGACGGCGAATACCGCGGCAATGGTCATGGAAAAGGAAACCACAGCACGGTGGTATGGACCTTTGTGACTGGCTACCAACCACCCTCAAGTTGAAAATCTGTCGCCAAGCACCTATAGCAGTTGAGAGCCAGTTGCCTTCCAGGCACTGTAATAAGGTGTACAACACAGGCAATTCGCCTGGTATTGCTAATGTCTATAGGCGACGGTATTCACTTACCATCAGCTGCCTGGTTCTCACTCACAAACTCACAAACACATGTAATAATATCCTGACTTTACTAAATCAAATCCAGAACAACAATAAGATTTAATTATTGATACAAACGTTGTAAAGTAAATAAAGTTAACTGCGAACTAGGTTAAAATTTGTTTGTCTTGCCCTCATTGTGTGCGGAACTATGTAACTCTTGTTTTTGTTTGTTTGAATAGGAGTGTAGGTACGAATTCATTTCGTGTTATGTGTCTTGTGACTTTGCTTGGCTCTTTGACAGCAGATCCATGAATGCATGTGATAAAGAAATCTCTCTACTAGAGTTTAGGTGCTAAAATCTTTTTTTTTATTCTGAATTTGTGTTTGACCACAATCTCACCATGGTAAGTGATGAAGTGGCAGATGGTTAGCACACCAAGCCTAGATGGCAACTGGCTCTCAAGTGCAGCTGTCGGAACACACCGATAGGTGCTTGGCGACAGATTTTTAATAGCTTTTTTTGCTATAGCAGGATTGCAGCTACTTATTCATAATGTTACCAATCAATTAAATGTTCTACACAACCTGAGAATCGAACCCAGAACCTTTGGAGAAACAAAGCCACTGAACATTATAAAAAATACTACACCAAACATTTCTAGAATTTCGTAAGCATCACCTTAAGATTGGGTAATAAAACTCGCCCACAAATTCTGTGATAAAATACACCCATTAAAACAAGAAAAATCTATGATTTAGTTAGGTACCTACATGGTCGTAAAACTATCCAATTTGAGTAAGAGATTGTGACCTCTAAAGAACTCTGTAGGAAGCAATGATATTATATGTGTAGATAGTGCCATCCACGAAGACGTACCCCCCTCTTTTTCCTAATCCCTAACAGGGCATGTGTACATCCTTTTGCTAGAGTTGTATATCGATATACATATACAGACATATCGACAGCACTACATCACTAGCGAAAGCATTGCACTGTAAGGTAGTTATGGATTAATTCGCATTCACATTAATTTTTAACACGTGAATACTTCATCAATAGCATTGCACAAATTAAATTTAGTTGTGAAATTCTATGAAGTGTGAAGCGAATTCATCGCTCGCTTCATACGTTAGTGGCCGGCAGCGTGCGCTCTCCGTTGCAGCCACGAGAATACTAAATTAATCTGTTTCACCTTCACGTGTGAATATTGTGAATTTAGCACGGATGCCAAAATAATTCATCGCCCGCATCATACGGCAGCGTGCGCTTTCCGTCGCAACCACGGGGATACTAAATCTATTATTAATTTGTTAATTTGTAATGTGTGTATATGCAATTAGCATGCTAAGAATCATGAATTCACATGCTCGAAAGAGTGGGGCGCGTCTTGGTGAATGGCACTATCTATAAAAAGGGGTAGATACCTAGGTTACCTACACAACATTCGATAATAAAAATGGCCGAGAATTGGCACTCTAACGCACACATTAATAACTTAATATTGCAATAATACTACATCTAACACGATGGCATACTTGGTTGTTTTAGGTCACATTAACTTTTAATTGCACTCGGTACGTGCAGTGCAGCTGTAGATGCCAACGAAGCGACACAGCACAGGTCAAGTTAGGATTAGCCACTCTTTAGCCTCCCGCTTTCGGAGCGCCTATAACCTATCTACACGTTTTTACTTATTAATATCATTGGTAGGAAGGGATAAATTAATTAAACAAAATGACATCGAATTTTACGGGTGCCCGCGCTTGTATACGCGTGTAGTATAAATCCAGCTTAAGCCTGGAAAGCCAACTTTATTAAGCGTTCTTCTAGATATAGCTATGTAACTATATGTAGGAAAGTGATTAGCGATGGTAGCTTGATAGTGTTGTGGTTTCCTTCCTCAAGATGTTTTCCTTCAATGAAGCGACGTCATTCTTCGTCATGACCACCGTTTTAAGGCGATGATAGTGGGTTCGAATCCTACAATGAGCTTGAGCTTTTGGTGAAGGAAAACATCGTGAGGAAACCATAGCACGGTGGTAGGGTACTTTGTAGTACCCGACTGGATGGCTACCACTCTCAAGTTGAAAATCTGTCGTCAAACACCTATCGATGTGTTCCGACAGCCTGCACTTGAGAGCCAGTTCCCATCTAGGCTTTGTGTGCCACCTTCGGCCACATCATCACTTACCATAGTGAGATTGTGGTCAAACACAAACCTATCAAGAATAAAAAAAAAACCACGACTTAAAACTTACTTTACTATGTATATGGGACAAATCCTAAAGTCGCAAATTATACAAACTTCATACTAAAGACCTCTCGTTTTCTCAATATATCTGCGTACTAGCTGTTCCGCGCGGTTTCACCCGCGTTCCCGAGGGATCTTGTCTTTCACGGGATAAAAAAGGCATAGGCTATATGCTATTCCAGACTATAATCTATCTCCATGCCAAATCTCATTCAGATCTATTCAGCCGTTCTGGCGTAAATGAGTAACAAACATACATCCATCCATCCATCCAAACTTTAACATTTATAATATTAGTAGGATTATGTTGATAATAACTCAGTGGTAGTGACGATGGATACCGTGGAAAAAGTCGTAGGTTCGAATCCTACAATAGAGGAAAACATTGTGAGAAAACCAGAGCACGGTGGTAGGGTACTTTGTAATACTCTGGCTGGCTACCACCATCAACTTGAAAAGCATCTGTTGGTGTGTTCCGACAGAAGCACTTGAGAGTCAGCCTTTAAGGCATTGTAAAACGTCACATTGGTAATCTCCCTGGTATTACTCATTTCTATAGGCGACGGTATTCACTTACCATCAGGTGACCCGTCTGCCTTGTTATCGGACTTAAAAATACATACAACATCAACCACCATAGATAAGACGATATTGATCGATATTGTCTTATCTATGGTGGTTATTTATAATTCATAATAAAATCGACTATGTTTAGCAACTGCTTAGCAGATTCTTAATTCCTATAGAGAATTTGAATTTAGAATCTTCTAAGCACTTACTAAATACCGTTAATAATATTATGAATAATGCCATTAGTATATGATATTAATTTCTACATCAACATCAAGCTGTTTCTGAGAAAAACTCATAACCTAGACAGACAGCCAATTTTTTTTATAAACAAAGTACGGTACTAGGAATAAAAAACATCGGCTAACCCGCACCGCAAACATTCCCGCCAATATTTGCGCCAACACCACAATAAGGGCACCCATTCATCAGCGTCGTGTATCCAGTGACATGACAGCTAAGGGCGCGCCCTTTACCTAGCTACGTCTTATCGATAGATAATTGATCGATAGACGTGGATAGAGGTCACTTAATGAAAGTGAACAACGTACATTTTATGTATGGGAGAACGGTACAAGACGTAGTTCTAGAAATATTAAATAAACATACAGAAAATTCAAAAAAATATTTGTAAGCTGGTCAAGTGCGAGTTGGACTCGCGCACCGAGAGGGTTCCATGCAAATATTGTAGTTTTTTTGTTTTGTTTTTTTTTTATTTATTAGTAGATATTTATTATTGTTATAGCGGCAACAGAAATACATCATCTGTGAAAATATCAACTTTCTAGCTATCGCGGTTCATGAGATACAGCCTGGTGACAGACAGACGGACACCAGTCTTAGTAATAGGGTTTCCGTTTTTGCCCTTTGGGTACGGAACACTAAAAAACGTATTTTCTCAGGTATATGGTTTAATAGCTATCACTTTAGTGCATAAAGCTATCCTACTTTTCATATTTTTATGACACAAAAAGTATTATGCAATATAACGCAATTTAAATACTAAGGTCGGTAATAAATTTTGACAATCCGTATTTTCATTGAATATGTTTTGACGAGCACATTAAATTTGAAATAGCACCGACCCACGTTATTTTGTGGATCACAGTCGTAAAATTTCACTTACCGACCTAAAACAATGTTTGTTTTCATTATTCTTAGTTTTTTTTTTTTTCAAAATTTATTACTCTCTACAAAATTTTGACGCCAGATAGTTTGTTGTCAAAGCTAAGCCAGCTAAGAAATACCTTATTTAAAAAACTGTGTCACAGATTTCAACTAGCTTACGCTCCTCGGTCTCACCTGCGTTTTTGGTACTCACTTGGGTATAATGTAGCTTACTATTAGTAAAAAGTACTATCAAAATCGGATCAATAGTTTCGGAGATTTCCTCCTACATACAAACATCACATCATCATAATATTAGAAGAACTTTGTTGGCTGTCAGGTGACGGAAAGAGTTAAGCTATTATAGGAATCCGGAGACTCAGATCTTGGAGAAGAGATTCATTCATTTCTATAGAATTTTCCTCAAGCTCACTGTATCCTAAATACTCCTGAAAAAATAAATACAAATTCAAAAACCATTTAAAAAGTTTCACGGCCATAACTTAATTAACAACAAAAATAACTGGCCGGTGCAAAAAAAAGTCCCAATCAACGTAAAAAAAAATCCAATAAATTCAATTTAGGAACGCGGAACGCCGCGTGTGGTCGTAAACACCGCGCCCGGTTAACGCACGCAGCGGTCGGTTAGTTAATCCGCGTATAGATAAGCGTCGTGTGACACACGGGCCATTGTTCTAACAGAATAGATAATTTACGGTGACAACGCGTCGTGGAACGGATTAACTAGTGTTTGTGTAGTGTTGTGTAATTCGTAATGTGAGGTGATTGGAGTATGCGCTACTGTGGTTAAGTGACATTGATTTTGAATTTAGAACGATTACAGAAAATTTGTTTGCGTTGTAGAAAGCTAGCTTTTGCCTGCCACTTTGGTTGATCGACGTTCATCCGTACATAATATGTATGTCATGCTTTCTGGACTATTTAGTGAAAATTTTGAAGATACGTCTCGTCGGTAAAGAAATAATAAACAACAACCTCCTTTTTTTTGGTCGGTTAAAAACAAGTTCCAATGGTTCGCAGTGATGCCTACATTACAGTACCAACAAGTTCCTATTCACATCCGCCAGGTGGTACTCAATGACCTAAAACGGTGATAAGAAATAACAAAAAAGTCGTAAACAATTGTAATAAACCTCTAGTTTAATTGTGCGTTTAATCATGGACTAAGTTTATCATAGTACATACTTAACTGTTGAGATACTCTATAGAGTTGACAGTTAAATAAACCGGACAAGTGCGAGTCGTTCGCGCACCGAGGGTTCGGTACAAATTTTGTAGTTTCAGAAAGCTTCAAAAAATGACCTGTTTCTATGGCTATATAAGCAATATCTGGCTGTTAATTTGAAATCAGAACGTTTTTTGTATGGACTTATCAGGCGAATAGCTTATCCGAGGTTAATCCAGTGATTGAAAAATCGGCCCTAAGTAGGATTTTGCTAATTTTATTATTTAACTAGCTTTCCTCCGCGGTTTCAACCGCATTCCCGAGGGCGCTTATCCTTTCCCGGGATAAAAAAATATCCTATGTGTTATTCCAGGATATGATCTACCTGTGTGCCAAGTTTCATCAAAAACCGTTCAGCCGTTTTTGCGTGAAAGAGTAACAAACATCCATCCAATAAGAGGTTGACAGTTGTTTTGAGCTCAATGAAGCACCATTTAACATTAATTGACTGTCTGAAAAAACATATTGCAATTACTGAAAAAAAAAACTTGAGAGGTGTCAAGGGACACCCGGATGGAACGAAGTTATATAAGTCGAGAGAGTATATACATATATAAAAAAAAAAATATATATATATATATAAATAGAAATGAAAATATCTGGCTTGCTTTATATAAGAGAGAGAGAGAGAGAGAGACAGAGAAATATGCGCACGCCGCACAGCTTAATAAACATACATAGTGACATAAAAAGTGTCGGGACAATTTTTCGTAAGATTTTTTTCCGTCTAGCCCCCTTTCACAACGCGCGATAAGGAACTTCGTTCCAAAAACGCTGTCAATAAACTGCAAAGCTTGCTTATTAACAAACAAAAAAGCGTAAACAATACCAACCACGGTAAAACTGTAAAACACAATGTAAAGAAGACTGCTTGAAGTTGTACCATAACTCTCTACACTACTACGTCAATAGCAGACGCAGTCGAAACGTCCAACGAAAACTTTGTGAAGGCACCTGACCGCTTGTGGGATAGGCCAGGAGCTCAATACATTTTTGACAAGACTTTTTTATAAAGTACTAGTTTTTCACCTGCGTTACTGAGGGATCTTACCTTTTCCCGGGATAAAAAGTATCCTATGTGTTATTCCAGGATACGAACTACGGTGCCAAGTTTCATCAAAATCCGTTCAGCCGTTTTTGCGTGAAAGAGTAACAAACATCTTCACATACATTTTCACTCACATCCAAACATACTTTCACATTTATAATACTAGCTGTTCCGCGCGGTTTCACCCGCGTTCCCGAGGGATCTTATCTTTTCCCGGGATAAAAGTAGCCTATGTGCTATTCCAGACTATAATCTATCTCTATGCCAAATTTCATCCAGATCCCTTCAGCCGTTCTGGCGTAAATGAGTAACAAACATACATCCATCCAAACATTCACATTTATAATATTAGTAGGATAGGATTTAAATAGTAGATACTTCTAAAAAATTTGTGAAATAAATTCTGTAGTACTATACCCGGTCCATTTGCACACAGAATATACAGGGTGTCCGGTGAGTAGTTCGACGAACTTAAGGGGCGGGTCACATACCCAAATATATAAAAAAATACCTCAATGAAAGTGTCACCATTTTCGAGATATTATTGTATTTCACTACAAATATGAGCTTTTTTCTAGTAGTCAGAATTTTTTTTTTCTTCTGGATAAGCTTGCGTTTGACCACAATCTCACCATGGTAAGTACATAAGCATACAAAGCCTTCATGGAAACTAGCTTTCAAGTGCAGCTGTCGGAACACACCGATAGGTGCTTGGCGACAGATTTTCAACTTGAGGGTGGTAGCCAGCCAGTCAGGTACTACAAAGTACCCTACCACCGTGCTATGGTTTCCTCACTGTTTTCCTTCACCGAAAGCTCAAGCCCATTGTAGGATTCGATCCCACGACCTTCGTCGCGGTATCCGACGTCACTTACCACTGAGCTATCATCGCCAAAAGTAATTCGTATATAGCAATTATTGTACTAAATAGGATAATGTATAACTTGTAACATAAATATTTCAAAAAAAAGATAAATTAATTGAATTGTAGACCAGATGTCAATTCATGTGTACGAAATTAAATATTTATGATTAATCTACCGTGTAATCTTCGCATTTCACGTGCACTTTAATTGTCAACTCTAACGCACCATTTAGAAGGTTGATATTGCTAAGGCGAGCTGACAAACGCTAAGAGCGCTACATCCAAGCAATGTCATTTTAACTCTTTTGATTTCGTAGATTCCGACTCCCCAGCTCTTAGACTACGCCAAAACTAAAATAGTATCTGAAGCTCTGCTAGTATTTCGTACAATATCTCGCAACGTAGTTTATGACAGAGCCCGAAAACTTCGAGGTAACAACTAAATACTCTATCTAGTTTGTATCGAAATTATATCTATGCTTGTCTAGTTACATGTACAAGGGCTGCTATTTATGTATCCGGAACTGGCCAGTTACAGGACACTATTAAAAAAGTAATTGTAACATTTAAAAACCGGCCAGGTGCGAGTCGGACTCGCGCACGAAGGGTTCCGTAAAAAAGGCCAAAAAAATCACGTTGTTATATGGGCGCCCCCCTTAAATATTTATTTTATTTTAATTTTATTATTAAAGTAAAAATACAACTGAGTACTTTGTGAATATTTCAAGTGTCTAACTGTTGCCATTATTGATATCGAGCATAAAACGGCAAAAAAATAGCATATTTTGTATGGGAGCCCCCCTTAAATATTTATTTTATTTTGTTTTTAATATTACAGAAATATATAATTTGTGAAAATTTCAACTGTCTAGCTATCGCGGTTCTTGAGATACAGCCTGGTAACAGACAGACATCGAAGTCTTAGTAATAGGGTCCTGTTTTTACCTTTTGGGTACGGAACCCTAAAAATGGAACTCTTTTGCTGAAGTATACAAATCGTTTCACGTAGCTGTCATTTGGTTTTTCTTTGTGGCATCATTTTGAAAATTGCGTGTCTTTATCACCATGGATTTAATTTTTATTACTATTTTCGGTGAGGGCTAACTCAAAAACAGTGCATGATGCATCAATCAACTCACTTGGACTTTTGGGGACGAAGCACCATCGAGAACTACTGGCTAGTGAGTTTAATCGTGGGCGGTCTAAGGTCACGGACGAATTTAGAGATCGCCCTAAATCGGTTTTTGTACCTCAAAATATTGATGCTGTGGGGGAACTAATAGAGCAAGATTGTCATCCTACTATCCTACTTCCTATTAATATTATAAATGCGAAAGTATGTTTGGATGTGTGTGAAGATGTGAAGATGTTTGTTACTCTTTCACGCAAAAACTACTGTATGGATTTTAATGAAACTTGGTACAGAGGTAGATCATATACTGGAATAACATATAGGATACTTTTTATCCCGGGAAAATATAAGATCCCTCAAAACGCGGGTGAAACCGCGGGGCGGAAAACTAGTGTTATATAATCGCGAGATAGAGGCGTCTCTGGGCATAAGTATGATGAGTAAACGTTTAAAAACTTTACTTCTTTAAGTTAAAATATTAGTGCAGCTAAAAAGTTTGACGGGCAAGTCTAAGGGCCTATTTCACCACCCTCAAGTAAAGTGTCGAGTAGCCTAACCGCCAGTTAAAGTCACCCGTAACTTCATATGCGAATTTCACGACGTTCGAGTAGCACTAATCAGAAGATAAACTGACCCGTAACTTACTTGCCACGACATCTGCCGATTAACGAGTTTACTTTACGGTTATAAGTTGTCCGTTGTCATTTTCATAATGTTATCTTACGAAAATGACAACAATTGTTAAAGTTTATTAATAAAAATGGATTTATTTGACTTGATTGATCATTAATTTGATGAAATAGAACATTCTACGACGCAACGAGTCGCTAGGTACCAAGGATTCGTGTATTTAAATTCCGTATTGATTATTTTATGAACCTAGGTGTTTTTTTTTTGCTAGATTTCGATTTAGATGACGAGAGATGAGAACCAAGTGACTTTAAAAATAATACCTAAATCGCAAAGGTATTTTTTTTTCATTATTCAAGTGATTTTACTAATAATATAGTTAGCATTTGAAAATTTTTTCAATTATACAAGTATAATACAAAGATAAACGACAAATGTACACATAAAATAATAAATAGAAAGTAAACCTAAAATGAAAAAATATCAAATCTACTAAACTTCTGAACAATAGATACCCATACGTTTAATACCTTCCACACACTGAAGTCGATTTACAAATTAAATAATCACACGCTTTCCAAACCAGACACAAAAACACAAATTTCATTTGACAACTGCCAAGAAACGTTTGAAGAGTAACATTGACGTATTATTGAACGAATGTAACGAATGATATGCTATGTCATTCACTTAACCAGTGAGTTGTTACTCGAAGCTTTATTTTCGTTTGTGAAATTGACAAAAGATACTCGTGACTTTTACTTGCCAATTAACGTTAACCAAGAAGTAACTAATCAACACTTTACTTGGAGATGGTGAACGAGGCCCTAATAGTTACGTAGATTATATTAATAAACATCACTTATTACGTTACCATAAAGTTTAGAATGTCTTGCAGCACACACAGCTGACTGGTGACCACACTTCGGATGCGGGCGACCACCGAGTCTGACCACACGACCACACGACCACACGACCACACGGTCGTATCCGCACGGGCTTAACCGTCTGTGGGATTCGTCTGTTCAACGTATTTACATAATGTGGTTGTAAATTTCTTACGCAGTGATATGTTTAGGAATATTATTAAGGCGATGATAGCTCAGTGGTAGTGACGTCGAATACCGCGGCGAAGGTCGTGGGTTCGAATCCTACTATGAGCTTGAGCTTTCGGTGAAGGAAAACATCGTGAGGAAACCATAGCACGGTGGTAGGGTACTTTGTAGTACTCGACTGACTGGCTACCACTCTTAACTTGAAAATCTGTCACCACCACCTTTCCTTCCAAGCTTTGTGTGCTTATCACCTTCGGCCACATCATCACTTAGCATGGCGAGATCGCGATCAGATTGTATATTGATAGGTCATTTAGAACAAGTCTCATTTTGTTTAGAGAAAAAAAAAGTCATACTTACAACGCACACGGCAACATTCAAAGCTCGGGTGTGAAAACAAAATGCATTTAAAAGTGTTTATAAATAGTCACTTCACTTACAAGTGTTATCTGTCGACGCATAGATAGGAAGTGTTGAGATACCTCGGTCGCACGACAGTGACGGTACATTTAAAATGAACGCGGTAAAAAATTTACGACCTGAAGAAAATTTTGGTTGTTTTTTGGGCTTTTTTTTACTCCGCCACGGTATCCGACGTCACTACCACTGAGCTATCATCGCCTTTAAACTTACGAAGTGCCGTTTGCGTTTTATTTTCACTAAAATCGTGTGTTTTGAGTTTTATTGAATGAAATTGATGGTGTTTTGTTTTTCAATAAAGATCAATCTAAAAGCACAAGTGAAATGAAAACGTGTATCGTACTTTTCAGGTTGGGACAAAAAGTCCTTGAAAAGTTTTAATAGAACAGCCGCTAATTTCACTAAAACTTAACCTAACTTGTACGGACGAGGACTAGACTTTACTGCGAATGTGATATAACGTGACTATAACATAAAATAAGTTTAATAAAAACTTGACATTGGCAGAAATGTCACAAAGAACGATGGCCACTAAAAAAAAATACACAGTCTAAACCTAAGCCAGGATTTTAGTGATTTTTATGTAACGTCCTTTTTTTTATGTCGGCAATGGCAACTAAATCAAGCAGCCACAACAGAAGGATCATGAGAGTTATCGGTTACCTTATTACAGCCAATTGTGCCAGTTAATTACTTAAATCATTATCTATCGCGAATGCAGTGTTGTTTATATCTTAATGACCTTGGCTCACGGCATGGGGGCGCCTGTACACGAGCATTACTAACCAATTATGAGTTTTATTCGATACTAACTAATACTCGCGACATCGTTCGCAAATTTGTTTAAATCCTTTTCACGTTCGCTTATGTACACGTTTTTTGTACTGTTGTATTTGTTAAGTACAGTTTTGCGGAAAAATCACTGAAATGACATAGTATTCTGGAATAAAACATAGGATACTTTTTATTCCGGGAAAAGTTAAGATCCCTTGAGAACGCGGGTGAAACCGCGGGGCACAGCAATAAATAAAAATAAAAATCATACCTTTGTTGTTATCCTTAATCTGTTGACTCGCGACGTTAAATTGTCAAACAACTCGTCAACTCGGCCCAATTTTCAAGTAAATGTCATAGTCCCGATTGTCCCATTTGACAACCAAGTGGTGCGGACTCTGAAACCCCGATTGTCCCAAGAAAGAACTGACAGGTTAATAAAATAATAAATACCTTATTTTCCCGACCACTTGTATGAACATGTTAACTTAACTTTGTTAAGTTAGATTTTGGAGAAACTTCTCTAGATTCGTAAAACTTTTCACAACTTTGGAATTGAGGAACATGGTGACAAAATCATCCATCTCTGTTCTACAGCATAGGAAAATTACATCTATCTCAGTTTGAAAATCAATAAGCTTGTAAGGGTAGTGCCAGATACAGTACTAAAAGAGCAGTTTTGACATGCGCACCCCACGCGGGTAAGATTTTCATTGCTATCTTTTTCACTCAACAGCTAAAACCATAACAAACGAGCAATATTTTAAACTTCGAACTCCTTAAACTACAGCCCAAATAAAAAGAAATTAAATTCAAAAATCGAAACTAATTTTGATCTTCTATTGTTTCTACATTCCAATTCTGTGTTTGAAGAGGTCCTAACAGAGATAAAGATGTTCGAAATTCGAAACGTACATCGCGCTTGTGAAATTTTCCACGCCAGTTGGTATAAAAGAAGATGCTCTTGAATGTTTTGTGGGAGGTCCGTAGCTACTACGTAAAGCGGTCCTGGCGAGGAGCCGTGTTAATTCCTTGCCATCAGATATGTTGAAGCGCATTAAGCAATCATAAATGGTGAAAACAAATAAGTCAAGAAAATGATAAAGAGAGATTTCGGTCTCAACCACACGTTAGTAGCTAATTTGACTTCCTTTTTATGTTGTTTTGACGAAAATCTATATTTCCCTGATAACTAGAATGGCTGGATTAACCGGTCAGATGGATCATCTGATCGGTTGTAATAGAAACCAGGTAATTAATATACTACTTTTATATGGATCCTATAAGGGTTCCGTTTTTTCCTTTTGTGGTACGGAACCCTAAAAACAATGCATAATAATCTATTCACAATCGCCTACAGATATTTGAATTACCAGAAGGATTCCCAATACATTGCTGACTTTAGCACTTTCTTAATCTTCTAAAGTAAGTTAAATAAATGGTAATTATAAACACGGTTTCAACAACGATTAAAAGCGATAATTTAGTTGTTAGATTATGTTGCACTTTCATTTAATTACTCCTGTACCGTTCACGATGGTGTTATTTATATACTACAATCACGCGATCGGAAAAACCGAGCTGATTACAATCTTACAGAGTTTTTATATATATAACGCACTTTCAGCTGAAATTTCTCTTTCATTGTTTTGCGGAATTTAGTGAGTGAGGCTGACTACCACACTCAAGTTGAAAATCTGTCGCCAAGCAACCTATCGGTGTGTTCCGACAGCTACACTTGAGAGCCAGTTCCCATCTAAGCTTTGTGTGCTTACCACCTTCGGCCACATCATCACTTACCATAGTGAGATTGAAGTCAAACACAAGCTTATCCAGAATAATAAAAAAAACGGAATAAAATGGTAGATTCTGCTGTTGCTGAGCCTCTGATATACCTGTACATACCTATGTATATATTTTTTATACCACAGGTTACAACCAGCCACTCACCTGATGGTAAGTGACTACCGTCGCCTATAATAGACATTAGCAATACCAGGAAGATTGCCAATGTATTGTACACCTTATTACAATATCTCAAAGGCCGACAGGTGCTTGGCGACAGATTTTCAACTTGGTAGCCAGCCAGTCGGGTACTACAAAGTACCCTACCACCGTGCTTTGGTTGCTTACGATGTTTTCCTTCACCGAAAGCTCATTTTAAGATTCAACCTAATATAATAAGACCTAAATATAGATGAGTAATAATACTAAAAATAAAATAACCAACTATGTTAAAACCAAAAATAATACCAAACCAACAATTATACGCGTCTATAGTTTCCATTTGTCTATGCCATCTGCGTTTAACCCTGATTCGGTACCCCACACGGTTGGGGCAAAAAATACCCCAAAAAACGCCTCTCTTTCGGGACAAATGAAGTTTCGAATGACATAGCTAGTTAATTATAAGTTTCATATTATATTGAAAGGGAGACCTGAGTTTATTATCAATCTCTGACACGTCTAGTCACTTCTTACACAGCTTTTTATTACTTGGTAGAGTCTATAGGGTATTTGATGTAGATAAAAACTATTGTTAGCTTAACAGTAAACATTTTTCTAAAACAATTCAGCCATCAAATAATTAAGTATGATGTTTATAAGAAGTCATAAATAAAATGATAAAATTTTTATTGATTGAAAACGCTCGGTACTGAGTGTGGAGTTTCTGGCCGATTCTGGAGTGTGACGTCACCTGCTTGTAAACAGTAAAATGGAAACGTTACGATATTTTGACATCTAAAAGTTTGTTTACGAGCAGGTGACGTCATGATATCACGTAACCGCAGCATTATGGCGTCTTAGCGTTTTGATGATAATTTTAAAAGATAATATAGAAATTAACAAACTCGGAAAAGCGGATGAAACCGCGGCCCGGACAACTAGTCTGTTATAATGAGATGGAACTCTTGGGGATTGATTCTACTGCTGCGCAAAATAATTTATGTAATATGGAACATTGCAGACGAACTCAATTTACTTTCTTACTTATGTATTCACTTTGATTTCACCGCTTCAGAGTGTAATCAAGAAAATAAATTACCTTTTTGCAACTGTATTTTACACTTCCACCCAATGAATGATATTATGAGTAAAAACCGGCCAAGTGCGAGTCGGACTCGCGCACGAAGAGTTCCGTAAAAATGGCAAAAATAATTCAACTGTCTAGCTATCGCGGTTCTCGAGATACAGCCTGATGACAGACAGACGGACAGACAGCGAAGTCTTAGTAATAGGGTCCCGTTTTTACCCTTTGGGTACGGAACCCTAAAAAGGAGTAGATAGGTTACCTACACAGTAGATAGATAGGTTCGCTCTTCAAAACAGGGTCCAAATATTGCAAAATAACGCACTTATTAATACAGAACCCATAGTAATGTAATCCGCTGAGACCACAGGTTAACTCTGAGCAATGGAGCTTCGCCGCATCCTGGAGAGATAATTTGTCGCCAAACCGACATCGTTTAACCGGAGCTGAATTAGGATATTCCTTCTCAATTATACTGAGTAAGGAAAACTGCTAGAATAAAGCATTAATTCCAATTATTGTTATTCTGTGAAGTGAAGACCGTAATCGTGCTGTTTTCATGTACGATTGTGTGGATTCGAGTTATTTAAAATAATGCAGTAGAGATTATCTGCTTGAGTAATTTTTACCACTAGGCGATGAGATTTAAGACGATACTAGCTCAGTGGTAGTGACGTCGGATACCGCGGCGATGGTCGTGGGTTCGAATCCTACAATGAGCTTGAGCTTTTGGTGAAGGAAAACATCGTGAGGAAACCATAGCACGGTGGTAGTGTACTTTGTAGTACCCGACTGGCTGGCTACCACCAAGTTGAAAATCTGTCACCAAGCACCTATCGGTGTGTTTCAACAGCTGCACTTGAGAGCCAGTTCCCATCTACGGCCACATCATCACTTACTATAGTGAGATTGCGGTCAAACACAAGCCTATCCAGAATAAAAGAAAAAAAAACATGCTTACAAAGCTGTTTCTGAATCAATACTTTCTTATACCGTATCAATATTAAAACCTTAATTCATTAACTAAGAAACCACTTTGATCGCAACAATCATAAACTAGGCATAGATCAATGAATTCATAGACACGCAGAGTTTAGTATTTAGCGAAGTTTCGACACGTATTGTTCGTTCAGGCATCACTTTTGATGGGCCAGCGTCGAGCCGCGGTTAAGTTATTAAACGAGTACAGACAGCAAAAAAGATACTCGTGAAATGTGAAAATTTGAATAACAATAGCTTTGACGTCCGACGAGCTTCATCTGTGAAATACGGCTTTGGAAGCTGTGAATTTGGTGAATAATTCACCAGTTTCGTATTTTTTCGTGCAAACATGTTTACAAGTATGATCGCGTGCATTTTTCTGCAATGGAGTTTGTAAGCTTTATAGCTCTGTTTTATGTGATGGCCATAAAAATAAATTTTGTTGGACATAATATTTGTTTGCTTCCTCTTCGCGGTTTTACACATACCTATTCCTCGTGACATTGGTTAAAATCTTAATAACTCACTAGCATTTCCCCGCGGTTTCTTTCGCGTTCCAGAGTATGGAGGAGCGAGGCATAAGACTCCTCCATTGAAAAGGGAAGATCTTCCGCCAGGCTAGGTCATCGTGCCTGGGGACCGCGGTCCAACTGTTGATGTTGGAATCTTGTATATATGCAGATCGCATAGAAAACTTCGTAAGCGCGATGTAGCTTATTGAAGCGCCATCTATCTAGGAGTCGTGCGAACTATATCTATTTATGTCAAAAGGGGTAAAAGTATCATATGTCTTTCTCCAAGGATACTATCCCATCTAGGTATACCAAAATTAATAAAAAAAATGGTTCAGCGATTTAAGCCTGAAAGTGACAGACAGACAGATAGGCAGTATCAGTGCTATGGCAGAAGTATATTTGATGTAATGTGCTTAGTTTAATTGATATCTGTTCAGCCTGGTGTGACTAACATTACCATACACAAAAACATAACAATAGGGTTGTGTCCTAAAAAAATCTATTTAGTCCGTCAGTTAGATTACCAAAAAATATTGGACACGTATTTTTTATTTTGTTCCGTAAACGAAAAATGACGAGGATACAGTGCGTTGAAATTTCGCGTGACGTCACACCGTGGTACAAATTTTACCACGAAGTGACGTCACAAGCCCCCACTCCTATACTTTGATGTGCTATAACTTTGTATATTTTTATTGATTTGATAAAGCAAAAAATACGTGTCCAATATTTTTTGATAATCTCACCGACGGACTAATTAGAATTCATTTTTATTGACCCAGGACACTACCCTATTCTTTTATCGCGTCATCGTGCTTTTCTACCATTTTTTGCATACTAAGGAAATTTTTAAAGTCTTAACAGGGGAAAAACATAAAAAAAGTAAATGTCGGACTCGCGCACCGAGGGTTCCGTACAAGCTTACCTTTAGATTACCTTTTGAAAGAAAGAAAGAAAATAAAATTATTTATGGCAAAGAACAATAAGTGTACAAACTTATATAAAATAGACATAATTTTGCCACAAAACGGTCCCAGCTCAGCATAAAACTGGTTGTTTATAAACCACCGCTGGTCTTCCGCTGGGACCAGAACGTGAACGAGACGTCACCATCGGAAAAACGGCAGATTACAAATAGATACATACCTACATAATAAAGTGAAAAAAAAAAATTCGTGATTCTATGTCAACGGGAACTACCATATAGGTTTTCGACCCAAAACCTATAGGGTACTTACGGTTGACCTAGAATTGTCAATTTTGGTTTAAAGGGAGGTCTTACAGCACAAGTAAAGGAAAAATTCCGAAATATAAAAAATAATGAAAATTAAGGTAAATTTTGGTACTTACAAGTTTTCTCGAAAATATAAATTTCCCCATATCTTTTTATCGTGTTGACTCAGGGCCTTGATTTTTATACACCCAATAGGGATTATAGACCTCAGTATCTGGTATAAATTTCAACTTGCTAGGTCCACCCGTTCCTGAGATAATCGGTGGTGGCCGATTCTCAGACCTACTGAATGTAAATATAAAGTTTCATCAAAATCGGTTAAGCCGTTTCGGAGGAGTATGGCAACTAAAACTGTGACACGAGAATTTTATATATTAGATAAAAATTAGCTATTTACAATATTAGCTCCCGTTTCCATCTACATAGCTGACGCTACCATTCAAACATGGTAGAGTTCAGCGGTTTCCGTAACTCAAATGATTCACAAAGGCCCCTTATTTGAATCTGAATAGTTAGTGTCGGATTACCACACATTTTTAGTCCCACTTGGATCACAAATCATTGACGGTTTGGTCCGTTACCGTTCTGTCAGCGAAGAATGGACCTTTTTCATGTAGATAAGGGAAAGTTACCAATGTAATGTCTGAGGTTTCAAACTTCAAGGCCTTTATTAATTGCTTTTCGATCACGGTGCATATATTTTTAGGGTTCCGTACTTCAAAAAGTAAAAAAAACCGGCCAAGTGCGAGTCGGACTCGCGCACGAAGAGTTCCGTTTGTTGTATAAATAGCCCCCCTTAAATATTTATTTTATTTTGTTTTTAGTATTTGTTGTTATAGCGGCAACAGAAATACATAATTTGTGAAAATTTCAACTGTCTAGCTATCGCGGTTCTTGGAGACAGACAGACGGACAGACGGACGGACGGACAGACAGACAGCGAAGTCTTAGTAATAGGGTCCCGTTTTTACCCTTTGGGTACGGAACCCTAAAAAGGAACCCTTATAAGATCACTTTCTTGACCGTCTGTCCGCCTGTCCGTCCGTCTGGCCGTCCGTCTGTCCGTGTGTCACCACCGATTATCTCAGGAACGGGTGGACCTGGCAAGTTGAAATTTATACCAGATACTGAGGTATATAGTCCCTATTAGGTGTATAATAATCAAGGTCCTGAGTCAACACGATAAAAAGATATGGGCAAATTTAGATTTTCGCGAAAACTTGTAAGTACCAAAATTTACCTAAATTTTCAACTTTTTTTATTTTTCGAAATTTTTCCTTTACTTGTGCTGTAAGACCTTACTTTTTAACCAAAATTGACAATTCTAGGTCAACCGTAAGTACCCTATAGGTTTTGGGTCGAAAACCTATATGGTAGTTCCCGTTGACCTAAAATCACGAAATTTGGCAAAAAGCAAGGTCTTACAGCACAAATAAAGGGAAAATTCCAAAAAATAAAAAAGTTGAAAATTAAAGGGTGTCCCCATACATACATAGTTATTAAGATAGACCAGAGGTTGCACACCATTGTTGCGGCTCACTTGCATCGTTTACTTGCCTCACGCGTCTTTACAATTGTTGGCAACCCTGAGCAAGTGAGCAGAGAGGGGATGGTGTCGGTTGGCTGCATGAAAAACGGGGCTAGGGACGAGCGGCCACTCACTTTTGCTCCAGCCATCGAGCGCGCTACACTTCTTGTTTAACTTTGCATACTTACTATATTGTTTTTTTTTTTAAAACAACTTTATTCATAAAATTCATACAGTTTACTTTGAAAACAAAAATCGCCAAACTGTACAACAGTTTGTTGGCGATAAGGGAAGGGCGCTCTTTTACAACTTATACCATTTTAGTTAATAAGCAATAGGTATGTTGTACTTATGTTTGATTAATAACGTTGTATGATTAATTTACTTGTTTCAGTAACTAGTCTTTAGATTGTCGCTCAAACAATTCTCACCGTAATAAAAATATCAAATTGCGACAGCTCATAAATTCAAACTTACACACTGATATCTAATAACTAAAGATAAACAATCCCGAGCTAAAGTTCTCTCAAAAGTGTCCCAAATTGTGTTGGGTAATACTGGTTAATTTTTTAAAGTTTTATTCACAAAGCTATGTACAAAAGGCAATAAAATTGTACGACTCATACCTGCTAGCCAAAATATATCTTAAATGAGCACTGAGGCATGTTTACCGTCGGAGCGTACGAATGCTACTAGATTAAAAGACCATCCAAATGTTCGAGTGGGTAGACATTCGGTACGGCCATTTTTTGTCGCTGATTGTGTATCTTTAGTTATTAGATATCAAAGAACTTACATCAATAATTCAACACAAACAATGCATTAATACGATTATACGGCAAACAATTATACACATATGTTAGACAGCACGTGTTCTGTGTTTAATACATCCACGTGTCCTAGATTATTGTACAGTACGAGGGAGATGCGGTCAAATAATACTCTGAATATTGTGTTACTGTTATGATTTGTAAACATTATTATGTAATACTGTAATAATAGTAGTTTTCGCCCCGCGGTTTCACCCGAAGATACTTATATGTTTTCGGGATAAAAAGTATCCTATACTTTATTCCAGGATATGAACTACCTGTGTGCCAATTTTCATCAAAATCCGTTGCACAGTTTTTGCGTGAGAGAGTAACAAACATCTTCACACACATCCAAACATACTTTCACATTTATAATACTAGCTGTTCCGCGCGGTTTCACCCGCGTTCCCGAGGGATCTTATCTTTTGTCGGGATAAAAAGTAGCCTATGTACTATTCCAGATTATAATCTATGTCCATGCCAAATTTCATCCAGATTCATTCAGCCGTTCTGGCGTAAATTAGTAACAAACATACATCCATCCAAACTTTCACATTTATAATATTAGTAGGATTAGTATCTACGATTGTTTAATCTTTCTATCGTGATGTTGTGGTGGCTTGAATTTCCTTAAATATTAAACGTGTGAAGTAACAAAAGCTGGGTACTACTTTATGGCTCCACTTTTAACCCTTTGGCCTACAAATGGGACGGCAGACCCAAAACTACTAAACAAAAGAAATAGTTTATTGGTTCTAGAAAGTCGGCATTTCCTAGTTTATGCACTGAATAGATATATATTGAGCTTAAACTTTAATGATAATATTTATGAACGTATTTTAGAACCGATTTTGATGTTTTTTTTTTGTACTTTTAAAACTTTCTCGAACTAAAATCATATTTGTAGATAAATATATTTATTCGCGCACAGGATATTATCTATACTATACTAATATTATAAAGAGGAAAGATTTGTATGTATGTTTGTACGTTGTATGTCTGTAACGAATTGGCTCAAAAAGTACTGGACCGATTTAAAAAAAATCTTTCACCATTTGAATGCTACATTATTCCAGATTAACATAGGCTATATTTTATCCCAGGATAAGATAAGATCCCACGGGAACGCGGGTGAAACCGCGCGGAACAGCTAGTCAAAATGTAATTAGTGTGAAATTGACCTGGTAGGTGGCACTGCAATCGGGTTCTTTATTTTCAGGACAAGACAAAATCTGTCAGATCAGCTAGTATTTTAAAAAACCGAAATTCTTTTATAGGTTCTTCTCAGACCTTTACCTACCTAAGCTCTTATTTCGCCTATATTCAATAGATTATGGCTTTTAAATGATCTAAGATAAAATAAAATAAAGAATACTACCCACGCTAATCTTTGAAATCCATTCAATGCGGTTAAATAAGCCTTTTACCACTAACCCTCGCAGTTCCGCCACAATAAATCCCGGATATAGTGTGTTATTGGCATAAATAAAGGCAAAATCAAACGCAGGCGTATTATAAACGATTTGGTCTATTATAAGGTTCATTACAAATCAAAGGGAAATATCTACGTGAAGAAACACTTGAATCAAGCACTCTTAACCTATTTAAAACGTAAAAGGATTTTGGTGAATTCATATAGACTTACTTATAGGGTTGGCATCTCTAAAATCGAGAACCCCATATTTTGAAGCTTAGTACAGTGAACAAATTCTTTATTTAAAGTTACTCGTTACAAATCAAGTTTTTATTTATTTTCATATAACTTTAAACTCCGCCCGGACGCTCCCCGGACGCCCTCTAAACTAGAACAAATCCGGGGAAATCCGAACGGACGGCAACCCTATTACTTACCTACATGACTGAGTTAATTACCTTTGATGTTTTTGCTTTGATAAGCTACGAGATTGGTGCTGCTTCTGTTTGCTAACTAAACTAATTTTAATTAATGATAGTTCAGTGGTAGTGACGTTAGATGCCGCGGCGAAATTCGTGGGTTCGTATCACTACAATGAGTTCGAGCTTTCGGTGAAGGAAAAGATCGTGAGGAAACCAAAGCATGGTTTAACTTTGTAGTACTCGACTGGCTGGCTACTACCCTCAAGTTGAAAGTCTGTCTACCGTACACCTACCGTCCGGTGTGTTCCGATAGGCCACATCGTCACTTACCATGGTGAGATTGTAGTCAAACACAAGCTTATTAAACATAAAATCATACAACTTTAAACTAAAATGAAACCCCGTCCGGAGGCTGGCTGGACGCCCTCTAAACTAGGGTAACTCCGGACGGATGGCAACCCTATACTTAGATGACTGAGGTCAATAACCTTTGATGTTTTTGCTTAGATAAGCTATGAGATTGGTGGTGCTTCTGTTGTTCTATCTAGCAGAAAACAAGAAAATGACAAGAAAATTTACAGGTTTTTCTAATCTCATTTTTCACCTGAAATATGGTTGCCATTAATATAGACAATTTCCTATCGATCGACACTTGTAATGAGTTCATTTAATAAAAACATGTTGAATTTGAATTTAAAACATAGACACAGGGCCCTTCTACCTTTTTTATTATTTTTTTGATAGAAAGAGATAATATAATTAAATATATCGATAAAAGATGTTACATGCTTAGTTTCTTGCTGGTTCTTCTCAGTTGAAGTCTGACTTCCGAACCTGTAGTAACTTCTATAGCTCGACCTTCATAAGACATTCTGAGGGCCTAAACTGAATAAATGGTTTTGGCGCTAAACTTAGGTTAGAAAGGTGGGTTTCACTCGCATTCCAATAATAAAATAATCCTAACTTTAAATGTCTATTACGATTTTCATATAAATTATATGAACGGACATGAGTGGTAACAATCATAAATACTTGCATAGTTGCATAATTGTTATATTGGTAATTTGAAGTACTCGTCTGACTGGCTACCACCCTCAACTTGAAGTCCACCAAGCAACTATCAGTGTCTTAATAAGCTTGTGTTTGACCGCAATCTCATCATGGTAAGTGATGATGTAGCCGAAGTAAGCACACAAATCCTAGATGGGAAGTGGCTCTCAAGTGCAATTGCCGGAACACACCAACAGGTGCTTGGCGACAAATTTTCAACTTGAGGGTGGTAGCCATCGTGCTGTGGTTTCCTCACGATGTTTTCCTTCATCGAAAGCTCAAGGTCATTGTAGGATTCGAACCCACGACCTTCGACGCGGTATCCGACGTCACTACCACTGAGCTATCATCACCTTTAGTCATACATTCAAGTAATTGTAAGGTCGACAACAAACGCATTCACATTGTCATTCCCTACGAACATTTTTAATAAAACACTCACAGAACATATTTACAAGGAGGTAGATATCAAAAGACACCACAATATTAATAATATGAAGTCAGGAAACATTCCCATCCCATCTGGCACCCTATCAAAGCTCTCCTTATACGTCTGACTGTCTAGAGAACGATATTAATATCTTGTCTCGCACGGTATGTTCTACAACGCGCTTCGTTGTTCGTCCCTCTTTGTACCGAAATGAAATGAAATTGTTTATTCATCCAAATAGGCCTTCACAGGCACTTATGAATAGTCAGACTCTAAATGCTCGGTTCGGAAGGTTGCTTTTGCTAAGAAGAGCCGGCAATGAACTCAGCAATTACTCCTTTCATAAACAACTTACACCTATTACATTCAATTATTATTTATCTAGTCTCACTGACAATATTTGCGTGTTACGGCAAAAATAGTAATCTATAAAATTTAATTATCGTCGGAATTACTTGTCAACTCTGTGTTCTGACATTCCGATATAGTTTTTGAATTAAATTTTGGATGAAATAGTTAATATTATATAGTTCGTTGTGAATAGATAATAGTTAATGTTAGGAACTACTTAATGCGTTTGTGTATAAGTTCTAATCTCGCCTTATTATGAAGACAAAATATGCTAGTATAAAATATAGTTATCTACCTGTGTGCCCAGTTTTATCAAAATCCGTTCAGCCGTTTTAGCGTGATTGAGCAACAAACTTTCACATTTATAATATATATTAGTAGGAAGTAGGATTTGCTGAAATATTTTTTACTACTTAATTTGAGTCGAATAAAAGGGCACCAAGTGAAACCATCAACCTTGTAAATTGATATTATTAATTTACAGCTGACTGATTGGCGCCCACCGTCTGATAACCACTGTCATGGGATGATGGGAATTAAGATACTGTACATACATTGCAAGTTACTCTCACGTTAACTCAAGTTAAAGCACCCGCTGGTTGTTTTTTTTTAAACCAGGAGATAAGCAGGCCGGCCGGTTACCTGATGGTAAGTGACTACCGTCGCCTCTATAGGCATACCAGGGCCAATGTGTTTCAAAGATACTTTGAAGACATTTCAAGTCCGTAACAATTAGGTGAATTGCATATATTTTTTGTCGTTTACCTACTATATTTGATATTAATTTCAACTGTATAACTCCACGCGTTCCTGAGTAAAAAGGTATTGATAGACAGACAGACGGACATTTTATAAGGGTTCCATTTTCTATTTTGAGGTACGGAACCCGGAAAACTTTAGCATATTTTATTTTTTTTATATTCGATAGGCTTGTGTTTGACCACAATCTCTCTATGGTAAGTGATGATGTGGTCGAAGGTGGTAAGCACACAAAGCCTAGATGGGAACTGGCTCCCAAGTGCAGCTGTCGGAACACACCGATAGGTGTTTGGCGACAGATTTTCAACTTGAGGGTGGTAGCCAGCCAGTCGGGTACTACAAAGTACCCTACCACCGTGCTATGGTTTCCTTCACCGAAAGCTCAAGCTCATTGTAGGATTCGAGCATATTATATTAGTTATAATTAGAGATGTAATTTAGAAACTCATACCAAATAAAGAAGGTAGACAGAGCCCCGCGCACATAAAGTGAAGCATAGTAAATGAAGCCGAATTTGAAAAAGGAAGCCGATCGCGTTTCTGTGCGACGCGAGTCACGCGGGATAACGTACATACAGGTCACGCACACAACTAGGTGCACGTTGCTTCACTTCATTGTGTTTAAAATTATATTAAATTATAATTAATTTAGCATTAATATTGATAGAAACCTTATGAACTTTTTTTACTTCGTGAATATTTTAGTTTCAGCCACTTAATATTTGCGCGTTTTTTATTAATGACCATCCTAAAACAACCGCAGTTGCTAAGCCGAGCATCGAACAGCAACTAAGTAAACAAAAACCACGTGCATCCGGACTGAGCATGTGTTCGCTAAACTTTAGGTACTATTTGTTATTTGAATCTTATACTTAGCTGGTGACTTAAAAACTGATGACAAAATTTATTGACTGAATCTTCTAATGTTGCCAGTAGCTTGAGTGAGACATTCTAATTTTCTGAGCTATGTGACAGGTGTATGACATAATATCTCACAGACCGATTTTAAGGGGATGATAGCTCAGTGGTAGTGACGTCTGATACCGCGGCGAAGGTCGTGGGTTCGAATCCTACAATGAGCTTGAGCTTGAGAAGGAAAACATCGTGAGGAAACCATAGCCCGGTGGTAACTTTGTAGTACTCGACTGGCTGGCTACCACCCTCAAGTTGAAAATCTGTCGCCAAGCACCTATCGGTGTGTTCCGACAGCTGCACTTGAGAGCCAGTTCACATCTAGGCTATGTGTGCTTACCACCTTCGGCCACATCATCACTTACCATGGTGAGATTGTGGTCAAACACAAGCTTAAACAGAATTTAAAAAAAAACCTGTCAAAAAGTCGCTATTATCTTGAATGTTAAGAAAGTACAACCACAAATCCTTACAGAACTAAGTAATTGTGAGACTAGATTGTTCCCATGGGATCTTAGCTTTTCCCGGGATAAAAGTATACTATGTTTTATTCCAGGATATGATCTACCTGTGTGCCAAGTTTCATCAAAAATCGTTCAGCCGTTTTAACGTGATTGAGTAACAAACATTCCTACAAACATTCACATTTAGAATAATAATATAAGTAGGATAGGATAAGTAATAAACATATTTTGAACTTGTATAACAGACCTTCTTTTGTGCCAATTTCTTCTATTCTTTGCCAGTCACCATAAGACATTTTGAAACCAGAGCCAGCCATAACAGCCAGTTCTTGGTTTTATGAGCTTACCTTCTACCACATGGTAAGTAAAATTTTGGTCACAGAAAGTAAGGAATTTTGAATATGTAACTAAAACTACAACATTTATATTTCTGTGTCAAAAAATTGAGTATTTTAATAAAATTAATTGGTCAGAAATAAAATACCAACAGAAAATTATATAGCTTACAAATGCGAGATAACTCAAACCTTAATAAGACTTTAGATCATTGAGACAAAGTCTATTTTTGTGTGGCAACTCCGTTTACTTTCAATTAACATTGTGTTTAGAGAAATCGTCAAGATATTGGGTTACAGAATTTGTAGGACACAGAATAATAATTTATTGTTTCGTTATTTTACTAACGATTCATTTTGTGTAATACAATCGTAACGTTTCTTTAATCTCCAATAGTGATGTTAGTTTTGTGAAATTAAAACTTTAAAAAAATTTACGTGACGAAATTTGTACCCATTTTTATCTGCTTTTCAACCGTTTTTGTTTTGTTTTCAGAAGCTATTGACTAACTTTAAAAATATTTGGTTAAAGTGTTTTCTTCAATAGTTAGTGATAGATAAATCACTTTGAAATAGACAATTAGATTTTGGATTCAAGATGATACAATAGTCTTTTAGAAAATCCTGAAAATAATACCTAAATCCAACTGTATCTCGCCAATCCAATTGTTTCACCTGAATTCGTAAAAAATAGTATCGTTTTCATTTCACTGGCATTCCCGAGGGATCTTATATTTTTTCGGGATAACAAATATCCTATGTTTTATTCCAAGATATGATCTACCTGTATGCCAAGTTTCATCAAAATCTGTTCAACCGTTTTTGCATGATTGAGCAACATACATACCTACAAACTTTCACATTTATAATATTAGTAGGATCTTATCCAGCTCTCTGTAAAGGTGTGCCAAATCGATAAATATAGATATCTACACCCTCCACAGAGGGTTGGAAACATTATCGAAGTCAAGTCAGCCGTAACCAATGGTTAAATTACCCAAAATTAGGGGAACTACTAAAAATTGTGCCATTTGGACCATATGTCGACAAACTGACGTTCTAAATATTATTGACTAGCTGTTCCGCGCGGTTTCACCCGCGTTCCCGAAGGATCTTATCTTTTCCCGGGATAAAAAGTAGCCTATGTGCTGTTCCAGACTATAATCTATCTCCATGCCAAATATAATCCAGATCCATTCAGCCGTTCTGGCGTAAATGAGTAACAAACATACATCCATCCATCCAAACCTTCACATTCATAATATTAGTAGGATAGTAGAAATAAGGCGATTTTTGGAGCTCAGAGGAGGTTTGGATCTTAAAACGAGCTCACGGCTGCTGGCTTGCACTTGAGAGCCAATTTACGTCTAGGCTTTGTAAAGTTGGTAATGTCATGATATCTATTCTTCTTCTTCTTCTTGTCAGTGCCTTTCCAATAAGTGATGGTTGGCCGTCAGTTCGGATAACTTCTGCCAGTCCTTCGCGAGGCGAACAGTTCAGCGGCACTGTTGATGCCGTTCTGCTCGTGAATACGTCTATTAGGCGACGATAAACATGATGGTAATCATGCGAATATTTACTCTAGTTCTAATGTAATTTTTTATTAATAATTTAAGTTGATTTACTTATTAATGTAATTCATATCTTTAGTCACTGGATGTGGGTAGGGCAAGACCAGCCATCGTGGAGATTCTTGGAGGTCTTTGTCCAGCAGTGTCTTCCGGCTGACATCATGAAAAATTTAGAATAGATCTCAAAATCTTGTTTATTTAGAATCAAATTTAAATTATATTATATTTGTACCCAAAATGAGTAAAACCATGATTTTGCAACAAGCTAACTTTAATTTCTTTTTATTTTTTTATTTCACTATTTTAAAATATTTTTGGTATACAGTACAGTTTCGGTTTGTACTTATAATGTAAAAATTTACTTATTTATATCGAACAAGTCCTCTAAAAACATTTTGACTTACTAACAGTTTTACATACCTCACACTTTGCCAAATATTTATTTAAAATATTACATCATTGTGACAATATGTTGTGTGATAAGGTGCGGTTACTAAGGTCAAAGATAAAATTAAAAAAATACGCGACTGAGTTCAAGCTGAAGTAAAAAGTCTAATATTATAAAAATATTGCTCTTATAATTTAGTTTTTTTTTTATATTTACATGAAAGACGAAAGTAGGTACCTATGTAGGTACCTAATTGTATTCCAACAATCTTTGTCTGTCACCAGGCTGTAGACAGTTGAAATATTCACAGATGATGTATACAATTTCTGTTGCAATAACAAGAAATACAAAAAAAAATAACTTCTAAATTAGGGAACCCTCGGAGTGCGAGTCCGACTCGCACTTGACCGGTTTTATCTATATATAAATGGTCACACTATTTTACGATTCGTAAGAGCTCCTATAAATAACTGCAGTTTCCCATGCCAGGCGCCATGGGTGAAAATTGTCGGCGACAGTTGCAAGTGTATATATGGTGTTCACATTTTCCCACCGCTGCGCAGCGCTGGACGGCATTCCTGGACGTCTGAGCTGGGCTTTATTGCCAATACTGAACGTTACGTGAAATCTAATAGTGTGGTGATTTATTATTTATTTATTTATGTTTCTTGTATTTTATGCAGTTTGGTTTTGTATTTATTTATGAGAATTAAATAGCTAATAATTTAATCGCAGCTCCTGTTTTTTTCCTTGTACAATTTGAGGAAGCGCGTCCCAACTATAAAAAAAAAAAAAAATTGTACTGTAATTAATGACCTATACGATTTTTAAATATCTAAGCAAAATGTATTAATTTAGTTATTGAATAAATACATCAACTTACGGTAGGTAAGTTTTTTTTTTAAATTTGATGAAAAGAAAAAAAAATTAAAAATAAAACTAGAAATTTACAGAAAAAGATTCTCTCCGGCGGGGAATCGAACCCCGGTCTCCCGCGTGACAGGCGGGGATACTTACCACTATACTACCGAAGATGTATCATTGTAGGCAAAATTATAAATCTTATGCTCAATCTCTATTGAACTCGTACAGCTGTTTTATAGACGCAAGAACGGTGGATCAATTAAGTAACTTATTACCATCGGCTAATAAACATTTATGATTATTTTTACGTAGGTACTTAATAGGAACCATTTTTGCCATTATAATATTTCTATTGATGTAAAGTTTTTAATTGAATCTGACAACAATAAAGATACGTAATACGAGAGATAAAGAAAATCATTAGTGGGTACTAGGTATCTACTTAAATCCAGTATGCTATAATAATATCCCGGGACGTTCCTCACTCACTCACAGCCACTTATTCCCAAGCTAAGCTGACAACACTAGACAGACAGATCCCATCTAAGCTTTATTAGCTTATCACCTTCGGCCACATCATCACATACCATGGTGAGATTGTAGTCAAACACATGATAACCCTCATTCAAGCAAAACAACTTAATCAACCTAAAAGGCCGGTTCATAAATGTAATAACAGCAGACGTCTACTGTCACCCCTGACATCTGCCTCGACTGCAACATCTGTTAATTACCCATACACCCTGGAGTGACATATTTTTATTAAAACCACTCATTCCCATACACCCCGTCGGGATATTAATATGATGTGTTAGAAATTAATAAGTTAATAACAATTTATTGTTTTATATAGGTATGATAGCTCAGTGGTAAGTGGCGTCGAATACCGCGGCGAAGGTCGTGGGTTCGAATCCTACAATGAGCTTGAGCTTTCGGTGAAGGAAAACATCGTGAGGAAACCGTGGCTGGCTACCACTCTCAAGTTGAAAATCTGCATTATATAAATGGAGTCATTATGAGATAGCGTTATTTAAACTAATATTATAATGAGGAAAGATTTGATTTTTTCAGAAACTACTCGACTGTTTTTAAAAATTATTTCACCATTAGAAAGTTACATTATCCCTGAGTAACATAGGCTACATTTTTTATTCTGGGAAAAGATAAAATCCCATGGGAACGCGGGTGAAACCGCGGAGGACAATAATTAGTGTATAAATATTTCGGCTCCAAGATATTCCTAGAGCGTAACCTGATCCGCCTTCGGATTGGAGTCACTTTCCTTCTATGAGGCTTATGAACATTCCTGATATTGATGATTATCTCAATCACGAATCACATTTGAAGGAATTCAGAGAAAACTTGACACAGAGACTCACAGGATCATAAATCCTGAAATAAAACATAGGCTTGTTAGATCCCGAAAGAGTAACCTCATATACGCTGAAGATAATGTTCTAACAAATGCTGAATAAATAACGATAGAAATAAGTTATTCAAAAGTTGGTTAACAGGAAAAAATATAAGTTTAAACATCACAGAAGATATACCTTATAAAATACCTAGAATAAGTTATTAACTTTAAGAAAATTTCCAAGCACTAGTCACAACACTTATGCCAAACTTACAAGGAAACGTATAATTTGCCAAAATGAGGTAAAACTTGATATTGTTAACAGCCTGCAGGGCATGGCAGGTAACTTTGCTGCAAGTTTATGCTTTACTAGCTTTCCACCCGCGGTTTCATCCCTTATTTTACTCCCTTAGCATTACATTATTCAAAACTACTTTCATAGTTGATGCCAACGTTAAGTAAGGAAGAATTTTTTTTTTTTTTATGGCATTTAACGAGGCAGGCGGGTCACCTGATGGTAAGTGACAACCGTCGCCTATAGACATTGGCAATACCAGGGGATTGCTAATGTGTTGTACACCTTATTAAGGCGAACTGGCTCTCAAGTGCAATTGCCGGAACACACCAACAGGTGCTTGGCGACAGATTTTCAACTTGAGGGTGGTAGCCAGCCAGTCGAGTACTACAAAGTACCCTACCACCGTGCTGTGGTTTCCTCACGATGTTTTCCTTCACCGAAAGCTCAAGCTCATTGTAAGGATTCGAACCCACGACCTTCGCCGCGGTATCCGACGTCACTTACCACTGAGCTATCATCGCCTTGAAAGTCTAGCTAGCTTTTTAATGTCTAGCTCCAGAGATTTAGGCTGTGCGTTGATGAGAATAGTCAGTCAGGACAAATATTTAAGTGCCTACTAGCTTTCCGCCCCGCGGTTCCACCCGCGATTCCGAGGTAATTGAAATAAAATATTTCACTGATAGCTCAGTGATAGTGACGTCGGATACCGCAGCGAAGGTCTTGATTTCGGATCCTGACATGAGTTCGAGCTTTCGGTGAAGAAAAACATCGTGAGGAAACCATAGCACGGTGGTAGGGCACTTTGTAGTACCTACCCGACTGGCTGGCTACCACTCTCAAGTTGAAAATCTGTCGCCAAGCACCTATCGGTGTGTTCTGACAGCTGCACTTGAGAGCCAGTTCCCATCTAGGCTTTGGGTGTTTACCACCTTCGGCCACATCATCACTACCATGGTGAGATTGTAGCCAAACACAAGCATATCCAGAATTTAAAAAAAAACTTTCTATAGGTGAAAATCCGTAAAGCATTTTTTGAGTTTATCCATTTTAAACAAACATACAAATCTATCCTCTGTATAATATTAGTTTTGAAGAAGTTTGCAGTTTGAAGTGTGACGCTAGAAACGTAAAAGTTTACGATTTGAAACATAATGATCACATGCAATCCTGTATAACTTTTAACGCATTTGGCATCTTACTTATTCCTCGTACCTCACAATGAGTAAATGTATAAAATGCTTTTATTCTCATGAATAAGTTGGTTATTGATAAACAAGCGTATTTTAATATAAATTTTAGAGCAACTACATAGCACATAATCTATATGTACTTGTAAGTACTAATATTATAAAGAAGAAAGATTTGATTTTATTATTATTATTATTATTATTTTTTTATATTATTTATTTAAGGTCGCTTTTTAACATCTTAGGTCATTAGCGACCACAAGTTTACAATAAACATTTTTTTATTATTATTTATTTAAGGTCGCTTTTTAACATCTTAGGTCATTAGCGACCACAAGTTTACAATAAACAATTTAAAAAAAAAAATTATTAGATCATTAGCGACCACAAGTTTACAATAAACATTTTTTTATTATTATTTATTTAAGGTCGCTTTTTAACATCTTAGGTCATTAGCGACCACAAGTTTACAATAAACAATTAAAAAAAAATTATTAGGTCATTAGCGACCACAAGTTTAGAATAAACAATTATAGGAAACATTTTCTTTCATAGAATTACTTATAATAAGTATGTCAGACTAGTTAGTACACAGGTAAATCTCGCGACAAGCTGTTATATCATTGAATAAATTATGTAATACATGTACTAAAATGATTGGTTTGATTTAATTTAAAGTTTATTTTCTTCTTTTTAGGGCAATTAAATAGAAAATAAAAGTTTTTTTACCATTCATTTTTTAGAAAGAAAGAAATAAATTTTATTTGCCAATCATCAAACACAATAATATAATGGTAAAAACATAAGATAAAGACAAATATGGCCACAGCTCAGCATTATGCGGCAGCACAGATCTGTGCTACAGCGCTGGTATTCTGCTGAGGCCAGCTAGTGGCGCCACGGATATCTTGGCCAGATCAAAATAAAATTAAAAATTTACACAAAAATTAAAAACAATAAGACAAGTACATTCAAGTTTGGTTACTTTAAATGAAAATCACAATAAGATCGAGTAAATTAAAGTTCAATTAAATAATACTATGAATATTAAACTAACAAGCAGTAGAACCATTGCACACAACAGAGAGCCACAGCAACCGCTACATATGTTGATCATCAAATTGTTTTACTACTAGATCTACGTTACTTACTACAAAAATTCTCAACAGTATTTGTCGTCATCTAGCACAGCATGTTTAGGCGAAGCAATGTGTTGTCCATTTGGCATGTGGCCAGGACGGTGTCTCTCCTAGTTGAGATACCATTCTGATGTTCCTTGATGCCGTGTAATGATGGAATTTAAATGTAGTCTGGCTTGAGAATGTAGGTCTTTATCTAACTCTACTACGTAATATTATCTCACATTTTAAAGTTCGTTTGGATGTGAAGCTGTATATACTCTTGAATGTAAATATGTTGTGAACGTATTTTGATGAAAGACACACAGGTGACACTTTCATTAAAAGATAGTCGACTTGAAGTCAAAATACCTTCTGTCTTTTCATAGTCCATGGCATATTCTACTGTCACTCAAATAATTTTTATTTATTTATTATTTTTATGCTGCGATAACTCACAAGTATTATCATTGAGACTAGATAAATAATGTACCTAATAAGTCGGTAAAAGCAATCATTCGAACCGCGTGTTAGAGTCTAGACTTTTTTTTTTATGTCACAAGTGACAACGAGGCAGGCGGGTCACCTGATGGTAAGTGACAACCGTCGCCTATTGACATTGGCAAAACCAGGGGATTGCTAATGTGTTGTACACCCTATTACAATGCCTTAAAGGCGAACTGGCTCTCAAGTGCAACTGCTGGAACACACCAACAGGTGCTTGGCGACAGATTTTCAAAAGAGATTATTAGACTAGATTCAATAATACACATTCATTCATTATATACCTATTTATTTTATATATTTAGTTTCCAAATTGTTCTTTAATGACAGAGCCCATACCTGCTGATCGAATTGTGTCGGATGTTCAAGTGCCCGCTTCATTAGATAGTCTTTTGCAGTGCCCAAAGTGTCCACAAACACGTTTTTTTAAAGGCCTAAGAGGTCTTAAAATACATGAAGCCAAAGTTCATAAAAATTCTAACGTATCATGCCCCACCATTCTTCATGGCCCTTCTGTCTCATTAGTTTCTCAAGATTTTTTGGAAAAACTAACAAATTTAAAGCTTTCTACTCCTGTCGTTAAACGTATACCCCGCGGTGCCCGTTTATCTGTAGCCCAATATTTGTCTAAATTAATTAAACATACTATTAATCTCAATTCCATCCATGCTTGGGAACAACTCATCACTTTTCCTTATAGAATTCTGCACGCCCCTTACAATACCAATAATAATGTATCACTTACTTCTGTTATAAAAGAAAATTGCCGTATAAATAATGACCTCCTAGCAGTTTTTCATCCTAGAATAAACCCTACCCGCTCATGTACTCGTTCTCATCCATATCATTTAATAGAGAACAAGTTAAATGACGGCGATATTAGAGGTGCTGCGAGGTTGTTATTCTCCAATGATACCATAGCCGATAATACAGCTGAGACTTTAGAAGCTTTACATAAAAAGCATCCACCTCCTTCATCAACTTTTTGCCTTTCAGATTTACAAAATTGCATTCCAGTATCTGATACAGCTCTAAAATGTATAAATAAAGATGTTTTTGGTGCCTTATCATCATTCAAAAGTGGTTCGGCGCCTGGAATTGATGCCCTCTCTCCACAACACCTTAAAGATCTCACATGTGGTCGTTGTGGTGATATTGGGGACACTCTTCTTGATGATCTCACTGGTTTAGTTAATTTAATGTTATCCGGAAGGGTCCCAAATGAAATATCACAAATATTGTACGGCGCTAATCTCTGCGCTTTAAAAAAAAAAGATGGCGGAATAAGACCTATTGCTGTTGGCACCGTATACCGCCGCCTTGCTGCGAAGGTTTGCTGCAGAGCCAACAGAGATAAAATTAGAGATTTACTGCAGCCAACACAACTTGGTTTCGGCTCACGAGGGGGCTGTGAAGCTGCAGTACATTCGCTTAGGACCTTTCTGGATAATAAAGGCGGAGAGGTACTGCTAAAGGTAGATATAAAGAATGCTTTTAATTCAGTTGATAGGGGCGCCCTTTTGACACAAATTTTTGAAAATATTCCAAATTCTTCATATTTTTTATATCAATGTTATAGCAAACCTTCAAAATTAATGTATGGAAACAATTTGATTTATTCAGCTGTAGGGTGTCAACAGGGTGACCCTCTCGGGCCGGCCATCTTTAGCTTAGCCATTAATCCTATCATTAAGCGTTTGAAATCAAAATTTAACGTTTGGTATCTCGATGATGGGATTTTGGGAGGAGATGTGACCACTGTGTTAAATGATTTAAAACAATTAATAAAAGATTTTCATGCTATAGGTTTAGAACTAAATTTTTCGAAATGTGAACTATTTTTTACGGATACTTGCACAGCAAAAGATTTGGCTTTTGAAAATTTTAATAGTTTAGCCCCTAATATTAAACTTTTAGACAGTGGTT
This sequence comes from Ochropacha duplaris, assembly GCA_951361185.1. Classification (NCBI taxonomy): domain Eukaryota; kingdom Metazoa; phylum Arthropoda; class Insecta; order Lepidoptera; family Drepanidae; genus Ochropacha; species Ochropacha duplaris. Next base: position 10,299,094 of record OX592704.1, on the reverse strand, counting down.
CACTTCGACTGCTAGGTTCCCCCATCCTTGAAGAATCAGTTTCCACCTTTGTCGAGGAAAAAATTCAAAATTTTCAAAATGTTTCAGATCGTCTTTTAAAAATTAATAAACACATGGCCTTCACTATCATCAGATACTGTCTTTTTGTCCCAAAATTTGTGTATACTCTTAGGTGTTGTCCACTTTGGAAGTACCCCAATTTATTACAAGACTTGGACAATACCATTAGAGATACACTCATCTCAGTTTTTAATATAAATTTTGATAATCGAGGATGGTCACAAGCCTCTCTGCCTATTAGGCATGGAGGCTTAGGCATTCGCAAAATTTCTAGTGTGTCATTGCCAGCCTTTTTGTCTTCGGTCTATAGCACAGATGACCTTATAAAGCGCATACTCTCTGTTTCTTTTCAAAATGTTGAGGTATCTTGCTTGACCGAGGCCAGAATTTCATGGCAATTGGCCTGCCCGAACATTGAACTGCCCAAGGTCCCCTCCTCGCAGCGGCTCTGGGATGACCCTCTCTGTGAACTGGTACGGAATAATTTATTAGAAACGTCAACCAGTTCCGCAGATAGGGCCCGCCTCACAGCTGTTTTTGCTTGGGAATCGGGTCTTTGGTTGCAGGCCTTACCATCTTCACATATGGGTACACTTTTGGACTCCAACACTTTTAGATCCGCAGTATGTTTACGCTTGGGCTTGCCGATTTTCTCGTCACATCGCTGTCAGTGTGGCACTGCTGTCGATCAACTCGGTCACCACGGACTATCTTGCATCAAAAGCGCAGGTAGATATTCGAGACATGCTTGCCTTAATGATGTCATCCGTCGGGCCCTTACCAGCGCCAACGTAACAGCTATTTTAGAACCAAATGGCTTGTTTCGTGACGATGGTAAGAGACCCGATGGAATGACACTTATACCCTGGAAGATGGGTCGACCTTTGGTATGGGATGCCACGTGTGTTGATACCTTAGCACCGTCTCATCTTCCAGAGACAGTGGATAGGGCCGGTGGTGCAGCCATGTCAGCAGAGAGCCTCAAGCGGCGAAAATACAGTAACTTAGATACAAGTTACATGTTTGAGCCGTTTGGGGTTGAAACTCTGGGTCCGTGGGGGCCGAGTGCACACCACCTTTTCCGAGAAATGTCAAAACGACTGGTCGACGCATCTCGTGACCAGAATGCTGGCATATACCTCGCTCAACGAATCAGCATTGCCATCCAACGTGGCAATGCTGCCAGCATTCTGGGTACGTTGCCTACTGACAACGACTTTTTTATTTAGATTTTATATTATTAAATTGTAATTAAATTAAAGTTAAATTGTATACTTACTTAAATAAATCAGATTCAATTAGACTATTCCAAGGTCAATTTGAATAAGAATGAACTTACATATAAAAAACAGAACATCAACAAAACAGGGCAGCCAGTATTAATTTTAATAAAACGATAACATTATGCGGAAAACCAGGCAAAGCTTGGTAAAACGAACCCGTAATTTATGACAACGTCAATATTGGCTAGGTGCACGATTTACGAGCAGAAACACCATGTAATTTGCCTTATTAGAACCCACACATTTACGTCAGTGGACTGTGCACGTTGGTTTATACTTACAGGGAATGGAATTAAAACTAAAAATTGGAGAGCTATTCAGGTATTCGTAGAGTTTTTAGCTTTTATGAAATAGGGAACTTGATCATATCAAATTAATGATGTAAACTATATGGAGTTTTGTATGAAATACTGGCTTGTTGTTTTTGTATCATAAAAGAAGACCAGGCAGGCGGGTCGCCTATTGGTATTTAAATACCGTCGTCTGTATACATTTCCTGTACCAGGGGGATTGCCAATATGTTGTCGACGGCGATAAAATGTATAAGAGAATTAAGAATAAATTTATTTAAAATCAAATTATTTGACTGGTTGATGGAAAATTGTTTTTATAGCATGGAGGAATTTTTTCATTTCAAATATTGACATATAATTTAATTTTATCCAGCTTTTATTAATTGTTTTAACACTAATGTATTTAAATTGTAATTTTGTTTTTATTAAATGTTGTAAATTACTTATATAAAATAATATAATTAAACAAATATTTTGTATGCCAGTAATTGGTGAAACATGCTGCACCATACTTATTGTACTCCACCTATTCTGAACCATGTTTCAGACAAATAAAAAAAAATATGATTAACCTGTGTGCCAAATTTAATCAAAATCCGTTGATCAGTTTTTGTGTGAAATAGTGACAAACAGACACATATACAGGCTGTCCGTTAAGTAGTACGATAAACTTAAGGGGGGTTAGGTGGGAGGGTCACCTACCAAATTTACAAAAGTTACCATGATAAAAATGTCACCATTTTCGTCAAGATTCGAGATATCTCGAAAACGGTGACCTTTTTACTAAGGTCATTTATGTGTGTATGGTAGGTGACCTTCCCTCCTATCTTCCCCTTAAGTTTGTCGTAGGTACTACTTACCGGACATTCACGGTGGTAGGGTACTTTGTAGTACTCGACTGGCTGGCTACCACCCTCAAGTTGAAAATCTGTCGCCAAGCACCTGTTGGTGTGTTCCGGCAGTTGCACTTGAGAGCCTTTAAGGCATTGTAATAAGGTGTACAACATATTGGCAATCCCCTTGGTATTACTAATGTCTATAGGCGACGGTAGACACTTACCATCAGGTGACCCGTCAGGTTCGTTGTCACTTGTAGTACAAAAAAATAAAAAAAAATATATATATATTTTCACATTTAAGTAGTATAAATATTCGTAGTTAGAAGAAAACTAAAACGATGAATCATGATATTACAAAACACCAAATCTAATTATGTTTATAATCCCGTTCAGCTTACCTGATAGTCGCCTCTGTATCCATAGCCACAATCAACCACAATGTTTGGCTAATGCAGTTGCCGTGTCCGGCCCTTTTGTCCGTCACTCACTAGACTCACTAGGTATAACGGGAGTTTCCTTCCTTATTAGATATTTACTAAGACAAATGTGCTAACCATTTTAGGTGTATCTTGACTTTTAGGGTTGTAGGTATGGTAAGCTGTACGTCTGTTTATCATAGCTCCACGGGCTGGTTGGCGTGGTTGGTTAACACACTGCCTATCACGCCGCAGGTCGTGGGTTCGATTCCCATCCAGGACAGACATTTGTATGCATGAACATGTCTGTTTGTCCTGAGTCTGGGTGTAATTATCTATTTAAGTATGTATTTACAAAAAAAAAAAATTGTATATGTAGTATATCAGTCATCTGGTTTCCATAGTACAAGCTCTGCTTAGTTTGGGATCAGATAGCCGTGTGTGAGAAATGTCAGAGGATATTTATTTATTTATTTATTTATCTATGAGTTTATGTCGATCTTTGACACGTATAGATAACTAGATGTCTCCGGTTTCACCCGCGGTGCTAAGGGATCTTATCTTTTTCCGAGATAAAAAGTAGCCTATGTCCTTCTTCAAGGTTCCATCTCTATCTCTATGCGAAATTTCATCTAAATCGGTTCAGCGGTTTAAGCGTGAAGACGAAAGACAGACAGACACACTAGACCGAAACTAGTTTTCCGGCCGAAACAGAAACCGAAACCGAACTTTCGGTCGGACACTAATTATAATATTAGTATGGATTTTAACCACTACAAAGTTATGATAAAAAAAAACTCACAAAACGCTTTAAAATTCCCATATATTCATATCTTTGGGAAATAAAATAAAAGTTACAATACAAAAATATTCTCCCATCAAAATGGCACGTTGCGTAATAATTTCAAGCCAATACATCGACTACTTTTCGAGTTTTGCGGACACAAATATTCGGATGATTTTTGTATATACCTAAAGATTGTTTATAGGTTAGGGCTTTTTAAATCAATACTGGTACATTGTGCCCTTCATATAGACAGGTCATAAAAACAAAAGAACGCTCGTTAACAACTAAACTAAACCCCCTCGGGTTCTAACTATTGCATTCCCAATGAACCCCGCATCCACAACAATTGGAACACTCTGTATAACGAGTGCTGCGAACCACTCAATAATACTCGAGTTTATTGCGCAGGAGTATTCTGTTAGTTATCGATCATATCCTCGGACTATAAATAAATAATATATAAACATCCTCGGACATTTTTCACACACGGCTATCTGATCCCAAACTAAGCTGAGCTTGTAATATGGAAACCAGATCACTGATATAATACATATACTACTTTTTTTTAAATCAATTAAAAAATCAATTTAAAAGTTACAACATTTTTAATAAAGTAGAAACCAAAGTTTCAGAAGGTGACCTGAAGGGAGCCGCTAACCTCCTTTTCTCCAATGATGTTGTTGCTCCAGATTCTCCTGAAACACTCTCGGCCCTTATTGAAAAACATCCTCCTTCGACTCCACTTCACCTCCCGTGCTCCGAACCAGATAACCTAATCACGAACACTAAAGAAGTCTTTTCAGCGTTGATGTCTTTTAGAAATGGCTCTGCCGGAGGACTAGATGGCCTTTCTCCCCAGCACCTTAAAGATCTTGTGTGCAACCATACTGGGGACGCCGGTAGGGCTCTTCTTTTAGATATCACCAATCTAATAAATTTTATGCTTTCTGGTAAGGTGAACTCTGAAATTACACCGATAATTTACGGTGCCAACTTATGTGCTTTAAAAAAGAAAGATGGAGGTATTAGGCCCATAGCTGTTGGCACCACCTTAAGAAGAATTGTTTCAAAAATTTGCTGCAGACATATCCTCCCCGAACTTTCTAAAAAATTTCAACCAATTCAACTCGGCTTTGGTTCAAGGGGAGGTTGTGAAGCTGCAGTACATGCACTCCGAACTTATCTTCAAACAATAGATAGCAGTGAAGTGGTGTTGAAATTGGATGTTAAAAATGCTTTCAACGCTGTTGACAGATCCGCTCTGCTGAATGAAGTTAAAAATCACACACCGGGCATCTTTAACTACATCACGCAATGCTATGGCTCCCCGAGCATTTTGAGTTATAAAAATAACATTATTCATTCAGCAGTCGGCTGTCAACAGGGTGACCCACTCGGCCCAGCTGTTTTTAGTCTCGCAATTCATCCAATCATTTCATCCCTTAAGTCAAAATTAAACTTGTGGTATTTAGACGATGGCACCCTTGCAGGCGATGCTGAATCAGTTTTAACAGACCTAAACTGTATTTTAAATTCATTCTTTTCCATAGGTCTTTCTTTAAATTTTTCGAAATGCGAACTTTTTCTTCCAGACTCTATAACTCCCGCAAACAGAGACATTTTAATCAATAAATTTAATATTTTGGCTCCAAACATCAAAATTTTAGATGGTAAATCACTTCGCTTGCTGGGTGGCACCTATTCTAAATGACTCTATGAAACCTTTTTTGGATGAACAAACGTCAAAATTTAAAGATATTTCAGATCGCCTTCTTAAAATTAATTCACACATGGCTTTTCACATCATCCGTTATTGTCTTTTCGTTCCTAAATTCATGTATGTCATGAGATGCTGCCCTTTTTGGAAATTTGGAAATTATTTGGCTACTTTAGACGATTCGATTCACGAAATCCTGGTCAAAATCCTAAATTGTCCTCTTAATGACAAATCTTGGTGCCAGGCTTCATTACCCACACGTTTTGGCGGCCTTGGCATTAGAAAAATTTCTAGCATATCACTACCAGCATTTTTATCTTCCAGCCACAGTACGACTAAACTCTTCAAAAAAATTTTACAAAATTCTTTAGGCGACATTGAAATTTCATACTGTGCGGAAGCTAAATCTGCTTGGATTACAGCTTGTCCGGGTGAAAGCCTTACCGAAAACCCCAAAATTCAAAGACAGTGGGACGAGCCACTCTGCAAACAGGTTCATTTGAGCCTTTTAAATAACTCTGCGAGTCTTGCAGAGCGAGCTCGTCTTCTTGCTGTCTCCGAGAGAGAATCAAGTTACTGGCTTCAGGCTTTGCCATCTGCCAACGTCGGCACCTTATTAACAAATTCGACTTTTTCACTTTCTGTAGGTCTGCGACTGGGCTCGTCCATCAATGAGCCCCACCGCTGCCCGTGTGGGGAGAGCGTCGATGTTTTCGGCCATCACGGTCTTTCTTGTCACCGTAGCGCTGGTCGGCTGTCCCGACACGCTGCCATTAATGACATTATCCGCAGGGCCCTTGCCACCGCCAACGTGCCGGCTTTACTTGAGCCGAACGGTATCGCACGTGACGATGGCAAGAGGCCCGACGGGATGACTTTAATACCCTGGAGTAGAGGAAAACCTTTGGTCTGGGATGCAACGTGTGTAGACACACTAGCTCCGTCGCATCTTCAGTCCACCTCCAGGGCATCAGGTGCAGCGGCTTCAACAGCGGAGAGTTCCAAAAGGCGCAAATATGCAGCACTCAGCAACGGCTACATATTTGTACCTTTTGGAGTAGAAACTATGGGACCGTGGGGGCCTGAAGCACGACAGTTTTTTAAGGAACTGTCGACGCGCCTCATAGATCTGTCTGGTGACCAGAGGGCTGGTTCTTACCTCGGACAAAGGATAAGCCTTGCTATCCAACGAGGTAACGCTGCCAGCCTTCTGGGCACTTTACCTACGGGCAGCGATTTGAACTCGATATTCTATTTATAATATTATATCGAGTTTAAAATGTATAATAGAATAAGCAAGGTATGTATAATTTGTAAATATTTTTATTTTATTGATTATATTATACATAATTCTAAGTAAAAAAAAAAAACAATAATTTATGTTACTTTTTGTAAATACATACGTAAATAGATAATTACACCCAGACTCAGGACAAACAGATATGTTCATGCACACAAATGTGTGTCCTGGATGGGAATCGAACCCACGACCTGTGACGTGATAGGTAGTGTCTTAACCAAACACGCCAACCGGCCCGTCAAATAAAAAATCATATCGATGAGTTAAGAGAGAGTGATATCGGAGGAGATACGAGACGGTGAGGATACGAGCTCCGATCCTCCCGTTTACCCAGCACCAGCAGCGACAGGTAGAAAGACCGTGGGGTTTTAGTCAGTAGGAGTCTGACATAAGAGGATTTCCCCACGTAAAATAGGCAAAGAAGCAGTTCTAATGAAATTGGCTTTCGCTTAGCACAATAAAATGTACGAACTTCAAGATCCCGTCAAACCTACTTCCTCAAAGAGCATTGAACTGCGTTTCTTCTCCTGACAGGTCTTTATTTGGAAATGGTGGTAACGATAGCAATAAAAGGTAGCAAAAACGGTAAAATTATGTTCAATAAGTGTCCCAAAATTGATAAAGATAAGATAAGATAAAAAAGCATTTATTGGACACACAAAAAAAACAATAGAAATTAAAAGTAAGTAAGACACTATGTGGGTCCAAATGGCCCCAGCTCAGCGCTGATTTTCGGCTGAAGCCAAGCGGCTGAATAAAACATTTTGAGTTTAGGTACTATTACAAATGTGAAAATTGATGTTTGTTAGTCTTTCACGATTTTGATGAAACTGGCTCACAGGTAGATCATATCACGGAATAAAACATAAGATACTTTTTATCCCAGGAAAAGAAAAGATCCCTCGGGAACGTTTGACGGAACTGCACCTTAAAATTCACCGCCAGAGAAAAAAATTGAGGAAAGCGAGTGAAGCCGCAAAGCAGAGAACTAGTATTAAATAGAATTAGGGCGCGCACGTCAACGTCACCGATCATGAGTGACAGACAAACAGACGAAAACAGCGGATATTGTAGACACGTGCTGCAGTCATTGTGTTCAACCCTATTCTACAGCTAGGGCGCCGGCGGGGGCGTTACTTACTATTTGCCTATTGAGTTGAGAAAAGAAAATAACTCTGTATTAAAAAAAAATATAGCACAATGTGACCTAAACCCGCACTTTACGCACGCTTTTCCGTGACCTAAGTTGCCTATTTCTGCACTGAGAAGCGTGCGTAAAGTGCGGATTTATGTCACACTTGCCGAAGTTGTCTATTATTGCACGGCGTTTAGCACCCTTCACGCCGCATAATAGGCTACTTAGGTCACGCGTATCGTAATATACTAATATATTTTTACTAGCCTTCAGGTTTGCCCGTGGTTTCGACATGTTTTCGAGATCAAAAGAGTACATAACACTCAAGGATAATAGCTACCAAATTGTGAAAGTATTTTCAAAATCGGTTCAGTAGTTTCGGAGATTATCTCCTACGAACTTGCAAACGTTACCTCTTTATATCATTATATTTATTACTAGCACAAGATTTAAATACCAGTTGAGAGCCCTAAGCGCTCGCCGAATAGTCCGTGTGAGGGTGTCTATGGTCCCTCAAACCTCCACCCCCTCCCCCAAAAAAAACAAAACAAAATCATTCCTAAGTAAATAAAAAAATTGTTTAGGAACGCATAGAGAACAAATATAGAAAGAATTACACTACACAATCTTTAAGTACCCTGTTAAGCTTATTATTTAACCCCTTAGCTTGCAGATGGCCCAAAACTACCTACCAAAAACATAGGATTCCAGATTTGAATTTTGATATGGGGACGCCTTAAACCCTGTGAAAGAACAAGCAACTTTTTCAAATGAACTTTTACAAAAAAAAATCTCCGAATCGAAAATCGACTCCAAAAAGAACTGTTTATAAATATTAAATAGATATATAAATATCAATAATTTTGTTGATTGTCCTTTAAGGCTCTTGCTTTGAAATTTAAATATTATTCTTTACTTTTTAGTTTGTTTGTACATAGGTATAGGTTACAGTTTTTGTTTTTTATTTTTAAAAATAATTTTATTTTTCCATTTTTAAAGTTTATTCCTTATTATATGTTATCCTAGGCAAAACTAGTTTGTCCTGAAATCGTCTAACTCGAACTAGTCTGGCCGGTAAAATATAATATATAACTAGCGGGCCCGGCAGACGTCGTCGTCCTGCCCTGAAATTGAAACAAATCTTGGAACTCGATTCCAGCGCCACCTACCGGGTCCAATTGCATTTTAAAACCATCGAAGAACCCATTGAAGTATACACACGAAATTTCATCCAAATCCAAAAAGTCATGCTCACTCACTGAGGTTTATCAAGCAAGATATTAAATTTTTTTTTTTGTTGATTTTCTCAAAAAGTGGTGAATCAATTTCGATAAAATTTAAATGGGACCACCTCTGAAGTATGATCTACCAAACAAAAAAACTACCAAAAAAAAAACAAAAGAATCATCAAAATCTATTCATAATTGGCAACATCATTGGTAACAAACATACAAAAAAAAACATACAGTCGAATTGAGAACCTCCTCCTTTTTTTAAGTCGGTTAAATAGAAATAGAAGTCCAAGCCTAAAATCTAGGTCCGACGAAGTCACAGACAAAATTTGGGTCATTATAAAATTAGTTTAAAAAGCTAGAAGTAGAAAGTGTAGCAAGTAGTTCTAATAGTTTATTTAGATTTCTATGTGTTTCTTCATGTGTTTTTTCCTGTTCTGCACATATATTACTCTGTTTGTGAAGGAAAATGTGGGATGAATAAAGAAATACCTCATTTGAAGGTAAATGAGGAAAAAATATATCTGTTTTGTTCAAAATGTGTTTGCGTGACTACCTTACTTTGCGCAGGTATATTAATGTGATTTAACTGATGTACTATATATTAGATTTTTTTTAAAAATAAATACTAAAATAGATAATTACACCAGACTCAGGACAAACAGACATGTTCATGCACACAAATATCTGTCCTCGATGAGAATGGCATCTGTGATCAGCTAGCACGCTTCTCCTGAACGATAATACGACCCCTCACTGCACACAGGCGATGATAGCTCAGTGGTAGTGACGTCGGATACCGCGGCGAAGGTCTTGGGTTCGAATCGTACAATGAGCTTGAGCTTACGGTGAAGGCAAAAATCGTGAGGAAACCATAGCACGGTGGTAGGGTACTTTGTAGTACCCGACTGGCTGGCTACCACCCTCAAGTTGAAAATCTGTCGCCAAGCACCTATCGGTGTGTTCCTACAGCTGCACTTGAGAGTCAGTTCCCATCTCTTTTCCAAAAGTGAAAAAAAAAATGGATTGTATAAAAAAAATAAACAAACACAGCTCACTTAAAAACCCCAGAAACTGGAATTCTATTTCAATGAGAAAACTAAAAAAAACCCCGCTCCTAATGGAAATACTAAATTTGAAACACGATAAACGATAATGCGCCCTGCCCTGCGCACGCGACTCAATTGTGTTCTATTTTAGTATAATTGTCTTTATTCTGCGCAAGCGCGTATCCGGTCGGCTGTTTACTCAGCGAGGGGTACATTACATACGTATAAATAGCTATGCCCCTCTTCATTGAGTGCAGATTTTACTGTTCTTTGCCTTCATCTGCAAAATGTGTCTTCGATTCCTTATTATACTTAAGTCTAGCTGTCTCCCACGGTTTCACCCGCGCTCCCGTGGGATCTTATCTTTTTCCGGGATAAAAATAGCTTATGACACTCACAAATAACGTGGCTTTTTATTGGTAAAAGAATTTTCAAAAGCGGTTCAGTAGATCCAGAGATACCCCCTACAACCTCACCACCTCACAAACTTTACCTCTTTATAATATTAGCATCGATTGAAGATTCTGATAAATTACTTAGTATCAATGACTAAATATCCATTTATTAGGTGCAGAAATTACATTTCATGATTTTTGGTCCCCCACCTCGTCCTTGCCAAAGGTGGTCACACTTGTTGACCCCCCTTTGACACTTTAAATTTATTGATAACTTCCTTAACTCCGCAAGCTGCACTTATGGTAGAATTGACTCTACCACCGGTTCGGAATACACTTAAACTGAGAAGACTCCGGCATGGAAGTCTTAAAAGGTCGAGCAATAGATATACAGTTCTCAACCTCACAGTGGTACACCACGAAAGATAAAGAACATCATCATGGCTTTCGGAGACCCTAAAAGGATCGTCGGTCCACCGTGTGGGAGGCCTGGAGATAAAGAACAATATCAGTTAATAATTGGACCGAGTCACAGATCTACCAAGGAACCTTTGGATGACGGGATTTGCAAATGGATAGTCTTTTTATTAATCGACTAGCTTTCCGCCCCGCGGTTTCATCTGCGTATCCTTTGAGATTGAATTTCAAAAAATCTTTCTTAATCCTCGTCTACATCTTAAAAACATTACCTGTGAAAAAAAAACAGCTTTCTAGGTCTAACACTGGGCGTTGATGAGTCAGTCCTTCTCATTTTTTATACCAAGAAACGGAAATAACTCCTAACTTTGAACCCCCGTTTCACCCCTTCAGAGGTGGAATTATAGGAAACGCTAAAACACGATCTTGGTTCTAGCTTCAAAAAATGGCTGACTTCCATACAAACTTTCAACCCCCGTTTCACCCCCTCAAGGGTAGAAATTTAAAAAACGCTAATATACGTGTTTCTTTATTTTTAATTGTTAGTCTAAAAACAAAGTTTCATGGTTCTAGCTTCAAAAATGATGCGACTTCCATACAAACTTTCAACCCCAGTTTCACCCCCTCAGGGATAGAAATTTAGAAAACACTAATACACGTGTTTCTTTATTTTTAATTGTTAGTCTAAAAACAAAGTTTCATGGTTCTAGCTTCAAAAATGATGCGACTTCCCTACAAACTTTCAACCCCACTTTCACCCCCTTAAGGGTTGAATTTTAGAAAACTCTAAAATACGTGTTTATTTATTTTTAATTGTTAGCCTAAAAACAAAGTTTCATGGTTCTAGCTTAAAACAATCGCGGACTTCCATACAAACTTTCAACCCCCGCACGAGGCGTAACGAGCGCGTTGCGGACTTTGCATAAACCTTCTTACTCCTCTATTGAAGAACATCATGCTGTAATCTCTAGTGAAAACCTCTACACGGAGCTCATTCCACAACCTGATCGTGCGCGGGAGAAAGAAGCCTGTAGCTATTCTAGCACAAATAGCTGTTGTTTTATTTGTGAATCAATTTCATCAGTCCAGCGGGCGTCTTCTTGACCTTGAACTACGAACACATTGGATTAGTTTCTTAAGGCATGAACCATCTATAGTCCTTCTTCTTTGAATTTGATGAATTGCTTAAAATCTGCTGTGGAATTGGGAAAATTGATTCCATTTTAACTATTTTGCTCTGGTGGCATTTTAAGGGGTCATATGACCTACTGGATGCAAACATCTCAGGGTTTTATCCAAGCAGAATTATGTCACTTTACATGCATTCCAACTAATCAGTGACAGTCTGTCATGTTGACGCGCGATAAGACGTCACCCTTGCCTTATAAACACATAAGTTGTTAAATCCAGCTAACCTCGTATCTATGGGTGGCATCAAACAAAGATAATCGCCCATAAATCTAACGGGGTCTGTCTGATATGGGATATATCTTATGTAGGGGAGCTCCAGTACTTATTGCTTTTAGATTACTTTTATTTGTTGTTTTTATTAAACTGTTGTTTGTTTTGTTTATTTGTTTGCTATTGGAGATGCTTTGGTATAGGACAGGGGTCGGCAAACTTTTTGGACAAAGAGCCAGATTCCAGAAAAATATCGACTTCTCGGAAGCTCAAAGAACCGCAGTTTTCTATTTTAGGTTTTTCACTGTATTCCTAATTTTAATATGGATATAGTAAACTGTGTTTGGGTTCGAAATAAAGACAATTATTTGGCTCGCAGTATTTACTAAATATTTGATCACATATGTACCAAAAAGAATATTTTGAGGGGAACTTGAAGAGCCGCAACTGACCCTTCAAAGAGCCGCATGCGGCTCACGAGCCGCGGTTTGCCGACCCCTGGTATAGGATATAAACGCTCCAAAATTGGGAAGCTAACAAGCTAATTAGCCTACTTTGACCAGGGTCGCGTCGGCGGCATCAACGGATGCACCTCATGAGTTTAATTAAAAGTAAAAGTTGACCCGAAACAGCTAAAAATGCCATCGTGTGCTGGATCCTCGGATAATGTAGTGTGGATATTGCAATATTAAGTAATTTATGTGTGCGTTAGAGTGCCATTTGTCTGATTTTTTTTAAGATCGAATGTTGTGTACTAAGTTATTTTTTCTAAAATAATTTTGAGCCATCAATGGTTCAGCATTTTTTCACGAGTGATCGACCTCCAGATCTTTGATTGATTCCACATGTTTTTATGCTCATGTTTAACTGCAAAATGCGACATAGTGTAATCCTGCTAAAATATTATTATGTACCTATATTCTACTAATATTATAAATGTGAATTTATACCATACCCTGGAAAAATCATTGGATATTTTTTATCCCGGGAAAAGATAAGATACCTAAGGGACGCGGGTTAAAACGCGAGGGACAGCCAGGGAATAAATCCTATTTTATAGCCAACTTAATAGGTATCAGACAATTAGGTTATCCAAAAAAAATAATACATCAAATACGCCCCACCTTATGATAATACGACTACCAGATCCCATATGCTTATTTAATCATTAAACTAATTACCATAGACGATATATCAAGCCCAGGTGTTGCCCGCTCGATAAATCGTTTCGGTCAATGCGGTACCCTAATTAACTGGGCCCTGGGGTCTATCAAAGGGGTCTAGGGTACATGGGTGTCGAAATTTTGTTTATGTAGCGCGTGCCGCAGTTTTAACATATGGTTAAAGTTAATTGAAGTTTTAGTTTGGAGTGTAACAGGGGCGCGAAATAATGGGCTAGTGCGAATGTAATTATGGGTTTAAGGATATATTTGAAATACATTTTCACGGACATTTTGAAGGAATAATAAATATTATGTCGCGGGGCTTTAACACAAAAATTTTAGCTTGTATTATGGAAACCAGATACTGATATACTGCATAATAGGGATGTTGGAATTTTAGTCAAAATTTAATACTTTTTCCGCCAACGCATCAATTCAGCCTGGCCATCCTAAGAGGAAACGCTGCCTGCTGGGAACGTTGCCGATCGGCAGCAGCGGCAGCCTTGAGGAAGTAAAGAGAAATATTTTCTAATAGCTTGTATATTTTGGACATTTGTTGTAAATAAATTGTAAATATAGATATTTTGTTACAATAATATGAGATAATATCCTGCCCGAGCATAGATTTTGCTACATATATGAATTTAGTTAGCAAACATTTTTAAAAGTCACTGATTTGATAACATTACGTCAACAATTATTACGTGACATTTAGTATTTTTGAGTCAGGATATCCTTGTTACCTAAGTATATCCTGGAAAGAGATAAAAGGATGGCTAGCCTACTCGTGGAGAGCTTTTGAATCGTAGACCACTCGTCTGGATGGGCACCCGATAAAGCGATACAAATTTTAGCTGGATACACATTTTTAGTATCATTTTAAATTTTTATGAAAAATTTTGCTTTTATTATTATTATCATGTCTACGTCTTATGGTCCTGATTGACAGTCAGTGTTTATTTTTATAATTATGTTGTTCGTATAATAAACTGTGTATTCACTCAAATATACATTGAAAAATCTCGGTATTAATATAAAATTACAACAGAATAATACTGCCTAATTTCAATGTTGCTCAAATGTTTTATTTTAACTTTCGACGCATCATTAAACTAAAGTTTAAAAACATTACGCCGGATTAAGCGATAACGGCAACATTTCATTACATCTTTGTGATCAAACAGAATTTGCTCAACAAGCTAAACATTTTAAGCCACCTATATAATTTACATATAAAAAGTGTTTAAGCCTATGAAGTGGATTATTCCTCACTACAACTACAAATATTGGTAGTTTGCCACCGATCACCCTGCGTCGCGCGGCCTGCGGGTATAATTCCAAAAGCCATTTGTTTCAGTGCAGCGATAAAATTTGTTATAGACCAGCGTACGTTCCCGCACTTTTTATAATCTTCTTTATTTGATAGCTGTATATACAGGGTGTCCGGTAAGTACGACAAACTTTAGGGGGGGATAGGTGTAATAGGTGTAAGTTGTTTTTGAAAAGAGTCATTGCTGAGTTTATTGCCGGCTCTTCTCAGCAAAATCAACCTTCCGAACCGAGCATTCATAAGTGCCTGTGAAGGCCTATTTGGAGGAATAAATATTTCATTTCATTTCATTTACCAAATATATAAAACCGGCCAAGTGCGAGTCGGACTCGCGCACGAAGGTTTCCGTAAAAACGGAAAGAATCACGTTTGTTGTATGGTAGCCCCCCTTAAATATTTATTTTATTTTGATTTTATTATTTATTTTTTAAAAGTAAAAATACAACTGAGTATTTTGTGAATATTTCAAGTG
Organism: Ochropacha duplaris; assembly: GCA_951361185.1. NCBI lineage: Eukaryota > Metazoa > Arthropoda > Insecta > Lepidoptera > Drepanidae > Ochropacha > Ochropacha duplaris. The sequence continues at coordinate 10,283,805 of OX592704.1, read as the reverse complement.
CCTACCTGTTGCCATTATTGATATCGGGCAAAAAAAGCGCGTTTGTTGTATGGTATGTATGTTTTTAGTATTTGTTGTTATAGCGGCAACAGAAATACATCATTTGTGAAAATTTCAACTGTCTAGCTATCGCGGTTCTTAGCCAGATACAGCCTGGTGACAGACAGACTGACAGACAGCTAAGTCTTATAATAGGGTCCCGTCTTTACCCTTTGGGTACGGAACCCCAAAAACGACCTTATTTTCGAGAAATTCAATATCTAAAATACATAAAAAACTGAAACATCAAAATATCTCGAAAATGGTATTTTTGCATATTTGGTAGGTAATCCGCCCACATATCTCCCTCTTAAGTTTGTCGTTCTACTTTCCGGACACCCTGTATATATACCTACGTTTTATTAACCACAGCTATATAATGTTGGGGCGGACGGAACTTATCATAGTAATAGTGTTCCAAAAGTGTGTGTTGTCGGTCTGTCGACGCAGCAACCGAGTAACAGATCATCAATGTAAATTTTTGCACAGCGACAGTTTATGAGCCCGAGTCACATAGACTTCCTTTTATGATTAAAACGCGGTGACTACCCGTGGTATTAACTCGCCAATACCACGACAATTTACAATCGCTTATCTCTTTTCTAAAATGCATGGCAATGATAGCTCAGTGGTAGTGACGTCGGCGAAGGTCGTGGTTCGAATCCTACAATTAGTTTGAGCTTTCAGTGATGGAAAACATAGTTAAGAAAGCATAGCACGGTGGTAGGGTACTTTGTAGTACTCGACTGGCTGGCTACCACCCTCAACTTGAAAATCTATCGCCAAGCATCTATTGGTGTGTTCCGACAGCTGCACTTGAGAGCCAGTTACCATCTAGGCTTTGTGTGCTTGCCACCTTCGGCCACATCATCACTTACCATGGTGAGATTGTGGTCATCACAAGCTTATCCAGAATAAAAAACTGGTTCAGTGATGACATAGGTTAAGCTGTATAAAGTTAACTGCAACTTTTCCTGTAACACAAAACTTTCCTAAAGCTTCAGTACACTCCCGAAGTCAAGCACGTAACGTTCAAAAGCTTGAGCAAAAAGCTCTGTGCTGTTAGGTTGCGGTCACGGTGAGGAGCGACAGCGATTTAAGTTTTTTTTTATCTTTGTATTATTTAGTAAATGATAAATATATATATGAATGCTAAACTAAGCAGAGCTATGGAAACCAGATAACTGATATACTACATAATAATAATATTTTTAAATACATACATAGGTACCTATTACACTCAGACTTCAGGAGAAGCAGACATGTTCATTCACACAAATGTCTGTCCTGGATGGGAATCGAACTTAAGGCCTGATTATGGTGTTGAATGTTGTGGTAAAATTACTGTGTACTCCCTACTCTAGTACCACTGAAATAAGATTATGCACGCTTTTAATTCCAGTGTTTTATTGATAATCCTACTAATATTATAAACGCGAAAGTTTGTTTTTCTGGATGTATGTATGTTTGTTACTCTTTCACACAAAAATGGCTTGGAAACTTGGCACACAGGTAGTCCATATCCTGAAATAAAACATTGGATACTTTTATCCCGGGAAAAGATAAGATCCCTCAGGAATGCGGGTGAAACCGCGGGGACAGCTAGTAATATTATACCTAAATGTGAAACTTTTTGGTTTGTGACCCAAGCTTGAGTAAATTTTATATATAGGTAGACTATAGTATGGAGAAAAACGGTGCTATTTACCCTGGGAAAACAGTCATGTCCCTAGAAAGAAAGAAAGAAAGAAATACATTTATTCTTGACAACACACAACATTACATTAAAATAAAGAAAAAGAAATAACATAAAAAGACAAGACAAACAAACAAACAATAATGTAATGTTGCGTGATGCCAGGAATAGGTCTCGACTCAGCATAAAGCTAAGGCTAAAAGAAGCCCTCGCGCTGATTTTCAGTCGAGGCCTACGTCCATGACATCACGAACATGTAGTGACGGACAAATGACCAAAAAATATAAACAAATGAGAAAATTAAAAATAAACATTAGGTACATAACGTAACGTACGAACAAAGGACATACAAATAACACTACTCATCATTCTAAATCACTAATAACATTATATAGAGGAAAAAACCTCAAAAACTACTGGACTGATTTAAAAAAAAAATATGTAAACGAAGTTATATAAGTTATATAAGTCGAGAGAGTATATATATATATATATATAAATAGAAATGAAAATATCTGGCTTGCTTTCTATAAGAGAGAGAGAGAGAGAGAGAGACAGGTCAACGCACATTTGACACTACAAAAGTGTCGTGTCAATTTTTCGTAAGAATTTTTTTCCGTCTAGCCCCCTTTCACAACGCGCGATAAGGAACTTCGTTCCAAAAAAAAAAAAAACTTTCACCATTAGAATGCTACGTTATCCCTGAGTTAATTAATGGCCATAATTTTACCCTAGACTCTGTCCTTACATAATACTATAGTTGAATTGTTGTTGAACACAAAAAATATATGAACTTTTATTTAGCATAAGCTGCCCCATAGACGTAGTACCGCCCAAAAAAATATAATTGAAAACATCACGTTCAGTTTTCACCTAATTTTACAATTTTCCCGGCAAATTTTACTTTGTCTAAAACCTTATTCCTAGTTACACGAATACCCTTCTTAAATGGTGCACTTTTGCGAGCGAGCAGACGTTTTTTTTTATAATAGATATTTCTCGAATTTATTTATCATAGCTTCGTTATCAAATAACGAAGGTACTAACATTCAGTATTTGATACATAATTTGGCCATAACAGATTAAGTTTCCGTAGTGTAGCGGTTATCACGTGTGCTTCACACGCACAAGGCCCCCGGTTCGATCCCGGGCGGAAACATTCACTTTTGCATCATTTTTTGCTTGAAGTCTGGACGCGTCATAAATATGTATGTTCTAAGGTACTGTAGGTTGCATTTATTTTATATAATCTCGGTACAAGGGTAGCTACGACTGTTAGGATGATGCATCTTTTCGGTTTAAGAGTTTTCTTGACCTTAAAATAAAAAAATTAAAAATGTTATATTTTTATCGATGAAACGAGTACCTAATGTAAAAGTTCAGTGGAGTTTCGGACCTCCGCGGTCCAAACAAAGAGTGTAAATAAAGTATGCTTCGTTGCTAACCATACAGGAATAAAACTAAGTTCAAAACTAACTACAAATTGTCGATTGAATATTTTTTTATCATCATAATTTGTATCATACTTGCATCAAGGCGATGATAGGTCAGAGGTAAGTGACGTCGAATACCGCGGCGAAGGTCGTGGGTTCGAATCCTACGATGAGCTTGAGCTTTCGGTGAAGGAAAACATCGTGAGGAAACCACAGCACGGTGGTAGGGTACTATGTGGTACTCGACTGGTGTGTTCCGGCAGTTGCACTTGAGAGCCAGTTGCCCTTGCCCTTAAGGCATTGTAATAAGGTGTACAACACGTTGGCAGTCCCCCTGGTATTGCTAATGTCTATAGGCGACGGTAGTCACTTACCAGTGACCCGCCTGCCTCGTTGTCACTACTGACAAAAAAAAACAAAGTTTAGGATCAAATCTATTGAAGTTACCATCGGTAAGTAAGTCAGCCTTCGACTGAAACCGAAAAACCGAAAAATCTTGTAAACACCATATTCAAACAAATAAATAATTAGGTATATTTGTATTTGAAAAGAATCAACAACTAACTTATACTAGTTGTTTTATCTAGGTTAGACTAGCCTCCGTCTGATCCTTCCTGAGATATTATTATAGTATCTGCTTGAGTTTGTTGTTTATTAAGTCAGTCATAACTAAATTCTATAGATTACTATTTTTGCCGCCATAACACGTAAATATTGTCAGTGAGACTAGATAAATAATAATTATTGAATGTAATAGGTGTAAGTTGTTTTTGAAAAGAGTAATTGCTGAGTTTATTGCCGGCTCTTCTCAGCAAAAACAACCTTCAACCGAGCATTTAGAGTCTGACTATTCATAAGTGCCTGTGAAGGCCTATTTGGATGAATAAACAATTTCATTTCATTACCTACAATATAATTAATTTATAAGCCAAATTTTGAGTTGTGATTGAAACAACCGAAATTGGATCCTGGACCTGTTTGTTGCCGCTTCCGCTCCCGCTTCCGCTTCCGCTCCCGCTCCATCACTAAGTCCGCACCTTAATGAAGTAAGAGGCAAAGGCTTTGTTGCAAAAGGCTGCATGCCTTTGACGCTAGTTGGACATTGTTCTTTTGAGTCTGTCACGTCACTGAATTGGAGGAAACTTATTAAAACATTCCTTCTAATATAGCTATTTATTTTGTTATTCGGCTAATTAATCCTGAAATTATAGAATAAATGATCGAGGACTCCGTGGTCTAAATTCATGTTCAGATATTTTTTTCATCCATTTTTGATTAAATGGATGCACGGTGGTAGGGTACTTTGTAGTACTGGCTGGCTACCACCCTCAAGTTGAAAATCTGTCGCCAAGCACCTATCGGTGTGTTCCGATAGCAGCACTTGAGAGCCAGATCCCATATAGGCTTTGTGTGCTTACCACCTTCGGCCAGATCATTACTTACCATGGTGAGATTGTGGTCAAACACATGCTTAAACCGAATAAAAAAAAATGTAGCTAGTAAGTTATACCTTTCCTCAGAAACGGGAATTTGTAAGTATGTATGCCTGTTGCCCTAGAAAAAATATCTAACACTGATTGCACTACACTACTGCACTTGTTTAACATCTAAAAATACCCAAAAACAGCGAATACGTGGCGAATACATTGTAAAATTCATCCTTTTTTATGATTTCGAATGTCCAATCTATTGACAAAGAGTAGATCTTTTGATAGTGTGTATTTATGACGTCACAAGACGGTATTACTATATATATATTTTTTTATATTCGATAGGCTTGTGTTTGACCACAATCTCACCATGGTAAGTGATGATGTGGCCGAAGATGGTAAGCACACAAAGCCTAGATGGGAACTGGCTCTCAAGTGCAGCTGTCGGAACACGCCGATAGGTGTTTGGCGACAGTTTTTCAACTTGAGGGTGGTAGCCAGCCAGTCGGGTACTACAAAGTACCCTACCACCGTGCTATGGTTTCCTCACGATGTTTTCCTTCACCGAAAGCTCAAGCTAATTGTAGGATTCGAACCCACGACCTATATCTATATACTGTGGTATTACAACTCCATATTTAACGTTTTCACATTTTATAAAAATAAGCTGATTAGTTATATCAGTTGACGTCTCTGTTAGGTAGTTATAAAAGTTAGTAATCATTGACAACATTTTAATAGATGCGCCTCATTTTGTTGCTAACTTCATTTCAGTCGCAATAACTAAAAAGTTACTCAAGATATGTTAAAAGATAGAAGGATGTTACGGAATAATAAAGATTAAAATCCACCGCTCGTTGGAGGCATCCGTAAAAAAAGTGTGGCATAAAGTTTTTTTTACCGTTTCGCCAACGATCTTAGCGAACCGTTTTATTATATTCATAGGCAGAGTTTTTTGCACCTTTTCCTTTATTTTTATCATAAATGTAAGTTATAGGAATCCCTTCGCAGCTTACTCTTAGCTTACCACTAGAAAATATGGCAAGTTCTGCGAGATATCATTAAGGGTGTTTCAGACAACGTTTGAAACGGTTCCGTGACTTTTGGATTGTTTGGAATTTGTTTAAAAAAATATATATTTTATTTTTAGTTTTTTCCAAACTTTTCGTTGTTTCTCCTTCCAAAGAAAGGTTTCTCCTTTTTTTCATTACGGTAAATGATCTACCTGATAGTGAATGGTTAGTGGTAACCATGTTAAGATCTGGTGTCCGTAGTGTAGACCAATGTAGAAAAGAAGGAATTAGGAAAAAAAATGTTTATTTATGTTATTATAAGTTTTATTCTATGTTATTTGTACAAAAAAACTAAAAATATAAATTGAACGTTGTTTTTGTTAATTTCCACATAGTAGCCAACTAGGTAGTTTTAATTTAAAAAAATTGAAATATCTAGGTAAAAACATTTCCCTGAAATGTACACCATTCAATAAGAAAGTAGGTAGGTATGTATTTACACAATCAAAGCAGTTGCCCTTGCCCTTAAGGCATTGTAATATGGTGTACAACACGTTGGCGTCCCCCGGTATTGCTAATGTCTATAGGCGACGGTAGTCACTTACCATCAGGTGACCCGCCTGCCTCGTTGTCACAAGTGACATAAAAAAAAAAAAAGCAGATATTATAATGTTATTCAATTAAATACGCCGCCAAAAGACAGATACCAACATAAAATATTTTAAATAGATTACATTTTTTACAAAAGAAAAACATGGCAATGGAGATAAATGGGGTCAAATAATAAAGACGCTACGCATACTTTTTATAAATATCTTATTCACTTTATCTGTTGACTCTTTTATTAAAAAAATGTAAATTGAATTGGTATACCTAGCTATGATATTAAAAAAAAATACAAGAACCTTTTTATACTCATAGCGTTTTATCAAATACGACTTAGCAAGCAATTTATAGTTTATTTTCAGGAACCGTAATATGAAACACGTGGCCACAAACAAAAACGCGCCAACTCTCAATTTGTGCAATGATTGTATTAAAACTATAATGCGTGCCATGTGGTCATTCCCGGTCACAGCAGTTCGATTCTACTACCTACCTTCCCATCTATTCATCTCTCTCTTTCACACACGTAGTTCACCATTCAAATTTTATTCGACCTTTCACTCGCACACGCGCGTTCCTCAGTCCGCGACGGAGCATCGAGCGCAGAGGTTGTGTCGTACGTCTCTCGAAACGCGAGTCAACTTTCGTAAAAAAACTGTGTGCAAAATACTTTTTGTTTTCGATTTTTTTCGAAAGTGTTTTCGGTTTTGATGTGAAACGTTTCGTGTGTGAAGTGTGATTGTTACAGTTTATTTTTACCTGTGGGAAAAGATTTATAGAAGTGCATTTTGGAATGTTGCAAAGTTCCCTAACAGTGTCGTATTGTTAACGTTTGAGTGAACGGATTTTTTAACGGTTGGTACGTTTTTCTTATCAATCTATTGTTAAATTGGATTGGGGCTTCGACGTGGCTGATAAGTGCATGATAATAAACTTATCTTTATCGATTCTATATACATTTATGTATGTGTGTGTATGTAAATTGTTTGTTTGCGCAACTGTAGGTAATTTAATGCTGCAGTTTTATAGAAACGCCACCTACCCGCAGCGTCTTGTATACACACAAGGTTTTGTCACAATCAATTTATAATTATTACAAGAACAACAGCTGTTTAAATATTCAAATCATTTCTCATCTGTATTATTATAGGTACATAGACAAATACAATATCAGAAACATACCCAAAAACATGTTTGTATTACTAAATTAAGAAGTCACAACTGTATGTAAGATATTGCGTTAGAAAAAACGTCAAGGTTATTTAGATAATACTTAAAGGTAATATATTTTATCTATGAAAAGCCGTAATTCTTGTTATTTACCTACCTGCTACCGGCTTATTGCCGTTCATTAGCACTAGCACATAATAACGCAACTACGAAATAAATCTGCGATACCTACTAATAGAGTAAGTAAATATTTACGTTACCTATTTTGTGTCTTGTTCTTTTTTTAACAATTTTCAATAAGGACAACACAACAAAAAAAACTTAACAGCCGAGGCCTATACAACGACTGGTGTAACTTAAAAACTGACAGTTTTCTGCAATCTTGCAAGACATACTTGATACAACTACATAATTTAAACTTCAAAGGGCAAATTCCAAGTCAACGATGGTATTTCGATCTCCTGTAACCAGTTACAGTGCAATAAAAATACTTTCACAATGCAATTGAGCGTTTTATACGTATAATCGACTGATAAACGTTGTAACAATCGATAATTATGATAACAAGCAGCTCGTAAAAATATAGTTTTATTTAGAGCCTTTCATTTAGAATAACGAAGTCTACATAAATTACTTAATCAACTTTAGAACTAGCAGTTTGCAATATTAGCTTTAGAAGTATCATGTCAAAATCTGGAACCAAGTCTTTCTATTTAAAGAGAAAATATACTAATAGGTTTGATTTTATCTCAACATTTTGCTTAATGAAGTAATTTCCTAGAATAATAATGTTTCCACATTCAGATTATATCATGATTATAAACAATCTGCTTCATGCTTTGATAAGGCAGCTTAACATTGAACATTGACCTTTATGAACTGGCTCCATGAATCTAACTTTTAGATTGCTCATTTACATGTACATGTAATTGAGCAATAAATATTTATTATCGTCGTGTAATTTGCTACTTCGTAGGTATAGATAAAAACCGCAAAAACTTTGTGGTTAAAATGGCGTCCGAATAGGTGTCAACTGTCACTGCTCTAGAAACATTTGACGTATCATTTACACATGTTGTTGGTTTATTTCACCTTGTAGTTAATGAGAAATATACTTAAATGTCTTTTCTATGTAGTGAGTTTGGAATGGCAGGTCTACAATTCTCGGAAAATCCAATGACTTGCAAAAATCCCACTTTATTGTTATCCCTTTCTAGTATAAACAAACCCATTGGCTTTGGAAAGAGATGTCAATAGCCAGGTAGGTAATTAAATAATTCGAATTAGTTACGCAGCAAGCCGTTGAATTCATGGAATTAAGTGAATATTTTGTTCCTTCCCAAGACTGGTCTTTCTACTATAATCATTATCATTTTCCCATGGTTTAGCAGTTTAGCTAGAAGATTTAACTTCACCATAGTAACTCATTATCTATGGTTATAGCTTTCCTACCTTACAAACAAACTTCGTCGAAGGACCTATTCCATTAAAATCAACAAAGTAAGTTCTTAGAAGTATAATGCGCCTCCGCCGGTCAGATTACTAGGAATTCAACCATTACTTATGTTCTCATATTTCTAGAAATGAATTTGCCAATTCACATTTTGTATCACAAGAGTTTCTGGTGAGTGAAGTTGAGTGAGTTGAATGAGTTTTGATTGGATTTTAAGATTCTGTTCAAAACCTCAGAACTAATATGAAGGTTATTTGGCAATTTAAAGATTCTGATGCTGATTAGTAATAAATTAGCACAAATTTGGAACTTCCAGAGAACGGATATATGTAATCGTGAGAACAGCTTATCTAACAAAGTCCGCGTTAGCGTGAAAATTGTTCGAAGGTCACTTTATTGTGTGGTGTGATGTGACTACGTCATAACAAAGAGTAACCTCGTCCCTTCGAATGTAAACGAAGATTATTGTACCTATGCAGAATTTATATGGGGTTTTTATTTCATTTCACTTCATTCAGAATTGTCAATTTGCTGTATGATTTTGTTACATTGAGATTTTTCAAAGCATGTTGGAAACATTGGATGTGAATTTAATGATTAAATACTATCAAAATTGAGTTAAACTTGGATTAATGTCCTCGTAGGTACAGCAATAGAAAATGTCCGAAATCTGTATCGAAGGCTAATTAAATACAAGCTCCAATCTACTAGTATATTAATAATGATTAACTGGTAGTGAAGGTTACAGTCTTAAGTAATTGACGTTCAATATGATGTTAATTACAGAAACGCAGATGTATCTTGAAAATAAGAAAAAAAACATCGAACAGCGAAACCAAATTAAATTCTATCGGTTTTAAATATTGTCTTAGTTTTTGTTATAAAACTTCAAACAACCAATTTTAGTAAGCATTGCGTGAAAAATTCTTAATTATTCTAATAAATTAAAAGCCTTGTGAAACCTTGAGAGGAAGATTTCACAGTCATGCAAGGCCTAAGCAGGGACAATGAGGTTTCATTCAGTAATAATACCAAAAACTGGTTTTGACGGAAGACGCAAAAAACGCGCGCCTTGTGGTCTACGCTTGGAATGATTTAATGATAATTAACGCTGGATAACATAGAATATAATATTAGCTTAATAATAATACGAGGGAACATTTTTTTAGAACTATGTTTGGAAATCTATTTTTTTTACTTATACCAATTTTGACTTGTGAAAAACTTTGGATTTGGAGTCACTATCAAAAAATTGCGATTTCTAAGCAAAATCTTTTTAAAGTATATGTTTTAATTTAAAGGCTTTATGTAAACATATTTGGTTTATCTAGTTATAATAAAAAAACAAAATTACATTTTCTTAGCGAATTTTTTGAATCTAAAAACAAAATGGAGAATAAATACAGTCAAAAAGACTTTTTTATAGATCTGTATTTTTGTACCATGTAACATATATATGGACTTTTTGGCGGGAACTTGCGAAGTGACGTTGTGTTTTCGTTTTATTTTCATTAAATTCGTGTATTTTGAATTTTATTGAATAATTTCCGTGGTGTTTTGTCCAATAAAGATCAATCTCAGTGCACAAGTGAAGTGAAATGAAATGAAAGCGTGTATCGTGACTTTCCAGGTTGTCCCAAAAAGTCCATGAAATGTTTTAGTAGAATAGCCGCCAATTTCACTAAAATTAGACCGGACTTGTACGGACGAGGACAAGACTTTACAGTGAAAGTGACAATAAAACGGGACTAAACATAACAGATGAATATTTAAAATAAAGAAATGGCTTAAAGGTCTCGATACCAGGCCAAAAATCTTCTTAAAAAAAATAACATTATACCTACCTACCTGTAGATGTATATGGAGTTACCATCCTGTTAATATCTCAGCCGATTCAAGACTCGAGTCGCTCGACCCGCTTTCCCAGCCACTCGGTAGAGCTAAGACAGTATACTTCTTCGATTTAAGTACATAGTACATTACTGGTACTTACCTTTTATTTAAATAGTTTAATCTATAATAGATAGAAAGAAAGAAGAAAAATAAATTTATTTTGGACACACACAAAGACGGCAAAAAACAGATGCACATTATACAAAACAGTTGTGTGAGGCCAAAAAAGGCAACTATCTCAGCATATGCTGCAGCATATGATGCTGCAGCGCTGGTTTTCAGATAGTGCCCTCAGCACGGTCAATCGCGGCACAGACATAAAAATATATATATGAATATATCAATGTAAAATAATAAGTACATAAATAATAATAAAAATAAGTGTAGGCAACGACGAGACTTTACTGTGAGTGAGATATAACGTGACCATAACATGAGGAATATTGAAAAAAAGAGGAATATTGAAAATAAAGAAAACAGTTTAGGCTGATAGTCTTGTAGCTAAAGCCTTAAGAATAAAATTAAAAACAGAAAGAAATCAATATCATACATGTCAATAAATTTTATAATCTGCCAACCCAAACCACACCAAGCAATACCAAGCCATAACAAGGTACATAATAAAATAATACGCTAAGTCAGGAAACGATTGTTTTTTGTTTGTTTAACAAGTGTTTTTTAAATTGGTTTTTAAAAGAAAATTCTGTTTTTAAATCACGAAGAGTATCTATTAATTTCAATGATCCGAACTACCTAATAGAAATGTTTGAATGAACTAAACTATACTGAAATTTCGATGTATCTTTACCTTTTTAGTGTTTACCTTATTTCTAAAATTGAGATATTTTCATAGATATCTGTTATGCCATCTCCTTCTTTCGAGATGAACAGATAGAGAGAGATCGTGTGTGAGGGAATATATCTAACAGATCTAAACTTATTTTAAAGTAGAGAGGATAGATATGAGTTCGCCTTTAAGACATTGTAATAAGGTGTACAACACATTAGCAATCCCCTGGTATTGCCAATGTCTATAGGCGACGGTTGTCACTTACCATCATGTGACCCGCCTGCCTCGTTGTCACTTGTGACATACAAAAATGAAAAAAATAAAAATATGATTTTTTTGTTTGTTTGTTTGTGTTACGATTTAACGCAAAAACTACTTCTTTCACCATTAGAAAGTTACATTATCCCTGAGTAACATAGGCTATATTTTTTATCCCAGGATAAGATAAGATCCCACGGGAACGCGGGTGAAACCGCGGAGCTAATATGCATGAAAGCAGAGCAAAAGCATTTATTAAAAATACTTTTAATAATAGTCAGAGAGCTGAACGTATCCCTTGTTTTGGATGTTGTGTCATTTGTTTAAGTCACTCTCTTCAAATAATTTTTGATATTATTTCATGCATTTCCTAATCTTTTAAAAAAAAATTCCAGTATTGATAAGGCAAATTAATCGATTTTGAACATCTTCTTGATTAGGTCGGTTTATATTGGCTGCTAACTTCACGCCGGTTTTAATAATGTCATCTAGTGGTTATCATGAAAGAGATTGATTGAGCTTGAAATACAAGATGCAAGTCATCGTAAGATGATTTAAAATCTAGATAATACCTACACCTACATACGTCGCAATAAAAAAATGGCGATTGAATAGATACATTTCTAATATAGAAACATAATTTCAGGACAATTTAAAATGACAAGTAATTTGAGCTATTATTTAACATGAAGCGTTCATTGTTCATGGACATTTTAAACAGGTTACTTTACTCTGCGAACAATGCTTGCATTATGTAACTTAGTGCTGTCAAGTGTTCTATGGTTTTATCGATAACTCAACTCCACCAGTGTGTTTAGAATATACATTATTAAGATATGTTTTTGGCCGTAAGTTGTTTTCTTGAGATGTAGAGGTTTTGAATTGTGAATGTATTATTTTATAGTGGGCTTAGAATTGGTCTACGATTCGACAACTGTCGCCCGCCACGTTGACACAACGAGCTAGTTTATGGTTTTTTTAATATGAGTAAGTAATAATAATTTATTTCCAAAAACTTGACAAACTTGACTTCTTGTCAGCTTAGGATGTAGTATTGTTTCGAGACGTGATTTGGCCTCTGACTCAAACTAGGAAAGTCTTGTGTTTTGAGTCAATCAGTGGATTCTCGCTCTAACTATTTATGCACCCAAAATGTAGTACAGAGTGACTCACGTTCAAAATGAAAAATAACAGTAGTACCTAATAAAAATAAAAAACATTTATATATGGCTTAAGTAACGCTAAAAGTTATTTTTTTTGTTGAAATTGAAGTACCTAAATAGGTCATGGAAATCGATGCAAGCTCATGCAAGCTCATTTTATGTAAGCTTAAACCTTGTTTTTCTTCATAGTCGCTTTAGTTTGAAAAATATTTACAAAGTTTATAACATACTAAAACTGATAAGATAGCGGTTACTTGGTTGACTTAGTCTTTGGGTTATCGCGAGTTTTATACAACAGCTGCGTGCGTTCAACAGCAAAGTCGCAAAAAAATATGTTTCCGTTTATTATTATCATAAAATAACAATTTATTTGGAAACTCCACAAATTAATCATCAATATAACCTAAAAATCAACTAGTAAAATTGACAATAATTTATTTTTAGCATTTGCATAGGTTTTTTTTACTTTGCATAAGCTTGTGTTTGACCGCAATCTCTCTGGGTAATCTCATAGGGACACAAAGCCTATTGATACCTAGGAGAACCATCGATATTCGCACAACACTAATGTAAATGCATTTCATATCAAATGATCGCAATTACAGTTGATATAACCAATCAATCAATTCTAAAGTGAAGTCTGTGCTAAAATGTGTAGCGACCTGTAGTAATTACGCCTAGTTTTGCATCCGGCTTTGCCTGCGAGATGTAATTAAGATTTTGAGACCTATTGTTATAGTAGCGCGATATCTTGATAAAAAAAATAACCTGTCTAAACTACCTAGAAACTATCTTGAAGAAATTAAATACTTTCTAAGATTTCCTAAATTGTCTTGTTATATGCGGAATTAAGTTTTTAACCGACTTCAAAAAAAAGGAGGAAGTTCTCAATTCGTCTGTATGTTTTTTTTTTTTTTGTATGTTTGTTACTCGATTTCTCTGCCAATTATGAATAGATTTTGATGATTCTTTTTTTGTTTGGTAGATCATACTTCAGAGGTGGTCCCATTTAAATTTTGTCGAAATTGATTAAGCACTTTTTGAGAAAATCAACAAAAACGAAAAAAATTATGTCTCGTTTGATAAACCTTAGTGAATCAAACTGAGTCGTTGAGCATGACTTTTTGGATTTGGATGAAATTTCGTGTGTATACTTCAATGGGTTCTTCGATGGTTTTAAAATACAATTGGACCCGGTAGGTGGCGCTGGAATCGAGTTCCAAGATTTGTTTTAATTTCAGGGCAGGACGACGTCTGCCGGGCCCGCTAGTTATATATTATATTTTACCGACCAGACCCGATTTCAGGAAAAACTAGTTTTGCCTAGGATAACATATAATAAGGAATAAACTTTAAAAATTAAAAAATAAAATTATTTTTAAAAATAAAAAACAAAAACCGACTTCAAAACTGTAACCTATACCTATGTACAAACATAAACTAAAAAGTAAAGAATAATATTTTAATTTCAAAGCAAGAGCCTTAAAGGACAATCAACAAAATTATTGATATTTATATATCTATTTAATATTTATAAACAGTTCTTTTTGGAGTCGGTGCCAGCCAAGAAGGACAGTTTAATTCTGCCTTTGTAACAAATTTTCGAAAAGTAGGGGAGCGACGGCTCAGACCTAAGGAACATTACCGTAAGGAGAGGTGTCGTAAGACGTTTTCTCGTATGAACACTTCGTGTCCAGTTCAAAACTGTCCTACTTCTTGACTGGCACCGACTCCAAAAAGAACTGTTTATAAATATTAAATAGATATATAAATATCAATAATTTTGTTGATTGTCCTTTAAGGCTCTTGCTTTGAAATTAAAATATTATTCTTTACTTTTTAGTTTATGTTTGTACATAGGTATAGGTTACAGTTTTGAAGTCGGTTTTTGTTTTTTATTTTTAAAAATAATTTTTATAATTATCTATTATATCTATCTTTTATAATTATCTTCATAACGTCCTATTGCAGTGAGGCCTAGCTTAATTAGATTTTTACAAAGGACCAAAAAATATTTAATTTCAACCATATTAGGGTACTTTGGGTCTTAAACTAAACAAAAACAGATAGAGCCCCACCTCTATTCCGTTAGAATTTTAAGTTCAATTTCCTGGTGCAAAAACGAGTAGATAATCAATTATATCTAGATTGTCTAATAGCAAGGCTGTCTAGAACATTAGTATATTTAAATATAATTTACAACGGAACAAATTATAGGAATAACATCTAAACCTGTATGTAAAATCATATTTTTAATCCATAGAGAATTTATTAACCATAAATAAGTAAAGATAAAAGCTGTAATTAAAAGCATTGGTAATTTGTTCGGATTAAACCGAAATATGTAAATGTACGTTTTTTTAGTTGAAAACTTAATTAAGATTATATTACAGGTTACTCAAATATCTATACCTAAAATACATAAAGCCAGTAGTCATTTTTTTCACAAACTTTAATTATGCTGATATTAAAAATCGCATTATCACGATATTTAACAAGTTATTAATAACAACTAATTTCCTTTGAAGTAATTTTGTTGCTCATTATAAGTCGGCATGCAAAACATTTTCAAAGAAACTGATAAAAAAACATACAAAAGACCAAATAAGGAAAACGACTTAATGAAACTAGTGGTACCGTCAACATATCGTAATATAATGGAGAGCCACATCTTTTTTTAAAGGTTTTTGGCTTGGAATCTAGTTCTTTAAGCCATAAGAGCGAAATCTAATCCAAAATATTTGACAGAACAATAATACTCAAAGGAACAAACCGACTTGGCATGACCATAAATACAAAATCTTTCAATCAATACATTTTCTTCAGTTTTAATATTCTTCTGTTATGTTATAGTCATGTTAGGTATTTAAATTCAAAGTGACACGATTTAAAAGATATTGGGTCGAAGCCATTGCAAAATTTCATCATTTTATTGATTTAAAAAAAAGTATTTACATGTTGTCTGAGTACCAGAAACAAAAAAAATAAAAATGTTACGTACTTTTTTTAAAATTTGATTTTGAAGTTGAAATTCGGGATTTTTTCGAGAAAATACTAAATTCCCAAATATCTCAGTAACGGTCAACATTTGTATCATGCAATATAGGGTTCATTTCGTAGCTTACAATGTATACTATCACGCCCTTAAAGGAATGTATCGAATAACCAGTAACCCTGTATATAACATTTACAGTGAAGTTAGTCATCGACTGGTCAGGTCAGGTTTTAAAGACATTGGAGGCCGTTCCACCAAAACTTTTCAAATACTTTTCATTTCACATCACTGGTGCACTTAGATTCAATAAAACTCGATATATACGATTTTAATGAAAACGCAACGTCTCTTCGCAAGTTCCCGCCAAAAAGTTCCCAACTATGGTACATTGATTGACAGCCTTTTTTTATTTGAATTTGGAACCGCTTTTGATTAAAATTGGAACAATCTTAAATTGAATTGACGAATCACGCGCTAGCATTCATAACATTCGTCGGTGGAAAGCACGTAGGTAGTGTGAAGTATTGAAGGTCGATTCACACTCACCGATAGACCACGTGACATAACATGATAGTCAAAACATAGCATTCTTTCTATTTTTGTCCTTACTTCACTATTTTATTTTATTCTGTGGCTAGCTTTTTACACTGCGATCACCTTACTAACCTCCTTTTTGTAGCGAAATTTCTGGATATCCTTTTTTTGTATGACGCTTAGTGGCTTCCCATTGCTGCTTCTACTAGTGAGTTCTTCTGCATTGATCATCGTTATCAATAGGTCAGGCTGTTCTTACTACAGAATAGATAGATATTTCAGTAGGTATTTCTTGTTTTACTTTTTTGGTTTTCCTGAGATAAGTTGAGATGGCTAATTTGAATCATCTTTTGCCTTTTATGTAACACTATCGATTATTTAAGGTACTAAACAGTAAGTATAGACAAATGCTTAGACAAAAAGTTAACTAATAGTGACGAAAAACCCGCAAGACATAATTAGGGTGATAATAATAAAACAGAAATACGAAACCGAAATAACTACCTCACGCCACGTCTTAATGGATTTGAACAAAAACTGACACGGAATGAAAAATAAACTCTTATTTCGATAATATTAACGATTCAAATTCAATAACATGTTCATTGAACTGTAAAGAGAAGAATTAAGATTGTTTTCTTACTTCAAAACTAATATTATATTTCAATAAGATTGCTGTACGGATACACAAATTAAAAACGTAAATATTTAGGGCGTCAAATATTGGAGCCTGAGATTTAATTTAGCACAAGCTGTTTCCAAGTTTATTGCCGAATTTAGTTTTTACGAGAATTCATAAAACGAGCAAGAATATTCTCAATTTAGTGTTAGATATTAGATTTCATCAAGTATGAGTTCTACCTTTATTCCTGTACCTTAAAAGATATTTCTCACATCTCTGTAATCAACAGAAAGCAATATGACTTCTCATCTGTAAAAAAAATCATCCTATCGTCCTATCATGACCCCAAAGTTTAAGGTTTCTTGTAATTTCGTAAAAACCGCAACTCAAACATTTTATGGGCATGTCCCGCCACGCTGTCCTAAGTCAACTGAGCCCGACCTTGCAATATGTCTCATAACTTGTATAAACATGCCTTGTCAAACAGGTGGTCTGGTCTGACTGCGGGAACTTTAAATTGTGTTGAATAAAACTTAGACTTTAGCAGTAAAATGGAGAATAAGTTCCTTGTATGTAACAAGATATAAAATCAATGAAATATATTTCAAAAAGGTTTGCAGTAAGTTACGCACGGAATATTTGAAGTGGTTTGATATGTGTTAATAGTATATTTCATTACAAGTGCGGAAAGGCTGTCATTGCAAAGAGTCCCGACAAATGTCTACCCGAGCCGAGGCGCAGCCGAAGGCGAGGGTTGACAGTCGGAACAAGTTGCAATGCGGTTCCGCAAGTGTACTGAACGACTATTTTTAATACAGTTGCGAAAAAATTAAGCAATTTAATAAAATAATAAAAACACAATAAACTCAACTAACTAATCATTTATTTCTTATAAAAGTTATAGTACACATGTACATTGAAATTGGTACAGTTTTTTAAACTTACTGGGGAAGTTTTAGGTTGCATATTTACTGTTTGAGACAAACTATTATTAATTTCGTATGATTGTTCATGTATATTTGTCATACAATGTTTGTGCAATTATAGTGATTCCGGTGGTGTTAATTAAAAAAAAATAGGGTCGAAATTACTCATTTTGTGCAACAAACAACTAAACTCGCAAAGAAAATTTCTGGAAAATGGCGCCAACCGTAGAATATAAGCAGAGTTTTTTTTTTCTTCACCCAAAGGGAACTATCCATACAGCTTAGTCTTCAGTATATTTTTTTTATTGATATGAAATGAAAATGAAATTTAATGAGATGAAATGTAAACCTAACCTAACTTATTCAATTAAATCATTAAATCTGATATTGAAATAAATTAGTAGCTTCTTTTTAAAAATATACGTATTTGTATGAATCACAAAAACTCTTTAGTAAAAACTTCATGGTTGGTTTTTCTTTTTAATAGACATTATTATGACAGTTGGTAAAGAGAACGCACTAGTTCGGTAAAGGTAAAAAAAAAGCACTAGTATGTAATAGCCCACATCCCGAACGCTATACGTCCCTGTAATACACCACTTTTTGAGCAACTGTATTAAAAAATGCTTTACAGCATGGAAACCCATAGTTTTCGAGCATCACAAAAGGTTTGCTATCTTTTTGTAAGACCAGTTCTTCTCACGAAGTTTTATCAATATTTGTCTTATAGGTTTATCGCAACTTTTATTTTTTCCCATTTTTTGAATAAAGAAAACCCGATTTCAGTGTTTCTAAATAATAAATGGCGCCGAAACTATTAGAAAAAGTTACTTACCACAAAGATTTCTTAATTTAAATTATATTTATAACAAACTAGTGGGCCCGGCAGACGTTGTCCTGCCCTGAAAATAAAACTTAGAACCCGATTCTAGCGCCACCAATTGTGAAACTAAACCATCTGTAAGTTCGATCTCGAGACATGTCAAAACGTCGTTCTATACAAATTGTATGACAAAGATAATTTTCTTCATTATTTTTTTTTTTGTGAATATTTCCTGAATTTTCTTTGCTACAAACCTCACGGAGCCCGAGACCTTTCCAACGAATGCAAAACCGTGGAAATCGGTTCGTGCGTTCTGGAGTTATAGCGTCAGGAAGGAAAACCCGACTTATTTTTATATAGTAGAAGATAATATTCAGCGTTCTTAATGATGTGACCAGCTAGTAACACTACTACCTAAGTTCCGGTACTACGTCAAGTATTGTATTTAAGTTATCACTCTCTTTTTTTTATTACTCATGGTGTTAAACGAATGTCCAAATGTACGGAAGTATTTTGCGATACCACAAGAAATAAAAGAAAATATATGTAATATATTATGAGACATTGTTTGTAAAAAATCTGCTCTATTAATAAACGTTCTTAATTATGTGGCCACAACTGTATATCGATTGGGCTGTCAAATCAGCTATCATACCGTGCTACTAGTTTAGTCACACTATTTTCATCACATCTAATTTTATTAATGAATCTATCTATGATCATCTGTTAAGCTGTACGTATTATTTTATGTTAGGCCTAACTACTTAACCGTCGTGCGTGCACTCTGAATAAATGAAATTATAATACTATAATTATGATATATTATGTTTCAACATTCCATTGTTGGATTGCGTTTAATTGGCATACAGTGATTGAACTGCAATGACTTTCACATATCGTCACGTAATGATGACTGCTATACAGTATACTCTATAATTACCAAAAGTTATTTGAAAGTTGCTTTGTTGTGATTATTTGTTGGTTAATGTCGGGATACTGCGGCGGTCGTGGATTCGAAATCTACGATGAAAGAAAACATCGTGATCAAACCACAGCACGGTGGTAGGGTACTTTGTAGTACTCGACTGGCTGGCTACCACCCTCATGTTGAAAATCTGTCGCTAAGCGCCTGTTGGTGCGTTCCGGCAGTTGCAAACGGTTACTGGTTTTAATTGTAATATTCTTAATCTTGAAACAATAACCAAGGTTGCAGTGTTCATTGACACTGATTTTAAACAAAATAAGGTAAATATTGTCCCGGTAAACAATTAGGAAATAACATTAAATGTTGGCGTCACAATCTTCCTCAGAATACAGAGCGTGTTTACAAAAATATATAAAGAAATAGCTATTGCGTTCTGTCTGATATAAATTATTAAGAGGACTATTTGGCGGTAACTTGCGAAGTGACGTTGCGTTTTTGTTTTATTATCACTAAGTTCGTTCGTTTGAGTTATCAGTGCGCGAGTCCGACTCGCACTTGACCGGTTTTTTATTTGTTCTGCGTATTCCATCAAATTGGAAGGTAAAATAAAACGGATTAACACCAGGAAAACTAGCGTACAATGGATTTCTTAAGGACATTTTTTCCATTCATGACGTCAGAGCGACAGTGTCTCAACTCACGCGCATGCTTTATCCGCCATGTTTATTTACGTGCTTTGATCTCATTTCAAGATAGCTAGATCTAATACCTTTTATGGGCAATTAACGTTGCAAATAACTTTAATGTATTTAATACGTGTTGCTGGTGATATAGTATCATTAATTCTTGATGAAAAGAAGTACGGATCATCATTATCTGCCTGCCCCGTTTCCAATTATTTGAGGTCGCCGTAACGTGTACTTTTCTTCTATTCGGCTTTTCTATCTGACACATCGGTTTTCCTTTCTTACTTATATCATCATCTCTCACACAATCTATCCCATCTCTTTTTCGGTCTACCCATGTCCATACATTTTCATAAGTCGTTATATATCTAGGGCATGTAATATCGGAAGGTTTTCAATTCCGATACTGATTTCCGATATTAGATCTTAATATCGGAATTCCGATATTAATATCGGAATTTCGTTAATTCCTTAGAAATTGCACAAATTCGGTATGAAGTTAGATTGAGTACAATAAAAACTATTTTTAATTCGAATTCTTTAATTTGGTTCAAACATTGGATTCTCATTATTTTCTTTTTACTTCTTATTAATTATACTAATCAACTCAGAATCAACAAATCTTCTTATAATTTTAAATGTGCAAGCAAAATCAACAATTAGGAACAAAAATATTTGTTTATCTTATGACAGAGTTGATGTAGCTGGCATGGACCCCGTTATTTTTCCGAGTCCAAGATTCTTGAATTCAAAACCTCCAAAAGCTCTGCAATGAAGGTTTATGTTCATATATCTCCTGTTTCGAAGAGAGGTCCACTCGTTGAGTCATTGTAAATCTTTCTCCCTTTTCCTTCATGAGCGTTACTTGTGGTTTGCACTGTTTCACATTTGATTTGTTCGGCATGTTCAAGAACCATTTTCGCAATAGTATTTGACATCTTCGGTAAGTCTTATCCACGTTTTTTTGAAGAGTTGCTTGAGATCTTGACTTTCAGAAAAGAATCTGAAACTTGCACCATTTAAAGCGGTCATTCGAGGAACAATAGCTTCCATTGATTCTGAAGACCTGGAGTCATTAGTTTCCGTTTATTAAGCTTGGGTGTCTGCTCTTGTGATGATGTTGTTGATGTGCTTGGAGCATTCTCCGATGAAGGGGTTCCAACTGCAGTGATGTTTGCGTGCACAGTTCGTAAATGTGTGTGCAAGCATGTTGTAGACCCACCAGTCGTTTTTAGTTTTTTATACATATCTGGCACTTAGCTGTTTGGCCGTCATCCGATCTATGAAAATGATCTCATACATTTGATGAGCCTTATACATCTTAAATAGATGATCTAAACAGCGTCCGTGTGGCAGGCCTTGGAGTGACTGTACAGTCCGATACGAAAGCGACAGCAGCGTCCACATTTTTGGCACCTATTCTGAGGACCGCTTGATGGCTAAGTTGGTGAAGCGACTCTAGCACTCATGTGTCTCTTCTCACGCTTGGCCGCTTAATTCTGAAACCAGCACCTATCGTGGGCCCCGCATTTATCAACTAGAAACCTCCTCCACCCGCTACGGTTGCCAGCCAGGTCCTCCAACTTCTCAGGCCTGATCCCGAAAGCCACCATGTCGCGTTTAGTGCAGTCCTTAAAACGTAACATGGTCTTCCCACCTTTCTCTTGGCGAAAGCAACTTCGCTCAATAGGGCACGTCTTGGGCGTCAGGAGTGGCATCCATTCGGTGCACATGCCCCAGCCAACTCAATCTTCGTTTTTTAAGCATTGCGGTAATGCTGGGAAGCTGTGCAATTGCAATCAGGAGTACATAAGGATCTAAAATATAGGTTTAGTTTAAAACTCAAAATGTTGAAAAAATTGTCCGATATCGATATTGGATCACTCAGTATCGGAATTGTAATATCGGAACTTACGTCCCGAGATTCCGATATTGCGATATTCCGAGATTCCGAGATTCATGCCCTATATATATCCATACACTTTAACCACAGTATAAAGATTTATACTGTGCTTTAACTATTAAAAGTACTACGCATTACTTTTAAAAGTAAGTATAAAAAAGTTATTATTACAATAAGTTTTTTGAAATGAGACACATAAAACCGGCCAAGTGCGAGTCGGAGTCACGCACCACCAAGCCTGGTGACAGACAGACGAACGGACGGATGGACAGACAGCGAAGTCTTAGTAATAGGGTCCCGTTTTTACCCTTTGGGAACCCTAAAAAGACACTAAACTTTGAGTATAAAATTTCACGCCTCCATGTTTTAAAACAAATAACATGGTCATAATAATATTTAAGACCAGTTTTATTATACATATACTGTTAGATTAGTATAGAGACACATAAAGATTTATCCAATGCAGACAATTACATTTAATAGCGCAAAAAAGCCTACAACACCCTCGTACAAGAAAACGACTGGATCGGTCAAGAAAATTAATAAGAATTACCAGTCGACGTGAGTTGATTGTTGACTTTCACAAGGTGAAATAAATTCAGGAGTTATAGAGCGATTGTTTTTTTTAGAACATGTTGGGTTACATGATGATGATGAAGGCAGGGGTCGCCAATTAGTTTCATTTGGGGACCGCTTTTTAAAATGATTATGTATTTTCCTTCACCGAAAGTTCAAGCTCATTGTAGGATTCGAGCCCACTACCTTCGCCGCGGTATCCGACTGAGCTATTATCGCTATAAGATATACATTTATCACTTGTATTTAAAACGCAAATATTTAACCTAAATAATGAATCTATGAAGATTACGTTTACTAAGTAAGCATCATCACCTTAGATCAAGTGAGATTATGGTCAAACGCAAACATATATTACAATTTAAAAAAAAACTCAAGTTCCGCACATAGGTTGGCGATCCGGATCCGGAGTAGATGCCATTAAAGTTCGTCTCACGAAAGAAGTCCAGCGGCAAAAAGAGGAACTAATTATGAAACAGTACGGCTAGCCAATAGCAACATTCCATGACATGATGATCGTAGCGCCGCGTCTGCAGGACTTCTTTCGTGAGACGGACTTTAATGGCATCTACTTTCCACAATTCTAAAATCTCTGCCATCAGAAATAAGCTAGCTAAAGGTGTTATTTGCAGTGATTATGATGAAACACGTTAGCCGAGACGTCTTAGAACAAGTTTGTCTAGTTTTTGCAGCCATTAATTCCACACAGAGATCCAAAAGTCAAGTTCAGTTGGATCTGATTTTAACTTTGCTAGTGTTCAGATTTAGATTTTGAGCACTCCTTTATTTTTTTGTTTGTAGTTTTAAAAATCTGTTTATATTATTTAACTAGCGACCTGCCCCGGCTTTGCACAGGTAGCAGAGCATATACGCCTACATTTTTTTCTGTCGTAGCGTCGTTTGAGGGTACAATTGGTTTACGCGGCGCACTCCAGTTAAGCTGTCAGTCGACATGATTCGTTCCGACATCTTCAACAATCATCGTCATATTTCAGCCAATATAAACAAAACCTTAATGAAGTATACACCCAAATCTTCCTTATGCATCACTCTATTCATCAGTGAAAACCGTATCAAAATCCATTAAGTAGTTTGAGTTTGTCACCAATAGACAGCCAGACGCGGCGGGGGACTTTGTTTTATAAATGTAAGGATTTTTGCTTGTAACTTTATTTGAGCATTAAAAACTTGTTTTAAAATCAAAGATATTTTCATTGTTATACAATGCTTGCGTCTGCTTTACAATAATTTTTTTAGTGTCACGATTTTTTATACAAGCATCTAAAAGGTTTCTCATATATTTATCGACTTTTCTTTTTTTCACACGTGAGCCATATCTCCAGACGGCCCAAATATACATTTAAAATTCTAATTCCTTTACTGTTTATACTGTGACATTAAAATTGAATCACCTTGGGTTAGATATTGTTATTTCGAATCTCAATAAAATCTTGCGTCGAGTGAAATAAAATCCAAATGAAACCGAACTCTTAATTCAATTTGGAAATAGCAATTGACTCAAAATTTACAATTTAGTAAAAATACATCTCAAATACGACTAAACAAAATCATAATCAAATGTTTGCAAACGAAAACAAAGTCCACAAACGTTCTTCTATGCTATACAATATTTAACACTACAAACTAAATTATCCATGGTTTTGTGATTACATAAAACTTGCGACCAGCGAACAATTCGTCACATCGTGATAGCATGATGCAACAATTAAGCAACTGCGATAAGCAATTGTGTTTTGTCTCTAGGTATTGTTTCACTTCGTCCGTGACATCTAGTGTTGGTAATTTGTCTAACCTAGACTTTTTATTAGGCTAGGTATTAGTTTTTCTTTGCAAAAATTGTATTTTTGTAAAGAAAAGAAGCTCCTAAATTATAGCCTCTTTCGTTTTCTTTGCAAATAATGTGATAATTAAAAAACCTTGGGGACATGGCATATACTGAGTGGTTAAATGGGACGCGGGAAGCCGCTGGGTGCAGATAGCGCAAGACCGGCCATCGTGAAGACCTTTGGGGGAGGCCTTAGTCTAGCAGTAGGCGTCTTCCAGCTGACATGGATGGATGGATCCAGATGTCATATTTGAGAATCCAAAGTTGAGTTCATCGCGAACTCCAAAATAGCTGAAAGAAGCATCATGGCAGGAAATTTATCTAAAGAACGGCCAAGCTAAATGACTAAAAGACGTACAAATTTTTCCGTGTTCACACTTCCAAATGTAACTGAGAAGTTATAATGCATTTTTAACTTTACAAATGGGTCAATAACATTAAAACTCAACTTAAGCTTATGCTGTAACAGAAATCGACCGTGGAGTTGAACAACGCTGCCAAATTGCTCGCAGAAATGGTTGACCATAACAATAATAATAACATGCCAACGTTACACCGGCATTTTATATTTTATCTCTCCCAGTCGTTTGAAGATGTCATTATCTACTTCATATTTTACGCTACTGTGTAAAAATGTAATAAGTGTTCATGAAAGGAAATAGATTTAATGATTCATGATGGGTATTCCAATACTTAATATTCTACTGGAGTAAATGAAGGTAACATAATTTTACTGACTTATTGAGGTGGATGCTTCTAATAAAGTAAGGACATTGCGTTTTAGTTATCAAAAAGGAAATAGTATTGGTTCTTTGAGGTATAAGATTGAGGGTTGAAGAAAGTAATGAAAGTATGAAAGATAAAAGATTTATTAAGAAATTTAGAAAATATAAAGCAGTGGTTGATAGTATCAGAGATGTCGAATGTCTGGAGAAACGGATTATAGTAGTTTACGATGTCGTTCACCAACAAGATGGACCGATCAAGTTAAAGACTGATCGTCATCCAAATTTTATACCGAAGTTGATGGCAGGATTTAATCCGACTGAGATAATGATGATATCAATATGATATATAGGCAAATAAGTTAAAATAAAACACTAGTAGGAAATAGCTTTGGATGAAAAACAATAACATAAACCTAATAAAGTAAAAACGTATATAAAAAGATACTTTTTTTTACATATGATGGGCTTACGTTTGGCCACTGACCCGTCCATGAAGGGCGAAGACGAAGCCTATGGTGGAGCACGCTTGCCCAGAAAGAACCTATTCACTCTGGCCTTAAAAATCCCCAGATACAATACAATCAAAATGAAAAGTCTCTGACAGAAGATTTTACCAAGAATGTCGTTTTAACAAAACAAAGATATAAAGCGCTTAGAGATTTATAAACCAAAAAAGGCCTTTTTCGAATTTTGGGCATTCCCGCCAAAACCATTTGCATATTACGTAGATGACAACAAACAAGAACCCGTAAGAAAAAGACTTTGCCCATATAATTAAGGCCACTACTTCATTGTTTTCTGCAACCGCATCGTTTTGTTGGATGTCCGCCGATTACGTTTACTCAAACGCTACATTGTCCATAATAGTGTACACAAATTTTCATGCGGTTTGGCACAGTTGCCAAATCGCGCTTTAGTAAGCTTATACAGGAAAATTCTTAAGTAAACAGCGTTTCCATTTGTACCTTTGTCATCTTAATTAATATCCAACTGATTTTTGATGTGATCTCTTTCATCTTTCGAGTCTTATTCAGGGTACTTTGAATGTCATCTTTCACGTAACCTTTTCCGTGGTTTGAATTTAACAAATTTTTGGTATTATAATATTTAAAATAGTGTTAAGTCCTTAATTTTAGTTGCTACTTTTATTTAAACGCCCCAGCGTTTACACATAAAAAGGATTCTATATTTTATTCCAGGATATGGTCTACGTGTGCCAAGTTTCATCAAAATCCGTTGGGTAGATTTTGCGTGAGAGTAACAAACAACTTCACATCAAACAAAATACTATAAACAGAAACCAGTGAATCCATAAGAACTCTAATTAAAGAAGTATTCCCGCTATAATCTCCAAGTTTAGACCAAACAACGTTTTTGCAATGTCTATGGTCTCACTAATGAGCTGTAACATGAATTGCTTTAACTCAGTAATTTTATTACATTCGCATCGGTATTACAATCAATTTTCTACATGCCTCTAAATACGACATGAAGACGCAATGTATCTTTTAGATATTGATCTCAGATGCAGACATGATAAATAGCTAAGGTCTTGGTTTAATACATCATTAGAATTTTGATGCTGGTTTGGGGTCCCCGTTTTTGATACAAGTTTTACCCGGGTTCCTGAAGGAATTAAGTTAGTGATAATCCATTGATGAAATTATTTTTAGAATCAGTAGTTCCATAGATTTTTAAATAAACAGTCAAAAACCTTATCACTTTCAATTCAAAAAGTTATTTGTTTAGGTACTTTAATATTAGTATTTAAGTAGGTAGGTACTTAGGTAGATACTTTTACTTTATTTATTATATTATATAAACGAAAATCACACCTGCAAGTCCTGCAAGACTATAAGCAAGAAAGCTAAATAATTTATGAACGATCATTAAAATTTTGAGTGTCAAACTAAAATCAAACTTAAACCAAATAATACCTACTGTCTAAAATCGATGCTCGATCTATGCAAGGGACATGCACTTAAACAAGGTTCAATATGGATCCAAATTCCCTGTGATTGTGACTTCCCGGGTCCAATGAAACAGGTGCGGTCAAGGCTACCCCAGATTGCAGCGCAAATCCGATCGGGCCATGTATCACTTCGGATTCTAAAAGGATATTGGTCAGTGTTTTGTTGCTGTACTATATTTATATCTAAAAGAACTGTCATTTATTCAGTTATTTTGTTTGTTCTATTACTTCTTTTTTATATAGGCTTAAACTTTGTAGTGGGGTATACCTACCTAGATAGTGCCATTCATGAAGACGCGTGACATTTTTCAAGGTCGGCAACACATCGGCAATCACCCTGGTATTGCAAATGTCTATAGGCGGCGGTGACCACTTACCATCATGTGGACCGTCCGCCTGTTTGTCAACCTATTGCATAAAAAAATCTTTCTCCTAATTCCTTACAGTGTAATTTTTTTTTTTTTTGAGAACATTTTTGGCCTGGTATCGAGACCTTTAAGCCATTTCTTTATTTTAAATATTCATCTTTTATGTTTAGTCACGTTTTATTGTCACTTTCACTGTAAAGTCTAGTCCTCGTCCGTACAAGTCCGGTCTAATTTTAGTGAAATTGGCGGCTATTCCACTAAAACATTTCATGGACTTTTTGGGACAACCTGGAAAGTCACGATACACGCTTTCATTTCATTTCACTTCACTTGTGCACTTAGATTGACCTTTATTGGATAAAACGCCACCGAAATTATTCAATAAAACTCAAAATACACGAATTTAATGAATATAAAACGAAAACACAACGTCACTCCGCAAGTTCCCGCCAAAAAGTCCTTACAGTGTAAGTTTGCATCCTTTCGCTAGTGCTGTAGTGTTTTCGATATGTATGTATATAATGTCGATCGATATACATAAAAAACGACAGGGAATAAATTAATGCTGAATTTATTGAGCCAATCAAACTTCAGTCAAACTTCATAAGTGCTTGTAATGGCCTATTATTGACTTTTTAGCGGGAACTTGCAGAGTGACGTTGCGTTTTCGTTTTATTTTCATTAAATTCGTGTATTTTGAGTTTTATTGAATAATTTCGGTGGTGTTTTATCCAATAATGATCAATCTAAGTGCACAAGTGAAGTGAAATGAAATGAAAGCGTGTATCGTGACTTTCCAGGTTGTCCCAAAAAGTCCGTGAATGTTTTAGTGGAACAACCGCCAATTTCACTAAAGCTTGACTGGACATGTATGGACGAGGACTGGACATTACAGTGAGTTTGAGAATGTGACTATAACATAAAAGAAGAAATTAAAACTGAAGAAAATATATGCGATTGAAAGACTTTGTATTGACTACATACTTAAACTTATATAAAAAAAACATTGTGACAAATAGACCTATTATTATTATTATTTTTTATGTCACAAGTGACAACAAGGCAGGCGGGTCACCTGATGGTAAGTGACAACCGTCGCCTATAGACATTGGCAATACCAGGGGATTGCTAATGTGTTGTACACCTTATTAAGGCGAACTGGCTCTCAAGTGCAATTGCCGGAACACACCATCAGGTGCTTGGCGACAGATTTTCAACTTGAGGGTGGTAGCCAGCCAGTCGAGTACTACAAAGTACCCTACCACCGTGCTGTGGTTTCCTCACGATGTTTTCCTTCACCGAAAGCTCAAGCTCATTGTAAGGATTCGAACCCACGACCTTCGCCGCGGTATCCGACGTCACTTACCACTGAGCTATCATCGCCTTAAAAAGCTAGCTCCAAATGTTGCGCAATAAACCCTGATCATGTTTATGGTCGAATCTAGAATGCTATATCTATAACCGCAGAGTAAATAAAAGGTAGATTAAGCGTCAATAATCCCGCACACGCGACCAAGGCAGGTGTCCTTCAGGACAAAGCTCTATTGAATCGTTATAGTTACCCAGGGTTGTCACTTGTAGAGACGGTGCTAGATTTTGATTTATAACCAAGCAGTATTTGAGTTACTTTTGCTGTTTATGAAATACTACAAGTATTTTTTTATGGTTCCGTACCCAAAGGGTAAAAACGGAAACTCTATTACTAAGACTCTAGGTACTGTCCGTCTATCACCAGCCTGTATCTCATGAACTGTCACAGATTATGTATTTCTGTTGCCGCTATAACAACAAATTACCTACTAAAAACAGAATAAAATAATAAAAAAAACTATGAAATTTGACTCGCACTTGACCAGTTTTTTCTTTTTTTAAGTTTCGTAGGTACCTAATTGATTTCTTGGGGTTGAAATTAAGATACCCAAGTACTTTTTGGTTTGGATAGCGCATGTGTATCAAATTTATATAAAACACGTGTTTTAATTGCTTGACCACATACTTGACTGATTCATTCGCAAATTGTTGATTAATAATTCCTAGAAATTTTAATTGAAAAGCTAATTAAGAATGTTAACAAATCGCCACGCTCCATTAAAATCGGCGTCTAATTTATCGCCTAATGGAGCAGTGGTTTATGACAAAAAGTCTCCACTATTTTTCTTATCTCGAGCGTGACAGCCCTGGCCATCTGCCGTATCGTCTACGTCACAGCGACGCTATTGTGCCCATAGCAGATGTAAGGAAGGTGGCAACTTTGCAACAAAGAACCATTTCTTTGTATGTCATCCCTAAAGTGGGTGCAAAATTAACAATATCTGCTCTGCTTTTGTGTATTTTTTGTGTTTCTTCGATTTCCAAAGGCAGATGGCATGTTTAAGAGTTTCGTAGTAGAGTATTTAAACTGTGATTGCTTGTCCTTTTTAAGTGTAATAAAACATTTTGTCAACAAGTATGCCTCTTAATTTTAGATTTTACACTGTGTCATTCCTTGTTTTGGTATTTAAGGTTATAATGTTTTTATTTGAAAAACATTAAAAAAAATATTTAGGTACTCTGATCATAAAAAGTTGAGTTTCTAGCGACGTTGTTGTTTTTGTTGCAAGGATTAAACTGAATAATTGGATTAAACCTTTTTTATTATTTAAATATAAATAAATGTATACAACAGAAAATTTTATTTGGTTAGTTCTCGTTCGATTTTCAGATTAATTTTTATTAAAATATTATTAATTAACAGATATTACTTAAACGATTAAAATATGCAATTACACAAACATATTGATTCAAGCAACGCAAACTTAAATCAGCTATATTATAGATTTTGGGACTAACAATGATTTTTTTAAATTATAATATTAAAGAATAATACATATTATAGTACCTAAGTACCTACATTACGTAGGTAACAATAAAGTATAATATGAATTTATTATTCTAGAGAGTGAGCCGTAATATTAACAATTTTAGCGAAAAGTATATTTCGCAAACATGAATTTATTGCACCCTATTTGTAGACACAGGGTGTTATAGAAACTAAATAGAAATTGGAAATTAATTTCGCCCTGTAATTCCTAGTTAATGAAATCGACATTCAACTTTGATACTCCAATATAATTGTAATCTTCTAACTTACTTCCATACTTGATTAATCTATACCTCAATCAACGATGTTTTCCTTTAATAAACATTATGCGTGTTTCACGCAATGACAGCTTGATTATTTTTTCTCTTCTTTTCCTGACTGTGAAAGCTAATCATGCCACATTACTATGTCTGTCTGCATTCAATCGGAAATTACAAAGTGATCGGTATTTTAAACGTTTTATGTGGTTATATAGAGTAGGGTTTAATTTATTTCTAAAACTAAAGAATTTATCACATAACTTTTTCTAATGTTTATCAAAATATTTTACAAAATTTCCGTATTTTATGGAGAATTTAAAAAACATAGAAACATGCTGTATATTATATTATAACACAATATTTACAAAACCATATTAATCACCTCAATCCTCGGGATCACCGTTCAATCGGCATCTGCAATACATTTTATTGTTCACAGGGGGGTCATTTGTTTATATTCAATATATCCGGCACTTTGTATGGGCTACAGACCACATGGGGCATTGGGGCGGAGATTAATTCTGATGGGTTTTCTCGGGGACGCTTATCCTTTTGAACGGCAAATTGCTTTTTTGGGGACAGTTCTAATCATTTAAGTTGATAGAAAATTACGTTTAGAGTTTTATATCCGAGAAAAAACACGTATTTTTCAACAGCAAAACATTTTGTGTGATGCTAAAAGTGATTACGTACTGATATTCTCGCAAAGTTTATAACTTGTACTTCCTTATGAGTAGGTATCGACAGGTAAATTCTGTTTTCCCTTTCATGTTTAACTTTTTCACGAATAAATCGATGATTCTCAAAGTTTTTTAATTTCAAACTTGGCCGCGCCGACACCGGGTCAATTTGTTTTCACGAACAAACAACAACTCTGCCATTTTGTTGATAACCGATACAGCCTGTATTAGGTTGTTATATAAAATATATTGATTAATTTTTACTTACGCTGAATGCGTTTTAGGTCAGAAAGTTCGACTTGGATTAAAAACTTAATGGGGAATATAATGGTACCCAGTTCCTATGTGCTAGTTCACTAACATTAGCTTTATTTTTCTCATCGTGGACTTGTCTCGTGTTAATTCACCGTGGTTATTGGTTTAATCCGGTCTCCAATCTCTTCTGTCCAATGTGAAATCGTGAATCTATTTAATGGTGTCTCTATCTAATAGTTGAATAATCCTTTTATCAAAAGCCTAGACTAGGCTGATCCTAACTAGATCGACTCGTCGAGGTAACGATGTGAGGTCACCGGGCCGGGTGGCAGCTATGAAGATTCGGTTATCGCGTATAAAAATTCACGCTGTATTCGTTTTTAAACCGTCTAAGGAGGGTTCTGTTTTTTAATCATTGTTATGTATGTTTATGAGGTATCCTTATTTTTTTCTTTTAGGGAGATTTATAGCCAAATATTATTGATATGGTAGACATTTAAAAATATTCACCTATAAAAACTAGTGTAGCCTTATTGCGAGCGACATGGGGTATAAAATTTAAAGATGCCGGATGTGAATAAAAAAAAATGATACTAAATTATTAAATAAATAGCAAAATCCCTACGTTTAATAAGTACCTAAGAATAAAAATACATCTCAGTCGATGTCAATTACTTAAGTAAAACTATTTTCTATTGTTTCAGAATAATTATAGTGGATGGTGTACAGTGACGGAAACAAGTGCTGAGTGCAGTGTAATAATGTGTTAGTTCATAATGACGCCACGGCGGCGCTGCGGTCGCATTACGTGACGTTTGGAAAACAAAATGGCGGATTCGAGCCCCGCCACATCGATCATCGAGGGCACTGTCAAATTCCGCGATGGGAAAAAGGTAACTATCCTTTTTATTAAATAAAATCTTAAAGAAAGATACCGTTTTGAATCCACAGACGCTCTACATTTTGAATATAACTTTTGCTGTTTCGCTTGCACTAGAGTATGTGTTTCTCTTGCTATCTCTGTTGCGAGTCTACTTAAAAATATTTTGGTTCCAGTTGTGTGCGATGCGGTTACTTACCGCTTTTTTTTTCTTTACTGGAATTGCAGGTATTCTTACTTAAATGTAATTTTTCTATATCAGCCGTGAAAAGATGATGCCGCTTTTCTTCTTCGCTTTCATTACTTTTCTACTAAACGAATACATATTTTATGAAAAGGAAATGTTATACATATAGTCTGTAAAAATGGATATGAGCTTAATTTCTTTTTATATCGCGAAACGAAACTTGACCCCGTTTCTTGTTTTGCTACATAAGAAGAAGTAGTTGTACCTTATCTTAAGTAGATAATATTATGCTAAAACGCATTCAATACTTCAACTAACTATTGCAAGCGCCACGATATTTTATCTGATAAAGTAAATCGATTGATTCGACTGCCCATGAAACTTGTTTGCCATTCTAAAATTATAATTTATGACTCTCTTAGGTTTAAATATTTGAAAGTACACGGCACTTATTTATGTTAAAAAGACATAATATACATCACGCAAATGAATAAAAAAAGTATCTATGTATGAAATGTTGTTTGCATGAGTGTTATTATTCTTTTTTAATAATAATATCCCCGGACATTCTTCACACAAACTATGCGAAGCTTGAATTATAAATACCCTACTTATACGGATAATTTTATTCAGACTTAGGTGCGACAAACAGATTTGTTCATGTACCGTATGATATTGTTCAGGCGATGATAGCTCAGTGGTTAGTGACGTCGGATACCGCGACGAAGGTCGTGGGTTCGAATCCTACAATGAGCTTGAGCTTTCGGTGAAGGAAAACATCGTGAGGAAACCATAGCACGGTGGTAGGGTACTTTGTAGTACCCGACTGGTTGGCTACCACCCTCAAGTTGAAAATCTGTCGCCAAGCACCTATCGGTGAGTTCCGACAGCTGCACTTGAGAGCCAGTTCCCATCTAGGCTCTGTGTGCTTACCACCTTCGGCCACATCATCACTTACCATGGTGAGATTGTGGTCAAACACAAGCTTATCCAGAATTAAAAAAAAAAAGTTTAAAAATATGGTTACAACCACGCCAACCGGCTCGTCAACTGTATTAATTCTGTTTCGTCTTAAATATCCTAGAAATTGAGACGGTTGTACATAACCTTGGATTATTTAGGTAACAAGATGAGTTGCATGTGTTTTTGATATAATGTCGTATACGACATGTCATTGCATGTTTTGAAATCGAAAAGGGCATATCGTAATGGATGACATTATTATCAAATCCGTCTGGATATAAGTACCTAGTCCGTGATATGTCGTTGTTTGCGTATCACAGGTTCGAATTTTATCGATATCGAGAAATGTGTCACGTAGATAAGATTAGCGTATTTTTCACATAGGCCAACGGTAGTTGAGAGTTCTGGGAAATTCGTTCATCGGAAATTCTTGGCTTATTATAATGCTACTCATTTTAATGAAGCGCCTATCGTTTGATTATATTACAATGCCTGGACAAATCTAATGGTTTTGAAGTAGATATGTTTTATTTGTATGCATAATAGTTAAACATGTTAAATAATAATTGAATAATTAACATATTTAATACCGATAAAATATGTTTTTGTTGTGACAATATTGTGTTAAGATTTGAAACGAAATCAAAGATTTTTTCCTCAGTTGTACTTAAAAAATTTGAGATAGGTATTGCGGGTGAAACCGCGGTGGTCAGGTAGTATGTAATATACATAATAACTTTTTTTTTATGTCACTAGTGACAACGAGGCAGGCGGGTCACCTGATGGTAAGTGACTACCGTCGCCTATAGACATTAGCAATACCAGGGGGATTGCCAATGTATTGTACACCTTATTACAATGCCTTATGGGCAAGGGCAACTAAAATAATCAATACGGTATTGGCGACCTACTCGAGTGGCATAATCATAATCTTGCCGCATCACTACGTTTCTGAAAGTAACGTAGTGATGCTTAAGTTTGTGTTGTGTAGGAATAAATATTTATTTACACAAACACACACACACACACACACGCATACACACTTTACTTTACTATATTGGTATTTATTAATTATTTTCATAAATTCATTATTTTTATTAAAACATAGATTGGCATGTACTGCAATGGAGCAGCTACCTCACTAAACTAACCCCATATGTATAAAATAGTATTTAAAAATTGTAAATCCGTTATTGGCTGTAAATTTTGTTTATATAAGTATATACCTAAGTTACACTTCTAAGAGCTGTGGATTTTGTAATAAATATAAATAAATAAATAAATAAACTCTTACTAATGAACAACCAAGTACCAGTAGTGACCACATCAACAAAATCACCCCCTACAAGAGACCGGCTGGACCAGGACCAAGTCCAAGACAAATTACACCTAACGATCTAGAAGGGGAGAGATGTGGTGTAATGCAAACCTCTTTACGGTGCCATATAAAAAGTGTATGTCACAATTGACATAATATTGGAATAAACGATTTTACATGGATTTTACATACTAACAAGATTTATTAGTGACTTTTCAAGTTGTCCCAAAAAGTCTGTGAAAAGTTTTAGCGGAATGGCCACCAATTTAAGTAAAACCTGACCGGAATGGTATGGACAAGGACTAGACTGTACTGTGAATGTCACATAACGTGACTACAACATAAAAGATGAATATCTAAAAAAATGGCATAAAAGTCAGGATACCAAGCCAAAAACAACAAAAAAATATAGTACCAGAAGTTTTACGCTAACTTTCCTTTGTAATCACTCGCGCACCTGAAATTTTGTAAGCTGTATATATCGTGTATTTAAACAAATAGACGAGCATACAATATATGTAATGTAGTACAATCACTTATCATGGTGAGATTGTGGTAAAACACAAGCTTATCCAGAATAAAAAAAGAAATGAAGTGTGATGCCAGGTTAGGATAGGGATGGAAATGTGTAATTTTATTTCCTCTATCGTAAGTAGCATACCTAAGAGCAGGCAAAGGGTTTTAGCCCATACAGCCTAAAATCTAACTCAAAACTCATTTATTGACCAATGAGCGCGCGCGGTGGTAGAGTTGGCTGTCAGATGATGTCGATATTCATCTATTATGGGAAAATTGCGGAACTAGGCGTGTTTTGATAACTAAACGCTTAGAATACTAAACGATACATTGCTATCTGGCATTACTCATCCAGGACTTTGGACGTATCGATGCAGACATCGTGAGTCATCGGCTACTTCCGCCATGTGTCGGGTGATTAGTGATTTTAATTTTGTTCATCTTGAAGTACTTTTTTTGAGCCCATTGAAAGGAGAATTCCCAATAACCTACCCAGATCAAACTTTTGTGTATATTTAGATCCGTTCCCAATAATTTGACGTACTCTGTTAGATGAATAATTATTCAGACAGACAGACATAATACCGTAGTAGTTTGTATTTATTAATATTGATATAAAGAGTTTATAAAATTATCATATCCATTTTTTGCACATCTCATCTATCAATAAATAACACCAATAATCCCGCTCCAAGAATTAGTAGCATCACGGAACGATCGTAGTCGACCGAGTGGGCAATCGGGCGGTAATTAATTCTTCATCGCTTTTTCCTCAGAGACTTGACTTAGCTACTTATCCGTCCTTAGAGATCACACAGTAATTACTTGATTGATTGGTTTTAAGATTTAAAAATAGAACGATTCTTTTTAAAAGAAGAATGTTAAAATCCAGTTTATTTCATAGACTAGCACGTGTTAGACTTTGAAATAAAAGTTATGAATTAGGTATTTATTTTATCTAAAAGACAAAATTACAAAAAAGTTTTGGCTGCTAGCTTCACACCGGTTTATTTTTTTACTAGTAGTCCCCCGCGGTTTCACCCGCGTTCTCAAGGTATCTAATCTTGTCGCGGGATAAAGTCTTTGTCCTTCTCTGTGGTCCAAAAATCATAAAAATTGGTTAAGTGATTTAGTCTTGAAAAGGTAATAAATGTAAAATGTCCGAGAATATTTATTATTATTATTAATAGAGACATTAGAGACAGAACTGTAACTAGTACTTAATTTTTATGTATTTTGTTTTATTGCATAAAATTGTTAAAAATTTGAATGAAAAAACAGCCAATATAGTCAGATGGTCCAAAAATATTTAAAAAATGTAACTTTGCTGGGTGTCTTGGCGGTTCTTCTCAATTGAAGGCTGACTTCCAAACCGGTGAAAATTACAGGTAATTACCTGATTTCCCGATTATATTCACAGTGTACATAGATATAAACCTAAACTGAAGTTTTAGGTGCCAAAAATGTGGACGCTGCTGTCGCTCCCGTATCGGACTGTACAGTCACTCCAAGACTATCACACGGACGCTGTTTAGATCATCTATTTAACATGTATAAGGCCCTTTATATACATAGATATAAAACACCACAGATTCGTTAATGGAATGCACCGATACGTGATCATTGCGCAACTCATTGTAATACCGAGATAAAATGAATGGAAACGCGGGAGCGTGAAATTGCGCTCGCGGCGAACGCATTAGCCGGTCAGACAGACATGTGATGTGAATTGACGAGTGCGTTTTTATAATTAAAGAGTTTGTTTATGGTTGACTAGCTGTGCCGTGGCATCAAAATATAGCCTATGTTCATCAGGGATAATATAGCTTTCTAATGGTGAAAGAATTTTTCAAATCAGTCCAGTAGTTTCACAGCCTTTTCAATGCAAAGAAACAATAACATCTTTCCTCTTTATAATATTAGTATAATATGATGTTACCGAATTATCAAGGGATTTCTAGAATATGTTTGTATGTAGAGCTATTGTGATTCTAATCGACTTCGTAATCGATTTATATCTACTTTAAATTAAGCAAGGATGGTCTTTCACTTAATTACCTAATGGTATGTGACTACCATAGCTTCTGATTAGAAATATACAAGAGACATTGTGCGTGAGTATCGAACCTATTACGATGCCTAAATGAACTGCATTGTTTGTTACCATGATTAATATTTTTTTTTTATGTCACAAGTGACAACGAGGCAGGCGGGTCACCTGATGGTAAGTGACA
Source organism: Ochropacha duplaris (assembly GCA_951361185.1). Lineage (NCBI taxonomy): Eukaryota > Metazoa > Arthropoda > Insecta > Lepidoptera > Drepanidae > Ochropacha > Ochropacha duplaris. The sequence continues at coordinate 10,245,804 of OX592704.1, read as the reverse complement.
ACCGTCGCCTATAGACATTGGCAATACCAGGGGATTGCTAATGTGTTGTACACCTTATTACAAAGGCCTTATGCCTTAAGGGCAAGGGCAACTGGCTCTCAAGTGCAACTGCCGGAACACACCAACAGGTGCTTGGCAATAGATTTTCAACTTGAGGGTGGTAGCCAGCCAGTCGAGTACTACAAAATACCCTACCACCGTGCTGTGGTTTCCTCACGATGTTTTTCTTCACCGAAAGCTCAAGCTCATTGTAAGGATTCGAACCCACGACGTTCGCCGCGGTATCCGACGTCACTTTACCACTGAGCTACCATCGCCTTAATTATCTCGCAACGCAGGAGAATAATGACTTTCGATACAGTTCTTTCTCCAACCTCTGCGTTACTTTTCATTACCTTAAGTGACTATTCCTTAGATCATTGTTCAATGTTCAAAATTTAATTAAAATCCTACATGAAACGGTTGCTCTCTTGTATTTTATTAGTTTTTATAACACTGAGATAGTACAGACATACGACCCATAAGTGGTAAACGGTTTCCCATAGCCTATATACGCTTACAACAACAGGGGTATGACTGACTCATTGCCGACCCTGCTACAATCTCTTCACAACCTTCATTAAGAACCTCATGCTTTTTTTTTTTTTATTCTGGATATGCTTGTGTTTGACCACAATCTCACCATGGTAAGTGATGATGTGGCCGAAGATGGTAATCACACAAAGCCTAGATGGAAACTGGGTCTCAAGTGCAGCTGTCGGAACACACCGATAGGTGTTTTGGCGACAGATTTTCAACTTGAGGGTGGTAGCCAGCCAGTCGAGCCAGCCAGCCAGCCAGGGAGTACCCTCTAGTAGAGAAACCACGGCAGGGAACTTATGTACATTTTTCTTTACTACTTCAAAAAATGGAAACATATTATTAAACTAATTTAGTGGATGTCAATGTCATTTAAATAAATTGGATAAATAGATATTTTCCTGTACCGCCATACAAGGAAACAAGGTCGTTCAAAATTTTTTAATACATAGTTAATTAGCTTTCATTATAGGAAAGTATTATGGTAGGGTACTTTGTAGTACCAACTTCTAATTAATAATCTCAAACCAAACACCTTTCGGTGTGTTCCAACTGCACTTCATTACCAGTTTCTTCCTAGTCTTTGTTTCTTTCGTTCACATCATTACCTATTAAGAGATCATGGTTAATCTTATCCATATATAAAAAGATAACCAAAACGCCATTATACTTCTTTGTTTATTTTAAATCTCATAAAAAACAATCATATTCTGTATCTACTCTCGAAAACTAATCTCTTTCAACACTTTCAATATCTCTATTCTTGCATCAAACTTATGCTGTGCCTTTAACTTGCGAAACGTAGGAACCAATGATAACATGAACTGCCTATCTTCATCTTCTTCATCTCTCTTTACAGTCTTCAACACATCTACTAACATCTCTTCCATATTAGTATTTCTTTCGAAGAACTGTGGGTAATGTTCTGCTTCTGCTTCTATGGTTATTTTGGAACTCCTCGCGTCTTCATATGCAGCTTCATTCTTAAAAGTATTACGATTTAATGGGTCTGATGATGACTCATCTGATTCTCTTCCTGGCTCATTGTCTTCGGGAGTAGCCTCTTTATTATCGGCAGAAGAATCCTGTAGAAAGCGCATCATGTTAAAGTATTCGTATCTCTTTCTTCTCTTAATTGGGCCTTCGTTTCTTTCTCTTTTCAGCTTTTCTTTCTTTTGCAGACCCAGTTCCCTGGTGAAGCATGTACGGAGACTCTTCCAGCGTTTCATTACTTCATGACCTGAAATTAGCTAAAGGTTATATGTAGCTCCTTACATATTTTCAAATTCAAAGCAGTTTAGGAGGGCAGTTATAAAGCAAGAAAACCACCAGGTCGATAGTTAGGCTTCTGCTCACAATAACTGGCAAGAAACTCAGCAAGGTTACACATTTTAAATATTTTTTGCACATTAAGTTGATAGTCAACATAATTTAACTTAGGCAGTCAGACAATAAGGATTGTTGTTCAAGAGTCCTGCCATAATCTCATTGTATTGGATATTACTTTACGTCTGAAGTAAAATATGAGGCTTTGTTTTGTCCTTTGATCTCCTATGCTAAGCCGCAGCTTAAATTCTAGGAAATTTCCAAGCATATGAGTACATTTAACGTTTATTTGTTCTGACACTAGCTCTGCTCCGCAGTTTCACCCATGATCGCCTATTTTACCTCCTCAAGGGTTTACCTTTTCATAAAATACTTACTTTATAAAAAGTGACCAAAAATTTTGGTTTCTAATCCTAGCGGTTTAGGATATGTAATATTTTACCTTGGGACAATCTGTGTCTCAGTAATAAAAAGTAATATGCGAAGAATCCATTTAGGAAATGTGTGACTTCAGCCTAAAATCTAAAGCCAAAAATTTTGTTAAACGTTAAACATTACGCATTTCCCTCAGCGCTAAGATATTGGGTCCTTCAAAAATGGTACGTAAATAGAACTCTTCAAGGTCGGCAACACATCGGCAATTCCTCTGGTATTGCAAATATCCATGTGTGGCTTAAAAGATGTAGTTGGTAAGTTACTTTCGGCAAAACGCAAAGCCAAGGTTCATAAATAGCTCAGAATTAATTCCTGTATAATTTGTTTCTTTTTAGACTTTGTCTAAATCAAGCATTTTGTATAGAAGTTGTAATGTTACTTTATCTATATGTTATACTATAGGTACAGTTGTCTTGGTTTCTGATCTGGGTATTTATAGTCAGTATCAAAAGTAGATGATTACTATTACCATAATTATCATATAACGCAATTCAAACTTTTCGTACTGTCAAGTCTAGCGAATATTTATCTAAAAAATATTCTTAACTAGCTGTCCCCCGCGGTTTCACACGCGTTCCAGAGCGATCTTATCCTTTCCCAGGATAAAAAGTATCCCATGTGTTATTCCAGCATATGATCTATCTGTGTACCAAGTTCTATCATAACCCATACAGTAGTTTTTGCGGGAAAGAGTAACAAACATGTACCTACCTACACATCTTCACACACATCCAAACATACTTTCGCATAGGATTGATACAAGATCATTCTAATCACTGTCTATACCTCATCAGTTTTTTTTAATACTGATTACTAAATAAGGCGTTGATTAAATTCAATACAAACTAATCTAATTTGAACTCACTAATCGAATCTCACTGGTGTCGATTCGGTTGTATAAAACTAAACTAAATTTAATTTGACTGGATGTTGACTCGACAAAAAATATTTCTGTCTTTTCAACTAAGTAGGTAAATAATATAGTTAGCACAATCTAATCGACTCTAGTATCTCATTCTAATAAAAAACAAGAAAAGCTTAGCAAGAATTTAAGGTTTCATCCGAGTTTCCGAGAAATCTCATCTTTTCCTGGGATAAAAAGTATCCTATGTTTTATTCCAGGATATGATCGACCTGTGTGTCATCATCAAAATCCATTCAGCCTTTGTATTGTATTATTGAGCGACAAACATACAAACTTTTACATTTGTTTCACAGTAGGATTAGTCCAATTGCTTATTTTCAACGATGTTTTCAGTGGTCATCAAAATTGGTTACGACTATTTCCCCGTAAATTAGCATAAATTAAATATAACAGGAATGTATTCTATCCTTTTCATCCTATCGTATTGTTGGAACGAGAAATTATATAAGTTTAGTTTGTATACAACAGGATCAGCACCAATATCAGACCTGTATTGAACAAAATATTGTACCTAGAGTTTGGCTGTAAGGATACTTAAGTCGTTTCTGAACCGAAAAAGAATATTCTCTTTAGGTAATGCCACTAAAACTATGTTCAAAAGTATTTTCCTACATTCTAACCTAAAAGTTATAAAGTTTTACCGACTGTGTAGGAGAGAAGGGAATTGATAACTACGGTTACAATATTGCATCTATAGTACGTACAATACTCAACTTTGTCCTGCGGTCGTAGCTGCTCCCAATTACTGAAGATCTCCTTGCAAACATCTTTCCACATCTTTGACTTATATTTCTTGTGACTAAAATACATAGTTTCGTTTCTATCGTACAATGCCGGTCGTACTTGCATTGCTTTAATTAATTTCTCGGCATTAATTTCACACATTTTCCAAATAAATACGACGTGCACTCAACTCCGTTTACATACGGCAACTAAAAAGATGGCGGCGGAGAAGGCGCTGCTATCGCGCGAGCATCGCGCAACTACGCGTTGATCGCAGAACAGGATAGCGAGATGCAACAATGTTTGTGTACAAGCGAGATGACCTACCGGCGCTTGTTATTCACTGTATGTTGGCTGCACGTAGTCGATTTGTCTGGCGACCTGTAACTATTGCTTATAATTGTGTTTTATGCGTACGGTTATATGACTTGGTTTGCTGTGGCAATGATAATAGAGTCAGTTGTAAACAAGGTAAAATAAATCCCCTTGCATTTATTAAAATAAAATGCCGTGCAATACCTATTAAAGTAATTAGGATTAATTACTATCTATCGAATGACTCTCTCTACTTAATCAAATATAGATTTTTAATGTGGTGAAATTGTTAGTTGTCTGGGAAACTAACAGTCGCCCTAAGTATATAAAGACAGAGGGCGTTAGTTGATCGATAAAGTTGACGACGCCAGATTCATTGACACATGAAATACGTTTTTTTTATAAGTTGACAGGTTTTCACATTTTCTAAAGAGTATGTATGTTAGTATTTTTTAATAATTAAACTCTTTCTTTTTCAGTGGAAATCGCGATGGTGTGTTATGCGGAAGGTTTCACCAGTTGCAGGTAATTATTGATTTTTTTTTACTTGCGCGTCTCGCGTGGTATCCTATACGAGAAGCCTTATCTCCTAAAAGTAGAAGACGATAATGATTATTTAAATTTTTCAGGAAAATATTTTATTTATTAACATTTTGAGGTGGGGAAAAACTTTTTCAATTTTTTTTATTGATAGCACTAAACATTGTCAATGTCAAAAAAAACGGTTTACAAACAGAGGAACTTAACTGAAATAGTCTTTCTCTATTTCTTATAGAGAGAGATATACTCAATGGCACTGCGTATATGTATAAGAAATAAATAAAGTTTCTTTTTACTTTTGGACAAGCTTGTGTTTGGCCGCAATCTCACCATGCTAAGTGATGATGTGGCCGAAGGTGGTAAGCACACAAAGCTTAGGAGTAAACTGGCTCTCAAGTGCAACTGCCAGAAACACACCGACAGGTGTTTGGCGACAGACTTTCAACTTGAGGGTTGTAGCCAGCCAGTTGAGTACTACAAAATATAGTGCTTGTTCTTATTATTGTTTATGAGATAAATATTTAAGTTTTAGTAACTAACTAGCTGTTCCGCGCGGTTTCACCCGCGTTCCCGAGGGATCTTATCTTTTCCCGGGATAAAAAGTAGCCTATGTGCTATTCCAGACTATAATCTATCTCTATGCCAAATTTCATCCAGATACTTTCAGCCGTTCTGGCGTAAATGAGTAACAAACATACATCCATCCATCCATCTAAACTTTCACATTTATAATATTACAGTAAGAAGTAAGATAGCATGCTGATAAAAGAATTGTCAAATTCCCTCTATAACTATGACGCATAATTTTCTTAGTAAAGTTCTATAGAATCTTTAAATACTACTAGCACTCTTATCACAAGGTCGCAGAGTTAAAAATGGTATGTTTTTAAGGATCACTTTTTTTATACATCAGGTAATAAGTTAGGAATGAGAAGTAACCTTGTAACGGCCTTTTGAAATGTTTTCAATGAAGTTATACGTGGAATAGTAATGGTCGTCATTTTGTTAGTTGAGTTTTATCATTTGGCCATTTGGAGCCATAGAGTTATGAAATCTTTCACAAGGAATAATTAATCGTCATATTAATACGTAAAGATAAATATTTGCATCCTTTTTTTTCTTCTGTATGTCATCCAATTTTCTTAGTTTTTTTTTTGTAGATCTTGGCGAGCTTTAGTGTTAGCAATAAAAAAAACCGGCCAAGTGCGAGTCGGACTCGCGCATGAAGGGTTCCGTAAAAACGGCAAAAAAATCATGTTTGTTGTATGGGAGCCCCCCTTAAATATTTATTTTGTTTTGTTTATAGTATTTGTTGTTATAGCGGCAACAGAAATACATAATTTGTTAAAATTTCAACTGTCTAGCTATCGCGGTTCTTGAGATACAGCCTGGTAACAGACAGACGGACGGACAGACGGACAGTCAGCGAAGTCTTAGTAATAGGGTCCCGTGTTTACCCATTGGGTACGGAACCCTAAAAAAAAAAATACCTAGTAGATGTGTCTTTTTTTCCAAAAAAATGGTATGGAATTTCGTCCAGTATTTATATGTATTAACATGGCTGTTATTCTTCTATTTATGAATCTCAGGCTAGAAAACTGGCTCTAACTAAACTACTATAAGGTACTACTATGAGGGTAAATAATCTACCATTTCAAGGACTGGCGATGCAGATCAGCACAGCGAAACTAAAACTACGCACAAACGTGTGGCGCAAGTCACTCTACTCACTCTGTTATTTACTAACTAAACTCATTTTAATCTCACTGTCTCGTTTTAACACAGAACATAAGAAAGGGATAGATAATTGTTTCCAACGTAAATAGTTGCCACCAATATTGCCGCGACTATTTTTCCGTAGATTCGTCATGTCGACGGCATAGACTAATTTGACAGAAATCTTTTTTTTCGTTCGGTTCAGGATTTGGTTTAGTTTGTAAAGAACAGAATTGGCGCCACTGTCTATACATTATTAAATTCTATTATGTCGTGCTCTGCGCTGAATTTCGTCATCACACTGGAATGGCGGATAATACCTACTTGATTTTTCTGATAAATTAAATTTGATGACCATTTTCAAATCAATGAATATGTTCTAGGATATTCTTCTCGGCTATCTGATCCCAATCTATGCAAAACTTGTGCTATAGATGCCTACTTAATTTTAAACCTCAGTACAAACAAACATGCTTATACAGATAATTGTCTGTTTTCGATGGGAATCGAACCCACGACCGGGAAACGAACCCACGCACGACCGGTGGCGTGACAGTGGGTACTGTATCTTTGGAAAGAAAATACTACATAATCTTTAGATTTAACAGTTAATATTTGAAGGAATGAATGTGAAATCAAATTCAAAGCGTGTGGCAGCCACCATGGTGTTATGAGATTATGATGAACTATTTGTCCCCCGCGGTTTCACCCGCGTTCCCGAACGATCTTATCTTTTCTCGAAAAATTAACCTACGTTTTATTCCAGGATATAACCTACCTTTGTGCCAAATTTACGCGGGAGAAGCCGCGGGCTGGAAGCTAGTTAAAAATATGGAGAATATAATTCCCCGAGGCCAACATAATGCTGACGAATATTTCATGTACACGACCCTATCAATATTTCAGAAGGGTATCGTAAAACTTTCAGCTGTTTTCAGTCCGCCCCTAGTATAGTCCTTAGGGAATTAAGCTCTAAATATCATAGAAGGGTCTATAAGTTAGCTTGTTGATATAATGGCAATGTTAGGGCTGCTTGCTACTTACCATTTTGTTAGTAACAATGGTTTTATTGACAAGACATGCAGATTAAGGCGATGATAGCTCAGTGGTAAATGACGTCGAATACCGCGGCGAAGGTCGTGGGTTCGAATCCTACAATGAGCTTGAGCTTTCGGTGATGGAAAACATCGTGAGGAAACCACAGCACGGTGGTAGGGTACTTTGTAGTACTCGACTGGCTGGCTACCACCCTCAAGTTGAAAATCTGTCGCCAAGCACCTGTTGGTGTGTTCCGGCATTTGCACTTGAGAGCCAGTTCGCCTTTAAGGCATTGTAATAGCGTGTACAACACATTAGCAATCCCCTGGTATTGCCAATGTCAAATAGGCGACGGTTGTCACTTACCATTATCCGCCTGCCTCGTTGTCACTAAAAAAAAAGATCACCTGATGGTCTATGAACCAGAGGGATGGGCAATGTACAAATGGGTTTCAAGTACAAGGTAGCGACGTATTTTCTAATGGAGGGTTATTAGGCGACTAGTACAAAGTACCCAAGTATAAGAAAACTAAAATGGAGGTGGGCAGGTCATATGATGAGAAGTTACAAAGATAAGTGGGCTAAAGAGGTTACTGAATGGTGTCCAAGACAAAATAAAAGAAAGAAAGGAAGGCAGCGTCTCAGATGGGAGGACGATATTAAGAAAGTAGCTGGCGTTACTTGGAGGAGGATAACCCACAATAGAAAAGAATGGCAAGCTCTAGGGGAGGCCTTTGCAATTAGCAAGACAATCTGATTACCGGTGTCAAATAATTAATTAATATAGTTTATAAGTGCATTTATATTTAATTACCAAATAATCATGTCATAAAAAAGATTTTTAAATAAAGGCTACTACTACTACTACTACTACTACTACAAAGTACCCAAAATAATTTGTTAGGTCATACAATAGCGTTACATACAATAAAGATGATGAAAAACCCAAAGATGGTTGTTGGATATGTCATATGTACAGCGAAAAGGGAAGATCTTCCACCGGGCTAGGTATCAATGCCCGGGGACTGCAGTTTTCTTGTTGAGAACTCGTATAATATGCAAAGTGCTGAGAAAACTTTGCCAGCGCGATGTAGGAATTCCTGTGTCATATTTCATTACGTCCATGTTGTTGTGATGACGCGCTTCTATTACTTTTCGCTGACTGGACTCACATGTAGAGCTGTGCGCCACGATTTTTATTTGAAGTGTACCTTTCAAATCGTGTGCCATTCATGCCACCTCTCTTCAACTTAACCTACAAACTAAAATTACCTTAGTATCATAAAGGCTCTACCATAAAATTAGCATGTATAGAACAACGTAAAGTTTAGATGTGATGTCACGCAGTTTCTCAGAAAGCAGCCAAGGTGAACAGCACGTTGGCTGGCAGTCTACGCTATTATCTCTAATTATATTGACTTTGATTTGTCACAAGCATATTAATGTTGATATATTGTAGACAATTAATTGGCAGAACTCGCTGTATCGCATTGAAAACGAAGTTATAGGCAAAGTGAGACGTAAGATAATGGTGCAAAAGTTGATTATTAAATGCAATAATGACGATTAATGCTCCTTAAAGTCTTGCTTGATGTTGTTCCGATATTTTCTTCTAGTTAATTTCTTTTCTTAGTTAGTTTATTTTCTTCTTTTTTTTAAATATTTTATGAGTTGAAAAAGATGGCAATATACTGTCGTAGATTCAAAATTATAACAAATCCCAAATCTTACAAAACTTAGCACTTTGGCAACATATTTTTTTTGGCCAAGCACAGCGACATTTCGCAAGAAATGCATTGTTTGCGCGCTAAAAGCGTAATATTGTTTATAATACAAACAGTAAAATAAACAGTTAACATTTAATTACAGCAAAAACTCTAACAAAGCGTGAACACTTTCCAAAAGCTGTTTTTATTTCGCGAAAAGAAATTAGCAAAAACTTAATGTGGGTCTCGCATGTAGAGTCATTAGTGAAATGAATACAAGATAATTGTCGAAATTATCATAAGTTTTTTTAATAAATATAATAGCGATTTCTTTGAGACTTCATTCTTATGTGAAGTTCTGGGACGATAGTCAAATATGCGAGCCAACATGTTAATTATCATTAGTTAATTAAAAGTAGAAAGACGCCTTGTAGAAGGATTAAAAAAAAACGTCCTCCATTTTATCTATCCGTGGACTTAATAACTTCGCAAGATTAACGATCTAGCTAACTAGCTATTATACGTGATTAAGTAACAAACATTCACATTTATAACATTAATAGAACAATAATGTAAGGTTAAAGATATAAAACGGATTTATTTATTTATTTAAAATGGATGGATCTTGTCATCAGAAACATAACCATTCAGTCTTAAGCTGTCAGGCGAATGAGTGATAAATCAAATTGGTCCAGTTATGTCAAACGCACTGATAGCGTTACTACTCAGTAGTTGCACTTGAGACCCAGTTTTCTATGTCACCAAAGATAGTTGTTCATAGGCGATGGTGGCTACTTACCATCAGACGGATCGCCTGTCAGTTTGTCCCATAAAAACTTAAATATTTCAGGATAAGCCTAAAGAAAAATCATCACCAAAGAATCCCTTAACATATTTATGAGTACCAATATCAAACTCCTCTAATAACCAGTTTCAAATCTTTTTCCAAATCTATTTATGATCATGTCAAAACAAGTTGACCGTAGAAAATCGCAGCTGACTCCACGCATAGACAACAATCTTATAAAGATGATGTATTGCTGTTTGCACCGTAAATCTTGCTGCATGATGGCTGCATGTGATTTAATGATAACTTTGTGTGTTGATGGATTATGTTTAAGAGTCTTCATTTACTAACTTTAGTATGTATAGTAGGTAGAAGAAATTTTATCCTGTAAAATTTGTCTGTGCCATGCCAATATTCGTTCATTGATAGCGACTGTATTTACGCCGAAGACAAGCAATTTGTAATTTTATTTTCTATCCTTTTCTATTGTTTTGTGTTAAAAAGTGATAGTGTGATTAAATTGGTTTATTTCATAAACAACAAAATTGGTAGAGTTACACTGCATTGTTAAGATAAACTGCATTTTTACAGAACATAAAAGCAGAAAAGTCCAAAGTCTAAATACCAACGGAATTTTATCTTTAGACCTTAGTCAGAAGATTCCTTACAATTGTGTTACTAGATATATTCCAAATCTTCACCATTTAGAAATTCACGTCAATCTTACGATAAGATTCCGTAGAAAGTGCAAGTCAATAACTAAAGTACAAACAGAACGAAAAGCAAAAGTCAAGAATGGTTCTCAGGCAAGGACCTGCCTCGGATCGAAATAGCCGCATAGATTGTTCATGACACATTAACGTCCACAAATATAGCTAAGCGTGCGTCATACACTAAAATTTATCGTAGACGTGACATTTCTTTCGACGTTAAGTGACAAGGGAACGTCGAGATTTGACAGCCCTTAAGATTGAAGTACATTTTTTTCAGTGTGACGATAAATGATGAAAACATTTCCAAGATTAAGCGGACTATTCCATTTAGGCACAATATGACAGATATTGATGTCAATTTTATCGTCCATCAAATTAAACAAAGCTATTCTTACATATCTTTCTAACAAAACACATATGAAAAGGATGTATGAATTGTCTCCATAAAAACCTATCGACTATTTTGCGTATCGTGGCCTTATGCCAATGTAATGTATTTGACAGCATTGAATATTTTAATCTTTTTTCAATAACTTTTAATATGACAGAGATAAGTGATAATAACTAAGTTTATTTTGTAAACCACAGGACCAGAACCATTATCTCTTATGTCATCTTGATGCAAGGATTCAATTACATCATCCTTTATTACTATTAAGTCATCATCACAAATAAATAAATAATTCTGTCATCAAATATAACCACGCAGACTAAATAAACTGGCAACGTGTATCATTCTCTTTTCTGCAAACAGTAGCGCGTCTGACACTTGCATGCTCTTGACAAGCAATTCGAAATTTAAATATAAACGATCTCGTGAAAATAAATTAAAATTGGCAGTATATTGCTTCACTTCTGCAACAACTATCCCACAACAATTTGATTAAACTGCGTCAATACAGAGCAACAAAATCATTTATTCGTCGAGCAACACACATAACAGCATAACAGTCACTGACTATGATTTACTCTTATTTGACATTTGCATCTGGAAACTGCGTTTGTGAGACAGTGTGAGCTGTATTTAGAGCGAGACGCTACTTGAAAGTGCAGTCGGTGCACCGACCTTTAATGAATGTGGACATTGTCTATGTGCTTGATAGATTGAACCGGGCTTTGAGAACCCTGATATCCTTAAGCCTGACTTCCGTAATCTCGAGCAGCGTACTAACTGCTATACTGTTGCTTATACCGCAGCGGTTTACTCGCGTTTCAAGAAAATTAACCTTAAATAAGGATTAAAATGGCCCAGTAAACAGTAAAAATTTGAAGACGATGTGGAAAAACCTATCAGTTAAGCCAACGAACCATCAATACTATATCTATAGTAAATATTCCGAAAAAGAACCTTTTAACTGTATTTTCTGAATTCTCTCTCTTAGGTCCCTTAAGTTTTACAGCTTAACATTTTCCTGTTCTACCACGCAAGAGCGTAGGATAAGGATTATACCCTCATTTTCTAGACACATAATATTTTGCTCTCTAGGAAGTAGCATAGGCCTTAAATAGTTAAGCTCTGGCTAATTGACTTTCCTAAACTTCTGTATTGCTTCATTAATATCTGTTTCATGTCTCTTTGTCCTGAGTATTGAGTATGGGTTCAATTATCTATTTTAGTTGTATTTGTATTGTAATATATACCAAGTAAGTAAATCAGTTTTGGACCGACGATCTTGTAAGGGTCGCGGGAAGCCACTGGAGGCAAGACCGGCCATTGTGGAGATCCTTAGGGGAGGACTTTGTCCAGCAGTGGACGTCTTCTGAGTGACACGATAATTATGATGATATCAGTTCTAATTCAGTAATGTTTCATTTACATTTCCTTACGCTCGTTTTCAATAAATTGGCCGAAATATTAACGTTTCTTCTATTCGTGCCTTCTGAACGCGTCATATCGGCATTCAGCCATTTCCTACTGATATCTTCATTCATATAAACACCCTTGTGTCCATTATTTTTCAAAGCTTTCATTTTATTTACCTTAGTTTAGACCTGTTAAAGATTCAAAGCCGTTTCAAAATTTTCTGCGTTTTCACTTAAAAGGCTATCTACCTCTTTTGTTGGACCTTCAGCCATATCATCACTTGTCATGCTGAAAGCATGTTAAAACAAGTCTATCTTTAGTAAAAAAAAAATGTGTTGACATTTAAGCTGTCAGTCAAGATAAATGACTGTCAATTGGACAATGCAATGCTGTAATCACTTAAACGGAATTTGTAATTTTTGTAGAAAGTTTGACGATATGCACATGGCATTTATTTTTTACTAAAAGCGGCCTGTAATGTGATATGGCCTGATTCACTTAACTTGATGACTAACTGTCCCCCGCGGTTTCACCTGCGTTCCCGAGGAATCCTATCTTTTCCCGGGTTCAAAGTATCCTATGTCCATAGATAATAAAACGTCGCGCCGTTCCTTCCTAGATGGAGCGCTCCCTTTCCGTGACAGCTCCGAAAATGCGGCAACTGAATATTTTAGTGTGTATTTGCAAGGATGCTAGTGTGCGTGAAAACATTGTGTCGCGACAACTGAATGGTGTCATTTCTTGCTTCGAGACTGGGCTCGGGTACGCTTTGGGTTCGATTTAGGCGTAGTATTTGTTGCCGCATTTTTTGCGCGTTTTCAAGTACGACGATGGTATCTTGTGCGAGCGGCGCGAGGAACAATACTTAATATATGGCTATGCCCTTTAAAGCTTTATATATTCTAAGGTCCTTCTCCATTGTCGTATCTATCTCTATACCAGAATTAATCAAAAATGGTTGAACAGTTTTGGTGTGAAAAGTTAACAGACAGACAGTTAGTTACCTTCGCATTTATAGTATTAGTATTGATAGTATTGAAAGCGAAATAATTGTAAGTATTCCTGCGAACGAATAAAACTTTGAAATTGTGTTTCTTGTTGTAATAAAATTTAATGGCATGACAAAATAATAATTTTATTTGTATTTCAAACTTATTGGTAAACTATAATAATAATGGCTGATAAAATAGCAAATTTCAACATAGAACTCGTTACTAAAGCAATGCGAAAACTTTTTAGTGTTAAATGATCATTATCTTACACAAACAGATATTTTTCGCAAAACATCCACTTATAACTGTAAACCCAGAAACACTTAAAAGCCAGGCAATAAAAATAAACACACATCGCAACTCGCGATCTCCAATTAGATTTTATCGTGTTTTATCAAATTAAAACACACATGCTTATAATGTTAAAAATGTTGAATTCTTCGCAATTTTATTTCGGCATAAACATTTTTTAAAACCTGTTATAGAATTATAACCCCTAAATATAAGGAGATAAGACAAATTCTATAACTTTCCAAGTTACAAGTTGAAAGAATGTAAAAGTCGTTTTTGTAGCACACCAAAAACAATGATAACGACGTGCGTTGTTCAAACTAGTGATGGGACGTGGATGTCGATAAAGTAACTGTCGATGGATTCAATCCCACTAATATTATAAATGTGAAAGTTTGGATAGATGGATTTTTGTTACTCGTTCACGCAAAAAATGGCTGAACGGATTTTGATGAAACTTGGCACACCTGGAATAACACATAGGATACTTTTTATCCCGGGAAAGGATAAGATCCCTCGGGGGGACAGCGGGTTTTTAATAAATATCCCTAGGTAGAATTTTATTTGAACTCAGTATCATTATCATTATACAACCCTAGGTTGCCTGGAAGAGATCGCTTCAGCGATAAGGCCGCCTAAATTGTTTTCACTTATAATACCACAAGAGCTTCAAAATTATCGGGTATTTATTTCCCGATAGGTTCGTTGCAAACAAATGAAGGAGTCAAGTCAAAAACTTGACGACTTTATTTGTTTGCAGGGAACCTTGAGGGAAATGCCAGATAATTTTGAAGCTCGTGTGGTATTCGGGGGATTATTTTTCCGTCCCAAATGTCGGCCAATAGAATTGCACCATGAGACGAAATGTACAGTTAACAAATACGAAAAGGTTAATTTGACTGGATCATGTTTTGTATAGCAACGACCAGAGAAAATTTTCAAAAAATTATCAGTATAATACCATGTAGGTTGTACCACGTGACGTCGAATGGTGCAATTCTATTGGTCGATATTTGGGTCGGAAAAATAATCACTGTTATTTGTCTTTTGTGTATGTAACCTGTATTTTTGTCTTGTGGTGTCAACAATAAAGAATATTTGTATTGTATTGTATTGTATTATATAAATACTGGCTAAAGTTATGTGATATTACAAATTTAAAGACGTCCCAATAATCCCAATCCTTTATATTTGTTATTTTAAATACCAACATGTCTAGCAGCTCATGTCTATTACTCTCTTCTTCTTACCCTTATCCTCCGCTAGATGGGGTTGGCAAAAATCACAATGTTTTCCATCACCGAAAGCTCGAGCTCATGTAGGATTCGAACTATCACTGAGCTATCATTCATTGCCTTAATATGAGAGCGATTTCATTTCATTCCATTACATTACATTACATTTCATTACATTTCATTACATTTCATTACATTTCATTACATTTCATTACATTTCATTACATTTCATTACATTTCATTACATTTCATTACATTTCATTACATTTCATTACATTTCATTACATTACATTACATTTCATTACATTTCATTACTTTCATTACATTTCATTACATTTCATTGCATTTCATTACATTTCATTTCATTACATTTCATAATTATATAGGTACTCACTGACAGAAACATATACAATTAATAATTTTAATAAGAGTAATAATATTTGATTCCTCTTACAAATAATATTATGTCTGTGTAATTATAATTAACAAATCAAATTTGAATTACAAATTGTACATGGTTTTGAGTAATATTGTTAATTAGTCACTTCATATATTTTCTATACAACATTTATATCATCATTAATAGGGATGGTGACTGACATATCCAATCAGCTTCTTTTTATTAAATGTCAAAACGATGTTCGTTGAGTTCTGTATGAAATACATACTTGTGACTTCATAAATATACATACACCATCAAAAGACCAACTCTTTGTCATTTAATTGGTAATCAAAAACATAACCCTTCCGGCACAGTCCGGTAAAAATCATAACAAGTCGGAATTTTACCACCTTTTCGCTGTTTTCGATTATTTTTAGATGTTTAATTGCTACTTCGATCTAAGTAGACACTGGCTGTAGGTTTCAAATGACATCAACTTATATCGATGTTTTCCCATCCCTAGTCACCTGTGCAAATGTGTTTATAGTGTTGT
The DNA here is from genome assembly GCA_951361185.1 of Ochropacha duplaris. Taxonomy (NCBI): domain Eukaryota; kingdom Metazoa; phylum Arthropoda; class Insecta; order Lepidoptera; family Drepanidae; genus Ochropacha; species Ochropacha duplaris. The sequence goes on along the minus strand of OX592704.1, from coordinate 10,229,744 downwards.
TGACTCGACGACAGGTGGAGGCACGTAGGATTTAGTTTTGTATATCTTGTTGGCAAACAAATGAGCAGATTACTCGTTTTTGTGTCAACCTACTAAGTCTCGCTTTTTTAAGCGACTTTTTTTCAACTGCGGATGGTTTCATATGAATATTTTACTGCGCAGGTATCTCAGACAATCACAGTTCATCCTTCATCATAATTCCATTTTGAGAAAAAATAATTGTGACTTTAAATATTATATATCTTCACAATTATTCTCGGTCATTTGTTCACACACGGCTATCTGATCTCAAACTAAGCAGAGCTTGTACTATGGAAACCAGATGACTGATATACTACATATACTACTTTTTAAATACATGCTTAAATTAATAATTACACCCATACTCAGGACGAAAAGACATGTTCATGCACACTAAAATCTGTCCTGGATGGGAATTAAACCCACTACCTGTGGCCGGCCGGATAGGTTGTTCTTATCAGACACGCCAGCTGGCCCATCAAAATGTTTTAACAAACTATATTAAAGTTCAGATTTTGAAGATTATTTGCTTCAATATAGAGAAAATCTGCCGCCAAGCACTTATCTGTGTTTTCCGACAGTTGCACTTCAGAGCCAGTTCCCATCTAGGCTTTGTGTGCTTACCACCTTCGGCCACATCATCACTTACCATGGTAAAATTGTGGTCAAACACAAGCTTATCCCGAATAAAAACAACAAAAATGTATGCGTTATTTTCATGACTTTGTCATAGCAAGAATTGTCCCATAAAACTTGAGAAAGTCAACTGTCCCAAACATAAATAAAAACGAACACAAACGAACCCTCCTGGGAATGGCCAACAAAATATAAAGCTGTTACAAAATTGATACTTTTACTTAACCGGATCTAAATCAACAAAAAACGTGTCGTAATAAACCTTCGAAAAAACAACCTCCAATTTAATTTCTGACACGCCAAAATACACCTTATCACAACGCTGTAAGACTGTTCTATTTAACTATAAACAGTGTTATTGTATTCAATGAAAAAAGGTTAGACTGTCGCGCCAGGAAGCTGTTTTTTAGACTTTTTTTGGATAAATCGACTGTTGAAGATTACGTTTCAAATTGTGTTGATACAGTTATTATTATATTGTTACATTGTAACTTAATCTTTTCTATAATTATTGGGGTCGATTTTCACATCAAATCGACGGAAGTGGTACTCGCGACTAGGGTAGCCATCTTTTTTGAGAAAAGTAATAGGAAAAGAATTTATAAAAGACGCCACAAAATATTAACTTACAACAAAATTATGCCATATTGCAAAAAGTCCTCTATCGGATAAAAACATAATGTTTTGCCGTGATAAGAGTGATAAGGCACGTTTATATTGCACTCATTGTTATCACATGATATGCATCAAATATATCACGTAGGTAACATGTCATACCTGACATATCTTGCAATACAACAACTTCGCAGTAATTCCCTTTTTCTAGGTTTTAGTCCCATAAAATTACTAATTATGGGACTATTACGAACAATTTAATTACCAACGAACGAACATGCAAAGAACAAATAAAAAAGGTAGAAGGAGTGTACCGTATGTTAACAATAGCCTCCAATGAAGTGAAGCATCGTGCACGAAGTTGTGTGCGTGACCTGCTCGTACGTTATCCCGCGTGACTCGCGTCTAACAGGAACGCGATCGGCTTCCTTTTTCAAATTTGGTTTCCTTTACCGAGCTTCACTTCACAATTTTTGGAACGAAGTTCCTTATCGCGCGTTGTGAAAGGGGGCTAGACGGAAGAAATTCTTACGAAAAATTGTCCCGACACTTTTTATGTCACTATGTATGTTTATTAAGCTGTGCGGCGTGCGCATGTTTCTCTGTCTGTCTCTCTCTCTCTCTCTTATAGAAAGCAGCCAGATATTTTCATTTCTATTTATATATATATATATAAATAGAAATGTTCTTTTTATATATGTATATACTCTCTCGACTTATATAACTTATATAACTTCGTTCCATCCGGGTGTCCCTTGACACCTCTCAAGTTTTTATTTATACTATACCGGTTAAATTGTCTAAAACGCAAGATCACAAAGGCTTAGTACATCATTTATAACTCAAGATCGATTGATCAGATTTTGAAGAAACTTAGCACACAGGTAGATCATATTCTCGAACAAAACATAGTGTACTTTTTACCCTGAGAAAAGATAATATTCCTCGGAAACGCGGGCGAAACGTCTGATACCCAAACAATCTTACCTACAAAACACCGCTTAAAAATGTAGGTAATCAAATCACCAAGTTTTTCATTAGGATCCAAACGTGAAGATAATCCTGGTACATCTTATACCTTAAACGAGCAATTCTTGTATCATCATATCAGCCGGAAGACGTCCATTGCTGGACAAAGGCCTCCTCCAAGAATTCTTGTATATATGTATATAATCTGAATCTCAGAAACGGCTGCAACAATTTAGTGGGGGGTTTCGGGGGCGGAAAATCGATCTAGCTAGGTTTCATTTTTAGAAAACGTCGTTTTATCCGTATTTTCAGGCAATGAAAAACTGCTACAATATCATTAGAATACGAAGGTCAATTTCGCTTCCAACTGACAGTTTATAATAGCTCAGGGGGAAATGGAGCGGACTCGAAATCAGAAGACCTTGGATCGAGTCTGCATGAACGTTTTTTTAAGTTCCTTCTTTTGTGAGAAAAACTATTAAAATTTTACCAAAAAAAAGCAAAGCTCGGTCACCCAGGTACGATATTGAATGTAAACAAAGTCGAACGAAACAACGAGAGAATATCTGAATGGTAATCTGGTGACCTGAAATTCAGATATTAAGACAGTAAACATGTATTCAGTCTAGACGTACCTACGTTATATTTTACCGTTAGAACACTCCAAGAGTTTGAGTTGAACACTTGGATTCAGGCTAATTACATTCTGTGTGAAAAAATGAAAAATAACAACGTATTGCCTTTATTTATTTGAAAATAATTATTTTAATTTCCTTTCGATTATCGCAATATTAAGTAGGTACCAGCTATCCCCCGCATTCCCAAGGGATCTTATCTTTTCCAGGGATAAAAGTATCCTATGTTTTATCCTAGAATATGATCTACCTGTGTGCCAAGTTTCATCAAAATCAGTTCAGTAGTTTTTGCGTGAAAGAGTAACAAACTTCACATCCAAAGAAACTTTCACATTTATATATACCTACATACGTAAGATATAAATGTAGAGTGTGTGTCCATTTAGACAATAGCACCTCAATGGTAAAATAAAATTAAAATAATAAAAGATATCAAATAAAATAAAACGAGATAAATAAAGACAAGACAATCTGGGTGGCGACAGGAGACTGTATGTCGAACACCTGCTTCAAGAAACATCTGTCTGTGTGGTTAAATTGCAAACAGCTATTGTAAATCCTGTTTTTTGTTCACTTTCGTACGTACCTGTATATCTTCAATAGGGATGTTGCTTATATTGAAGAAGTATCAAACACTAACAAGTGTATAAAACATTTAAAGATACTTTTAAAATATCGAACATGTTATAAAATTCCATATAGTTTAAAAATTATTATACTTATGCAATGAAATTTACAAAAAAATATTAAAGACCTTCCATCCTATTTCCTACTAATATTATAAATGTGAAAGTATGTTTGGACGTGGGTGAAGATGTGAAGATGTTTGTTACTCTTTCACGCAAAAACTACTGTATGGATGTTAATGAAACTTGGTACACATGTAGATTATATACTGGAATTACATATAGGATACTTTTATCCCGGGAAAATCCCTCAGGAACGCGAGTGAAACCGCGGGGCGGAAAACTAGTTCAAAATAAAACAAACTAAACTAATTTAATATCACTACTCTTTCTAATAAAGAACACAAAAAAGGGATAGAACAAATTCAGTTCTGGAAAATAGTCGCGCGAATTCATGGTTATTATATATTTTTAGGCGATGATAGCTCAGTGGTAGTGACGTCGGATACCGCGGCGAAGGTCGTGGGTTCCCATCTAAGCTTTGTGTGCTTACCACCTTCGGCCACATTATCACTTACTATGGTGAGATTGCGGTGAAACATAAGCTTATCATGAAGTTCAAAAAATAAAACCTATTTTGAAAGAATTCAAATGAATTAAACTTTTTCTTTTGTCTTGAGTTAGAAAGAGATCAGTGAAATTATGTTAATTTAATTGTTACATAACAATTTTGATGTAATTCTTCAATATTTAAAAGTATTTAAAAAAAAATAAGCAGTACTGTAGTATTGTTTAAATCTCATTCCTAGATTTAAACAATACTCTAGCATCATAACTTAATTTGCTTAATTTCAATTAACTTCAAATTCAACAATGAGCCCATGCAGCTTAACTAAGTTAAAATAGACGAGTTTAAACAGACGGTCCCATTCGTCGGCACTTAACTCCTAAACTCCGTAACAAGTTTACAAGTTGCCGACATCTCCAATGGGGGCTTCGAAATGGAATAACAAACTCCTTTGCTTGCCCCTGGAGCGACGCGCGACGTCGTGAAGATAGGCACAGATTACTGCGCCTGAAATAAAACCAAAGTTTCAATCTGACGAGGTGACAGGTCGATGTAAACAGTACAGCGTGAACCAAAACTTAGTGTTAGGGTTGTCGAGTTAAAGTTTAATTCCAACATTTATTATTTATTGGTAGTTAGGCATATAGTTTACTGTAATTCTTACTTTTTTAACCTATTGACCGCCACAAATATCGTGTGTAAGCATACGCAACTGTAGCGAAAGTAAGACAATGTTGTCATCTTATAGGCCAATTTAGTTTATGCAACTATTGCATAGCATGGATAATGTTTTAATACATAAATATAAGGTCATGTAAGAGGTGTGTAAATAACTTTATTTGTACTTACACAAGTCAAAATGAAGACAAGTTCTCTGTACAGAATTCATCATTCGCTCATTTATCTTGTGGATAAGTTTATATTGTAAGATAATCTTTAGTTTGGCACCAGACTCGCTCTGGAATGAGTAATGTCGAACACACATAAAATAAATTAAAGAATCAACGCAGATGGCAACCCTGTTACCAACACAGCGTGCGCCCGCGCAGCGCAGTCCGACATTACACCTGTCAACTGACCTATTTTAAAAGCCCATATATTTAGTTACCGAACTTTACGAGTTCTTCCTTTTATGTTTATGTTTTAACATTTATTAATCTTGTTTCAGGTTAGTAAATCAAACGAGGTTGTGGTAAGTCTCTTAACACTACTAGTCTATGCTCGCAGCTTCCTCCGCATATTTATTGTCTCTAACTTGTTAGACTTAACGAAATACACCAATTTGTCCCGTTTTCGACATCAATGTAGCATTATAAATGACTAGCTGTCATCCGCGGTTTCACCCACGTTCCCGTGGGACCTTATCTTTTCCCGGGATAAAAATATAGCCTATGACATTCACAAATAACGTGGCTTTCTATTGGTAAAACAATTTTCCCCCCTACGAAAGATTACCCCCTACCACCTGCGTGGTATTTTATTTTACACATAATATTATGTAAGTATTTTATCAGACTTTACACATATTCCATTTATCAGTTTAGGACTTAAGATTGAAGCTACAAAAGATACCACCGTTTTAAAAGTCCAAAAAAGTGTTTTGATTTTCCACAAAAGATAACTAGGCAGGCGGGTTACCAGATGGTAAGTGAATACCGTCTCCTATAGACATAAGTATTACTTGTACACCTTATTACAATGCCTTAAAAACAAAACTGGCTCGCAAGTGAAGCTGTCGGAATACACCGTGCTTGGCGACAGATTTTCAACTTGAGAGTGGTATCCAACCAGTCGAGTACTACAAAGTACCCTACAAATGTGCTGTGCTTTCCTCATGATGCTTTCCTTCAATTAAAGCTCAAGTTAAATAGGATTTGAAACCTTCGCCACGGTAGCCGACGTCACTACCACTGAGCTACAATACCAGAAATGATGCCACAAAATAGTAAAGAACAGAAAACTAACAATACCATATGCAAATTATAAGTAAAAGTTACTTGATCCGCATATCGAGGTAGTCTACTAAATAAAATGAACATGTTTGTATCTTTAATAAAGAGAACAAGGTTGGTATCATAAAAACTAAGTTTAGTACACTCGTGGCCTGTTGAATTTAACTGCATAATATATCTACTAACATATATGTAGGTATGTATATATGTATACTATTGTATTGAGCTAATTAATATCGGGTAGTGACAGAAATATCGTATTTTAATCAGGCTTTGTTATGTATCTGCGCTATTGTTTGTATGTGCCTTCCTTGGGCTGCCGGCATCTGTTATTTCCTTTTTTTATAAATCTGTGCGTTGAAGAGCAAAATAAGTGTAGGTAACCTATCAAAGTAGGCACCTTTTTGTTTATAATACAGGCTTCAAAACAGCAAAGTAAAATTTATCTTGATTCATACTTGATAATTTCAATAGCTTTTTCTTGCGTTCTCAGGGATATTGGAAAATCCTATTCCAGGTACTTACTGGTCTATCTATGCGCCAATTTTGATGCCCAAAACGTTCAGCCCTACGGAGCTGCGTGGGAAAGAATACACACAAACCAACGCATTCATTATATTCGTTGTAAGGATACAAAGTATGAGTACCTACTTTACAGAATAAAATAATTGACTACTTTAAAAAAGTATTAATAAACTGCCCCATCCCTAAAGGATGTATTGACTCGGTTATATATATTTAAAGCATTATACATATACACACGAAAATTACAGCTAATTTGCCTTGTTAATTATTAATAACAGGTGATTCCAATCGAACATACCACAAAATAATCACTTCCTATAATTATTATGCTTGGAACACCTTACCAAATGTATGCTATGTATTTTCTTTTTCTTTTTGCTCAATTAAAACACTGTCAAAAAATAAAACATTAATTTGGTGAAGCACCACATGTCATTAAATGACGACAATTTTTAAAATTGATCCTTTAATTAAATCCCGATATATATCAATTTACATCAATCAACATCTGTCAATTACCATTAACAATGTTTGACGTACTGAAACCGACCTTAAGTTAGTGATCTAAATTCGAAATTAGCGTGGGTCATGTTGCTGCAAAATTATTGACGTATTTAACATAAAAACACGCACCTGTTCGAACCTGTCCTGGTTTTTGCACCTGTTTCGCGATGGGTTGAAATAATGTTGCAAGTTACGAATTATTTTAAGTGTTATTATTTTAATTTATGTAGGGTATAAAGATATGCAATTATGTAACTTATATGAATAATAAGTATACCTAAGAATCACTGTAAGAAAGATGCCTTTTTCCAAAGTCATTCCACCTACATAAAGAAATGTAAAACATATTATTTTAGAACAGTTACGAGTTATGTTATGTTGTTTCTTTATATTTTAAAGTTTTATTTACTCTACATATTCTCGTGTCCTCGTTCGATATTTTATTTTTATTTTACAATATTAAAGTTTTGTTCGCTATTGTATTGAATATTTGACGCATATAGTAGTGTGTCATATTTAGCGCTGTGTTCAGCTATCAATACAGAACAAAATTAATAGAAAAAAAATCTTTATTTTTTCAATTGCAATTAGCATTTTATTGCTGAGCCTTATTCAATAAAATAAAAGTTAATAAATAGACTTGAAATTTTATCTTGTTTGGTATCTAGTCTAGACATACAATGAATAAGCAAGCCTTATTGGCTATCTATATGGAAATTTGGTATCGATAACAAATTACTATTCAGATTTTTGTAAAGAACAATGCGCACTTTGTATACGTATTCACTTTTCTTGTAATAAATGTAATGAAGGAGTAACTTTTTTACTATTTTAAATGAGCTAATGATAAATAGCTTGAATCGTGATTCTATGAATTTAATTTTTGTAGTTAGTTTTGAAACGAGCGTTGCATTCGCGCCACCCCTTGGCTTGCGTCAAGAACTCAATAACCTCGAAAGTAAGTTTAGCTGGCAGAACATACTGACAGATGTTTAGCGATAGATTTTTTAACTGTACTTAGCGGATACAAAATGCCTAACAACGTGCATAAAATAACGTTTCAAAGTCGCACAGCAATAAATTCGGTTTCTCATTAAAATATTTTTATAGCATTCAGGAACTGAACCATATGACGCACCAAAGGCTAAGTATTGCCATATTGAAAACAGTTGACATTTACCAAAGAGAAATCTGTGAACCTAGTTTAATGCGCCGAAACTTCAAGTAGGTTATGAATGGCACACCTTTATAAGATTATTTTTGTATACACTTCACTGCATGTGAAATGTTCAATTTTGGTATAAAAAAATGATTAAAATGTCGAGTCCGCCTCAGAATGCTTACGATTTTTTTTAACTTTATATCAAAATGATTTCAAAAAGGTTAATCTTGCAATTTTGATTTTAAAGCCGCGAAGATGAATCACAAAAATAACAAAGTAGGTAGTTTTTATTAAGTCTGACAACCCTAACCAAACATTATCGTTTTATAACTAACCAAAGTGTCAGGTCAACCAAATACGCGTGAACAGGTGATAATCTCCTTTCTCGGCGCTTGCGCAGCCTTGTGATGCTCGTTAGCATACCAAACACGATGTACAAGGTTATTTGATACAATATAACGTTATTATTTAAGGCTATTTACAATGTTTAGGTTATGAAGGGCCCGTGATATTTGTAAAGATATTTCTGGGTTTACCAACAAGGTTTGTCTTGCATTGATTGTAAGTCGATAGACTCAAACTCTTTTGCAATAAAAAATAATATACGCGTACGTGTATTAAATATTTTCATAGGTTAAGTTATGATAGATAATGGCCATTTATTTATAAAATTAAATTTGCATTGGGCACATTAAATTAAATGTCTTTATTTATCTAGACACGTAGGAGCGTGTCAAGCCAAGTTCAAGAAACAGAACTGGCGAGCCGCACTGTGTGTAATATTACACGAACCATTTGGAGCCACTTTTGACCCCCTCATAAATCAAAAACTATTTTACATAAACGTATCAAATTTGGATACTTGCGAGATATATATGTGTTCTAAATTTCATAAGCTTATCTCAAACGGTTATTTAAATATTAATGTCCAAAATTCCTCATTTTTATCATTGACTGACCTATAGACCAAAACTCTAACCCAGTTCCAGATGACCTAGAGAGTTAAAATTTGGTATGCAGATAGGTAATTAGATGAATACAAAGGAATAAATAAAAAACTGGCAATTTTTAAATAATTAGATTCTATTATGAACGCTTAACATAAATACCTAATATTACTTAGGGTACCTACGTTATTAACTGGGATTAATTATTATTTTTATATTAAGCGCACATCAATAGTGTAAAATCATTACCTACTCATAAATAATGATAAAATAATAGGCATTTATATTTTCGGTATATACACGACGTGCGCGCGCCGAGTGACGCCGTAGCGGCGCGGGCGGGTAGGGTGTGGCGCTGTGACAACCGAATCGAACCGTTGACGCGAACGTGGCCGAGCGAGCGGCAGCCGCGCTCATAAGCGCGAGCGCCGTCTTGCTGTCCGGTTGTCTCTCGATATCTGACCTATAAGGGAAAACCAGCCAAGTCAGCCCTTAGACTACATATTTGGATTTTGCGTAGAACTTGGCACTCAATCTCAGATCTCCATTCTTTTTGCGGCGAAGCCCACAGCAGAGAATAATTTTTGTATTGAACTTGGCTCTCCTTTTTTACATTTATGTTTTTGGTGGGATTACTAGTTTTCGCCCCGGTGTTTCACCCGCATTCCCTATGGAATTAAAATAAAATATAACCTTTACTAGACAGTGATAGTGTAGCTTTACATTTATGTAAGACTTCTAAGAATCGGTTCAGTATTTCCAATGATCCCTCAAAACAAACCTTGAAATGAAATGAAACTTACCTCTATAGTCCCTCTATGATGAGGATGGTCCACTAATTTTATAAATGTGAAAGTTTGGATCAATCACGCCAGAACGGCTGAACGGATCTGGATGAAATTTAGAACAGAGATAGATCATAGTCTGGAATAGCACTTTTTATCCCGGTAAACGATAAGATCCCTCAGGAACGCAGGTGAAACCGCGGGGGACAGCTGGTACAATATAATTTAACTTCCAAGGATCCCGATTCGAGATCATGTTTTAACTGTAGGCTTGTATAGTCTAGTCTAGTTAAACAATACGTTAATAATAACGGTGAATTGAATATTTCTAAGGCCCTATGTCGTGACTGGGTAAGGTTTGAACAAGATACTTGTAAACGTGATCAACGTGAATTAATTAGAATCATGATAGCAGGGCTATTTGCACAACCGAATGTATTATTCCACGAATAAACAATGGCGTATGTGCCGTTACGAATAGGACGTATAGGTCCTTCATTAACCACGACTTTGTGAGCTATGTATTTATAAAAGACTAGCTGCCACCCTCGGTCTCACCCGCGATCCCAAGAGCTATTTTTTTCCGCCATAAAATTTATCCAGGATATGATCTAATTGTGCAGTTTTTGCTTGATTGAGTAACAAACATTTTTTTTTATTCTGGATAGGTTTGTGTTTGACCACAACACATGGTAAGTGATGATGTGGCCAAAGATGGTAAGCACACAAAGCCTAGATGGGAACTGGCTCTCAAGTGCAGCTGTCGGAACACACCGATAGGTGTTTTGGCGACAGATTTTCAACTTGAGGGTGGTAGCCAGCCAGTCGGGTACTACAAAGTACCCTACCACCGTGCTATGGTTTCCTCACTATGTTTTCCTTCACCGAAAGCTGAAGCTCATTGTAGGATTCGAACCCACGACCTTCGCCGCGGTATTACCACTGAGCTATCATCGCCTTACATAACACATACATCCATAAACTTGGAACACAGGTAGATCATATCCTGGAATAAAACAAAGGCTACTTTTTATCCCAAAAAACGATAAGATCCTTCGGGAACGCGAGTTAAACCGCTGGGGATAGGTAGTTTATAAATAAAAAACTTGAGAGGTGTCAAGGGACACCCGGATGGAACGATGTTATATAAGTTATATATGTCGAGAGAGTATATATATATATAAATATAAAATAATAAATGAAAATATCTGGCTTGCTTTCTCTATAAGAGAGAGAGACAGACAGAGAAACATGCGCACGCCGCACAGCTTAATAAACATACATAGTGACATAAAAAGTGTCGTGATAATTTTTCGTAAGATTTTTTTCCGTCTAGCCCCCTTTCACAACGCGCTATAAGGAACTTCGTTCCAATAAGTATTAGTATAATATCCTAGGTTTTAATATTGAGTACGAAATAGTATGCTCATATTTATGTTTACTTTTAAATAAGAAGAAGCTTAGTTCGATAAATAATCTTCGATCGATCCTTTACATATGAGCATTATTTTCAAATAAACTTTTAACTGTTTTAAAGCGATGATAGCTGGTAGTAGAGATATCAAATGTCATGACGAAGACGATGGTTTCAATCACTTGAGCTTTCGGTGAAGGAAAACATTCTGAGGAAATCATACTAGTAGATAGGTAATACTTTGTAATACCCGCCTTTCTAGATCACAATATGAAAATCTATTGCCAATACCAACCGGATATGTTCTAGACATTTCAAACTCAAACTTCATTTATAGACTATTGAAACGGGATATAAATATAAACGACTTTAATTATCACTTTATTTATTTCTGGCAGCTAATTGACAGAGTTTTGTCTTAACTTAGTGTATAGTACAGAATAATGCTAAGGAATCAGCTTCCAGCCTATTTAAATGCCCACCCCCACCATGACATGTGGTGGCAACAAGAACTAGTGGCGTTACGGCCAATCAACAACGGGTATTTATCCTATTGGCTGTTATCGTCGTTGTAGTCACTGGACATAGACAATGCATAGACAATGCATAGACAATGCATAGACAATGCATAGACAATGCATAGACAATCGGCTTGACATGACTGGATTGCTTGGCTGCTTGGGCTGGCTGCCTGGCCTCACTGGCTAGCTGGCATGGCTGGCTGCCTACCTGGCTGGCTGGCTGGCTGGCTGGCCTGGCTGGCTTGGCTTGTTGGCGTGGTGAAGTGGCTGTAGCGTTACACTATATTAAAAGTATCGTGCTTAAACTGAAAAGACTTCGGTAAGCAACATAGCATTTTTTCCATTTCCCATAAGAAGAACTGTAAGCCGCAGCCATGTCACACAAACAATCGGACATCTTCCTTTAACACGCACCATAATTTAAGTGAAGCCAGAGTGTAAACACTTCATCAAACGAAAACATGTGATCGCTAAGTTTAACTGTTTACATTAACTGCCACTTTGTAGTTTACTTTGACTATTTTTAGAGGGTTTTTAAGGGTGACACACAGTGGTGAGATAGGTACATATATTAAGTTAATTCTGAATTTTAGTTCATTCTCTCTCATAATCTAACAATATGCGTTTAACGTTATTCGTTTTTCTTGTCGATAATATATTAGATAAAAAATAATTACATACAAAATAATTATAAACTAAAATTCTATAAACAAAATTGTCACAACGTTTCTGTACACGCTGCTCCTTATACAAATCCACTTTCGGTCATTTGCCGGCACCCTTTGAATTTGCTTTGATACACAATCCGCTTTGAACCCAACGCTAAACGTGTTTCCGTACATCTAATCGTTAATAGAGATTCATTTCCGACAAGGGCACTGAAAAACGTGGTCTTTTTGTTTTCGTGAAAATGAATTCACCTTTTGATGACATTATTATTAACCTAAGAATAAATTAGTGAATATCAGTTTGGGCCAAAAAAAGACAATGAGACGTCTTCAATAAATCAATGGTCCATTAGAAGTATTGAAGAAAAATGTAATTTTATTTAAGCCGATATACTTCTGTAAATATGAAATATAGAACATTTAAAAGTTCCTCTATTTCTTTGGCTACATTTTTTCAGTCAGTTATCAATCAATACCATGAATGGATAAAATTGCACTCGCTTTATTATGAAATTGTAAAATTCGTGCCATATTCAAACATCACGTCGTTATAGAAAATATTTCTATGGAAACCTATTTAGAGCCGCATTCATAAGGAAACGTTGAATTATTTCGCATATATGAAGCCACTAAGTTACCTCATATGACTATGACTAAGAATAATATTGGTAACATGACAACTATTGAAACGTAAATGATTCTTGTATCCATTTAAGGCGATGTAGGGCAGTCTTACTGTCTCTCACGAACCTATGGTCATGATAATATCGTTCCACATTAAGCTATTTGTTTAGTAGAGAATGCGAGATGAACGATTCTCTAAACCTTTTATCTTTATGCTCTGGATGCGTGGGATTTTCTACGTCTTGTTGATGATTGATGAGCCATACTAGTTGAATGAAATTTTAATTATAGCAGATGCTGTGCATGAAAATGACAGACGGTTGGCGTGGTTGGTTAACACACTGCCTATCACGCTGCAGGTCGTGGGTTCGATTCCCATCCAGGACACACATTTGTGTGCATGAACATGTCTGTTTGTCCTGAGTCTGGGTGTGATTATCTATTTAAGTATGTATTTACAAAAAAAATGTAGTATATGCAGTATATCAGTCGTCTGGTTTCCATAGTACAAGCTCTGCTTAGTTTGGGATCAGATAGCCGTGTGTGAAAAATGTCCGAGGATATTTATTTATTTATGAAAATACGATCGTCAATTTAAACTCAAAACTCATCTATCCAGTACAGTCTCGATCAGGCACTTATTAACGTTACAATTGACTATTACTGATACTCAGCAAGGCATTTATTCAAATATTTGATGCAAGAGCAGAGAGAAGTGTACAACCATATGTTTTTGTCTTCTATTTAATGAGCCACCTTATGAAATTCCAATTAAATAATTTTACAATCAAAAATCTTACGATATTTCGAAAAGAATTCACGTTACAAAAAATCAGACTCATTTAAAAGCACTTAAAAGTAAAAGCGTTCAATCGATAGAAAAATCCAAAAAGAAGTAATTATCCATTTGATTCACGATAAAAATCCCATCAAATATTGCGAATTCGTCTTCTAACTCGCCCCTTTTCCTCATCTCCTTTTGACCTCGCCTCATTGTTTTTGTCCCCATCGGCTCGCTCGGTTCGTTATTCGGGTACAAAACATTTCTTACAAAAAAGGACATTTGGGACACTGCACAATGGGCGAAAATATTGCCGATTCTAACCCTATTCGATGCAATGACTTTGTAACATTGTTTTGGAAGAATTGTGTTTTGAATTGTTTCATATACGAATAGCAGAATATTATTTCCCTTTTTTAAATAATGTTTAGACTATTACCAACTGTCTCATCGTAAATGAGGCCGAAGGCTGATACACAAAACCTAAAAGAGAACTTATGATGTCAATATTATCTTTATTGGACAAAATATCGAATCAGGACCAATATTTGAATACATTCAGTCAGGTTTCACATCATATGAAGTATTCCTGACAAGATCTCTATGAATAAAATTTGTCACCAAATTATCGGAAATCAAATAGCAGAATAAATATTCTCGAATCGTCCCATCACTTCATTTATCATACGTACGTGTAACGAATGGGAATAGCGCAATATCTTTTCGAAATGTTTTCATTGAGGCATATGAATCAGTTCTATTCTTGGAACGTCATTAAAACTATAGGGCATTACTAATTTATTCTTTGATATAGCTAGGTTTTGATAACAAAACACCATAGTGGCAAAATAAAACAATGACCAATACAAAACAACTAACTCTATATCTAATGCATTCCATTATCAAATCAAAGTCAAAACAGTATTATTTCTACTGACGCAGTTTTTACGAGGCGTTTCTCTTTTCCAGATTGTTAAAAACCTCTATTTTGGGTTTTTATTCACTGACACATCAATTCAACCAAATTGCAACCGCGATTCATGCAATTCTCATCCAAAAATAAAGGACGACAAGCTTGCGTTTTATGAATTTATTTGACTAGAATTTTCGATTTGGTACACGTTCTTCCAGCAATACGGTAGAAGGATTCGTTTTGATTGAATTCGAATAGGTAGTTCGTTGGGTTAGCGGAAATGGCCGATAAAACACGAATGTGGCCGACGTTTTCTATGTTTAGCAGTTTTGCGAATAGAAATTGTAGAGCTACTGCTCCGTCCCTTTTTGGAATGCAATTAAGTTTGGCTGTCATTTAATAATGGACGCTGTAATAGGCGTGATAATGGTTTTAATAAATTAACACGTGATGTCATATTTGAATAAAATAATCGTTACAATATTTTTACTTACTAATTTTCTTTTAACACAATTTGGCATGATATTTTGAGTCTCAATAAAATGCCCCTTATCCTTTTTAATTTGAACATAATTAAAAGATATTTTATCCAACATACTAAATATAGTATTAGCAGGTATATCAAAATCGGTAAACAGATTTGAAACACCATTCAGTCCTACTTTGTATCCCCTAAAGGCATCGCCAATCGTTCGGAAATAGTTAATGGCCAACATTCGGCGCGTTCACCTCATTTTCGTCTTACGGCTCGTGACTCGTGTTGAAAAATCTCTGTTTTATCTTACAAGTAAATATTTATATTAGAATTCAATAAAACGGTTACTGCTGTTAAATTAGAATTTTTACTGCCAATTTCTGTTTTGCTAATAGTATTTCTCATCAAAACAAGTAGTTTCAAGGCTTGTAATTAATTAAATTTGAATTTATAAAAGCCAATACAGTCAGATGGTTCAAAAATATCTAAAAAATAAAACCTAGCTGAGTTCCTTGCCAGTTCTTCCCAGTTAAAGGCTGACTTCCAAACCGGTGGTAACTACTGTAATTCGACCTTCATAAGTGCCCTTCTAGGGCCTAAACTGAATAAATGGTTTTGACTTTGTATCTGACCAACAAATTTTGTATTTGTTTCTGTTTTTATGTTGTCTAAAGCGTGACGTCACCACAAGCTCCAACGGAAGACCAGCGCTGGTTGCTCACAGCGCAACCAACAATGCCTCTGTAGCATTGTTCTACAAAATGAAATCCTTTCAGGATAATCTCGAGAGAGAAGACTTTGAACTCATTGCACGTGAAACGGATGCATTTCGGCTCTTTGTAAAATACGATTTGCTGTGCTTTTGGGTATTCCCGTTCATTCTTTGATTCCACGATCGGAAATACTTGGGTCATCTGCGACCTCTTGCAATACTTCTTCCTCGTAAGGATTATTGTTTAGGGTTACGGTTCCAAAGTTTAAATGAACAAAAATAATGAAAATTAACCACAATAACCGAAAAATGGTTACAGATTGACCAAATTTTTTGGTTTTTCTTAAATGCCGATAATTTTCAAACTGCATGGGATAGATTTATTTTCCGATTTTTCTCATGATGTTTACAATCAATCCTGTCGCCCCGTTTCGGCTTGACGTTGAGTTCTGGGACACCGTGTATATATTTCTTTCTTTCTTTCTAAATTAGTCAGTCGGTTTACCTGATGGTAAGTGACCGTCGCCTCTAGCCATTACCAATACCAGGGGGATTGATATTGTGTTGTCGCCTTTTTAAAATGCTATGATGGCAACTGTCGGAACATACTATATTTCATCCTTTAGCGATAGTTTTTAAACATACGTTAAAGTGTGTTATGTAATTGTATGGTTTCCTTTTAAAACAATATCGTATTCTTGTAATCACAACATTGGCTTGTTTTTAAACAATAACATCAAGCAACAAAGAACTCATTTGTTGAATGGCCTCAATTTTTATTGTGACGCCACCGAATATTGTTGTAGTGGTTGGCGTAATCCAATGTAAAAACAATCGAATAAGGACGCTGATTCAATACTTTTACGTTTAAAGGGTTATTTCTTTTATTGTATAAGTACTAGTGGCGAGTTTAAGGCGATGATAGCTCAGTGGTAAGTGACGTCGGATACCGCGGCGAAGGTCGTGGGTTCGAATCCTTACAATGAGCTTGAACTTTCAGTGAAGGAAAACATCGTGAGGAAACCACAGCACGGTGGTAGGGTACTTTGTAGTACTCGACTGGCTGGCTACCTCCCTCAAGTTGAAAATCTGTCGCCAAGCACCTGTTGGTGTGTTCCGGCAATTGCACTTGAGAGCCAGTTCGCCTTTAAGGCATTGTAATAAGGTGTACAACACATTAGCAATCCCCTGGTATTGCCAATGTCTATAGGCGACGGTTGTCACTTACCATCAGGTGACCCGCCTGCCTTCGTTGTCACTTGTGACATAAAAAAAAAAAAAAAAATTGTGGACCCGGCAAACGTTGTCCTGCCCTAAAAAAATAAATTTAAAACCCGATTCCAGCACCATCAATTTGTGAAACTAAATCATCTGTCAGTCCGATCTCGAATTCTCGTGATATGTTCAAAATGTATGACTAAAAAATAATTTTATTCATTATTCTTATTTTTTTTTCTGTGATTTTTTCGTATTTTTTAATAGTTATTCTGCTATTCGAGACGGAGACAAATCAAACACCATAGAAATCGGTCAAACCGTTCTCGAGTTATAAGTGTTCGAATAAACCCAACTTTTTTTTTGTATAGATAAGTCCGCGATCACTTCTCACTTGCTGATAGGTGACGATGCGGTCTACGGTGGTGCACGCTTACCTAGAAGTAACCTATTCACCCGAGATATACCCGAGACTTGAAGACTCCTAGGTTGTAAATATCGGGAAACACAGACTCAGACAAGGAGTTCCACTTCTTTGCAGTACGCATAATGAATGTTGAAGCAAATCGTGGCGCATCGCCGTACGTCTGGTTATTCGATTATGGAATAGGCTTGGCGTTTAAAGATTAGGACATCAAGGACAAAAGGCGATGATAACTCAGATTGAAGAAGGTTCCGCGGTTTCCGCGGCGAAGGTTCGAATCCTACCATGAGCTTGAGCTTTCGGTGATTGAAAAACATCGTGAGGAAACCATAGCACGGTGGTAAGGTACTTTGTATTATCTCCCCGACTGGCTTGCTACCACCCTCAAGTTCAAAATCTGTCGCCAAGTACCTATGTGTTCCGAGCTGCACTTGGGAGGCAGTTCCCATCTAGGCTTTGTGTGCTTACCACCTTCGGCCACATCATCACTTACCATAGTGAGATTGTGTTCAAACACAAGCTTAACTAGAATTTTCAAAAAAACTGCTAGACAGTCTCGGCGTGAAGTCCCGCTTACCCTGAGGTAGATGTCCTTCTTTCTAGTAGCGGTCTCCGCCCTTGACTTAATAGAACTCATATGATGTCTTGGCGTCGTTAAAAGAGACTAAATCAGCTTTCCTCCAATCAGAGATAAATTTCACTGTCAGTTAAGTATTTTAAATTAACTCATCCATACCTACTTTGTTTATTAAATACAAATCCAATAACTATTCAAAATACTAAAATGTTTGTGTATTTAACTGTATTAGCTGTACTCGGAAACGACCGGACGACGAGGCGGGTTTACTTAGGGCTGCCAAATATATTTTACATTTAACCAATTTATTAATTTAATTAAAGATAAAGATAAAAAAGCATTTATTGGACGCAAACGAAATATTGACAATACATTGGCTAACCCTCCTGGCATTGCAAATGATAGGTAATGGTAGTCACTGAACTTCATGTAATCTGACTGCAGAAAGGGATCGAAGACCCCAAAATAGAGTAAAAGTGGCGACTATTGTTTTCTATGAAGATAGATAGTAATACATACACAATGGTAAGATCAAAAAGGTACTACTTATGTCAAGAGAACAAGCATCAGTAACATAATCCTACATCGACCATCATATTTTGATGAATAATGAAATCCAAATTCTACCAAGTGCCAACCCTAATCCGTCTGTGGCCAGCTCTATTTTTGGTGACAAAGAAAGGCATAAAGCACTTAGAGATTCCGGTAGAGTAGACCGAGACATAGCTGAATTCAGACGTTAATAAATTAAATTTAGTCTGCGGATTCTGTCAATAGGTCTTGGTGTGAAACGAAAACAATTTGGGAAAATCTTCGTATATTTTCATGGACTTTCTGAATAGGCAACTATGGTTAAGAATTTGTAATGGTTGATTTAACTGATAGACATCTTCACATTATGATGAGGCTCAAAAGGGAAACGCTTCAGATGAATACCGCTCACGAGATGGGTGTAAAATGACTTTAGTAAAATGGCTGGTCTGGGCGGGATGCAGACAGCCCAGCATAGGGAAAATTGGGCTTCTTTGGAGGAGGCCTTCACCTGCGGAGGGTTTCTGGCAGATTAATCAATTATTATTAAATCCCACTATAATATTATAAATGTGAAAGTTTGGATGGATGGATGGATGGATGTTTGTTACTCTTTCACGCAAAAACGGCTGAACGGATTTTGATGACACTTGGCACACAGGTAGATCATATCCACATAGGAAAAAAAAAAGTAAACTAAATCCAAATTTTACATTATTTTCATTTAATTTATGTAGTACTAGCTGTGCCCCGCGGTTTCACCCGCGTTTCCAAGGGATCTTATATTTTCCCGGGATAAAAAGTATGCTATGCTACGTATTCCAGAATATGGTCTAGCTGTGCGCCAAGTTTCAACCAAATCCGTTGAGCCATATTTGCGTGATTGAGCAACAAACTTACATATTTATAAACATTTTATAATATTAGTAAGATGATCGCCATCTCCATTCGTGAAATATACATTTTAAACTAAATACAAAATTAATGCATTACAGACAAGCGACAGTTACTGACCATCAAAAGACCCGCCTGCGTGCTTGTCAGAATTAAAAAAAAAAGCTGAATAAGAGATCAAAATAATGTCTCCAAGTAAGAAATAAATACAGGCGGAACAATCGCCAAGTTTGTAATTTGAGTGTGCAAATGCATTATTCTTGTTCCGAATTAAAACATTTTCACTCCACGAATGACAAGTCGAGGAAAACTTTGTAGACTGTGGGATACAGACATACTTTTAATATATTGCGTCTATACGTCTCTAAGTAGCTGGCAGTGTTTTTAAACTCAAAATTTTGTTTCATTTTCATCTTTACACTACGAAATGAAATGAAATAGGTATGTTTTATTCAAATAGGCCTTTCCAAAATCTTTTGAATAGTCTAAACTCTAATGCACGGTTCGGAAGGATGCTTTTGATTTTTTATTCAAATAAGCCTTTCCAAGCAATTATGAATAGTTTCTTTGCAAAAATATCTAAGAGCAATTATTTATCTAGTCTTGATTGAGTTTATCCAATACAAAGATTATATACAAAAAGGACATTTGTCAGTTTCCTTTGTGGAATATTACATTCAGAGACATCACATTAATTAATTCTTCATTCATTACTTGAATACAGAACTAAAACCACAGACAAACTAGCCCTTCTCATGACAGTTTATAGCTAGATTCATTGCAACATTATCTCGAGCAATGTTTCCGAATGCAATAACATGACCTTTACTTATCAATAGCGGTAACTGTCGCCAAGTTAGCGATAATAGTGCTAAATATACAAAATTAATTGTTAAGTCATGATCGCTTATTTAGTAATTAACCGTGTTTTGTTTTTAGCGTTCGTTTTGTGTGATGGCTTCATTATAATTTACTTCCCATTTTTTTGCTTAATCGTTTTTTTTACACTTATAAAAAGACTTGAATTATTGATCAACGCACAGCCTAATATAAGATATTTATTAATTTATACTTATAGTGACAACAAGACAGGCCTGATGGTAAGTGACTTCCGTCGCCTATACTCATTAGCAATACCAGGGGATTCTGATTTTCGACCTTTTTACTATGACTTAAAGGCAACTGGCTCTCAAGTGCAATTGCCGGAACACACCAACAGGTGCTTGGCGACAGATTTTCAACTTGAGGGTGGTAGCCAGCCAGTCGAGTACTACAAAGTACCCTACCACCGTGCTGTGGTTTCCTCACGATGTTTTCCTTCACCGAAAGCTCAAGCTCATTGTAAGGATTCGAACCCACGACCTTCGCCGCGGTATCCGACGTCACTTACCACTGAGCTATCATCGCCTCAAACAAACATCCATCCATCCAAACTTTCACATTTATAATATTAGTGGGATTTCTCGCACACACAAATAATAAATATGACACGTGACATATTAAATATTTCACAAAACAGACGCATGTACGCTCCCACTAATAAATTGAGATGACATTTAAAGACATGAAAGTAAAGCTAACTTCAGAGGGCGCAATAAAAGCTATTTTTATCGCATCGCTTAGCCCCATGGGTGTAATAAGCACCTTACAACTCTCTGTGATGTGCGGATGATGTATTTGTAATTTTATGGGCTTTCTCTGAACTTTAGGGGAGTGACAATAATTCCATTTGACATTAAAATGTTATTTTTAGTTACCTTCCGTACAACTAATCCTATTTATCACTACATAGTATAAAACAAAGTCGCTTGCGCTGTCTGTCCCTATGTATGCTTAAATCTTTAAAACTACGCAACGGATTTTGATGCGGTTGTTTTTAATAGATAGAGTGATTCTTAAGGAAGGTTTATATGTATAATACATGCATAATATAGTAGCGAAACACTGATAAATTTAGAGGTTTCTAATGTCATGTCGTAATTAAGCATTTTTTTGCGCTTATATTGCAAACGCTGGCTGAACCCTACGAGATAGACCAAAATAATGTACTACAGTATTGTCCACCTTAAAAAGTTCAACAAAAAAGTCCGCGATGGTATATGTCTATCTCTTAGGGATAACCCACCATAACCATTTTTTATCCTTTACTAAAAAGTGATTATTTACGAAGTTTTTAAACCTTTCCCGCTTAAACCTCTCAACCGATTTAGATTAAATTTGGCACAGATATAGAGTAGACCTTGGGAGAGAACATAGGCTATCTTTTATCCCCCCTCCACCACCCCCACTTGCGCGATATAACGTGTAGTCCACGCGGGCGAAGCCGCGGGCGGGTCGCTAGTATTTTATAAATGTGAAAGTATATTTGGATGAATGTGTGTGAAAATGTTTGTTACTTTTTCACGCAAAAACTACGCATCGGATTTTGATGAAACGTGGTACACAGGTAGGTCATATCCTCGGGAAGGCGAGTGAAACCGCGGGGGACAGCTAGTGTTATATAAGAACAGATGTTTTTAAACTATGTTTGTTATCACTCCGCTCCGTAACGCCTCTACGGATTTTGATGGAACTTGGCTCAGAGATAGATTTCCTGAAATAAAACATTAGACATATAGATTTTCATCTCTGGAAAATCTAAACTAATATTAAAGTGGAAAGATTTGTTAGTTTGTTACGGTTTAATTCAAAAATTACTGGGCCGATATAAAAAGTTCTTTCATCGTTAGAAAGCTACACTATCCTTGAGTAGTATAGGCTATATTTTTATCCCGGGAAAAGATAAGATCCCACGGGAACGCGCGTGAAACCGCGGAGGACAACTAGTATGCACGGTGGTAGGGTACTTTGTAGTACCCGACTGGCTGGCTACCACCCTCAAGTTGAAAATCTGTCGCCAAGCACCTATCGGTGTGTTCCGACAGTTGCACTTGAGAGCCAGTTCTCATCTAGGCTTTGTGTGCTTACCACCTTCGGCCACATCATCACTTAGGTACCATAGTAAGATTGTAGTCAAACACAAGCCTATCCAGAATAAAAATTTAAAAAAAGAAAAAAACTTGAGAGGTGTCAAGGGACACCCGGATGGAACGAAGTTATATAAGTTATATAAGTCGAGAGAGTATATATATATATATATATTTAAAAAAATATATATAAATAGAAATGAAAATATCTGGCTTGCTTTCTATAAGACAGAGAGAGAGAGAGACAGACAGAGAAACATGCGCACGCCGCACAGCGGTCGGTGACTTTTGTCACCGACACAAAAAATCACCGACATCTTTAATGTCGGGGATTTTTTTTCCGACTAGCCCCCTTTCATATTTCATGACGCGCGATAAGGAACTTCGTTCCAATAAAAAAAGTATAAAATACTTCGAAAGCGTGTAAAACCGCAGGGCGAAATCTAGGAATAAATAAATACTTGATCTAATTCTATACAGAGTGTATGTAGTGTAGGTACATATCAAACACACTCAAACTCGGAATAAACAGATATAAAAATGTTTGTACGGCGTTGCCATCAAAATACGTATCTACTTCCCACCCAACTAGCCCGTCTAAGAGGTCATTAATCATTTAAATTCTAAAATACGTAGAGGTAGGTAAGGTATTTATTTTAGCTTGGAAGTAGCTAGCTCGGAAGTTTAAATCCCAAAGCTCTCCTTGGCAAGGAAAAGCTTCATTGTTTCAAAGTAGAGCTTTACTTTTCTTTTTACTTAACTATTTCAGTTTTAACATTTATAGACAGACAGACAGACAGACAGATAGACAGACATATAATATTAAGCTTACATTGGCCTATGTAATTTAATTAATTTAAGTTAACATTAGTTATAATTAGCAATAACTTTATGTATTACTAGTTTCCGCCCCGCAGTTTCACCTGCGTCCCTGAGAGATCTTATATTTTCCCGGGATTAAAAGTATCCTATATGTTATTCCAGTATATGATCTACCTATGTACTAAGTTTCATTAAAATCCACTCAGTAGTTTTTGCGTGAAAGAGTAACAAACATCTTCACATCTTCACACACATCCAAACATACTTTCACATTTATAATATTAGTAGGAAGTAGGATGGTAGGACTAGTTGTCCCCCGCGGTTCCACCCGCATTTCCGTGGGATCTTATCTTTTCCCGGGATAAAAAGTATCCTATGCCAGGATATGATCTACATGTGTGCCAAGTTTTATCAAAATCCATTCAGTAGTTTTTGCGTGAAAGAGTAACAAACATCCTTACATCCATAAAAACGTTCGCGTTTATGATATTAGTGAGGATTAAGACTTGAGAACTGACTGTGACAAAGTGCAATGCAGTTTGGTAGATACATAATAAAACATGTCGTTAAGTGTTTTCTAAATATATTTTTTTAAAGTTAAATAATTTGAATTGATATTATAAAGATTCTCTAAATTTCTCTAGGTAAGAGACAGAAACTATAGGTATCCAAATCATGTTTAAAACAGAAAAAAAATGACAAAGAAAGCCATAGATAAACTTATTATAGAGTGGCAACTGTACTCTTCAAACTCTATTTATTACTTTTTCCCGTTACATAATTGCTGTGGTAATATTTTCCGACCAAGTATTGCAACATTCACTCTTACTTGTGTGGTACAAGTTACAAACTGTAAGTCAAAACTAATTTATTAATTTAGTCCCAGATTGATCGATATAATTTAGTATATTATTTCAATTTATGCATTTTGCGGTTGAGACCATGGGTCCGTGGGGGTCGTTTCGCAAATATTTTATGTAAAAAATTTATCGAGGACTCGGGTGACCGGCGGGCGGGGAGCTTTTTCCGCCAACGCATCAGCTTGGCCATCCAAAGAGGAAACGCTGCCAGCCTGCTGGGAACCTTGCCGATCGGCAGCAGCGGCAGCCTCGAAGAAGTTTTTTATATATTATAGTTGTACATTTGTTTGTATATTTTGTACATTTGTTGTAAATAAATACGTATTAAATTTAGTATTACGAATAGAACTTTATACATTTCATCATCATCATCATATCAGCCGGAAGACATGATACATTTATAGTGTCGATAATAAGCTAAAATTATATTGCATTACTTCTGTTTTATGCTCATATTTGATTAACTAATTCCATGTACTTACTAGATAATTACACACCTATGTAATTGTTTTTATATTATTGGTATATTGTATGTTTGTTCCGCATTAGATCCTGAGAATGCCACAAGTGCCTACGAAACATATAAAAAAATATATACATTATAATTACTGGACATGGAATCGAAATCTAAAACCTAACCAAAGCTTTGCGTATATTTGTAAATAATACCTCGCTATAGCCTTCTACTTGCACCATCAATGTAACTTATACCTTTGAACGTAATTCAAACTGGAGCGTTTAGCTGCGCATACGCAGCGTCGTAATAGGCCGGTTGCCGCCTTTGATCTCGCCGCGCACGAATTAGCGCGCTCGATTCGAAATCCGAACGATCGTGTTTCCGTTTCCGCTGACTTTTTGTAAAATACGTGCGGAAAACTGAGATAAATGGGAAAGTGAATTTAATAAATTGATGCTTTAAAATATCATTCGATTTTAGTTTTGATAGAAAAAATAAACATAACGTTTACATAATTTCTCTGTTTATTTAAAGTAGATTTTTTAGCTTGCAAATAAAAAACCAAGTCGCATCTCGTTAATTCGATCGATCCAGTCTCGTAAGGTCTCAGTTTAATTTCCGTAACTCATAACCACGTTAGATTAAACCAAATTCATGATGTTAATGTACTGATTAAGCTCAGTAATGGATAACTTTATAGATATTAATCTACAGTTTAAATGTTATTACACGTTTAAACTAACATAGGTATGTAAAAGTACCTAACAGTGTTTTCGACCACTGATTGAAAAACTATAGATTGTTAATTTTATTTTTTACTAGTTTTTCGCCCCGTGGTTTCACCCTCATTCCCGAAGGGTCTTATCTTTTCCCGGAATAAAAAAGTGTCCTATGTTTTACTCCCGAAATATGGACTACCTGTGTGCCAAGTTTCATCAAAATCCGTTCAGCCATATTTGGGTGAAATAGTAACAAACATCCATCCATCTAAACTTTTACATTTATAATATTAGTGAGAAGATAGATAGATAGATAGTCTAGCTAGAAGAACTTACCTACTTACAGACGTTTAGTCACGCAAAACGTGAGATTGAGATCCCTCGGGAAGGGAGGTAAAACCGCGCGTTGGAAGCATGTATGTAGGGCCAGTTATTTTTATTTTTTTATACTGGATAGGTTTGTTTGACTACAATCTCACTATGGTAAGTGATGATGTGGCCGAAGGTGGTAAGCGCACAAAGCCTAGATGGGAACTGGCTCTCAAGTGCAGTTGTCGGAACACAATAGGTGTTTGGCGACAGATTTTCAACTTGAGGGTGGTAGCCAGCCAGTCGGGTACCACAAAGTACCCTACCACCGTGCTATGGTTTCCTCACGATGTTTTCCTTCACCGAAAGCTCAAGCTCATTGTAGGATTCGAACCCACGACCTTTGCCGCGGTATTCGACGTCACTACCACTGAGCTATCATCGCCTTACGTTATTGTACATGACTTGTAAAAAAAAACGTTTAGTGTTGTACCTATGTCAAAATATTGCCTTGCTGTGCTCTATCGTAACCGGAACGATATCGATGGCTCCTACGTAGACTGTCGTATGTTTAAAAAGTGAACTTTACAGGAGAGCTATTTAAAGGTATTTTTATTTACCATTTCGATGTTTTTAAAGATTTTTGTTTAATTTTTTCACCATAATAATAAATTTTTGTGTGTGTTTTTATGGTATTAAAATAAAGAGAGAACTATTAAGGCTTTTCGAGATATTGTTGTTACGATATTATACGGCGGATGAACGTAGCGTGAAAACATTGTAAGTGTATGTTACGATTCATTACGTTGTCTTTAATTTGGCTGAAAATATCGTATGTTCTTCTTACGTTGATTTACATGGATAACTATTGGGTTAATTTAAACGTATGTTGCAAGTACTATGATCTACTTTGAGTATCATCTGAGATTAGCTATTGTATGTAACGGTATGTAAATAAAATAGGGTATTAAATCACACAATAAATAACAGAACTACGTTATAATCAAATATTGTTGCTATTTATTTGGTAATTTATAGGTTAAGAGCAACTTAATAAACTTTTTCTTTTAAGTAACATTCTGTACTTATCTATAAATTCTATAATTTGATATATACATTTAAAAATCTGTCTTTGTTATATAGTTAAATTGAAGATTGTTTCAATTAATAAATTATAATTTATTTATGTAACTAGCTGTCCCCCGCGGTTTCACTCACGTTCTCGTGAGATCTTATCCTTTCCCGGGATAAAAAGTATCCTATGTGTTATTCTAGGATATGATCTACATGTGTGTTAAGTTTCATCAAAATCCGTTCAGCCGTTTTTGCGTGAAAGAGTAACAAACATCCATCCATACAAACTTTCACGTTTATAATATTACTAGCTGTTCCGCGTTGTTTCAACCGCGTTCCCGAGGGATCTTATCTTTTGCCGGGATAAAAAGTTGCCTATGTGCTATTCCAGACTATAATATATCTCCATGCCAAATTTCATCCAGATCCATTCAGCCGTTCTGGCGGTAATGAGTAACAAACACCCAAACTTTCACATTTATAATATTAGTAAGATTAACTAGTTTTCCGCCCCGCGGTTTCACCCGCGTTCCTGAGGGATCTTATATTTTCCCGGGATAAAAAGTATCTTATATGTTATTCCAGTTTATGATCTACCTGTGTACCAAGTTTCATTAAAATTCATACAGTAGTTTTTGCATGAAAGAGTAACAAACATCTTCACATGTTCACATCCAAACATACTTTCGCATTTATAATATTAGTAGGATTAGTACGATTTATCTTTTAACGGTTTACGAGTATAGGTAAAGGTATTCAATAAATATATTCAACATAAATAAACTATTACTCTGAGTCAGTGCCGGAAGTATTGATTCAGCTAGATTATATTTGTAAAACAGTTTATTTGGCTCTCCAGGAAGTACTTTTAACTCTTTTATCTTTGTCTATTGAACACTATCACCATTAATTTTTTTGTCCAATTTTTGCCAGCTAAACTTTATTTAAAACCCAAAATTGTAAACCATGCATTCGCTGAGAAACAGTTGCTTGTAAACGGAAACAAATCTACGTGTTTCTGAAAAAAAAAAATATGTTTCTGAAAATTGAGAAACTTTTGCGGTAAACACTACGTGTTTCTAGCATGTCCAATTCCATCGGAGAGCACTGAAACAAAACAGTTTCTCAACAGCTGTATACAAGTGTGGATGGGTGTTTCAGTTGTTTATAAACATGGCGGTAGTGTGGGTCATTTTTAAATTAATATAATTATTTCAAACGAAGCCGATATTATGGAATACCTCCTCAGGCGACATAAAACAACTGAGATATGGACGGCCAAGACCCTGAAACATTGTTTCTGTAAACATCTACGTTTTGTTCCAGAAACTTTGTATCTGAAACATTTTTCTTAGTGAATTCATGATTTTAGCCCACCGCACCAACGCAAACCATTCAAAAGGAGTGTACATTAATTAATTGTTGGCGCACCTTTCGATTAAAGCATGAACGCTATAGCTTTCTTGCTGTGTATGGCCTTTCTCCAAAAATGTATGTTTGATTGTGACTTTATTTATTTCTCAGCCAATATCCAGTAGGCAGCAAAGACTATACGGTTTTGATTTTGATCAGTACAGTTAACAGAACAAAACCTGAACTCAACGGCACCTGCCTCTGCTTTTTTTTTAGAGATGAACTCTGCAAGACAACTGGCTACTACATTGGCACCTCTCATGCCAAAGATGTGGGTGTTTTGCGTGCTTATCTCGATCATCAGTAGTAATTTTTGTTAAGGTAGAGGGTAAGTTTCAAAAGTGCAGTTCAACTCCGAAAGTATTTGTGAGTGAGAATGCAAAGCATCATGCAACTTCACAGGATTTCGATGGACAGTTGTTATAGTCTTGATCATTTGATCAACATCATGATTAGTTGAGAATGCACGGTGGTAGGCTACAGTACCCGACTGGCTGGCTACAAGTTGAAAATCTGTCGCTAAACACCTATCGGTGTGTTCCGACAGCTGCACTTGAGAGCCAGTTCCAAATCTAGGCTTTGTGTGATTACCACCTTCGGCCACATCATCACTTACCATGGTGAGATTATGGTCAAACACAAGACTATCGAGAATAATAAAAAAAAAAAGTTGATGGCATTTCTGTAAAAACTTCGTTTAACATTAGAGACAGTTCCGTTATTTCAATTAAACTGGCCCCATCTGGCATTGGTGACCCTGAAATAAAGCAAAACTAAAGATACGACATGTTTTTTTTTGTCAACTACCAAGTAAACTATTTTATTTAATATTTACCATAGTAATTTTTTCCCAATGTATCAACGTAAACAATAGTAAGTAACACAAACAATAATAAACATGTCTAGACGACCCACGTATGTAATCGTATGTATAGCATACGATAAAATATCTCATTTAGTGGACGACGTAAAAAGTCGTATGTGTGACATACTGTTTTATTTTCTAAGTGGATAACAAAGTACATAATCGTATGAGTTACATGCCATAGTTTTAACGATTTTTATAGGAAAAAACAATATCTTATTATAAAATACTTTGCCTAGCCCCGTAATTAAGAAAACGCAGTTTGTGCAACATGCATGGGCGTCGTGTGCACTTCCCGCGTACCGGATGGTAAGTGAGACATACGATCTGCGGGGCAGGCCTGCACCAGCCGCGCCTGCCCGCGTAGACTCACGCTTATGACATTACGTCAGTTTACGGTGCGTCCATGAACAACATACGATCATTTACGGGAAAAAAAATGTTTATCTTTTAATATTTTT
This sequence comes from Ochropacha duplaris, assembly GCA_951361185.1. NCBI lineage: Eukaryota > Metazoa > Arthropoda > Insecta > Lepidoptera > Drepanidae > Ochropacha > Ochropacha duplaris. The sequence continues at coordinate 10,200,104 of OX592704.1, read as the reverse complement.
AATTTCTTGTTGATGGAGTCGATAGAGAATTATTATTTATATGCAAATCACTCAAAACATGAAAATCACAATTTCTGTTCATACGATAGTCTACGTAGGAGCCATCGATATGTCAAAAACACTATCGTATTCCACTTTGTTCATTTATAACGCACCCTCTTTATATAACTATCTCGATTTAAATCGAAAAGGAAAATATAATGTTACTGTTATATTTCACTTGGCTTTACATTCGAACATATTTGCTTTGATTTAGAGTCGGTTTTTCCATTTCCCTTGTTTTGTCAAGTCATTTTCAGTTTGTTGAATACAATATAATTTTATTTCTTCGCTTCCTATATTGGGTGTGTTATGTGCATACAGCGGAACTAATGGTGTTTGTGTTGTCTGTTAAAATAAATAAAAATGTCTATGGTATCAATAATTATTATAAAAAATAACGTAATGGTTATGAGTAGCTTTTAATTTATTGTGAAAGAAATCTGATTAAAATAAATTATTTCAATCAAAATTGACAAAATTAAAAGATGTGTGATACCTTATTTTTATACATAACTACTTTCTGTCCCGCGGTTTCATCCGCGATTTCGAGATGAAAAGTAATCCATTGTACTCTAAAGATATTATGTAGCTTCATAATAATGAAAAAAAATAAACGAAATCGAATCAGTAGCTTTATTTATATTTTTTTATTGATGAAATAAATGTTTTTTTTATGTCTCAAGTGACAACGATGCAGGCGGGTCACCTGATGGTAAGTGACAACCGCCTATAGACATTGGCAATACCAGGGGATTGCTAATGTGTTGTACACCTTATTAAGGCGAACTGGCTCTCAAGTGCAATTGCCGGAACACACCAACAGGTGCTTGGCGACAGATTTTCAACTTGAGGGTGGTAGCCAGCCAGTCGAGTACTACAAAGTACCCTACCACCGTGCTGTGGTTTCCTCACGATGTTTTCCTTCACCGAAAGCTCAAGCTCATTGTAAGGATTCGAACCCATGACCTTCGCCGCGGTATGCGACGTCACTTACCACTGAGCTATCATCGCCTTTTATTTCATATTTAAAGTGAAAAACAAAACATGAGCCACGACCGATATCACAACATTACACACCCCGATTTACATTTACACTCTATTTTTAAAAAGTTTCCTCCTTCCGGTAAATGTCAGTGAGAAATGGCGGGAAAGTCCTGATTGACGTGCCCGGAACTGGAGCCGACGAAATTCAGTATCGAAGGGGAAGCTTAGCGATGGAAAAAAATTGCATGTCACTTTGCGGGACCGCCTTTGCGTTTACATTTTTTCTTATTTGATATGGCAATATCCTTAATCGATGAAACGAATTTTATTGACAGCTGTGTTATAGGTAGGATGTAAAATGTTCCGTATATTTTTTTAGATATTGTCACTGTTCCAATTTGATAACAGTTTTGTTTATCATCAAAAGTACATTCAAAATAAACATTATTACTCACAAATATTTGCAAAACACAATATACTTAACAATCCTTATTAATCATCACAACGATATCTCAAATACTTTCAAAACTTATTATTTCGCCAAGATAAATAAAAAGTCGATAAACATGATATATTTCGTCAATGAAAAGCGATGGCTTTTGGCGATGTGGGTGCTGCCAGTATTTCCTAAATACGGCATTTCGCGGAGTTCTGTTTGTTTACCATTTTTAGATTTATTCTCTTGGATTCAAGAGGGGCGACAGTGACGGACGTGTACGGAGCTAACCCCCAGTTGCGAATGAGTTTGACATGTGGTGATCTTTTCAAATTCAGAATTCATTTTGTGTATCTGTTTTTCTTTTATTTAGTTATCTATGCTGCTTCTACATATCAAAATGCAGGTATAAATGTAATAAATATTGTAGGTGCGTACAATGAGCATTCTAATTTGTTGGAACGAAGTTCCTCATCGCGCGTTATGAAATATGAAAGGGGGCTAGACGGAAAAAAAATCCCCGACATTAAAGATGTCGGTGATTTTTTGTGTCGGTGACAAAAGTCACCGACCACTGTGCGGCGTGCGCATGTTTCTCTGTCTGTCTCTCTCTCTCTCTCTCTCTTATAGAAAGCAAGCCAGATATTTTCATTTCTATTTATATATATAAACAGAAATGTTTTTTTTTTTTAAATATATATATACTCTCTCGACTTATATAACTTCGTTCCATCTGGGTGTCTCTTGACACCTCTCAAATTTTTTGTTCTAATAATGATAGGTTATTTATGAAAAAAAATATTTTTTAATACAGATCTAAAGATGTAGAACATTTAAAATTTAAAACTATTGAATCATGTAGGTTCTTCGAAGTGAAAACGTTTAACAAAAATTATTTCCATTGGTGAAAGATTTTTTTGAATCGACTCAGTAGTCCGAAATATTCTATCTTACCTCTTCATAATATTATATAAAAGCTGGAATAATATTGCATATCTATCTAACATAATCCTTATCTTTGTTACAGGTAAGAGAAGCAACGCCATCTTGAAGACACGAACTTTGTTAAGATTGATAAATTAAACACCCTTCCCATAACGAAAGGAGATTGGGAAAGTGTCCCTCAAATTAGATATTAATTTAAAATGTACCCCTCGTTTAACAGAGGGGATGATATTAGATTTCACGCAATATGATGAAATTAATTCAATATTAACAACATGATCTTTACGTAACGTATTTAAAAAAAACATATGTTTTATTATGCGTTTAGAGAAGGAAACGGATCTTTCAACAAGTGTTTTTGTCATTCACACTTAATATCTCGATATTTAGCATCTGATGTTTCTGATTTTCTGATGATAAATACATATAAAAAAAATACTATCTTTATAATTCAAGTTAAATTATCAAACGCTAACCAATGCATAAAACATCTAAAATACTCCTGGACTTTAAACATTCATATTATTGCAGAATAATTGAACAGTTATTTTAATCGATTCTTTTCATAATTTTGTGATTCTGGACTGAAACTCTATTCTATAGACAATAAAAGCCTGTATAATCTAGAACAGTTGTAAAAAATTACGATAAGTGTGTTAACATAAACATTTAATATCGGAAAACCGTCAAATAGTAGTATGAAACTGTGAAAATGTCCCCCAAAACCAGGTGCGGCCTCGGAAAATTCAAGTTTAATGCTCTGTGCATTTCGTTTAGAACTCGATACACCTTTGTGTGGTACAAGTTATGAGAGATGTGACTCTTGTGCAAACAAAATTAACATTGCTTTTTAGGGTTCCGTACCCAAAGGGTAAAAACGGGACCCTATTACTAAGACTTCGCTGTCTGTCCGTCCGTCCGTCTGTCTGTCTGTCACCAGACTGTATCTCAAGAACCGCGATAGCTAGACAGTTGAAATTTTAACAGATGATGTATTTCGGCTGCCGCTATAACAACAAATACGAAAAAAAAAATATTTAAGGGGGACTCCCATACAACAAACGTGTTTTTTGCCATTTTTACGGTACCCTTGGTGCGCGAGTCCGACTTGCACTTGGCCTTTATTTGCCACTTGGTTTTTATTGATGTTGCTATAAGAAAAATTACCTAAAACCCACCAGTATATAAAACATCTAAAAATATTCGAGAATAGCGAATGCGATGTAAAATTCATTCTTATGATTTTTAATTACCAATTTAATGAAAAAGAGTAGATCTTTTGATGGTGTATATTTATGATATCACAAGCCAGTACCTATTTCATACAAAACTCCTTTTAAACCATCGTTTTGACATTTAATAAAAAAAAGAAGCTGATTTGATGTCGGTCAACATCCCTATTCGCTTCCCGCTCCCGCTCCGCTTGTACCTTGCACCAAGCTCCACAAAGGGTGAGGGTTAGACCCTCAGTGTCACGAACTGCCCTCCCTTTACCGATGCCGCCCACCTAATAGTGGTTGTAACTCTGTCAATAAAATGAGTTAGTGTCCAAAATCTACTGTTAAAACGACATGCAAAAAAGTATTTAAAATAATTGAAAAGTGAGCTTAGATCTGTTTTTTTTCTCGATCTCGTTTTGTGAGATGATTTAGAACTGTAAATATAGCCGCCACGTTCTCAAGTCATTTAACAAAAAGAGACGGGAATATCTTAAACATAGAATTTAATATCTTACGAAATAGACAGGGTTTGAGTAATGAAATAAGAGATGATTCCAAACCATTCATCAAGTCGTTTTAGTAGTTTTTGCGTGAAAGAGATCTTCACATTCTCACAGCCTAACAAAACATGTAGGTACGTAGTAAGATTTTTAAAAAATATCGCAAATACTACATCTTCTGATTGAAAACAAGTAAATGTGGTGAGACACCTTAGTTGAAAAGTTTTCGCGGAACAGCCGCTAATTTCACTAAAACCTGACCGGACTAGTACGGAGGAGGACTAGAATTTACAGAGAATGTGACTATAACATAAAACTGAAGAAAATGTATGCGACTGAAAGACTTTGTATCTATGGTTTTGACTAAAGTACTACAAACTAAAGTACTACAAAGTACTACCGGCTACCACCCTCTTGATGAAATTCTGTCGCCAAGCACCTATCGGTGTGTTCCGACAGCTGCACTTGAGAGCCAGTTCCTATCTAGGCTTTGTGTGCTTACCATCTTCGGCCACATCATCACTTACCATGGTGAGATTGTGGTCAAACACAAGCTTATACAGAATAAAAAAAAAACAAAAAAAAAGTTAATTCAAAAAAAATAGCCAAGCGTATCCAAATTAGGAGCCAGACTAGGGAATGCAATCTCGAGACGAGATCGCCAAGTCGAGATCTCGAGGGATTAGAAATTCGATCTCGGCGAGATCTCGGCATTTTCGAGATCTCGAATGGTTTTCAAAAAGTATTGTTTTACTTAGATAAGTGAAACAATAGTTTATTTTATGTAGTTTTTAGATTAGATCGAGATTGCATTCCCTAAGCCAGACTAGATGACTGCTCTGTACGTATTCTAATATAGATAACAAGAAAACGATTATAATATAATAATGTATATAAATACCAAATCAATACAGAATCCACGACATTTTTCATAATACTGTCACCTTCACAACCCTTTACCGCTCGGCGCCCGCGCGCCCGGTCCAATCGTCCCCAAGACCGTGTATTTACATATTTATATTTACTATTTACCTAACGGGGCCATTGAACCCGATATCGTAATGGAAAAAATACTGTTTGCTCATACCTATGAATAAACATGCCCATTCAAGTGGCGCGCGTTCACTAATATGTTTGATATGCTTTATTCTGTACTAGTTTTTCGCTCCGCGGTTTCACCCGTGTTCCCGAGGGATCTTAAAAATTATCCTATGTTTTATTCCAGGATATGATCTACCTGTGTGCCAAGTTTCATCAAAATTCTTTAAGCCGTTTTTGCGTCATTGAGGAACAAACATCCAATAATACAAACTTTCACATTTATAATAATTAGTAGAATAGCATTTGTTGAAAAGGTACAGTTCCGCGATATTTCATCCAAACGGTAGTTTTCAAATGAGTAAAGATTTTTTATTATTGTCTAACTCTCTAATTAAAATAAGTTATATGAAGATCGTATGGAAGGTTTCTACAAACTGTTTCATATTCCTTAATTTTAGTTAATAACTGAACTGGATCAAAAAGTCTTGTCAATGAACGTAACCAGTATTTGTCGGCAACGTTTTCATGACAGTATGAATGTGTAAACAATTCGATCTACAAAACATGTCATCAACGCCTAAACTTGACTATTAATTTACGTAAATTCATTCATATTCTACAAACATATTTCATAATCATACTAAGTTCAATGTACACTTCGATATTATGTCAATATTTGACAATACAATGACCTCGGCTCACGTGCATCAGGTGACATCAATCCAGTATTAACTAAGCGTTTGTTTATCTGATTATATTTAACTAACTGTCCCCCGCTGTTTCGCCCGCGTTCCCGTGGAATCTTATCATTTCCCGGGATAAAAATATAGCCTATGTTACTCAGGGATAATGTAGCATTCTAATGGTATAAGAGTTTTAAAAATCTGTCGAGTAGTTTTTGAGTTAAATCGTAACAAACAAACAAAAAATCGAATCTTTCCTCTTTATGATATTAGTTTAGATACCTAATGACTTTATTTATACATTCTGCCGCAATGCAAATCTCTAAATGCAGTCGATGGATTGATTGGCTTGAAATTTTTACACGACGTTGCAATTTAATAAAAAAAAAATTTTTTTTTCTTTTATAACTGGAGGTGGAAGTAGAATTAAAGAGAAACAATCGATACGTCCAACCTTGTGTATTCAACTGACGCAGCAGTTGCCAATGTTTCTTCTTTTCTTTCTTAATATTATAAAGAGGAAAGATTTGTATGTATGTAACGAATAAACTCAAAAACTACTGGACCGATTTCAAAAATGATTTCACCATTTGAATGCTACATTATTCCAGATTAATATAGGCTATATTTTTATCCCGGGATAAGATAACATCCCACGGGAACACGGGTGAAACTGCAGAGAAGAGCTAATCTCTTATGAACTACCAAAACAATTTCGAATTTGTTTGTTTTTCGGTTTTTTGTTTGTCCTTCCTCGCAGCTCTGGATTTTTTCGCATAAAAACAGTCTATGGCCTGTGAACCACTATGTAACCTGGCCCTAGACTATCTAAAACAACCCACATCCTCGTAAATTGTCAATATATCAACATATCCGTTGATTGGCGTCATCTCTTCCATCCGCCCGCCAACTATCAATTGCCTATGCGTGTCTCGACAGGCCATAACTTATCGAATTTGTTCCACCGCTGGTGTCCGAGCTCATTATTGATTCGTGTACTTTACAAGTCACACACACTGCATTGTTGATGTATCCTAATATTACTATTACTTTTCGGATTAGCTTGTGTTTGCGTAATCTCACCATGTTAAGTGATGATGTGGCCGAAGGTGGTCAATCCAAATATCTCTTTATTAAGTCAACTCATTATAAGTATTTTTAATCGTCACATGTTTGATATACTTATTACAAAATATTTTTGGAACAAAGTTCCTTATCGCGCGTTGTGAAAGGGGGCTAGACGGAAAAAAATCTTACGAAAAATTGACACGACACTTTTAGTGTCAGTGTGCGGCGTGCGCATGTTTCTCTGTCTGTCTCTCTCTCTCTTATGGAAAGCAAGCCAGACATTTTTTTCATTTTTTTTTCAGTTTTTTTTTATATATAATTATATATACTCTCTCGACTTATATAACTTCGTTCCATCCGGGTGTCCCTTGACACCTCTCAAGTTTTTTACTCTAATGCACGGTTCTTAAGGTTGCTTTTGCTGAGAAGAGCCGGCAATAAACTCAGCAATTACTCTTTTTAAAAAAGCAACATAGACTTTTATTATATTAATTAACATAGGATCCTTGTCCTGGGAAAAGATAAGATCGCTCAGGAATGCGGGTGAAACCGCAGGGGACAGCTGGTTTATCTAGAGTTGAATTAAACAAGCTTTAATATTATGTTTCAGAAATGTCCATATTGAATGTATTACTTTCTGGATCAGTATTCCAAATCAAATTGTTCAATCCCTTCTTTATATGACGTGTGTGCATATTTTTATTAAAATCCGTTTTGCAGTTTTCACATGAAGGTGTAACAAACATTTTCCCATCCTAACAATCTTTCAAAAATACTAAAACTACAACACTGTACGTTTTATCTAAAATTAGGTATCTACATGTTAGCTATATTTCAAATATATTTCTATGACTGCACCATTCACACACGTTGTTACTTGGTCGTGATTATTTCAGACTAATTGGTCCAAACAGTAATGTCAGTACACTTGAGGACAAAATAACGCTGCAATCATAAAATAAGAAAGATTAAAAAAAAACTTCCAATCTAAGTCCCGATTAAACCCCCCGACCACTGAAGTATGCCTCCAGATGATTCCAAAAAGACACTTTGTGATTGATGCTAGATGCATCTGTATCATTGTGCAATATTTCTGATAGTACCACTAACCTGTCATTCAAGAACTCTTCTAAATATAACGGTAACTGAAAAAATATTTAAATTTAATAATTTTTCAGCTTATTTTAAGTTTAAAAAAAAATATATTTATTAATCAATATATAATAATGAATAAAATGCATAAGATACATGCCACACAAACCATCACGGGTTTAACCGTTCATTTATATTGTTTTGAAATTGTTAAACATTTGAAAAAAAAAATATAACCAATATAAATTGCGAAGTTTCTTATCGGTTCTTCTCAAATAAAAGCAGTCTTAAGCGGTAACTTAGGTAAGCTTGGAGTGTTTAAGTGGCTTTGACTTTCACTTTGAATGTACGTTTTTCCTGGCCGCAAATGTATTCAACGGGGGATGATCGATGGTCTAATAAAATATGTCGCCCCCATAAAAATGGTTATTATTAATATCGTACCGTGAAATTATTAGACGCAGCACGGGTTAGGAATTACTTTGTGATATATTTGGGGATAATTGTGGGCTTTGATGTTTTATTACTTGTGTTCGATGGTAGCACACTGACGCGCGTTTTTGGAGGAGCGGAACCGCTTCTATTTTGAAGGATCTAATGGGAGTTCCATTTGATGGTTGAAAGTTTATTGTTTATGTGTCTCAATTAAAAAACAAGTTTTGTAGTTTATTCTTTGTATTTGTTGTTAGCGGCAACAGAATATCATCTGTGATCATCAAATTTCAACTGTCTAGCTATCACGGTTCATGAGATACAGCCTGGTGACAGACAGACGGACAGCAGAGTCTTAACACCTAATAGGGTTTCCGTTTTTACTCTGTTTACTTTTCACTCGATTTACAAAAAAGGGCGGGAAATCCTGCTTATGATCTGCAGTATGATTATTAGCCTATAAGTAGTCCAAATGCTCGTAATTTTTATAAGATTTTTTTTTAGTTACTATTCAATAAATATTACTTTCTATTAAAATAACTGCAAATAAGGGTCAATTTCTCGATACATGTGCTAATTGTTAACTAGTGTACTCACGTCTGGTCACTGAAAGCGTCTCCATTAAAATCAATTGGGCAGGGAATGGCCGGTGGACGGCTGTATGCGCACTGTAGTCACGCTCCATTTGTGTTGGGTCCTTTTTGGTTCAATGGTTAGGTTATAGTGGTCCTGGCTCTGTATCGAATTGTTTATTTTATTTGAGACGCTATTCTTGCTTTCTATTGTATTAAAATAATTTCTCTTTTTAATAATCACGCTGAAATACTAAAAAATATTTCCGTCCATTTTGCGTCTGTACTAAAATATCTTGTAATAGTGACTAACTTAACTAATAGCTACTTCGTTATGTAGATAAAAAAATGTTTTTCTTCGGATGAAATAAATAAATAAAATGAAATAAATTTATATCGAGTAACATAGATTGGGCATATCGGGAGTGGGCATACATTTTCTAGAAATGTAAATTTTTGTATTTTTTGATGTTTTTTGCTCAATCATGCAAAAACGGCCGAATGGATTTTAATTAAGCTTGCCACACATGTAGATCAAATCATGGAATAAAAATTAGGATACTTCATATAAGATATGGTTAGTTGAGTTAAAAAACAAACAAACAAAAAATCAAATCAGGAAAGATTTTTAGTACACTTTAGGTATAATATTCGTTAAGATATTGTCACTCTTTGACATGATACCATCGGAGGGAAGATCAAAGTGGCTGCCAATAAACATGTTGTCTCGTGGGAATGAATACAGAGGGACGTACTGGCGTGTGACGTTTATAGCTATAATTAATTTGTGTACTCGACTTTATCTGATTTCATTGTGATGTTTAGCATAACACTTTTATTTGTTATGTCATTGTTTTGATAAATATTTAGATTTATTAATACTTTGTTCAAGTTGTTAGTTGTCATTGTAAATTACAAATGTATTTTTAAGGTTGGTAGTGAAGAAGGCCAAGTCTTTTTTTTTTGTCGATTTAAATTAAAATAATTTTAAACAATTTATTGCTATTCACCTAACGAATGAATTTACATTTCGTACACTTAAACTGAGAAGACTCCGACAAGAACGTCAGCTGATTTTCTTTTACATTTCATTTCAAAAATACATTTACTTAATCAAATGTTTCACACTTTGCTAGGGAAATGCAAGTGCAAAGAGAAGTACTACTTCATCAATATATTTTTTACTAGTTTTCCGCCCCGCGGTTTCACCCGCGTTCCCGAGGGATAAAAAGTATCCCATGTCCTTTTCCAAGGTTCCATCTATCTCTATACCAAATTTCATCTAAAACGGTTCAGTGATTTAAGCGTGAAGAGGTAACAGACAGACACACTTATAATATTAGTATGAATGAATATGAATTAGTATGAATATTTATAAATAAACGAAAAAACTCTTCGCTTCTACAATCGTTAAAAGTGTATATAAAATTCTAGCCATCCGGGAAAAAAATCTGAATTTGCAGCTCTTATAAATATGTAAAATAGACGTCACATTTCCATTGTTCATTTGACCACACTACCCCTGCCGATGCGAATAGAAAATAGCAAAAAACGCCATATTTACGTTACCCAAGTGACAGCAAAAATGGTACAACAAAAACAGTGCTCGCGGACGGTCAAAAAGAGTAGAGAAACGTGCACAAAAAATGTATGATAAAATAAAAAGACAAATTTTCCGCCGCTAGAGTGCGTAGACTTTTGTTATGATATGAAAAACTTGTATAGCTTCATACAAAACCTTGTAACTATGATGGAAACTATTTGTAGATGGCGCTTAATTTTTTTATGTCAATATGAGAATTTTGTACCTCGTAGAAACTAGTATGATTGTATCATAAAAGTGTTTAAAAATAATAGTTTTCTTTTGTTATTAAAATTAAAATGTTTCTACGGGGAACTTGGCCCAGTTTTTGCTGCCCGTACCATTGATTATCACGATGGCTTGAATAATCCAATCATGTAATAAATCTGAAGACGTATCGTATCGTACAGCATTCAACATACAACTTAACAATAAAATAAAGCGAAACGGGTTTGTTGAACTACAGTTTTTTTGCGGCATTCCAAGAGGTTGACCACAACTTGTTTACAGCTTTGACACTATTCAAAAGCCGTGTCGTAATTTAGTAATAAATTGAAATGTTTATTTTTGTTGAAATAGGCCTTCTAGTACGAGACCCGGCTGCAAAATTGCTACATAAATCAAGTACGTAATTAACATCAAATTTTATGCAACTATAAATGGAAGAATATATTTTAATTAAAAATAATAGCGGTCACATTTTGATTCTTAATATTCTCTCATTTATAATGATGCATAAAAATTGATTTGCATTACATTCATGTAGTAATCTTGCAGCCGGATCATAGACTATTATCAGGCACTTATGATTATCAGACTAACGTTTTCTAACTCTTAAGGTTGTTTTTACTGAGTATTATAAACAACAACTATTTAACAGTTCAATAAGAATTTAATTCTTAAAATAAAATACGCATTCAAATCATATTTCCTATTTAGACTTTTGTTATAAAGCGGTTCTTCCAATGCGACTCTTGCTGGAACAACACGCGTCAGCGATTTTAGCATCGCACTGAATGTAGTCGTGGGCTTCGTAAAAAGTTTCATTGACAGAATGAATAGGCTGGCAACTAAGCTATGTCACATGACCTTCATACGATGTGAGCAAAATACGCCTTTCTTAAGGTCTACAACCGACATGAATTTCTGCAGAATAGCCAAGCCGTCATTGTATCAGACATGGGTTTCAACTTGTTTACTATATTCCAATGTCCGCTGATTGTTCAAATTGATTTCACTTTACTTGACTAGCTTTCTTCTTCTAGGTTTTGGTCTCCATCTCTTATTTTTCTCCCTAACTCCTTATTAGGGGCTCAACACAGAACAAATAAAAAAGGTAGAAGGAGCGTACGTAAACAATAGTCTGCAATGAAGTGAAGCATCGTGCACGAAGTTGTGTGCGTGACCTGCATCTACGTTATCCCCCGTGACTCGCGTCGCACCGGAACGCCTTCGGCTTCCTTTACTGTGCTTCACTTTAAGTGCGCCGGGCTCTATCTACCTTTTTATTTGGGCTGAGAGGCTCAACTGAATAAATGAGTTTGATATTATCTTATGTGAACGCAATTCAATTAATTAATTCATCAGTTACTTATCGCGTCACGGATGACTGCCACTACGAGATAAATTAAATTGTAATTGTTTAATTTCCCATCATTATCATTATGTTGTAATTACTCATTGCCTTTAGTCTCGTTAACTGGTGCAAACGTGTCCGGGAATGCAGGCTTTGTGGTGTTTAATTAGTTTTTAAATGTGCTAGTAATTCATTGATGGAGTTAAATGTAAGTGTTATTTCTGTTTAGCATAAAGCACTTAAAGTGAAGCACAGTAAAGGATGCCAAATTTGAAAAAGGAAGCCGATCGCGTTCATGTGCGATAGAATAATTTAGCTTTAGTCAAATACAAACCTAAAGAAAAATCCCGAGAGATTTCAACAGTGAATAAATCAACTAGAATTCGGGAAAACAAAATAGATAAATGGGCAACATTACCCAGCATCCCTACAGATAAATGATTAATGTATTAAGCTGGCAATAATGCGTGCGTAATATAATACATCAATTTTATGGCTTTGGGAGAGTGGAAGGTTGGATGTTACTATTCTTGTATGGTTACGTTATAAAATTACATCAAAACCTTTGGAAAATACTGCTTTTGGTTTTAGACATAAGAGTTATAATAGTTACTTTTTCCAAATGGTAATCTCATTGAAATGAATGTAATGAATTCAGCTTCTGACTGCTATGTACTTCGATATGAAAGGAACGCTCTTACATAATGTAGTTTAGAAGCTACGACTACATTCGAAGATGCGCTAGGTTTTATTCTAGCTTTTATTATAACTCGAAAACATGATAACCTTGATAATAGCATTCGAAAAAGCACGACCACACCACGGTCGGTTAAAATAACCACATCGCGTGCTAATGTGGTTTCAAAACGCAATAAACAAGGGGTCATTGAACTTGTACAAAAACACGGACATCTGAATTTGGTCAAAACAAAAAAGGACCATTTTAACAACGCACTAATAGGTACTTCGCATTTCGTGATGGTAGAACACTGTAATTTGGTATGCAAAGTAGTTTTATTATTCGGATTGTGGTGGAAATAACTACAAAATAATCTGGTAACATTTGCAAAACCAGAGGAATTTTTTAACGTGTCGCTGACCTCAGACATATCTTGCGACGTTTTTTAAAGCGATAATCAAGTGGCACTTGAGAGCCGGTTTCACTCTAGACTGTGTGCTGGAGCACAATGTCTGAGGCGTTAAGTTAAGTTACAATCAATGGTGTGAGGCTACAGTATCCAGAGGTCGTTCACCCCACACGTGACAGGTGTGTATTTTGCATACGCCGGGTGACTCGCATGTCGGCCGTTACAATTACACTCCTTGTAGTCCGAGAGATAGCCTGCATGTAAGTAATGAAAAGTTATTTTCACTATTTTATATTATTTGTCCACCAGCAGTGGACTTCTTTCGGCTGACATGTTGATTATGATGATGATGATGATGATGATGATGATGATAGGTATACATCCTTCCAAGAATTTCGATTTTGTCAAATATGAAACGGGAGAAATAAATGTCATGGTATATTCTTCACGCACGGCTGTCTAATCTCAAACGAAGCAGGGCTTGTACTATGGAAACGAAATAACTGATGTACTGCATACACTACTTTTTGTTCAAATACAAACTTAAATGTATAATTACACCCAGACTCAGAATAAAGAGACATGTTCTCATAAATGTATGTCCTGCTTGGGAATCGAACCCACGACCGATTGGTAGTGTATTTAACTAACCATGCTCACCGGACCGACAAACATGCAACGTATTTATATCAACATTTCTACTCAGGAAAAATTAAATTAGTAGCTCTAACATAGACTAGATTGTATGAATAAAGCAAAGATGACAAGCACAACATCGAAGTTTATTTTCTAACTTTATTAGTAATTTCATTGTTAGTAATTCACATTCAATACAAGCATTCTTGACGAATGAACAAGTTTCGCATACAAATTCTGTGATAAGTATTTTCAAGTTCAATTTCAATACAGGCAAAGTAAAATTCCTCGCACCCAGCGCCTCGACTATAACAAACCTCGTTAAACACAAACCGTATTACAACGGTACAAAGTTGATTATTGAATGATTCTAAATGGAAATGAACAGTGCAAGTGTAGGCGTTGTTTTTACATTTCAAATATGGAACGCTACTTGTTTGACATTTGTTTTGGGTGCGTTCGATGAATGACAATTAGTTAAATAATGTTGGAGGATGTTTGAGGTAATAATGTGAAGGTTGGCACTTCCGGAAGAATATTGAATAAGGCTGTGAAACTGATAGAGATTACCGGATACCTACACTATGATTTTCTATGTTTGAATATTATCGTTTCATTTACCTGAATTTTATTTTTTACTTCCGAATTTCTTCGAACCATTCGATTCGGCATAAAACATGAAATACCATAAAGCTACAACATTTTAATAAAAACTAAATTGTCAACTAGGTATATTAATAGTCTAGACGTGCTCGTATTCGAAATTCAAACACTAAACCACTTTTATCTAAAAATAAATATCTCATTCCACGAATAATCATGACAAAATTAATAGCAGTCTGTAGAATTGTCATATGAATAAATAATCTATGACATGCATCCACTACACTATGTTACTCTGACAAATGAGAAATGACGCGTCTCGTACCGCGGCGGGAATATTTACACGGAATTTGTAATTTAGCAATGCTAATACCGCGCCAGAGGGTTTTAGAATTCATGAAGTCTAGTTCTTCCATTGTTTTATTTACGGAGTTCCGCGTCTGGGATTTAAATTCTTTGGTATTATGACTCTTTAGAGAATATTGTTTATGGCTTTCTTCTCGAGGAAATAATAATACTATGTTTCCAGCTTTCCATTGGTGAACGAATATTTAAAATCGCTTCCGTAGTTTCAAAGATTCCATACAAACAAAGAAAAAAACCTTAAAAAAAACCGGCCAAGTGCGAGTCGGACTCGCGCACGAAGGGTGCCGCAAAAATGGCAAAAAAAACACGTTTGTTGTATGGGAGCCCCCCTTAAATATTTATTTTATTCTGTTTTTAGTATTTGTTGTTATAGCGGCAACAGAAATACATCACCTGTGAAAATTTCAACTGTCTAGCTATCGCGGTTCTTGAAATACAGCCTGGTGACAGATAGACGGACGGACAGACAGCGAAATATTATTCTTTCTTGTGTTTAATGATCTTTGTATGCGTTCAGTATAGCAGTTTATGTGTGATAATTATCTGTCAATTTTATATTAAAATTTAAAAAAAAAGTTTAGATCCTGATAAGGCAAGACTGAATCATTGTAACAATGGCTCTACCACAGGTTCGTATTACACTTCGAGAAGACTCCAGCAAGACACTCAGCAATGCAATTTTTTCAATAGGGTAGTCCTAAAATAAATCTATTTAGTCCGTAAGTTAGATTACCAAAAAATATTGGACATGTATTTTTTATTTTGTTCCGTAAACGAAAAATGACGAGGAGTGCGATGAAATTTCGCGTGACGTCACGTCGTGGAACAAATTTTACCACGACGTGACGTCACAAGCCCCACTCCTATACTTAGATGCGCTGTAACTTTGTATATTTTTATTGATTTGATAAAGCAAAAAATACGTGTCCAATAATTTTTGATAATCTCACCGACGGACTAATTAGAATTCATTTTTATTGATCCAGGACACTACCCTATTGTAGATCTTTCTTATTTTGGACTGGATAGATAGTTTGTATGTATATGTCACAGAACAACGCCTCTTGTCATATCGGAGTGTAAAGGTCGTAGCTCACTTACAAGACTCCGCTCCCACCCGACAAATAAAATATCATTCAAATATGGCTTCAGACTGCTTTGTAGTTGACTTTTAGTACAGGGCGGTGTTGGAGCAGAGTCGTTTAAATGGGCTATGACCTTAATCTCGCAAATAGGCTTTTAGTGGAAAAAATAAGTCAGTAGCAATAGGACGAGGGATGCTCGCTAACGAGAAATTCCAATTTATGCTGCGTCATTCCTTAATATTAGATACTTTCAGGCAGCGAGGCAATATGGGGAACACAAAAATATTAAATATTTACTTGGAATCGAGAGGTTATCGTAATGAAACAATGGAAATAAATACAACTCATTTACTGGAAATCACAATATGGTTACAGGTACAAAGCTATTCTGACATGGGGTTGCCGTCTCTAAAATCTGGCCACCAGGGCAAGAAGCGTGGAATACCCGGGAAAAATAAAATTTCGTGTAAAAAAAAATGTAAACTCTCCGGACGACCTCTAACCTAGGACAAATCCGGGGAAACCCACATAGATGTCAACCCTAACACATGATAATGTCGTAGTACCCTACGCTTAATCTGAGCTTTTGGTGATTGAAAACATCGTTTGAACTGTAGCATGGTGTAGTACCCTGCCTTGCCAACCTTAGGTAGAACATGACAATCCCCTTGCTAGTCCTTACTTATCTACTTACCATCATATAGAGTAGACTTTCTTACCATCATATAGAGTAGACTTATCGGCTACTTTGTTTTCTAACTTAACCCATCGGGTTGCGGATGGGATAGTCACCCAAAAATACCTACGAAGATGTACCAATCAGAGATCTGACAATATAAAATTAACAGAGCAAAGTCAAAGTCAAAACCATTTATTCAGTTTAGGCCCTAGAAGGGCACTTATGAAGGTCGAATTACAGAAGTTACCACCGGTTCGAAAGTCAGAAGTCAGTCAGCAGAGAGGAGGAACCTGATGATGTGACTACCGTCGCCATTAGCAGTACCAGGGGTATTGTGTAGTCGAGTATAATGCCTTGAAGGCAACAAACACACCAATTAAGGCACACAGTTAAGGCGATGATAGCTCAGTGGTAGTGATGTCTGACACCGCGGTGAAGGTCGTGGGTTCGAATCCTACAATGGCCTTGAGCTTTCGGGGAAGGAAAATATCGTGAGGAAACCATAGCACGGTGGTAGGGTACTTTGTAGTACTCGACTGGCTGGCTACCACCCTCAAGTTGAAAATCTGTCGCCAAGCACCTGTTGGTGTGTTCCGGCAGTTGCACTTGAGAGCCAGTTGCCTTTAAGGCATTGCAATAAGGTGTACAACACATTGGCAATCCCCTTGGTATTGCTAATGTCTATAGGCGACGGTAGTCACTTACCACCAGGTGAACCGTCAGCTTCGTTGTCACTAGTGGTATAAAAACAAAATTAAAAAAAAATCGCGACAGAATTTCAACTTGAGTGTGGTAGCGAGCCAGTCGAGTACTACAAGTTACTCTACCACCGTGTTGTGGTTTCCGCACGATGTTTCGCTTTTAAAGCTCAAGCTCATTTCAGGATTCGAACGTTAACTCACTGAGCTATTATGGCCTTAACAATAGCGCTTCGAGTAATTAAAAAAGCAATGTTTATGAAACTCCTTCACTGTAGACAGTTAAAGCACATACAATGAGTCCATGACCTACGAAGTACGAATTAACGTGGTATTGTATGCAAATGCGATAATTTAGAGGCCAAGGTCCAGTACGCAGTGTAAGTCGTAACTTTGCATTGTACGTGAACTTAATGACTGCCACAGTTGAGTGTGTTACTTAGACTGAAGGCGATGATAGCTCAGTGGTAAGTGACGTCGGATACCGCGGCAAAGGTCGTGGGTTCGAATCCTTACAATGAGCTTGAGCTTTCGGTGAAGGAAAACATCGTGAGGAAACCACAGCACGGTGGTAGGGTACTTTGTAGTACCCGACTGGCTGGCTACCACCCTCAAGTTGAAAATCTGTCGCCAAACACCTATCGGTGTGTTCCGACAGCTGCACTTGAGAGCCAGTTCCCATCTAGGCTTTGTGTGCTTACCATCTTCGGCCATATCATCACTTACCATGGTGAGATTGTGGTCAAACACAAGCCTATCGAATATAAAAAAAAACAAAAACTTGCGCTTGTAATAAGAGCTGAGTAAGCTGAGTTACATTTTATTAAGAGGGTAAATATGATTTGACAATTACTTTCCTGAGATCAAAATTAACTCTAGTGATCGTCGTTTCATGGACGCACAAGCAAATATACATCGAATTATTAGGAGTGTATAAAACTTAATCTGCCCATTCTACTTTCTCTATTATAGAAATTCTAACAGATTAAAATCAAGATTTTACATTGTTGCAAGGCAGTAAAAAATCAAAATCTATAGCTATGATACATTATTATGTCAAATCCATTCGCAATAAGAACCAAGTACAGATCTATTTTCTCGGGACGTTTAATATTGGGGAATGCCCCGAAGTTTAAAGTTGCTGATTGACAGAACATTTATTTGTTCGAAATGTCATCGCGAAATATTACATTAATCTTCCGCTAGAGGGCGATGTTCGTGTTTATGATGGAGCTGTAAACCTACTTCAGTGATATATCGATAGTTTGGTCAATTTAGGTCACAAGGAACATTAGGAACTACTGACAGCGTGTGAAGTTAGAAGAAAATGGCCTATGTACTAATAGCTGTTCCGCGCGGTTTCACCCGCGTTCCCGTGGGATCTTATCTTATCCCGGGATAAAATATAGCCTATGTTCATCAGGGATAGTGTAGCTTTCCAACGGTGAAAGAATTTTTGAAATCGGTCAAGTAGTTTCGGAGCCTATTCAATGCAAACAAACAAACAAATCTTTCCTCTTTATAATATTAGTATAGATTATTATTATTACTAATAGGGATGTATTTTTGTCGATCGATAGTTTATCAGTTTGATGTTACCAGTCGGAATATTAATGAACTACCGATGAATAACGTTAACGTTATTGCCAAATTTGGTAAATTTGCGTAATTATTTTTACATTTTTTTTAACACACATAAGTTTACGTTTGCCTCGCCTGTTGGTAAGCGACGATGTGGCCGAAGATGAAGCACGCAAGCTTAGAAGATACCTATTCACTCTGACCTTGAATAGATCCAGATTATATTTCTTAGGAAACAAGGAAGCCGGCAGATTTACGATAAATTGGTTATAATGGTGATGGTTTTATTTAAAAACAATAACCAAATAAAGTCAATAAACAAAACAATTCTTTATTTGAATATGTTGGATGATATGTGACAATTAAAACTTAAAACATAAAGTCGGTCTTTCCATGTTACACAAATATCTAAAAACAGACAACTGCACTTTATGACCAACGTGTTGTTTTCGAACACGATACGTTTTATGTGAAAACATTTTTAAACGATTTTGTTCACGAACACAGAATTTTTATTTCGTATTCGTGCGTGTGCGTGATAACAATCAATTTTATAACTAGTGCTCGCGCCCTCTGATCGAAATTAGATCAAAAAGTTTTTAGGCAAAAAGTTCTTCAGTAACTGTCAATAAAAAAAAATGTTTATCGGTTGACAAACAGGAGGATAATGATATGTGTTTGATGATTAAATGTTATGACTCTTGAAACTCCAACACCTGGTTTGCATTACGTCAATCAAATCATAATTAAATGTTATTCCCCTAAAAACATACCCAACGAAACAAATAAACGCAAAAACTAACGTGTGAGTGAAGTAAACACACCGATCTCGTTATCGTCCCCAACATTCGTTAGTTACCTGATTGGGGACAGGTGTCGGTACCCACTTGTTACCCACTCGTTACCCACTTATTACTCACTTGTATTACTGTTGTTATATTGGAGTGAAATTGCTGACGTTTCCTAATATGACATGAATTGGCAGGCACCAATGGCTGTGTGTTGCTTCTTTTATATATGACTAGCTGTCCCCTGCGGTTTCACCCACGTTCCCGTGGGATCTTATCTTTTCCCGGGATAAAAATATAGCCTATGACACTCACAAATAACGTGGCCTTCTATTGGTAAAATAATTTTCAAAATCAGTTCAGTAGATCCAGAGATAACTGAAACCCTACACTACAACCTCACAAACTTTACCTCTTTATAATATTAGTATAGATATAAACTTGCTGAGTTTCTTGCCGGTAATTCTAATTTAAAGACTTCTGAATGTAATTTTACTAATTTAATCATCATAAGTGCCCTCCTAAGGCCTAACCTAAATAAATGCCTTTTACTTTAACTTCGTTTTTGACTTCATATATATAATGTTTAGTAAGCAACTTTGCTCCAACTTCGTCAGAATCTGCACCCTATTTTTAACCTAAAATTAGTTTATATTATCTGTAATTTCTGATCTTAAGAATGATAGCGCTTTATCTATCCATCACATTCGTCATATCAGCTTTGGACGACCGTCTGACTCGCCAATAGTTCCATAGATGACCCCAATTCTCTCAATGTGCTTGATATTTTCCAAGTGCGATGTTTATTGCCAAAATATATAAATTAAGCGGCGTGCCAACTTCGGACGTCGATGCGCCAAACATCCTGCGAACGAGGTCTTAATCTGCAAAGTTGCCAGATTTATGCTCGCCTCATTCGTAATGGTTTCTGCTATGAAAATAGATGGAATATTTTGGGATGGTGCTTTATGGACCCTAAGATTTTACAAGACAGTGTATTTAGAAGTACTTTTAAAACTTTCGCGAACTAAATTCATTATAGTAGATTATACCGGGTCTATTCGCGCACATAATACACGCCAGTTCAGTCCACTCGTGACCACGGTCAATGTAACTTGATCGAAACGTCGAGGTTAGTCGAAATTATATTTTGATTATTATGTGCGCGAATAGACCCGGTATAATCTACTATAATTAGTGTATTTAGAAGCTTCTTTCTTGAAGTAATCCAAGTAGTTAGGGAATATAGACGGTGAAATGAAATGAAATGTTTATTCATCCAAATAAGCCTTCACAGGCACTTATGAATGGTCAGACTCTAATGCTCGGTTCGGAAGGTTGCTTTTGCTGCGAAGAGCCGGCAATAAACTCAGCAATAACTCTTTTTAAAAATAACTTACACCTATTTACGGTGGAAGTAACTTAAAGTAAAGTCTTTGCATTAAAGTACATTTTAGTATAGCAAATCTTTTTTGGTCTCCTAACAAATCTTACGTCCCGTTGTTATGTATTAATCTCCATTCATAAAGCCGATTAGGTTTTATTGTCTTTAGTAATTGGTATAAAATTTTACTATATTGTAGGTAAGTAAGCTTTCGGAAAGGAAAACATCGTGAGGAAACCATAGCACGGTGCTAGGATACTTTTTAGTACTCGACTGGCTGGCTACCACTCTCTAGTTGAAAATCTGTCGCCAAGCACGTATGAGTGTGTTCCGACAGCTTCACTTGAGAGCCAGTTCCTAGGCTTTGTGTGCTTACCACCTTCGGCCACATCATCACTTAGCATGGTGAGATTGTTGTGAAACACAAGTTTATCCAGAAAAAGTAGTACAAAAATACTGGTTTCGTACTTTTACCGTAAGCAAAATCTGCGAATAACAGCTCCTATTGGCAAAAAAACTAATGCAAAAAATAATCCCGTATAACCAGAAATATTTTCGTCAGTTTCTAACATCATATGACAAAAAGAGACGGGTCTATGTGAGGTTTTATGCAAGTAACAAAACTGGACTTCATCCTGCATTCCAGAAATTAACTCCGTACTACGAAGGCTTGTTGTACTCACGATCATTAACACCTTGGATCTCACGGACGGACAACACGTCAGATATATTGTTTATATAGCTATTAACGATTACAGGTCGATTGGTCACGAGGAATTCCCACTGACTTCCACCGTTGTATTCCTTAACGTGTAGGCAATAAAGGCTATTCTTAAATGTATCGATTTCGTTGTGTGGTACTTTAGATAATCCGATTATGTTTGATTGAACATCGGAATTTATGTGAGCATTTTAAATGTAACCTTATTGTAGGTGTCACGTTATTTTGTTTTAAATTCTGATAGCGGTTAGTAATTAGAGTTGGGAATTGTGTAATAATAATACTCTATATTATAATATTTGTTAATTTTGCAAATCTTTCAATGTAAAATATTTTAAAACTCTTTTTTTTTTCATCTTCATCATCATATCAGCCGGAAGACGTCCACTGCTGGACAAAGGCCTCCCCTAAGGATCTCCACGATGACCGATCTTGCGCTACTCGCATCCAGTGGCTTCCCGCGACCCTCACAAGATCGTCGGTCCACCGTGTGGGAGGCCTGCCCACGCTGCGTCTTCCGGTTCGTGGTCGCCACTCGAGAACCTTTCTGCCCCATCGGCCGTCGGTTCTACGAGCTATGTGCCCCGCCCACTGCCA
Source organism: Ochropacha duplaris (assembly GCA_951361185.1). Taxonomy (NCBI): domain Eukaryota; kingdom Metazoa; phylum Arthropoda; class Insecta; order Lepidoptera; family Drepanidae; genus Ochropacha; species Ochropacha duplaris. Next base: position 10,177,705 of record OX592704.1, on the reverse strand, counting down.
CTTCTGTTTGGCAATTCTTCGGGCTATGTCGGTCACTTTGGTTCGCCTGCGGATTTCCTCATTTCTGATTCGATCTCGCAGGGAGACTCCGAGCATAGCCCTCTCCATTGCCCTTTGGGTGACTTTTAGTCTTCTTAGGAGGCCCATAGTAAGCGACCACGTCTCTGTTCCGTATGTCATCACTGGCAACACACACTGGTCGAAGACTTTCGACTTGAGACACTGCGGTATTTGGGACGAGAAGATGTTACGCAGCTTCCCGAACGCTGCCCAGCCGAGTTGGATTCGTCGATTGACCTCTTTCTCGAAGTTGGACCTACCTAGTTGGATGGTCTGACCTAGGTAAATATAGTCGTCTACAACTTCGAGTGCAGAGTCTCCAACCTTTACTAGAGTGGGTGCAACATGGACGTTAGACATGATTTTCGTCTTGTCCATGTTCATTTTTAGACCCACTTGTTGAGAGGCTCTGCTGAGGTCATCGAGCATTGTGCCAAGGTCTTCCAAGGTCTCAGCCATGATTACTATATCGTCGGCAAATCGTAGGTGAGTGATGTACTCGCCATTGACATTGATGCCGAATCCTTTCCATTGCAGAAGCTTGAAGACATCTTCCAATGCAGCGGTGAACAGTTTCGGAGATATCACATCTCCCTGTCTCACGCCACGCTGCAGTTGGATAGGTTTCGAGCTCTGGTCTTGGAGTCGGACCGACATTGTGGCATTTTCGTACAAACACTTTAACACCTCGATATACCGATAGTCAATCTGGCACCTTTGAAGAGACCTCAGCACGGCCCAGGTTTCGATTGAATCAAAGGCTTTCTCATAGTCCACAAACGCTAAGCATAATGGCTGGTTATACTCCTCGGTCTTCTGTATAACTTGCCGCAGCGTATGTATGTGGTCTATGGTGCTAAAGCCTTTTCGGAAACCGGCTTGTTCGGGAGGCTGGAAGTCGTCGAACCTGCGCGTGAGACGATTCGTAATGACTCTCGAAAACAACTTGTAAACATGGCTCAGCAGTGTGATAGGTCGGTAATTCTTCAATAGGGTTTTATCGCCCTTTTTGAAGAAGAGGACCACCACACCCCTGTGCCATGCTTGTGGCGTTTGACCTACTAGAAGGTCAAATGACGGAGTTGAATAACTTCTGAAGGGCCTTAAGGATCGGTGTACCACCCGCTTTCAGAAGCTCAGCTGTAACTCCATCATCACCAGGCGCCTTGTTGTTTTTGAGTTGTTTGAGAGCCATTCTAATCTCGTACAGGCTGACGTCCGGGATATCTTCAGTGTAGTGTCGGGTTAGTCTTGCTCTGGGATCTGAAGCATGACTACTGACAGATGACTTCGTTGTCGTGTACAGCTGTCCGTAGAACTTCTCGACCTCCCCCAACAGCTCAGGTTTAGACGTGACGATTCTACCATCCTCAGTCTTCAGCTTCGTCAGTTGGCTCTGCCCAACAGACAGATCTCTTGCGAACACTTTAGAGCCTTTGTTCCGCTCGATTGCCTCTTTAATACTAATTGTATTAAATTGGCGCGTGTCGCGAGTCAAAGACTTTGAGATCTGTCTATTAAGCTGCCGGTACCTGGCAGCATCATCTGAGGATGTCAGAACCATTTTCCGTCTTTCATCCATGAGCTGTAGGGTAGCGTCAGAGATCTTTTTGGTTCCTTTTGTACGGCGAGCCTTAAAGAACTTAGACCCAGCCGTATGGACAGCTTCCACGAATCTGTCGTTGTATGCGTCCACTTCCTCGCAGTCTGCTAAGCATTCGAAACGGTTTTGAAGTTCGAGCTGAAAAGGTTCGGGGTTTTGGATGTGGAATGGTAAAGGACGGAGCGTCGACTTCATCAATCGGGACCTCTGGAGTTTGACATTGAGTTTTTTTTAATAAGTGTAAATCTACTAAAATACTAAATATAGCTAACTATTAATGATTAATTGCGACACCCTATCAGGTTTGATGTACCTACCTCTTAACTTATTGTATTTAAGACCTAATATTGTGTTCGTGTTAGGTTTGTGTACATTCATGCAATAAATAAATTGAAATTGAAATAAGTAATGTTTGTAAGTTTGCTTGTAGGTTGATCTCGGAAACTGTTATTTTGAAAATTGTCTTATCATATCCCTAATTATTATTAGAGTCAAAAACGCGGCGTAAGCTATCTATCCTAAATATTATATAACGGGAAAAGAGAAGAGAAGAGAAGAAAATTCTTAAATACAAGACTGTTTCATAAGGCAGCAAAACTGTAACTAAACTAATAGACAAACATGTAAATGAGGATTCATTGCGAGCATTCGTCGCGGTCAGAGACAAAAGCAGAAGCAAATCGCCATTATTATGATATATTCTGCGTTTCTTTGATTTGTGACGCGCGTTTTTAAACGCTCCGTGTGGCCCAGTTAGCCCGTGTAAACGTTACATTAGCATTTTCTTAGTTCTTGTCTTAGTTTTAAGTATAAAAGGATATGATAATTTGCTTTCTTTTACGTAATATTTAGTTTTTAGCTGATTTTAGGGTACCGTACCCAAAGGGTAAAAACGGGACCCTATTACTAAGACCTTGCTGTCTATCCGTCTGTCTGTCACCAGGCTGTATCTCAAGAACCGCGATAGCTAGACAGTTGAAATTTTCACAAATTATGTATTTCTGTTGCCGCTATAACAACAAATACTAAAAACAAAATAAAATAAATATTTAAGGGGCCCATACAACAAACGCGATATTTTTGCCGTTTTTACGGAACCCTTCGTGCGCGAGTCTGACTCGAGTGTTTGCCTATTGATTTGACCATATTTTTAAAGAAATTATAATATTAATTTACATTTAAAGGTGGGTAAAAAAACTGTTTTAATTTATTTTTATTAGTAGGTAATACTACAACTCGTCAATGGCCACTGGACTTTTTGGCGGGAACTTGCGAAGTGACGTTGCGTTTTCGTTTTACTTTCATTAAATTCGTGTATTTTGAGTTTATTGAATTCATATCGGTGGTGTTTTGGCCAATAAAGTTCAATCTAAGTGCACAAGTTAAGTGCACATGTATCGTGACTTTTCAGGTTGTTCCAAAAAGTCAGTGAAAAGTTATAGTAGAACAGCCGCCAATTTCACTAAAACCTGACCGGAATGACTATAACATGAGAATGTGAATGCCGATCGGCAGCAGCGGCAGCCTCGAAGAAGTTTTTTATATATTATAGTTGTACATTTGTTTGTATATTTTGTACATTTGTTGTAAATAAAATTATAATCTATATAGAATGTGACTATAACAAAAAAAGAAGAAATTTAAACTGAAGAAAATGTATGCGACTGAAAGACTTTCAAGTATCTATGGTGACAAAAGTTTAATAAAAAAAAAACAATGGCTACTGAATAAAAAAATTAATCGGTTAACAAACAGAGATAAGTACCAAACTGTTTTACCTTTACTTACATAAAAAATCTGTACACATAATAGAATATTTTTCTCATTTAAGAAAGTGACTTACTTAAGAACCAAAACAACAATATATCTTACTTTATTAAGAGCAAAATATACCTTTCACCAAAATGTTTTGTTGCACATAAAATAACGCAGCACCTTCGTTTATTTGCTTTCGAAATTTCGCGTGGAGCGTTTACGCTTTTTATGAACACCCATCCATCTAAAGGGCGCGACCTACCGCCCTGCAGCGAACAGCCCTCGAGGTTGTCACGTTCATGTAGCGATATTAGGTCAAAGGGCGGAAAGATTTATCGCCAGTCAAAATATTGCTTCATATAATTTGTATTTTGATCATCAGTTTCTATTAAGACTAGCTGTCCCCCGCGGTTTCGCCCCCGTTCCCGTGGGATCTTTTAATTTTTCGGGCTAGTATATAGCCTATGATAGTCACAAATAACGTGGCTTTCTATTGGTAAAAGAATTTTCAAAATCGGTTCAGTAGATCCAGAGATTACCCCCTACAACCTCACTAACTCACAAACTTTACCTCTTTATAATATTAGTATAGATTAAATGATCTATTTGACCGCTGATTTTGATGGTTACAAACTAAATATTTTTTTTCCCTTTTGTCTTTTACTACCCACAGAAGATGTTTTTTTGAATGATAAAATTCAAAAAATATTTTGAAAGTTGTACGATTGGATGTTTGTTGCTTAATCACGCAAAAACGGCTGAACGTATTTTAATGAAACTTGGCACACAGATAGATCATATTATCTTGAAATTAAACATGGATAACTTTGTCCCGGGAAAAGATAAGATCCCTTGGGAACGCAGGTAAAACCGCGGGGACAGCTAGTTCTTTAAGTATCTAATATTTTACCTTCTATTGTACAAAAAAAATTTACAATATTATTTTTCTATTTTCTTTTTTTACAATTAAACTTTCACATATCTTGTAGTAGTAGATAGTAACATTAAATATACTAGTAAATACGACCAAATTTTCTCGTAACGCAAATTACTCCCAAAATGCCTACTAAATTACATCACGTCCCCCGTTTATATATTATCTATCTCCCTCCCCCCACCCGAGAGTTAATTAGACTGTTTCATCTATACAAAAGAATCCAACCTTTCCTTAAGGAACTCGTATAATTATCCCTTTTTCTTAGCCACGCAAAATGTACGCAATATATTCATGGGACGCCATTTTCTAAGACCTTTGAAGGGCGAAAAGTACCTACATAGTTGTATTCAATAATATAAACGAATGAAAGCTTTGCATTAGGTAATTACTAAAGCTAAACTTACCTTTTTACTTAATCTGTATAAAGTAACTATGTATAAAAAATAAAAAAATAAAAAATCTTCCATTCCTTATCCCACCCAAGCTAGGTGGGAAAATAAAAAAAAAAACCATTTCTCAATTCGACCGTATATTTGATTGAGAAACTCCTCCTTTTTTGAAGTCGTTAAAAACGTTCAGCCCTCGGACATAGAAAGTTGTGTAATAAACATCTTCATACCGATCATCTTCAAGGCGATGATAGTTCAGTGGTAAGTGACGTCGGATACTGCGGCGAAGGTCGTGGGTTCGAATCCTACAATGAGCTTGAGCTTTCGGTGAAGTAAAAAATCGTGAGGAAACCATAGCACGGTGGTAGGGTACTTTGTAGTACCCGACTGGCTGGCTACCTAAGTTAAAAATCTATCGCCAAGCACCTATCGGTGTGTTCCGACAGCTGCACTTGAGAGCCAGTTCCCATCTAAGCTTTGTGTGCTTACCACCTTCGGCCACATTATAACTTATGGTGAGATTGCGGTCAAACACAAGCTTATCCAAAAGTTTAAAAAAAACTAACTTTCACATTTATAGTAAAGTACTTAGGAAATAAAAACATACGATAAACAGAAACACTTAAAATTATATAGACAAAAAATACAGAAAACAAATTTCGTTATATTGTATGATATCAAAAACGTTTACAACCGAATTTTAAAATATAACAAGAATAGATGAATTATTGAAGGTAATTTCGCTTAACAGTACTTAGCCCTTCCCCTCGACTACCTCCCTAATTAGGAGCAGACAGTGCTCGTCACGAACCTCAATTAATCACGTAACGTCAAATTAAAGTGTTGTAACCTCGCACGTTTTATCGACAAATCGACATTGCCGCACTAACAGACTGTTCTAACGATGTGTGAAACCCTGACTGACATATTGCGCGATTGTCACATGCAAACATGATAACTTGTTATCTGTGAACTCGACTGTACCTTGTTAGTACGTAGTACAATTATTATGACAGTAAACCAAGGCAAGATTAAAAAATAAAAAGAACGACATGAAGGAAAATTTTGTTTGAAAAGAGTTCTGTTTATGTATGTAGGTTGTATGTATGTAACCTCAGACCAAATAAAAAAGGTAGACAGAGCCCCGCGCACTTAAAGTGGAGCACAGTAAAGTAGGCCGCATTTGAAAAACGAAGCCGATCGCGTTCCTGTGCGACGCGGGATAACGTACGGGCAGGTCACGCACACAACTTCGTGCACGTTGCTTCACTTCTGGAGACGTTTACGTACACTCCTTCTAGCTTTTTTTATTGGAAAGAAGTTCCTTATCGCGCGTTATGAAATATGAAAGGGGGCTAGACGGAAAAAAAATCCCCGACATTAAAGATGTCGGTGATTTTTTGTGTCGGTGACAAAAGTCATTGAAGTCTGTGCGGCGTGCGCATGTTTCTCTGTCTGTCTCTCTCTCTCTCTTTTAGAAAGCAAGCCAGATATTTTCATGAAATGTATTTTTTTTTAAATATATATATATATACTCTCTCGACTTATATAACTTATATAACTTCGTTCCATCCGGGTGTCCCTTGACACCTCTCAAGTTTTATTTCTGTGGTTGTAATACATAAAAAATATCTGTTTTTATTATTCCCATGTCTAAAACACGTTGGCAATCTACCTCGCATTACAAATGATAATAGTCGACGAAAGTCATTTAAAAACTCAAACTCATTTATTCAGTTGAGGCCCTCATTGATAAGGCACTTATGAACGTTACATACAGTTCGGAAGAGTCCGCCAAGAAACTCAGCAGGCAATTAGCAATGCCCACTAGCCTTACCTCACTACCCCTTTTCCTTTCTGCATTGGATCTTACCATCAGGTGACCCGCTAGTAGTAGGTAGGTATTATTACCTACTCTTACGTCTTTACTATATTAATATAAATATATCTACGGCAGGTATCGTATTACTCTCAGTACATGCAAATACATAAGTTTTAAGTTTAGTCGGAAATACGTGAACCTACATAACAAAATATTAGTTTAAAATATATATAACTGACATGTAAATTAGGGACGTCAAATACTTACAAACATATTTAAAGCTGTCAAATTAGATAATCAATGTCAGGTGATCAATTTTAATCGCGATTAACTATATTCAAGTTTATAAACAAGTTAATTGATCTTTGGCGGATAATTTCTTTTTCAATATTTTTTTTATGTGACTCAGTTTTAGTGTCGCTCCTCACAAATATAAATATGTACCTATATATATTTTAAATATCAGAATAAAAACAATATAATCATCCCAGTTTTGTAATTTTACAAATGTCACCGGCACAGCGATTAATACTTAGGCAGAGCGATTGTAAGGCCTTATCGATACAGTAATCGATTGAAAATTTAATTAAAAAAAGCAAAAATTTAATCAATTGTTTTATTAGATTGCAGGTCGTTACCACTGTCCTCTTGAGAGGGAGTCCCCCACACTTTAACAAATAATTCCCCTTGTATAAAAAACAATTATTTAATGTTTATCTCGTATTCTGTTCGTGTAGAAAAATACAGAAACATAGAAAGAATTCCTTTATCAAATTGATGAAAAAGAATGACAAGAAAAAATCTCTTCAGAAACATGGTAACTCGATAAAGTTTGTCACAAAAGAGTTTCCTGAACTAGGTTATTGTCGATTTTATTGTAAAGAGAATATGGAACTAGTTTATTGACTTGGGTTTGTCTGAGAATATTGAATATTTTATTTGAGCCATCTCAGTGATTGCGAAGTACGATAGTTTATCATTAAAATATGTTTCTGTGAAAGAAAGTCTTTTTTTCAACATTTCAAAAATAATTTTGGGTAATAATGCTATGAGTGAAAAATAAATGACATTTTATTAGAGTTTTTAATACCCGCCTAAAATTGCGTGGAAATAAAAAATTGTGGTCTGTATACCACCACATCTGTATAAGCAAAATACCAAATGCTTACGTATTTGAGGTATTATCCTCATATAGAGAGTGTTCCAGTTTCACTAACATAAGTTTGCATTTGTTTTTCCGGTTAATAAAATCGAGATATTTCATATTTTTATGTATTGGTTTTTGAATTTTAAATATCTCGAAAATGGTCTCCCTTAAGTTTGTCGTACTAATAACCGGACACCCTGTATAAACAGACTTCAGCTGTATATTGTATACGTCATGGCACCCATGCGATCAGAGAAAGTGCATTTGCTATTGAATGCAGGTTAAAGTTTAAGATTCCAATACATTACTTTCACTGCACACTTGTTGCCTTTTAAGTAAATTACTTACTTTACAAAGTAAATGTCATTAATTTATTAGCTACAATTAACAAGAGTTAACATGGTGCAGCTTTCGGTGGCTGCCACACGAGTCATACTTGAACAGTTGCAGTGTGCGGGGACTGCACCAGAGATTGCGGGCTGTAGCGACATCTATAAACAAACACAAAGTTTAAGCCCACCAATCGATAGATGGCGTCACTTACCTATAAGATTCTTCCTAAATGTAAAATAAATTTTAATCTTGTCTCAGACATACGCATATCACGCTTCAGGTTGTGGGTTTGATTCCCATTCAAGACAGAGATTTGTGTGAGGAGATTGCCGTGTGTGCAGAATTTCTCAGGATATTTATTTATTCTTTTTGACCGGTTTCCTACATCGGGCGGGTTAAGAAACTTCGATAATTTTGTAATATTAAAAGTAACTTCGCGAAGTTTAGAGCTCTCTGAGCACACACACACACACACATACACACACACACACACACACACACACACACACACACAGTATTACTTATTCACTCACCTAACGTTTTCTGAGGAAAATAAAATACGATGTCGTGCACACACTAGCTAGGATTTAGGTTGGAAACATACGGAGACATATTGTTGTTGTGTCCTTTGAAAATAAATTTAAAAGAAAGATCGATTTGAGGCGGTGATAGCTCAGTGGTAATCATACTAGATACTACGGCGAAGGTCGTAGGTTTACTACCGGGACGGTCGCTACAATGAGCTTGAGCTTTCGGTGAAGGAAAACATCGTGAGGAAACCATAGCACGGTGGTACGGTTCTATGTAGTACCCGACGGGCTGGCTACCACCCTCAAGTTGATAATCTCTCGCCAAGCACCTTTGGTGTGTTCCGACAGCTGCATTTGAGAGCCAGTTCCCATCTACGCTTTGTGTGCTTACCACCTTCGGCCACATCATCACTTACCATGGTGAGTTTGTGATTAAACACAAACTTATCCAGAATAAAAAAAAACCACAGTCGAAAAAAATTGTTGCTCAGATTCTTGCCGGAGTCTTCTCAGGTCCAGTGTATTCCGATCTGGTGGTTAGAGTGAGAGCCTGAATTAAAAGCACAATATTATAGAAGGTATAGTTATCATTTTTCTATATTACCTACTAGTGTTATTTTCTTGTACTTTACTTAACTGTTAAGCATCTTAGTTCCTCTCACATTAAAAAAAGACGACGTCAATTGCGACTGTCTAAAAAATACATTAAAAAAAAAACCCGGTTCGTCTCAATCAAAACTGTCTGAAAATAGCCTTTCTCGTAAATTAATTAAATATGCTACCTAACCACAAGTAACATTCTTAAGCTTCACAGTTTCCCAAGACCAGCTCCATTTGACCAGGTGAATTCCCTTAAACTTTGTGGGCCCATTACCACTTGAGGTGATCCCAAGCGTACCCTCACGTAATTCCTTCCCGTATATTCCATATTGCCAAGGGACCAAAGGTGCAATGTCAGCAAGAGATTTGGACAAATTGACATAGGCGTTGGGGATTTTATATTCTTATGAAAGGAAACGTCTTTGTACATCCCGGCCGGGGAATCTGCGATGAGCATATAATTATGCTTACCCGACTGTCCAGGATTTTGGATAAGTCCAGGTAGAATTCGTGTACCGCGTCGCCTTTTCAGCCCCTAAAAAGCTAACTAAAAAAAACAATCCAATCTCATTCCCTAAATCTTTTCAGCCGTAAAAACCAAGAGGCCACAGCACACAAATGTCTGTCCTGGATGGGAATCGAACCACGACCTGTGGCACGATAAATAGTGTTTAGCCAACCACACCATTCGTCTAGTAAGAGACATCACATTTTCGCCATAATTATATAAGTACGATCAAATCAATCTAAACTAATAATATAAAGAGGAAAGATTAGATTTTTTGTTTGTTTTGTTTGTTACGATTAAACTCAAAAACTACTTGACCGATTTTAAAAATTATTTCACCGTTAGAAAGCTACATTATCCCTGAGTAATATAGGCTATATTTTTATCCCGGGAAAAGATAAGATACCACGGGAACGCGGGTGAAACTGCGGAGGACAGCTTTTTATAAGATTAGTTATGCAAAGGTGCCTTACGTATACGGCCATAAGTGCCAACCTAATGTAACATGTGACCTTAATAGATGTGTTATAAATAACATACAAAGACATTAATTCACATTAGTTAGTCACGATTTCTTGTATCAATGTTATATGAGCTGTGAGTATCTGAAATGAACAAAGTGTACATACGTGAACATATTATGATATCTTTATAAATTGTTCCGAGTTTCTAAACGTTAAACGCTGTTGGTTCATATTTCTGGGGAATCCCGTGTTATCTATTTAAATATAGAATAAATATGCTCGTATGTTTTTGGTACCAAAAATACTTTAAGTACTCAATAGAAACCTGTACAAAGCAGTTGACAGTCAAAGGTTTCAAACAGAAGGTTTCAACACAAATTAGATTCCAAATTCAAACACACACGCTGATTAGACCCGAACGGAGTTGAGTCACGTCGCGCCAATTAGAAAACGGTCCCGAATTAATTTGAAAATGGAACACTCGATTTTGATGTAGTGGAATCTGTCATGTGCCCTTTGTTAGTTACAGCGAATGATTTCCAGTCTTAATTTGAGAACGGTAAAGTTCAAAATTATTTGCGCTTAATTTTAGCAAAGCTCACGAGATAATAGGTGAAAGACTGGATGTCGTTTACAGCTTGGTTAGAAAATTGAATTATTTCTAAACCATATTGTTATAAAGTCGACTTTAGCTTGAGATGTGTTGTCTGCTAAAGTAATTAGTAAATGTATTCCACTTGGGTCCAATTTGAGTGGGATCTTGTTCTAATGGGCTATTATGAAATGTCAACCCGTTTTATCTATTGATCAACCGGACCCTTTGTTACTAAAATTATCTATTATGTGAATATCTAATGTGTGAGTAAAGAGAATTTATTACATTTTAGTAATGTGATAAAAAAAGGCCAAAAGAAACCTTAACGTTTAAGATAAAACAGAAACACTAATAAAAGCTAATGGAAAAAGAACTTTTCGCCACAAAAGAATCGTTACTGGCGAAGTTTCTTGACAAAAAATTCGTCGCTCATCATTAGTGAAAAGACCTCGGATCCCTAATTAGTGTCAAAAGGGTAGTATCGGGTGGAACAAAGTGGAACGGTACGGTCGCTTTCATTATTGTGTTCTGGCAACTTTAGGGAGGGGAAAGATACTTTTTTTGAGATTATTTTTTCTGACCATTGCCACAAAGTCTATCCAACAATATTTTGTGTACAGATTTGCCTACAATTCGTACATACAGCTCCAAAAGTAGTACTTTAATACTGTAACAGATTACTTAATTTAATTTTAAACACTTTCAAAGTCAAAATCATTTATTCAGTTAGGCCCTATGATGGCACTTGTGAAGATCGGGAAGAAGTCACCACCTTATTCGGAAGACAGCTCTCAACTGAGAAGAACCGACAAGAAACTCACCAAAGTAAAATAAGCTATTTATTTTTAAAATTTGACAACAATTTGTGACTGAATGAACCTATTGTATACTTAATAATACTTACAATATTTTGTATTGTTACAACATGGTGACAAAAAATACTTTATACTTTTTTAATGTATTTCTATGACTTACCTCACTAGTCAGGTCACCAATATTCTCTAGATGAAAGGAACGTTTTTCTTACTATTTTATAGTAATATTCTTGATTGCTCTAATGCGCAGCTATCTAATTATCAAGATCCTTACCTTTTTATAAAGAAAATGTCGTGAACAATGTTTCTGTATTTAAGTTTTTTCTTTACGTATTTTTTTGTGATAAAAACATGCCAATAAAACATATAAACTCTGGAAAAAAAATGTCGTTGATATTAGTGATGTTAGCAAATAGGATGCGGATATCCGCACTTTGCCATAATATTGTCTCGAAAAGAGAGCATAACTACAGTATCATAACTTTTTTCTAGTTTATCATCTAATAAAATAAATGCGAACCCTTACCTACTAATTTACATCCCGAATACCAAAGAAAATGACATGAAAAAATTGCAGCTTTTACTATGGTTGACAGCACCAAGAATTTTTTCTCATTTTGTTTCATTTGACATTTTAATGTCTAAGTGAAAAATATTCTTAAAATGGCACCTCGTGAGGAAACCATCCCACGGGAGTAGGTACGATGTATTACTCGACTGGCTGGTCTACCACTCTCAAGTGCAACTCTGAAATCTGTCGCAAAGCACCTAACGGTATGTTGCGGCAGTTGCACTTGAGTCATTGGCAATCTCCTTTGTTAATGTTGATAGGCTGCCGTAGTCACTTACCATCAGGTGACCAGCCTGCCTGCTTGTTAGACATCTAGAAGCGTTGACTTGCCTCAGTGACTTAACACGTGTTTCTTCTTCCACAGACTGCGTGCACCTCCAACTCTACAAAGACCTGAAGGAGCGGCAGAAGAATGGTCAGACGAAGGCTTCCCTCTCACTCCAACAGTACCTCGGCTTTGAGTCTGGCTTCACGTTAGACAAGGAGTCCAACACTTTGGCAATACTTTGCGAAGACGTTGTGCCGGTGCTGGCTTTTGATACGAGAGAGATCTTAATACAATGGAGAGTAAAAGTAAGTTTCTAACCTTGACTAATGATCCATTTTATTGCTAGAGCAATCAACTTTTAATTACAGCTGTCAGCATCCAAATCGGAAATCGATAAACACAGTGTTTTTGATTCAACATTTTATTGAGAGATATTCCGAAGTCATTCTGAATAATTAATCCATTATGTTTAATGGATTCCATAACGTCCATAATGTAATGAATGGCAGATCTGATTAAGTTATATTGTAACCCTGACAGGTGCAACACAACCTCGGCAGCAGTAAAGAATTCGCCGCGGTCATAATATCCGCGCCGTCCACCAACAATATCCGCGCGGGTCCAGTCCGGTTACACGCGTGCGGACCAAGATTAGCGCTGTGCGCCTCTCGCCCGCCTGAAGTGCTGGCGCTTTGGGACGTCAAACTTCTCAGGTTAGTCTTTTTTTTTTAAACCATAACATTGACAAACTGCCTGACAGTCCAGTTTATAATGAAAGGTCCTACAGCTATTTGCACAACTAGGGTTATTGCTTTTTTGAAGAATACCTGACTGGCTAAGAATGATTCTCAGAAAGAGCTCCATAATTGGTTGTATCTACGTACCTAATGAAGTAACATAATTTTGATTATCGAAAACGAATTTATGGTTCGATAAAAACCTCCTTCTTTTTTTTAATTGGATAACAGATATCAATCGTTAAAGCCCTAAAATAAAACTAAACAATGCAATATTAGTTAATATTATTATCATGTAATTCATCATCGATATCGCAATAAATTGGTGCGATATTTGATAATATAGGTACTAGTATCTAACTCTATATCTTTTTTGGCATCTATGTAACCTTTGATTGCTGTTTGTAAAACTTTATACTAACCCAAATAAAAGAAAGAATTATCTTTTAACCAAAAACGAATTCCTTCAGAATGTCTCCTCTATCTATCTGTCACAAATCACTTTACCTTGACGTGCAAAAAGTTTAATTCGCGTCTAAGACGCGTACTGAAAAATTGCCGCGATATTTCATTCAGATCCGCCCATTTGCGTACTTTTGCGGATAAGTGCGGATCTAATCTCTACAGTTTGACCCAGTTGCTAGCGAGGGTTAACTTTGTCATGGCATTCCAATCTTTTGTCTTTTAAAATTAAATTTTAAATAAAGAATTCACCTACAACACAGGTAATAATCCCGTGTCATTTTTGAACATTGTCTTTATTTTGATTCAATTAATATCATGTCTAGTGGACTAGATAAGAAAGTACATTTTACTTTGTAGCTTACCCTGTCCGTTCAATGAATCTATGTACTGCAATTTAGATACCCACAACCTCGTAAACCTGTTACGTGAAATACTACGGACAACAAACAATTCCAAAAAAAAAAAATTTCAAACATATCAATACCTGACATCCATTTGCAAAGAAATTAATACGTACACTGCGTGCGATCGACGTCATCCGATCCACTTTATTATCGCTGGTATTGAGTGGGGAACATAAAATTGCTTTTCACAGATACAAAATAACTTGGGATACGTATATTAGTATACTACAACAGATATATTGGTAAAAGAGAACGTATAACTTTTTATATGTTTAAAATGAATAATAAAACGGTTTTATCTGCATTAATATTATAAACTAACTGTCCTCCGCAGTTTCACCCGCTTTCCCGTGGGATCTTATCTTATCCCGGGATAAAAAAAAGCCTATGGTATGGAATAATATAGCATTGAAATGGTGAAATAATTTTTGAAATCGGCCCAGTATATTTTGAGTTTATTCGTTACATACATACAACCATCCATACAAATCTTTCCTCTTTATAATATTAGAATGATAGGTAACGTTTAAGTTTAAATGTATTTTGGAGGAGGTAATTTCCGAAATGACTAATCAGATTTTTTTTAATTTGTTCACACATTATCACCGAATATATATACTAAAATAATTTATAATTTAAAACACTACCTTCAGCCCCGCTTGACATGAAAAGTGTTTTTTACCATTTTGAAAAGTATGTGTTACTCAAATATGAAGCATAAGTGATAATCGTACCTAGTCGGCAAACTTACCCGAACCAGGAATAAAACCTCAGGCGATATTATATCCAACCGCAAAATATGTTAACACATCGCGAGATTGCAAAAAAAAACATTTAATCTACGCCACAGAGTAACCAATATTCCCGCAAATAATTTAGTAGCCAATAAGGGTCGGTTTACATTGTCGCGCCAACGACGCGGCGGTTAATTTCATTATTAAGTCGCACACACACGTGCCTACCACAATTCCTTGTGGATTATATAGTTACCTACTACGATATTTTGTGATTGGTTTAAGTGGTTGGCTAAGCTCGTATTTTCCGTGTAAATTCGGACTTAAATCGTAAAGTCATTAGTTAAAGTTGACCATAAAGCCACGTCAAAGGAGAACTGACGTCCCGGTCAGACCCGCTGGGGTTGCTGGATGAGAGTGACCCAAAATATTATGGTTTAAAAAAAAACTTAAATCGATGACACATTCACGAAAAAGTTGACGATGTTAGGAATGAAATCTCGGAACAATAGCTAGTTATTGTTCCGAGGATGAAACCTTTATTCTTACTTTTCCATATTTCCACAGAATATACCTACAAAAACAAACAGATCATAGACAATAGGTATGTCTTATATTCAATAGACTAAATAGTCTTATGCTATTGCCCCTCTACCATCCAACTCTTTTTACATTCTACACTTTATTCGATTCAAAAATTGAATATGCAATTTGAACATTGATTTACCCGTTCTATTCGACTAACCGCGCACCCAAGTATATAGGAAAATATAATTTTACTCGATGAAAACCATCTTCGCTCGTGTGAAATGTGACTCATAAATGGCCACTGACACTGACTGACAGGGATGCGTTCATTCATAGAAAATATGGCGGACGGAACTATGACATCCAAGTGGCCAATATGGCGACTGCCATTTGCACCATTAGAATTAGAATTTAACAAAATACTCGACAATCCGAATTTTGCGTATATATGTTGTCGACTCAAAATCATTATTTTTTTATGCTTTATTATTCAGGTAAGGTTTCAATCGAGTCTACCGTACCCCTTGAATTATATTCCGCGATGCGCCCATGCTTCAGGCCGCTCGTTTCTGAACAGTATCGCCTGGAGCTACCCTTAACTGAACAAACACAGCCGTAATGAGCTTGCCAATGGGAAACAATACAAGTTTTGCAGACCAAGGCGCTCGCAAATGTAGAAACGGCCTTGTATTTTTTTTTCATATAAATTGTTGTAGATTATTTTATCTTACTTTACACAATTCATGCACTCAATCTTTTTTTTTCGTAAAGATTTATTCACGTAAACGATTATCATATTTATAAATCAACTAGCTATCCGCCGCGGTTTCACCCACGATCCCGTGGGATCTTATCTTTTCCCGGGATAAAAAGTAGCCTATGTGCTCTTCCAGACTATAATCTATCTCTATGCCAAATTTCATCCAGATCCGTTCAGCCGTTCTGGCGTAAATGAGTAACAAACATACACCCATCCCATCCATCCATTCATCCAAACTTTCACATTTATAATATTAGTAGGATATTGAATGTATATTTTTGCGATGTCATTGTATCGGACACGATTCAATAATCAACGTAAGTAAGTGATTGAAATAATGAGAGGCATAAACAAACGAACACACACTCATTTCCATATTAATGTTGCCATTAACATCGTAATGTTGCCAGGTCATTGTTCGAACAACACCGGAACGCATTTAATTTCCGTCTCGTGAAATATTGATGAAATAAATTTTTGAACCAATCGCTCAGACTGTATTTTCATTGACGTTTTAAGGCTGTTTAACGAGCAATTATTTTTATTTTCTCCCTTGGAAAAAGCTAGACTACCTCTCAACAAGTCGTGTCAAGTATTAAATGCGTATAAATCATTTTATGTGCCCTAATGAGCTACCAGCTTGGACTAATAGTTTATTAGACCAAGGCTATCGTTAGTTAGTTAGATACGAAAATCTTTATTGATTTTATCTCATTGTAATTTAAACCTTATGAAAAATATTTCAGAAATCCCGAGTTTTCAAAAAAAGAGTTTTCTATCATTAATTGCTTAAAGATAAATAAATTCTATTTAAAATTTCTGTTTATCCTTCAAAAACGTATTTAGAAATAATTTTTACAAGTAAATAAATATTTTAAATGAAATGAACCTTTATAAACGAAGGAAAGCGAAATGTTCTCAAAGAAACGGGTTGCTAAGATTAGCACGGTGTTTAATTTTTTATCTGTTTTCCGGCAATTAAACTGCTTTGCTTACTGAATATTTAAAAATGTTTCACAAAATAAAATTGTAATAATTAATTAGCTTTCATTTTTTGTAGATGAATGAACCTGAAATTAAATTTATAGAATCTATGGTAATACGGACAAATTATTAAATTACAAATTATTAGTAAATTAGATTATCTGTAATATATTAGTTAGTCTTAGTTTAATTACATATTTTTGAACATCAAAAAAAAAACAATTAAATTGTTATAAAAAGTTTTATAATAAATTTGCTCGAACTGACTGTATGAAAGAAAAATATTCTAATAAAAATGGCTATCGAAGGTATACGGACATAAATATAAACATAGACAATAAAGTAAAATCAAAACTGGCAAACGTTCCGTAATAGCGTATTTTTTATCTGTAAAACAATCACCGGTACCTATACAAGAATATCGCTCTAACAGAAGGTCTTTAGCTAGAGTTGCATGTAAAATTTCTGTTACATTTAAGTGCTAACTTTCAGCTAATTAGTAAATGCAAAGCGGACGTTACTAACAATTACATTTAACTAACAGTTTAACTCTTGTCGATTTCCTTCAGGGTTGTCATCAATTAATTTCACTAAGTATAAAGATATTTACATAATTGCCAATTATTAAAAATAAAATAAAACTAAAAAGCTAAACTAAACTGTTTATAAATAAAAAATGCCCCAAATCGCTGCCCGATGGAAGCGTCCCAAGAAGACTGGTAGCTGGCAATGCCAATTCTTTGGGCAAAGTACAACATCGGGAGACATCTTTAAACAAAATAATAATAATAATTGCGAAAATAAATAGCCTAAATTATATTGAGAATTTTTAATAATATTAGACTGGAGTAATAGTCATTCATACTGGGTAAATATTAATCAGACTCCTTGAATCAAAAGTACTTCAAATGATTATAATGTATCATTTGACGGGCCCATTAATACGAGGGTACGTCTCGCCACAATACTACAACACACACAATTTAAGAAATTATTAATTGACTATCTATTCTCCGAAGCTTCACCCGCATTCCCGTAGGATCTTATCTTTACATGTTACTCAATGATAATGTAGCTTTCTAATGGTGAAAGAATTTTTAAAATTAGTCGAGTAGTTTTTGGGATAAATCGTAACAAACAAACAAACAAAAAATCTAATCTTTCCTCTATTTATTTATAATAATATCACCAAAGTAAGTTATTTAATGCATAAAGATATATTAAATGCACCGTAAAATAATATCTTTACGCCCATTTTGACAGAATGCAACGATAATCTTCCATTATTAATGTAGGTATTTAATTGAACTTTCACATTTTATCATGCATGCTGTTTTTTTTAGTATATTTTCGAATATGACAACCCTATATCCGCCCTCGACTTAACTAATCGCTGTTGACTAAACAGAGATTAACGGCTTACATCGTTAAGTGAGTTAACTTATGCATTGCAGCTTGTTGCTTAATGCTTTCACTTTAACTTATTGCTTGGTAATCTCTAACATAAATAAGCTTCACAAAGACGGGATTTGTACTCTTAATACATTGCACTTTGTAAAAATTATGAAAGATATACTTCAAAAACAGCTTTGTTACTTCTTGTTGTTACTGTAGTACCAATTATAGTAGGTAAAAACAGTTATATTATCTGTGATACTATTTATTAAAGGCGCATACGGTTGTAGATACTAACTTCTAAATCACGACCGAAAATCTTCAAAACGTCACCACTTCCAGTCGTTAAAAGCCGCAGATAAAGGATTTCCTCATTCAAAACCTTTTATGTTCAAATAAAACCTAACATTCAGCTTCCTGGCATAAAAGAGACACGTGTTTGCCTCATTATAAAAAATAAAATAAAATGTCAAAAATCGGTTCGCGCTAGAAAAAATATTCGGGCGAACAAAACGATTCCATTTCTGAATTTAAAAAATATTAACCACAAAGTTCGGATGTATAGAGTCGAGCTCAGTGTAAATAAAGTCAGCACGCTTTCGATTTGGTCGGATAACTCCTGTAAGTTGTCGTTCGGAAACAGGTCACGTAGGTCTTTTACTAGGGGCAGATCGCATCGTATGAATAAAGAATGCAGCAGTGTACATTTTAAAAGCGTTTAAATCATAATTTAGATAAAATGTAGTCAGTCAGACATTCTTAGTAAAGCTATTTAAATATTCAAAAAATATGGCAGTAGTAAAATTAAAAATATTCCAGCTTACATAAAACAATAGAATACCTAATTTGTAAATATTTACTATGTATAGTACTTACTGCCTTCAAAATAAAATACTATAATAGCTGTGCAAATGTTTCCGTTTTCAAATATATATACATATACAAATATATTTAAAATATGGCGGGAGATAATCTTCAGTCCAAGTTTCCATTAAATAGATGAGGTAATATCAAAGCGATAGCCGATGGCGTCCTACGAGCCAGCGAGGGTGACCGTCTATGTAATAGAACCTTATTTTGTGTTATCTGTGTTTTCATTCCTTTAAAAAATAAGGGTGTTTTTAAAATACAAAAGGAATCATTACATACTTTCGCTTTGTTTGAGTTGTTTAAAAAATATAAATGTAAGTAATTTTAATTGCGATTTTCCTTAAATTATTTTTATTTAAAATTTAAATTTGCTGCTATTTGGGACTGCCGACAGAAGTGAAAACTTAAACCTGAGATGAGTATTTTCAAATAATTGTAGTATACAAAAAAAAAATTCATAACTTGTTTATTAAAACCTTAATGCACCTATTTTACATTTATTTATCGAAACATGATGGTCATCCAGAAATTGCCCAACGCGCTTCAGAAGATTTTTAGTCTGTGTAACGAATAAAACTTTCAAAAAACGAACCATAAATGTTCAACGGATCTTGGATCCGTATTCGTAGTTCAAAAACTTTATCCTTGGACAGTTAAATAAAAATAATCGCATAAAACCGAGGAGTGAAGAGCTAACTCAATTTTCTCCAACAAAAAGATAGGGTATCAAAATAACTTCAAACGCTGTCTGGTGCAGCCTTTATTCCATCCTCCTTTGCTTTGCGGCAACACGAAGTTGAGTGAAAAGAACCAAGATATTAGAAATACAAACTGAACATATTAGAAATTGATTTTAAAATATAATTTTAGATTTTTACTATAAAAGTTATATCGTAAAAAATATCTCAAACAAAAGAAATACGAAGTAGGAAAGTTGTTACATAATGGAATCTATATTATTTTCCAATTATTATTATTTAAGATATTTTCTCTATCGTGAATATCTAGATTTTCTTTAATTCTGTGATTTAGAACTACCATTTCAAACATTAATACCTCTATAGCTCTATAGGAAGCTTTCCTGAACATATAAATCACGTACGCTGAAATACCCAAAGATTTAGCAATGTCACTTCTATTTAAATCAATTCCACAGCAAACCTAGAATACGACAAGGTATTTTGAATCTAACGGCGCATAAGGCATCCTTGAAATTCGCCTGCCCCATGCAATAGCGCCAAATGAAATTCCCTTTGTGGTCAAAATAATTTGTGAACCATTCCCGCTGCAAAACTTGGATCTTAAGCTGGGATTTACTCGTGAAATCTCAAGTGGAATTTCTAATTTGATAGATAACAACCCGTTCTGGTGAAGTTGGTTTCAAATGATTAAACCATGATTATAGCAATGTGGTCGGTAGATGTTTTTCAAACATAAGACGCTTATTGTCACTAAACCATAGATGGGTATGTAGGTATTAGAATCATTTCTTATACTGCGAAACTCAAAAAAAATTTAAACTAGCTGTCCCCCGCGGTACCACCTGCGTTCTCGAGGGATCTTATCGTTTCCCGTAATAAATAGTATCCTATGTTTTATTCTTAGTTTTATTCCAGTATATGATCTACCTGTGTGCCAAGTTTCATCAAAATCCGTTCTGCCGTTATTGCGTGATTGAGTAACAAACATCCAGACATACAAACTTTCACATTTTTATAAATAAAAATGAATCACTAAATGTGTTGCTAAGCGCAAAACTCGAGAACGGCTGGACCGATTTGGCTGATTTCTTTCTTGTTAGTTTGATGAAGTCTGATGAAGGTTCTTATGGAGAGAAAAAACGAAAAAATGCGAGGAAAATAGTAAAAAAATACAATTTTCCTTTCCCATACAAACCACTCAGTCCCCAGCTGTCAAACCTTTGACGTCAATCAAATTAAAACAAAGACGCGTTTTAGAGAAATAGGGCAGAACAAGGTCTGCCGGGACAGCTAGTACTTAATATTCAGTAGGATTAACATTCAATATATTATATCTACTTATACATAATAAGAAAGTGAAATACCTCTCATCTCAGTGATTAATCACGAAATCTCAGAAGCATTAATGCTACAAATTTGAAAGGCAGGTCGATTCCTAACAGGTAGCATGATTTTTGAAAAAACAACACCTAAAGGTTTCCCTTCTTTTAGTACTATATGTGCCTATGCATTAAAACGATGACTAGATATGGTCTCCTTCGTAGAATGCATGAAGGTGTGCTACAGAATTTGTGTCAAGACAATAACTAATATAAAATTATTATTTATTTATAAGTAACGGTAGCAATAATAATATCATTCAATAAGTGTCCCTAAATTTAATTTAAAAAAAAAGGTTTAGATTTTTTAACAAAATAGTTTCGACACTTCCTAACGACTCCCTTATAATTCTTTACAGCAAAAAATCTTTGAAATTGTTATATAAGTACATTATTATTGTATTTAGAATTCGATTGTAGTTCAGCTCTATGTGAATTGAAATCAATTCTACTTCATTAAACTCCATAAAAGTTATTATTATGACTTCTCTCCACAAACAAAGATCATCAATCATAACGTGTGACGTGTCCCATCTGTCATGATTGCTAATGAATCTTAATTGTCGTTAAAATTAATTAAAACATAGGGGTGGTCCTAAAATCTACTCGACGAATGATCAGTAAACAAAATGGACAATTAAACTATTAAGGATAATTTAACTGTTTGAGTAATTTGTACTATTTGGGTAGAGTATTAAAAGTTTTTACGAATTTGATGGTCCAAACTGTCGTCTTTCTACGTATTTTTTTTAAAGAAAATAAAATCCACCTCAAATCTATATTTATTTTTACTTATAATAGGTCTTTACCTTTGAAATTGCCGTTCTGCAGTACTGGCCATTTCAAATCAAAATAATTTTTGTTTGGCTAAGAATTCTAATTTCAAATTAATTTTATTTTAAAAACTTGTTTTTTTTTTCTAAAAGTAGTCATTTGTTTATTGATTAGTGTTACATTTTCATCTCATTTCAATCTTTTTCGTCATCATGGATACGTTAAAAATTCGAGTAATTATGTAGTAATTATTCTTTTATTTCACTTCACTTCACTTGTGCACTTAGATTGATCTTTATTGGACAAAACACCACCGATATTATTCAATAAAACTCAAATACACGAAATTAATGAAAATAAAATAAAAACGCAACTTTACTTCACAAGTTCCCGCCAAAAAGTCCCCTTCTTTTTTTTTTTTTTTTAAATTCTGGATAGGCTTGTGTTTGACCACAATCTCACCATGGTAAGTGATGATGTGGCCGAAGATGGTAAGCACACAAAGCCTAGATGGGAACTGGCTCTCAAGTGCAGCTGTCGGAACACACCGATAGGTGTTTTGGCGACAGATTTTCAACTTGAGGGTGGTTGCCAGCCAGTCGGGTACTACAAAGTACCTTAGCACCGTGCTATGGTTTCCTCACGATGTTTTCCTTCACCGAAAGCTCAAGCTCATTGTAGGATTCGAACCCACGACCTTCGCCGCGGTATTCGACGTCACTTACCACTGAGCTATCATCGCCTAATCTTTCGTAGCGCCCGCGGGGCTGCCAATCACGATAGAGACAGCGGCCTGACGATAAAGTCCTCTTAAAATGCTTACATTTGAACGATGACGAAGCCTAAAGCGGAACACGCTTGCACGGAACAAAACCTATTCCTCTGGCCTTGAAAGTCCCTTGTTTATACAATATGTGCTAACAAAGATTGTATTCTCATTTTAGACGATACGGTATTGTGGATAAAAGATTCTGCGTGGAAGGTGGAACAAGATGCGGCAAGGGAGAAGGCCTGTTCATCTTCGCTGCTGAAGGGGGAAGGGAACTCACTGACCTTCTGAACGTGTACAGTCACGACGCCCAGTCCAGGATCAGCATAGCTTCAAGGAGTGGATCAGGTAAGCCTACTTCAACTACTATTACTAAGAATTCTTACCAATGTAAGATGTCCAAAACCCAGCTACATCAACGCTTGGCATAGTCAAAATGATGGGTGAAAATAATCTTGTTTCAAAATCATATATATTTTATTGTCAGAGGACTGATAAGCCGGTTGGTGGATATCCTGATGGTAAGTGACTACCATCGCCTATAGACAATAGCAATACCAGGAGGATTGCCAGTGTGTGACTTTTCATAGGCACAGCTCTCAAGTGCAACTATCGGAACACACCTATAGGTGCTTCAACTTGAGTGTGTTAGCCAGCTAAAAAATTACTATAATTATTCAACACTGAAATGCGGTCGGCCCAAAATCATTTAGGATTTAAGATAAGATAACATACAAAAATAAAGACAATAATTTGAACACCTCTCGCAGTTCTAGAGAAACGGTTCTCGGACACAAGTTCCTGCCTGGACGACTGCTTCCACCCATCACTAAGGTCGGTCTCTCCATCGTGGGCAGCTCCTGCCAGCCAAACCATGCACTGCATATCAGACCTGGATTCCAGCCTGGACAGCAATGGAGAGGAGAAATTCAGGCGACCGACGTCTTTGCCGCGCTGCTCGAGTTGTATCGGAAAAATTAGTAATTTGACGAGGTCAGTAGCTATTCCTCATGTACTATCCTTAGATCCTGTAGCTTTTATGTAAATTTAAGAACCGTTGGGTTACCTCAAATTAACTGTACGTGTACATATGTAATAACACTTAAAAGCAAGTTTTCTCTTAGACTTTACGCTTACTAACTTTATGCATAATTCATGCTTCTTAGAGATTGTCTAAAGACATAAACTTATCAGCATTAATCAAGGTTATAATTTACGAAGTCATAGTCATCAACATTCGTTGCTTAAATACTATTTACATAGTTACAAATAATGTTCCTAATATTTTCAGATCCTCAACAATGGGAACACCAGGTTCAATCATGACCCCAGTTTGGACTATGGATAATATAATGGAGAAGCGATCAGACTCTGACCGAGCTTCCATATACTCTAGATCAAGCGGCAGTGCATCCGAGTACAGTGTACCACGCAGTGTCTGCCTTCTCGACAAGAGCTTTGACTCGAAGAGAGCAAGCCCCGTGGCATGCTGTACACCGACTGTCCCAGCCAAGACCGGCAATACTTGCCAGTGCTGGCAGCAGGTGAAGCCTTGCTCTTGTAGGAAAAAGACCTTTAGTGGGCCTTACGAAAATTACGACGTGCCAAAGACGCCTATGCCCTTAATACAGGTAAATTTCTATATCTACGCTAATTATTTTAGCGTTACCTTGTACCTAATTTACAAACAAATGTACAACTATAATATATAAAAAACTTCTTCGAGGCTGCCGCTGCTGCCGATCGGCAAGGTTCCCAGCAGGCTGGCAGCGTTTCCTTTTTGGATGGCCAAGCTGATGCATTTCAATATAACTTTCTAATTCAAAATTGCTACTACAGTTTTACCGAGTTAATTTTATTAATCTTTTTTCTAGGAACACCCAGTAGACAATAACACAGACGCATCAAGTCTGTACGATACACCAAAGAAACTGAGATGCCTCATCAATGGACAAGCTTGTAGCTGCACACGAACCATTGATACCAAAAGTGATGACGACCAAACGATACCAGAAAACAACAACCCGTGTGATACTAGCATAAATAACAACGAAACCACTGACTCACATTCAAATTACGTCAATGTTACTACAGTTACCAAAAAACCAGTGCCAGAAATAGATTTTGCCAATTACGCAAATTTAGACCTAACAGCCACGTTAGAAAAGTTCGAAAGCTCGTTGCAGATTCTAAAAAGCGCTGGTTTCAGTCAAGAGGAACTTGATGCTCTAGAAGACATCCCTGAACATGATGATGACGCATCAACAGCGACGACCAATACAGTCCATCCTTCGACTGATTGTTGCAATGACCGCAATAACTATATGCATATGGAACCATTAGAAATTAGCATTTCTAGCAATAGCAATAAGAACTATTCAGATAATGTGAGCAGGATCAGTCATTTATCTGATCCTACGCAACACTCAGATACAGATAACACAATTAGCACGAGAAGGTCTAGTTCAGCTGACTTCACAAAAAGACTCGATGATGATTATGGAACAACAAGAGTCTGTTTCACGCCCACCGTCCTAAGGAAGGCTAGTAAAAGTGAAAGGATAAACGAAGGCATTCCGTTAAAAAGTCTAGAAATATTCGAACAGTCTGATAAAATTTTCAAAGTTCCAGAAGTAAAAACCGAGAATATATTTGTGACAAAGTTCAGAGATGCTGTAAAAATTCGTAGGTCATCAAGTGTGCCAAGCAAATCTGATAAGAATAGAGATTCTTCAAGTTCAAATGATTCTGGTGTATCAACTGGCTCTTTAAAACATCATAGGGGTGACTTCAATGAGTTTGAAATGCCAATAACAAATTCTAAATCGTTTAAGAAGCACTTGAAGAATAGTAAGCAAATCAGAAAGACATTGACGCCCGTGCATTCGTTTGTCAAGTCAAATTCGTCTGATCCGTTAAAAAATTTAACTTTCCAATTTGAAGAGGTTGCTACGCTAACCAAGTCAAATTCTTGTGATGTCGATACATTAACTAGGAGAAAGAAGAAAACTGGTAAGTTAACTATAATTTAAATTATATAATTTCGGAAAACGGATACCTACCATGAAGCATTATTATTACTTTTCGCTGTCATTTTTAGACCCGATTTAAACATAGTTTAATTCTACTCAAGTTAAAAATCTATTAACAAATTACATACATACTTGCCGGTGTATTCCGACAGACTTTAGACGGCAATTTGAATGTCAAATTTACTGAAACAACGGTTAGGAAGTAAGCCGATTTTAAGGCGATGATAGCTCAGTGGTAAGTGACGTCGAATGCCGCGGCGAAGGTCGTGGGTTCGAATCCTACAATGAGCTTGAGCTTTCGGTGAAGGAAAACATCGTGAGGAAACCATAGCACGGTGGTAGGGTACTTTGTAGTACCCGACTGGCTGGCTACCACCCTCAAGTTGAAAATCTGTCGCCAAACACCTATCGGTGTGTTCCGACAGCTGCACTTGAGAGCCAGTTCCCATCTAGGCTTTGTGTGCTTACCATCTTCGGCCACATCATCACTTACCATGGTGAGATTGTGGTCAAACACAAGCCTATCGAATATAAAAAAAAAAGCCTTTAATTGGGAAGAAACGACAAGTAACTCCACAAGGTTACATCTTTTATACCTACATAGATTCAATAAAGATATCTTTACGTTCTGTTTACAGTGTAGGTACTGACAAAAGCGCCATCTAAGTCTTCTTTCACTAATAAGGATTAATCTAGTAGTTGTCCCCGCGAGGGAAACCTTTAGGAGAAAAATCCTTAGGTTCTACTCCTTATTAGGAATCAACTACCAAATTTCAAGTTTGTAGAAGCGTTTTGTACTTTAGGATAAGCTTGTATTTGACCGCAATTGCCCTGGTAGGTAATTGATGACGTGGCTGAAGGTAGTAAGCATACAAAGCCTAGATGGGAGTCCCTTTCCGAGATTTCGTGACATTTTTTTTTTTATGTCACTAGTGACAACGAGGCAGGCGGGTCACCTGATGGTAAGTGACTACCGTCGCCTATAGACATTAGCAAGACCAGGTGGACTGCCAACGTGTTGTGCACCATATTACAATGCCTTAAGGGCAAGGGCAAGTCTTTTAGACTGATAGCGAGTTTTTTCCTCAATTTCGCGTGATGGAAAGCGATAATGAGGACGAAGATGAAGCACGCACAGACCGCACAGTCACTACATGTCTATTTACCTTCATTCATCTGTAGTATTATTTGAGGCGATGATAGTTCAGTGGTAGTGACGTTAGATACCGTGGCGAAGGTCGTGGGTTCGAATCCTGTAATAAGCTTAAGCTTGAGCTTTTAGTGAAGGAAAACATCGTGAGGAAGGTGGTAGAGTACTTTGTAGTACCCGACTGGAAGGCTACCACCCTTAATTATAAAGTCTGTCGCAAAGCACCTATCGGTGTGTGGCAGTCGCACTTGAGAGCCAGTTTCCTTCTTCTGACCACATTCAGCAACATCATCACTAACATAGTGAGATTGTGGTCAAACACAAGCTTATCCATGATCAAAAAAAAATATATATTTTTAGGGATTTACGATTTTAATAATAAAAAAAAATATGACAACCAAAAGCGCAGCGATCCTTTACTATTATCAAATTAAACAATTTCAATTTTAAGACAATCGAATACTAATTAATTACACAATGAAACGAAACTAAAGTAAAATATTAACAATTTAAAGAAGGTAGGCAGTTTAACTATTCAATCGGGCAGAGGTTTCCCATATCAAGTTAATTCTCCGAGAAAAACGTGTCGAATGAGGTGCGCGGCGGATTATATACTTAGACGCTTTCCCACCACTAGTCACTCCCTCTGTAATAGTACCAAAACTAACTTTAACTTTATCTCTTCCACAGTGGATACTGACATGACAGCCCGCCACAGTCAGATGACGAACAAGAGTACCTCCAGCGGCGCCTCGGACACTTCAGACTACATGGAGTCTCTATCAGTGTCTTCGTTCTCATCCTGTGACGTTTCAGCCGATCGACACGCAGCGAGACCAAGGTCGGGGAAGGAATATGCTAGTATCGATCGAGCAGCTTTAGCTGGCGTGTGTGACGGCTCTAATATTTAAATACAATTTCAATTGGACATTTTTCTATGTGTTTCCGTCGATGCTCCGTCCAGACTAATGAAGAATGTTAACTAATTTTGAATATTAGCTCTCCATATTCTCTGTCAAAAATAAAAAATACAAGTGAAAGAATTACTTCGATACGTCAATTAGTTTCCGATTTATTGTAGTAAACGTGCGATGCGGACTCGTACTCGATTTGACGTACTCGTGTGACGGTGTGACGTCATCTCGCAACACTCGCTCATAGCGGAGCGTTGCAAATTGACGTCACATGCGGTCACGTGACTGTTAGCGGGACACGATTTTATCGTAAGTTTAAATGCCTGTAAAATCAAAATAGGTATTTTTGACTACAACAAAAACTAGTGTATTTGTATACATACAAGCTTTACTGTAACAAACTTTCAACCGATTTGGCATACGTATTAACATTCTTCATTAAAGTGATTTCTTCAGTTCCATACTTAATATTCCTGGAGCTGTTTTTCTTGTATTGTACTAAAGGTTTAATGGTGTCAAAAAATACTGCCATAGGTTTCGAATTGATGCAGTTTTAATAAACATTTATATATATGTTTATAATATATCAGGATTACGATCATATATCGGCACATTGGGGTTCATATTTTCTTTATAACCAAATATAATTCATAAATGGGCTTTGTAAGAATTGTAAAGCCACATGTAATCAATCTTTAGTAATAAACGAAATATGAATCACCTAATAATGGGATATCTAGAATGGTCGAGTAAACCACTCCGACAAAAACATTTTGTAAATACGAAATAAATATAAAAGTACATAATAAAATATACCGTCTGTTAAATTCGAGCTATATTGCTGTTCGAGCTATATTTAAATACTAGTTTAAATATAGAGAGAATTATAATCATTATACGTTTTTATATCGTCTAATTTTGCAAGAGATGTCCAGCGCTAGACATCGATTTATTCGCTTAGACCACCCAAGTTATAACTAAATCCTTTGGCCTTTTGGTGAAGGATAATATCTTAAGCCATTGCACGGTGTTAGATTTGTAATACTTATTGTGTTACAGTAAATTACCTAATAGTAGATTGTTATACAAGGGGCTAAAATGACCCATTATATACGAGATAGTTTTACTCCCGAGCTTTAGCGAGGGACTAAATAGAAACCGAGTTTTAATGGCTTTTAGCGCCGTGTGTTACACTAAACTTTTCACTACGATTGCGAAAAAATAAAACAATCCAATACAATATGAAATATGTAGTTTATAATTTCTTTTTTTTTGTTTCTTCTGTAGCCGCAACACATTGCATGCATTCTACCAGAGATTTTCAAAATTAAAATGAAGTTCTTTTTTTATGAAACAGTAATAAGTCGAGTCTTTATTCATGATTATTCTACTTATGACTAAAGACTTTTTCGTTTTTGTAGGCTCATTGTCATTTGACACACAAAAATAAAAAAAAAAATCTTTTTCCCCTAGTTAATATTTTCACTCCTCTTGCTCAAAAAGACCGTTATTGTAGCGTACCAGAGCGGTGAAAAAATAGCAATTCATCCTCTAGGGGAAAAAGTTTTTTTTTTTTCATTTTTGTGTGTCAAATGACAATGAGCCTACAAAAACGAAAAAGTCTTTAGTCATAAGTAGAATAATCATGAATAAAGACTCGACTTATTACTGTTTCATAAAAAAGAACTTCATTTTAATTTTGAAAATCTCTGGTAGAATGCATGCAATGTGTTGCGGCTACAGAAGAAACAAAAAAAAGAAATTATAAACTACATATTTCATATTGTATTGGATTGTTTTATTTTTTCGCAATCGTAGTGAAAAGTTTAGTGTAACACACGGCGCTAAAAGCCATTAAAACTCGGTTTCTATTTAGTCCCTCGCTAAAGCTCGGGAGTAAAACTACCTCGTATATAATGGGTCATTGTATAACAATCTACTATTGTACTAAATTAGTACAATACGGCAATGCATGCATGCACTATTTTGACAGATGGTATATATAAATTCAGTTGTTCCTATGTACATAGATTAAGTGGTTTGAATATACGAATTTAGTTATTTAGTAGCGTGCCAAAAAGTAATAATAGCTGGCTAAATAATGGTTACGGGAAAATAGTGTTAAATGTAAAATATATAAGTTTTAGAATTAAATGTCATGTAGCATTAATGAATACTTAAAAGTAATTTTGGGACAATTGAGAATTGTTTCACGTAATATTAAGTGGAGAACGCACAGTAAATGCGATTTATTGAACATTTTATTTGCGGTAACCATGTGTGTATACATTTTAAGATAAAATCACATAATTGTGGTATCATTGGGCACTTCAATTATTTGTGCCTTTACGAACAATATAATTTAAAAGGATTTCATTTATTTTTCGTTACCTTACGTAAATGTATGTTTAATTTACACTTAAAGTATGATAGGTACTTAAAATTTAAAAATAAATGACAAAACAGACATATTTTTTTTAGTATAAGCAAGCATATGTTATTAATATGTAAAATAACTTGTTATTCTAAAAACGCCTGTATGAAATATATAAGCAATAGATTATATACAATATAATGTTATATATAATCTTTATAAATTACCTACTACATTAAACTCTATGTAATAATAAAAGTTTTCAATTTTATTGTACGATTATTTTGTTGAAAAACACGGTTTGACGAGAATATAGGTACATTATACCCAATGATGTTATAAGTTTTTAGATAGATTAAAAACGCTCCGCGAGTGGTTGGTTACAAACTGTCTAATTAGCCAACATTGATCTAGGTCGCGTCGCCGGTGTCAATGGATGCACTTCACCTACCCAATGCAATTAAATTTAAAAATTACCCAAAACAAACAAAAAATCCCGTCGTGTGTGATATCAATGCAATATTACGTTATTAATATTCTGAAATTTTTGGGCCATTTTTCCTACAACCTATCTTTTTACTTATGTATTATATCATTGATTACATCAAAATGTTTGTTTCATAATGATTTAAAGCAAGTCTTTTAACCAGGTTTTAAAATAGCGACCTTGTAAAGTGACGGAGATATTTTAAGACTAGATATTGTTTTGGAAACAGCGTACTTACTTATTAGTTTTAATATAATTAAATGCAGTTGCGAAATTTAATTTTTTTATTACAGGTTTCTAATAAAGATTTCTTGTGTCAGAATGGCAGGTCAATAGCCTTACCATCTCAAAAACTCAGTTCTATTAATGATGATACTTATATTTTCATTTTCAACATAAATATTTTGACGTCTACATGTACGCGTTTTTACTAAATTTTATTGTGTATCTAGCGACGATGTATATAATCCTACGCAATAAATACATAAAGAAAGCTAGAGCCGGCTCGATTTTTTCGTCTAGTCAAATGGGTATGTTGTGGTTATAGAGACTTTTTCGTACATATTATGGGGAATATATAACATTATGAACTTACATTATTGCTGAAAACCTTTTAATAGAAACTTAAATAAATGTTTTGAAACAATAAACGAGAGTACCTACCTATTTAACAAACAAAAAAATTGCACTCTACGTTTTTTTATTTTTTTTGATATTCTTGTGTTTGACCACAATCTCACTATGGTAAGTGGATGATGTGGCCGAAGGTGGTAAGCACACAAAGCTACACAGTGGCTTTTAGGTCCTCAGCTTAATGTTAGACCATTTTTTTTTAAACCAAATGACTGTTTGGATTCGAAATGTTGTCTATGGCAATATGTTTTTATGAAAAAGTCCGTATGATCACTTCATATTTTGTGGATGTTTTTCAGCACATGAAGAGTTGTATACAGCACAATATGTAAAAACATTATATTATATACAAATACATGTACTTCATTATATGTAAAAAGTTACATATTTTCTTAAAACATTTACGTTGCGATAACTCTATTACATTTATATTTTAAGATTTTGTAATAATTGCAACTGAAATAATAAAATATAGTGCATTTGAAAGAAAAATTCGTATTTTTATTAAGCACTAGTGGACCCGGCAGACTTAGTCCTGCCATGAAATGAAAACAAAAAGAAACATGGAACCATCAGTTTTAAACAATATTCGGCCAACTGTCACACAACTGGCGGTTATGTCAAACGCCATTTCTTTTTCTCTTTCATAAGAACCTTCTCCTTACAATAACAAATACAACAAAAAAAGAATTAGCGAAATTGGTCCAGCCGTTCAAGCGTGATGCCGTGACCAAGGAAATAGGGATTAATTTTTATATAATAGATAGATACATTATTATATTTTCTCAGTAATGATGACATTTTGACATACAATCAGTACACGAGTAGAATCGGTTTCTGGCATGCCGTGTCTTGACTCCTGAAAACCTGGGGTGGAATAGTTATTCTGGTTAAGATTTAGTCCTCTTGTTTCTGTACTTCTACCATGAGTTTGCTCTAGTAACGTAATCGATACTCGCTAGCGACTTCAGTAAAGATTTGTGCAGCGCCTCTAACGGTCAGTTGTGGCATCACAGTTTGTTACGATATTCGCTAGCGAGCATCTTACTAATATTATAAATGCGAAAGTATGTTTGGATGTGAAGATGTTTGTTACTCTTTCACGCAAAAACTACTGTATGGATTTTATTGAAACTTAGTACACAGGTAGATCATATACTGGAATAGCACATAGGCTACTTTTTATCCCGGGTAAAGTTAAGATCCCTCGGGAACGCGGGTGAGACCGCGCGGAACAGCTAGTAGATTATAATACTATGGTAAAGCCATGGTAGAGGTACTGGTATATGCCTGAGAAGCTCAAAGTAGTGTGCCAAGTTTCATCAAATATGTGCTATAATAGCTATGGTAGGGAAGGCGAAGCGGGGATTTTGGGATTTACTCGAGCGCGGCAGATTAACATAAGGGGGCAACCTTGCACCTTGTGAAGTACTTCCACCAAACCTGAGCCCTCTATATAGTGTCGAACGTCTAGGGTAGCCCGTCAGATTAGTAAAAAAAATCGATCGTTTGAAATACTCGAGCGCGTCAGATTAAGGTAAGGTAAGTTAGTAAGATGCAGAATAGTGTGCATTTCAATAATCTGTCAATTTGAGCGTGACATAAAGAAATAGGAGACTCGCAAAGTTGCAAAAAAAAACGTGACCTGGATATTCTCGAGCGCGGTTAATTTTTTTTTATTTTGAAGTAAATTAGTCACGAATTACGGAAATAACATAATCTGCCGATTTGCACAAGCCGAAGTAGCTAAAATCATTATTAAGTGTATAGTCTAGGAATATTAGGAGTTTCACCTCGGAATGAGAGATAGTCAGCGACAAACTTGTTTAAACCTTTATTTTGACACCCTAAAACTTGTCTCAAAACCTACTTATCTTAGGGTATCCGCGACTACAGATTATTCAAGGTCAAAGGTTTTTTACACATTTATTGCAAATATCTCGTTTTCTATGGGTTTTATGCTATTTGTAGTTACAATAAATATTGTAGAAAATTAAATTCTCTACAACTTTTGTCTTAAATTTTTTTCTATATCTTGAACCATTTTCGAGATTTTATATATATTTTTTTTTTCAAACTGTCAGATTAAGGAAATTCCTCAACATAATTGTCAGATTATAGGTCAGTACGACAAGGACATCAAGAAGAACCGTCTGTATAAAAATCTGACGCGCTCGAGTATTTCAAGGTCACGATTTTTTTTTGCATTTTCAAAAATCGGCCATTGCTGATGGTCGCGTCCAAATCGTCAGTCTTTAAAATAGGAGCTACTGGAGGGTTCACTAAACATCCCTTATCAATGTCTGACGCGCTCGAGTAATTTTTTTTTTAAATATTTTCATCCCCTTCGTACGGCCACCCCCGCAAGCAAAACGGCAGATTATTATGTTTCCGTTATGAGAGAGACGTGGCGCGACTACACTATTAATATCTGACGCGCTCGAGTATTTCTTTGTGACTGTTTTTTTTTACATTTTTGAAAACCTGTAGACGCTCCCCCCACCACTGAAGGGGAAAATATCACATAACCTTTTTTTCTTTCTAGCACCTAATCTTGAAATTCCAGTAGGTCCCAAAGACGCTCGAGTAACTACAAATTTAGCATCATTGCCTCCCCTACTACTATATTTGTCTCATATTGTAATACTAATTACAATTATAAATCATACCTATTCATTATTTATGTATGAAGTTAGTAATAATTTACATATACACTTCGCTGTAGTCCACTCTGGAATCACCCTCTTCTCTTCTTTTACAGATTTTGGACAATGCAGTGAGAAACACCCTCAATTCCATTTTGAATATTAATTTAGATGATCGCATCTGGTCCCAGGCTTCCTTGCCAATTCGGTATGGAGGTCTGGGTATCCGCAAAATTTCTAGCATCTCATTACCAGCCTTTTGTCTTCTGTTTTTAGTACAAAAAATTTAGTAGAACGTATTCTTGGTACATCACCTCCTGTCGTATCTTATTTGACGGATGGCAAGGAGGCTTGGCAAATAGCCTGTCCCAATTTCGACCCACCCACAATCCCATCATCACAGAGGCAATGGGATGAGCCGCTTTGCGAGCTAGTACGTAAACAGCTTTTAGAAACGTGCCCGCTCGTCTCCTTGCCGTCTCTGTGTGGGAATCTGGTCTCTGGCTACATGCACTACCTTCTTCTAACATAGGAACACTTCTAGAACCAAATACTTTCCGGATTGCTGCCTGTTTGCGTTTAGGTGCCCACTGCTACGGCCCTCATCGCTGTCATTGTGGTTTTTCCGTCGACGCTTTAGGGCACCATGGCCTCTCATGTCAGAGAAGCGCAGGTAGAATTTCTAGGCACGCCAACCTTAATGATATCATTCGTCGGTCGCTTGCAAGCGCTAACTTATCGGCCATTCTCGAACCGAATGGGCTGGTGCGTGATGTGGGTCGGCCTTTAGTGTGGGACGCTACCTGTGTCGACACTTTGGCACCGTCTCATCTTCCAGAGACCGCAGTTAAGGCAGGCGGCGCCGCTGCTTGCGCTGAGAATCTCAAACGGCGCAAATATAGCAATCTTGATAATTGCTACATATTTGAGCCGTTTGGGGTTGAGACAATGGGGCCGTGGGGACCAGCTGCTCACCGCGTTTACCGTCTCATCGCGAAACGCCCCATCGAAGTGTCACGTGACCGGAGGGCTGGCGAATACTTTGCCCAACGTATTAGCATTGCCATCCAAAGTGGCAATGCTGCCAGTGTTGTGGGCACGCTACCACCTGACAGCGATCTGGACCAGTTGGCCTATTTAGTGTAGTAAAATTTTTTGTTATTTATTTTTATTTGTGTAATTAGATTATCTGTAATATATTAGTTAGTCTTAGTTTATCTACCCATTAAGTAATATATTTTAAAGTTGGAAATATAAATAAAAATTTAAAAAATAATATAATTAAGTGGGCGTGGATGGCCAAATATGTATAAAAAAGAAAGTCGTGTTAGTTACACTATTTATAACTCAAAAACGGGTTGGGAAGTAGCTTAGAACCAGGAGAAGGACATAAGGATTAAAAAATACGAAAAATTTACAAAAAAAAAAAGAATAATTAAGAAAGTTATTTTTGTCATACATTTTGTATAGAACGACTTTTTGACATGTTACGAGATCGGACTGACAGATGGTTTAGTTTCACAATTGGTGGCGCTGGAATCGGGTTCTCGGCTGGAGTTTTATTTTCAGGGCAGGACAACGTCTGCCGGGCCCACTAGTCTTTTATATAAGGGAATAGCGAAAACGTTGGGGCCGATTTTGATGAAAACTAAAACTGATTCTTAAACTGTGAATAAAGAGACTCAGTATTTATAGGAACGCACACGGTGCTATCCACGTGACCACGAGAGCACACATGTAAACATTTAGCCAATAATAGTTTATGTCTTTCCCGCGGCGCTAGTGCAGCGCAATGCGTATTTGTGATCGATGATACCCGCGACACTCGATATAGCTGGATCTGAATTATTGAAATATTTTTTTTGTTTATTGATAGAAACTAGTTTGGCTGTCGTAGATAAATAATTTTAAATATCAGAAAAAGAAAAAAAATATTATCGAGGCCTCGGGTGACCGGCGGGCGGGGAGCTTTTTCCGCCAACGAATCAGTCTGGTCATCCAAAGAGGAAACGCTGCCAGCCTGCTGGGAACCTTGCCGATCGGCAGCAGCGGCAGCCTCGAAGAAGTTTTTTATATATTATAGTTGTACATTTGTTTGTATATTTTGTACATTTGTTGTAAATAAATATTTATTTCTAGAACAACAATATAAATATTTATCTGAGTTATGTGCATAGGATAGGCTGTGTCTTCAATTCAGCGCACGCCACTGTGACACTTAGGGATAGGTATTGTACCTTCCTAATAATGATTGAATTTTCAAAATCCGATCAGTACATTACCTCCTACATCCAAACTTAAACTTTACCTCTTTACAATATTAGTATCTAATAGATACACTCAAACTTTTACCTCTTTACAATATTAGTATCTAATAGATACACTCAAACTTAAACTTTACCTCTTTACAATATTAGTATCTAATAGATACACTCAAACTTAAACTTTACCTCTTTACAATATTAGTATCTAATAGATACACTCAAAATTAAACTTTACCTCTTTACAATATTAGTATCTAATAGATACACTCAAAATTAAACTTTACCTCTTTACAATATTAGTATCTAATAGATACACTCAAACTTAAACTTTACCTCTTTACAATATTAGTATCTAATAGATACACTCAAACTTAAACTTTACCTCTTTACAATATTAGTATCTAATAGATACACTCAAATTAAACTTTACCTCTTTACAATATTAGTATCTAATAGATACACTCAAACTTTTACCTCTTTACAATATTAGTATCTAATAGATACACTCAAACTTTTACCTCTTTACAATATTAGTATCTAATAGATACACTCAAACTTTTACCTCTTTACAATATTAGTATCTAATAGATACACTCAAACTTAAACTTTACCTCTTTACAATATTAGTATCTAATAGATACACTCAAACTTAAACTTTACCTCTTTACAATATTAGTATCTAATAGATACACTCAAAATTAAACTTTACCTCTTTACAATATTAGTATCTAATAGATACACTCAAACTTAA
Source organism: Ochropacha duplaris (assembly GCA_951361185.1). Lineage (NCBI taxonomy): Eukaryota > Metazoa > Arthropoda > Insecta > Lepidoptera > Drepanidae > Ochropacha > Ochropacha duplaris. The sequence goes on along the minus strand of OX592704.1, from coordinate 10,140,558 downwards.
ACTTTACCTCTTTACAATATTAGTATCTAATAGATACACTCAAAATTAAACTTTACCTCTTTACAATATTAGTATCTAATAGATACACTCAAACTTAAACTTTACCTCTTTACAATATTAGTATCTAATAGATACACTCAAACTTAAACTTTACCTCTTTACAATATTAGTATCTAATAGATACACTCAAACTTAAACTTTACCTCTTTACAATATTAGTATCTAATAGATACACTCAAATTAAACTTTACCTCTTTACAATATTAGTATCTAATAGATACACTCAAACTTAAACTTTACCTCTTTACAATATTAGTATCTAATAGATACACTCAAACTTAAACTTTACCTCTTTACAATATTAGTATCTAATAGATACACTCAAACTTAAACTTTACCTCTTTACAATATTAGTATCTAATAGATACACTCAAACTTAAACTTTACCTCTTTACAATATTAGTATCTAATAGATACACTCAAACTTAAACTTTACCTCTTTACAATATTAGTATCTAATAGATACACTCAAACTTAAACTTTACCTCTTTACAATATTAGTATCTAATAGATACACTCAAACATAAACATTACCTCTTTACAATATTAGTATCTAATAGATACACTCAAACTTAAACTTTACCTCTTTACAATATTAGTATCTAATAGATACACTCAAATTAAACTTTACCTCTTTACAATATTAGTATCTAATAGATACACTCAAACTTAAACTTTACCTCTTTACAATATTAGTATCTAATAGATACACTCAAACTTAAACTTTACCTCTTTACAATATTAGTATCTAATAGATACACTCAAACTTAAACTTTACCTCTTTACAATATTAGTATCTAATAGATACACTCAAATTAAACTTTACCTCTTTACAATATTAGTATCTAATAGATACACTCAAACTTAAACTTTACCTCTTTACAATATTAGTATCTAATAGATACACTCAAACTTAAACTTTACCTCTTTACAATATTAGTATCTAATAGATACACTCAAACTTAAACTTTACCTCTTTACAATATTAGTATCTAATAGATACACTCAAACTTAAACTTTACCTCTTTACAATATTAGTATCTAATAGATACACTCAAACTTAAACTTTACCTCTTTACAATATTAGTATCTAATAGATACACTCAAACTTAAACTGTACCTCTTTACAATATTAGTATCTAATAGATACACTCAAACCTTGAAGAGTACTTTAATATGTTGACTCTCTGAAACTAATTATGAATAATAGACATAACTAATAATTAAACAGGTGTTAACAAGTATGGTAACATGTGTGAAAAGAAAATTACGTAGATGGACTCTATTGTTCTCATTAAATGCTTAATTTCAGATATAGGTATATCTTTATATATAAAATGAACTCCGAAACTACTATGTAAATTGATGAAACTTGGCACACAAATAGATTATTTCCGCCGCGGGGGACAGCTAGTGTCATATATTTTAAACTAGATCTGGCTATCGAATTTAGCTGCAGGAAAACACAGTTTCATGTCGCCGCTCACTGATGGGACGGCCCTCCGAAAATTACGTACATAAACTAGAATTATTGGATTATGCCAGTTTTAAAATTATACACCTACCCGTAAAGCCGAAACTACCCGGTGTTACAAAACTTATTATTTACGACTCGATAACTATTTTTAAAAAGAAAATGCTGACTCCATCTGCATAATTATTGATTTTGTTACCCATTCTTTTATTTTTGCATTTGTATTTTTGGTCAGAGATTTAATCTAAATTTTGTAAGGAATTTTAAATAGATACTTTATTGTTTAGTCTTAAGCTTGTTTTTTTTTAAGAATGCTGTTGTTATGTATTGGTAAATTGCTATATAGATTCACCTACTCTATACCTTACTAATAAATACTAATAAGTATTGTCTATCTATTGTGTTCTTCGTATGGGTATAACTCGGGTATCAAATAATAAGGGATATTATGCACTACTGGTGTTTATTACCAAACCGTGCGTCTACGATCCGAGTGTAACAATGACTGGCTGACTGGCCGCTCAAACCACTTGTCACAGCGTAAAATATTATAAACAATAAAACACTGTGTCCCTACAGTACTCCCCTACCAAAAAAAAAAGAAAAACTACCCATATAAACTTAATATTAACTTACATAATCTAAGTTACATACTGAATAAAATATAATTCATAGATAGAGTACTGTTATGCTACAACAATGTGCCAGTCAGCAATCTCACTCGAGACGCAGGCGTCACTATTACAATAACAACTTAAAAGTAACTTAATACAATAACAACAAAAGTTCCTTATCGCTAAAACTAAAAATAAACAAAGATTTGTTTAGGTATACAAAGTTACAATTTATGATTAAAACAAATAACATACTCACGTTTCATAACATTTAAGTATACAAAATTACAATTTACGATTAAGACAAATAATACATTCTCGTTTAACATTTAAGTAGGTACTCATAATGTAAATACGAATACAAAGAATAACTCATACAAATCTTACGGGTTTTTTTACCACTCTACCGCTCGTTGTGCGCTTAATTATCGCATCATCGGCGTTCCCAGCGTCTTCGTTCAACACATATGCTGGTTTTAACCTGTCAATAGCTATGGACGTTATTCTATCGCCTATTTTGATTGTATAGACCTTACCGCGGCGTTTGACTACTGGGTAAGGGCCGTCGTATGGCGGTTGCAAGCTACGACGTACCGAGTCATTACGCACGAATACCATTGCACACTTATCTAAATCGGGATGAATAAACAAAGACTTCGACGTTTGGTGAGATGCCGGCTTAGGTCGTAAACTACCTATTGCTGTTTTTAATCTATCTACATATTCCGTATCGGAAATTTTAATACTCACCTCGTCATAAAAATCACCTGGCAAACGTAATGTCCTGCCATAAGTTATCTCTGCGGCGCTGACTCCCGTATCACTCCGCGGTGCAGCGCGTAACCCTAATAGCGCGGCGGGTAACTCTTGTACCCATGAAGTGTCACATTTAAAACGTGCCATGAGTGCCACTTTGAGTGATCTATGCCAACGTTCTATCATGCCGTTGCTTTCCGGATGATACGGAGTAGTACGCAATTTATCAATACCTAAATATTTCATAAGTTGGCTAAATATTTGGCTCTCGAACTGTCTTCCCTGATCGCTGGTTAGCTTAACAGGACAACCGAAACGAGCTACCCAACCAGAAAATACTATATTGGCTACAGTTTCTGCCGTAATATCACGGGATGGAAATGCTTCAGGCCAACCGGTACACCTATCAATCATCGTTATGCAGTACCTGTATCCATCAGCTGTAATCGGCAATGGCCCTACGATGTCTATGTGTACATGGGTAAATCGATCTGCACTAGGGAAAGTACCTAATTGCGATTCTGTATGCCTATGTATTTTAGTGCGTTGACATTGGGTACATGATCTCGCCCACGCAACAATATCCTTGTTCATATTCGGCCAAAAATATCTCTCTGTTACTAACTTCCTACTAACACGAATTCCGGGATGGCTTAAATTATGAATCGAAGCAAAAGCTTTACGTCGAAATTCTTCCGGTAAGTATGGTCTCATTCTATTTGTTGATATTTCACAATGAATAGGTTGATTACAAAAGGGTAATAAAATTTGTTTAAATTGCAACCTACTGTTCTTTGTTACTTGAAGTGCTTGCGCGAGGTACTTGTCGCTATGTTGACGTAACGCGACTTCTGAGAAATCTATCGCCGTAGGACACATTATCGTTTCTATGCGCGATAGCGTATCCGCTACCGCGTTAGCTTCCCCACTAATATACTGAATGTCTGTGGTAAATTCACTGATGTAAGCTAGCTGCCTAATTCGCCTTGGACTATCTACATTACTATTACTCTTGGTAAACGCATACATCAAGGGCTTATGATCCGTAAAAATTGTAAGAGGTCGGCCTTCATACATGTTCCTGAAATGCCTCATAGCTAAAAATATCGCCAATAATTCTCTATCATACGTGCTATATTTTTGTTGTGCCTCTGTCATTTTTTTAGAAAAGTATCCTAACGGTTGATATACATTACCTACTTTTTGTTGAAGTACTGCTCCTACGCTAGAGCCTGACGCGTCGGTCATCAGAGATAAGGGCGCGTCGCGTAGCGGGTGAAATAATGTAACCGCTTCCTGTAAGCTAAGTTTACATCGTTCGAACGCTTTATTCGCCTCCTCTGTCCACACGATTTTTGTTTTGTCCTTCTTTTTTGCATTATGCAGGTAACTATTTAACACCGACTGACATTCTACAGCCTTTGGTAAATGCGATCGGTAAAAGTTTAACATACCTAAAAATCGCCTAAGTTGTTCGATATTTTCCGGCTTAGGAAAATCTTGAATTGCTCTGACTTTCTCACCAAGCGGTCGAATTCCCTGCGTAGACACCTCATAGCCTAAAAATTCTATCTTTTCCAACCCAAATTTACATTTACTTACATTAATAGTTATGCCAAATTTATTAAACCTCGAAAATACAGCTTTCAAATGTTCTTTATGTTCTTCTACCCCATCAGAAGCAATAAGGACATCATCGACAAAATTATATAAAAAATTTAAACCGTTTAAGACTACCGTATCCATAAATCTTTGGAATGTTTGAGCTGCGTTTCTCAACCCAAAGGTCATGCGCGGAAACTCAAACAAACCAAAAGGCGTTATGATGGCGGTTTTATCGATGTCTTCAGGCGCAATCGGTATAAAATGGTAAGCTCTGTTTAAATCGAGACGTGAAAATATTTTCTTTCCTGTGAGAACATAAGTAAAATCTTTCAAGGGTGGTATAGGGTAACGATCGGGCTTGGTAATCGCATTAAGGCGCCTGTAATCGCCACACGGCCTTAGATCGCCGTTTTTTTTCGGCACTATGTGTAGTGGACTAGCCCACGCACTCTTTGACGGTCTACAGATACCAAGCTCGGTCATGATCCTAAACTCTTCTTTTATCTTAACATACCTGTCTGGTGGCAATGGTCTTGCCTTAGCGTACACAGGGGAACCAGAAGTTTCGATGTAATGTAACACGTTATGTTTAGGTTGCTCTTTGTAACATACAGGGTTTGTCACATCTGGGAATTCACTTAACAACAAGTGCCACGGGTTATTATCATCAATCGTCTTAATAGTTGCTGTACAATCGCTACTTATGATGGATGCGATAACCTTAAGATTAGTCAATTGGTCAACTAACTTACGCTCATTTAAATTCACTAAAAGTCTATAATATTTTAAAAAATCTGCACCTAAAATTGGCTGCTTAACATCCGCAACGATAAATGTCCAACGATACGGTCTTCTCAAATTCAGATTCAGAGTTAATGTACACGTACCGTATGTGTTGATTTCAGTACCGTTTGCTGCGAACAGTTTGTAATTTTCACTAATTTTACTACACTCACTAAGTTTCACTAGATTTTTTTGGCAACACTGAAATATTTGCACCCGTATCCACCAGAAAATTGTAACCACATTTTACGTCGGCTACACATAAACGGTGATTCGCAAAATCTATACAGCCCTCCGCCAAGTCTAGGTTTTCCGACTGTGATTTCTTTTTCCAATTACAAGGTTTAAAGCACTTGTTAGCCTTTTCAGAATACCTGTAATGGTAAAAACATAGCCAATTCTTATTATTGCGGCTGCGACCTTCTCTGGACTTGTTTCTTCCGCGTGACCTCGACTGTCCGAAATTCCGCCGATCGTTGCGATATTCCTGCCTGCCTCGGCGGGTCAACTCCTGTACCTCTAGCGTCAACTTGGCAATTTGTGCAGCTAAGTCTGACTGAGGAGTTGCACTCGTACTGGCTACTTCCGCAACATCTATTGGTCGAGTCGTATCCATGATTTTATCGGCAATGACTGCCAAACTTTCCAGGTCTTTCACGTCGGTGACGGCTAAAACTGCCCGCACCGATGATGGTAAATGCCCCGACAACCTGATCTTGAGAGTCACTGTATCCCACTCACTACTCTATTTAAATACCCGATGATCGCCCGCATAAAAATTCACAGGGGTCACCAATGTTATGTATTGGTAAATTGCTATATAGATTCACCTACTCTATACCTTACTAATAAATACTAATAAGTATTGTCTATCTATTGTGTTCTTCGTATGGGTATAACTCGGGTATCAAATAATAAGGGATATTATGCACTACTGGTGTTTATTACCAAACCGTGCGTCTACGATCCGAGTGTAACAATGACTGGCTGACTGGCCGCTCAAACCACTTGTCACAGCGTAAAATATTATAAACAATAAAACACTGTGTCCCTACACTGTCAATACTTTTAATTGTTGTGTTTACAAGTAAAAAAAAACCATAACATTTTGTAACTAATAAAATGTAAGCATAATGTTAGTATTGCAAATAAATAAATAAATAAAACTACCCGTAAAGCCGAAAGGAAGTTAAATGGGGTCTTTAGACGAGTCCATTCACGATATTTAAACCGTAGTAACGCTGTATAACATACCCCAAAAAAATATTAACATTTTCACTGATGTGCAAACCCTATTTCAGTAAAATTAAACTATTATATAACTAAAGTAAACTACGCAGAATGTACCTACATTTCTACCTAATTCGCGGAACGACAAAAATTTTAAAAGACCTAACTATTTTTTGCAAAAAACGTTGGAAAAGAAACTCGAAACAGTTGTAAGTAGGGAATGCAATCTCGAGACGAGATCGCCAAGTCGAGATCTCGAGGGATTAGAAATTCGATCTCGACGAGATCTCGAATGGTTTTCAAAAAGTATTATTTTATTTAGATAAGTGAAACAATAGTTTATTTTAGGTAGTTTTTAGATTAGATTAGTTTTTTAAATTGTTGTTATAATAATGTTTATATCTATGTTAGTTTAAAATTCACATATCTATAATAATAAATTAAATCATCTATATTGATAATATTCGCCGAAAATGAGGCGACATCTCGCGAGATCGAGATTGCATTCCCTAGTTGTAAGATATCGATGAGAAGATTTGAAATTGACAACATATATTTTTTTCCAACTCGTCATTTTTTTAAGCCACTATGAGTATACAAATATTATTAAATCTCGTGTTTCCATATTACAAGCTCTGCTTAGTTTGGGATCAGATAGCCGTGTGTGAAAAATGTCCGAGGATATTTCTCCCTAAGTGTCACAGTGGCGTGCGCTGAATTGAAGACACTGCCTACCCTATGCACCTAACTCAGATAAATATTTATATTCTTGTTCTAGAAAGAAATATTTATTTACAACAAATGTACAAAATAAACAAACAAATGTACAACTATAATATATGTACACAGAAAATAAAGGGACGGAGGAGAACGAGGAGCTAAAAAATAAATACATAACCTATAGAAATATATTGAATAAAATTGTAAAAGCATTAAAGAAACAGTATTATAAAAATAAACTAGAAGAAAACAAGAATAATATAAAGAATACGTGGAATATAAACAAAGAACCATGTAACTTGAGTACAAGTGCAACATCGACATGTGAACTACTGACAATAAAACCATCGGTCTCAGAGTCTTTAGAGGAGATTAATTCATTTTTCACATCTGTGGGTTCTAATCTGGCCAACAAGACGCTTCACTGTCTCAAAACTGATGAAAACACATTATCACAAAAGGCAAAATCTGACAATTCTCCTGTGAACTCAATGTCACTATACTTGACTGATCCATCTGAGGTAGCAAATGTAATATCCAGTATGAAATCGAATACAGCACCTGGTAGTGACAAAATAACTTCCGGAACCTTGAAAGCCTGTCGTGAATATATTGCTGAACCAATTGCTTATTTAATTAATCTAAGCTTTGAATATGGAGTATTTCCTAAAATATTTAAAACTGCCATTGTTTGTCCTATACATAAAACTGGAGATAAGAAACTTGCTACAAATTATAGGCCCATATCGCTGCTGAGTTCTCTTTCTAAAATTATGGAAAAAATAACAAACAAAAGGTTAATGAAGTATCTTGAGAGTAATAATTTTCTAAGCCCTAACCAATACGGATTTCGATCCAACAAATCCACGGATGATGCTGTGCTACAACTTACTACCAATATTACCACCTACCTTGATAGAAATGAGAAGTGTTTGGGTGTATTCCTGGATCTACAGAAGGCATTTGATACCGTATCAATTCCAATACTTCTCGCTCGCTTGGAAAATATGGGAATAAGGGGGAATGCTCTTCTGTGGTTTCAGGATTACTTATCTAATAGGAGGCAATGTGTCAGGGTTGATGATAATTTGAGCGGTTATGGTTCTGTTACATACGGGGTGCCGCAGGGTAGTACGCTTGGGCCATCCCTGTTTTTAATTTATATAAACGATCTGTGCAAATATGAACTGCTAGATGCTGATATACAGATGTTTGCTGATGATACTGTTCTGTTATTTCACAGCTCCTCATGGGTTAGTGTTCGTCAGCTAAATGAGGACGGCCTATGTTCAGTGACAGCTTGGCTCGAGGATAGCTTACTTACTCTCAATACGGACAAGACAAAATACCTTTGCTTTAGTAAAACAAGCGTTGGTTTTCCCAAAGATTTCCAATTAAGAATTCACTCATTTCCTTGTAATCGCCAACTTAACTTATGTAACATGTGTACTTGTCCGTCATTGGAAAGAGTATCAGTAATTAGATATTTGGGTGTATTGATTGATGACAGATTGAATTGGAAAAAACATATATCGTTGGTTTCTAGTCGAGTGCGCAAAACTATATATGTTTTTAAGGATCTTCGACTAGTTGCCAATCAAACGCTTTTAATTCAAATTTATAAAGCTTTAGCGGAGTGTTACGCATTATTTAGTGTTGAACATATACATAGGGAGTCTTGCGCCGCTATTCGTCATTTAATTGACGTCACAAATAAAAACTTGCGTGCACTTTCAACTTTAGATCAGCCTACCGAGTATTGGGATACGTTAATAATTCATATGATGACAGAAAAACTTGACAGTGTCACTCATAGGGCATGGGAAGAGCATAGAAATAAACTTTCTGACCCCCCCTCTTTAGATATTTTTATTACCTTTCTTAGCAACAGAGCTGACCTATTAGAAACTTTACAAGAAAATAAAGATAACAGTAAAACAAATATTAAATCAAATTCCAATTTTATTACAGCTACAAATAATCAAAAAAACAATAATAATAATAAAAAAAAATATTTACAAAAAACATCAGATTAATAGTAAACCCTTTAAATGTCTCATGTGCAATGAATCCCACTACTTATTTACCTGTGAAACATTCAGATCTCTTCCTATAGAGAATCGTATTCAGAAGGCCAAGGAAGCAAAGGTCTGTCTTAACTGTTTACGACCTGGGCACGTAGAAACTAATTGTAATCTTGTCCCCTGTAAATACTGTAAAAAGAAACATAATACGCTACTACATTTGCATATGTCAGAAGCAACCCCTGAGCCTGCTATTCCAATTAATAACAGCAACAACTTTGCAACGTCTTCAGATGTACAGCAGTATACTACTCCTCCGCATGTTTTGCTTTCCACAGCGCTCGTGAAGGTGGTCGACGGCGAGGGCGACGTGCACTCTGCCCGAGTACTGCTCGACAATGGTAGCACGGCGAACTTCATTTCGCAATCTCTTTGCGGTAAGCTGGGTTTGTCACGGCGTAGTGCGAGCTCCACAGTGATGAGTATAAACAATAATTCTTCTTATAGTACACAGTCTTGCAGTCTTACTATTATGTCATACCAAAATAACTACAAACACACTTTTGACTGTCTTATTTTGCCTCAAATCACTAAAGCTTTACCGTCTTCATTCATACATATAGATAATATTCCTCTTCCTATGGGAATAAGTCTAGCTGACCCTTATTTTAAAGTACCGTCAGACATAGACATCTTGGTAGGGGCCGACATATTTTGGTCCGTCTTATGTAATAATTCCATCGACTTAGGCAAAAATCAACCTAAGTTGTATGAAACAAAGCTGGGTTGGCTAGTATCCGGGCACGTGCCCCGTCTTATGTCATACTCTTCTTCCCTCGTTTGTCATTTTTCAAGTGAGGAAGTCAATCCAGATCTATCCCGTTTCTGGGAACTTGATACTGTTTCAGCCAAACACTCCCTATCCCCTGAAGAACTTGCTTGTGAACAGAGCTTTATAGCAAACACCAAACGTAAGGAAGATGGTCGCTTTGTCGTCACTATGCCACTGAAGCAAGATCCTTCAGTCTTAGGCGACTCTTATCAGATGGCAAAGTGTCGTTTTTTATCCTTAGAGCGGAAATTTCTTCGCGATCCTGCGTTTAAAGATAGGTACATGGATTTCATGCATGAATATGAACGCCTTGGTCATATGACAGAAAATAGGGAGTCTTCAGTTAGCTGTCTTGAACAGACAAATTATTTTTTACCTCATCACGGTATTATCCGTGAGTCGAGCCTTACAACAAAGCTTCGTACAGTCTTCGACGCTTCAGCCGTCACTAGTACAGGCTTGTCACTTAATGACATTCAGATGGTCGGTCCAACTGTTCAAGAGGATCTTTATGCCATCTTATTACGCTTTCGGCAGCACAAGTATGTCATTACTGGTGATGTCGAGAAAATGTATAGAGCAATTGAACTCGATCCCTCACAACGCTCTCTTCAACAAATCGTTTTTCGCTCGAATAGCAAAGAGCCTTTAAAAACGTATACACTGAATACGCTAACATATGGTACGGCATCCGCGCCATATCTAGCAACCAAGTGTTTGGTGAGTTTAGCATCTAGTGCTCCTAACAGTGAAGTTAAGCAATCCATTGAGAGAGACTTTTATGTCGACGATTATTTGGGAGGAGCATCGTCTGAAAATGACGCTATCAAAACTTGCAAGGGAATTATTTCTACTTTAAAATCAGCACAATTTAATTTACGTAAATTTCGATCAAATAGTAAAATTATTATAAATCAATTTGCCCCTTCTTCGTCAACAGTAGACAACATCTTAGACATTTCAGACAGTAATCCCAATGTCTGTTCCAAAACTCTAGGTCTTAACTGGATTTGCGATCTTGATACCTTGTCTTTCTCAATTAATATTGATCTTCATAAAAAGGTATCAAAGCGTCACATACTTTCTGTTATTAGTCAGATCTTCGACCCACTGGGTCTCGTAGGCCCATGCGTTGTCGAAGCCAAGATCATAATGCAGAGACTATGGATCGATAAATGTACGTGGGATGAGGAAGTCTCACCTGAAATTAAAGATCTATGGTTTTCTTTTGCAAATACTTTGTCACTTCTTAACCTCCTAAACATTCCACGTTGGGTTCTTAGTGATGAGTCTGACACCCATGAAATTCATGTTTTCTCTGACGCTTCAGAGCGAGCGTACGGCGCTTGTGTGTACATTCGTTCTGTAGGGAAAACTGGGTCAGTCACGGTACACCTCTTAACCTCCAAAAGTAGGGTAGCGCCGATAAAGCCAACGACCATTCCGCGTCTAGAGCTTTGCGGAGCCTTGTTAGCTGCAAGGCTGTGTACTAAGGTATTGACCTCCTTAACTATTCCTATAAACAGCTGTAGATTCTGGTGTGACTCCACCATAGTCCTAGGGTGGCTCACTACAACACCTAGTCAACTCAAACATTTTGTACGGAACCGTGTTCATGAAATTCAGGAAAGTACGGAGGGTCACACGTGGAGCTACGTGCCGTCGAAAGACAATCCGGCGGATCTTGTTTCGCGTGGGCTGAAGGCTGACCTAATCAGCAGTTCTTCCTTGTGGTGGTCAGGTCCCACCTTTTTATTAAAACATAAACTTGAATGGCCCAAAAAACCGAATGAGTCAGTGAAACACGATCTACCCGAGTTAGTTTCTTGTTCTTTAGCGCTTAATAATGATACTAATGCTGATTTGATTTGTGGCTTAATTAATAAATTGTCCAATTTTTCTTATTTACAAAGATCAATAGCATATTTAAAAAGGTTTGTTCATAATTGTCAAAACAAGACCAATCAATTAAAAGGTCATCTCTCGGTTCTTGAAATTCAAAATTCATTATACTTAATCATAAATAAAGCTCAGCTGGAAATGTTTCCTGACGAATATGCTATTCTTAAAGGTAAAAATCCTCTTCCAAAGAAGAATAGACTTGTTTCCTTATCCCCTTTCTTAGACTCCCATGGTATTATTCGTGTAGGCGGCAGACTTGATAATTCTCCCTATAGTTATGATACCAAGCACCCCATCTTACTTTGTAGCAAACATCATTTAACTAAAATTATTTTCGAATATTTTCATTTAAAATATATTCATGCTGGACCTCAACTTCTTTTATCAAATATTAGACAAACTTACTGGCCCTTAGGTGGCAGAAACTTATCAAAAGTTACTGTAAATAAATGTATCCGATGCTGTAGGTACAAAGCCGAGACTGTTCAGCCTATTATGGGACAGCTACCTGCATCCCGAACTAATTTAGAGTTCCCTTTCTTACATTGCAGTGTTGACTATGCTGGGCCAGTGATGATAGCAGACCGAAAAGGTCGAGGCTGCAAATTTATTAAATCTTTTTTGGCAATTTTTGTTTGCAACTCTGTAAAGGCCTGCCATCTCGAACTTGTAACGGCTCTGTCTAGTGAAGCTTACATAGCTGCTTTAAACCGTTTTGTGTCCCGTCGTGGGAAACCCCAAAGCATCACATCTGACAATGGTACAAACTTTGTCGGTGCCTTCAACGAGCTAGCCAAATACCTAGTTACATCTGATCTCGAGAGTCAAATTGCTCAGGAAGGTATTGATTTTAAGTTTGTACCGGCTTACACTCCTCATTTTAATGGCTTGGCAGAGGCTGCTGTTCGGTCCGTCAAAGATCATCTAAAAAAAATCTTACAATCCACTCACTTAACTTACGAGGAAATGGTTACCTGCCTCACTCAAATAGAGGCAGTTTTGAACTCCCGTCCTCTTACTCAACTTTCCTCTGATCCCTCTGACTTCTCTGTCCTCACTCCTGCTCACTTTTTAATTGGACGGCCACTTTTGTCTATACCTCATCCACAGATGGCTGAAGACTTAAATGTCAATCGACTGGAGCGGTTCAAGAGGATCGAAATAATGAAGCAGCATTTTTGGAGACGCTTTTCGTTGGAGTATGTCACATCTCTGCAACAGAAACTTAAGTGGCAGACTTCTACAAATAATAATTTAAAAATGGAATCTCTTGTCCTTATCAAAGACAAATCTCTACCTCCCCTTCTCTGGTCGTTGGGGCGAATCACCAACGTCTACCCAGGCAGCGACGGCGTCACTAGAGTTGCGGAAATAAAGACCAAAAAGGGGACCATAAGGAGGGCCTTCAATAACATCTGTATCCTTCCAGATTTTGAAGTGTAACACTTCAACCCGGGCAGCATGTTAAGAACTTAACAAACGCACGGGAGGAGACGCGCGGGCGGGGAACACCGTCACCGTCGCCGCGCTCCCCACCATCTCCGTGCGACGACAACGCAGCAGCGAGCCGCCACACACGCACTCGCGTTTCTGGACACCATCGGACACGGACGACCATATCGATAATTTTGGCTGGCAATAAACGAGCCCTACAGAAATTACAGTCCGCTATTTTATTTTCATTTTAACGTCCATAGGACCCTAACAGTTTGATCACATATTGTATCTGTTCGTGGGGTGCTTCGGCGAAGAGTACTTTACTTGAGCTTGAGAGATCTCAACGAGCGGTACTTAAGGTATTATTGTATCTACCATTTCGTCATCCTACACGCCATCTTTACGAAATTGCGGATGTATTATCAGTTCGTAAACTTTTTATTTACCAGTGTGTTCGTAGATACCATAAAAATGCACCTTTGGCAGAAATCTCGAATAAGCGACGGAAGCGGTACCCAATCCCCAAAGTAAAAAGCAGGTTTGCGCAACAGCATTTTAACTCACGTGCACCGAGACTATACAATAAATTAAATGATTTGTACGATGTAAGTAATATCTCAAGTTATAAATTGAATAATGAAATAAAATTATGGTTACAACAATTAGATTACTCTAATACAGAAAATCTCCTCGCTATTGTGAACTAAATAATACACTAGGTAGGTACTATATCACACACACACACATACACACACACACACACACACACACACACACACACACTCAGACGCACACACATAAAGTATTAATTATTTTAAATTAGAAATTGTTGCTTTATTGTATTCTATTACAAAATCATTTAATATTTTTTCTTTTGTTAAATCAAAATTGAATGTACAAATGTTGGGTGGGAACTGTCTTCTGACACACAGCTCACGCTAGTTTAGAGGACAGGGCTATATTATGAATGTGTCATTTGGTTAAACAATAAAAATATTTATTATTATTATTCCATTTATTTATTTCTCTTTTACTTATTTATTACAATTTCAAATATAGATATAAAAAAAAAACAATATTTATATTTAAAACTATAAAAAACAGCATCCAACCGGCATCGGGAACTAGGTCCAAGTTACCGGTGGTCAAGGCTCCAGAGAGAGGAACTTCCTCACAATGCGTGCCGTCTCCAGGAGTACTGCCTTCTGAATCTGGCCCTTGATCCAGCCACCTAACGTGAGCCTCTTAAGGTGTTTGTCGAGGCTCTTTGCCAATAGGCCATGGGCGGAAACGACTATTGGTACAATGACTGCCGTGTCAATGTCCCACATGTCGACAACCTCGTGGACCAGATCAAGATACTTGATTTCTTTATCTTTCTCCGCCTTCACAAGGTTGTCGTCATGAGGGACAGTAACATCGACAATCATTGCACGACGCTCTTGGCGATCTATCAATACAATGTCAGGTCTATTGGCTACAATAGTCCTGTCAGTGATGATAGATCTATCCCAGTATAGTGTGATATGACCATCTTCAAGAACAGATTCTGTAGTACGGCACCTCAGACGTCACAAGATGGTATTTCAGGGCAAGTTGCTGGTGGATTATCCTGGCTACTTGGTTGTGCCTGTGCAAGTATTCACCATTTGCGAGACGCGAACAACCGGAGATTATATGCCTGAGGGATTCACCAGGGCGATGACATGCTCGACATATGTCAACGGTGCCATCCCGCAGGATAAATCTCCGGTAGTTGTTCGTCATCACAACCTCGTCCATAATTGCACAAACAAAACCTTCGGTTTCCCCGAAAAGATCTCCAAACTGTAGCCAGGCCACGGAGGCTGTAAGGTCCACATCGGGACCGTGAAGTGCCCGATAGTACCTTCCATGTAACTCCTTGTCCTGCCATACCTGCCTGCGATCGTCCAATGTGAGCACCACAGGCCTGCGCCAATTCTGTCTAGCTAAAGATAGAGGAGTCAACCCTTTGTCCACTGCTACAACAACCGCATGCATTCCCTCATCGGCTTGGAGAAAATACTCCCTGAGGTTATACACCTCGCGGTTATGGAGGGTCTTAGCATTTAAAAAGCCTCGACCACCACATTTCCGCGGGATATATAACCTCATCACCGAGGATCGTGGGTGATGCATACGGTAAGCAGTCAGCAATGTACGGACTTTTCTATCCAGGGCGTCCAATTCAGTCTGAGTCCACTTAAGTATGCCAAAAGAGTACATCAAGACCGGCATGACCCAACCGTTGTAGGCTCGCACCTTGTTTCCGCCTGACAAAAGACTTTTCAGTACTTTTTTCAGGCGCCCCAAGAAGCGTTCCCGCAACGACTGTTTCATGTCAGTCTCATTGATGCCAAGCGCCTGAGACATACCCAAGTATTTATAGGTCTCGGTTTCAGAGAGCGATCTTAGTTGTGTGGAATCTGACAGCTGGATACCATCAGATTCCACCATCCTTCCCCGCTTTACATGCATGACCGCACATTTGTCAACACCAAACTCCATCCTGATACAGTTACTGAAAGCTTCGGTAACATTCAGTAAGCTTCTCAGTTGGAGTTCAGTGGGGGCAAACAGTTTAAGGTCATCCATGTAGAGTAGGTGGGATATTACCAGACCTCCTCTCTGCAACCGAAAGCCCAGCTCAGACCCCTCTAAGAGCGTACTTAGAGGATTCAGGGCCAGACAAAACCACAATGGACTCAGGCTATCACCCTGGAAAATGCCTCGCTCTATCTTTATTGGATCGCCGTTACCAAGAATCTGTCGAGATCCTGGACAGAGAAGGACTGTTCTCCATTGCCTCATACATGACAACAGGAAGGTGCGTAGAGTTACATCAACTTTATATAACTCCAGCACCCTCATGAGCCATGAATGTGGCACAGAGTCGTAGGCCTTCTTGTAATCTATCCAACATGTCGACAGATCCCTTCGGTTACGGCGAGCCTGCTGACAGATGGTCATATCTATGAGGAGTAACTCCTTTGTACCACGGGCCCCACTCTTACATCCATTCTGAGAAACAGACATGATTGAATTCTCTTTAATATGTAAAGAGATTTTTGTTTTCAGAATGGATGTAAGAGTTTTATAAACTGTAGGCAAACAGGTGATCGGCCTATAGTTTTTTGGGTCCATGGTACAACCGGACTTGTGGAGTAGGTGGGTTTCACCGGTTGTTATAAATTCTGGTAACGACCCAGATACTAAGGCTGCTTGAAACTGAGATGCCAAGCAAATATGCGAACTACGTAGCCATTTAAGCCAAAAATTATGCAGTCCGTCCGGCCCCGGTGCCTTCCAATTAGGCAACGAACGGACTGCATTGGCTACATCTTGGGGTTCAATGTTGATTGCCCCCATTTCTTCAATTAGTTCGCATCTTCGCTCAACATCCCCGATCCAAGCGCCCTCGGAATGAGTGACGGGCACCGACCAAATATTGCGCCAGAATGAATTCATGTCATCAATATTCGGTCGCTGCACCTCACCTTCTAGTTGTCTAGGTCGCTCCCAGGATCTATAAACCCACCTTTGATCCCTTTGGAACATGGAATTCTGGGAGTAACGATCCACACGCGTCCTATACCGACGTATACGATTCGCCCATGCATAAATTTTCTGCTTCAGGAAGTCAATGCGCTCCGTGACGCAGGACATGTATTCACGGGGACTTACTTCAGTTCCCGTGAATGCCCTCCTCACAAAGCGCATCACTCTTGGACGTGTGTTGCCATCCCTGAAGCAGCTTAGCTTGCCAATGAGTACCCTAGCCTCGTTGATACGATGTTCTATCCTGCACTGCCAGGCTGGTACGGCAGGTTTTGGTCGCGTAGCCATGTCAGTGTTTGGAAACTTGACATGGGCTACACGACATGCCGTTATAGCCGCGCAGTACAGAATAGAGTGTGTATCCGCAAGGTCTTCACTACTGTCAAAGTAACTTGCCAGTAGTGAATCTAAAGTACACATCAGCGCCCAATTTTTTTTATGCATTGGCAATCGAGGTAAACGTGGCCTAAGGTGATGCGGTATGGATCGAAACTGCCGAACCACATCCTCCAAAGTACTCCTCAATATATCACTATACTGGGATCTTACCTCAGTAGCAGTGTTGTCCTCATCCGCATCGCCACCAATGGCAGGTCGTGAAGCGACCATAATATGTGCCAAAGGCTGGACCACAGGTTGCGATGACGTAATAGGAACAACACGACTACTCAGTACCTCCGAGCGTAGCCGGTCAAGCACGGAGTCATCCAACATGTGTCCACGATGAATAACCCGAACCTGATCGGACAGTCGTTGCGCCGAAACGTTGACAGCTGGCTCACGGACCTGAAACAAAGACAGCATCCGGCTACGATATGCAGTGAGGTTAGTTCCCCCCTCTGTCGCCTCATAGTAGGCGCGCATGACGTTTTCATTTATTGAAGACGTCCATCGCATGCGCCGCACTACACCACCGGGAACGAGGACCCTGTTCGGAGCCGGTTGCTCCGATGGTCCCAAATTACGAGGTGGCCGGCCTCGTCGCCGACGTACAGGTGGTGGCGACGTCGGTGGCGAGCAATACTCGTCACTCTCACTCGACACAGCTGCATTGGCCGACATGCCATCTTTATTGGGTGCCGGTGACTGCGAGGTGGAGCAAGGTGATTATTATTATTATTATTTCATTTCATATCCTACCACTACCACCGTGCTATGGTTCTTTTGTGTTTATCTCCGGCAACCTACCGTAGCTACAATTTTTTATTTTTTACAGCCACGAAGACTGACCAGCTGGATGGCCTGACTTTCAGAAACTGATCAAAAATATATAAATAAATAACACATAATTAAGTATAAAGGTCAGGTCATAGCCCACTCACACAACTCCGCTCCCATCCGACAAATAAAATATCATTCAAATATGGGCTTCAGGTCATGCCCTTTAGATATAGTTTATTTTCAAGTTGAAAATCTGTCGCCAAACACCTATCGGTGTGTTCCGACAGCTGTACTTGAGAGCCAGTTCCCATCTAGGCTTTGTGTACTTACCATCTTCGGCCACATCATCACTTACCATGGTGAGATTGTGGTCAAACATAAGCCTATCGAATATAAAAAATATATATATATATTGGCAACATAAATTAGCAGACAGCTCGCTGTCAGGGAGCTTACCGCCATCAGACTGCTCGGTAGTTGACTTTTATTTTAGGGCGGTGTTGGAGCAGAGTCGTGTAAATGGGCTATGACCTTTAGTCATGGCAATAACTACACAAGATAATTCAAATGTATGTCTGGATGAATAGTGAATGTACAACGTTATTTTTACATCATAAAAAGATTTTCTGCAAATAAAATCATATGACATTTTATTAACTAGTTTTAATTAAACTAATTATTTGCACCGCAAAGTCTTGGTTCATCAATAAATCATTCAATTCTGTAGCTGATTCTGAACAAACTGCTTTCATGTTATGTTTAGGTACTAAAAATATCCTTTTTGACATTGCCATTTTTTACATTTTCGTAATTTACTTTTGTAGTAATTAAATGTCGCGTTTGATTGATTTTCAATAGTGTTTGAAATATAAATTCAATTATCTTATCTATACTCGTAATATATATAAAATTCTCGTGTCACAGTTTTAGTTACCGTACTCCTCTGAAACGGCTTGACCGATTTTGATGAAACTTTCTATTTACATTCAGTAGGTCTGAGAATAGGTTGTTATCTATTTTTACTAGCTGTACTCCGCGGTTTCACCTGCGGTCCCGTGAGATCCGCGTTCCCGTGGGATCTAGCGGTACCATAAATAGATAACAACCTACTCTCAGACCTACTGAAAATACATTTAAAATTTCATCAAAATCGGTCAAGCCGTTTCGGAGGAGTATGGTAACAAAGGACCGATTTGGATGAAATTTTGTGTGTGTATTTCAATGGGTTCCTCGATGATTTGAAAACAAAATTGGACCCGGTAGCTGGAATCTAAGTTATGTTCTAATTTCAGAGCAGGACAACGTCTGCCGGGTCCGCTAGTATTATTATAGAAGTTTAAGCGTATTTCGATATTAGAGAATAAACTAGTATAGTAGGTATCAAGTAAACTATCGATCCTGGGAGTGATAATAAACCTAATAGAACTGTAAATCATTATTCATAAATGTACTTATCTATTCAATAACTCACGATAATAACATCAAGCTTATCGCAATATTTAAATGCAAAAACTCATTTATTCAGTTTAGGACCTGGTAAGGTTATGAACGTTACAATTGACTCTACCACCGGTTCGGTATACACTTAAACTGAGACTCCGGCAAAAAACTCAGCGTAGATACACAAATAAAACAAAAGTTTTCAATCAGTTATGAAAATGTATTTATTCATGTGTCTCTTTGCGTCTCTTATCATTGCTAATGACGGTAAGGTATTTTAAATAAATTCATTTATTAATCAATGGTAGAGTGTGACAATCAAACGTTAAAATTTTAATCGTATTAAACTAGGAGCACTATATAAAATCAATAAAATATTTACATTATTATAACTATATTAAAACGAATCTAATCTAAAAACTACCTAAAATAAACTATAAAAGTGCGTCGAAGAATTCCTCCGCATCGCCGTCGACTGGTAACGTTCCCAAAAGACTGGCAGCATTGCCACGTTGAATGGCAATGCTTAATCTTTGGCCAAAGTAAAAGCCAGCCTTTTGGTCACGGGAAGCGTCAACCAATCTTTTGGAAATATCCTTAAATAGGAAATGAGGTAAGGTATTTGAATATTCTACAACTAGCTGCCCCTTATCTTATAGATCTTATCTTTTCCTAGAATAAGGCGATGATAGCTCAATGGTAGTAACGTCGGATGCCGCGGCGAAGGTCGTGGGTTCGAATCCTACAATAAGTGTGAGCTTTCGGTGAAGGAAAACATCGTGAGGAAACCACAGCACTCAAGCTGAAACCATCAGCGCTTATAGCGGTTCAAATTAACCTAAACTTGATTGTATTCCTGTCAATCATCACTTTTGTCCATACATTCTGACGTCCTTTGACACAAAGACGATTCAGTTCAGGCCTAGTTGAATCGCAATAAGATTTGCTGGGAGCCCCCCAGTGGGGTTGAGAGTTGAATAATAAAGTTTAAGTACTGTTGAACTGTAGTAAAAGTTGCTGGGAGCCCCCAGTGGGGTTGACAGTAAAAGAATAAAGTTTAGGTAATGTTGAACTGTAATAAGAGTTGCTGGGAGTCCCACAGTTGGGTTGACAGTAAAACAATAAAGTTTAGGTAATGTTGAACTGTAATAAGAGTTGCTGGGAGTCCCACAGTTGGGTTGACAGTAAAACAATAAAGTTTAGGTAATGTTGAACTGTAATAAGAGTTGCTGGGAGCCCCTCAGTGGGGTTGACAGTAAAACAATAATGTTTAGGTAATGTTGAACTGTAATAAAAGTTGCTGGGAGCCCCTCAGTTGGGTTGACAGTAAAACAATAAAGTTTAGGTAATGTTGAACTGTAATAAGAGTTGCTGGGAGCCCCTCAGTGGGGTTGACAGTAAAACAATAAAGTTTAGGTAATGTTGAACTGTAATAAAAGTTGCTGGGAGTCCCTCAGTGGGTTTGACAGTAAAACAATAAAGTTTAGGTAATGTTGAACTGTAATAAAAATTGCTGGGAGCCCCTCAGTTGGGTTGACAGTAAAACAATAAAGTTTAGGTAATGTTGAACTGTAATAAGAGTTGCTGGGAGCCCCTTAGTGGGGTTGACAGTAAAACAATAAAGTTTAGGTAATGTTGAACTGTAATAAGAGTTGCTGGGAGCCCCTCAGTTGGGTTGACAGTAAAACAATAAAGTTTAGGTAATGTTGAACTGTAATAAGAGTTGTAGACAACCCCCCTGAACGCACTTCAGTGCGGCGGCAGGGTGGCGCGACATTGCATCTTATTTGTATGATTAATTTCCTAGATCCACACATCTCCGCTCTGATAGACAGACAGTTTACGCATCTTTAATAAGACCTTACAATAATTATCATTTTCTTGTGTACAGCCTCAATTTGTGGAACGGATGAAGTGTATTCGCCGTGTGGGGCAGCTTGCCAGAAAACTTGTGCAAACGCAGGTCGTCCCAGGGCATGTCCACAGATTTGCAGTTTAAAAGGAGCGTGCGTTTGTGAGAGCAACCTGGTGAGGAACATGGCGGGACAATGTGTCAACATTATCGATTGTTGAATTAGTTTCTCCCGTCACTACGAGTATCGCGAAGAGGGGTTTTAATAATAATAAATTATAAACTTGTTTCATTTGCAATACTCTTTATCCTACATATATAAATTTAAGTCATCACTTATTTCAGGGGGATAGTATTGGAGTATAAAAAATAATATTTGTACTTTTACAGCAAAATTTAGGTAAATAGCTTAGAAAAATAAAAGCTTGTAAAAAAACACGCGCCGAATATTAGACACTTTATTGGAGCCATAATATTCTTACATTATTCCGCCTCGTCTGGGTCCATATGTTCACAATAAACTCAAAAAAATACTGAACGGATTTTCATACAGTTTTTACCAATGGATGGAGTGATTTGTGAGGAAGATTTTGGTATATAATTAATACGATATGCGGTGAAAAAAAAGCATGTTAAGTGTTCTGATGCAACATTTTGCAGACCTATAGTCAGATATAATTTTTCGTAAATAGTAGATATAGAATAGCAATATTCATTAGTTAAAGTTTTTTTTTATTACTAGAAGAGGTGATGGGAAGTGGGCATATACATATTGTTATATGCTCTTCGATGAATGCCTTTGCTGGTTTGGATGTCTGCCACTCTTGAGATGCCATCGTTGCTTTGGATGAGACGAACTATTCGTCCCAAGAGCCACATCCTATGCGGCGATGTCTTGTCCTTGATGATCACCATGATGCCGACCTGCAGCTGGCCTGAAGAAGACCTCCATTTGTATCGCTGTTGCAAAAGAGAGACGTTTTCGTTAGCGTATCTTTGCCAAAAATGTTGTTTCAATTTCTCGATGCGTTGGAAGCGTTGTAGACGCGTAATGTTGGCTTCTGTGATGTCGGGGTATGGTACCAAAGTGAGTGACCGACCAATAAGGAAGTGAGCAGGGGATAGGAAGGTCAAGTCTGATGGATCTGATGACATCGGAGTGAGGGGTCTAGAATTTAAAATAGACTCTATCTGCGCCAAACAAGTCATCATCTCTTCGAAGTTCAAGTGAGATAGACCAAAGATTCTGATAAAGTGAAATTTTACGGGTAAGCCACCGAAGTGTGGGGAATATACAGGGATAAATTTTACAGGATATTTATACCTTGGTTTTGTATATCATTACAACAATTGCTAATCATGTGATTAAAAGCTCCTACGAAAGACGTCTCGTTATCACAGTATATGTTCTGTGGCTTTCCCCGTCGAGCAATGAAGCTATCAAGGAAACATTCCTTTGTGATATCTGAGACCAGTTCCAGGTGCAAGGCTTTCACTGCGAATCAGATAAACACACAAATATAAGATTTTATTAGTCTGCTCCCACGTCCCTTTCGATTGACAATCATCACTGGCCCAGCATAGTCTACGCCAGTATTCAGGAATGGATATTCGAGATTTAGTCTGTTCGAAGCAGATCACTCATAATAGGCTGTGTGGTCTTAGCCCTTTGTTTAACCCAGCGAATGCATGAACCCACCACGCGTCTTGCTAGGTTCCTACCACCAAGCGGCCAGTATTGTTGTCGTATTTGTGAAAGTAATAAAAGAGGACTGGCATGTAGTGAAGTGTAATGTTGCTTTTCAAATATACGTTTTAGAACCTGACAAAAATTGTTAGAGTAATTTTCCCAAAATTTAGGGAAAAATCTCGTTGAAGTTGTATCATTACGCGTGCGCTTGTGTGCGTGTTGTCGAATGATTACATGGCTCGCGCACACATTCATTTTTATTTATTTTATTAATGATCCAAATAAACTAACATTCACATTTATAATGTAGTAGGATGAGAAAATTTGTATTTTGATGAAACTTGGCGCAAATGTAGATCATATCCTAGATTAAAACATAAGATTTTTTTATCCCGGGAAAACATAAATCCCTTGGAAACGCGGGTGAAACCGCGGGGCGAAAAACTAGTTAATTATAAAGAATTAATGAACTAAGAGCGGGATCATCAACGAACCAGTTCGCATAATTCGCAAAAATCGAGCGCTCTTCTTTAGACCTAGTTCGTTCGCGAACTACCCAAGACTACTGGGTAGCTAAACATAAACTAAACACAGTTTAGTAGTAAAGAAACATGGACACTATATTAAACAGTATCTAAACATTAAACAGCATCTAGCTATATAAACAAGACCCCTAGTTTTTATGAGGTAAATGTTAAAAAGTCATCCAAATATAATTAACGACCGTCAATATTACGGTAAAATCCGGTAAATACCTACCATATTTATAAAGTCAAAAACCCATTTCGAAATTCTCCTTGACTATTTTTAAGAATCGAACTCGGAACGAATGAGCCCGACTAAATAATTAACGTAATTACTAGACTATACCATCGAAGAATACCCTACTTATACAGTGTGTGTTTATTGGTATCCTATAACCTAAATTTTTTTTATGTTTGTTAATCCATTATTAATTTGAACGGACTGCAATGGCTAAATTTTTTTTTTTTTATTATTGTCTTATAAATTTTGCAATGTTTTTTTGTATTGGCTTATGTAAGTCGTAATAAAATAGGTATTTAACTTTTTTTGTAAAATATTCCTGTGAATTTCTTATAAAGGTGGGAAAAAACTGTTTCCATTTTTTTATTAATAACACAAAGGTCAGTAGTAAAATTTGGTTAACAAAAAAAAGAGAAAAAAGTACTGAATAGTTTTTAGTTCTATTTATATGTAATTATATGTAATACTTAGGTACTAGGTTTTTTCCGTGGTTTCAGTCACTATCCGGGATTATACGAGTATCTATTCCAGAACCTAAATAAACTATCCCAAATTTTATTGAGCTGAGTAACAAACATAGGTTATTATGAACTAGTTTTCCGCCCCGCAGTTTCACCTGCGTTCCCGAGGGATCTTATCTTTTCCCTGGATAAAAAGTATCCTATGTTTTATTCCAGGACATGTACCAAGTTTTATCCGTTCAGCCGCTTTTACGTGATTGAGCAACAAACATACAAACTTTCACATTTATAATATTATAACTGGTAAGATATACCTAATATCAGACATTATAATTATATTGTAAGAACAATAATCAAAAAATATTTTACTGTGCCTTTTAGACCACCCTACTCAATTCAAATATCATTCAATCATTTTTTTATGAACTGTCTTTCCATTCGTATTATTTCCTATTAGGTCCATTTTCTTTTCACAAGCACAAGGGTATGGGTCTACATAGTCGTCTATGGATATCAGCAATACCTGGGGGGTTTATTTTAACAAACACTCTGTATAACGCATCGCTTTAACGTATAACACAATATACGTATTGAGTAATAAAAAGCGCGAATGCATTCGCAGCGAGTCAGTGTGATCAGTGTAACCGAGGTAGTGCTATCATGAAGGCCTGTTTTATCTGTATATTCACCACCGTGTGTTTCGGAATTGTTTTAGGTATGTTTTTTTGATCAACTTTTTTTTTTTTTATAGTAACAGTGACTGACATTTAACTATTTTTTTGTACATTTTTTTTGTTTCTGGACAGGCTATAAGTATTGACCATACTGCCTCACTTTTTATTCATAAAACAATGATTTAAAAAAAGAAATAAATGTGCAGGTTATTTAAAAAATTGATAAGACCTGTATTAATATGTGGACTTTTTTTATCTTTACCTATGATAGTTTTTAGTAGATTTATCGATTTTTATTGATTTTAGTATATTTATAGATAGTCTTTAAACATTATTGTGGATAAAATGTAAATTTTATTTTACGTTGATAATAACAAATTAAGAATTAATTTATGTTTACACTTTTATTATTTAAAAGTCCATCTAAAAGAGAAGGTTGGAGTGGTATTAATCGCTCCTTCAACTTAAAAAAAAAACACAAAAATCTCTTTATGGAAACCCACAAAGAACGCGTATCTATTCCTTATAAGACTTTATCCTTAAAGATAAGTTTTATCTCACTTCACTGCCTTGATTTAACATCCAAGTACCTACAGTCAGATGTGAAATTGAGTAAGATGGTCCAAAAAAATAGGTCAAGTGCGAGTCGGACTCGCGCACCGAGGGTTCCGTACAAATTATGTAGTTTTTAGTATACTTTTGTTATAGCGGCAACAGAAATACATCATCTGTGAAAATTTCAACTGTCTAGCTATCACGGTTCATGAGATGCAGCTTGATGGATGACAGACAGACCAACGGACAGTAGAGTCTTAGTAGTTTCCGTTTTTACCCTTTGGGTACGGAACCCTAAAAATATAATATAATATAACGTTGCTGAGATTCTCGCCGTTTCTTCTCAGTTGAAGGCTGACTTCCGAACCGGCGTTGGTAGAAGCTGTTACCTACCTCGTGTAACCAAATCTGATAAATAATAGTGGCCAATACATAAATATTCATCCTAATAGAGAATAAAGATTTCGATAAAGATTTTTTAAAATTATACCCCCTAAAGCGTTCCCTCAGAAACGCGGGTGAAACCGCGGGGTACAGCTAGTTCTCTATATAAGTATGTATTTCAAAAGTAGTATAATATGTATTAGGTATATCAGTTAACTAGTTTCCAGACTTTGCTCAGTTTGAGATTTAAAAATGCAGGATCAAGACTATGAAAAAATAAATTCAAAATTTCAGAGTAGGTAGCTAATATTAAAAGATACCCAGGACGACAAATCCAACTTAAAATAGGTTTTGAAAATAACCATCTTTATCTAAGCATTGTGTACGTAGAATTTATTTAATTCCTCATTTAGATTACAATTAATTACTAAAGCGACTTAAATAATGCAAGGTTACTTAAAAGTAAAAACCAGTATTCAAGTCATCGTCGAACTAGGTCGACGATTAAACAAATAAATAGTTATGCAAATATAGTCTTGAGAAACAATAACTAAGTGCTCTGACGTCGCTCACACACAGATCATCGTGTGATGTCATAACTACGAACAGGATGTGGGTACAGTCAGCATCCAATAATCTTGGCACATATTTCAATGAATTTCTAACTCAAACTCAGTTTAGGCACTTATGAACGTTACAATTAACTCTACCACCAGTTCGGAATACACTTAAACTGAGAAGACTCCGGTAAGAAACGCAGCAAGGCTTTTTAGACGAGGCAAATGGACGTAAAAGGATATTTTGCCAGATTTCTAGAACTCACTTTTCCATCTGCGTTCCCAGTGTCCCAGGTGTAAATTAAGTTACCTGAGTATTCCAGGATTTATTATTTTACTTTTAGGAACATCTACAGCCGAATATCATTGATATAGTAGACATTCAAATAGTCATATGCCATTTAAAAATATCTAAAGATATATATTTAATACAAAGTAAAATAAATTTAAATAAATACAAAATATCAAAACTTAAAAGTAATTTGTTCAGAATCAGTAACAGAATTTCATTCAGTAATTTATCTTTTGAATATATTGATCTTTTTTGGTAATAATTGTTTTATGATTCTATAATTTTCTGAAAAAGATTGGATCGCAATAAAATTTGTTGTACACTTAATAAAATATTGCTTAGACTTTATTCTGACTGTATTCATCATAACTTTGCGATTAGCACGAAGTAAAATGGCTGACGTTTTATTAATATGTTTCCTTAAACACCTGTTGATAAATTATTAAAAAGTAAAAAAAAACAACTTTAATGCAATACCTCAAGAAATGAAGTTGATTAATATAAATGACTGTGTATTTCAATTGTATTTTGTTACGTTGCGAATACTGGCAGCATAAATTCGTAACAGGATTCGAACCCATACCTTCACCACAGTATTCGATGACTCTACCACGAGCTTTCTGCCCGGTTTCGCCGGTTGAATTAAAGAAATACCTATTGGACGCCTACGTTATTTGAGAAATCAGATGTGCAAAATTTCTTCTAACTTTATGTTTATGTTGTTTCAACTTGACACGAGCACTACGCTCCACAGGTCGTGAGTTCGATACCCACCCAGAACAGGCATTCGTGTGCATGAACAAAGTCTGGATGTAAAGTGTAGTATATCAGTTATTTTGTTTCCATTGCAAGCTCAGCTTAGCTTGGGATCAGATGGCCGTGCATGAAGAATGTCCCAGGATATTTATTATAATAGCTGTTCGCCGCCGTTTCCCGGGACAAAATATAGCCTATGTTCATCAAGGATAATGTAGCTTTGTAATGGTGAAAGATTTTTTCAAATCGGTCCAGTAGTTTCAGAGCCTATTCAATGCAAACAAACAAACAATCATATTAGTAGTATAGATGATTTTCAGACTAGTATACTGTGACTTTCTATTATAAAGAGGTAAAGTGTTGTGAGGTTGTAGGGGGTAACCTCTGGATCTACTGAACCGATTTCGTAAATTCTTTTACCGATAGAAAGCCACGTCTAGTGAGTGTCATAGGCCATATTTTGATCCCGGGAAAAGCTCCTACGGGAACGGGTGAAACCGCGGAGACAGCTAATATAAAGATTTTTTTATGTTTGTTTGTAATGGATAAACTCAAAAAATACTGAACCGATTTAAAGAATTCTTCCACCCATACAAAGCTACATTATCAGTGAGTAGCATGGGATATATTTTATTTTAATTCCCTCAGGAACGCGGGTGAAACCGCGGGCGGAAAGCTAGTTGCTAAAATAAAGATAAAGGCATCATGGTTATAAAATTGCACTTAAATCGTTTATCAAGTAGGTAGGAACATAAATAAAGTAATAAGTTACATTTTATTTGTAATTACTCCACTTAGACAGTCGGTTGTTACATCGTTAATCACAAAGTCGGTGTAGTTTCACCGTAACCATTCGATGTAATCAAATGATAACAATCTTAGGGTTGTCACTGAATTTAATATTATAATAATAGAAATATTTGTAATACTTTCTAGTCCTGATATTATAAATGTGAATAAATAAATAAAAATAAATAAATAAATATCCTCGGACATTTTTCACACACGGCTATCTGATCCCAAACTAAGCAGAGCTTGTACTATGGAAACCAGATGACTGATATAATACATAGACTACTTTTTTTGTAAATACATACTTAAATAGATAATTACACCCAGACTCAGGACAAACAGACATGTTCATGCACACAAATGTGTGTCCTGGATGGGAATCGAACCCACGACCTGCGTGATAGGTAGTGTCTTAACCAACCACGCCAACCGGCCTGTCAATGTTTGGATGTTTGTTCCTCAATCACTCATAAACGGTTGAAAGGATCTAGCTAGATGAAACTTGGCACACAGGGTAGATCATTATCCTGGAATAAATATAATATATTTTTACCCCAGAAAACTGTTATATTTATATGAAAACAAATACGTCAATCACAAAATGATAACTTTTAGTACAGTTCAGAATTTTCATACAAACTGCGCGGTTTCACGTGTCCGAGAGAGATCTTATCAATTACCGGCATAAAAAGTATCCTATATTTTATTCCAGGATATGATCTACTTGTGTGCCAAGGTTCATCAAAATCCGTCCAGTAACTTTCACATTAGAAATAGTAATAAATAAGATTCACTTTAAACAAGCATGTGCCAACCCTAATAGCCTAATCACATGCTGTATTAGTAAACAATGTCTGTCCGTCTGTCTGTCCGTCAATCGATACTCGAGACACCGACACCGACGCACTGGGAATCAAACAATGACTTATGATGCTCGACAATAATTACTAGAACTCAAAACAATAGTCCATTCAGTATTATTACTGGTTACTCGTAAAAAGTTTGTGTAATTGGTTCTTTCTCTGTACTTTTGTTCACTCTCTTTTATAATTATACTAGCTGCCCCCCGCGGTTTCACGTGGGATCTAGCGGTATACACATATATTTAAGGCGATGATAGCTCAGTGGTAAGTGACGTCGGATACCGCGGCGAAGGTCGTGGCTCCTACAATGAGCTTGAGCTTTCGGTGAAGGAAACCGTTGTAGTAGGTTTGTAGTAGGTACCCGACTGGCTGGCTACCACCCTCAAGTTGAAAATCTGTCGCCAAGCACGGTGTGTTCCGACAGCTGCACTTGAGAGCCAGTTCCCATCTAGGCTTTGTGTGCTTACCACCTTCGGCCACATCATCACTTACCACAGTGAGATTGTAGTCAAACACAAGCCTATCCGGAATAAAAAAATAAAAATAAAAAAACACAAAAAAAAACATATGAATCGGTCAAGCCGTTTCGGTTTTTTTTTTTGTATCACAAGTGACAACCCGGCATTCAGGTCACCTGGTGGTAGTGAATTCAGTTGCCTATAGACATTAGCAATGCCTATGTGCTATCGACCCTTGGAACTAAAGGCAACTGGCTCTCAAGTGAAACCGCCGGAATATACCAACAGGTGCTGGGCGACAGATTTCCTACTTGAGGGTAGAGGCCAGCCAGTCGAGTAGGTACTACAAAGTACCCTACAACCGTGCAAATCAACGCACATACAACTTAAAACTAATTAATAAATATTTTTTAATTTTTAAATTAACATTTTTTATAAGAAAACAGTGTGGCTTTAAAGTTTAAGTTAGTTTAAAAAATGGCGACCGTATTTTTTATACGGTGTCATTGATATCTAATAACGAAAGATAAACAATCGCAAGCAAAAGTTCTCTCAAAACTGTCTCAAATTGTATTGGGTAATACAAGTTATTTTTTTTTTAATTTTATTCCCAAAGCTAAGGTACAAAGGCAATAAAATTTTACGACTCATACCTGCTAGCCAAAATATAATTATCTTAAATGAGCACTAAGGCATGTTTACCGTCGGAGCGTTCGAATGCTACTAGATTAAAAGACCACCCATATGTTCGAGTGAGTAGACATTCGGTGAGGCCATTTTTTGTCGCTGATTGTGTATCTTTAGTTATTAGATCAAAGTACGGTGTGTAATAAGACTTATTTAACTCCACAGGGCAAGTAGGTTCACTCTGTCGACCGAACGAGAGGCTGCTATCATGTGGGTGCCCGAAGACCTGTCAGGAGCCCGCTCCTCAATGCGAGGGTGTGTGTAAGGAAGGCTGTTTCTGCAATGACGATGAAGTTAGGAACGCTACAGGACACTGCGTGAAGCTATCTGACTGTCCACCTGTAGGTAAGACGTTTTTTTTTCTTTACTGGCAATCGTCCTGTAGGACTTTCTGCCAATTTCATGTTAGTATTATTCTTCTTTTATATTATAGTCTCGTTATATTACATCTTTGATTATTAAAAAATATTACATTCACAGTATAGTTAGTCATCGTCCGTACAAGTTCGGTCAGGTTTTAGTGAAATTGGTTCCACTAAAACTTTACACAGATTTGAGACAACCTGAAAATTCATGATAACTACACGGTTTCATTTCATTTCACTTCACTTCACTGGTGCATTTTGATTAAACTTTATTTGACACAACCGATATTATAAAGAGGTAAAGTTTGTGAGTTTGTGACGTTGTAGGGGGTAATCCTTGGATCTACTGAACCGATTTTGATAATAATTTTACCAATAGGTAGCATATATTTAATTAATGTATTGTAAAATTGGTTTCATATCGTAATACTTAATTAAATTTAATAAATAAATAAAACATGAGTCCCATATTTAATCATATTTCCAGCAACACCATACAAACTTGAGTCATCAGAGCCGCGGTATAACAACGGACAGTGTCCAGAAAACGAAGAGTACAGGTTCTGCGAGCCCTGCAACAAGACCTGTGAGAATCCAAACCCGTTATGTCCAGCGCAGTGCGGCAGAGGTTGTTACTGCAAGGGAGAGCTGCTGAGGGACAAGGACGGAAGATGCGTCAAGTCAGACCAGTGCTCCAACGTTAGCAAAAAAAATGAGTACAGTAAGTAAACCGGCATTCAGTAAATTGCCGGCTCTTCTCAGCTAAAGAAAGGCGATGATAGCTCAGTGGTAGTGACGTCGGATACCGCGGCGAAGGTCGTGGGTTCGAATCCTACAATGAGCTTGAGCTTTCGGTGAAGGAAAACATCGTGAGGAAACCACAGCACGGTGATAGGGTACTCGGTAGTACCCGATTACCTGTACTGTACCACCCTCAAGTTGAAAATCTGTCGCCAAGCACCTATCGGTGTGTTACGACAGCTGCACTTGAGAGCCAGTTCCCATCTAGGATGTGTGTGCTTATCACCTTCGGCCACATCATCACTTACCATGGTGAGATTGTGGTAAAATACAAGCTTATCCAGAATAAAAAAAAAGAAACCTTCCTAACCGTGCATTAGAGTCATTATAATCTGACAATTCATAAGTGCCTGTGAAGGCCTTTTTGGATGAATAAACATTTCATTTCATTTCAAACTGAAAACAACAATAAACAAGGCGATAACTCAGTGGTAGAGACGTCGAATACCGCGGCGAAGGTCGTGGGTGGACCTACACTGAGCTTGAGTGGTAGGATACTTTGTAGTACCCGACTGGTTAGCTACCACCCTCAAATTGAAAATCTGTCGCCAAACACCTATCGGTGTGTCCCGCCAGTTGCGCTTGAGAGCTAGTTTCCTTCTAAGCTATGTGTGCTTACCATCTTACCACCTTAGGCCACATCATCACTTGGCTCGTTGAGGTTGCGGTCAAACACAAGCTTATCAATAGACTTTTGTAAGTTAAAATTGTCAGTCCAAAACTTTCAATGGCCGTTGAAAGATCGAACCTATGTAATAAATAACACATATAGAACTAATGCGCATTTTAAAAATAAAAATATTCCTAACCTTGTAACAATTACGTATTTGCGAATAAGTAATTGAAGCCTTACCCAATATTTGAATTCTGATAATGTTCAATTGATACAATGTATACGACACCAAATTACGAATTTTGGAGGTCACGCGGAAATAAAATAGATTACGCAGCAAATACTAGAGATAAAATTAATTATTGTTAACAAGAATATATACGTGAAGTACCTAATATAATATTTTACTTAGTATAAATAAACTAACACAAACAAACACGAATCATTGAACGGAAACTCTATGTCTGAGGTACAAAATTCAAATTCAATTGTTTCTAGTTTTTCTTTGCTGGCTATCATCCTTTTGGACATTTCTGCCAAATTCAAGTTATTACTATATTTTTTTTATATAATGTATATAATGTCACGTTTAAAAAATATCACATGCATAGTAAAGTGAGTCATCGTCCGTACAAGTTAAGGTCAGGTTTTAGGGAAATTGGTGTCCGTTCCACTAAAACTTTTCACAGACCTTTTGAGACCTAAAAATTCACGATACATGCATTCATTTAATTTTACTTCACACAAAACGCAACTTCACTTCGCAAGTTCCCGCAAAAAAGAAGTTTCTATAGTTTAACTGATGTTATATGGCCCATAGATAAAATAAAACTGGACGGAGTGAAAGTGAAACTCGAGGCACGAAGTACCCATAAGAGTGCGTATGTAAAATCTGTACAGCACTTATGACTATAAGGCCGGACTTACACTTGCAAGTTATTACGTAAGTTTTATGCAAGTTACTTGCAATTAAGTTACTTGCAAAACAATTTAAAGTATTAAGAAATTACGGTAAGCCACTTTCAAAGCGTGTTTACATTTGCAAATTTATCGTAAGTTACTTACGTGAGTAAAACTTGCAAGTGTATGTGCGGGGTTACCTCTATTGTCTGTCACTGTTGTCTTCTGTGACCGATCGCTGTACAGGTCTTTTTTTCTAGGCAAGTGTACTCGTCGCACTGCTAGGAACAAACACAAGCTAAACGAGGCATGAATATAGAATCTTATTTTAAAACGACTTAAAAAAAGGAGGAGGTTGTATGTATCTTTTTTTTCTTCCAGCAAACTACATAAAGCCCATTCCATACCAAATAACATGCAACCTGTACCAAGTATACAAGCACTGCGAGACCTGCGAAAGGACATGCAGTGACCCTAATCCTAAATGTCCTACAAACTGCAAGAGAGGTTGTTTCTGCAGCAATGGGTATGTCAAAGCTCCAAATGGTCAGTGCGTGAAATTAGAAAACTGTCCTAAAGGTTGGTATTCGTGAGTGTAGTGTCGTTTTTTAAACGAATCAGTATTAATCGATTATTTAGTTTGGTTTGCACAATTCCAGAATTATTAGCGACACTTAACAGAACTGTACTTTGAATATTATCTGACAGATTTGAATTGGATGAAAAATTTGTCACCGCCATTTTTTACATTGATGTGAATAACATAGACTCTAGTCTCTAATGATGATAGGATACTGGCCAGCAAGGTGTGACCAAGGTGTGACGTAATCAACTGACAGATATTGTACTGGTGACTTTTTGTTGATGACGTAGTGACGTCATCAACTAAAAGTCATGTACGTAGTGACGTACTGGCCAGAATGCTGGATCGAATTTAGAAACAGACCCACTGTCTATTAAAAGACACAATCTACTGCTTAGAAACCTTGTGATATGTTCAATTTTGCATTACTGTTGAATAGTACCTACATACTTTATGAAGCCTCTTCAAGTTGTCTATAACTTATATAATATGTTGTTTATAGTAAGCATTTCAATAATTCAAATTTATTATTTTTACCTATGGCAATTCAGTGCGCGACAATATGGATGTTGACTGAAATATTATCAAATCAACTTCTTTTTATGAAATGTCAAATCAAAACGATAGTTTACATCAAGTTTACATGGAGATTTGTATGAAATCCCTCTATGAATCTGTATTCGGCCTTGGTTGGGGGCTAGCAGCCTCTTTATATTAAAGTTCTACTAGATGGTGTAGCGACAGCTTTAAATATAAACTTGATTCTGTTGTAAAGGCAAATCTTTTGTGTGTCTTATCTTGCCAGTGACTAAGTCAGAGCTTTACCTACTTATTAAAACGCTATTTAACTATAACTAAAATACTTGAAATGGTCTAAATAACGTCACATTGTTTGACAAAACACCCTAACACTAACTCTTATTGCCTTGAACTTATTGCAGTTCAACTTTACCTATTAAGGCGATGATCTGGTAAGTGACGTTGGATACCGCGGCGAAGGTCGTGGGTTCGAATCCTACAATGAGCTTGAGCTTTCGGTGAAGGAAAACATCGTGGGGAAACCACAGCACGGTGGTAGGGTACTTTGTATTGTAGTACTGGACTGGCTTACCCACCCTCAAGAGTCAAGTGAAAATCTGTCGCCAAACACCTGTTGGTGTATTCCGGCAATTGCACTTGAGAGCCAGTTCGCCTTTAAGGCATTCTAATATGGTGTACAACACATTAGCAATCCCCTGGTATTGCCAATGTCTATAGGCGACGGTTGTCATTTACCATCAGGTGACCCGCCTGCCTCGTTGTCACTTGTGGCATGAAAAAGGAAAAAGAAAAAAACCTAATTGTTTTCTGTTAATTGTCCTTTGACATAAAGACGCTTCAGTTCAGGCCGAGTTAAATCACAATATCGGTAGCCTCAATCAACTGGAAGATGATCGATACATGTGACAACCAGTGTTTTGGTTAAAAGCGTTTTAAAGTATATAAGGATGTTATAAGATTGTTATCCTTCAGCACATTTCTATTCACAATGTTTTATGTAAAAACGCACAACACTTTGATCTGTAATTAAGGTTCTATTTATTTTTTAGTTTATGAAATATTTGAATAAAATCTTGATTTTTTCATTTCTTTTTCTTATTTTCCTCTTTTTTCTTATGTATCCATACACCTACATACAAATTGAAGTAAGAGCTGATCTTATGATATAATACAGTAGGTACGTGAGTTGAACATTGCTTCAATATGTAAGTAGTTCGACAAATTAAAAGAAATCCTTCTGTAGTGTAAAGAATTTAAATTGTTTTTCCATAACATTCATCAAATACAACAACTTAGAATGAACAGACTATAAATGAACTACTTGTATAATGAACTGATATGTATTTGGTATAACTATCTCTCAATATACGAGTTGAGTCAAACTTGAGAGGTGTCAAGGGACACCCGGATGGAATGAAGTTATATAAGTCGAGAGAGTATATATATAAATTAAAAAAAAACATTTCTATTTATATATTTAAATATAAATAGAAATGAAAAAAATATCTGGCTTGCTTTCTATAAGAGAGAGAGAGAGGGAGAGACAGACAGAGAAACATGCGCACGCCGCACAGCTTACAATAAAGTAACACTGACACTAAAAGTGTCGTGACAAATTTTCGTAAGAATTTTTTCCGTCTAGCCCCCTTTCACATCGCGCGTCATCACATTCCAATAAGTATTTACCTACCTCATTACTATCTGTTTTATAGCAGGCATAGTAATGGCGATGATAGCTCAGTGGTAGTGACGTCGGGTACCGCGGCGAAGGTCGTGGGTTCGAATCCTACAATGAGCTTGAGCTTGCGGTGAAGGAAAACACCGTGAGGAAACCATAGCACGGTGGTACAAGGTTTTCTTCACGTATTAATCTGTATAAGTATATAAAAGGCAATCGTTACTGACCGACTGATTTATCAACACAGCTCAAACCACTGAACGGATTGTGCTGAAATTCGGCACGCAGATAGTTATTATGACGTAGGTATCCGTTAAGAAAGGATATACCACAATTTACCCCCCATGGGGATGAAACAGGGGTCCAAAGGAGCGCAGGTGAAACCGCTGGCGGAAAGCTAGAATAATTTATATCAAAACCTTGTTTATCCGGTACCTCAGCTGAAGTAACATTAGGCGATGCTCAAGACCCGTCGGTG
The DNA here is from genome assembly GCA_951361185.1 of Ochropacha duplaris. NCBI lineage: Eukaryota > Metazoa > Arthropoda > Insecta > Lepidoptera > Drepanidae > Ochropacha > Ochropacha duplaris. Next base: position 10,104,197 of record OX592704.1, on the reverse strand, counting down.
GAGGACTGTGCGACAGACGAAGAGTACTTCTCGTGTGGCTGGTGCGAGCCAAGCTGCTCAGACCCCGCTCCCTCATGCCCGCTCAGGGTGTGCACCAGGGGCTGTCTGTGCCAGCCGCCTCTACTCAGGCATCACAGCGGCAACTGCGTTCAGGAGAAGGAATGCTTACCACGTAAATATCCTGGGACATTCTTCACACATGGCTACCTGATCCCAAACTAAGCAGAGCTTGTACTATGGAAACCAGATAACTGATATACTACTTTCAAATATATACTTATAGATTTTTTTTCACCCAGACTGAACAGACATGTTCATGCACACAAATGTTTGTCTTGGTTGGGAATCGAAGCACGACCAGTAGCGTAGTAGTCAGGGTCTCTAACCCCTACACCAACCGGTCAGTCAAAATAAAATAGTCAACTCAATTGAAAATGTTTTTCTAAGGCGATGGTACCTCAGTGGTAGTGACGTCGGATACCGCAGCGAAGGGGGTTCGAATCCTACAATGAGCTTGAGCTTGTGAAGGAAAACATGAGGAATCCACAGCACGGTGGTACCACCCTCAAGTAGAAAATCTGTCGCCAAGCATCTGTTGGTGTGTCGCAATTTGCACCTGAGAGCAAGAAGCATTGAAATAGGTCGAAAACACTTTGGCAATTCCTCTGGTATTGCTAATTTCTATAGGCGACGGTATCCACTTACCATCAGATGACCCGCCTGCCTTGTTGTCACTTGCAGTATAAAAAACAACTATACCCAAAAACACGACACCTACCTGTATTTTTTTTTACATATTTAATTAGTAAACGTCCCTTGTAAGAGACTCTTCAAGCCGTGTATGTGACGTTTTTTTAGGGTTCCGTATCCAAAGGGTAAAAACGGGACTCTATTATTAAGACTTCGCTGTCTGTCACCAGGATGTATCTCAAGAACCGCGATAGCTAGACAGTTGAAATTTTCACAGATGATGTATTTCTGTTGCCGCTATAACAACAAACACTAAAAACAAAATTAATATTTAAGGGCTCCTATACGACAAACGCGATTTTTAGCCATTTCACGGAACCCTTCGTGCGCGAGTCCGACTCGCACTTGGCCGGTTTTATTGTATTCTTCGCAAAAGTTTTTTAAGCTGTAACAATTTTTTTTTGGGTAAATTATAAATGTTATAAGGGGTTATCTCATATTATGAAGTACTGACTCTTATAAAAATAATAAAGTAATTTTTTTTATCGCGTTAATAGCTTTTCCTGATCAGTTTGATTTATCTAACAGATATTATGATTTGCTTTTTATAAACGACAAAAGCCTCAATCCGTCTCTGTACATGATGTAACCTATACCAAAGTAGACTTTAGATCTTCGGCTTATAATCCATTTTTCACTAAACCCGATGTTCGTGGAAAAAACTCAAGGATAGTACAATAGACAATCTTAGTCGCCGTCTATTATTTCAAACTCATCCATCAATTAGGTGTTATCTCTTTTTTTTAATATTTATTTCCAATGCAATTTCAGTTACGTCTGTTAACTGTATGTGGGTAGAATTTATCAATGGCATGCTAACAAATAACTCATTCATCATGCCCTTATAAACTAAACCTAGTGACATTAACCTTAAAGTGTAAATTTAAACAGTTATACAATTCATGTGTTATATCATATTGTGAATCAAAAATATTGTTTTTTTTTTATTCTGGATAGGCTTGTGTTTGACCACAATCTCACCATGGTAAGTGATGATGTGGCTAGATGGGAACTGGCTCTCAAGTGCAGTTGTCGGAACACACCGATAGGTGCTTGGTGACAGATTTTCAACTTGAGGGTGGTAGCCAGCCAGTCGGGTACTACAATACAAAGTACCCTACCACCGTGCTGTGGTTTCCTCACGATGTTTTCCTTCACCGAAAGCTTAAGCTCATTGTAGGATTCGAACCCACGACCTTGGTCGCGGTATCCGATGTCACTTACCACTGAGCTATCATCGCCTTCTTAGGTACCGCGAAAAGGGAAGATCTTCCACCGGGCTAGGAATCAATGCCCGGGGACTGCAGTCAAACATTTCTTGATGAGAACTCGTATATGTGGAAAGTGCTGAGAAAACTTTGCTAGCGCGATGTAGGAATTCCTGTGTCATATTTCATTACGTTGTGACGACGCGCTTCTATTACTTTTCGCTGACTCTACTCACATGAAGTGCTGTTACAGTATTCATTTGATCTGTGGCTGTCACTATAGCCGCTACACCTAGCTAACAGGTAACTCATATTATCAAGTAGCTGTCCCCGGTTTCAACCGCGGGGATCTTATATTTCCCGGGATAAAATTATTCTTGATTTTATTGCAGGATATGATCTACTTGTGAGCCGAGTTTCATCAAAATCCGTTCAGTAGTTTTTGCGTGAAAGAGTAGCAAACATCTTCACATACTAACCAACCAATCACAATTAAGAAAGATTTGGTCAGTTATTTTGAGTATGGTAATTGAACCTTGAACCCTAAAGAAGGAAATATAAACTTTTCTACTAATCTTTTTTTGTCAAACCCTACATGGGTGAAAAAGGGGTAAGAAATAACCATTCAGTAGTAGGCAAATCCCACGCGAAGGATAATGTAATTGATATAATATTTAATACATAGAGACAGAATGAAGTCAATATTATGTCGAACTGTCATAGAGAAGTAAAATAATTATGAGCTTGAGTCAAATCTGTGTCAGCAGCTGCCGATGCGTCAACTGCACTTAAGAGCCGATTCCCAATCTTACCATCAATCATCTCAATTACTCAATTACCACGGAAATTGAGGTCAAATTTTGAAAAGAATTCTTCTCAAAAGCAACCTTCCGAAAGAGTCTAAAAATGCATAAGGCCTATACATTTAATTAAATTTCCAGAAAAGTGTACGAATCCTGATGAAGTGTTCGGGTGTCGATATGGATGTGAGGCGCGGTGTGGGACAACCACTTGCCCAATGCGCATCCTCAAGTGTTCGCTTGGATGTCACTGCCGACTTGGACTACTGCGCGACGTCACTGGACTATGTGTCAAACCAACCGATTGTACTAATATCACACAGTATAACTTGTTATAAAATAAAGGGTATGTTCCGATATGCACTGCGAGCACTGTAAGGTGTGACGTCATTAATATAGTATACTGCGAACCGTTCCTTTATAGTTAGCTATACTGGTCACTGTTTAAAACGGAACGCAATCCAGTATCTGTCATCCATCCAAAAAAAAGTACTGCAATAAACACAATTTCTTAAAATTTTCCAAGTTTGTTTATATGGCCGGTATCTTTGAATAACAATATTTGTTAAATTTCTGGACGCTGTTGATCACATGATCAAAGCACTGAGAGCACCTTACCTCGAAAGTGCCAGTACTCACAGTACAAAAATGGCGACGATTTATGACGTCATATATTTCCCTGGCTGTGGCGGTATACTGTCAGTCCACACTTTTTTTTCGGACTTGTGACTTGGGGCCGCATATTTTTAATGCCGGCTAGAGGAACCATTGACTAAATATTATTTCATAGCCAGTCCAATGTAATCAAACCTTGGAACGTAAATTTTAACGTGTAAATTGAATGTATATCAATTTATCTATACAAGCCTACTTTCCTCAATACTATATTTTATGTTAAGTAATTTAATTAGTTTTATACAGCTATTTTTATTGTTTTAAATAGTCAATTTATATTCGGCGAAAGTCAATAGTTTGATTAATTACTAAAAACTTGATATTTGTGAAGGAATCCATAGCTTTAACACCATACCTTTGTAGTACTCGACTGGTTGGCTACCACCATCGAGTTGAAATCTGTCGCCAAGCACCTACGAATAAATAGAATTACTTATTCGTAGCCAAGCACCTATTGGTGTGTTACGGCAGTTAGTTAGTTAGGTACTTTAGTGCCTTCAAGACATTTTAAAGAGTTGACCGAGTTGACAATAACCCGTGTACCTAATGTTTCTTTTTCCTGCATTATTTATTTAAATAGATGTAAGTATTAAAAAATCTAACAAAGATACATTACTTTCATTGCAAGACACCTAACTTCCCAATATAACTTATAATTCTATAATTGAATTCATCTATAATAATAATTTATATTACATTATTAAAATCCAGTTAGGTATACTAAAATTATAAAAAGATTCTTTCCGGCGGGGAATCGAACCCCGGTCTCCCGCGTGACAGGCGGGGATACTTACCACTATACTACCGAAGACTTATGAAGTTGGTTAAAATATGTAATTATATCTGTAATATAAAAAGGACTATTTTTTTATATTGTTTATTTATGACCATAGGTAAAAAGTCTTTCAGTTTCATACATGTTCTTATGTTATAGTCACGTTGTATTGTCATTCACTGTAAAGTCTAGTCCTCGTCCGTACAAGTCCGGTCAGTTTTGAGTGAAATAGGGTATATTACTCTATATGAAAAAAAAAAACTAAAAATATATTAAATTGCTTAGGCAAAAAGCAGTCGGGAATATAAGTTTTAATTCATAAAATTACAAAATAGATTTTAAATTTAAATTCAAAGTTTTCAGTACAGACTTTTTGGCGGGAACATGCGAAGTGACGTTTTGAGTGAGTTTTATTTTCATTAAATTCGTGTATTTTGAGTTTTATTAAATAATTTCAGTGGTGTTTTGTCCAATTAAGTTTTCTTTTTTTTATGTCACAAGTGACAACGAGGCAGGCGGGTCACCTGATGGTAAGTGACAACCGTCGCCTGTAGACATTAGCAATACCAGGGGATTGCTAATGTGTTGTACACCTTATTACAATGCCTTAAAGGCGAACTGGCTCTCAAGTGCAATTGCCGGAACACACCAACAGGTGCTTGGCGACAGATTTTCAACTTGAGGGTGGTAGCCAGCTAGTCGAGTACTACAAAGTACCCTACCACCGTGCTGTGGTTTCCTCACGATGTTTTCCTTCACCGAAAGCTCAAGCTCATTGTAAGGATTCGAACCCACGACTTTCGCCGCGGTATCCGACGTCACTTACCACTGAGCTATCATCGCCTTAAAAGATCAATCTAAGTGCACGATTGAAGTGAAATGAAAGCGTGTATCTTGACTTTTCAAGTTGTCCCAAAAAGTCCGTGAAAAGTTTTAGTGGAACAACCACCAACAATATAAACGAGTTGAGTTCTCTGTGAGTAAGAGTTGAGTACTCTTCTTTTAAAATATGGTCAATATTTTAAAAGAAGAATATTAAAACTCAAGAAAATGTAGGTATGCGACTGAACTTACGGAAATGTTAGCAAGTTGGCATTAGGAATTTGTCGTTGCCATATTCTAACGCAGTTGTGTAGAGAGCCTGCTCCCAAGTAGCTATTATTAAAGATAAACTTCGAAACAGATTGTCCATCCACGCTGCCGAAAATTTTTTTTAAAAACCCCGATTTTTGTTGGGATTTCAGGATAGATTTGGGGAGAACCCGAGACAATAATTTTGGCAACACAACAACACTGTCTGTCACTGTCAATCATGCGATGCGTGATAGAAGCGCGAAGCGAAGCGAGTTGTTTACTCAGGAAAAACTATTTTATTCATTAAAATATAAGCCTACGTAACTAAACAATGAGTGAGAAACTTAAAGAACTCCGTGAACGTTCACAGAAACGAAAAAAATTGTTGGCACAAACTGTAAGCATTACAAAATATAACCTATAACATTATGGAATGTTGAAAACTAACTTTATTTTGCATTTAGCTAGGCGTATCAAGTGTGAGTGAGCTCAGGCATGCACTAGGCGCGACATTGGACGTGCCTGCGAAGAAGCAAGCAGTGCCTGAGGTGGGGAATGATGGCAGTGAGAAGCCGGTGACGAAAGATCAGCCAGATGGACTGGTTTATACTGATTCATCTACTTTCTTGAAGGTATGAAGGATTTGTATATTAGATAGATAGCCCAAAGTAATTATTAACAACTCCGTCGAAAATACTAAAGATTAACTACTAAGATTATTTGATCAACATTTGAAAATAAATTGTACTTCTAATTAAATCAAGTATAGTAATGAAAGATGTTTGATAGAAAAAAGGTGGAAGCAGTTTTTTATATACCATTGCCATATAAAATAATTTTAATGTCTGCTTAACTTATTCAAATTCTTATAAAATAACTAGGACTTATGCTATGTTAGAATGCCTGATACTAATATGGAGGAGCGAGGTGTTCGAGGAGGAAGATCTTCCGCCAGGCTAGGTCATAGTGCCTGGGGACCGCGGTCCAACTGTAGATGTTGGAATCTTGTATATATGCAGATCGCATAGAAAACTTCGTAAGCGTAGGTTATTGAAGCGCCATCTATCTAGGAGTCGTGCGAACTATATCTATGTGTAGATAGATGTCGCTACATCACTCCCCTCCAAGACCAGAGGTCGATATTGCTGCGTCATGCTACTGTAGCTTGCAAGTGCCAGTGCTGCTCACAGCAGTTCCCAAAAGTAGCCCCAGAACCACGGACAGATTTGAATTATTTTGTAAATCAGTGTGTTGTTTATCTTCAAACACCCTGACACTAGTGGAATTGAGTAAAAACACATTTGACGCTAATTAAACAAGAAGTAAAGTGAAGTGGCCTGTTTATGAGTAAATTGGAATAAATAATATTTTCTAAAACTTTAGAACCCCATGATAAAACCCTGTAAGTAATATTATGCTTTAGCTATAGATACAAGATCTATATATACGATGATATGAAGGAAACCTTTTTATTATTAGGTAAATAACAAAGTAGACAGCAACTGAATGTCAGCTGGTTTCAAACTTTCTACCAGTCAGGTGGTGTTACCTGGTTTCAAGATACATCTCATTCGCAGATAAATATAAATAAATAATAAATATCCTCGGACATTTGTTCACACACGGCTATCTGATCCCAAACTAAGCAGAGCTTGTACTATGGAAACCAGATGACTGATATACTACATATACTACATTTTTTTTTTGTAAATACATACTTAAATAGATAATTACACCCAGACTCAGGACAAACAGACATGTTCATGCACACAAATGTGTGTCCTGGATGGGAATCGAACCCACGACCTGCGGCGTGATAGGCAGTGTGTTAACCAACCACGCCAACCGGCCCGTCAAAAAAGATAATAGTGTTTTACTGAATCTCTGAACAATTCTGATGTCACACTCATATATATTTATTGATGGTAAGTGATGATGTGGCTGAAGGTGGTAAGCACACAAAGCCTATAAACTGGCTCTCAAGTGCAGCTGTCGGAACACACCGCTTTTATGTATGTTTGTACTGCCCCTGTGCCATCCCAGGAAAGTACTGCTCTTCTAGATAGAGCTGTGCTTACTAGACTTAGCCAAGTACAAGTACCTACACATTGTTTTTTTTTTTAGTGCTAATTACCATTTTTTTTAATGTACTGTTATTAGCTTGGTATTTTTTGTTTTAGTTTACTAGGTAGGTAACTAATGCGGGTTATAATTTTTTGTGTATAGTATTAGATTAAGAATAAAAATGGTAAACATTTGAAAAAAAAAGCCAATATAGTCAGATGGTCCAAAAATATTTAAAAAATGTAACCTTGCTGAGTTTCTTGCCGGTTCTTCTCAGTTGAAGGCTGACTTCCGACGTTGACTTTGAATCTTTCACTCTAAAAAATACCACTCCAGTGGCCTACTTGGAGAATGATATTGTGTAGTTTTCATCCTTTATTTTGTAAATTATTTATTTTCTATTTTATAACAGGGCACACAATCTTCAAACCCACACAACGACTACTGCCAGCACTTTGTAGACACTGGTCAGCGCCCGCAGAACTTTATTCGTGACGTGGGTCTCGCTGATCGATTTGAAGAGTACCCCAAGTTGAGAGAGCTAATTAAATTGAAAGATGACCTGATTTCGCAGACAGCAACACCTCCTATGTATTTGAAATGTGATTTAAAGGTACACTACTCTACTATCTATATTTACATTAAACCTGTTGGCCCGTAATTGGACAGCCGTCCCACTTAAACAATAATAACAATTGAATCAATAATTTACGCAAGCCAACTAATTAATGAAGCAAAAGATTTATTATTGTTGTTATTTTATATCTGATAATGACAAAAGGGGTTGAGAGTGTCTAAAAAAGTCTATTCCGCCAAAACAACACAAAGTTAAGGAGACAATGCAAATTGCAAGTACATCTGTTGCTAGTTCAATTCTTAAAGCCTGGGATCTATATTAGACTTTTTATCTAACTTAAGATTTTATAAGGAAAACATCATGAGGAATCCATGGTGGAGTAATGACTGGCTAGAACTCTCCAGCATTCTGGCAGCTTCTGCTTCTTCTTCGTCGTACGAGCGGTTTCCGCAATTGGGCGACGGAGTGCGCCCTTTTTGCGTCGGAGGGTGTTTGGCTGGGGTTACTCCAGCCATCCTATATCCTCAAGGAAGCCTGCCAGCGCCTTGACGTTGCCGACCGCCTCCCTGAGACTACCCGGGTTGCCCAGGTAGTTTGCCCGGCATTCGGCCACCCCACCGCATTCCAGCAGAACGTGGGCGGCTGTCTCTTCTGCCCTCATGCAAGCTCTGCATATGGGGCTGTCTGTGACACCTAGATTGAACAGATGTTTGTTAAAACTGCCGTGACCGGTTATGGCGCTAGTTACTAGTCGCAAGCGTGGCTTACTCAGTTGTAGGAGTGCTCTAGAGAGCCTTGTATTTAGGTTAGGCAAAGCTAGCTTGGCCTGCCTGCATTCCTCATGGTTGTTCCAGTAGTTTTGGTGATGGTGGCTTGTGCGTTCATTTATCCTACCTTTAAACCAGCTTTGTGGGAGAGGGAGAAAGGGTTCGGGTCCCATCGGTTTTGACTCCGATCCTCTCCTTGCCAGTGAGTCAGCTGCGTCATTGCCTCTGTCTCCACTGTGCCCTTTGATCCATTGTATGGTTATGTTATTGTGGATGCCTACCAAGTTTACGGCCTTCTGACACTCCACTACAAGACTAGATGTCACCACAGTACGATCCAGTGCTTGTAGTACTGATTTGCTGTCATTCTGGCAGCTGCGCTTAATAACAATGCTGCGAGTTTTGTGATTATCAACATCTTGACAATGAGCTTGAGCTTTCGGTGAAGGAAAACATCGTGAGGTACCCATAGCACGGTGGTAGGGTACTTTGTAGTACCCGACTGGCTGGCTACCACCCTCAAGTTGAAAATCTGTTGCCAAGCACCTACAGGTGTGTACCAACAACTGCATGTGAGAGCCAGTTCCCATCTAGGCTTTATGTGCTTACCACCATCGGCCACAAGCTTATCCAGAATATAAAAAAAAAGAAACATCTAAATAAAGCTCCATCACCATGTACAGTCATTTGAGCTGAAGTCAATGAACAACAAGTTCGACGTGCTCGTGGTGGAGCCGCCACTGGGCGCGGGCTGGCGCTGGCAGGACGTGCTGGCACTCGACCTGCACCACCTGGCACAGCCGCGCTCCTTCATCTTCCTCTGGTGTGGCACCAGTGAAGGTAAACTCGCACACACATACACACACACACATACACACACACACATACACACACATACACACACACACACATACACACACACATACATACACATACACACACACATACACACACACACACACACACACACACACACACACACACACACATAAGGCATCCCGCCGTCCCCCTGGTATTGCTAATGTCTATAGGCGAAAAAACTTAAAACACACACACATACGCACACAAACACACACACCCATGCAGGGTGATTGTGAAACCCCTATAATTGAATATATTGTCAGAAGAGACTTAAACCTAATTACAAATCTATTTATACACACTTTTTTTTTGTTGCTGGCAATCATCCTTTTAGGATATTTCTGTCAATGTCATTTTTTTTACAAAGTCTTTCAATCGCATACATTTTCTTCAGTTTTAATTTCTTCTTTTATGTTATAGTCACATTCTCAAACTCACTGTAATGTCCAGTCCTCGTCCATACATGTCCAGTCAGGCTTTAGTGAAATTGGCGGTTGTTCCACTAAAACATTCACGGACTTTTTGGGACAACCTGGAATGAAAACCTGAAACCTAAGTCACGATACACGCTTTCATTTCACTTCACTTGTGCACTTAGATTGATCATTATTGGATAAAACACCACCGAAATTATTCAATAAAACTCAAAATACACAAATTTAATGAAAATAAAACGAAAACGCAACGTCACTCTGCAAGTTCCCGCCAAAAAGTCTTATACACACTTATTGCTAAGTCAACAACATTCGTCAATGTAGCAGCGCGTAACATTATGTCGCGGTGCAACTGTCAATATCGTCACATACTAACAAGAAAGAAAGAAAGAAAATAAATTTATCTGTGGCAAAAAAAAAAAAAAAAACAAAATTTGATATGATACAAAACAAAATAAAAACTAATTTAAAAAAAACGATAAGAGCAAAAAAGACAGATACTTTCATTCGTTCCTAACTCCAGGGCTGGACATGGGCAGAGAGTGTCTAAAGAAGTGGGGCTTCCGTCGCTGTGAAGACATCTGCTGGATCAAGACCAACATCAAGAACCCTGGGCATTCCAAGAACCTAGAACACAATGCCGTCTTCCAGAGGACTAAGGAGCATTGCCTGATGGGCATCAAGGGAACAGTCAGGTATTTGCTGATTTTGTTGCAAACTCTAAACTATTTTCATATCTTTCTTACAAAAAATTGAAAAAGTACAGAAAATATGATGTAAATAATGATCCACAGTAGAAAAAAATATTGCAGTGTTGAGTTTCTTGCCGGAGTCATCACAGTTATGTTTATTCCGAACCGATTGTAGTTGTAATTGTAATGTTCATAAATGAGTTCTAATTTCAGTTAATTTAATATAATGAAGATATATTTTCAACTTTGTGACACATCTTTTAAGATTGTACATAAAGAAAGACAGATGTCTGTCTTTATATGTATATAAAAATCTCGTGTCACAATGTTTGTCCGAGCGAATTTCCGAAACTACTACTCCGATCTTGATGAAACTTGGATCATATCCTGAAATAAATCCTTATCCTTATCCTTTTGTCTTGGGAAAAAATAAGACCCTCGGGAATTTGGGTGAAACCGCGGTGGAGAGCTAGTATAGTATATAAAACAATAGTCCCGAATAGCAGAATCATTTTTAAAAAATTGGAAAAATCCAAGAAAAAAAAGTTAAGAAGAAAATTATTTTTGTCATACACAAACGACTTTATTGACAATGTCATCTCGAGATCGGATTGACTGATTGATTGATTGATTGATGTTTCGGGATATTTCAAAGCGCCTGGTTGACGCTACCCGTGACCAGAGGGCTGGCGAATACCTTGGCCAAAGAATAAGCATTGCCATACAGCGTGGCAATGCCGCCAGCATTCTGGGCACGCTACCAACTGGCAGCATTTTTGACCAGCTGTCTCTTTTTTAATTAGTTATTTTAATATATTATATTTATATATATTTTTTAATACTTAATCTCTTTTTGTTTTTTGTATATATTATTATATAGCTTAGTTAGTGTTTAAAATTATATGTGTATGTAAGTTTTGTATATTTAAGTAGTATAGTAATAAGTATGATATTTGATTAGCATTGACTGATGGTTTAGATTCACAATTGGACCCGGTAGGTGGCGCTGGTATCGCGTTCTATTGTTTGGGACCAGAACTAGTACATATATGATAAGTGACGATTAAAAATACTATATAGTTAGCTTCAATTTGTTGTCGCCAGGCGGTCAGTGGACGGAGACTTCATTCATGCGAACGTGGACATAGATCTGATCATATCCGAGGACCCAGAGTTCGGTAGTGCGGAGAAACCCATCGAGATCTTCCACATTATGGAACATTTTTGCTTGGGACGGAGAAGGTAATTTTTAAAGCTGAAATGCTTATTATTTTTCACATGTCAGAAGCACAGTTCTATTATCTAACTAGACGTCGCGAGTGTACTTCGCGTGTCAAAAAGCAGTCAATTTGTCTGCTTTCTATTTGTCTTCATTTAGTCCGCGATCGACCGTTATTGCCTTCGGACGTCAACCGACATCTAGAAAAATTACTGGTTGTTCCGTATTAAGTTGTAAAAACTGTACAGGAAAAGCCAAACCCAAATAATGGTAATATTTCCTGTAAATTGACACGTTAATTTACACCAAAAAGTGACACGGTCGGTCTTCATACAAATTGAGGTACTTGCGTTATCTAGTTAGATAATCGGTCTGTGGTCAGAAGTCTGATAAGAATGCAGATTGGTCACCTGATGGTAAGTGATTATCGTGGATAGAAGCAATCCTAGAGCTGACCTTTTACGTACAGCACAAATGCTACAATGTAGGTAGGTAAATGTTTGGCGACAGATTTTTAAATTGAGAGATAACTTGAAGAAACTCAAGCTCATTTTCAAATTCTGTCAACTCTAGACTGATTTGAAAAATAAAATTATAGCCCGTTCACGCTATAGAATCGAAAGAGCGTCCAATTACAAAATATATTTTACTAACGAATAATTATTTCTTTACGCAATTGGAACGAAGTTCCTTATCGCGCGTTGTGAAAGGGGGCTAGACGAAATACTAAAAAAAAAACATTATTCATACACCATTTTAACATAATATGCTCCCCCATTTCGACGAAAATAATTTACGTTAAAAAAATCCTGGAATACCATCAACAGCGCCATCTATTGTCAATCTGTTTAACTAACATGAAAACTTTTAGTTACATTGAAAAGGCGACATCTATCTACAATCGGTTTAACTAACATGACATTATAACTAAATATTTGCCTTTTAAATTATTGAATCATCAAACAAGCTCTTTTATTCATTGTTTTATTCCAGAATCCACCTATTCGGTCGCGATTCTACCATACGTCCAGGATGGGTGACCATAGGCCACGAACTTACCAACTCCAATTTCAACGCAGAACTTTATGCGTCTTACTTTAACGAAGGCAAAGAAAGCACGGGTTGTACTGAGAGGATAGAAGCCTTACGGCCTAAGAGTCCTCCAAATACCAGTAAAGGTACGAGGCCTCGGGGAAGAGGCGGGTTTAGAGGCCGTGGAAGAGGCCGCGGTGCACTATAAACATACCTTGCGAGAATCACAGAACAAATGAAAAAGGTAGAAAGAGCGTACAAAAACAAGTCTCTAATGAAGTGAAGCAACGTGCACAAAGTTGTGTGCCTGCACGTTACTTGCTTCGGACAGGAACACGATCGGCTTCCGTTACTCTGCTTCACTTTAAGTGCTCTGTCTACCTTTTTTATTTGGTCCGAGGTGAAAATATACTTTTTGCAATAAAACTAATATTGAGTGTACAGTGAAAAATTAATGTTACAAAGTGTAAATTTTATAGTAATTTCGTAGTTTCTGATGGTTTCTTCTACTAATCAACATTGAGGTTTAAGACAGGGTATATTATTGCCTTTAGTTTGAGCAGTGCTTTCTATGTTACCATGGTAACGTAAACAACAGTTATTTTGAGTGTGCATTAGTGCTGAGAAAATATTAGGACTTGTCCTACATAGTATATAAGAACAACTATAATTTCATGTATCAATTGACGGAATAAATACTATTATAAAGGCTCGAGTTTCATTCTTGTGAAGTTTTTTTTCTCATGGTAAGCTGTTACCGTGTGTTGACGAACTTGATGACTCCCATGCTGTATTCCCCAAGGAAAACCATGGTGGGAGCTCATTTTACAACCTGAGCGTCCGCAGTAGGAAACTTTACATCAGGGATTTTGATACCTACAATCGATGCATCTGCAAATGATATTATGCATAATAAATTCAGGACTATCTGATCCCAAACTAAACAGATATTGTGCTATGGAAACCAGATAACTGATATACTTAAATATTTAAAAACATGCTTAAATAGATAATTACCAAGTGGTACACTTATCCCTACTGGTAAGAATAAGTGCACGTTTTTGTAGAAGTTTTTTTACGTTTCAAGTGATAAAGTGACCATAGGTAAGGCAAGGCAAGCACACAAAGCCTAGAAGGAAACTCGCTCTCATGTGCAACTGTTCGAACACCGATAGGTGCTTGGCGATAGACTTTCAACTCAAGATGAATTCATTCACATAAAGCTCATTGTAGGATTCGAACCTACGAACTCCGCCGCGCTATCGGACGTCACTACCACTGAACTATTATCGCCTTTAAATAATTTATTTTGTTTTACTGATTCAAAAACAATATTCGACGTCAGCGTCATCATGATATAATAAAAATAATAATAAACTTTATTTGACGATACTTAAAAATAGTATTACATAAATGCATGAATAGTCAGCATTACATATCAATATCGTCAAGATAATCAGCATTGACAGTATCGAAAATATTCAGTCAAAGTCAAAACCATTTATTCAGTTTAGGTCCTAGAAGGGCACTTATGAAGGTCGAATTACAGAAGTTACCACCGGTTCGGAAGTCAGCCTTCAACTGAGAAGAACCGGCAAGAAACTCAGCAAGGTTACATTTTTTAAATATTTTTGGACCATCTGACTATATTGGCTTTTTTTTTCAAATGTTTAACAATTTTATTCTTAAACTAATACAAAAATACATAAAAAAATTATAACCCGCATTAGTTACCTACATTAGTATAGTATTGCTGATACAGATAGATAGTTTGAAGCTGGTTTCTATTAGGAACCATTGTTAGTGTTAGTCACCATTATCACCATCGAGTTTATTATCAAAATTGCAATTGTCTTCGTCATCTGCGTTTCATGAACATAATCAGTTAACTTCTTCATAGTATGAATCGTCATAACCATCATTGTTATCATAGGCATCATCAATCATCATCATGGCCTTTATTATCATCAAAATCTTCATTCATACACAGATTCATAGCTTGTCACAAACGTAAAAATGTCGGCAATGTCAGCAACGTCACCTCTGTCAGCATTATCACATTATACTAGGCCTATGTCAACCGATAGATATGGTAGAATGTTTAAGTCTTTGAAAAATTTGGATAATACTTACTGTGTGTGTTTGATGGGGCTGCAATAGGTGTTTTTTTAGGGCAAGACTACACATAAGTCTGTCATAAATTACCTACTGCTTGCGAAATGATGATTAAAGTGGTTGGGCATGAATGCAGTGACTGAGTGCGTTTTGCATGTTGCACCTCGTTCCTAACTTTGGATGACGATGGGTCTTTTTTAAGGTTCCGTACCCGAAGGTTAAAAACGGGAACCTATTACTAAGACTTCGCTGTCTGTCTGTCACCAGGCTGTATCTCAAGAACCGCGATAGCTAGACAGTTGAAATTTTCACAAATTATGTATTTCTGTTGCCGCTATAACAACAAATACTAAAAATAAAATAAATATTTAAGGGGGGCTCCCATACAACAAACGTGATTTTTTGCCGTTTTTACGGAACCCTTCGTGCGCGAGTCCGACTCGCACTTAGCCGGTGTTTTTACTTGATCGGTCCATCTTGTTGGTGATCGAACTCGTACTCTACCCCTTCACTACCTCCCTTCTGTGTTTCAGTTTCTAATCAGCATTTCCAGACTTTCATCGCCTCTAATAAACGTAAGCATCATAATCACGCCATCCGTCATACTAAGCAAATACAGACTGTGGTATCGAGAAGTTACAGTAGGTAGGTAGGTGACTTTCGCTTAACAAAAGCAGAGCAAAACGCTGTGTTAAATCAGTTTTAATGGATTCCATTCGCAAGACTCACGCCCTCCCTATTTTAGTTCATCTAGTTCAAATCCGTGTTACTTGCGGGTTTGTTTGTTCTTAATCTATAACAAAACAACATTCTTCGCATCTTTATAAGCAGCCTAAGCCTATATTTTTAAGTGATTAATAACAGGCTAAATCTTCGATGGTTTGACTAGACTTGTTCTCCGCTCTGAATATGTCAATATAACGAAGTTATAAAAATTAGCAGATCTTTTGTATGCAGCTTAGGACCTAAATATTTCTAGATATAATGCCACATAGTCCTACAAATTGAGTGGTACGTTTTCCCAGTCCTACACCTGGAAGTTATCGAATGTCAAACCATACATTTTCTAGGACAATTGTTTTTGCGAGTTTATTATCTAATTATCTTAACATTTCAATAAAAAAAAATACATACATGTTACATAAGATGTTACACCCCACCAAATTGACATACCTATTTAGCACCTGCGCACTTCATTAGATACCTATATCGAGAATGTTCACAGACTAACCTTTAAGGAGTTGTACCTTCCAGCACCAGCACTGCAACAAACATGAGATGATGACTACCAGACGGAGAGCTTTGATGAGTATTTTTCATTCATATGAATGAAAAATACTCTAAATTCTTTTAAAATTTGAGGGTTACCCTCGTTTTCCCTAGGATCACATCCTGACTTGGTGACAATTGGACCACTGCCAAAGTATACCTTTTCAAATGTTTTTTTTTTTTAAATAGGTTGATTATTGCGGAGAAATCGATGAACATACATTAAAAAAAACATACAGTCGAAGATATAACCTCCTCCTTTTCTGAAGTCATTTAAAAAGTAACCTAATTGTCCGTCTCTCTGCCAAAAACTACCTTATGAAACACTCGTTTATAATATTACTAGCTGTACCCACCGGTTCGGAAGTCAACCTTCACCTGAGAAGAACCGGCAAGAAACTCAACAAGGCGACATTTTTTAAATATTTTGGACCATCTTGATAAATACATAATATACTGCCTTGACCGCTGCTTGTGGAAATCTACTTTGGATATGTCCAAATACTCGTCTGGCAACTTCCCTTAGGAAGATCCTCAACGACACTCATTCATTGATGAAAGGGACTTCATCAGTGGTAGTGACGTCGGTTACCACGGCGAAGGTCGTGGGTTCGAATCCTACAATGAGCTTGAACTTTCGGTGAAGAAAACATCGTGAGGAAATCACAGCACGGCGGTAGGATACTTTGTAGTACCCGACTGGTTGGCTATCACCCTCAAGTTGAAAATCTGTCGCCAAGCAACTATTGGTGTGTTCCGACAGCTGCACTTGAGAGCCATCGCACTCGAGTACCTACCACGTTCGGCCACATCATCTCTTACCATGTTGAGATTGCGGTCAAACACAAAGTTATACTAAAGTAAAAAAAAACAACGGGTTGCCCTCCGGGAGTGCCGGCAGAAGTAAAAACTTGAACATGAACGTTGTGCATTTTTGAATATTTTGGAATGGTTAGGGAATAATTTAGCACGAATTGCTTTATTTATCAGTATAAACGTACCTACTATCATGTATGTGGTAAAATACAATATTCATTTATTGCGCTATCGTACACAAACATGACAATTTATATTACATTAGACCGCCGGCGCGGTAGAAATAGAGGGGATATCCTGACGCGAGTTTAACATTTTTTACCCATCCCAAAAAGTGCACAACGTCGCTACAGAAGTTTTCACTTCAAAAGCATCATCATCAAGACGAAGTCCCTTTGAAAGGGACTTATTGTTATCAAACATTTGTCACCAAATTTCGTGATAAAAAAAACACATCACAATATAAGCGGACGCGTACTACTTCTACGGATTATTTACATCAGCCGTTCTCTACAATGATCAGATCGGAATACAAAACAGATGATTAATATAACAATGAGCAATCTATTTAATGCGCAGATAGAAAAAGGAAAACCACAGAAATAATCGCAACTTTCACGTAATTTATTGGCTCATTATTGATTGAATCAGCCTAGTACTCACGTAGGGGTGGGTTCAATTTATTAAAACGTTTAAGATTGTTGCTAACCAAAAGGTTTTTATAGCAATTAGCATTGCCAATGTATTGTACACCTTATTACAATGCCTTAAA
Organism: Ochropacha duplaris; assembly: GCA_951361185.1. NCBI lineage: Eukaryota > Metazoa > Arthropoda > Insecta > Lepidoptera > Drepanidae > Ochropacha > Ochropacha duplaris. Next base: position 10,086,297 of record OX592704.1, on the reverse strand, counting down.
GGCTACTGGCTCTCAAGTGTAACTGCCGGAGCACAGCAACAGGTGCTTGGCGACAGATTTTTAACTTGAGTGATGTAGCCATCCAGTCGAGTACTACGAAGTACCCTACCTACCGCCGTGCATATCTTCAACAACTGTTCGAACAAAGACGATCGTACAATCTAAAATTGACAAATCAAGAACACAATCCTACTAATCTTACTATCCCACTAATATTATAAATGTGAAAGTTTGGATGGATGTATGTTTGTTACTCATTTACGCCAGCTGAATGTATGGATGAAATTTGACATGGAGATATATTTTAGTCTGGAATAGCACATAGGCTACTTTTTATCCGGGGAAAAGATAAGATCCCTCGGGAACGCGGGTGAAACCGCGCGGAACAGCTAGTAATACATATTTCCTTTTCGTATGTAATATACAAATTAATGGTTTTTGGATATTTCGGACCTATACAATGTTTCAGCGAGAAATACCTAGGGGCCATACACATAAATATTTTTTAGTTGCTGAGAATATAGATTTTGACAGACAGGCGGACAACTAAGTGATTCTGTAAGGATCCTTTTTGTCATTTTGAGGTACGAAACCCTGAAGATGACAAAATGAATCGAACTGCTTAATGTTAAAAAAAAACACGAATTCAATTCAGAGCATATCCGATATTGCAAATATTGCGAAATTAACTGACCTATTTTTATTTATGATACTTCGTACAAATAAATCCAATTACTTGGACTATAGCAGAGCTGCTACAAATTGTACAGTTCAAAGAAGGCACAAACGGCATATAATTGGAATAGTTTTAGGAGAAAGTGCAGAGTAAATAATCTATTAGGTTCAGACGCGGTTCAAAATCGAATTTTAGATCAGTTAACCGTAGTTAGTGTTATGGACGGACTGTCTTTTTATAAGTTATTTATTAGTTAAAATACTTATATAAAAATCGGTAATAAATATTTTAAATAGCAAAATAAACTTTATTCGTGTTATAAAAGTGCAATATCTAATAATAAATATTGTGATGAATTGTGACGATGAATTAGAAATTATTTTCACGCATTATGAAAAATTGAATTTGGATGGATTTTAGTTTTAATGTAAGTACCTACTTAGATACTTATGTATTTTACTTAGTCCATTCCTTAGATTCACCATCTATATGGATACCATGGATGTAGGAGATCTTCAATATAACTATTTTGAAAATTGTTTAAACTTTACTTTAGGAAGCAACTTTACCCATCAGGGATATTGAGTGATTAAATAAAATCAGCTTCTTTTAAACGATGGATTATATGGAGTTTTGTATGAAATACTTGTGACGTCATAAATATAGGTACACCATCAAAATATCTTCTTGTGTTTAGATTAGAAGTAGTATAAGTTTTTTATTTATTTATTTATTTTTGTACATACTTTTACTATAAATATAAAAAGACCCACAAAACAAGTATTTCTGATTTGACTGTGAGAGAAATGTGAGTATATGTATACTTATTGTGGGGTTTATATTATAGTCTATCCACTATCCCCAATCAGAAGGTTATCATTTTTAAATAAAACACTTGAATATAATCTAACTCTTGTAAATGTCTTTTCAACGAGACTGCCAAACGGTAACTGTTTGCAGTGCGCTACGTACGATGTGAGTTTAAACAATAAAAATGCTTGCTAAGCAATGTGACACGCCTAGGTACATATGTGTCCCAACACTTATATATGTATGTAGTTACTAGCTGTTCCGCGCGGTTTCACCCGCGTTCCTTATCTTATCTTTTCCCGGGATAAAAAGTAGCCTATGTGCTATTCCAGACTATAATCTATCTCCATGCCAAATTTCATCCAGATCCATTCTGCCGTTCTGGCGTAAATGAGTAACAAACATACATCCATCCAAACTTTCACATTTATAATATTAGTGGGATAAGTTAGTGTTTGATATGACGTCCTAGGTACGTGGAATTATTTTGCACGGTGGTAGGGTACTACGTGGTACCCGACTGGCTGGCTACCACCCTCAAGTTGAAAATCTGTGTTCCGGCAGTTGCACTTGAGAGCCAGTTGCCCTTGTCCTTAAGGCATTGTAATAAGGTGTACAACACATTGGCAGTCCCCCTGGTATTGCTAATGTCTATAGGCGACGGTAGTCACTTACCATCAGGTGACCCGCCTGCCTCCTGCCTTCGTCACTAGTGACATAAAAAAATATATTAATCGTTCAAGTTCAAAGATTTGTTATTTTCTCACAATCTTATCAGAGCGGCTTCTTTGATCTAATTTTTACTACTATTATACTTAATTATTATACAGTTATTACCTTATTAATAGCTACAATATAACAAAATACTGTCATATACAAGGAAGTTACCAAGCATACGACACAAGATAAAGTTTACATCGTAACATTTCATAGTGATTTCATCGCATTTAGTTTGCCTTTAAAATATAACACCTCTGTCTTGTTTGGAAAATAAATTACGAAGAATTAAACAATTTCGTTTATCGGTGAAATGATAAAGTGCCATAAACTTAGTCACAATGATTTTCCATGTAAGCTTATGAAATAGGAAATAGCTATCAAAACGCTCGTAAAATATTTATAATTTACACACTTTTGCTGTAGATACAAGATTGAATTGCGATCCCTGGATTTCTGTATTGTTGTTGTTGTTCTCAGCTAAAGAAACCTTTAGAGTCTAGATTTTCAAGTTTAACAAGACGCATATAAAATAACATTGAATTTCAATAAAGAGAAAAAAAAAATTAAAAAAAATATATAAAAAAAAACCAGCCAAGTGCGAGTCGGACTCGCGCACGAAGGGTAAAAATGCTAAAAAATCACGTTTGTTGTATGGGAGCCCCCCTTAAATATTTATTTTATTCTGTTTTTAGTATTTGTTGTTATAGCAGCAACAGAAATACATCAATAATAGGGTCCCGTTTATACCCTTTGGGTACGGAACCCTAAAAACCATATTAACTACATATTATGATATCACGATCTTATATCTTTTCTATAGTAATTGTAATAGTACCTGAGTTTTAGAGATCTAGAGCACTCAGGGATAATAAGAAGAATTTTCAAAATTGGATGGATAAATTCTGAGATTACCTCTTACAAACTTTACCTCTATATTAGTGTAGAGATTATATAGATAGAGTGTATAGATTTTAATGTAGGTATTTGAGGAATTGGTGGTCCCCCTCGTTGATCCGCGCCTGTCTGAGCATTTATCATAAGGCCATTTGCTCTAAGTGGCTCTAAGCATAATTTTCCCCTGTTTGTTATTTTACTTTCTATTTAAGTAAATTAATTACCAACGGTTTAGGAAACTAGGAAATGTTGTCAATAATTAGGGAAAAAAACTGCGAATCACCGTAGGGTTGTTTATAGATAGATAACACATGAATCGGCCAGATATCACCAAGATGATACACTTGAAATATCGCTGTTTTATTGACAAATTGCTTAAAGGTTGTCACACACGTTGCAAAAATAAAAAACTTGAGAGGTGTCAAGGGACACCCGGATGGAACGAAGTTATATAAGTCGAGAGAGTATATATATATACATATATGAGAGAGAGACAGACAGAGAAACATGCGCACGCCGCACAGCTTACAATAGCTTACTATAGCAAAAAGTGTCGGTGACAATTTTTCGTAAGAATATTTTTCGTCTAGCCCCCTTTCACAACGCGCGAATAATAGCATATTTATTTCCTCACAAAAACATAACAAAGAATTTATATAAGTACAACTAGCTTTCCGCCCCGTGTTTCGTTTCTCCACACAAACTTTGGACCCCCGTTTCATCCCCATTGGAAGTGAATTTTGGAATTGGAGTGAAAAAAAAAAAAAATTTAAATAATTTAATTGACTCTCCTACGCTCCTCTCTAATATACCCTTTGTAGCTCGTGCTCGTCTTCCAGTGCGCTCCTCACGTTCACCTCCACTTTTTGTTCCACCGAAATTACGTAAAAATTATACACGAAATTCTTCTTTTATTTTCCGTTCCACTAACAAATATAACCAAGAATTTACCAAGTTAGATCTGTTTAATTTATCAATTAATACACTTAAGCAGAAATTAATGTGTAATTTAGGTAACTCTTCTCCTTAATAACTGTCACGACTGTTCATTGTTTTTGTAATTTTTATTCCTACCAACCATGTTTATAACTCACGTTATTTGTTTTAATTTTATAAGTATTTGTTGGCACTATAGGTCTGTATCAAAGATAAGTTTTTGCAATTCATATTTATTTTTTCATGTATATTGACTGTTTGTTTGCCAAAAAAAATTAAAAAAAAAAAAAAAAAAAAAACCTTGATACGTCATAATAACTATCTGCGTGCCGAATTACAACACTAAGAATTTTGAATCGTGGCTGAGCTAGAAAAATGCTGTCCACCAAATTAGGAACGCTAAAGTAAAAAAAAACTGGTATGAACGTATATGTATAATATAATGACATCCAAACATATTTAACAATGACAAGTACGAGTATGACTTCGAAGAAATGAACACGAATGAGCAACAATTATACTATCGTTATTTACTCGGCGATGTTCGTGATTGGCGCGTGAAAAGTGGCGGCAGAATACCCATGTTGTGCGTAGCATCTGCTGATTCAGGGCCTTATTTCTAGTCCATGGCACATAAATTCCCTTTTTAATTTTTTTGGGTCTTGTGTGCCAGAACATTCCCTGAAAAGAAGAACTGCGCTATCAGTAAAAGTAACTCCCTCCCTCTTTCTAGACAGCTGAATTTGTGGATAAACATCAGGAATATGGTGGGCCCTAGTATTCTCCCTTGCAGAATACCGTTTAACAGGAAGATCTTCCACGATTTCGGCGCATTAGTATTTAATGTAACACACCACATTCCAGATTTTCAGTACGTTGTATACTTAGATTAATGATAGGTCTTCGCGCCACGACTATTTGGTAATCTAAGGTTGTGTAAGGCGATGATAGCTCAGTAGCCGTGACGTGGGATACCGCGGCGAAGGTCGTGGGTTCGAATCCTACAATGGGCTTGAGCTTTCGGTGAAGAAAAACATCGTGAGGAAACCATAGCACGGTGGTAGGGTACTTTGTAGTACCCGACTGGCTGGCTACCACCCTCAAGTTGAAAATCTTGTCGCCAAGCACCTATCGGTGTGTTCCGATAGCTACACTTGAGAGCCAGTTCCCATGTAAGCTTTGTGCTTACCACCTCGGCCACATCATCACTTATCATGGTGTGGTCAAACACAAGCTTATCAAGAATGAATTTAGAAAAACTTTCTCTTGAGTATCTGCAGATAATTGACGATAAAATATATTATTTTGTGCGCCGTGTGAAACACGCTTTATGGTTGCTTGTTATGATATCTGATAAATGCGATTACTAAACTGCATGTTGTATATAAATATTGGTGTAACGCTTCATGGCGTTAGTAAATTATTTTAGGTGTATAACTTATAGGAAATTAAGACCAAACTGAACAAAAAGGTATGGTTTTGTCTATATTTATAATACCGTTGTATCCAGGAAAAATAGTATTGAATTGGGCTATCTAACTCAAAGTCTTTATGTTTGGAATCAGCGCCTTCTCGTATACAATCTCTTCAGCTTTTAATGCATAAGTAATACGAGATATCAATGAAATCGAAAGATTTAAAGCCCCATACTTCTTCACGGGTATGTTTTATATTATCGTTTCCAAATAGCATTCCTTTCAATAAAGATTTTTAGTAGGTAATCTTATATTTTTAGACCAAACGAGTGAAATAATCTATCCCTTGGTCTGTCTGGTTTAGATGTATTTTAGATTAATTGAACTCTAAATTCATTATGACCATGAACGGGTCACATATGTCCTTCCATTTCTGATACAATTGAAGATTTGTGAAGATACTAGAACTCTTGCCGTAGAGGACCAATTCTTTGTCTTGAAGTGTAGACTCTCACAGATTACCGTAATATCGCTCAAAAGGCCTTTGTCTTTTGAATACTACAATGAGCTTGAGGTTTAGGGAAAACATAGTGATACCGCAGCATTATGGGCTATACTTACTTTGTTATATTATTATTATCCTCATTGTTTTAACCTTAAACGTTTCAGATGTTTTTCCGCATCTTCCTTTCTCTGTCAGCAGTGCTGGCATGCGTCAGCGCCCACGGGCGTGTGCTGAACCCTCCGTCTAGAGCATCCGCGTGGAGGTCAGGATTTAGCACCCCGGCCAACTATGACGATGACGGCCAGAACTGCGGCGGATTCTATCATCAACACAGTGTTAATGGTGGAAAGTAAGTTTTCTCATGTCAAAACTTTGAATGAATTGGGCGTACTTGGTTGGAGATCAACAGATAGTATGATTAATATGATTATTAATTAAACATTATAAATTACAATTCAATGCCTAGCCCAAAATATATTCTGGATGTCTGCTACTCAATCACCCGTCAACAGAATAACGGATGAAATTCCAGATGAAAGACATTTAATGTTTTCTCCCGGGAAACACCGTTAAGTTCAAGCTCAAACCTTTTCAAAAGTTTAAACAATTTATACGAACGTTTCAGATGTGGCATTTGCGGCGATCCTTACGACGCAGGTACCCCACGAGCGCACGAGCTCGGAGGTACCTATGGCCAGGGAGTCATCGTTGCCAACTACGAACCCGGCCAGCTGTTCACAGTTACCGTTGAGATAACAGCCCACCACCGCGGCTACTGGGAGTTCAAAATCTGCCCAGACCCAGACAACAACGAGCAGGAATGCTTCGACCAATACCCCGTAGAAATAGAAGAAGGAGGTTATCAATACTACCCTGACCAGAGCGCAAAATTCATTTTGAACTATCGCCTCCCAGCTGGACTTACATGTGAACACTGCGTATTGCAATGGAGGTACACTGCTGGCAATAACTGGGGTGACTGCCGTAATGGTACTCAGGGCCTTGGCTGCGGAGACCAAGAGCAATTCGGCGCTTGTTCAGACATTTCTATCCAGGCTGCTCAAACTTTCAGTGCCTTTGTGGACACTGCAAGCCAAGATGTTCCATCTCCGCTGTTCTATTACCTTACTCATGGTGTTTTTAATGAGCAGCAAGGTAAGGACGAGTAGACTTAGTTTAACTGTGACCTTGGCTTGTTTTTTGGTGATTTTAATAACTTCGCATGCATTTCTACTCGGTATTTTGCACTTACATGGCTTTAATATTTTTCTGGTGGCAAAGGCTTAGAAACACTTAATTGTTTCTAATATTGAATGTTATTAAAATATTGAGATTAGAATTTTTCTCTGTAATATTTGATTAAATTTTAGAAGAAGATGCTATCGTTGAATATCATTATCGTATTTTCGGCTATTTTAGTAGGTACTGAGAGTATTTTACGAAAACGTTAATATTATATGATTGAAAAAACGATGGTTTAAGAATTTAGTTCCACAAGAATTTCACTGGAGGCGCCCATTTGATTAGATATAAACAGTTTGCAAATGTTATTGTTTACCCAGTCTTCATAATAAATGACTTTTGAAATTTATATCAAATGTTGTTTATCATTTAACAAATGTGTGCCATGGTTTTAATAAAGTATTATTGTTATGTGTTATTTGGCTTTACTTTATCTGGGTGTTACTTATTTAGGTGTTGGGATTATACACTTTTTCTTTACCGTGCACCTTATTAAGAATAAGAATAAGAAATCATTTATTGGACAACACATTGGCATAATCGAAACACATTGCATGTTTATGTTTTGTAAGGATTATCAGAAAAATGTGTATATTTAGGAATGTGTTTATTTAAAAACGGAAGTGTTTCGATATTACTGATGACAAGATAATGTAGGTACACGATGGACTTTTTCTGAAGTGTTCATAAAATAAGAAATTGCTAATATATCACGAAGACACCAACTATAAGCTGCTAAAATTGCTCTTATTTGTAGTATAAAAATAATGGCAATAACTGATGCTACCTAAGATTCCCGTAACAAATGGGAAGCTTAGACAAAATATTATGAAAGTTAACCAGTTGGAACGTTTATTTATTATCTAATGTTAAACCTAAAACAATAGTTTAATTTACAATATCCTTATGTAATTTAGGTGATAGATCTTTTTATCCACTTTAAAAAAGAGTTAAGTTCCGACTGGCTGGCTACCACCCTCAAGTTGAAAATCTGTCGCCAAAACACCTATCGGTGTGTTCCGACAGCTGCCCTTGAGAGCCAGTTCCCATCTAGGCTTTGTGTGCTTACCATCTTCGGCTACATCATCACTTACCATGGTGAGATTGTGGTCAAACACAAGCCTATCCAGAATAAAAAAAAAAGTACAAATAAGACTTTAGTTGATAAGCCATTTACAACAAATGGTAAATAATCATCTTCTTCTTCTTCTCTTCCTTATCCCAAGCTAGGTGGGACCGCACCACATGTTTTCCTCTTCCACTCCGCTCTATCACTAGTCGTCTCAGTACTCACACCTTTCATATGCATATCATTGTTCACGCAGTCCATCCATATCTTCTTCTTTCTTGTTAAATAATCATCTATGATAATACACTAAAAATATACATTGGCTCAATATTGAGCCCTGTGGTACACCCAATTCAACTAAAGAACCATTAATAGATATTGTACTAATTTCCTACCTTTATTGTCGATTTATTAAGTGAGTTAGAATAAGATCATGAGCAGCTCTACAACATAAGAAATAGTCAAGCTTTAGAAGTAGTCTACGGTGGTCAACGTAGCCAAAGGCCTTATCTAGATCACAAAAAAAGCTAATTGCATCCTGTGAATACCGTGCCTTATATGTGGCACTTAATATATTTTGCTGCTGCATCAAATGAAATTGAAACAGGTGAAGATACCTAGTAATTTAAGGAACTGAGTTTAGCTAAAGAAAACCAGCTAAGAGCGAGTCGGACTCGCGCACCGAGGGTTCCATACAAACTTGTAGGTGTGTAAATAGTTTGTTCATAATGGGAGAAAAATCTGAAAATGTCTTTTTTTTTCTGATTTATGGTTTTCGGATTATTTTCTTTACTTGTACTACACTACATGACATTGCTTAATGCCACATTTCATGGTTCTAGGTCAACGGGAAGTACCCTATAACTTTTGTTTCACTTGAGAGCATCGAAACATACGTGTTTTTGTGGCATAATCACTACATAGTATAAAACAAAGTCGCTTGCGCTGTCTGTCCCTATGTATGCTTAAATCTTTAAAACTACGCAACGGATTTTGATGCGGTTTTTTTTTAATAGATAGAGTGATTCTTAAGGAAGGTTTATATGTATAATACATGCATAATATAGTAGCGAAACACTGATAAATTTAGAGGTTTCTAATGTGATGTCGTAATTAAGCATTTTTTTGCGCTTATATTGCAAACGCTGGCTGAACCCTACGAGATAGACCAAAATACTACAGTATTGTCCACCTTTAAAAGTTCAACAAAAAAGTCTACGATGGTATATGTCTATCTCTTAGAGATAACCCACCATAACCATTTTTTATCCTTTACTAAAAAGTGATTATTTACGAAGTGATTTTAAACAATACAATATTAATCCTTATCCAATTAAGTACCTCTAATAAATTGTACATTTATTATAGATCAATATGCTTTTTACAACATGTTATTTAAGTGAATATTTCCGAAGATATTACAAATTTAAAATGCAGGGACGTAGTTGTCTTGCGCGATATAACGTGTAGTCCACGCGGGCGAAGCCGCGGGCGGGTCGCTAGTTTTAATATAAAAATGTTTTCTCCGTAAGCGAATCTGTTATTCTTTGTGAGAAAATAAAGTTCTTAAACCACATAAACGGCCGTATCTTTTTTGTACGTTAACTTAGAAGTTTTCACAGCTTTAAGGGACGTATTTGAATATATCGCTCCAGTTTCAACTCGATACCTCCACGCGTTCCCGAGATAAATAGTCTTGACAGACAGACAGATGGACGGACGTACAGGCGGTAGGACAACATTTAGGCCCATTTTATTGCAAATATTGCTAATTATAACATAGCGTTTGTTTTTTTGATCTCGTTCGAGATAAGAATCAACATCCTTAGACTTTTCTATTATTTAGATAGATAGCTGTAATACAGAGCAATAAGAATAAATTTAAATTACTGTTCTGTGATTGCCATCTTATCACTATGTCTATCTCATTTTATAACGATAGCACCGTCGGATAATATTGTGGTCAAATATAAAAAATACAATATTTTCAACAGGTCTCCTACATCTCCTGTGGAAGGGGATGATGAAACCCTATCAGTTAATCCGAACGCCGACACGGTACAAGAACCAGATGAAGAAGAAAAGAAAGAATAACAAGAAGAAAACTAAACCTCACAGATGGAAAAAAGTAAGACAGTTTGAATCATAACTGATCTAGCTTTAAGGAAACGCTGGTGGCTACGTAGCATCGGAAAATGCAGACCAGGTAGAATGGTTAGTTGCTGGATTTGTCAGATTGGGTTCACGCGCATGTTAAGATTAGTTTTGTTGAATCCTGGATTACAAATAACTGGGGGTCTTCCGTCTAAAAAACTGTGTCATTAGGAAATACGAATTGGAAATTTTAAAAAGCGCAAATACTTCAAAAATCAACATTCGTTGAAAAATTTCAACGCGAATCTTGAAGTCTATTTTTGTAAGGTTATATCATCAATGCTTCTCTTACAGATGCCACAGTTCACATAATATAGAACGCAGATCAACTCGACTTCGGTCCGCATGCGGTACTGCTACAACTCATGGCCGACTTATTTCGTCACCAAAGAGTCAGCACAGTATTTCCAAGGAGTTACGGAGCGAAGGCTTGTGAACCGCTTGTTTACAACTCGAAGCTCATTGACACCTGGGTGCCGAGTTGATTTCAATGTCCAATCAGTCCAACGATCACTGAACATATAAATAATGATTGTAGCCTAGTTTTTGAACAAAATAAATAGAACTGGAGTTATTACGGTGGCGAGAGGATCAAGTGGGGATTACGGAAGCCTGGTGTCAAAAAGGACACTGTAAATGGGCGCAGTGATGAAGCGAGTTGATTGCTGTAGGCGACGCGACTCTATTATGGACGCCACAACTCCTCAAGACGAAACTGTGCTATGTACCGAGATGATACGTATATATGTTAACCTTTAGACTCTTACTCTAAGGGTGTGAAAAGAAGTATCAATAAACACAGTGAATTGGGAAAACATTAAAATATTAGAAATTCGGTAGTTAATGGCATCAATACAAAATATAATTAAGTTAGAGGGGCGTTTAGCCTTCAAGCTCAGAATAATTAATAGTACCTACATACTACTTCTGTAATTATAATTTTAGAACTTATAAAAAGTATTTATTAAATAAGCTTTAATTCTATCAAATTAAATAGTAGTTTAATAAAATAGAGGATATTGAACACTTAACAATAAAACGATTATTTTATTAAATATTATAACCTTCTGTATTGTTTCTATTTAAATAATAAGAAGCGGTTCGTTGAGAGAAAATAAGCACATTTTTAATACAAAAAAAAAACTTTTCCACTTTTACTTGTTTACACTTATCATGGTAAGTTTGTGGTAAAACACAAACCCATCAAAAGTTAACAAGAACATTGACACTCATATAATTTGAATATTAGAAATATGTATGTACCCACTTTTACCTCTACTCATCAAAAGAAACCAAAAATTAGTACAAGTTGTTTATAAAGTAACAGCAGATGATAATACTGTTATTTATAATTCTGAGATCGTATGGATTGTCATTTGTTACAAATAGGTACAATTAATATTTAGACAATTTTCTTAATGCTACTGTCGGTTGGCAACAGGCGCAACACGCTTCAATTTGTTTTGAGTTTGGCTAGGTACCGTTTTCTTTATATTTTTGGACCAAACAAGTAAAAAAAAAGAGTATTTGCTGAGTTTATTGCCGGCTCTTCTCAGCAAAAGCAACCTTCCGAACCTTTACATTAATCAAATTGAGGATTAAAAATACTTGTAATGAGTTTATTTAAGATATATTTGAGTTTGAGTTTGAAATATAAATAAATAAGCAATTTCTTGCGTCTTTGTGTTTATCAGAAATTGGCCTCACAATGGGCGCCGTCGGAGCCCGAAAGCTGCCGAAAGGAGCCGCTCCGAGCTTTTTGAATTCTAGAAAATTTTATCTCAAACTCCATTCTCTTTACGAGATCGATTTCTTGCTAACTGCGCGTGATATTGCATCACACATATAAAATAGTTTGTTACGTACGTACATACAGTACATCCTTTCGCATCTTTATAGATGCTTTAAATAATATCAGATACCTCGGCAAAGCTATATAATTTCACGTCGGCCACCATGTGATGCTCTACTCTACCTAAAATTTCTGTTAAATAATAAATAAATAAATATCCTGGGACATTTGTTCACACACGGCTATCTGATCCCAAACTAAGCAGAGCTTGTAATACGGAAACCAGATCACTGATATACTACATATACTTACAACTTGTTTTTGAAAATACTTAAATAGATAATTACACCCAGACTCAGGACAGACATGTTCATGCACACAAATGTCTGTCCTGGATGGGAATCGAACCCACGACCTGCGGCATAATAGGTAGTGTATTAACCACGGAGTAAAGAAGTATCTTTACTTCGTGGGATTAACCAACCACGCCAACAGGCAGCTAAGGTTTTTTTTAATACCACAAGCGACAACCAGGCAGGCGGGTCACCTGATGTGGCATTGTAAACTTTTTTTTACAATGCCTTAAAGGCAAAGACTTTTAACTTATACTAATAGACAGGACATTGCGAACAAAATCGTAATCCGATATTTATGTCCAGTGGACATAAGTCGCTCAGTCTAGTCTAGTCTATTCAAAGATAGATGACGTTACTGAGGCTTGGAATGGGATCACTGTTTTTCTATGACCTTTCTTCTGATAGCTCTATTGTATCTATCTTTACTTAAAGGCAAATATATCCCGCCAAGACTGTGTTTTTTTGGCTTACTTTCAAACAAACCACGATCACGGTTCTTTCTAACATTGAAGGGGAAACAAAAATAAGCTATTTATTTATTAAGTACCTTTAATAAAGATTAGGTTTATACTCATTCGGTACCCAGGTATCTAATCTGTTCGATAATCATTCTGAAAGTTATCAGATCAATAAAGGTTCAATAAATACTTTATTTTTCCTCTATCGAGTTCAACAGCACGTAGGATGTCAATGGGTGACGCCATTCTTCTTTTTTTTTTAAACTCGATATTGTTCTCTATGACTCTATTTTTTTATACAAAATTTGTCTACACACTCACTATAGTAAGTGATGGTGTGGTAAGCAATAATATTATAATGAAAAAAGGTGTAATGAGGAAATGTTGCCAGCCTGCTAGGAACTTTGCCGATTGGCAGCAGCGACAGCCTCGAGGAAGCTTTTTTTGAAAATTGAGTAAATTTGAGTCATCATGGAATACGAGTAAAACGTACGATAAGTGACAGGAAAATATGTAGATCCTTATTAGGGTTCGGGGGTAAAACCACCAATATGTTAGTAAGGTTAAACAATTAACTTCCTTCCGCTATGTAAGGTCAAGTACCCCGTGTGTAAGCTGAAATTAGGGGTCTCCTTAGTTGCCCCAGGGCCTTCACACCTGTAAATTCGGGCCTGGGAATACGCGATATCAAATGGTTTCGTATTAATTGGACGCGTGTAAAAGGTGCATGCATAGTAGTGTAAAATGAAAATGATGAGCTGTTCGGTTGTATAACTCCGAACAGTTTTTTCAGTTTCATGAGAAATTAAGTATGTATTGTTAATTCTTATCAAATCAATAAGTATTAATTTATAATTTGCAACAAAATTGATTACGAAAACTTTAATTTAAATTCAATAAATTGACGCTAAAGTCGCTTGAACATTAAAAATCTGTTGATAATTATACAGTTAAACATTTTTTTTAACTGGTTGACCATTACTTTATCCGGGCTAATTTCCGAAATTACTATTCCTCTCCTTTTTTGATGAAACTTGGCACACAGGTAGATCATATCCTGGACTGGATGGAACATACAACTATATAGGTTTTTTTTTATCGCCAAGGCAATTAAAAAAAACGTGCTAGGTAAGGTAGGAGATTAATATATTAAATTATTATAAGTATATAATGAAGTCGCTAGTTTTATTGTTAAACAAGGACTTCTTTCAAAAAATGAAAGGATTCGAACCCACGACGAATTATTTCGAGGTGGTAGGTAGGAAGAGACATAGCAAGTCTAACAAGGTGATAATTCTCCAAGAACGTAACCATAGCTCGTTTATTTTCCAAACACCGCCATCTATTGACACATAACGAAAGTTAATTGTTTTCATAAATAATAATTTGTGATTGTTAATTTTGTAACTATGAGCTCAACTATCCTCTACCCAAGTAGTTATTTATTGAATAGTAGTGGGCACGGCAGACATCCTGCCCTGAAATTAAAACAAAACTTAGACCCCGATACTAGAGCCACCTACCGGGTCCAATTGTGAATCTAAACCATCAGTCAATCAATCCGATCTCGAGATAGTATAGTAAGAAAGTCGTTCTTATTTAAGTATGAAAAAATAATTTTATTTCTTCATATTTATATTTTTCGTGAGTTTTTTCTATTTTATTCGGGAATCGGGGCGGAGCTCGGGCGGAGACAAAAACCACACGAAAATAATATCAGTAGCTGTCATTTAGGCGTTCCCGTAGAAAAATACCAATTTAGAATTATGCAACAATTTTTATGGGTTTTCTCCATTGATATCTAATAACTAAAGATAAACAATCCCAAGCAAAAGTTCTCTCAAAACTGTCTCAAATTGTGTTGGGTAATACTAGTTATTTTTTTTAAGGTTTTATTCACAAATATATTTATTAGATATCAAAGGTTTTCTTTTTATTTCTGATATCTGTGGTTATACCTATTTTTTTATATCACCCTGTTGTTGAGCGAACAAAATAAAAAAACCGGTCAAGTACGAGTCGGAATCGCGCACCGAGTGTTTCGTACAAATTTTGTAAACCTATTTTTAGTATTTGTTGTTAAAGCGGCCACAGAAATATAGCTGCGAAAATTTCAACTGTCTAGCTATCACAGTTCATGAGATGCAACCTGGTGACAGACAGACAGGCGGATAGCAGTCTTAGTATTAGGGTTTCCGTTTTTACCCTTTGGGTACGGAACCCTAAAATATACCTAGTTTCAATAATGATGTCATGCTCTGCTCTGTATACACTTACCGTATCATGTTAGGATATCCTGTTATTGGCTTTGGATTGTTTAGACAACCATTTTAAGCATATATTTCTTATATAGCTGTTGGATATCTTAAGAATTAAAATTAAAATAAAATAATTATTCGAATCGGTCAAGACAGTCAACTAGTACCTAAACGAGTTAAATTTTGTTTGTGAGTTTGTACGTAGGAGATAATCTCTCAAACTTCTGATCAGATTCTAAAATCAGGGGAAACGGCGAGGGATAGCTATACTTAAATAAAACGATAACTAAGTTAATTAGTAGTTTTTATTTACATAGTAACATGCGATCCTCTAATAACGATCTAACTAAAGCTCCATTGAGAAAACATGAGGCGCAACACAAAACAGTATCAAAAAAAAACCCGTTACGTAAGACACAGCACAAAAATTAGCTTAGACAGTAACACAATTTTTAAATTATTTGCGATACATTCCAATATAGATAATTGCAAGAAAAACGAGCTAGTGAACTCGCTGAAATTGTGAATAATAACTTTACCGTGTGAAGTAAAGTTGTGTTACTGTTTCAGCTTTTAAATTAACTGTGAAATAGGCTTATTATAAGCACTATATAGTCAATAGTAGCACAGAAGTGGTTTGGTGATGATAAATATATTTTAAAACACACTTTATATTAGGAAAACAAATTACAAAAGAGCGAACAATTTCGAATGTAATGTTTTTAAAGTAGAAACAATATTTAAACACAGTAAATCCGTATTAAGATATGTATTTGGTGTCAAAATTGCGTGTACACCAAATTTATTGTGCTAAAATATAACGCAGTTGTATAATTAACAAAGTTACAACAAAAACTCACATTACATCACATAATCATGGATTGACTCGACAATCATTGATATAATATAACTAATATCTGCACAACTAACTTCTATATTATAGGTATTTATAGCTAAAAAAAACTAAATAAATTACCCAGACAGTCCACCAAACCAATCATACAAACTATACAAGAAAAACTAAATAAAATGCACGAAATTTACATAGTTCTTTTATTTTATAAATATTGCTCATAACATAATGATTTAGTTCTTACACTTTTCGGATAAGCTTATGTTTGACCGCAATCTCACCATGTTAAGTGATGATGTGGCCGAAGGTGGTTAGCACACAAACCCTAGATGGAATCTCTCTCAAGTGCAGCTGTCGGAACACACCGATGGGTGCTTGGCAACAGATTCAACTTGAGGGTGATGGCCAGCCAGTCGGGTACTACAAAGTACCCTACCACCAACTCACGATGTTTTCCTTCACCTAAAGCTCAAGCTCATTGTAATTCGAACCCACGACCATGCCCTAAGCTATTATCGCATCAATAATTTATTTCAATTTTCATGTATTTTATGCATTCTTGTATTGTTGTGATAACAATATTTATAAAATAAAAAATCAAACATCACCTTTATGATAAAATTGACATCACAATCATTTTGATATCAACATATTAATAAATATCTCTCAGTCCAGATATACACAGACATCTTTAATTAAAACCGATTTTATCGAATTAATATTTCAACTTCTTTAATTATTTGATCAGTGAAACCTTACCTTAAATATTGTAGTTACATCATACTTTTGATGATTTTGAACCAATTATTATAACCTCGAATAAATACTAAACGCAGTATTCTTAGAAACCGCTATATTTAATAAATACCTATACCATTTCCAACACTCATATCTGTATAGATAATATAACTTCCTAATATCAATAAGTATTTTTATTTTTCAATATACACACATCATAATAAATGTTTGTAAGTACGGTATGCGCACGAGTTGATTGCCACCGAAAGGAGTGTTCACGGATTTCGTTTCGGAGTTACTCGGAGCTACTCGGAGCTGCTCGGGTGCACACCCGATTACAAATAGACCGCAATGATCTACCGAATTGAACTTTATCTACATTACAATACAGAATTTCATAGGAAATCGGTTAGGATATGAAGACGGGAGACTCAAACCCTACAGGCGTCAAAAACTTAACTCTCAGTAAACTGGGGACTTGTAGAGAGAGACACTGGGGAATATGCACGTGACTTCAAAATGGACGTTTTTTTTATGTTATTAATATTGTTACAAAAACATACTTACATAATTATTTTCAATTTTTTTCATGATTTAATAGCTAAATTTAATCATCAAAAAGTGTCTGTTTTTAAATTCCCTCGCAAACTTCCAAAACGCCCCATGAGCAAATCGTGACGTCACTTTGACACTCGATCACAGAGTTTGTAACCGCTACGCTTAAATTTATAAGTTTTCTGTGCTTTTCCTTGGTAATAAACAGATTTTAGTAACTTCGTGAACCATTGTTGACATCGAACTCGTCTAATCTCACATCACAAAATAAGCGCGCAATAATGGCCGCGTTTGAATCAACCGGAAATAATAGTGATTTTAATATATTTTTTTAGCTTAATTTTTAAGATTTTGGATGTATTACATTTTTTTTTGTAATAACCCGTAGAAACGTCCCCATTTAGTATGTATGAATAAGCTGATTGATCCACGTCAACCCCTATAGGGGTCCAAGACCTGGACACAAACACAAAGGTTATTAAGTTATGTTATCTTGTGCTAGACATTATGGATTTGACTAAATTATACAAAATGGTTACAGATAAATAATCTTACTACTATTAAAATGTGAAAGTTTGTTAGGATGTGAGATGTTTGTTACTCTATCACGCAAAAACTACAGAACGGATTTTGTAACTAGACACACATGTAGATCATATCCTTAAATAAAATATAGGATACGACCGCCGAGTACAAGTCCTTATAATAATATATTTACGAAACTACCGATTTTGATGAAAATTGGCAGAGGAATAGCTTAAAACCCGGAGGACGCTTGTATATTTAGTAGTTTTATATATAATTAAAATTTAATCAAAACTACATAACAAGACATCTTCTATCTACTACTATCCTAATTCGAAAAGAGGTCTAAGTAAGACTTTAAGGTCGATTTTTAGTTATCAATATTATGAACTATTTGGGAAAATCTCTGAGAGCGTCAAATATAAATCATCCTATACAATACTAGACAATTTACAACTGTATCTGCCAGCAAATAAGGTTGTAACTCGATTGTCAAGTATATACAATTTTTATATAAATATTTATTGGTAACTGAAATATATCGTTTATTGACCTTGTACTTTGGGTGCAGTTATTACTTTAAAATACAACGTCGTCGTGGGTTCGAATCCTACAATGAGCTTGAGCTTTCGATGAAGGAAAACATCGTGAGGTAACCATAGCACGGTGGTAGGGTACTTTGTAGTACACGACTGGCTGGCTACCACCTTCAAGTTGAAAATCTGTCGCTAAGCACCTATCGGTGCGACAGCTTCGACAGTTGCACTTGAGAGTCAGTTCCCATCTAGGCTTTGTGTGCTCACCTTCGGACACATCATCACTTACCATGGTGAGATTGTAATCGAACACAAGCTTATCCAGGATTTAAAAAAAGATGCAAATTCAAACTTTTTTCTAATCTAACTTTAGAAGAAGTTTTTTTATCGAAAATATGGGGTGGGATGGATTATATGTACCCCAAAGTACATAGTCACTCAATATAGCTTGCATTAAGGACTAGATTCAACCTAAACGCAAAACTAGTGCAGTTGCACTCAAGAAAATTTACCAAATTTTATCAAGAAGGCGTAAAATACCCATGTCATCTTAAGAATACATATTTTAAGAAATTTTTAAATGTTCTACGGAGTTGTGAAGTGGTAAACAACTTTACAGTTTAATACGATAGCAATAAAGATGTTTTAGCTGGAATTTTAACATTTTTATAAATGCATGTTTATCAACATTTTTAATTTCATGCTAACACTATGGTCTCTTCTAAATGTGAGACAAATCACTGAAATAAAAACCACTGGACACACGTAAATATCACATTATGAAAGAGCATAATAAGCATGTCAACTTGCACTTGAGAGCCAGTTCCTTCTGCGATATCATACAATTCCTTAAAAAAATCTATTTAGGTTTAAAGACATTCCGGATAGAAAGCGTATGTAAACTCGAATTACGCGGTGCATTTAAGATTCGCCTTTGACGGTCATTGAGGTGCGATCTCGCTCGTTAACTTCAATTAATTTTATTACCATGGTAACCGTTGCCATGGTGACTGTTTTTATAACTCAACCTCACAAAACGCTTTGGAATACCCGTTTCCATAGGGATCAAATAAAAAGTATAACACTCCCTATTAAAATGCAACGTTTTGTAAAAAAATCAAGCCAATCCATAGACTACTCGAGTTGTACAGCAGCTTGGCGAGGTGCAGCTTGGTGTATCTAGGCGAGTTCTATCCGCGAGTTGTGTGGCAGCACGCCACATTGCAGCTTGGCGAGGTGCAGCTTGGTGTGTCTAGTCGAGTTCTATCCGCGAGTTGTGTGGCAGCGTGCCACACTGCAGCTTGGCGAGGTGCAGCTTGGTGTATCTAGGCGAGTTCTATCCGCGAGTTGTGTGGCAGCGTGCCACACTGCAGCTTGGCGAGGTGCAGCTTGGTGTGTCTAGTCGAGTTGTGTGGCAGCGCGCCACACTGCAGCTTGGCGAGGTGCAGCTTGGTGTGTCTAGTCGAGTTCTATCCGCGAGTTGTGTGGCAGCGCGCCACACTGCAGCTTGGCGAGGTGTAACTTGGCGAGGGAGGCTCGCAGATCCTCCATGGTGATGGGTCGTACTGCGTCCACGTACTCGTCTTCGGAATCTGTCTCACATTTCTTTTGGCTCTGTAATTGGAAATTATATTATATTATTTCAAGAAATACCCAACATTTTTTGGTCGCCTTTTGCAACTTGTGCGTGCATCACGAGAAATCGAAAATTTATTGAATTAAAATTATTGCTGAGAAAAAGGCAAATATAATACAGTGGATTTCATTTATTACGACCTTGGTTGTAGCAACTAACCGTCTATAACGACGTTAAATCTAAGTCCCTTCAATTTAAAGCATACTTTAGTGCATAATGTGTTTTTAATGAATAATTTGTACAAATTCTTAGAAATCCCATGCAGATAATTACGACCGGAGTCGGCCGCCCAAAGACACAAAGAGCTTTCTTATCTTTTGTTTACATCCACACAGATGGTCTGCAACTGTGGTGACCCTTTCTTTTTGTTTATAGATATTAGCTAGGTAGGTAGATAAGCGTGTAGGTACGTTTCGGAGTTAAAATTGATGGTTCAGTTACAAATTGATATTCTGAGTAGCAACTGTGTTTAGTAAACTTTTGAATAAGTATGGCCTCTAGACGCACATTCACTGTTAAAGAAAAGGCGGAAATCATTATTTTTTTTTAAATGATTAAATATTGGTATTTATTAACAATACCGATGGAAGATATTATACATGTTTATTGTTTAAACAATTTCAATTAATACTGAATACAATTTGCATGCATACACTTTGTACTTTAATTCTTTTTTTTTTATTTATTTTATCCAAATTGAAAAATTGAAAAACCATGTACATGTCAGTATAACGACTTCCGGATATAACGACGAATTTACAGTGGTCATCGTCGTTATATCCGAAATCCACTGTATTTATAATATTAATGGTTTTAAATTATTTTTTTTAATTAAAAACTAGCTGTTTCCCCGCGGTTTCACACGCGTTCCCGTGTGGTCTTATCTTTTCCCGGGACAAAATACAGCCTATGTTCATCAGGGATAATGTAACTTTCTAATGGTGAAAGATTTTTTCAAATCGGTCCAGTAGTTTCAGAGCCTTTTCAATGCAAACAAACAATCAATTCCTCTTTATAATATTAGTATAGTCTGATATAGATAGAAAGAAAAGAAACAATATTTTATTCATGCGCGCCATCCGACGCAAACCAAATAGCAACAAAAAAGTATGATAAAAACGTAGTTTTCCTTTTTTTTAGCTACCGCCATAGAGGAAAGTAATATAATGGCAACACTGCTTTATACCTTTCATTTAACTATGATTTAAATAATAAAAATGCTCAGGTTGTAATGAAATGAATAATACAATTTCCCACTTTTTTTTAAATAAAGGAAGTGCAATACAAATTAAACACTATTGTTGGAAGTTTGCGCGTCGTATGTGCGTAAAAATATGGGTTAGGATGAACCTAATATGCAATGTGTATTTTCTCAACTTGTTCAAACATAATATGCGGATGTAAGACTAAAAATTATTGATAAAAATCGGAAAAAAAAGTTGATTATGTTAGCAATCTCAAAAACTAACGCACTTTAAATTTTTTTTTAAATGAAAATCTCACCTTTAGATTTTGACATTGTTTCTTTTTAAATAAACTATGTGTTTTCTTCAAAATAGTGTCATTAGAAAGACCACCTAGCTGACAAGATAAAAATAAATTACTATATCGAACAGAAACCTGGTACAAAACAACAAAACTATTAAAAATTTGTTTTATTTTTTATTTGTGATCCATATCTTTAAAACTGGGTCGTTGAGGTAGACTTTTTTGCATGTTTTATTAAATTTTGATTTAATCTACAAAATATCAATGTAATGATCAAATGTGCGGATGTAAGACGAAATATTATCGATAAAAATCGAAAAAAGAAGTTTCATAATCAACTTCTTTTTTTCGTTTGAACAAGTTAAGAAAATACACATTGTATAGATAGAAGATGTATCTTGAGAGGTACCTGTGTGTCGGTGTGGTCCCTTGCGAGTTCCTCCCGCGCCAGGTCTCGCACGCGGTACACTGCTGCCTGGCGACACAACTCGTGCAGGTCCGACCCTGAGAACCCCTCAGTGGCGCTCGCCAGCCGCGCGTAGTCGATCTGAACACAACATTACACATTTATCTCAAGTCTAGGAGCTGTCCCCCTTCCATGTTGCAATGCCAGCATTGAGAGAGGATTATTAATATGTACATATTTATACGCACGGCGCGTATATTCAAATTAAATTTCGAAAATATCTTTATTAAGTAAACACATTGTAAGTATTTTTACTCTAATGCACGGTTCGAAAGTTTGCTTTTGCTGAGAAGAGCCGGCAATAAACTCAGCAATTACTCTTTTTAAAAAAGCAACTTAGACTTATTACATTTAATTCTTAAAATTCGTAAATATCTACATATTAATAATCCTTCTTAAAACATTCAAACTTGGTGAATCAATGAAATAAAAACAAAGTGAATAAAAAACCCGGTCAAGTGCGAGTCAGACTCGCGCACCGAGGGATCCGTACAAATTTTGCATCTTATCTTTTCCCAGGATAAAAAATATCCTGTTTCGTTCCAGGATATGATCTACCTATGTGCTTAGTTTCATCAAAATCCGTTCAGCCGTTATTGAGTGATTGAGAACAAACATACAAACTTTCATATTTTTAATATTATTAGGAAGGATGCATCAGAAAATAAATTAAATTAATAAAAATAACATTATAATATGCATGGTGCGTTTGGCATACGCATACAAACATATGAAAAGGTTTATTTTAATACAGGTTTTGTGAATTCAGTGAGTGGTTTCCCCAAGTGTGGTTAAAGTAAGGTGCTCACATCATCAGCGGTGGGTTCAGGCTCCAGTATGAGATGCAGGATCCTCTCCCGCTGCGCGTCCGAAGGCATTGGCACGTGGAAGGTGGCCGGCATGCGACGCTGGATCGCCTTGTCCAGGTCCTGGGGACGGTTCGTTGCACCTGGACAAAAAGATACAAGTTAGGGAACCAGTGTCTACAATCTCTCTATGGTAAGTGATGATGTGGCCGAAGGTGGTAAGCTCACAAAGCCTAGATGGGAACTGGCTCTCATGTGCAACTGTCTGAACACACCGATAAGTGCTTGGTGACAGATTTTCAACTTGAGGGTGGTAGTGTATAAAACACCTAATAATGCTCGTAAGCAGCGAACACTTTTAGTAAAAGTCAACCATTTATGATTTTTTATTAGCAATTTAACAACAAAGAGTGGATCTTTTGATGATGTATATTTATGACGTCACAAGCAAGTATTTCATACAAACCTCCATATAAACAATCATTTTCACATTGACACTTTTACTAAGGTCATTTTTGTATATTTGATAGGTGTCCCGCCCACCTATCTCCCCCTTAAGTACTACTTACCGGACCTGTATATCATCACATATATTTTAAACTCTCATATTTAAGTTAAAAAATAAATAAATATCCTCGTACATTTGTTCACACACGGCTATCTGATCCCAAACTAAGCAGAGCTTGTAATATGGAAACCAGATCACTGATATACAATTTTTTTCTGTAAATACATAATTAAATAGATAATTACACCCAGACTCAGGACAAACAGACATGTTCATGCACACAAATGTATGGATGGGAATCGAACCCACGACCTGCGGCGTGATAGGTAGTGTGTTAACCAACTGTCCCGTTTAATCTAAGAAGATTACGTTTACTTAAGGTGCAGTTTTTGGTGTTTTTTTTTTATACTGGATAGGCTTGTGTTATTGACCACAATCTCACCATTGTAAGTGATGATGTGGCCGAAGATGGTAAGCACACAAAGCCTAGATGGGAACTGGCTCTCAAGTGCAGCTGTCGGAACACACCGATAGGTGTTTGGCGACAGATTTTCAACTTGAGGGTGGTAGCCAGCCAGTCGGGTACTACAAAGTACCCTACCACCGTGCTATGGTTTCCTCACGATGTTTTCTTTCACCGAAAGCTCAAGCTCATTGTAGGATTCGAACCCACGACCTTCGCCGCGGTATTCGACGTCACTTACCACTGAGCTATCATCGCCTTAAATCTAGTATATAGGAGAGTTACGTTGTGTTTACAGACCCATGATGATGACGGTGCAGGTGTTGTCGGTGATGAGACCGTCCCAGAGAGACATGAACTGCGTCTTCATCATGGCCGTTGCCTCGTGGTCGTGCGCCGTGCGCGTGCGCAGGAACGACTCGATCTCGTCTGTTAACACACACACACATACATACACACACATATACATACATACAACACTATTCGCTGGGGTCGCTCACTTCCCTACAATATGTGCGAGGGCGGTGGCTGCCACACGCGTCATACTTGTGAACAGGTGCTGCTTATGGGGGCTGGTCTGCTTGAGTTTGTTATTTACCTTAGTCTGTCATAATTAAATTATATTTATTATTATTTTGCCGCTTTAACACGCAAATATTATCAGTGAGACTAGATAAATAAATAATGATTAAATGTAATAGGTGTAAGTTGTTTATGAAAAGAGTAATTGCTGAGTTTATTGCCGGCTCTTCTCAGCAAAAGCAACCTTCCGAACCGAGCATTAGAGTCTGACTATTCATAAGTGCTTGTAAAGGCCTATTTGAATAAAAAACATTTTAATTTTAATTTTCATCTACGTTTTAGAGAATATATTAATATTAAAGGTCAATAATTTTATTTTAAACTAGCTGTCCCCGCGGTTTCAACCGTTCCCGTGATAAAAATATAGCCTATGACACTCGAAAAAAACGTGGCTTTCTATTGGTAAAAGAATTTTCAAAATAGGTTCAGTAGATCCAGAGATTACCCCCTACAACCTCACAAACTTTATCTCTTTATAATATTAGTTTTAAATAATATCATTAGCAAGTTAGCAACTGAATATTGATACAATTATTGATTCACTCTAATGATACAATCTTTCTTGTGTATCAATCAATCTTGCCGGCTCTTCTCAGCAAAGGCAACCTTCCAAACCGTGTATAAAGTGAGTTTGTAAAAGCCTATTTGAATAGTTTTTTTTATGTCACAAGTGACAACGAGGCAGGCGGATCACCTGATGGTAAGTGACTACCGTCGCCTATAGACATTAGCAATACCAGGGGGGAATGTGTAGTACACCTTATTACAATGCCCTGAAGGCAAACTGGGTCCCAAGTGCAATTGCCGGAACACACCAACAGGTGCTTGGCGACAGATTTAACTTGAGGGTGGTAGCCAGCCAGTCGAGTACTACAAAGTACCCTACCACCGTGCTATGGTTTCCTCACGATGTTTTCCTTCACCGAAAGCTCAAGCTCATTGTAGGATTCGAACCCACGTAATCGCCGCGGTATCCGACGTCACTACCACTGAGCTATCATCGCCTTAAAAACTTATTAGGAAGCTGCAGCTATGACATCTAAAGGTCCTGTGTATGTTTTGGTTTCAACTTTTTTTTTAATTCTGGATAAGCTTATGTTTGACCCCAAACTCACCATGGTAAGTGATGATGTGACCGAAGGTGGTAAGAACACAAAGACTAGATGGGAACTGGCTCTCAACTGCAGCTGTCGGAACACACCGATAATTGCTTGGCAAGGGTGGTAGCCAGCCAGTAGGGTACTACAAAGTACCCTACCACCGTGTTGAACAAATGAACTGACCTATGAACACAATGCAGGGCTGCAACTTAACAGCGAGGCTGAAGACAGCTGCTGCCAGCTTCTGCGTCTCCCCGTACCATTTGTCAGTCAGCAAGGAGACGTCCAAGTTGATGAAACTCATATTCGCCTCTTTAGCCGTCGCCTTCGCTATTAGGGTTTTACCACAACCTGGAATACGAGACATCATGACAAAGTTAGTTGTACACTTTTGGACAGGCGCGGTCCGAAGGGACAGGGGAAATGACCCTACCACCCACCGTGCTGTGGTTTCCTCACGATGTTTTCCTACACCGAAAGGTCAAGCTCATTATAGGATTCGAACCCCCGACCTTCGCCGCGGTTTCCGACGACACTACCACTGAGCTATCATCACCTCATTATTGGTAAAGTGATAAATATAATTTACCTGGTGGTCCATGAAGCAGTACACCCTTGGGTGGTTGTGTGAGCCTGCTATCAGCAAAGAGGTCCCGCTTTTGAATGGGAAGTATAACAGTCTCGCGAAGTTCCTGGATCAAGTTATCTAGGCCGGCTATGTCTTTCCAATTAACCTGCAATTGGTGATAGAGAATTCATGAGGATTAGAGATAAGGTTTATGATGAACACTGTTGAGGCATGGCAAATAAAACCGGCCAAATGCGAGTCGGACTCGCGCACGAAGGGTTCCGTAAAAAAGGCCAAAAAAATCATGATTGTTGTATGGCAGCCCCCCTTAAATATTTTTTTTATTTTAATTTTATTATTTATTATTAAAGTAAAAATACAACTGAGTATTTTGTGAATATTTCAATTCAAGTGCCTACCTATTGCCATTATTGATATCGAGCAAAAAAGGCCAAAAAATATCGTTTGTTGTATGGGAGCCCCCCTTAAATAGTTTTTAGTATTTCTTGTAATAGCGGCAACAGAAATACATAATTAATTAATAATTTGTGAAAATTTCAACTGTCTAGCTATCGCGGTTCTTGAGATACAGCCTGGTAACAGACAGACGGACGGATAGACGGACGGACAGCGAAGTCTTAGTAATAGGGTCCCGTTTTTACCCTTTGGGTACGGAACCCTAAAAATTATGCTGATAGATAAATATAATCTATATCTATCTAAATAAAACAGTCGGGTTAGTTACACCTTTTATAGCATACTAGTTTTCCTCCGCGGATTCGCCCACATTCCAGTGGGATCTTATCTTTTCCCGGGATAAAAATATAGCCTATGTTACTCAGGGATAATGTAGCTTTCGAACGACAAAAGAATATTTGAAATCGGTCCAGTACTTTTTAAGTTTATTCGTTACATACAAAAATAAAAATCTTCCTCTTTATAATATTAGTGTAGACTAGTGTGGAAGAACGGCTGAACGGTTTTTGATTAAACTTGGCACACAGGTAGATCATATCCTGAAATAAAACATAGGAACTTTTTTTATAGGATTATTTATGTGTAAGTTAGCTACCAATACGTTAATTATATTACTAGCTGTGCCCCTTGGTTTCACACGTGTTCCTTTAGGATGTTATCTCTTGCCGGGATAAAAGTGTCTCTATCTCTTAATCCAGGATATAATCTATTTGTGTGCCAATTTTCATCAAGATCGGTTTAGTAGTTCAGTAGTACGGTCGGCCAAGAAAGTGGTGTACCACCCTAAGGTTGAATGCCGCTTGCAGATTCATAGGTGATAAAGATTAGTTTCGCTTGCAGATCAATCTGACAACTTATGACAACGTCATTATTATGCATCTCTTTCAGTGATATCTTTTTAGTTTGAACCTTGTTGTAATTTTCGATGACTAGGAAACTAAATCAAAACTGGCCCACCACTTTCTTGGACGACCGTACATCGCGGACCAACGTCGTGACACGGAAATTTTATATGTACATATATTAAAATAAGGCTTACATTGGCTAGTTCATTCTGAGTAGATGAAATGACTCAACTCACATTAATCTCATCAGGAACCACCAGCTGTGATGCGATGATCATCTCATGGTCGGTCAGCTTGTCCAGTGCCAACGAGTGCTTCCCGCCGAAGCCCGCTCTGCAAGACACCCTTAACACATGCATGCTCTATACAGTGGCTGTTTCAAATCATTTATAATGAAAATAGCTACATTTGGGAAGCACTGTACAATTAGCGCCCGCTGATTTGGGGCTTCACTTTTTTTTCGTGTAGTACTCTTCGTAGTAAGAACTTTCACCAAGGCATTTGACGCGATTTTTCGAGAAAAAAAACCTAAAGTTTCTAACTAATTCATAAAAAAAATTACCACGAAGTGTACGGCCGCGGCGTTCACTTCTAACCTAATCAAGCCATGTTGATTCTGAATAGAAAAGATCTTTTAAATAAATTAAAAATACTTAGTTATTCATACGTGAATTAGTTAGAAATTTTTAAAAGGATTTTTTTCTCGAAAACTGTGCGTCATCGCGTTAAAAGCCTTGGTGAAAGTTCTAACTACGAAGAGTACTACACCAAAAAAAATGTGAAGGCCCAAATCAGCAGGCGCTATTGTACAGTGGAGCCTTACAATTTGCTACGATAAGATTTTAATGAAAACTATAGCTTGTTTTTTAAATAAGTCAAGTGTAATTTTACTTATTCTATGCTAAAAATAAAAAACAAAAACCGACTTCAAAACTGTAACCTATACCTATGTACATAAACTAAAAAGTAAAGAATAATATTTTAATTTCAAAGCAAGAGCCTTAAAGGACAATCAACAAAATTATTGATATTTATATATCTATTTAATATTTATAAACAGTTCTTTTTGGAGCCGGTGCCAGCCAAGAAGAAGGACAGTTTTGAACTGGACACGAAGTGTTCATACGAGAAAACGTCTTACGACACCTCTGCTTACGGTAATGTTCCTTAGGTCTGCGCCGTCGCTCCCCTACTTTTCGAAAGTTTGTTACAAAGGCAGAATTAAACTGTCCTTCTTCTTGGCTGGCACCGACTCCAAAAAGAACTGTTTATAAATATTAAATAGATATATAAATATCAATAATTTTGTTGATTTGACGTACTCTTGTGACGGTGTGACGTCATCTTGCAACACTCGCTCATAGCGGAGCGTTGCAAATTTACGTCACATGCGATCACGTGACTGTTAGCGGGACTCGATTTTATCGAAAGTTTAAATGCCTGTAAAATCAAAACTAATAGGTATTTCGGTGGTAGGGTACTTTGTAGTACCCGACTGGCTGGCTACCACCCTCAAGTTGAAAATCTGTCGCCAAACACCTATCGGTGTGTTCCGACAGCTGCACTTGAGCCATTCTAGGCTTTGTGTGCTTACCACCTTCGGCCACATCATCACTTACCATGGTGAGATTGTGAACAAACACAAGCCTATTGTGAACAAGGATTTTTGGATGACCATTCCATCTTCAAGGGTTCCATAGCACGGTGGTAGGGTCTTTCTTGGGAAATTAGGGGTTTCAAAGTCTGCACCACACGGTTCTCGATTGGGATAATCGGGACAATGACATTTACTTGAAAAATTTTGAAAACTGTGCGCGATTTGACGAGTTGTTTGACAGGTTAATGTTACGAGTCAACAGATTAAACACATGACATCACTTGCTAATTTAGTAGTTAACTGAACTATTTTACCACATTCACACACACAACTATACTAAGGTCATTACAATAATACCATCTAAATGTTAGAAATTCGAGGAACAGCCACTTATAGTCGGACAGTACATTAATTGTAACACAAACTATGATCAAACATAAAATATGAGCTTTGCATACATCAAACTTATGTCTCTTTTTGACTATGATCAGCAACAGTTCATACAAACATAAGAATCAGATTGAATTACTTTAAATTGGTATTAACATAAAATATAACTCAAATAGTATAAAACTTCAAACAATTTTCTATGATAATTGCTTACTCTAAATAATTTTAATAGCAATAAAATTTAATCAATATAACTTTAGGGGTCTAAAGTGGTACAGCCATCCCACTTGTATTATAGGCATGGCAAAAATTTTATAATAATAATGATAATTTTTAAATAAAAATGAATAAAGATTTTTTTTTATCTTATAAATATTATATGATATTTACTTCCTTTTTCAGGGGGTGTAGAAAAAAATAAAGAACCTACTACAATTTTGATTTTGACACAAAAAAGGATTTGTCATATTGGGAATCTTTATTTCTCTAACTGCAAATTTCAATGTAGATTTGATTTGATGATGACCAGATCTATTCTTCAGGATTATGTGGAATTACATGATAAGGTATTATTTAAAGCAATACCATGCTTGTACGTAACAAAAGGCTAGAAATACAAATCTGTTGTTAAAACGATCTCTGCACATATCAAGCTTGAAATAAATTTGAAATTCAAAACTATGGCAGGAACGTATGTTATGTATTATTATGACCACGATCAATAATCTACTTACTTGCGTAACTGTTCCCGCGCTCGCTCCTCAGCTTTCTTCCTGCTCTTGGATGTAGGATCTATTTGATTCACGAGCCATTTAATGGAGAAATATGTCACAGCCGAGACAAACGCAACGCGTATTGCCATTTGAAACACATCGTTTCGCGTAAATGCCGAGCCTTCCACCATCATGCCGTATGTGAAATGGATTTAGTATCACAAGTAAATAACGGGGCAGTTGGGAAAATGCCTGTACTTTTCAGGTTAAGTAAGAATCTGAAACGTAATAATCTCTTCACGATATTTCATTCGCCGTCATGCTTTAGTTTTTTGATCACAGACGAAATATTTTTTTAATATTTGATTTGACTGACATATTTTATTGTTTGTCTATTCCACATGGCACCACTTTATTCTTTAGTCCTTGGTTTAATACTCAAAGATCCTACATTATTTAATTTTATGCTACGTACGGCGACACTACGGGGTATCGGTGAACTTTTCTATTTTGGTCCCTTTCACACTCAATCGCCGAATCCTGAAGTGTGGCCGTAGCATTACAATATTTATTATTTAAAAATTTTGTTGTTGTTGTAAAAGATTTTGTTGAGTTTGTGAGTTGTTACCTGTGTGGGCATAAATATAGCACCGTCCTTTATTTAACCTTTGCTCATGAAACATCGGACCTAAATAATATTGTTAAAAGTTAAAACTATATTTTTTTACAAATTTCCATTTATTTGATGTTTCTTTTTTCATCGTGCATCGTGCATGGCCTTGGCGGGACGTACAGCAAGATGGATGGTAATTGGTATGTGTGTAAGGCCTTTTAATCAACGGTCAAATAAATATGGTATATTTTTAACCTCAAAGAAGTAGTGTTGTTTTCTTGTTTTCGTTCCAAAACATACATTTTATTCTAGAGAAAATATGAAAAAACCGAAACCTGTCAGGCGTCCACATGTAGATAACTCACGAAAAGCCATTAGGAAACAGAAAAGAAAAGAGAAAAAAGTGCATCGACAAGAGCATTATTTGAAAAAGAAAACTGATAAGAGTATCCAAGAAAAGCCTAAATACACTCCCGGTAACTCTCCCGGTAGATTTGTGAAGCGGCCTGCTGATATTTCTAACCCTAACATAGAAGCAAAGGTATAATTTTTTTTACCTGCGATTCCTGGAATATTTTGGGACTGCCGTCCCAATAGCTAGCCACCTACTATGATTCTATTAAACAATTATATCCGGGGGCTGGCCACAGGTCATGGATTTGATTCACACTCTGAATCGACATTTGTTGCATGGACTAGTCTAGTCTATTGTCCTGAGTTTAGGTGTCATATGATAGTGTTCTGTGGTCATATGCTTTATAAAAAATTTGATCTTTTTAAATTAATATTATAAAGAGGAAAGATTTGATTTTTCGTTTGTTACGATTTAACTAAAAAACTACTCAACCAATTAAAAAATGTCTTTCACCATTATTAAGCTACATTATCCCTGAGTAACATAGGCTATACTTTTATCCTGGGAAAAGATAAGATTCCACGGCAACACATGTGAAACTGCGGATGACACCTCTTAATATAAAAGATCTATTAACCTGTTGGTTCTGAAGTGGTATGGTCATCCCACTTAAACAATAAGATAACAATTGAATCAAAAATTCTGCGAGCCAACATATTAATTTATATAGATATATCAGTTACATATATTATATCTAGTTTCCATCCATAATATAAGCTCTGCTTAGCTTGACATCAGATGGCCATGGGTTAAGTTGGGCACAGGAAATTATAATCCCAGGAATCACAATTAAAGTTATAAATATTAATTATAATAATGTTTCAGAAGGAAAAACAAAAAGCCCCACAGTTAGCTCAAGACATCCTAAGCAAAGAACGCCAGAAAGAAAAAAATGCAGCCAACCGCCTCAAATTACAAATGGAGGAACAGAGACGGAAGGTGCTCGCCCGAGCCAACGAAGATGAGGACAAGGTCATCAAGAAATTAGAGAAACAGTTGGGACTCAACAAGTCTAAGAATAAAACAAAGAACTTTGCTGATGATGGGCTTGATTGTATCCTTTTTGATTGATTTTAATCACTTGAGTCCTGATACCTGGAACTTTATTTTTTAGGCAGGTAGATTTGGACAGCCATCCTATCGGCGATTCAATGGGTTAATAGAATGCTTGGATGCCATTCTGTGTTGATTCTTATCAAAATGTTTTGGATTGTTATTTTAGGTACTAAATAAAAAAAACAATTTTAGAATTTAATTTAGATATTAAAGAAACCTGAGTACAAACTGCAATAGTAATTCAATTCTTCTATTTTCAAAGTCAAGTCAAAGTCAAAACCATTTATTCAGTTTAGGCCCTAGAAGGGCACTTATGAAGGTTGAATTACAGAAGTTACCACCGGTTCGGAAGTCAGCCTTCAACTGAGAAGAACCGGCAAGAAACTCAGCAAGGTTACATTTTTTAAATATTTTTGGACCATCTGACTATATTGGCTTTTTTTTCAAATGTTTAACAATTTTATTCTTAAACTAATACAATTATTATATTCAAATAGTTACTACTTCTATTTAAATATCTATGGATGAATTCTTAATCAAACATTCAGACTTACTAGAAATATGTGATAGATCAACTACAGAACAAATTGTGGCTGCTGAAAAACATCTTGCTGAAGTTGAAGGTGATTCGGACTTTGAGGAAGATTTGGCTGTAATTACGGGCAAAGAAACAATGGATAAAGAAGTAAAAGATAATTCAGAAGAGAGTAATAGTGAAGAAGATGATATTGGGTCTGATGACGATGATGAAGATGGGGAGAGTGAAGTATTAGATGCTGAAATGAGTCAGGAAAGTGGTATGGATGAAGGAAGTGATTTTGGTGAAGAGAGTGATGATGAACCTGAAGGTAAGAAGTTTGAATAGTTATTTATTTATGCACACAGTTACAAGTTATTATTTTCAATATAATACAACATCATAAGCTGTACCTTTGTAAGATTGTTTTGCTTTAATAAAGATTTGCTCTAATTCTTATGTATGTGTGCTTGTCACTGAACTCCTAAACTGCAGGACAAACGGCAACCCGGTAGACGGAGCTGCAATCGGGGTCTAGGTTCTTATAGCAGTACAACATCTGCCAGGTCAGCTAGTTAATATATATTTTTTCATCCCATCTATTCGAAAAGGACGACTTGGTTCGCCTTTAAGTGTACCCAAAGGTGGTGATTTCTATAAGAAAGCGGGCAGTAATGAGTTTTTAATCCTCTTTATTTTATAAGTGCGCCGCAATTATCTTTGCCGCGCACTTATTGTATTTGGAACATCTTAGTGTTCAGCGCCAAAGAAATCGAACGCAAATATTTTTGGAACAAAGACTGGCTGGTACGACGGCCCATAGTCGCGCCGCTGAATAATAGCTGAATAATTATAATTAAAGAAGTGTGGTGTCGTTGGACACGGGGTTTTTTTTTGCAAGTACACCCAGTTACGAAGTACACTCAAAAGCGCCTTCTATTTTCTCATAGAGGGTGATGAAAAGTAGAGTGTACCACTCGGGTGCAAATATATTTTTGCCTCGGGCGACGTACTTTGAATCCCTCGCTACGTTCGATTCTATTAAAGAATCCCTCACTTCGTTCTGGATTCAAAAAAGCGCCCTCGCCGTAAAAATATTATGTTGCTCCTTTATGATACAATCTACTATTGTAACATTACAGAAAAACCAACGAAATCTCAAAAAGCTCCAAACAGTAAACTTAAAACTAAAGATACAGAGAAACCAAAAGAGCAAATGAAAAAACAAAGTAAAGCAAGTGAAGCTAAAACAAATAAAAACGAAAGAATAATACCAGTTGATGAATTGAGCAAAGTATTCAGTGATGATGAAGTATCACATCTCTCAGGCGATGATGATGACTTAGATGATGAAATTGGTGAAGATGATGTTGAAAAGAGTAAGAATGAAGAAAAACCTGATGTATGGGAAGATATTTATGGAAGAAAAAGAGATAAGGGGGGTAATATTATAAAGGTAATGTATAGAAAATATATGTGTAATTACCCTTTCTATGTATAGAAAATATATGTGTAATTACAATATGAAAATATTTAAAAAGGCCTTTGCAAGCATTTTATTGAATGTAATAGTCTAGTCTAGACACACGGTTCGGAAGGTTGCTTTTGCTGAGAAGAGCCTGAAATAAACTCAGCAATTACTATTTTCAAAAGCTACATAGACCTTTTAGACACAATAATTATTTATTTTGTCGCACTGATAATATCCTATCCTACTAATATTATAAATGTGAAAGTATGTTTGGATGTGAAGTTGTTTGTTAATCTTTCACGCAAATACTGTTGAACGAAACATCGTGAGGAAACCATAGCGTGGTGGTAGGGTACTTTGTAGTACCCAACTGGCTGGCTACCACCCTCAAGTTGAAAATCTGTCGCCAAGCACCTATCGGTGTTCTCCGACAGTTGTACCTTAGAGCCAGTTCCCATCTAGGCTTTGCGTGCTTACCACCTTTGGCCACATCATCACTTACCATAGTGAGATTAAAGTCAAACACAAGCTTATCCAGAATAAAAAAAACGGATTTTGATGAAACTTGGCACACAGGTAGATAATAACCTGGAATAGAATATAGGATACTTTTTAGCCCGGGAATAGACCAGCCCCCACAAGCAGAACCTGTTCACAAGTATAATGCATGCCATTAAGCAATGAAAAAAGAATTTTCCTTGCTTTCTTTCAGTAGCCTCTTACCGTTAAGTGGATCTGGCTGCTTATCACAGCCCTCTTCATTATATATTTAGGCTTTGACTATATCTAAAACTGCCTTTGGTGTGTTTTCAGGAAGAAAAAGGCGTTTATATCCCGCCACATTTAAGGAATAAAGATTCCGGCACTGATAAACAATTGGCGCAATTGAAACGGCAAATCAAAAGTAATTTTTTTTATACCACTAAGGTAGGAGGTTAAAGGTCGTAGCTCACTTACACGACTCCGCTCCCACCCGACAAATAAAATATCATTAAAATATGGGCTTCAGGACGTGCTCTTTAGATATACCTAGTTTATATTGGCAACATAAATGGGGAATATGCACGTGACTTCAAAATGGACGATATTTTTTTATGTAATTCATATTGTTACAAAAACATACCTACATAATTATTTTCAAAATTTTTCATGATTAATCATCATAAAGTGTCTTTTTTTAAATTCTCTCGCAAATTGCCAAAACGCCCCATGATTAAATCGTGAGTAATCGTGACGTCACTTAACACTCGACCACAGAGTTTGTAACCGCTACGCTATAATTTATAAGTTTTCTGTGCTTTTCCATGGTAATAAACTGATTTTAGTAACTTTGTGAACCAAACACTTCATTTTTGACATCGGATTCGTCTAATCTCACATCACAAAATAAGCGCGCCATAATGGCCGCGTTTGAATCCGGAAATGATAGTGATTTTAATTATTTTTTTTTAGCTTAATGGTTAAGATTTAGGATGTTATATATTTTTTTTGGTAATGCAATAACTCGTAGAAACGTTTAAAACAATAAAAAAATACGTGCATATTCGCCATTAGCAGACATCTCTCCGTCAGCGAGCTTACCGCCATCAGACTGCTCCGTAGTTGACTTTTAGTATAGGGCGGCGTTGGAGCAGAGTCTGAACCGGTTGTAACATTAAGGCGATAATAGCTCAGTGGTAGTGACGTCGGATACTGCGGCGAAGGTCGTGGGTTCGAATCCTACAATGAGCTTGAGCTTTCGGTGAAGGATAACATTGTGAGGAAACCACAGCACGGTGGTAGTACCCGACTGGCTAGCTATCGGTGTCCGACAGCTGCACTTGAGAGCCAGATCCCATCTAGGCTTTGTGTGCTTACCACTTTCGACCACATCATCACTTACCATGGTGAGATAGCTCGACCTTAATAGGAGCTAAGCTGGCATTGACTTTTTTTTTTAAATTTTCTTAATTGTTTAAAGGAAGAACTTACAGTCTAGAATACAATATTCTTGTAAGATAAACAACATAAAAAAACAAGGCCAATTACAAATCCTTCACCAATAGAAGTAGGTACATGGTTAAAGTAAAAAAAAAGAAGAACTATTACATGTTACAAACAAGATGACAATCAAAGCAAATTAAATTGAGCAAAAGTAAATTAAATTGAACAAAAGTGTTTTTTTAAACAAAACATTTAAGCTGAAATATTCCAACAATATATCAAGAACCGAAAAAATCCTTAGTCATTAGATTTCTTAT
The DNA here is from genome assembly GCA_951361185.1 of Ochropacha duplaris. Taxonomy (NCBI): domain Eukaryota; kingdom Metazoa; phylum Arthropoda; class Insecta; order Lepidoptera; family Drepanidae; genus Ochropacha; species Ochropacha duplaris. Next base: position 10,049,854 of record OX592704.1, on the reverse strand, counting down.
TGACGACGCACTATTATGGAATATATCTAACGCTTTATGCTTTTTTAGAAGGGTATTGACTAAGTTAGGGGTCCGATAAAAGAATTAGAAAGCACAATAGTAATAAAATTAAAAAGATAATCTTAACTTGGCTTAAATCATTTGACTATGATGATATTGAAAAAATGCTAATGGGTTTCTATTTCTGATGACACTCACACACACTCTCTCTTTCTCACACACACACACACACACACACACACACACACACACATACAAACATAAGTTCGGATATTTCTAAATTAAAATTTAAGGCTATAATTTTTTTTTACATAAATTAAATTTTGTTCCTATTGCTACTGACTGACTTCTGTAACACAAGTATATACCTAGCTCAGAAGTCAGGTACTTCATATAATCTGTGTACCTAAATTTTATGTGAATAAATAAATATTATATTTTTTTATATTTGCAGGTGTCCTAAACAAACTGGCGGGTACCAACCTGCACTGGGCCAGCACATCAATAGAGAGCCTGTACTCTAATAACAGCCGTAACTCGGTGAACACAACGCTCAGTTTGGTGTGGACGGACGCGACGGTGGGCGCGAGTGTAACTCCGGACAGGATGGTGTCCGAACACTCTGCACTTGTATCTGTTCTACATGCCAATGTTGCCACCGAGATCGGTAAATGATAATGAAAATGTTTTTTTTTTATTCTGGATAGGCTTGTGTTTGACCACAATCTCACCATGGTAAGTGATGATGTGGCCGAAGATGGTAAGCACACAAAGCCTAGATGGGAACTGGCTCTCAAATGGGGCTGTCGGAACACACCGATAGGTGTTTGGCGACTTTGGCGACAGATTTTCAACTTGAAGGTGGTAGCCAGCCAGTCGGGTACTACAAAGTACCCTACCACCGTGCTATGATTTCCTCACGATGTTTTCCTTCACCGAAAGCTCAAGCTCATTGTAGGATTCGATCCCACGACTTTCGCCGCGGTATTCGACGTCACTTACCACTGAGCTATCATCGCCTTAAAATCGTTTTTTATTCAAATAGGCCTTTACAAGCACTGATGAATAGTCTAGACTCTAATGCTCGGTTCGGAAGATTCCTTCTGCTGAGAAGAGCCTTCAATAAACTCAGCAATTACTCTTTTCAAAAAATAACTTACACCTATTACCTATTACACCGATCGAGATACATTTTTGTCGGGCCGCGGGTCGTAGGTTCGATTCCCATCCAGGACAGACATTTGTGTGCATCAACATGTCTGGGTGTGATTATCTATTTAAGTATGTATTTACAAAAAAAAAGTAGTATATGTATATAAGTTATCTGGTTTCCATATTACAAGCTCTGCTTAGTTTGGAATCAGATAGCCGTGTGTGAACAAATGTCCGAGGATATTTATTTATTTTTATTGCTTTCGGTGAAGGAAAACATCGTGAGGAAACCATAGCTCGGTGGTAGGGTACTTTGTAGTACCCGACTGGCTGGCTACCCTCGTCAAGCACCTATTAGTGTGTTCCGATAGCTGCACTTGAGAGCCTGTTCCCATCTAGGATTTGTGTGACCAACTTCGACCACATCATTTACCATGGTGAAATTGTGGTCAAACACAAGCTTATCCAGAATAAAAAAAAACAACGGGTTGCACTCCGGGAGTTCCGGCAGAAGTGAAAACTTGAACATGAACGTTGTGCATTTTTGAATATTTTGGAATGGTTAGGGAATAATTTAGCACGAATTGCTTTATTTAAAAATGTCAATTTTTATGACGTATTATAAGTTCGGTAGCTTTGACATTTATTTTTTGTCATAGACTTTGCTATCATTTTTGCTCTGAACAATGGCGTCTCTTTTCGAATATTAAAATTTCCGACAGATCTTTTGCACTTTTTAAAAATTAATTTCATTCTCAAAAATTAATGGAGCATAATTCTGAAGTAATAAAGTTAATTGAAAAGAATATTTGAACCTTATTCGAATCACATACATATTCCCTATTCCAGGTGCTCATTTCCTGCAGGAGTTAACAATGAAGTTTGACGAGATGATGAGAACACCCCAGACTGTTGGAGACAAGCGGTTGGACAACTTGGTTTCCTGTTTAGCACACTTGTACAGTTTTAAGGTATATTTATTATCCTCTCTTCGCTCTTGAGACATCCTTAGCTCGTCTATCCTGAAATAGGGAATATGCATGATTTCTTTCTATTCAATAGTTTACACCACTATAATATATGTAGTATAATATTATCAAATTACCGCGGCGAAGGTCGTGGGTTCGAATCCTACAATGAGCTTGAGCTTTCGGTGAACGAATACATCGTGAGGAAACCATAGCACGGTGGTAGGGTACTTTGTAGTACTCGACTGGCTGGCTACCACCCTCAAGTTGAAAATCTGTCGCCATGCACCCATCGGTGTGTTCCGACAGCTGCACTTGAGGGCCAGTTCCCATCTAGGCTTTGTGTGCTTACCATCTTCGGCCACATCATCACTTACCATGGTGAGATTGCGGTCAAAAACAAGGTTATACTAAAGTAAAAAATAGTTTAATTATAAGATTGTTAAACATTTGAAAAAATAAGCGAATATAGTCACACAGTCCAAAATAATAATAATGTTTATTTGGCACCTTAATACAGAAAACATAAACAAAAAAGTACATAAACAACATCATAATTTGTATGTTAACTTAAGGCAGAAAAGGGTTAGTTTTAGAGTAACAACTGATACCTAAACTAGGATAATTTATACCCTGTATGATAGGCACCAGCGCCCACCCTCGGATTTTAAAGTTTGTGATGTGAGTTAACAAGATTTATCAATCTTAATAAAATGTATGATTAAAACTATACAATGTTAAAAAAATATTTATAAAATGTGACCTTGCTGAGTTTCTTGCCGGTTCTTCAGTTGAAGGCTGACTTCGGAACCGGTTGTAATTTCTGTAGTTCGACCATCATAAGTGCCCTGCTAGGGCCTAAACTGAATAAACGGTTTTGACTTTGACTTTAGAAAGCACATTTTCCGTGGGAGAGCATATTATTTTAAATTTTCAAGGTCATCAATGCGAACTTGTCATTGACATAATCACCTTTATCCCCCAGTAATAAGGTTAATTTTGTAACAGATATACCACGCGTCGTTACTATACGACATACTAGGGCGTCTGGTAGACGAGTTGTCTGAGAAGAACATAGATTGTGTTCTGGTAGCGTTGCGCACCGTCGGAGGAGTGCTGAGGAAGGAAGATCCTGTCGCCCTGAAGAACTTTATCCACCACACACAGGGGAAGATAGCCACGTTCAATGAAAACGCTGAGGCTGGGTGAGTGGAATGGTGTTTTTAGGGTTCCATAGCCAAATGGCAAAAAACAGAACCCTTATAGATTCGTCATGTCTGTCTGTCTGTCCGTCCGTATGTCACAGCCACTTTTTTCCGAAACTATAAGAACTATACTGTTGAAACTTGGTAAGTAGATGTATTCTGAAAAAAAAACAATAAATATTGGGGTTCCCCATACTTAAAACTGAAACGAAAAAAAAAATTAAGTGATGATGCGGCCGAAGGTGGTAAGCACACAAAGCCTAGATGGTAACTGGCTCTCAAGTGTAGCTGTAGGAACACCTACAATACATTGGCAATCCCCCTTGTATTGCTAATGTCTATAGGCGTAGGTAGTCACTTAACATCAGGTGACCCGCCAGACTAAGCAGAACTTGTGCTATGGAAACCAAATAACTATGTAATATATTTAACTTAACTATATAAATGAAATGAAATATTTATTCATCCAAATAGGCCTTCACAGGCACTTATGAATAGTCAGACTCTAATGCTCGGTTCGGAAGGTTGCTTTTGCTGAGAAGAGCCGACAATTTCTCTTCTTAAAAACAACTTACATCTAATTACATTCATATAATTATTTATCCAGTCTCACTGACAATATTTGCGTGTTATGGCGGCAAAAATAGTAATGTATAGAATTTAATTATGACTGACTTAATAAACAAGATACTCAAGCAGCATACGGATATCATGTATAATTCTATCCAAGGTCTGAAAAAATTAATATTGCCAGTCAACGTAGTCACTTTCTTTTGTAATATAAATAAAATAAGACTTGGTTGAATAAATTAATGATTTGAAAAAAATAATATGTAAAAATATCATCCAGGTGGCCCTAAATATCTATCTTTTTTTTTACTTCAACATTTTATTTTTATTAGTACCTTTTCAATAAATCTAAAATTATTCAATACAAATGACAAAACTTTAATGTTTACAGATCCCGCATAAAGTTTCTTTTAGAAGTTCTAATGGCTGTAAAGAACAACAATTTAACTAAAATACCCAACTATGACCCCTCTTATACGGAACACTTGAAGAAAATGATCAGAGGGATTATCAGGAAAGGAAACTATTTGACTCCGCTGAATATAAGATTAGAAGACTTGTTGAAAGGTAATTAAAAAAACACTTTTCAGAAGTCTACCATCTCGTTCTTTTTTATGTGTAACATATTTCCTCTCGCTTTCCTGCAATCTTTTTTTAGTTCTGAATAAGCTTGTGTTTGACAACAATCTCACCATGGTAAATGATGATGTGGCCCATGGTGGTAAGCACACAAAGTCTAGATGGGAACTGATCATTGAGATCCATACATTACGACAGATTCTTGTAAGTTAATTCCATTGTCTATGATGTTATTATTTCAGCGGACGAAAGAGGCAAGTGGTGGATTGTGGGGTCTGCGTGGGAGGGTAATCGAATGTTAGAAGACAAACCGGCGGCTAAACCGTTGCCTAGCATAGACCAGAAGCTTCTAGAACTAGCCAGAAAACAACGCATGAATACAGACGTGAGACGGACCATATTCTGCGTCATTATGTCCGCTGAGGTAAGTTATTGACCACAGACCTATTATATTATCTTCTTTTTTTTATTCTGGATAAGTTTGTGTTTGACTACAATCTCACCATGGTAAGTGATGATGTGGCCGAAGGTGGTAAGCACACAAAGCCTAGACGGGAACTGGCTCTCAAGTTTAGCTGTCGGAACACACCGATAGGTGCTTGGCGATTGATTTTCGACTTGAGGGTGGTAGCCAGCCAGTCGGGTACTACAAAGTACCCTACCTGCTATGGTTTCTTCACTATGTTTTCCTTCACCGAAAGCTCAAGCTTATTTTAGGATTCGAACCCACGACCTTCGCCGCGGTATCCGACGTCACTACCACTGAGCTATCAGCGACAAAAAGCGTGTAAAAAGGCAGACAATTTGTCTGCTTTCTATTTGTCTTCATTTAGTCCGCGATCGACTGTTATTGCCTTCGGACGTCAACCGACATCTAGAAAAATGGTTGTCCCGTATTAAGTTGTAAAAACTGTACAGGAAAAGCCAAACCCAAATAATAGACACCAAAAAGTGACGTTATCTAGTTAGATAATAGGTATGAGTTATTGACATTATAAATAGAACAATCTTTATGGATTAGCTTTCGACTGTTTCACCCGCGTTCCCGACGATCATATCTTTTCCCGGGACAAAAGGTATCCTATGTCCTTCTCCGATGAGACATCTATCTGTATATAAAAAATTATAGACATGGGTAATTCAGCGAAAATTCTTGCGTTAACTCAGTAACTCAGGCGCAATTAGCTTAAACGGCTCATTGCATTAACTCAAAATTTGCGCCATGACGCAACAAAGATTATCTAGGTACAACTCCATTTACATTTCACGGAGTTGCAGTTTACTAAAATGATATTCTAATTTCCCGGTCTTGCGCTGTGCGTCAACGCATTTTGAAGTAGTCAGTTAACACATCCAGCGCGGTGAACTGAGTTGGCGCAATTGCGGGGAGCAGCGCTGTGTTACCCATCTCAAAAAAATGATTAAAAAAACTAGCTGTTCCGCGCGGTTTCACCCGCGTTCCCGAGGGATCTTATCTTTTCCCGGGATAAAAAAATTGCCTATGTGCTATTCCAGACTATAATCTATCTCCATGCCAAATTTCATCTAGATCCATTCAGCCGTTCTGGCCTAAATGAGAAACAAACATAGATCCATCCAAACTTTCACATTTATAATATTAGTAGTTTGTATAAAGGCCACCAACAGCCAGGTAGAGTGTGCATAATCTTTTTGACATTCTAGCAGATGTTTATTAACTTACAACTCTATTTGCAGGACTATATGGACGCTTTTGAGAAACTCCAGCACTTAGGTTTGAAAGGGCAACAAGAGAGGGAGATAGTACACGTCCTACTAGCGTGTTGTCTCCAGGAGAAGACTTACAATCCTTACTATGCCGTTTTAGGACAGAAGCTCTGCGATTTTGATCGTAAATACGTGGTTAGTAGAATTCATAATGTTTTACGTGAGCTGATTTTAAATTAGATTTTTTTATCTTTGTTACTTTTTTTGTATCACAAGTGACAGGCAGGTCGCCGGTCGGTAAGTGACTACAACTAACTAACCATACTAGCTATCCCCCTCGGTTTCACCCGCATTGCCGAGGGATATATAATAATAACACATAGGATACTTTCCAGGATATGATCTACCTGTGTGCCAAGTTTCATCAAAATCCGTTAAGCTGTTTCTGCGTTAAAGAGTAACAAACATCCATCCATCCATCACAGATGTGCAAAGTAAATAAATGTTTTTTTACCCAAAAACAGATGTGGAAAGTAAATAAATGTTATTTTTTTTTAAATAAGTGTCATTTTCGGGGGACAAATTAGGAAATTTAAATAAACAGTTTTGCAAACCGTACTGTGTCATATATATGTATATCAAATGAAAGGGCTCGTTATGAGGATATCAAATATATTAATAATATTCGTGTTATTATTGTAAAGTAAATAGTTATACCATTCTCCCCCCCCCCCCCCCCCTGATCTCCGAAACTACTGAGCCTGAATTTTTGAAAAAAAAAAACAAAATATAATTCATTGCTTGTAGATTACAGGAAAACCTATAACAATTCTATCAATTGAAAATGGAGTGGTAAACTCAATATATTATAATACTTAGGCGGAACCCTCTCCACGCGAGTTCAACTCGCACTTGGCCGGTTTCTTCTTACGTGACAAATTCTGCCTGTTCCCTCAACTGTAAGCCGCGTAAAAGAACTTTCCAAAAATTACATGAGGGTGGTAGCCAGCCAATTTTGAGTGGAAGCTTAATGTGTGATAATCTAAAGCTTTTTCGTTTCCCTTACAGTTATCAATACAATTCTCGGTATGGGACAAGATTAAAGATTTGGAGAACATTTCAAAGCAATCCATGACCAACTTGGCGCAGTTCCTCGTTCATCTGATCATGGAGAAGGGATTGCCTATCTCAGTATTAAAGGTAACTTTGGATTTGAAATCGAAACTGTAGTTCAAAAGATTTAAGGCGATGATAGCTCAGTGGTAGTGACGTCGGATACCGCGGCGAAGGTCGTGGCTTCGAATCCTACAATGAGCTTGAGCTTTCGGTGAAGGAATGGTGAGGAAACCATAGCACGGCGGTAGGGTACTTTGTTTAAATCTGGATAAGCTTGTGTTTGACCACAATCTCACCATGGTAAGTGATGATGTGGCCGAAGGTGGTAAGCACACGAAGCCTAGATGGGAACTGGCTCTCATGTGCAGCTGTCGGAACACACCGTTAGGTAGGTGCTTGGCGACAGATTTTCAACTTGAGGATGGTAGCCAGCCAGTCGGGTACTACAAAGTACCCTACCACCGTGCTATGGTTTCCTCACGATGTTTTCCTTCATCGAGAGCTCAAGCTCATTGTAGGATTTGAACCCATGACCTTCGCCGCTGTATCCGACGTCACTTACCACTGAGCTATCGTCGCCTTAAAAGACTATTTCTTAAAGATATATTTCATGAACCGTGATAGCTAGACAGTTGAAATTGTTGAGTTTATTTCTGTTGCCGCTATAACAACAAATACTAAAAAAAAAACTACAAAATGAGTACGGAACCCTCGGTGCACGAATCCGACTCGCACTTGACCGGTTTTATAGCCTACCGGTGGGTTCCGGCAATTGCACTTAAGAGCCAGCTGCCTTTTAGAGTTCGTAAAGGCAACCGCTTCCTATCAGTTGGACTGAAGAATATCTTTAATGTTTTTTTTTCAATCAGGTGATCCAATTCTCGGAGCTGAACAAACAGACAGTAAAATTCATGCGGCAGATCCTACTGGCCATCATCATGAATGAGAACTTCCAAGCTTCGTTACAAGTCTTCCATCGCATTTCGAAGCCCCCTAAACTCCATATGTTCAGAGAAAGTCTTCGACTGTTCATACAACACTTTTTGATTAAGAATGCTGGCAAGAAAAATAATATTTTAAGCGAAGATGATATGGCAACATTGAAGGGAAGGTCGTTAGAAGTTGACAATATATTGACCATGCATGAATCTAAAATGAAGTTTTGAATAAATATTTATAAAAGTTTATCTGCTTATTATTTTTACCACCAACTTATTGCGATTGAACTTTACCTGAACTTGATTGTTTTTCTGTCTTTGACACTTTTGATCATACATTCTGACGCCCTTTCACACAAAGATGATCCAATGCACCCCACAGTACTGCAATTATGGCTCTTCTCAACAAAAGCAACCTTCTGAACCGTGTATTACGACCATTCATAAGTAGATACTTGTAAAGGCCTATTTGAATAAAAAAATCATTTTCATTTATGTCCATGAAGTGGCAATCCATGCTCAAGACCACTTTTGGGTTGAGATTAAAACAATTTATATTGGAAACTATTTCCATGGCATAAGGTTTATTTTCGATTAACATAATCTCTTGTGACTGTTTTGATTTTCGATCTTTATAAACAAGCCTATTTTTTAGGGTTCCGTACCCTACGGGTAAAAACGAGACCCTATTACTAAGACTTCGCTGTCTGTCCGTCTGTCTGTCACTAGGCTGTATTTCAAGAACTGCGATAGCTAGACAGTTGAAATTTTCACAGATGATGTATTTCTGTTGCCGCTATAACAACAAATACTAAAAACAATAAAATAAATATTTAAGGGGGGCTCCCATACAACAAACGTCATTTTTTGCCATTTTTACGGAACCCTTCGTGCGCGAGTCCGACTTGCATTTGGCCGGTTTTATTTGCCATGCCTCAACAGTGTTCATCATAAACCTGATCTCTAATCCTACAGCTTTTTTTAAACGGCATCTTGGAAAATTGCAATCATGTACTATTACCGAACATTTATCGAGAATCTGTAATGCAGTGCACTTCGGAAAACGATCGGTTGTCAAGTCAAGCCGATTATCTTATCAACACTCGTCTACCTACAGAATAATTGTTATCAGTATCAATGGTAATATAGACTTGATATTGATAACGATAGGAACGCTAGGCACCCTGTCTGTGTGGATCTTTTAGACATTAGTTATTAGGTATTTTTAATGGCCGTGGGAATGCTCGAAGATAGCTTGCAGAGCGTCTGAAATATTCCCATCTAGGCTTTGTGTGCTTACCACCTTCGGCCACATCATCACTTACCATGGTGAGATTGTGGTCAACAAACAAAAGATCCAGAATTAAAATAAATAGCATGTTATGCTAATAGAGAATTTGCTTGCAGAGCGCCCTGGAGTTATTAAATAAAAGACTACGCTATTAATTACGGCTTCTAAGTATATACTATTAGCCTTATTCATAACTAACTGTTCCGCGCGGTTTCACCCGCGTTCCCGTGGGATCTTATCTTATCCCGGGATAAAATATAGCCTATGTTCATCAGGGATAGTGTAGCTTTCCATCGGTGAAAGAATTTTTGAAATCGGTCCAGTAGTTTCGGAGCCTATTCAATGCAAACAAACAAACAAATCTTTCCTCTTTATAATATTAGTATAGATAATCTCGACGGTGTTTAGCGCGTTCGCGTTAATGACATTTCTCTATAGAATTTGGCGTACGGAATCCAGATTTTTTTCTGGAACAAATGATACCCTGGGCAATATTTATTTCTCTGAACATATGGAGTTTAGGGGGCTTCGAGATGCGATGGAAGACTTGTAACGAAGCTTGGAAGTTCTCATTCATGATGATGGCCAGTAGGATCTGCCGCATGAATTTTACTGTCTGTTTGTTCAGCTCCGAGAATTGGATCACCTGATTGAAAAAAAAACATTAAAGATATTCTTCAGTCCAACTGATAGGAAGCGGTTGCCTTTACGAACTCTAGAATACAGCTGGCTCTTAAGTGCAATTGCCGGAACCCACCGGAAGGCTATAAAACCGGTCAAGTGCGAGTCGGATTCGTGCACCGAGGGTTCCGTACACATTTTGTAGTTTTTTTTTAGTATTTGTTGTTATAGCGGCAACAGAAATAATCTCAACAATTTCAACTGTCTAGCTATCACGGTGCATGAAATATATCTTTAAGTAATAGTCTTTTAAGGCGACGATAGCTCAGTGGTAAGTGACGTCGGATACCGCGGCGAAGGTCATGGGTTCGAATCCTACAATGAGCTTGAGCTCTCGGTGAAGAAAAACATCGTGAGGAAACCATAGCACGGTGGTAGGGTACTTTGTAGTACCCGACTGGCTGGCTACCATCCTCAAGTTGAAAATCTGTCGCCAAACACCTGTTGGTGTGTTCGGACAGTTGCACTTGAGAGCCAGTTGCCCTTGCCCTTAAGGCATTGTAATAAGGTGTACAACACGTTGGCAGTCCACCTGGTATTGCTAATGTCTATAGGCGACGGTAGTCACTTACCATCAGGTGACCCGCCTGCGTCGTTGTCACTAGGACATAAGACAAACTGGATTATTTGCGTTCGATCTACATATCGGTGACTATATATAAACTAAACAGAAATCCTTGAAAACTGTAATAATGGTCACTGGGAAATAACTAGGTCACAATTACAAATTAATCCTTACCTACAACAATGATGAATTATATAGGTACCATGTTCCACGTTCCAAGGTCGTGGCTAATTGTTTAGGCATGTGAGTCATGTGTCAACTAGGCACTTTATCTGTCAAAGTACCTATCTGTATGCTTGTGGTGGTGAGAGTGATTGTGTAAATTACAATTATCGTGCGATAGCGATACATTTAGCTCATCTATACGGGTCGGCAAACCGCGGCTCGCGAGCCGCATGCGACTCTTTAAAGGGTCAGTTGCGGCTCTTCAAGTTCTCCTCAAAATCATTTGTTTGGGTGCATATGAGATCAAATATTTCGTAAATACCGCGAGCCAAATAATTTTCTTTATTTCGAAACCAAACACAGTTTACTACATTTTACTACACAGTCCTATTAACATTTGGAATACAGTGAAAAAACCTAAAACAGAAAACTGCGGCTCTTTGATCTATACCTATACTATACCCGACTGTACTAATCGAACTTTTTATTTTATTCAGTTTTTGCCGCCATGACTCTCAAACGGTATCAGTGAGATTAGATAAATGATTGTTGAATGTAGGTAATAAGTCTAAATTGCTTTTGAAAAGAGTACTCAAATAATTGCTGAGTTTATTGCCGAATCTTCTCAACAAAAGCAACCTTCTGAACTGTCTTGAAGTCTAATAAATGGCTTATGGTATTGATTTGTAGGTATTACTCGTGTGAGCAGCTGTAGTGGGGGCAAGGAGCCTTCATGGATTAAGGGGCTCCGGGCAATCCTACAATGAGCTTGAGCTTTCGGTGAAGGAAAAACATCGTGAGGAAACCATAGCACGGTGGTAGGGTACTTTGTAGTACCCGACCGGCTGGCTACCACCCTCAAGTTGAAAATCTGTCGCCAAGCACCTATCGGTGTGTTCAGACAGTTGCACTTGAGATCCAGTTCCCATCTAGGCTTTGTGTGCTTACCACCTTCGGCCACATCATCACTTACCATAGTGAGATTGTAGTCAAACACAAGCCTATCCAGAATTAAAAAAAAATGTTGTGATTTCCTCTTTGGATAGACAGACTGTCCACGCGCGTAACATAGAGCGCGGGACTTGTTTTTTTTTTTATTAATGAATGACATACTTGCTCTGTTTCTCTCTTCTCGACACATTTTTCATTCATAACTGAAAAAATCATTTCGGTAAATACAGATCTCATTGATTTAGAGTTCCCTGCGGCTTTCCAATAGGTTGTAAACTGTTTAGCTACTAAAATACAGTACGGTTGGCAACTTTTCGCTTCTGTTGGATACTAGCTTTTCGCCCCGCGGTTTCACTCGCGTTCCCGAGGGATCTTATCTTTTCCCGAGATAAATCTATGCCAAATTTCATCCAGATCCATTCAGGCGTGATTGCGTAACAAACATCCATCCATTTAAACGTTCCCATTTATAATATTAGTGGGATTATGTAGCCTGTCTACTTGGTTTTTAATGAAACTTGTTTCGGGGACACTTAAACCCCCAGAAAGGACAGGATGCTAAATGGACCAAGAAATAGACAAACTACGTCCTTCCCACCAGGTAATGTAGCAAGCCGTCAAACGCATCGCTGACAACCCTACTTACCCTAATTCTATCGTCAAATAACGAGGTGCGTGCGTACCTATATGCGCATGCGCCGCCCGGGTGGCAACAAGCTGTCTACTCGTTTCCAATTATGAATGCCACTATAATATATATTGTAAATTCTCACAGATAACATAATGTGGGTGTGTTGATGGTAGGTATAGGTATTTGACAATAAATATTTGAAATTAGGTAATGCGTCAATGCTCTTTAACTCAGGAAATACATATTTTTTCCCGGCGAGACTTCGTCAAGGTCTTTGGTGTGCATCACCAAAATGTTATTGTATACCTAAATTAGATTTTTGGAAAATATTTAATATTTGCCTAATAGGTTTTTTTTTAACGACTCTGGGATAGGAGTCAACTATAAATAAGTTACTTGAACTTACGATTCTAATAAAATGATCACTGATGATATCAATTATGAACTTTTAAAATATCTGTTTTGTCTCGATTCGAGTTGCGAGGGAGAGCGTTGCGCGTTCATTCTGAGGGCGTATACCGTCACCGGCCACAAGGCCCGTCTACGACAAGCTACGCCGCTGTCTACTATCACATGACAAAAGTTGTTGTGGGCTCCAAATGGCTCCAATATAATAATGAGCTTGAGTTTTCGCAGGAGGATTGCTCAAGCTCAAGTTGAAAACCTGTCGCCAAGCTACTTCCCGGTATGTTACGATACGACAGCTGCACTTGAGGGCCAGTTCCCTTCTATGCTTGTGTCTTGGCGTGGTTGGTAACATCAGTGCGGGTTCAATATTATGTTTGTCCTTGGTGTAGGTACCTCGGGCGACCCCGTATACCCAACACCAGCAGCGACAGGTAGAAACACCGTGGGGTTTTAGTCAGTAGGAGTCTGACATAACTCGGCCAGCTGCCCCCTCGAGCGGCCGGGTATCCATAAGGATTTCCCCACGTAAAAAAAAAAAGGTACCTAAATATCTACAAAAAAATTGTAAGTACGTTATCTACAATTTATGTTTAATATCAGTGGGGCTATTACGTAACTTGTTTTAATCAGTTTCAATCGTGAAAACGGTTTATTTAAATTTGCATAGGCATATATGCATACATATACGAACAGTAGTTCATTGCGAACCATTTTTGCCATTGTGATATTTCCATTGATAGAGGCTATTTCCAAGATTGAAACTGATCGAAACAAGTTACGTAATAGCTCTACAATTATCTGGTTTGCATACTACAAGCTCTGCTTAGTTTGGGATCAGTTGGTCGTGTGTTAAGAATGTACTACTTATAATTAACATTTTTGTAAATCTTTCGTGTCACAGTTTTAGTTACCGTACTCCTCTGAAACGGCTTGACCGATTTTGATGAAACTTTATATTTACTTTCAGTAGGTCTGAGAATAGGTTGTTATCTATTTTTTACTAGCTGTCCCTCGCGGTTTCACCTGCGTTCCCGTAGGGTCCGCGTTTTTATAGAATCTAACGGCATAAAAAATAGATAACAACATACTCTCAAACCTACTGAATATACATATAAAATTTCATCTAAATCGGTCAAGCCGTTTCGGAGGAGTATGGTAACAAAGGACCGATTTGGATGAAATTTTGTGTGTGTATTTCAACGGGTTCCTCGATGATTTGAAAACAAAATTGGACCCGGTAGGTGGCGCTGGAATCGGGTTCTAAGTTTGTTTTAATTTCAGAGCAGGACAACGTCTGCCGGGTCCGCTAGTATTAAATAAAAATATAAAATGCAATCATGTACGGGTGTATAATATTACTGCATTACCCACATATTTATTTACATAGCTGCTCACTGTATCAATAGAATGGATAAACCTCAATATAATTTATTGACACTCGTGTTGCGCTTGCGTTTATCGCATACCTATTCTAAGTAAAATATTTTTTTTTCTCCGAAGGCGACTGTAAGTAATCAATTCCTATTCAAATAAACACGTGCGAAATGTTCATAAGCGGTGATCAATTCTAAGAATCAGACATACAGTCATATAATATGTTTACATAGGGAAGTACCTACTTCAATAGGAGGGGAAATATATTTGGTAGATTAGAATAAATATCCTAGAAGGAAAGCGAGTAAGATGAAAACCTTGAATGAAGTTTCATGAAGATTAAACTATTTATAAGTAAAAGCAAATATACTAAAACCTTTTTGGTTGTTAAAGTAAAGAAGGGTTGTTAATTTATTTCTAAAATCGTTAGTCATCATAAGCATAAATGTGATTTGAACGATTCTAAAGTGCCATGATGTTGCACTTTAGAATCGTTCAAACCACAAGATGTCGGATTGATACTTTTTCCAAACACAAGACTGATTTTACATAATAATCTCTTCTTGATTATTAATATTTGAAAAAATATTCTCGCGGAACTTTTCAAATGTTGCCGCGCCGCATGAATCTTATAATTATTTATGGTCTGAAAACACAAACAATGCCATCTATGTAGTATCTTAGAAATCTATAACTCTTCTCTTCTGGCCACACCGCTTTGCCACGCGCAGTTTGTTTGCAGTTACAGTAATCATATAAAAATACATATTATTTATAATTTAACAATGTATTCATTAGTATATGAAAGCAGGTTATCTTGGTTAGGAGTAATAATTGAAATCAAATTATCATAAAACTTTGATTCAAAATTTGGCGCCAACATGATGTCGCTGCTACGACATCTGGTGTTAAAAATATTATACGCTTATGAACAAAGAGAGCTAGCTAGCAACCAACCACTAGAAATTAAGGTTGTGTTGTATCTCTGTTAGTAGCATGTAAAGCTCGCGAGAGTAATCGAGATACACGATACTCTTTCGGCCATCATAACCATCTTTCTTTCTTGTGCAACTGTTTCTCTTCGGCCGTGTTCTAGTGCAAACGCAGGATGGACGCCATTCGCGCTAGATAATTTTTTCTTCGCTCGCTCGTGTAGCGAAAGATAAACGCGTTCGGTGCCGGGCGTATAGCTATGCTATAGTGTGTCTAGTGTTCGGTGGTTTTGGTCTGGCGGTGCGGTGTGGAGTTGTGGAGGTGCGACGAGCGTCAAGCGGTCGGCGGTCGGTGGTCGGAGCTAGGCCTCGACCGGAGGCAAGCAGCGAGGCGCGTGCACCGCGGCGAGGAATGGCGGGCGCGAGCTGAGCGCCGCCCGGCCTCCGGTCTCAGGCCGTTCGCGCTCCGCCGCCGGCCCGATGAGCGGGACACGTTCTGCACGGCGGAGGTTATTTTATGGGTATTTGCGTGAGCTGCCGGCGCCGCGAGCGGAAGGCACCAGAGAAGCGGTCGGTGCCAGGAGCGGGCGGGCTCGCTAAGGGCGCAGCGGCGGAGCTACTCCCGCGCCGCATCGAGCACCTGCCAGCCATGGCCAACTCCATGTCAAACATAAAGATGACCAACCCTCTCAAGGGTATCGTCAGCAAGCGCCGGAAGCGCTACATGAAGGACGGATTCAACTTGGACTTAGCCTGTATCCTTTTTGTCGTGGGCCGTAGTTCGCTCTGTCTGTTGCCGTAACCGTAAGATCGATGTCGGATCGGGTGAGTCCTTTTTATGTTCGAACCCGTAGGCTTGGCCTTGAAATTTCATTATGTCGATGTACTTACTAGCTGTACTGATTTGTTCTCATTGAATCGCCTCCGGATTGGCGTGATAACCTGGCTTGACCATCCTTATAGTGTCAAGGGCACTCAGTTTATAACCTATAAATTACATTCGTACGACTGTGCTGATTGAAAATCTAGGTTTTATTCTCTATGTGCCATCGAAATTAGTTACTCTGCAGTTATAAATTACGACAAATAATCTGATGAGTCTCGTTAAGTAAAAGGTCTCAAACTCGTCCCAGTCTAAGTGCTGATTATGTCTAAATTAGGCCATAAAAACTTGTCAAAAATAGTACCATTTTGATTCAAATGGATCAAATATACAGGTTTTATTAAATTTCGATATGCTATAACAACATTAACGTAGTGTGGGAGTGTTGAAACCTGGCATGGCAACAAGCCATATAACCTACAACTTTGTGTACATTGGCTTATACTACATGCCTATTATAACTGTGTACATAGAAACTATCTGATAATAATCATTGCAAAGTACAAAACGCTATTTTGCATGGCATTTTCATTAGATTAGAATTGAGTATGAATGTGTTAGATAGGTTTGCACTAAAGTTTCAATTTAGAAAAGATTTTTCACCTGAGAAACTATTTATACATAACGATAAAGGAAAAACAAAATGCCCACCTCAAATAACTACTCATGGCTATTACTAATGCAATTTAAATATCTCATACCATCAACAAAACCTAAAAGCAAAAATTATCAAAGTCATTTATTCAGTTAAGGCCCTAGAAGGGCACTTATGGAGGGTGAATTACAGAAGTTACCACCGGTTTGAAAGTCAGCCTACAACAAGAACCGCCAAGAAACTTGCTAGGACCATCTTACTATTTGCTATTTTTATTCATTTATTTTATTGCTTAAAAACTAAAACAAAATAACATATATCTGTGTATATCTATGTGAGCGAGTCTCCCTATTTCTCTCACTCCTGTGCCAATGTGACTGAGCAGTAGATTCTATTCCTTAAGTCTCGAAAGATTATATTAAACGGAGATTAAGGTGCCGACCCTACAGACTTGGGTCATTACAGGTCAGCCATGAATATATGGTTGTAACTTATCCTTCTCTGCAGTAGTATCTCCTTAGTGATCTATGAATTGTACTAGTGTGGATGTGACAATGTCTGTTACTCGTTCACGCATAAACTGCTGAATGGATTTTGATGAAACTTGGCCCACAGGTAGATCATACGCTGGAACAAAACAAGATAATTTTTATCCTGGGTAAAGAGTTAAACCGTGGGGACCTCTTCTCAATTTGTGTTATACAGAACTAGTGGTACCTGAAGTCAATGTTCATGAATGTATTCTCTCTCATATCCAAATAAATATGTTTAGAACTTGAGTTAGTATAGGAGTCAAAATAATGTTATCTACTATAAGTGGATTATTAATGTACTGTTGATTTTTAATGCTTGTGGGGGCTGTTCTGCTTGAGTTTGTTGTTTATAAATTCTGTCTTAATTAAATTCTTTATACTTATTACTATTTTTGCCGCCATAACACGCAAATATTGTCAGTGCGACTAGATAAATAATTATTGAATGTAATAGATGTAAGTTGTTTTTGAAAAGAGTAATTGCTGAGTTTATTGCCAGCTCTTCTCAGCAAAAGCAACCTTCCGAACTGAGCATTAGATTCTGACTATTCAAAAGTGCCTGTGAAGGCCTATTTGGATGAATAAACAATTTCATTTCATAAACTGAGCTCAGCAGTACATTCTTCTGTATTAAATAAAACTTTTGGCATTATTGGGTAACAAACTAAAATTTTAGAATTATCTATGTTATACCTAATAACTATGGTGAAGCATAGATTTGTGGCACATTGAATTGTTTGTTATGATTAAATATGGATTAAATATCCTTTTAGGAACTTGCGTCACTCACACAAAATTGAGTTACATACCTAGTTGTCTCATTCTAATTCATGAATTACTGTATACCGTCATTGGAGCTTTGAGGTAAAACATTAACTACAAATAGATGATGACAGAGAATAGTATGGAATTGTGTGAAAGATATATTGCCCATATATATGTGTTATTAATATTATTCTGGATAAGCTTGTGTTTGACCACAATCTCACCATGGTAAGTGATGATGTGGCCGAAGGTGGTAAGCACACAAATCCTAGATGGGAACTGGCTCTCAAGTGCAGCTGACGGAACACACCGATAGGTGCTTGGCGATTAATTTTCAACTTGAGGGTGGTAGCCAGCCAGTCGGGTACTACAAAGTACCCTACCACCGTGCAAAGCTGTTTTAGCGTGAAAGAGTAACAAACATCCATCCATCCAAACTTTGACATTTATAATATTAGTGGGATTAATGCCTGACCCCGTGGTATAAATGTTTTGTATTTCTCTTGTTTTGAATAGTAAGTAACGTTTTATATGACCTATATCTTACAAGTTTAAGTTATGTAAACCAGCTTGCCGCCCCGCGGCAAGCTTAAGGGGGGGGGGGGGAAATTTTGGAAAATCCTTTCTTAGTCGATATACCTACGTCATAATAACTATCTTCGTAGCACATTCGCAGAATTTCAGCACAATCCGTTCAGTGGTTTGAGTTGTGTGTTGATAGACCAGTCAGTCAGTAACGATTGCCTTTTATGTATACAGACAGATATACCTATATTCTTTATTTAAATTGTCTCTTTAATAAAAACCGGCCAAGTGCGAGTCGGACTCGCGCACGAAGGGTTCCGTAAAAATAGCAAAAAAATCACATTTGTTGTATGGTATGTAGGTATGTACCCTTAAATATTTATTTTATTCTGTTTTTAGTATTTGTTGTTATAGCGGCAACAGAAATACATCATCTGTGAAAATTTCAACTGTCTAGCTATCACGGTTCTTGATACAGCCTGGTGACAGATAGACGGACGGACAGATGGACGGACGGACAGACGGACGGACAGACAGCACAGAAGTCTTAGTAATAGGGTCCCGTTTTTACCCTTTGGGTACGGTACCCTAAAAAAAAGGACAATATTAAAAGAGTAAGTACTTAACTATGGCTTGTTAAGAGCGCCAATTTCCTAGTAATATCATCTAGGCTGGTTGGCGACAGCTTTCAAACACTCTTAGAGGTTCTGAGAGCTGTTCATAAAAGCCAGTTCTTTATCATTTTAACTTACCCAATCGCTTTGATAAAAATATACACTTGACAGCAGGCAATGGCCTAAATAAAGGAGAAAAAAAAACAAGTGAACTAATATCCATGAAGTGTGAATATTAATTTCCATATGCACTATATGTATATCAGTGTTTGCAGAGGTCGTTCACCGACTCGCATAGCTAAAATACGTTTTATATCAGCCATCCTATCAGTATGATTATATTCATATTTTTATTATAGCCGATTCTTAATTGCTTGATTGTTTAGGGAATTTTCGTAATACCACCAATTTAAGAAGTGAAAAATTGTGTGTTTAAGCGTAAAAAATTAAAGTGACTATCACTTAAATTTTTTACTCTGGATATCTCTCTCTACCATGGTAAGTGATGATGTGGCCGTAGGTGGTAAGCACACAAAGCCAAGATGGTAACTGGCTCCCAAGTGCAGCCTCGGAACACACCAAAAGGTGCTTGACGACAGATTTTCAACTTGAGGGTGGTAGCCAGCCAGTCGGGTACCTACCACAAAGTACCCTACGACCGTGCTATGGTTTCCTCATGATGTTTTCCTTCACCGAAAGCTCAAGCTCATTGTAGGATTCGAACCCACGACCTCCGCATTTCCATCACAGTAACTGATTTTCCCCCTAGGAGAATTTTGTTGCACAGTAGATACTAAACTGCATTAAATATTAATATCATCAAATCCTATTTTTGTTATTCATTCATTATGGCGAAGACGGGTACTTTGTAGTACTCGACTGGCTGGCTACCACCCTCAAGTTGAAAATCTGTCGCCAAGCACCTGTTGGTGTGTTCCGGCAATTGCACTTGAGAGCCAGTTCGCCTTAAAGGCATTGTAATAAGGTGTACAATGCGTTAGCAATCCCCTGGTATTTCCAATGTCTATAGGCGACGGTAGTCACTTACCATCAGGTGACCCGCCTACCTCGTTGTCACTAGTGACATAAAAAATAATCAGAAGATTACAGAAAATCAATGGATAAAATACAATAACAAACTTTAATAAAAATCTTTTTTGCATTACGTCCAATAGATGACAGCACATGTATATATTTTTTAAATTATTTAACTTTTTTAGGGTTCCGTACCCAAAGGGTAAAAACGGGACCTTATTATTATTTTAATATTAGTAAGACTGAATGCAAACGCTTCAAGACCATTTCCATAGATTCCCAATCAAAACTCAACTCAAGTATCAAGAATAGATTGTGTTAATCGAAATTATACCTCATGTCATAGGTGCAGTTTCCAAATTCGATTGTTATGATCTTGCCTCAAAACATAAGTTTGATTGCCTTTCTATAATAGGAACCTGAGAATGAGGCCTATTTTCAGCGAACAAATATGGCACAAAGATAAATGATTCCATGTAGATTAAGTCACAGACAGTAATAAATATATGAGATCTATAATATGCCATGATTATTAAGATCTTTTAGATTGGCAACAAAAGGCATTTTGCTTCAGATACGTCTCTTAATGGTTTTTTAATCTATTAAAATGTTTACTAATACAAAAATTATTTAAAAAAGAAAAATCTAGAGCTCATTTTACAATGATAACAATTTAAATATTCCAAGATATTATTATCCAGCGATATTATTTCACGTCAATCCAAAAGGTACTTAGTGGAAATTTATTCAAAACCACCGTAACACGGCCTTAAAATATAGTGTATGGCAATACATACATACTACTTGCAAGACTTACAAGATACTCAACTCCCACTGTTGCTAAGCTTATGTAGGTATATATGAATATGCTGTTAGGTAGGTATATACTTAACCCAACATTTGTCGAGCATGTTCGTCTTCTGTAATAGTTTTCACCTGATGGCTATGTTGCCAAGCGACTCTGTAACTTGATCTATTAGAAATAACTCCCATGTACGATTTGAGGAACCACTGATGACCCTATATAACATTAGATAATATTTAATTTTAACGTATAAATGGACCTGTTGCTGTATGACGTCACAGCTTCGCCTTCCATACGACGGACGTAACGCGGCCACAGGCCACCGAGAACTATGTGAACACAGAAATAATCTAAACCCGTTCAACGTCACGTAGTACATACTCTCGCTCCATCATTTCTCGTGGCCTTCAGCCAGTTCGACGCTTGGCAACTGTATAAATTCACAATTGACTCCAAAAGGTATCATTAAACCGATCTTAATTTAGAAGTTACCTTGCAAGCTGGGATTCATAAAAAACTCTGACAAACGCGCTCATTGAAAGTGTTACGGGTTCCATACGTTTTGGAGCGAACATTTACAGAGATGCGTTTTTTTAAGCTAGATGATGATGGCTGTTGGTTGTTCCTCATGTTTCTTTTTCCAGCATTGAGGTGAACAAAACAAATCAGTTGAGCCATTTTCCAGTTTTTGTGACACTTGCGCGGAGTAATTGATTAAGAAATAGATAACCGGTTTATAAAAATGTGTTAATAAATATTTTGTGGATTACTTATTCGCGTCAAGGAACCCTAAAACGTAGTAGTGAAACAATTGCTGAACACAATAATTACGTACAATTAAAAACGAATTACAATAAGTGCTACTACTAGCAGTTAAGTTTCGCTGTAATAAAATCACAGAAACATCTGTTTTATCAAATTAGGTAGGAGTCGTACCTATTCACAATTATAGAATAGCCTTTAATCAAAACCCATAGGACTTGACCAAAAAACTCTTGTAATTAAATTAAAGAACATGAAAAAAAGCATATTTTTATGAATAAATTAATATAAAATTAAACATTGCATATCCTTCGTATTTCTACAATGAAATACATAATGAGACTCACTGAAACAAATTCAAATTAATGAAACAAAAACGAGTGCCATAGCTACGTCTGGCGAGAGGTTGTTGATCTCATATGCAATTGTAAAAAAAAACGTTACCTAATCTCGAAGCAATAAAAGGTCTGCATTATTAAACAATGGCTGTTAATAATAAAAAAAAAAGGTTTTAACCGCTCGATTGTTTCGGCATAGCGTAGCGTTTCTTACTTGACAGAGTACGTCGTTAAACCTCGGGACGTGCACAAGAATTGGTTGTCCATAAAATTGTGCATATTATTTAATTTTAAATTAATCCATTAACCCCAACGATTTGGTACAATGGATACTCAATACAAAAGTACGTAACTATCCAGTTGGCAACATACATAACCGGTATTGTGTACGCTTTTGGGAGTCACTAAAAAAAATTGGGCGCTTATGAATACGTCATGAACCGGTTCTCTATACACCAAGTTATTATTATGAAGTTTGTAAGACTTCATTTGAGTATTCTCAACAAAAGTTCCCTGTTTAGAAATTGAATTGTTCTCACCTTTCTTAAGTCTTTTTTTAAATATTTCTATAGAATGTTGATCGTATCGAAATAATAGTCACGCATTTTATCAGGTTAGACTCTAAGAAAGCATTTATGGAGACCAAAGCTACGGATTTGTCATCGATTCGGAAGTTGGCCTTTATGACCACCGTAGAATTGATACCCAGTACCGCAACTGCTCTTCATTTGCCCAGTGTGAGCTTCAATAACTTCGACCACGACTGCCCAGGTTATTTCTAAGCCCCCTTAAATTCTGGAGCCCTATAAATTCCGCTAGAACTAACCATAGTTACATACAACTTACAGCAAACCAAACATGCCGTAAAACTTCGTTTCTAAATTGAAATAAAATTTTACTAGAATCTGTTTGCTTACGACTTTACGACTCCATCTGCTTCTTTCTGCATAAGTGACTACCATTGGCAAACTGTACCATTGCAAAAATTATTTCAATTCCAACAAATTCCATGGTTGCTTACGGCGGATTCTGACAACATTTTTATCGATGTAGGTTTGGCTCTCTCGTTTAATTTTGCACAGTAAATCTGCATTTATAATATCGCCCCATCGTTCACTATCCCTTTCATGGCGGCCCGGCGACTCTTTGACCCTTAGCAACAGAAATTGCAATGCCCGTTTTCATATAAAGCATTGTTTAGTTTACAGTCCAAGGTCGTTACTCAAAGATATGGCAGTGAAATTGTATTACCAGTTAAAACGTGCACAATGCTTCATTTACATAACTGGGCTCCGAATCTCGTTCTTAATTAACTTTTAGGCTGTTGGTAGACGGGCGTCTGACTTATACGGGATTTAGTATAAATCTAAGCTTGATTCAATTTGTAGACTTGGCACTTTTTGTATTCGTCATTTGAATTACATCTGTTCTGCAGGGTATATAAAATTCATGGATGTAACAGCTACTCGTTCGGTTGCGTCTAGTTGCTAGGGGCTGAGACCCACGACTCGTGATTATGTCAATAACCTTTCGGTGAGTTTGGTGACATACCTAGACAACATTTTATGCTTTAGAACTACTAGACCCATACATTACTTAACACGTGACTTGTTTCCATATTTGAACGGTTTAGAGAGCATTGTTTCATGATGGTTAAAAAAAACGGTTTTTAAAACTCTTCGTGCGAGTTTCTCTCACTCTTATTTCAATTAGAGTTGAGCTGAGCACTCAAGACTCCTTAAAGTCATGTTAATGACAATATCGTTACACACCGCCATTATTAGGTCATCAGAGATCAATCCTAACTGATGGCATCTAATTATATCTTGCGCATGTCATGACCGACTGATGATTACGGTCACCATTCCAGCTTCCTGTACTTGATTGCCGCAAAGTCGAGCTGATTATTCTAGGGTACAAGCTGACATCACGAATAATTTACAATATGCACCAAAATTATATGCTACTAGCTTTCCGCCCCGCGGTTTCACCTGCGTATCCCTTTTTACCCATTTAGAGATTGAATTTCGAAAAATCCTATCTTATTCTTCGTCTACACCTTAAAAACAATACCTGTGAAAAAATTCAGCTTTCTAGGTCCAAGGTTGTAGACTGGGCGTTGATGAGTCAGTGAGTCCTTCTAATTTTTCATAACAACTTTGAACCCCCGTTTCACCCCCCCAGGGGGGAATTTAAAAAATACGCTAAAACACTTGTTTCTTTATTTCTAATTATTAGCTTAAAAACACAGTTTCATGCTTCTAGCTACAAAAATGTCCGACTTTCATACAAACTTTGAACCCCTTTTTCACCCCCTTAAGGGTTGAATTTCGAAATTTCCGTTCTTATTCTTCGGTCACGTTTTAAAAACAATACTTGTGAAAAAAAACAGCTTTCTAGGTCTTAGGCTGGGCGTTGATGAGTCAGTCAGGACGTATAATGACTACAATGGCGTGTTATTTAGTTGCTAATCATATAAGTAAATAAGAATACTAATCATTTAGCTCATACGTGCGAATGCAGACACACTAAAATGCACTTGTATGATTGATTTAAATAAATCAATGGGCTAAAATTACAACTCTACTTTTGCATAACGCTTACACACTACACAAATTCGCTTTATATTTCATACCAATCAAATAAAATCTTTGAAACTAAGTCTACAAAATTTTCGAATCGTCAACGGCACTGCAAGTGTATTTTTTTTTTGCTGGCAATCATCCTTTTAGGATATTTCTGCCAATCTCAAAGTATTTGAAATGGTCTTGGTCTATTTGTCACAATTTTTTTTACATAAGTTTTAGTATTATTCGTCTAAGGTTTTAGTACTTTTAGTCAATACAAAGTTTTTCAGTCGCATACATTTTCTTCAGTTTTAATTGCTTCTTTTATGTTATAGTCACATTCTCAAACTCACTGTAATGTCCAGTCCTCGTCCATGCATGTCCAGTCAAGCTTTAGTGAAATTGGCGGTTGTTCCACTAAAACATTCACGGACTTTTTGGGACAACCTGGAAAGTCACGATACACGATTTCATTTCACTTCACTTGCGCACCCAGACTGATCATTATTGGACAAAACACCGCCGATATTATTCAATAAAACTCAAAATACACGAATTTAATGAAAATAAAACGAAAACACATCGTCACTTCACAAGTTCCCGCCAAAAAGTCCACTGCAAGTGTATAAACCAACATCCATAGGCCATAAGATAAAGACTCTTTGTAACATGAAAAAACCGGCCAAGTCCGAGTCGGACTCGCGCACGAAGTGTTCCGTAAAAAATGCAAAAATATCACGTTTGTTGTATGGGAGCCCCCCTTAAATATTTATTTTATTTTGTTTTTAGTATTTGTTGTTATAGCGGCAACAGAAATACATAATTTGTGAAAATTTAAACTGTCTAGCTATCGCGGTTCTTGAGATAAAGCCTGGTAACAGACAGACGGACGGACAGACAGCAAAGTCTTAGTAATAGTGTCCCGTTTTTACCCTTTGGGTACGGAACCCTAAAAAGAATGAAAGATGAGATACATACGTACGGGATATTCTAGTTAAGTCGAGGCAAAATTTGTACGAACGAACATAAAAGCTCTTCTACATTATCGTACATATGCATTGATGTATGTACCAAGTTTATAGGGTTTCGTAGTGGATAATAAAACTGATTATTTAGAGTGGAAGCCTCTCTTTGTATCTATCTATCTATGTTATAATTTTAGCGCAGCGTTGTCATTTTGATCCAATTCCATGGAACAAGACTAATTAAGCTGTTTTGAAGTTAATGCCGATCATAAGAATAGTGAATTAGGGATCTTTAAGAAGAACCAGTGGTCCTAAAAAGCAGTAATAAGCCGTATTGATAACAGGATTAATCAAAAACTTTTAAAACTTGTCTTACAATCTTGCTAACAGTTATTATGAAATCAATGTACCCAAATCGATTCTACAAAAATAAATATCGGAAGCACGCCCTGCAAACGATTAATTAGTGTGTTCCTCTCATAGCGTGTGCTTGGTTTCTTGGGAAAACTGCTGAAATTACATAATTACAGTATTTTTTCGTTTACTTATTTATACAACAACAGAACTAGGGACGTACTCCACTGGAGCCTCTCAAATCAACGGGTTTTTCGGATGGGTGTCTCGAAGGCCATTTTTATCAATCAATACCTTTTTTGTCCCAGGCGCATTTTGCCTCGAATTTATTTTATATATTCATTTCACTTAAACTTTTTTGTTTTTTAAAGGTTTTTTTCATACATGGTTTTTTACGTCGTCTTTTGTACTATAGATTATATGCCCATAGATTAATAATAGGTAATCACGCCGCTGCTCTGACGTCGTCTGATGCCGCGCTCCCTTTACGTGACAGCTCCGAAAATGCGGCAACTCAATATTTTAAGAAAGAAAGAAATTTGACACCTTCTAAGAGATTTCTATTTACTTTTCGATGATTATAGTACCCTTGCTCATGATGTAGCATAATTTGTCCTATCATGTCTTCTTCATAAAATAAAAAGGCACACCACTTAGGTGGCAAACAAGCATTCGGCCGGTCTGATGGTAAGTTACCGTACCTATCGACGCTTGCTACCCGGTGTTTCACTCGCGCGATGCAGACTCAGCTAAAAATTCTAATACTTGGACATTTTAATAAGCATAATATTTTACCAAACTGTTATGCTTACAAATCATTAACCGTGAATGTCAATGTCAAAGAAAAACTATTTCACGACAAATGATTACTGTAAGAAGTTTGTACTTTACAAATGTTTCTGAAATTTTTACAGTAATGTTAAACCAAGTTTATCTGCTTGGTTCTTTGTCTTTACATTTTATATAGGATTAATGTCAATGTCATCAATAATTACGATCAAAGCTACACAAAGGTAAAATTAGGTAAAATAATTGAGATCGAGAAAAACCGAGATCAAGAGGCATTCAAGGTAAAATGCACCCTATGACAAAATACATTCGAAACAAAATAAGTTTACACATTATAAGTTCGTTGCGAAATGCGATTGGGATAAAAAAAGGTACTGATAAAAAATGCGTTCGAGATACATCGGTCTAACAAACTTAATGCGAGTTCTAGATAAAGGTTTCTTTCCTCTCTCTCGATGTGTTCCTCCACAGAAAATCAAGTGACGAACCTGTAAGTGATTAGAAAGAACTCCGAGATAAATATCAAATTATTAGACGTTATTCAGTTTCAAATAGGTGAGCCGCTATGGCAACATTGTATACTCATTAACATTTGCCAGATTTATGATTACCATGGGCTTCTCACCCCATGGGTGTTACGTGTCCTGATTTAATAACTTAATTAAAATCTAATCTGGACTTTGAACTCATCGCGTATTATAACATTGGTAAGTTGTTTAATGTAATTTGGTTCGTGTTATAGTTTTTGCCCTTGGCTTGGTTTTAGAAGATTTTTCTTGCATAATTTAGAAAATTGTTTAGACCAGGAGACTCGTAACGAAGCTGTAATGGAATTTTGATCCCATTTTCTGTTATCTTAATATATATAAATCTCGTGTCACAATGTTTGTCCTCAATGGACTCCTGAACCACTTAACCGATTATAATAAAATTCGCACACCATGTGCAGTTCGATCCAACTTGAGAGATAGTATAGTTTAAATCTCAAATTATAGTCGCAATTTTAATTTATTGCTAATTATTTGTCTGTTATTATTTGACAGTCGCAATTATCTGTTAACTCCAAATGATTCTAACAGATGTCGATACCTTTCGACTGGGTTGAGTAAGTAATCAATAGATGGCGCTGCTATGGAAAAAACGAATTAGCTAAAATCGTGTAGTCCACGCGAGCAAAGCTGTGGGCGGAAAGCTAGTTGTTTTATATTTATGGGACACTCAGGGACGCAACAATTCAATAAAGCTATCCCTAAGCTCTCTTCGTATTCCCGAAAATTTTCTGCTACTCAGTTATTTCATGTCTCATATTTTGTTCCAATCTTAAAATCTCGATGACACACATTATTCAGTTCGAATTCACTATAGGTCTTAAAGTGGACTCTCAGACTGTTGAATATTGCACGCCGATCGATTAAGGTTGCACCCGACCACAGAATAAGAAAATCCCGACGACAGTCTGGCCAGCCGAACCAGTGTCATTGTCTGCGATTGAATTATTTAATTACTTATTGAACTGTTCATGATTTGGGTCACTTGGGGTCATTCATATGTATTCAACCTTACCATAAAAAAGATAACTCAACAGACTTAGGTAAATGCAAATATAACATTTTTATGGCGATGATAGCTCAGTGGTAAGTGACGTCGAATACCGCGACGAAGGTCGTGGGTTCGAATCCTACAATGAGCTTGAGCTTTCGGTGAAGGAAAACATCGTGAGGAAACCACAGCACGGTGGTAGGGTACTATGTGGTACTCGACTGGCTGGCTACCACCCTCAAGTTGAAAATCTGTCGCCAAGCACCTGTTGGTGTGTTCCGGCAGTTGCACTTGAGAGCCAGTTGCCCTTGCCCTTAAGGCATTGTAATAAGGTGTACAACACATTGGCAATCCCCCTGGTATTGCTAATGTCTATAGGCGACGGTAGTCACTTACCATCAGGTGACCCGCCTGCCTCGTTGTCACTAGTGACATCACTCCCCGATAGTGGAGTAGCATATAATGGGTTTGGTGAGAACAAAGAAAACTACATGAGTGTCCGATCTAAGTTTCATTAATCTATGACCGACCATACCCTGTTGAATATATACATAATGCTCGCTATTGCAGACACGTTAATCCTACCGTTTTCTGATGTGTCAGCTTTGCGCGACTTTGTGTAATTGGATTAAGTTGGGTTATTGTACTTTCCATTCGTTGTACCTATAGATTTTTCTGCATAAAACTAGTTTTAGCAGGATTTCTCTGGTCAATAAAGTTCGCGTATTATCTTTGATAAGTGCTTGGCGACAGATTTTCAACTTGATGCTGGTAGCCAGCCAGTAGGGTACTACAAACTACCCTACCACCTTGCTATGGTTTCCTTACGATGTTTTCCTTCACCGAAAGCTCAAGCTCGTTGTAGGATTCGAACCACGACCTTCGCCGCGGTATCCGACGTCACTTACCACTGAGCTATCATCGATATTCCATGATTTGGTTCCCCTGGATAAATGTTCGTTAAATATTTCGTGTGCCTACATGACTGTAAGGTATGTAAAAACCTCTCTACCATACGTCGAGTATCAAATGTTGAAGTCAATTGCTCTAGACTGCCATGGCAACAGGCAATTACCTAAATTATTCTCTCGTTTTTTTTCGAAGCATATCGTTTCGTTCGTTTACCCTCGTTGTGTTCACGTACGCTTATTATTTTCTATTCTACTGTTCTTTAATCATCATTTTTGGTAACTGTTTATAATGATTTGCAATTTCCTTGATTATCTTATATTTTATTCAGTTTGTACTTTCGTTCCTCTTGCTTTCACGAGTTTACACTGATTTTAATGAGTTTTTGATCCATTTATTCGTTGAGTAGTCGCTAGGCACTTTAGAATTCCTAGATATCTATAAGCCACTATCAGAATAATAATTATCTATTTAAATATAAAAAGAGAAGGCCTGACTCACTGACTCATCAACGCCCAACTTAAACCCTTGGACTTAGAAAGCTGTTTTTTTTTCACAGGTGTTGTTTTTAAGACGTAGACGAGGAATCAGAAAGGATTTTCCGAGATTAAATTCGTAAGGGGGTACGCGGGTGAAACCGCGGGGCGGTAAGCTAGTTATCCTCTAAAATTAAAGTTATTTTGACGTACTCTTTTCAACAGTGAAAAATGTTTAAGGGAGTAGATTTAAAATATCTGTTATTGTTATTCGTTTCCTAGTTCTATTTGTAGTCTAATCCTGTTATGTTTCTATAATCTAAATAAATAAACACACTATATTGGGTGTGACAGAAAGAGTCTAGGGCTTAAAAAAAGCCATATCTGTTGCCAATTTAATATGACCACTGCACGCCGGCGCGTTGGGGCAACCCGTGTAAAATTGCAGGCTACTATAATATTTTGTCCGCGTACCTACATGTCGAGTCGACTGTTGGATTTTGTAATCTCAACGCGTTATAAAATAGGCCCGGCACTAACTATTACACCAAACATTATCTTACTGCTGTTGTAATATGGTTATAGGAGATCTTCGAAAAACGTGCGATTAATAATAGCTCAGTGGTAAGTGACGTCGAATTCCGCGGCGAAGGTCGTGGGTTCGAATCCTACAATGAGCTTGAGCTTTCGGTGAAGGAAAACATCGTGAGGAAACCATAGCACGGTGGTAGGGTACTTTGTAGTACCCGACTGGCTGGCTACCACCCTCAAGTTGAAAATCTGTCGCCAAACACCTATTGGTGTGTTCCGACAGCTGCACTTGAGAGCCAGTTCCTATCTAGGCTTTGTGTGCTTACCATTTTCGGCCACATCATCACTTACCATGGTGAGATTGTGGTCAAACACAAGCCTATCGAATATAAATAAATAAATAAAAAAATTCGAGCCGGTTTGACCTAGTCATGGTTTGATTTGATTCAAACTTCATAAAATAGAGCTCATTTGCATTCGCTAAAACATCAATAAGGTCTTTAATAACCTGTTCCACTAAATAAGACTTAGGTATAATAATAATATAGTTCAAATTAAACGTGTTAAAATAACACCCAACATTATATTGAAATTAAATATTTGCGTCAGCCAGCAAAAGCTGTTATTAATATTTTTTTATGTATTTTTGTATTAGTTTAAAATAAAATTGTTAAACATTTGAAAAAAAAAAGCCAATATAGTCAGATGGTCCAAAAATATTAAAAAAATGTTAGCTTGCTGAGTTTCTTGCCGGTTCTTCTTAGTTGAAGGCTGACTTCCGAACCGGTGGTAACTTCTGTCTGTAATTCGACCTTCATATGTGGGCACATATGAAGGTCGAATTACAGACAATTCTAGGTCCCAAACTGAATAAATGGTTTTGACTTTGAATAATACTATTTATATACAAAAAAAAGCGATATTATGCAACATGTCGCCTATTAATTTCCAAAAATAATGGAATAAAAAAAAAGCCTAATTTTCCAATAAGACATCGCGACTACGACGCACGACGCTGTTTCGTAAGCCCATCTAGACGCAATTAACAAATATAAAAAAAAAGTTTCGTAATGTATTCCGAACTGCTTTATTATGACATGGATCGTCATTTTTGCGTAAAATAGGTACTTACCTACTCGACTATATGGCGATGATAGCTCAGTGGTAAGTGACGTCGGATACCGCGGCGAAGGTCGTGGGTTCGAATCCTTACAATGAGCTTGAGCTTTCGGTGAAGGAAAACATCGTGAGGAAACCACAGCACGGTGGTAGGGTACTTTGTAGTACTCGACTGGCTGGCTACCACCCTCAAGTTGAAAAGGGGGAGATAGGTGGGCAGGTCACCCACCAAACATATAAAAATGACCTCAGTAAAAGAAGTATCACTATTTTCGAGATATTTAAGATCGAACATTCAATAATCAATACATAAAAAATATCGGAATATCTCGAAAATGGTGAACTTTTTACGATTTTTATATATTTGGTAGGTGACCCAACCACCTATCTCCCCCTTAAGTTTGTTGTACAACTTACCGGACACCCTGTATAATAAATATCATTGGCTTTACTCTAACCGTTTTAAGGTTGACCTTTGTGATCATCTTAGTACAGATTTCCTACAAAACCTAATTTTTGTTTTAGTTACCGCTGGTTCTAAAGTTGTCCACTTACTAAGAGGAATCGCAAGATACTCAACAATATTTTTTTATGATCTCTGTCAGTGTTTTATTTTTCAAACGCAGAGCCTATAATACTTCTCTTTTCGTGATTGCATCAATTAAATTAAAATCTTGAACTCATGGCCTAAGGTTAATTTTCGATTACCACAACCACAATTTTGCACGGTGGTAGGATACTTTGTAGTACCCGACGGCTGGCTACCACACACAAGTTGAAAATCTGTCGCCAAGCACTTATCGGTGTGTTCCGACAGTTGCACTTGAGAGCCAGTTCCCATCTAGGCTTCTTGCTGATCTTTTGAGTATCCAATATGTATGTAGTTAAAAATATATTTTACTTCTGCCTAATATTTTATGACACAACGTTGTAATTCAATAAGTATGAAACAAATTAAGGTTTAACATAACGAGTATAATTTGAGGCGGTCATCAGGTAATGGGCAAATATTTATATTAAAGTTAACATAAGGTCATATTATAATTATATTGAGGTACTTCAGGTTAAAGTTGCATCACTAATAAGGTTTCAGAGACACGAGGATTAAATCCTGGCTGGAGAGGATAAAAACTTAATCTTCGAGAATTGTTTTTTTTATTCTGAATAGGCTTGTGTTTGACTACAATCTCACTATGTTAAGTGATGATGTGGCCGAAGGTGGTAAGCGCACAAAGTCTAGATGGGAACTGGCTCTCAAGTGCAGTTGTCGGAACACACCGATAGGTGTTTGGCGACAGATTTTCAACTTGAGGGTGGTAGCCAGCTAGTCGGGTACCACAAAGTACCCTAGTTGTCTGCTAATTTATGTTGTCAATATAAACTATATCTAAAGAACACGACCTGAAGCCCATATTTAAATGATATTTTATTTGTCGGGTGGGAGCGGAGTCTTGTAAGTGAGCTACGACTTTAACCCTTATTGTATTTGGAATGTGTCTGCGTTCCTCTGAAATTATTTTTGTCAGCTGTTTTTTTTTTTTTTCAAAACATTAGCTGATTATTTTATCAGCTGTAATTTATTTCAAGAAAGGGAGACAGATTCTTCATTAAGTCGGTTCTGCTGTGAGCCCTCCAAATGTCAGTTCTGTTGTGAGAACTTCAAAAGTCAGTTGTGTTGTGTAACTTTCAGACAAAAAAGCAATGATTACCTGCCTTGACTTGATTACCCACAAAATATCTGCAATCTTAGACCGCACTTACACTTGTAAGTTTTACTCACGTAAGTAACTTACGTAATTATTTTACGATAAATTTTCAAATGTGAACACGCTTTGTTAGTCGCTTACCGTAATTTCTTAATACTTTTAAATGCAGCCGTAAGTTACTTACATAAAACTTACGAAAGCAACTTACAAGTGTCGGCCTTATGATTGACGAAAATATCCGAAAGCGTTAGTCTTACTCGATCTTGTTCACTTACATTGGTACATTTCGAGTCCTAGCCAATGAGGTGCGTCGCATCGCCGCATTTTCGATTCACATTTTGTGAGTTAGGTCTCCATTCAAACCTTTTCGTCAAAGTTACATAACATTGAGTTCCTTTGAATAATTGTTTGGATACAGAAACTTTCCTTTGAATAACTGTTTAGATACAGAATTGCCAGCTTTTTATCGGGTACCTAGAGATGTGTTTACATTGGCTTCTCAACCATTAGAACTTGTAATGGAAAACTACCATACAAATTCAATGTTGAATAGTTTCTATTGCTACAATTTCCTTATATTAACCTAGACGATTACTAGAACGGTTTCAATGTATTGAATAATTACTTTTAGCAGTAATAATATGCAATAGTGCATTGAATAATAAGTAACACTTCTTTAATCTATGGTTGGAGATTACTTCCTTTAAATTGACAAGTATTAGGGAAGACTTATAAAGGTCTTTGTAGGTAGTCCAATCTTACTAATATTGTGACTAAATTATTGCTGAACGGATTTTAATTAATCATAGGACATTAATAATTCTAAACCCGGAATAAGATATTAAATGTTATGGAGACTGGTTTTGAAAAACAAAATACATAAATTTTGTGTATGAATTAATCAAGCTACATGCAGCAGTAACATGGCACAAAATTTTTATCACACATGCTAATCTAAAAATAGACGAAATATTTTGTATACAAATTTCAATGCATTTTTATATCATGTATACCGGATAATTCCTTAACAGTATCGTTCAGATATCACAGACAGGTTGATAGCAATGGGATTCCCCGCTGAGAAGCTGGAAGGTGTTTACAGAAATCACATAGACGAGGTGTACAGGTTTCTAGAGAAGATGCACAAGGATCATTACAAGATCTACAACCTTTGCTCGGAGAGGTCGTACGACTCCAGTAAATTCCATGAAAGGGTGAGTACTTTTTAATTTTTCGTGTTAATCTGCTTTGTGAAGTCATATCTACTGACTTGGTTTCCAGGCCGGTTGACGTGGTACTCGGACTACTATCACGCCGCTGGTCGTCGTTTCGATTCCATACAGGTCAGGCTTTTGGTCTGGTTCGTCTCTGTTTGGGTATACTTCATCATTTTATTTTGGGGAGCATAAAAGGCGGAGGCCTGAGGGGCCATGTACACCCTTACGCGGACTGTTCGGCAAGCGCTTATGGCTCTTAATTGGAATGCAAAACTCTAGACGACTAACCGCTGAGGGCGCCCCAGTTGGGACACGAACCTCGGCTCAGGGCGTCGCCGGGGGGGCACAAAAGTGGGGTCGGACTTCGCATAAGTGATTTAGAGGAGTTTTAGGGATAGCAGGATTAGTGAATGCAGCTCGGGCAGCTAATTACGGGACTCTATCTATCTAAATTATGTATTTATATCAAGCATCAGCTTAGTTTGGTATAAGATGAACGTGTGCGAAGAAATTTTTTAATTGTTTTGAATCATATGACTCGATTTTTTACTCCATATCGGCCACGTTTTAACAAACGTTTCATTGATCACTTTAGGGGACATCCATAAATTACGTCACACGTAAAGG
The DNA here is from genome assembly GCA_951361185.1 of Ochropacha duplaris. NCBI lineage: Eukaryota > Metazoa > Arthropoda > Insecta > Lepidoptera > Drepanidae > Ochropacha > Ochropacha duplaris. The sequence goes on along the minus strand of OX592704.1, from coordinate 10,014,988 downwards.
GGAAAGAAGGGATCGGTGAAGTGTGACAAAGGGGGGGGGGTGTCCTATGTTTCGTGACGTCACATTTAAAAATCTTAAATTTTATGGAGTTAAATTTTATGACAAGGACGGGGAAAAATCATGAAATTCGTGTGACGTACTTTTATGGATAGCCCCTTATGACAAACATTGTCATCATCCAGTGTGTGTCATGTAAATAACTTGAAGCATTTTAGGACATGCAAAGTCACCTCTCAGGACGTTCTATCACCGCCCCGGCCCGGGTTAACATTGCGCAAGCGGTGATCATCATTATCTCTGTTGTGACAATCTCGTAACGCGTTATAATCGCCATATTGACGATGTGACTCATGATAATTTATGAGTATCTACGTGTGGCCTCTCACGTTGGACTCTAAGGGACTTGTCACAGAAAACTAGGGTTGCTAAACCATAAAGAAGTACTTTATTTTCAACTAACTGTCCCCCGCGGTTTCACCCGCGTTCCCGTGGGATCTTATATTTTCACGGGATATAATATTGCCTATGACACTCACAAATAACGTGGCTCTCTATTGATAAAAGAATTTTCAAAACCGGTTCAGTAGATCCAGAGATTATACACCCTACAACCTCATAAACTTTACCTCTTTATAATATTAGTATAGATAGATAAATACAAGTCTAGTTATGTGAAATTACTCAATTTCCAATCTTTACTGTGGACGAAACGAAACTCATGATTTCATAAGACATCAATTGAGCTTTCGGTGAAGGAAAACATCGTGAGGAAACCATAGCACGGTGGTAGGGTACTTTGAAAATGTATCGCCAAGCACCTATCGGTGTGTTCCGACAGTTGCACTTGAGAGCCAGTTCCCATCTAGGCTTTGTGTGCTTACCACCTTCGGCCACATCATCACTTACCATAGTGAGATTGTAGTCAAACACAAGCCTATCCAGAATTAAAAAAACCGACGTTCTTTTCTTCAAAAAAAGTAGCCAACCCTACATGGAAGTGATATTGGGAGTCTTCATTTCTATGTTCAAAGCTCAATATGGTAAGAAGTATACAAATTCATCGGGTTCGATTCCTGGCTGGGGAAATATTTATTCGAAAATCTAATGATGCAGTTTTAATCAAAATCGGCCTCGAGACTCCTTTCAGCATTTTTCGGCATTCCCCTTAGTTTAGGATTTGGCCATCCACGCCCACTTGAAAAATTCACCCTGTATATTGACAGGTGTTGAACATCTGTATATACTAAGCGAGCAAGTATCTGATGTACTGTGGAGCATATGTTGAATTTTTGTTATAAAAGTTTTGTCACAAGGCATCACAGTTGTTAATAATTTATCAGCTGTTTTAATACATATGGTTTTTCCTCAAATAACTTACCAATGGATAGGAAACAATAGCGGAAGATGCAAACGTTAAACTGGGTTGGATCACCAATTACCGTACTCGAAGTGTTCTCATTAATTGGTTTGCAATTGTCCTTAACGTTTTCAGGAATTGTAGCATTCAGTGTATTCCATGAATATGACCCAGTGGGAAATGTATCGTCAGAGTCCTCTGACAATAGCGTGACAGCTAAAATGGGGAAGTTGACCGACATCGTCAGCTTCTTGACGTGTGACGTCTTTCCACTCACTGTCCTGCAATCCGTGGAAGTGAGTTCGGTACCTGGTACAGTTGGCTGTCAGATAAGGGTGGATGTGTGTAATTTTATTTCCTCTATTGTACGAGGGCTGCACTAAAAGTATCGGGAATGGAATATTTCCACTGTTCCTGTCATATTAAAATCTTTTTAATTGAAAACTCCTTGGTTTTAAAAATCGAATACCATTTATTTATTTAAAAAGAGATTCTCGGTCTTGTCACAAGGTTTTGTCAAACTTGTTTAGTCGTTGAGAAAATGGAATTGACTCGAGAAAATTCAAGAGCGATGACTTATTATGACTTTCGAAGTGGTTTAACACAAAAACAGTGTGTTGACCGGATGATTTCTGCATTTGGTGATGAAGCCCCATCCAAATTTGTTTATTTATCGCTGGTTTGCTGAATTTCAACGTGGACGTGTCAAGCTCAGTGATGATCCCCGTCAAGGTCGTCCAAAAACTGCAGTCACCCAAGAAAACGTTGATGCTGTGCGTAAGCTGATTGAGGAAGATCGACATGTGACATACCGCGAAATTCAGGCAACTTTAGATATTGGCATGAGTCAAATACAAATAATCTTGCATGAACAATTAGGTGTAAAAAAGTTGTTTTCCCGATGGATACCGCATTCGCTCTGTGAAGAGCAAAAAGCGGCTCGCGTTACTTGGTGCGTCAGAACTGTCGAAAGATTCCACGCAGGATCCTCAAATGCTGTAGGATACAACATCGGATCAGGTGACGAATCCTGGATATACGCGTACGAACCCGAAACAAAAAACCAGTCACTAGTTTGGGTGTTCGAAAATGAGTTAAAGCCAACAAAAATTGATCGTTCACGGAGTGTTGCAAAAAAAATGGTGGCCACGTTTGTCTCCAATACCGGCCATGTTGCGACTATTCCTCTAGAGGGACAAAGAACGGTTAATGCAGAATGGTATGCTAGCATTTGTTTGCCACAGGTCGTTTCTGAACTCCGTAAAGAGAACTGCAACCGCCGCATCATCCTCCATCACGACAATGCGAGTTCTCACACCGCGCACAGAACAAAAGAGGTTTTAGAGCAAGAAAACATAGAATTATTAGACCATCCGCCGTACAGCCCCGACCTAAGCCCTAATGATTTCTATACTTTCCCTAAAATAAAGAATAAATTGCGTGGTCAGAGATTTTCATCACCTGAAGAAGTTGTGGACGCCTACAAAACGGCCATTTTGGAGACCCCAACTTCCGAATGGAATGGTTGCTTCAATGATTGGTTCCATCGTATGGAAAAATGTGTCAAATTTCGCGGAGAATACTTCGAAAAGCAATAAATACATTTTTAAATAGTAATGTTGTGTCACTTCCTTGATTCCCGAAATTTTCAGTGCCGCCCTCGTAATACAGGCAAAGGTTTTTAGCCCATGCAGCCTCAAACTCCAAAGAGGTTGGGACATGGTACCAAGGTGAGATTTCAGATTTCACAATAATATGCGACTACTGTATAAGGCTCGCTCGTTACTTATTACTATTGAGATTATGTTACTATTGAATTACTAATGAGTGACGTCATAAATATACACCATCAAAAGACTATCTACTCTTTGTCGTAGTTTTTTTTTAATTTTCCAATACTAGTGTTGTATTTTTTCTAGATTATTATAGGCACCATCCCAAATGTTTAGGCGTGCTTTGGTTTTGGAGTGTTGATTCGATGATATCCGAAATAAATTATGATTCCCTCCTTCTCTAATCTTTGACTCACTGCTGAGCATCGTGATGTTCCCGCTCTTTCACACGACAGAGCCGCTTCCACTGCTCTCGGTCTTTGGCGTGGTGTAGGGCGTCAGAGATCTTTGTGTCCAGTTGTTTGGACACCTGATCGGACCATCTTATTGGGCTGCGTCCCCTAGGCGTCCAACTTACCCATGATTTCTCCAGATTGTCGGAGGGTTTTCGGGCTGTGTGACCGAAATGTTTCTGCAAAATTATGATTATGAATCATTAATAATAGCGTCAATAATTCGTCATCTTCCGGTATTTGACTATTGTCACCTTTAAATATATCCTGGGACATTCTTCACACGCGGTCCTTTGATCCCAAACTAAGCGGAGCTTGTACTATGGAAACCAGATAACTGATATACTACATAATATGCTTGTATACTTCGTTCATGAACACATGTCTGTCTTGGATGGGAATCGAACCCGCGACCTGTGTCATGATAGGCATTTTGATATTTTACCGCGTTTAATTGTGGTTTAGTGATGATAAACTTTGACGTCATTTGAACTGTATTTAATTACGTAACACCAGACTCTAACGTATTACTAATAGAGCTATAATAGATATATTATTATAAAACCCTTTCAAACCAGTTACAATATGTAATTGGTCGGAAGACTTATAAACGCTAGACAGAAACAGATTCTAATATACAGTCCGGTAAGTATTACGACAAAAAAAAGCTTTGGATTCAGAGTGACGTCATTTTATTTTTTGAGTTCTTCTCAGCAAGCCCTTTCATTTGATACTACAATCGGTTAAAGATCTGCTTCAAAATTGAGTTGCAAGATTCACCCCCGGAAAAACGTACATACATTGCAAGCTAATATAAAGCTTGTAATAACCATAGTAAAAGTGTCACCATAATCGAGATATTTAAAATCTAATAAATCTGAAAACTGCGACAGACGTCACTTACCATCAAGTGACCCGCCTGCAGCCTGCCAGGTTGGTTGTTTAAAAAACATCTCCGCTCAGCTTTGGTGGAGTCTCAGCCTTAGGCCGGGATTGCACCAAAGTTGAGCGGACACGAGATGTCTGAATAACGAAATTCTCCGCTCAGCTTTGGTGGAGTCGCAGCCTTACAATGGCGAGTTGGTATATTATTTACGTAAACATCAGTGTGTGTTAATTAAATATTACAATCACGTAGTCGCACCACACACAGTCACACAGAGGGATTGGCCCTCTGGTGTGTTGGATGCACGTGTCGCGCTCGCGTATGAGGAAACTCGTACCTACGTACGTTCATACGTAATTATTCTATTAAAGGCATTATTTTTAATTAAAACTATTATTTATCTGAAATATTAAGTATAATGGTGTAATTAGTTGGATGGCGATTACCGGCCAAGCTCATTACGGTCCATGCGTATCAGGGTTCCGTTGTACTTTTACCCTCTTTTAGGGTTCCGTACCGAAAGGGTAAAAACGGGACGCTATTACTAAGACTTCGCTGTCTGTCCGTCCGTCTGTCTGTCACCAGGCTTTATCTCAAGAACCGCGATTGCTAGACAGTTGAAATTTTCACAGATGTATTTCTGTTGCCGCTATAACAAAAAATACTAAAAACTGAATAAAATAAATATTTAAGGGGGCTACCATACAACAAACGTGATTTTTTTGCCTTTGTTACGGAACCCTTCGTGCGCGAGCCCGACTCGCACTTGGCCGGTTTTTTTACTCTTTGATAATCATGCTAAGTGATAATGTAGCCGAAGGTGGTGAGGACAGAAAGCTTAGAAAGAAACTGGCTATCAAGTGCAACTGGCAGAAGTCAGAACACACCGATAGGTGCTTGGCAACAGACTTTCAACTTGAGGGTGGTAGCCAGCCAGTCGGGTACTACAATACAAAGTACCCTTTCGTCGCAAAAAAATCGTGCAATCTTTGTTGTAATTTGTTGATGTATGTTATGTACCAATTTTGAGCGGTTTTTATAGCAAGTAAATTAGACGCTTTTGTTTGACTACGGAACCCTAACAACTCATGCAGACTCTAGCTGGTTTCATGTGATTATCATGATATTAAAGCGTGCGAGACCTAGATAAGTTTTTGAGGATTTTGACGTTTAATTGCTAAACCCAATTTTATTACCTATTAAATTATTTACCTAAATTCTAGTTGTCCCTTGCCGTATCATCTGTATTCCCGGTGTATCTTATATTTTCCCAGGATAAAAAGAAGCCTTTGTAATTTTCCAATGTCCCATTTATCTCTATACCAAATTTCATCTAAATCGGTTCAGTGGTTCAGACAGACAGAATTTATAATATTTGTAGGATTAGTAGGATGTTAGTTATCAATGTAACCAACATACCTACCGCTATAGCGTCTATAATAATAATAATAACGTTTATTTAAAAAAAGAACTTAGCGTAGTTGTTTCAATTATACATAGGCTATATTATTCTAAGTACAAATGAGTTAAGCATCTGTATCCGAACTAGGCAGAGCCTGTATTTCGGCTCGATAATGTTTAGCTTTGTATTTTTTTTTTTAAGAAGATTTTTGGCCTGGTATCGAGACCTTTAAGCCATTTCTTTATTTTAAATATTAATCTTTTATGTTTAGTCATGTTTTATTGTCACTTTCACTGTAATGTCTAGTCCTCGTCCGTACAAGTCAGGTTTAGTTTTAGTGAAATTGGCGGCTATTCCACTAAAACATTTCATGGACTTTTTGGGGACAACCTGGAAAGTCACTATACACGCTTTCATTTCACTTCACTTGTGCACTAAGATTGATCTTTATTGGACAAAACACTACCGAAATTATTCAATAAAACTCAAAATACACGAATTTAATGAAAATAAAACGAAAACAAAACGTCACTTCGCAAGTTCCCGCCAAAAAGTCCTTTAGCTTTGTATTGTGTTTACTATAACATTTTTTACATTTAATTTCAATATTAAATGAAACGTACGATAATCGTTTTCCTGTAGGGCTGTTCTCTATATTTAGATGATGGCATCATTATCGGCGCTTGTGATTGTGTCAATCAGTGTTTGATAAAGCGATGTGGAAAACGATGAGAGCCGACAGAGCATTATTGTTTCATTGTTCTTTCTTTGACGACGAACCGACAGTCGCTTCGCTAGACTAGATGTCGCCACCAACGCCCTCCCAACAGTCGACCGTCGCGCGTCCCCCTATCAGTTGTTAACCGATTGCGGTTATCATACAATGAATCGCGCGCTTTCCACTAAATATGTCTGAATTTCTATGAACTAAATGTAGGGTATCCAGTATTTACATAGATTTATCGTGTCAGTATTTATCTCGCTTGACAGACAAGCTGTGCGTATGCACTCGAAATGAAGTGCCACTTTATTTGTTTAAATGAGTTCACATTGGAATCACCTCGTTTTAGGGAATGACATGCTGAAATGGTGAGCATTCGCTGCGAACCGAACCTTGGCCTTGCCTCTGACATTTATGATTTAATTTAAAGTCTGGCTTGAGGATCAAGTTGGTTTAAATATAACATGCTACCTACGTGATGTTTTGGTCTCTTTTGGTTATTTCGAGTTAAGATAAATCAAAGTAATGAACTACAATCTTGCTAGCTCAGACACAGCAATGTGCCTGCGTTTTGTATTATTATGGGTTAGCAGAAATTCTTGAATTACTTTTGTTTCTGTTGGGAATATGAAATTTGACATGAATGCTCTTTTTTTAATACCACAAGTGACAACGAGGCAGGCCGGTCACCTGATTGGAAGTAACTACCGTCGCCTATAGACTTGAGCAATGCCAGGGGTATTGCCAATGTCTTACACCTTATTACAATACCTTAGCTCTCAAGTACAGTCTCTCAAGTGCTTGGCGACAGATTTTCAACTTGAGGGTAGTAGCCAGCCAGTCGAGTACTACAAAGTATCCTATCTCAGTGCAAAACCTTTAGTTAGATAACCCTAAATCTTACTATAATCTAGCTTCTATAACCTACCTAAGTTATGTCTCAAATCTGAAAGCGTTTGCTTCAGTTGTCTCATTGTTATTTATTTCATATACCTACGTAGGTTTACTAGTACAAATTAAAACTGATGATGTACATTGAAGCATGCTTCCTTGTTCATATTGTACTTCGACGTAGAGACTTCGATGTGATGCGTCAATACATGAGGTTTTCCTGTGGTAGTATGGATTTTGGTGGCAGGATAGTTAACGCTATATATTCAAATTTATGTACAACGTTAGTTATTGATTACTAAAGTTGAATATTGACGTGAATAAACAAAACTTGCGTATGATTTGTGTAGGATAGTTCAATCAGTTGACCAGCCCGCCATTCCTGAACATGACTTTCCTTTAGGAAAATAGTATATTAGTAGTAGATAATTTATTTATTAATTCTTGATTGTCTGTCATTGGTCTGCCTATAGAGCATGAAACCACTCCCTCTGGGCCCTGGAGACGTCACGCGCACTAATGTCTATGCAATAAAATTTGGGGGGGGGGGGGGGGGGGGACGACGCACACATTAATACGCATGACATGCACACGACAAAATTATCAAACACTAGCATAAACCATACGCACACAAGTACATTCACTCACACTCACAGGGACAACGTGTCAGTGCGTGCAGTTTTATATAACCGGTATGATTGGTAATCAAGTACATTTGGCAGAGGGGAACGCCTGTCAGTGCCCCCTCCCGGCTGGCTTAATACTCAAAGAGCGTACCCTACCACAAACCTACAACTTTACCTAGAATGAGTTGTTCTTTTCCATACATTCTGACGATGCAACAATCAGGGTGATTCGAATGTGACGACTCTCTGTGGTCGGCGCAATTTGTCATACGTCTTCTTCCTTCTTACTCATATTATCCTTCACAAATGTAGCCCTACTTCATAATTCTTTGGAACAATTAACTAACTACTAACTAACTAATAAACCGGCCAAGTGCAAGTGGGACTCGCGCACGAAGGGTTCCGTAAAAATGGGAAAAGAATCAAGTTTTTTGAATTGGAGCCCCCCTTCAATATTTATTTATTTCTGTTTTTAGTATTTGTTGTTATAGCGGCAACAGAAATACATCACTGTGAAAATTTCAACTGTCTAGCTATTGCGGTTCTTGAGATTCAGCCTGGTGACAGACAGACGGACGGACAGACAGCGAAGTCTTAGTAATAGGGTCCCGTTTTTACACTTTGGGTACGGAACCCTAAAAACCAATGTTTGTTTGATCGTATTTTATGAGCTGCCATATCGTTCATCCGATTAGAACCTTGGTGAGATGTTCTGCGTTAAGTCTCGAGGGTCCTAGGCATAAAAAGTGGCAACGCATGTCGGGCACAGCTGCTGTAGAGCAATATATACAAATATACAGTGAAGGCAGGTAATATATATGTAGTATTTATTACAAACTAAAGTGGAAGATGGGTGGGCGAGTTACCTACCATCATCTGTCTGTCCTGTTCCCAATTGTATTACTACTACATATTACGTTTCAGCGGATTTTAGAATTAATTCTACTAAAACTGTTAGTCATTATTACTGAAATTGTTTGTGCACGTCATTTAAAATTCTACGTTAGTATTGACGTAAATAAAATCATGTCGCTTACGATTTATTGTATATTTATGACCATTTTTAGGGTTCCGTACCTCAAAAGGTGAAAACTTATAAGTACCAAAATTTACCTTAATTTTCAACCTTTTTATTTTTCGGAATTTTCCCTTTACTTTGTAAGACCTTGCTTTTAACCAAAATTGTCAATTCTAGGTCAACCGGAAGTACCCTATAGGTTTTGGGTCGAAAACCTATACAAACTAGTAGTACCCGTTGACCTAGAATCACGAAATTTGGTAAAAAGCAAGGTCTTACAGCAAAAATAAAGGAAAAATCAAAAATATAAAAAAGTTGAAAATTAAAGGGTGTCCCCATACATACATAGTTGACGCCAATTAAGATAGCCCTCTGATTTGTATGGGCGCTCATACACTTTAGAGGTCTAGCTTACTTGGCACCAACCTCAAATAAGGTAATCGAAAACAAAAAAAAATGAAAAAAAAACCTTGGGACTCCATTCGGAACCCTCGGTGCGCGAGTCCGACTGGACTTGACCGGTTTTTGGTTCTCCACTGAGTTTTCTTGCACGTTGTCCTCCTTGGGGCTTTTCAGAAAAATTTTGCTATTTGTAGTACAACTGATTTCTTGAAATTATTACTCCCATGGCCATTGTGCCAGTTAAGGAAGCCAATTCATGCATATTTCATACGGTTGTTTTTATTTGATTACGAACTAGCTGACTCAAAATTGTTATCCTGTTCAAAAATGGAACATGCAACGTTTCCTTTTTTTTTCATAATTCATCATTTGGACTGTTACGAAAACTTTAGAAGTCTCGGTACCACAGCTCAGTACCATCGCACAACAACTACCAGGATTACTGCCTTTTAGGAGTACAACGCCTTGATTCTCAATAGCAACTGTAATGCTTTCCCCACGATGTTGTCCTTCACCAAAAGCACTACTTACTGAGCTATCATCGCCATAAACACTTATTGTTGATTTTGGAAGTTCAACTGAATTACATAGGGTAAAAAGGGTATAAATTTTTGTCTAACTCATATATAACTTTCTACCATCGCACCGCCTGCCGTCGAGAGGGAGTTCATCCTCACACCTTTGAACCAAATTTGTCGCGTACAGTGCGGTTTGAGATACATTTTCTCCCGCGCACGATCAGGTTGTGGAATGAGCTCCCTGTAGAGGTTTTCCCTAGAGACTAGAGCATGGGGGTTTTTCAAAAGAGGAGTAAGAAGGTTAATGTAAGGTCGGCAACGCGCTCGTGACGTATCTGGTGTTGCATGCGCCCATAGGCTACGGTAACCGCTTACCATCAGGTGGGCCGTAAGCTTGTTTAAGGCGATGATAGCTCAGTGGTAAGTGACGTCGGATACCGCGGCGAAGGTCGTGGGTTCGAATCCTACAATGAGCTTGAGCTTTCGGTGAAGGAAAACATCGTGAGGAAACCATGGTAGGGTACTTTGTAGTACCCGACTGGCTGGCTACCACCCTCAAGTTGAAAATCTGTCGCCAAGCACCTAACGGTGTGTTCCGACAGTTGCATTTGAGAGCCAGTTCCCATCTTTGTGTCTTCCAGGCTTTGTGTGCTTACCACCTTTGGCCACATCATCACTTACCATAGTGAGATTGTAGTCAAAACACAAGCCTATCCAGAATATATTAGTGGTATAAAAAAACCATTATAATTACATAGTTTCTGCACACAAACTCGGTCGCAGATAAAATATGTCGTATATCTAAATTGTCTGTATCTATAGCTATAAAGTAATTTGGCCTAATGACTTTTAGATAAACGTCATTATGTTTTTTGTGTCTGAGTTTTAATTGAACACATTTTTAGTTTAACAGGTATCTTAAGTATTTTTTTTATGATACGGTCTCGTAATAATTCACTTAATGACTGATTTGTACTGTCCTAGATATGCATCTAAGATTATTGTAGTTTTATCTATTTGAAGATTAAAATCTTTTTAAAAGTTTTAAATTATAATATGTATGTTTTTCCGGGGGGAATCTTGCAACTCAATTTTGAAGCAGATATCTTTAACCGACTGAGCTGAAATTTTGTATACACGTTTAGTTTGGATGACAATGCATGGTTAAGCTGTGTGACGTCATTCTAAATCCGACATGGCGGAATACCCAAGATAGACGAGAACCAATCGTACAATATGGGTATCAAATGAAAGGGCTTGCTGAGAATAGGTAACTCGAAAAATAAAGTGACGTCACTCTAAATCCAATGTGGCGGACTTCTTAAGATGGCGGACTAAGTTTTTTATGCCTTCCTACAATATGGGTATCAAATGAAAGGACTTGCTATAAGATGAACACAGAGAAACCTGTCCAGCGATAACTAAAAGTAAAAAATAAATTAACGGTAAAAAAAACTTTTTAAAAACAAGCGTCTAGAGATAAAGGTACTCCCTGAGACGTCAGCTCGTCTCGTTGTTGGACCGATTAATTTATAAATAAGTAGGCAAAGACAAATCGGCTCAGTACATTTTTCTCCTCTAATATTATCTTTTTTGTTTAGTAGCTATTCAAAATCGAGATTGAGAGATTTAAAACGAAATATTAATTTAAAAAAACCATTTTCCACTTACAGCTTTGATCCTAAACTAAGCAGAGTTTGTATTTTAGAAACCAGAACTGATATACATACTACTTTTGAAATACATACTTAAAAGTATTCGTCTATTTTAGACTCCCTGGAGACGGTTCCTCATGTCTGAAGATCGTGGTCAGCATTAGGGTTGCATCTGGAGCGGATGATCTGCCTCCACCGGTTTCTGTCCACCGCGTCTCTTATCACCACATCAATTTGGAGGACGACGAATCTTTCACTTGATCGGTCCATCTTGTTGATGAACGACCGCGTGATCACGTAAAAACAGCTGAACGGATTTTGATGAAACTTGGCACACGGTAGATCCATACCCTGGAATAAAACATAGATACTTTTTATGTCGTGAAAAGATACGATCCCTCGGGAACTCCGGTGAAACCGTGGCGCGGAAAACTAGTAAGGAAATAAAAGAGATATTGTTTTAATCGCATGTAAAATATACAATCACAAACGGGTGTATTCGGTGTATTACATAATTTACGTCATTATCTTTATGTAACCCCTACAATTTCTCTGATAACGTTTTTTTTTTCAGTGATAATTTAATTTGGCAAGCACATGTCGTTCTGGGTTCTAAGTGTTCCGTTCGATAATAAGTAATGTGTAATTATCTAAATCAGATTATGGCACTTTTAAATTTTGGACTTACAGACACTATTCAAATTCGCTTACTTTGATATTAGTACTGAAAATGAAAATGTTTTTTATTCAAATAGGCCTTTACAAGCACTTATGAATAGTCTAGACTCTAATGCTCGGTTCGGAAGGTTACTTTTGCTGAGAAGAGCCGGCAATAAACTCAGCAATTACTCTTTTCAAAAACATCTTACACCTATTACATTTAAACATTATTTATTTATTTAGTCCCACTGTTAAAGTGGAAAAATAATAATACTTATCTACGTTAAAAAAAACATCTTCATTCACTTCATTCAGCCCGTATTAGTCCACTGCTGGACATAGGCCTTTCCTAAGGCGCGCCACTGAGCCCGGTCTTCGGCTTTTCCAACCGCCACCAGCCACCTTGCGTATGTCGTCGCTCCACCTAGCTGGAGGGCGCCCAACGTTTTCCGAGTCGTGGTCTCCACTCAAGAGCACGTTTACCCCAACGGTTATCAGTTCTACGGCAGATATGACCAGCCCACTGCCACTTCAACTTACTAATCCTTTGGGCTATGTCGATGACTTTAGTTCTCTGTCGGATCACATCATTTCGGATGTGATAAAAAAAACACTTAGATAGTGAAATGCGAAAACTATATCGTCATGTTCCTAAAATCATGATTTTGATAATTTTAGGAAAATATAGGTAACTATTACAATCGATTTGGTTGCCGATTCTAAGCAAACCGCTTTCAGGTATCGGAAACTAGTTGCAATATTTCTCTAAATAATTTTAGATTTTTGTGTTTCCCCTAATACAATACCAATGTATAGGTAATTACTTTGCCTATGATATTGGAACGGAAATTCCCTTAGAACAATAGGTACGTAGGCAAATGTCATCTACTTAGGGTGTACCCGATATCCTTAAAACAAGTTATATTGACGGGCCGGTTGGCGTGGTTAGTTAACACGCTGCCTATCACGCCGCAGGTCGTGGGTTCGATTCCCATCCAGGACACACATTTGTGTGCATGAACATGTCTGTTTGTCCTGAGTCTGGGTGTAATTATCTATTTAAGTATGTATTTACAAAAACAAAGTAGTATATGTAGTATATCAGTCATCCGGTTTCCATATTGCAAGCTCTGCTTAGTTTGGGATCAGATAGCCGTGTGTGAAAAATGTCCGAGGATATTTATTATTATTATTAAGTAGGTATAATATAGCAGCTTTTGTATCCTGTTAAAAATATAGCGTCGATCTTGTGAGGGTCGCGGGAAGCCACTGGATGCGAGTAGCGCAAGACCGGCCATCGTGGAGATCCTCGGGGGAGGCCTTTGTCCAGCAGTGGACGTCTTCCGGCTGATATAATTATGATGATGATTAAAAATATTTCAGAAATCTGACACATAGGCAGGCGGGTCACCTGATTTTAAGTGCATTAGCAATACCAGATGGAATGTTAACGTGTAACGCCTTGAAGGCAACTGTCTCTCACAATACCGCCGCGGAGGTTTTGAATACAATGAGCTTGAGCTTTTCGTGATGGAAAACATCGTGAGGATACAACAGCACGGTGCTTTGTACTCGACTGGCTGGCCATCTTCAATTTGAAAATCTGTCACCAAGCACCTATTGGTGTGTTCCGGCAGTTGCACTTAAAAGCCAGTTGCCGACAACACTTTGGCAATCCCCCTAGTATTGCTAATGTCTATTGGCGACGGTATTCACTTACCATCAGGTGACCAGTCGGCCTGGTTGGTATATATTATAATAAAATCTTAAGGGTGGTAGCCCTGACACCGGGTACTTGACAACGGTGCGTAAATGCTACTGAGCTATTTACAATTTAAAACGTTTTAACAAAATCTGTAATGGACCCAAACAATGTTGGATGTAAGTAGCTGTGTTGTACTTCCTGATACCAACTCCGTATCACAGTTTAAACTTGCGTATCTTTGCGACGGTTATCTACCGAGGGAGTGTCCATCGAGCTTCAATGTCAAAGGGTCAATTACGTAATTTCATTGCATTCAGTTTCTATTTGAAATGGTTCTAGTGGCAATCAAGTGCTGTTTGCAATGAGAGCTTCAGACAAGACAACATCGCGTTAAATTCAGGTGACAGATTGCATGGCATGCATGAGAGTGTGGTGCTGCAAGCGTTTATAGGTTACGGTAACCTCTTACCATCAGGCGAGCCGTATGCTTGTTTGCAAAAATAATATAATTAATACTGACATAGGATTGCAACCGGAAATTAATACTGACAGTCATATTTTATCGAAATAAAGGTTGTTTCAAATTGAAACTGATTGCAACTAAGATACGTAATCAATGTGAAATTATCATCGCCACTGATACCCTACCTCGCCTTTGTTCGTGTCTTTACTCGCGATAAAAGGCTATTTTTAAATATAGGTAGGTACCTTTAAGGTATATTTTAAAAGTAGGTACCTAACCAGGTAATAGGGATCAGCTTTTGTTTGAGAAGAGTAAAATATGTAAAAAAAAACGATGAGCAAAATTTAGCAAATGCTGTGAGTATCTATAATATGCCGATGAGGGCGGTGAAATTACTCATTACTATTATATTCCTATAACAATAAATTACATTTGAAGTTATTGTAGTTTCGCAGGAACAATTCTGAATAGTACATAGGCTACTTTTTATCCCGGGAAAAGATAAGATCCCTCGGGAACGCGGGTGAAACCGCGCGGAACAGCTAGTAGAGCTATTTGAAATAGTGTCATTTCTTTTCATTTCTAGTAGGCCATAAACAAACAAAATTTAAGGCGATGATAGCTCAGTGGTAAGTGACGTCGAATACCGCGGCCAAGGTCGTGGGTTCGAATCCTACAATGAGCTTGAGCTTTCGGTGAAGGAAAACATCGTGAGAAAACCATAGCATGGTGGTAGGGTACTTTGTAGTACCCGACTGGCTGGCTACCACCCTCAAGTTGAAAATCTGTCGCCAAGCACCTATCGGTGTGTTCCGACAGCTGCACTTGAGAGCCAGTTCCCATCTAGGCTTTGTGTGCTTACCACCTTCGGCCGCATCATCACTTACCATAGTGAGATTGTAGTCAAACACAAGCCTATCCAGAATTTAAAAAAAAAACAAATCTTATGATTAATTCATTTCCTGCACTTTCGGGAATAAAACTTGTATGTGAAGGTTACGGTACCAACATGGGTATTGTAATTAAAACCTTAAACTGTCTAGCAATAAGGTAGTTTTCTTAAGATTATTGTTGGCCCAAGTGCAGAATAGTTTATTACCGGCTAAAGCAAATGCAACCTTCCCAATTGGTATTAGAGTCCTGGGACATTCTAATCCCAAACTAACTAAACTAACAGCTTGTACCATGGAAACCAAATATCTGAAATAAGGGACAGGGTGGGGGACAGCTAGTTGTGAAGTAAATGTAAATGTTTCCTCTCGCTGCTTTCCAGGTATCGGTGTACCCATTCGAAGACCACACGCCACCCAACATCGAGCTGATCCAGCCGTTCTGTGAGGATGTCCACAAGTGGCTCAGCGCTGACTCGAGGAATGTTGCCGCCGTACATTGTAAAGCTGGCAAGGGGCGAACTGGTGAGTCTTATTAACCCCCTTCGCACACTGCGTCGTATCGTTACGAAGCAATGACAATAAACACCTACGATTCGCTGCAACACCGCTTTGTGTGCGGACTTGTTTGATAATGTTCATGTTCGTATTGCACTCGTCGTACGCGCTCGTCTTACGCTACGACGCCGTGTGCGAAGTTTCATCAATCCAGGAATCGGTGGTAGTGACGTCGAATCCTACAATGAGCTTGAGTTTTCGTTTGAAACATCGTAAGGAAACCATAGCACGGTGGTTAGCCGACTGGTTGGCTACCACTCTTAAGTTGAAAGTCTGTCACAAAGCACCTGTTGGTGGGTTCCGGCAATAGGGTAGTGTCCTGGGTCAATAAAAATGAATCATAATTACTCCGTTGGTAAGATTATTATTAATATAAAAAATATATATTGGACACGTATTTTTTTGCTTTATCAAATCAATAAAAATATTCAAAGCTATAGCGCATCAAAGTATAGGAGTGGGGCTTGTGACGTCACTTCGTGGTAAAATTTGTACCACGGCGTGACGTCACGCGAAATTTCGACGCACTGTATCCTGTATATTTTTATAATCTAATTGACGGACTAAATATAATTTTTTAGGACACTACCCTATTGTACTTGAGAGCCAGTTGCCTTCAAGGCATTGGAAAAAGTGGACCTCGACAACATGGCAATTCCCTTTGTATTGCTAATGTCTATATGCGTTGATAGTCACTTACCATCAAGTATGTATCTGCCTGATTGAATTTAAAAGAAAAATCGCGCTATTGCTGCTTATCACATATTCTGGAAAGAATATATCTGGGGTCAATTCTTGGCTCTCGAAACATAGCGAATATGATTCAGTACATTTTGATATTTTATACAAAAAATTTTTTGTTTTTCGATGTATTTCGAATGCGACATTGATGTCGAAAGAGCGAGAATTGAGCCGTGATCATCAAAACCCGACCAAATAATTCGCTTGTTGTGGTGATAATTGGTCGCAGCGCAGGCCGGCCGAGGTAGTTTGTTTTATTTTATTGCAGTGTTTGATGACTTTATTTCGGTCATCACGGTTTTCTCGCAGAACATTTATTCGTCGAATGATTTCTTCGCACCTGGTATTTCAATAGAGATGGTGACTGACATATCGAATCAGCTTTTATTAAATGTGAAAACTGGCTTGTGACGTCATAAAGCACCAATAGATCTACTCTTTGTCGTTATAGTGGTAGGATGAATTTTACAATGTTTTTTATATGTTTTATACATTGGTTAGTGTTCAATATTGTTTCTTGAATTGAGGTAACGACTCAATTCCAAGCCTGCGGTCCACTAACTACTTCGCTTTAGTCGCGTTCCAACGCTTTGGCATGTTGTTTTGTTGTCCAATTCACAGGATCAAACTAACAAAAAAACGCACCACTTTTTTTCTAAATTACCATCTGGCATGGTTAAAAAAGGGATCAATCCCTACAAAGGGATCTCGTCTCGTCTCGTCTCGTCCTGAACAAAGATGGATCCAGAGTACAATTTAAACCTAAATAGCAGCAATAGCGCTCGCCTACATGCATCTGAACAATTTAAACGTCAAAAGAATATATTACAGCACTTGAATTTCGTTCGATACATTTCAGATAAAGAATCGGTCATGTTTGAAGGGGAAATATGTGTGTGGGGTTCCGTAGCAATTATGGTCTGGTTTAATTTCGTTGAGTTCCCAAAATTTGCATGTCCATGATAATAATCAGCCATACAAGTTAAAACCATGGAAGGAGGACTGCATCAATAATTATAGAATAAGGAACAAAAATGACATGTGTGGGTCCCAACTCCCATACAATATAAGGAACGCCAAAAAAGTTTGCATAATAACATAATAGCCCCCAAAACGTTTCGGTAACAAAGGTTAAGGTTAAAAATTACACGTGGAACGGTTATTACCTATTGAAAAATTCTGTTGTATTGTGACGCGAACAAAAATGTATCGAAAAGTCTGACGAGTAATTGCGAAATTTCTTTACGCCGTATAATTGGCCGCATTACCAGCGTGCGGGTATTTGGCGGGCGAGTCGTAAATTAAAAAAGGGACCTTTACAAACGGGCTCTCCCTTTTTTGTGGGCAGGCCCTGAATGTAATAAAAGTGTAAGGTTGTCCGTAGATGTGAAACGAACGTTTCGACAAAGAACTGGCGGTCATTTGGTTTATTATTTTTTTCATATTGTTACGTAAAAGGTTTAGTGTTATAAAGGAAAGAGAGTTTTGTGAATAACTTCTATGCTGACTGACTTACATGTCTATTTTCATTTTCATAATTCTTTATGAATAACTAGCTTTCCGTTCGCTGTTTAACCCTCGATCCCGTTTCTCCATACAAACTTTGGAGCCCCGTTTCAATTTTGGAAAATCCTTTTTTCAGCGGAAACCTACGTCACAATAACTATCTGCAATCCGTTCAGTGGTTTGAGCTGTGTGTTGACGGATCTGTCAGTCCAGTCAGTCAGTCAGTCAGTAATTATTAATGTATATCACTGCCATTTTAATCACAAATTAAGCAGCTTGTACTATGGAAACCAGATACATATCTGATATACTTACTATTTAACATCCAGATACCAGAGAAATACATACTTGAACATATTTTCACGCACTCAGATATCTGTCATGGTAGGGAATCGAACCCACGGCGTGTGGTGCGACAGCCACACCATCATAAATGATTTGATTGTGTATGTTTCAGGTACAATGGTATGTTGTTACTTATTGTACAGCGGACAGAAAGCCACCGCTGATGACGCATTGAAGTTCTACGGGACTAAACGCACACACGATGAGAAGGGTAAGTGTACCTATGTATGACAGACGGACAGACACTCCCATAAAACAAACGTGATTTTTTTGCCGTTTTTACGGAACCCTTCGTGCGCGAGTCCGACTCGCACTTGGCCGGTTTTTTATATTATCTTACTAATATTATAAATGTGAAAGTTTAGATGGATGGATGGATGTATGTTTGTTACTCATTTACGCCAGCACGGCTAAAAGGATCTGGATGAAATTTGGCATAGAGATAGATTATAGTCTGGAATCGCACATAGGCTACTTTTTATCCTGTCTACTTTCTACGCGGGTGAAACTGCGCGGAACAGCTAGTCATACATAAGTTGTTAAAAAATGATTAAGTGTTATCACTGTTTTTTTTTAAGGTAATTACAAGTTAATTTTGTACTGATAACAATATCTGGTAACTGGTAACCAGACTAGCTAGGTTTTCTCGCGTTCCCGTGGGATTTTATCTTTTCACCGGGATAATAAGTATCCTTGTACCAGGATATTAACTACTTTTTAAGAGGAACAATTTTATCATACATGTTTGCTCTCTAAAGAAAAATCATTTATTGGACATTGGCATCAGATTACAACAAAAAATAAATAAATTAATAATAATTCCAAAAATTATTATAAAATGTAATAGGTCTAAGTTGCTTTTTTAAAAAGAGTTATTGCCGAGTTTATTGCCGGCTCTTCTCAGCAAAAGCAACCTTCCGAACCGAGCGTTAGAATTTAACATGAATCAAATTGACGATTAAAAATACTTGTAATAAGTTTACTTAATAAAGATATATTTGAGTTTGTGTTCATATCACAAGATCAACTCTAAACAACATGTGTGTATGTATGCAGGTGTCACGATTCCATCGCAGCGTCGGTACGTGGAGTACTATGCGGCGCTGGTGCGACGCGGGCTGGTCTACACGCCGACCAGGGTCCACATCCGCGAGGTGGTCATGTCGCCGCCTCCCGCCCTCACCGCCGCGCACTGCTGCCCGGACCTCACCGTGTCGCAGGCTAAACCCTCCTTCAAGGTACGATACCTCACCTGACATACCACTCTAATATCTAATAGTCCACTCTAACCCACACAAATCCACTCTAACCCACACAAATCCACTCTAACCCACACAAATTCACACCAATCCACTCTATTCCACTCCACAACTGTGCGGTTACCACCAACTTTTATTACGATTCAACTCGGCCTGAACTGAATCGTATGTGAAGTACGTCAGAATGTATGAACAAAAGTTTATTTTTTATTCTGGATAAGCTTGTGTTTGACCACAATCTCACCACGGTAAGTGAAGATGTGGCCGAAAGTGGTAAGCACACAAATCCTGGATGGGATCCCCATTACGGTATTCCCTCCGCGCTATGATATGGGGTTCTTCAAAAAGGGCGCAAAGAGAGCTCTTCAAGGTCGGCAATCACCCTGGTATTGCAAATGTTCATAGGCGGCGGTGACCACTTACCATCAGGTAGACGGTCTGCCTGTTTGTCAACCTATTGACATGGGAACTGGCTCCCAAGTGCAGCTGTCGGAACACACCAATAAGTGCTTGGCGAAAGAAGAATGGTCCAAGATTCGAGCCTTGAATTTATGCCATACGCTTCCAGTATGAAAAACTGAGTACCTAATATAGATTTGTTTGTGTTCCAGACGCCGTCCGGTTGCTGGGAGGTGGTGACGGAAGGTGGCGCGGGGTCAGGGGTCGGCGGGGTCGGTGGGGTCAGCGGGGGTTGCGTGCGCGTGCAGCTCACGCACTGCACGCCGCTGTGCGGGGACGTGCGCGTGGACCTCTACAACAAGCACAAGATGAAGATGCGCAAGGAGAAGCTATTCCACTTCTGGTTCAATACATTCTTCGTCACAGCCGAGGTTGGCGCGCAGAGGGTGCCGCCGCTGCCGGACAGTTAGTACTCATTATTTTTTCATAGAAATAGAAATAGAAACATTTATTTTGTGTAACATAGGTAGAAATGTTTAATGTGTAACAAAGAGGGAAAAGATATCCTGTTTTGTTCCAGGATATGATCTGTGTGCTAAATTTCACCAATTGCGTTTAGTAGTTTTTGTGTAAAAGAGTAATATACTTTCGCATTTATAATAAAAGTAAGACATTATGTAGGTATATGAAAATATTATTTATTCTAATAGGTCTTAGCTAGCACTTATGCATAGTCTAAGTCAGGGGTTGGTAAACTTTTTAGACAAAGAAAAATATCGACTTCTTGGAAGCTCAAAGAGCCGCAGTTTTCCGTTTTAGGTTTTTCACTGTATTCCAAATTTTAATAGGACTGTAGTAAACTGCGTTCGGGTTCGAAATAAAGACAATTATTTGGCTCGTGGTATTTACAAAATATATTTTGATCTTATATGTACCCAAAAAAAATATTTTGAGGGGAACTTGAAGAGCCGTAATTGACCCTTCAAAGAGCCGTATGCGGCTCGCGAGCCGCGGCTTGCCGACCCCTGGTCTAAGTCATTGACACCCAAAGTGGTCTACAAGGGTATCATGACAGCGAAAAATAAAATTGGGGGTCCACGTCAATGGACGTTACGTAATTACTTATGTATACGCGTACGTACGATAACTATAAGGATAATTTTAAATGAGCATGTTGTCATTCCAGGTCCGAATCTAGAGGCGTACAAGTTGACTTTAAACAAATGGCAATTGGACGATGCGCACAAGGACAAGCAACACAAACATTACAGCCAAGATTTCAAGGTAACTACACTTTTTTTTTTACCTTTGATAAACGTGGTTCACTCGTAACTCTGAAATACAGATACCAACTGTTAAGGACGCTAAAAACTGCTGCACAAAATAGAGGATAAACCGGCCATGTGCGAGTCGGACTCGCGCACGAAGGGTTCCGTAAAAATGGCAAAAAATTACGTTTGTTGTATGGGAGCCCCGCTTAAATATTTATTTTATTCTGTTTTTATGAAATACGTCATATCAACGAGACTTCAACTTGAAAACATATGATTATGACTAATTCGTAGATTGCAGAAAACCTTTGGTAAGCTTGTGTTTAACCCAAGAATTATGTATACTACCTGGATAGGTAACTCTCAATACCTACTTGAAGCTAATACCTATCAATTGCGAAAAGGAGAAAGATAACAACTATGTTGGGACAATCTCTTTCTAACCCTACTTACCCTGAATGAAAGAAAGAGAAGTTGTTGTCCCAACGTAACCAACTAGCCCGTCAAATTAAGTCAACTCAAAAATAATGGCTCTGATAAAGGCGATGATAGCTCAGTGGTAAGTGACGTCGAATACCGCGGCGAAGGTCGTGGGTTCGAATCCTACAATGAGCTTGAGCTTTCGGTGAAGGAAAACATCGTGAGGAAACCATAGCACGGTGGTAGGGTACTTTGTAGTACCCGACTGGCTGGCTACCACCCTCAAGTTGAAAATCTGTCGCCAAACACCTATCGGTGTGTTCCGACAGCTGCACTTGAGAGCCAGTTCCCATCTAGGCTTTGTGTGCTTACCATCTTCGGCCACATCATCACTTACCATAGTGAGATTGTGGTCAAACACAAGCCTATCGAGAATAAAAAAAAAAAATGTTCAAATGTGTGTTACTAATCCAATATTCAACAAACTTCAGGTGGAGTTAATAATCCAGAAGATGCCGGAAAGTTCTACGTTTAGTGGGCACCCTGTACCCGCACCATCACCACCTTCATCCACATCGTCTTCGTGTTCCGAGCCAGATACTGAGGACGCCCACTGGGATTCCGGTGAGACCTATTTCATACATAAACCACCCACAGATAATGCCATAATAATACAGATAGTGCAATCCTCCAAGTCGCGCCACACTCTTTTTAAAAGCTTTTAATTACAGGTCTAGCGCTTAACTGAGTAGGTTCCTGCGGTATGGGAGCGGTACGGGAGGGGTTACAGTGACATAATAGAACTGTCTCACTATACACGTGATTATCAATAACAATTCTGTACCGAAATTGAATAAGTGTAATTGCGTATAACGTATAACAGTATTACAATGTTTGTTAGGGTGGAATCTACCCTTTTGGTACGCAACCCTAAAAAAACAGTGCAAATATCCATCATTTCTCTAATGTTGTAGTGCTATCAATGTCTATATGCTCAAACTCAAACTCATTTATTCAGTTTAGTCCCTGGTAAGGTTATGAACGTTACAATTGACTCTACCACCGGTTCGGAATACACTTAAACTGAGAACACTCCGGCAAGAAACTCAGCAAGGCATTTTTTTTAGCAGTGGATATTTTCTAACTCAGAAGTCCATGAGCATCTTAACATGCCAACAGTGAAGGAAGAAATAAAAGCATGTTCAAAGAAATACATAACAAGGTTAGAAAACCACCCTAACCAGCTTGTCTCACAGCTTACCATACCCGACTGTATAAATTGTCTGAAAAGTTGCAGGATCCTAAAACTCGGCAGCATTGATTGAGCTACCATATCTATATTGCAGTTATTCCTGATGAGGGATAACTAACCTATTAATTAACTTAGGACATATCTGCTCATAGTCGAAAGGACTGACTGTATGATCATGATAATTAAAAAAAATAAAAACTTGAGAGGTGTCAAGGGACACCCGGATGGAACGAAGTTATATAAGTTAGAGAGTATATATATTTAAAAAAAAAAATATATATATACATATATATATAAAATAGAAATGAAAATATCTGGCTTGCTTTCTATAAGAGAGAGAGAGAGACAGACACACAGACAGAGAAACATGCGCACGCCGCACAGCTTACTACACACAACTGTCACCCGACCAACTGACACTAAAAGTGTCGTTTTTTCGTAAGATTTTTTTCCGTCTAGCCCCCTTTCACAACGGGCGATAAGGAACTTCGTTCCAAAAAAAAATATTTTACATATATGTCGATGTGCATTACTACAACACTAGCGAAAGATGTGGACTGTAAGGGATTAGGAATAAGAGTGGGGCGCGTTTTCTTGAATGGCACTATCTATACCAGATACCAGATACCAGATACCAGAAAGTATCTCCTACAAAGAGATATTGCGAGACCGAAGTTGTCGATTGATGTTAGTGCTTCGTGGAGGCAGTTCAGAATGATTGGAAGGAAGGATAGGAACTATGTATGGTGATCTTGTTTATGATCGTGGCCATAGTGTGGATTGATAGTAAAAACTATTGTGAAATTGTGGTAACTACCTATATGCAATTGAGAGCCTAAATAGTTTGACATTGACGACCTTTGTCGATGTCTTTTTACCCGTCTGTCTGCTTATCAAAAGCCTTTCGCACACGGGTCGCAAGCGTATCGTTACGACGCAATGACAATATACACCTACGATTCGCTGCAACGCCGCTTTGTGTGCGGACTTGTTTGATAATGTTCATGCTCGTATTGCTCTCTCAATACGCTTACGCTACGACGCCGTGTGCGAAGGGTGAAAGTTTAGAAAATAAAAATACTTGAAATTTACGTGATTTTCTATGTAGAACACTTTTTTATATGTTGTTCGATACTGTTTGGTATATGGCCAAGAATATTTGATTTAATTCAATTTGTCACACATTATTTGATGACTCAACTGTCGACACGTAATACTTGACCTATTTACCATAGTTCTGTGTGAAATAATTGTTAATAACAATTCGAATACAACTGCAAATGGTGTAACATAATTTTTTGAAACAAATGAATTGATGAATAACGTAAGTTTCGGAAAGCCTGAAGCATAGAAATTAGGTAGGTATGGAGGGGATTTTTAAATCGGTCGTATTAATTAGCGGCAGAAAAAGAATTTGTAACGTTGATTTTTGTTTTCTTTTAGTAATAAGTAAACGAAATAACGTTGCGTGAATTGCAATATCTGCCTTAGTTGTAAACTTATTATTTGTTTTTATAAATGTAATTACTGTAATTGTTAGAGTGGGTCGGGAGTCGAGTTTTATTCTGTCATTGCGAGACGCGTTGATCTCAACCGTGATCGTTTTTGTTTTCTTTAATCGTTTAAAATGCTTATCTAGTTTTGATCATAGATATATTATTAAGTAATTGTTGCCTTTGTGGGGTAAAGGGGCTAGTTTAACATAAATTACTAATCCTACTAATATTATAAATGTGAAAGTTTGGATGGATGTTTGTTATTTTTTCACGCACAAACTGCTGTATGGATTTTGATGAAACAAACAGGTGGATCATACCCTGGAATAAAACATAAGATACTTTATATCTCTTTTATATATGAGAAAAGAGCGTTTGAATCTTCTAGGAAAATTAAAAGAATGTAATAAAAACTTAATAAATACACAAAACAAGTATGAAACTGACACTCAGCAACTGCTCTCTGACCTTGAGTACAAAGAAAAATGTCTTAAGGACTTATTTTCCAGATATGAAAATGCTCAAAAAGAAATCAATGAGCATATACTGGCAGCGACTCAACTTGTTGACCTATGCAAGTACAATGAGGAGAGACTTGTTTCTATAACAAACACTCACAAGATATGTGACTGTAACCATTTGTCTGCTGGTGGGTCGCTTCCAGTGTTTTCTTGTGGCCAGGGTGCTGAGCAGGGTGGCAGTGACAAATCAATTTGCTCTTCTCCACCAATTGTAAATACCGTGGTGTTTTCAGATGAAATAGGGACTGACTTTGGCTCAATTATGTCTAATCACCTCAACCATTCTCTTACAAACTATTGTATGCCGGGAGCATCTTATTCCCAAATAATAAATAAAATATTAGCAACTAAATTTGATAGGCAAACTATTATTGTAATATTAATTGGCCAAGCAATAAATATAAGTAAAAAAGATTTAATTAATAGTTATAATTCCTTGATGAAACTAGGGGTAATGAATGTAATGTTATGTGCTTTTCCATACTGTTCTAAGTACTCTGAAAAAGATAATAATTATATATGGAATTTAAATAATTTAATGTACAACGTGACATTTCGTCATAGTGACGTTTTTACTTTTTTTGATTCTAACAAGTTTGTTAGTAATATACAAATGACTCGGGATACTTTAATAATTCCTAAAAAATGTAAAAAACTTATTGCTACCCTTGTAGCATATAATATTAATAGGTTAAGGAATGGTACAGTATTAATTAATAATACAATTTCCATTAATATAAATAATAATTTAAACGGTTAGTTTCGACAACAGAGAAGCCTAGTAGTTCCATTGTACTAATTCACCAGAATATTAATCGCTTCTTTGGCAAAATTCTTGATATTGATTTATTATTAGATAAAATTAATCTAGATATTTTATGTTTTACGGAGACATGGCTCAAACCAGAAACTATGCTTTTTAATATTAAAAACTTTGTAGTAGCCAGTGTATTCAACAGATTATCCGCTGTAGGCGGTGGCTCAATTATTCTTTTGAATAATAATATTAAATTCAAAGAACGGAAAGATATTTGTAGTCTCTCGGTTGAGCGCGTTTGTGAGGTGTCTTGTGCAGAGTTGGATAGCTACATAATTGTTTGTGTGTATAGACCTCCAGCATCAAATTTAACACTTTTCTTTAATATAATGGAAAATATTCTCCACAAATTATTTAATTCTCAGAAGTCCATAGTTTTATGTGGAGATTTTAATATTGATATTCTAACCAACTCAAATGAAAAATGTAACTTTATTGCTTTATTAAAATCATTTAACTTAGATTTGTTGTTCAATGAGCCAACACGGTCAACACCCACTTCGTCTACTTGCATAGATAATATAATAAGTAATAGCAGTATATTAGGTAAATCAATTATAAGTGGTGTTCGCTCTGATCATATGGCTCAAATAGTAAAATTACCCTATGAACTAAATGTTTCTAAGAAAGTAAAGGAAATTCGACCTATTACAAAGGTGCGATTAGATAACTTAAAAAATAACTTAGAGTTCAGACTAAACTGTAAGACAAAAAATAGTAATGAGCCCAATGTTTTATATGGAAATTTATTAACTAGTATTTGCGATGAACTAAATAAAACCTGTCCTATCAAAAAAGTGAAGGTAAACGGTAAACTAGAGTTTAGTGATTGGGCCACTAAAGGAATTCGGAAAAGCAGAGATAAGTTGTATGAAATTTATCATTTAAGATCATTCACTCGTGACGAGGCATTCCATAAATATGTTAGAAATTATTCAAAATTATTTAAATTAGTATGTCATCAGGCAAAATCAATATACTTAAGTAATAAAATAGGTAAGGCTACCAATAAAATCAAGGCAGTTTGGAATGTCATAAATACGGAATCTGGTAAAATTAACAATAAAAACGAGCAGCTCACGTTAAAAATTAATGATAAAATTGTGTCAGATAAGTTGGAAGTAGCCACTGCTTTTGAAGATTTCTTCACAAGTATACCAGAGGAAACCACTAAAAGCCTTAACTCGTGTCCCGAAGCGGCTGAAGCACTTCTTAGGCAACATATTCAAAAATCTTTTCCCAGTTTTAAATTTTGTCACGTCACTTCTAGTGATATTTTAAAATTATTTAATAGCCTTAATTTAAAAAATACAGAAGACTTATGGGGATTGTCAGTAACGATTTTAAAATCAATAATAACAGTAATTGCACCTATTTTATCGGATATTTTCAATGAATGTATTGATCAGGGTTCTTTTCCTGACCTAATGAAGTATAGTAAAATAGTTCCAATATTTAAATCAGGCTGTAAAGATAATCCTTCTGATTATAGACCGGTATCTGTGCTTCCTGCACTTAGTAAAATCTTTGAAAAACTGTTGCTCAATCAAATGTTAGGTCATTTCAATAGTTGTGAGATACTGCATGGTCATCAGTTCGGTTTCACGAAGGGGAGATCTACATCAGATGCGGCAGCAAAATTATTGAAGCACATCTATGAAGCCTGGGAAAACTCACAGGATGCCATAGGCATTTTTTGTGATCTATCAAAGGCGTTTGACTGCGTTGACCACCGTACTCTGCTCCTAAAGCTTAATTATTATGGTATTCGTGGAACTGCTCATGAACTTGTTTTGTCTTATTTAACTAATCGCCAACAAAAGGTACGAGTTGAAGGTACAACGTCCAATGGTTCTGTAGTCAAAATGGGGGTACCTCAAGGTTCCATACTTGGGCCATTTCTATTTCTAGTATATATTAATGACTTACCGTCGGTCGTAAATGGTCTCTCAGATGTAGTCTTGTTTGCTGACGATACTTCATTCATTTTTAAAGTAGATAGAAAAGACAAAGAACTTACTAGAGTAAATGATACTTTGTCAATAGTTTCTAAATGGTTTGCTGTAAATAATCTTTTATTAAACTCAAAGAAAACAAAATGTTTAAGATTCGCTCTTCCAAACGTACCGCAAGTAGACAGTAGGGTATTAATAGATGACAGCAGCCTGGGACTAGTTGATAAAACTGTATTTTTGGGTATAACACTTGATATTAAACTACAGTGGGGTTCTCATGTACAATCTTTAGCTAGTAAATTGAGTTCTGCTGTATTTGCTGTTAAAAAAATTAGACAATTGACGAATGTTGAGACGGCCAGATTAGTTTATTTTGCATATTTCCATAGTCTTTTATCATATTGCGTTTTACTGTGGGGAGCTGCTGCAGATATTGAAACAATTTTTGTATTACAAAAAAGAGCCATTCGTGCAATCTACAATATGGGTCCACGTGAATCATTAAAGGAAATATTTAAGGAAATAAACGTAATGACTTTACCTTCACTGTATATATATTTTTTTTTTTTTTTTTTTAATTTATTTATCGTGCGATCAGTCGTGAAGACTATAAGCAGATGTGATGTGTGCTTATTGGCAGGTAGGACGCTACTCCCAGTGGAGCTAGCCCATTACTTTATTTAGGCAGCCTTCTTAATGACTGTCCTGATCAAAAATATCCCGCCGCTTTTTTAGACGACGAAGGCTTTCAGGGATAGTAAGCTGGCCCGCGAGTTGATTCGGGTGCTTTTGCAGTCTACATTTATATTTGGTGCCATGAGCAGTTATCTCATCTTTAACCATTGGTATGTTAAGAATTTCATGGATCTCTGTTGTTCTGATAAACCAAGGTGCATTTGATATTTGTTTGAGAATGTAGTTTTGCACCCTTTGTAGAATCATCACATTGGAGTCACTGGCAGACCCCCATAGTTGTATGCCATATGTCCAAATCGGTTTCAAGATCGTCGTGTAGATTAGAATTTTGTTGTCAACAGACAGTTTCGAGTTTCTACCCAGTAGCCAGTAGAGTCCTTTGTATTTTAGGTTAGTTTCGTCTCGCTTTGCTTGTACATGTTTCTTCCAGGTAAGTCTGCGGTCCAAATGCATACCCAAGTACTTCACGGTGTCGTGGTGAGGGAGTTGCGTGCCATTTAGTGTGACTGGTAAACAGTTTCCCTTGCGAAGGGCAAAGGTTACATGGACTGATTTGGACACGCTGGCTGCGATTCTCCATTTGCTCAGCCACTCTTCCATTTCATTCAAGCTGTTTTGTAGCATCCGAGAAGCTTGAGTTGGGCATTTGCTCGTAGCAAGTAAGGCCGTATCATCGGCGAAGGTCGCAACTGTAACCCCTGGGTTTTGTGGCAAGTCGGATGTGTATAACGTATACAAAACGGGTCCTAGTACAGAGCCTTGTGGCACTCCTGCAGAAATGTCGTAAAAACCTGACATGCAGTCGTTTTCTTTAACTTGAAATATCCTATCTGATACAAACGATTTTAAGACTCCATAAAACGTATGTGGCAATAATGATTTTATTTTATATAGCAAGCCTTTATGCCAAACTCTGTCAAAAGCTTGTTGTATGTCAATGAAGGCGGATGAACAATATTCTCGCTCTTCAAATGATCTTCTAATTGTTCTGCACACTCTATGGACTTGTTCTACAGTGGCGTGTTCCTTCCGAAATCCAAATTGGTGGTCAGGGACGATGGACTTTTCTTTAAGGACAACGGTGAGTCTTTGTAGTAGGCACTTCTCAAACAGCTTAGACACAATAGGTAGTAAGCTAATCGGTCTGTATGAGGTAACTTCGTGGGGAGGTTTTCCAGGCTTGTGTATCATTATGATTTGGGAGACTTTCCACAGATCTGGAAAGTGTCCCACTCTTAGATTGGCGTTGAACAAGATGGTGAGATAAACTATTGCTTTACGCGGCAACTCTAAAAGGACCTTTTTGTCGATAAGATCAAACCCTGGTGCCTTGTTGTTATCCATGCGTTTGATATGTTTACAAATCTCTCTCGGCGTCACTATTTTCAGAGGCAAGTCAAGTTGGAAGGCTTGATTTAGGGAAATATCGATATCAGATTCATCTGCATTCGATCCGGCGTTGTTTGGCTTAAAAACTTTGCTGAGATGGTTTGCAAAAGCCTCAGCCTTACTTTGTCCGGTTTTAGCCCAGTGGCCGTCTTGAGTCCGAAGCGGTGGCTTGTGATGTAACGGCCGATCAAGATTCTTACATGCTCTCCATAGTGAGTAGTTTGTAGATTTGGTAGCTGAGAGGCCTACCAAGTAGGTCTCAAGGGCGACGTCATTGGCTTCAGTTATTAGGGTCTTTAGTTCTCGGATTGCTTTATTAAACGCTTTTTTGTCACTTGGATGTCTACTGGTATGCCACACTCTACGAAGTCTCCTTTTTTCCAGTATTTTTAACCGTATGGTTTCCGAATAAGTTTTACGATGTGTTGAGCGTTCGGTAGCTTCCGGTGTAGACTTCCAGCAGCATTCCTGAATCGTTGTTGTAAATGTTTTAGTAGCGTCGTCTATATCAGAATGAGTTCTCAACGTTATTTTGAGTTCAAGTCTATCATGGACGAGTTCACGAAAGCTGTGCCAGTCTGTGCGATTGTTGTACAATTTTGGATTGTTCTCAATATTAAGAGCTGTAGTACCAACTGTCAGTATTACCGGGACATGATTTGAGTCGGCATCCAGGCAAGTTTGTATGTAGTGGAAAAATCTAGACAAACCCTTTACAACAAAGAAATCAATGACGTCTGGTAGTCTATTTGGGTCGGTAGGCCAATTAGTAGGATCTGTCGTTGAGATTGTTGCAAGGTTATTCTTATCTAGACTTTTCTTCAGCTCTCTACCTCTGGTATTAGTTAATCTAGATGCCCAGTGTACGTGCTTGGCGTTCCAATCTCCTCCGGCTATGAAACGCGGACCCAGGGTTTTGAATAGCTCGTCATATTGCTCCTCCGTTATTTTGTGTTTCGGAGGGCAATATATAGCTGATGTATTAAATTCCCCGTTTTTGTCTTCTATTGTGATAGTGGCTGCCTGTATATGGGCTTTTTTAAATTGTGGGAGTTCGTGGTGTTTTATACAGGATCTCACGATAACCGCTGCTCCCGCATGTGCAGTGCCGTCTGGGTGATTCGTGGCGTAGATGTCATAGTTCTGTATCTTAATACTGCTGTTATTCGTAAAGTGAGTTTCTGACACGAGTAGTATGTCGATTTTGTGTGTATTCAACAGGACTTCAACTTCAGCTTTGTTTGGAGATAGTCCGTCCAGGTTCCAGGTTGCTACCTTGAGGGAAGTCATTTTGTCGTTTTTGTCACTAGAGTTGTTATGAGACTGATTAGGGTACTCATTTGTTGTAAGATAAGATCAAACTTTTCTGCTTGTTTTAGGAGCATCTGCTCAACTGTATTATTCGTTGGTGGGATTTCTTCGTTCGGATCTTTTTGGTTTTTGTTGGCTTTCATAGCTTCAGCATATGTCGCTTGGTTGTTGGTATATGGATTCAGTCTTGCGATTTTATTGGGGAGATGTGGGGGTTCTGTATTATAATTAGCAACTGTTTTGAGGTGTTCTCTGCCTTTGAGGTGTGACTGTTTGTTAGATTTTCTGGCTAGGATTTCTTTGTATACTTCGCAGCCTTTAAAATTTGCTGGATGGGCACCAAAACATAAAGCACATTTCGCTGGAGTGGTACGGTCAATCTTAGGGCACTCTGCTGTTCTGTGAGATTCTGCACATTTTACGCAGCGATATGGTCTCATGCAATAGTTTTTAGAGTGTCCATATTGCTGGCATCTTTGACATTGAACTATTGATTTCTGTTTTCGTGGATCTTCTATAATGATTGATTGCTGGTGTATGAATTTAATATTTTTAGCAGCTTTGTTATTGGGACCTGGTAGTAAGTTGGCAAAAAATGTCCAAGTTGGTTTCTTTTCAGGTCCATACTTTGCGTTTATTATCTCCCCAATTACGGTGTTTCCTGTCTCTTCCAGAGTTTCTTTTATTACGCTGATTGGTGTTGTGTGATGAAGGTTCCTTATTACAATTCTATAGGGTCGTTTGTCTTTCCTATTGAACGTATGTCCAATTAGACCTCTTGCTCTTACAACGTCTATTATGTTTTTGTATACGTCCACAGTAGTGCAGGTGATCCGTAGTTGGTGTTGATTGATGAGTTTGTAATGGAAATTTGATTTGTTATCAACACTTTCAAGGAGTTCAGTAAGTTTGTTGACGTCTTCAATACCATAAAGAATTATAGGCGGTGGTTTATTGGCCTTCTTCATATAGGATTCACTATGTTGTACGGAATTATCTTCTTTCTGGTCTACTGGAAGTCCACTGAATTGGTTAGTGACTATAATTCTCTCGGGAGATGGTGAGGATACTTTTTTTCTTTTGGCGTTTCTTAGGGTTGGTGTTCTCTGCCAGGGGGGAGGATTAGCATCTTCGTGATCCATGCAGCTTGTTGTGTCGGAGTTTTGTGTATCTTTTATAATTGTGTGGGTATGGGTTTGATTTTTACCGTCCGTAGCGGAACTTAGTGATGGACTTCGAGGCCTAGACACGAATAGACCGGGATGAAAGGCTTGCTGTACTA
Source organism: Ochropacha duplaris (assembly GCA_951361185.1). Classification (NCBI taxonomy): domain Eukaryota; kingdom Metazoa; phylum Arthropoda; class Insecta; order Lepidoptera; family Drepanidae; genus Ochropacha; species Ochropacha duplaris. The sequence goes on along the minus strand of OX592704.1, from coordinate 9,982,511 downwards.
GCTTCTTGTTACTCTCTTTAAGACCAGTAGCATTCACTGATGAGGGGGCCTGGGTACCCACCCCCCTACAGTCTTCGGTAACCAATTTCTCACTCACAGACCCGGGTATCTGCGAGCGCCGGGTGCTAGCCGGATTGCATGGCAAAACATTCTCATTATTATTACTCATTTCATGTAACGATGGTAGGAATATAGTGTAGTACTTTCCCAAGGCACGACACATCTGAATTTCGGGATGACGCCCTAGCCTTTGATGATCCAACATCTCTCTGCAAGGCAGCAGGAGCTATTTGATTTCGGAGTTAGCATCTCCTAGACCAATTGCCGTTACAGGGCTTGCGAGGTTGAGTCTCCCCGGGTCCGAGCTTTGATTTGAGTGGCGGCTCATACTCGCCACTGTCATCCTCTGTCATTGGGTTTGGTGCTATTTTATAGGGAAAGCTCGGCCGTGAGCAGTTCCCAGCACCCCTCGAGAAGGATCGCCCAATTGTCCGCGGCTGCTACTGCAGTATATATGTATATATATGAAAATATTATGTTCATTCGAAAAAATGTAGATTTGTATAAATCAAATGTAGAGATTCATAATTTCAATACAAGACAAAAAGATAAATTAGTTGTTCCGTATTTTAGATTAGCTAGAGTTAAAAAGTCATTTCTTGGGAATAGTGTTCGCTTTTATAATAAATTACCAGCATCTGTTACCAAGATGACTGATTCTAGATTCAAATCGTACATAAAAAAAGTTTTGAAAGAAAAAGCTTATTACAAGGTAGCCCAATATATTGAGGATAAAGATGTCTGGAGGTAGCTGCACTCTGTACAAGTACCTACACATTGTTTTTTTTTTTTTACTGTTAATTACCATTTTTTTTTTAATACGCTGTTATTAGCTTGGTATTTTTTGTTTTAGTTTACTATGTAGGTAACTAACGCGGGTTATAATTTTTTATGTATTTTTGTATTACTTTAAGAATAAAATTGTTAAACATTTGAAAAAAAAAGCCAATATAGTCAGATGGTCCAAAAATATTTAAAAAATGTAACCTTGCTGAGTTTCTTGCCGGTTCTTCTCAGTTGAAGGCTGACTTCCGAACCGGTGGTAACTTCTGTAATTCGACCTTCATAAGTGCCCTTCTAGGGCCTAAACTGAATAAATGGTTTTGACTTTGACTTTGACTTTGACTATCCCGGGAATAGATAAGATCCCTTGGGAACGTGGGTGAAACCGCGGGGGACAGCTAGTTACTAGTATTATAAATATGAATGTTAGTATGTTTGGATGTTTGTTTCTCAATCACACAAAAACGGCTTAACGGATTTTGATGAAACTTGGCACACAGGTAGATCATATTTTATTATCCTGGAATTAAACATAGGGTACTTTAAAACTAGATGTGGCTTTTTAGATAGAGTTAATACTAGATCTGTGGGGAGTGGAAGTGTGGAAATATTTAAACATCTAAAAATATAGGAAAGCAAACACGTAGTAAAACTTAATGACACACAGTAGGTCTTTTGTGTGTATTTATGACGTCACGTGTATTTTTGTATATATAAGATGATAGCGATGATAGCTCAGTGGTAAGTGACGTCGAATACCGCGGCGAAGGTCGTGGGTTCGAATCCTACAATGAGCTTGAGCTTTCGGTGAAGGAAAACATCGTGAGGAAACCATAGCACTGTGGTAGGGTACTTTGTAGTACCCTACTAGTAGACTGGCTGGCTACCACCCTCAAGTTGAAAATCTGTCGCCAAGCACCTATCGGTGTGTTCCAACAGTTCCACTTGAGAGCAAGTTTCCATCTAGGCTTTGTGTGCTTACCACCTTCGGTCACATCATCACTTACCATAGTGAGATTGTAGTCAAACACAAGCCTATCCAGAATTAAAAAAAAAAGAAAGATGATTGGATATGTCAGTCACCATCCCTATTATATAACGTGTTATTTGTATTAATACTGACGAGGGCTAGCACTTAGCACTGTTTATACAGGGTGTCCGGTAAATAGTATGACAAACTTAAGGGGTTGAATGACCTACTAAATATACAAAAATCACCTCATAAAAAGTTCTTCATTTTCAAGATATTTCAGATTTTTATGTATCAACACATAAATATCTGAAATATCTTGATTTTGAATTTTAGATCTTAAATATCTCGAAAGTGGTGAAACTTTTACCAAGGTCATTTTTGTATATTTAGTAGGTGATTCAACCACCTATAGAATATAATCGAACAGTCATGAGACATCATTGGCCTCATATGGGAATACATTTATTTGCTGTATGTAGGTACAGTAAAATTGGGAGAATAATAGTTTTTACGTGTCATCAAATATCAAAACAGTTATCTATATAAGTAGTTATGAAATAACAAGGCAGGGACGTACTCAGGCATGAAGAGGATGTAATATTTGAATGCCCACACACAGGGCCGGTGTGCGAGCGAGAGCGCGTGGGCCGCTACCGGCAGCTGTCGCCCGAACACACCCCGCACACGTAATTATTGTACTGTACCTGTACCACACTCTAAGCGAGCTTTGATGCAGTTTGTTATATCATTGTTACTAACAGGGCTTGGAAACAGGAAAAAACTATCAAATTCTAACGCCAAAGGATTTTCGTTTTCGTTCTTCTTTTAACCACAATTAAACTATTTTTAAGAATTAAATGTAATAAGTCTAATTTGTTTTTTTTAAAAGAGTAATTGCTGAGTTTATTGCCGGCTCTTCTCAGCAAAAGCAACCTTAAGAACCGTGCATTAGAGTAAAAAAATATTTTGTAATATATCAAACATGTGACGATTAAAAATACTTATAATGAGTTTACTTAATAAAGAAATTTTTGAATTTGGACGGTTTGAGCTAGCAAAGGTTCGTATAATGGGTTTCGTTGAATAAACCGATGTAGAACGGTTTTGCCGTCTTTTTTTATCATCTAAATTGAATTGCCCGTGCGATACTGATTTAGGCACAGGCAACGATTATTTACTAATAAACAAACGGAGGTTACGAATTTGCAACTAATGGACAGAATAATAATAATAAGGTTTTCGCTCTGAGCATAATAAGAATAATAATAAATAACCGGTTATTTTTAAACCGTTTCCAAGCCCTGCTTACTATGTTCTATAACCTAATTCCTAAACAATTAATCAGAAAAGTATACGTAGTGACAAACAAATAAAATGATCGATTTAAATTGATTTATGTTAGTATATTCAATTGCTTATAAAAAAATTATGTAGCTTAGAAGCAATTAAAGTAAATTAACTTTTTGCCCATACCTAAATCGGACTCTGGTCTAATATTGAAATTATTTATGTCAAACTGCATCATAGACAATATTAGCTGAAAACGCACGAAATACTGACAATGCTCGTACAATATTAAAACCCGCTTCTCACGTCTGTATGGTGTAACGTCCATTGCTTTAATTATCGTTGTTTTGTGTTTGCGTCATTCATATCGTCATGCTTAAAATATCCTGTAATACAATGCACAAAATAGATAGCTTGAAAAAAAATCGCTTAGACGGCTTCAAGAGAGTCTTAACGTGAATTTCGTGTACCCCCAGACCTTCTGTGTATATATCTATTTTGTGTAATATGCGACATGGATCTCATTGATATGGCTTAATGGTCTAGATACCAAGCCAAAATATTAAAAAAAAATCTCATTGATTAAGATTGACATCGTTTTTCGACACGTTCATTGGGATGTTTGTTGCATTGTATTGGATAATATATTGGATTTAACTGGCAAAATATTGTCGATGTCTCGCTCGATGTAACATTAAATCCCTTATTATATCCAATAGAACTATAATTGAAATCTTTAGTTATTGTCCAGGACCCTCTAAACCATTTTTTTTTATATTTCATCTTGATGTTTTTCAACCCTATGTGTACGTCTATTTTCATAGTGCTTAAATCATTTGTGCATGTCAATTTGATATTAGTGCTGTGATATATTCAGAAAAAAAAAATTATCTATGGATCTTGAAAAAAATTGTTACAGCATTTATATTAATATCCCTTTCTATAGCCACTGAAAGTGACCATGAATTGAGATGTTGAATTAAAAGAGTTAGCAGTGAATTATTTATGGTCATTCTTCAGTCATTAAGCCTCATCCACACAAGGGCACAGTAAAAACTGAAACTGTATCGTCCTTTTTTGATTATAAATACTGCCCATGACCCAGCCCATGGGGGTCATGTGCCCCTTGACCCAAACCAGGCGGGGGGTAATGAGCCCCATTACCCCTAGATCCAGTAAAAACTGAAACTGTATCGTCCCTTTTTGATTATACTTATAAATATTGCCCATGACCCAGCCCATGGGGGGGTCATGTGCCCCTTGACCCAGATCAGGTGGGGGTCATGAGCCCCATTACCCCTAGATCCGCCCCTGGATCCGCTCTTGTGTGGACGTCGCTTATTATTAACTTTTGTGTGGTTTGTGTTGTGTGTAAATACCGCAAGTATTTTCCTAATTTAAATAATATGTATCACATTGTACCATTTCTAACATTATATTCGCTGTATATCGTTCGCTTTGCACAAACCAAACGCATTACACATGCCACATACAGATTTTTAAACGCCCTTAACTGATATCATTGATTTTTAATCTTTTCGTAGATGTTGTTCTGTTAATAATAAGGCGTTTAGAAATATTGAAAACGTTACATTGAATTTTTGGGCTCACCATTTGGAACAGTACATTATTAAATTCATTTATTATTAATATTGTTAGTTATTACTATAAATTACTATTAGATTATTAAATTTTTAGTTTACATAAAATAATTTAATCACACTGTATATTTAGTACTTGTCTTATCAAAATTAGTTTAGTGAAGTTGTGAATATAGTTACTAAAAAATTCCATCCTTTTTTTTTATAACGTTTGTTGGACAAAAATAGTGAGTTAAAATTGCTTGTGTTGATAAAAATCTTCATTTATTCTATTAATATATGAAGCAGAGCCTAAAAATTCAACGTCAAATACTGTCTGTGGCATATATTGTTATCTCAAATGACTTATATGGGTTTCTTACATTTTCAGGTGAATCCACATACTTGTGATGGTGACGTGGGATCTGTGACCTCTCCACAACTAAATAAACCCGGTTTACTTCCCCGCTCATGGCAAACACTTCTAAATGCGGTACTGTACGAATTGTCCCGAAGCCTTTACCGTAGTGAACGTTACGCGAAACATTTAGTGTTAATATATGTGTCTAAATCTGGAGTTATAAATAAGCGGGTATTGTCATTGCCGCGTACGGCCTGCAGACATTGTGATAATACTGTGTGCTGACTGTGTGGACTACTTAATACAAACTATTACGAGTAAAATGATCTTGGTACTTTAGTGTCGTTGCCTCCAATGATATTATAAGTCAAAAAGTGTAGATACGTTATAAGCGCTCCGAAAGCGGGAGGCTAAAAGTGGCTAATTAAGCTGTGTCGCGTCGTCGGCATCGAAATGCACTTCACGTACCTACCGAGTGTAATTAATAGTAAACGTGACCCAAAACAACCAAAAATGCAATCGTGTTGATATTGCAATATTAAGTTATTTATGTGTGCGTTAGAGTGGCATTTCTCGGCCATTTTTAATATCGAAGATTGTGTAGATAACCTAACCTATCTACACATTTTTACTTAAATATCATTGGTTGCCCCGATGTAAAAATGTTTTTCTGTTCATACTTCAAGCCTAAATGTCTTGATAATGGTCACAAGGTATGTTCTCATAAATGTAAATTTACGTAATTCTTATGACTGATAAGTACATTGTTTTTTTCGGTATTTTTTTTTAATAACCTCGACTTGACAGAGATACAGAGTACTGTTTAAATTAGACACTTGTTTCTGTTATATAGTTTTTTTAAATGTAAACATTCTGTGGATTTTCAGTGATATACTTTTTTGATGTTGCCATGTTTTAGATACTGAATGTATGTTTCGTTAAAAAATATACTTGAATGGCGCGTAGTTAGGAACCGGCCAGTCGCGTTTTACAAAACGTATTGTAATCGAACTATTTTTTAATAGTTTCATATAAATGTTGATATTGTGTAGATTGGATGCGCACGCCTATTTGACTGAAGTGAATTTGCACCGTATTGTTAACAACATAAAAATCTAAATTGTCGTGAGGTCTCAAAAAAAACTGATTTTGGATTCGCTTGTGAGGTGAGGTCATTTAAGATAAAATACAATTTTGAAATGTTAAATGTATGAGATAATTTGTTTACCTCTACTTTCACAAATATTGTTTTTGATGTGTATCATCTTTCCTCTCGCTTTCCTAGTAACAGCTAGATTGTCAAATAGGAAATTGTATAATTTATTTCCTCTATTGTATTGCAGGCAAAGATTTTTAGCCCATACAGCCTCAAACTCAAAGAGGTTGGTACATGCATGGTATTACCAAGGTGAGATGTCAGATGTTACACATCATATGCAATTACTTTAAGGACCGCTCGTTTTTTGAAGTGAAAGCTTCTTTAGCGGCGTTGTGCACTTTTTTGGGATGGGTAAAAAATGTTAAACTCGCGTCAGGACATGTGACCTGATCGAAAATTCGTAAGACGGAGGGAGAGTAGAAAGAGATGGGGATATTACTTCTACTACGCCGCGCCGGCGGTCTAATGTAACATAAATTGTCATGTTTGTGTACGAAAATTAATATTGTATTTTACCACATAAATGAGTACTTTTATACTGATAAATAAAGCAATTCGTGCTAAATTATTCCCTAACCATTCCAAAATATTCAAAAATGCACAACGTTCATGTTCAAGTTTTCACTTCTGCCCGCACTCCCGGAGTGGAAGACGTTTTTTTTTTTTATTATAATGCTTTTAAGGTGGTGCTTTTTAATTTGATTGGGACGGTGTAATATCAACACTATATCTAGCTAATATAATAATATACTTAAACCTCATCCAGGTAATTTTTCATAGTGCATAATTTAAATGTTTTCTAAGGAACTTATGTCACCATTGTCCAACTTCATATACATAGTTAATTTTATTTTTTATTACTATTAAAGAAATACATGCCGTGAGGCGAGGCAGATGTTCCCACCAGTTTATTTGTCTAAGTGTCAGTTTGTTTGTTTGTATAGTTTTTAGATCTCAGTAACTGCGCCGTCATTTAAAATTATGTCGCTACGGTGCTTTTCTGTGGCAATGATTTGCGTGTTTTCCATGATTTTTGTCGAATATTCTCATTTCTTTCAACGAGTAAATGTATTGCCACAGTGAGCACTAAGAGGCCATCATAATCATAAATCCATAAATTACGTCACACGGAATGGCGTGGGGAGGGGGTCGACGGAGTGTGACGTCACATTACAAAATCTAATATTTAAAGGTGTGGTTTCAAAGTCAATTGACTGAAGATGATTGTATCTTTCATAACATAAATTAATCGTTTTTTTTTGTTTGTTTTTAATTTTTCAAATGTATTCAAATTAAAATATATCTTTATTAAGTAAACTTATTACAAGTATTTCTAATCGTCAATTTGATTCATGTTAAATTCTAACGCTCGGTTCGGAAGGTTGCTTTTGCTGAGAAGAGCCGGCAATAAACTCAGCAATTACTCTTTTAAAAAAAAGTTACTGTTTGTATCAAACAGTACATTTGATTTTATAAAAACTATTTTGGGATCTGTTGTTTTCTATATAATTTCTAGATTTAAAAGGACGAGGGAGGGGTCGAAACATCATGAAATTCGTGTGACGTAATTTATGGATTTATTTGAGGAATGTAGTTTTTGAACGCATCCTTGGTGCTTACATTTTCACTACAATCGTCTGGTTGAAAATTAATTTTATGTCAAGCAGTGTAAGTTTAAAATGTTTTGGAATTATCATAAATGCCAATGGTCATGAAATATCTTTTTCGATTTGAATAGAAAGCCTGAATAGATCTTTGAATGGCTAGAAAACGGTAGGTTTTGTGATCAATGTGCGAATGAGAGGTTTATGTGAAACTGTTTTAATGCTATTTTATTAGTACTATTTTCCAAATTAAAGTTTTCTTTTTACTTTGGATATGCTTGACCGCAATCTCACCATGGCAAGTGATGTGACCGAAGGTGGTAGTCGCTTGGTCTATAGAAATTAACTCTGAATTTTTAAAGTATTTTTGCTGATTCTTTTCACAAACGAAATTTTGATGTCACACTAGGTGACTGTATTCAATTACCATCAGGTGACCCGTTTGCCTGGTTGTCACTTGCGGTATAAAAAAAAGAAATAGATAAGATTTGTTTGTAACACATATTCAGCATCAATAACTAATTTTAGTTAACGCTTTATTTATTAGACTAGCTGTACCCCGCGGTTTCACCCGCGATCCCGTGGGATCTTATCTTTCCCCGGGATAAAAATATAGCCTATGACACTCACAAATAACGTGGCTTTCTATTGGTAAAATAATTTTCAAAATCGGTTCGGTAGATCCAGAAATTACCTACCCCCTACAACCTCACAAACTTAACCTCTTTATAATAATAGTATAGATATTTAATAGAAAAGCATTGAAATGGTTGAGCACTGAGCAGACAGTTGAAAAGAGATAATATGTGAACTGTTGATACGCGGTTTTATATGTTTTTGTATTCGAAATCTTGTAAGGATGTTTAATAATTGGTTACATTAACTAGGAACGGAGTCTACATTCGTTATTTACTAGTTTTCCGCCCCGCGGTTTCATCCGCGTTCCAGAGATAATTAATTAAATATAGCCCATGTTGCTACCTGATAATATAGCTTTGTATAGGTGAAATAATTTTTTAAATCGGTAAAAGTGTTTTTTGTATCTATTCATTACAAAAAAAATCTTTTCACTTTATAATATAACAAAAAAATACACACAGTCGAACATAGAACCTCCTTTTTTGAAGTCGGTAAAAAATACAGAAACTATAGGCACACTGTCTTAGTTACAAAATAATGAATCGAAGTGAAGTGATAATGAAATGTCTTAGATCTCCGTTTGTAGACCAAACAAGGTACCTACAGAAAACTGTATCTCAACGAAATGATTGGGCGGATAATTCAAAGGTTGAATTGGTTTTCGTCATTTTTAATTGTAAATATTAATTGTTACGTTAGTAGTTAATCGAGATCTGTTTTTTAATAGATATGTAGGTTGTGTCGATACCGAGCGCCTATTGGGTGACGAAAGTTTTATCATTTTGACAATAGTCGAAGACTGCGCTTGGCGGGTCCATTCGCAGTAGAAACGAGTATAGGTGAGCTCTCGCGTTTCACGTCATGCGTTTCACTTGGTAGCCATTTTTGGGCTTTTCGCGCCAAATTACATTGAAAAATGTGACGTGAAATATCATGAGCGCCCTCTATCTCAATTTTGTGTTTCTATGACGTTTAAGGAGAGATTCACGGTTGTTGTGATAGCGGCTTGGTAGAGATTGATGGCCCGAATCTTTTGTTGTATTCAATATCACACTTTATCGTTAAATTTTTAAGATTGACAATGAAAAACGCATGCGGTAAATGATTTTTGTTACAAAGTATATATTTGTACCTACTTAAAATGATTTATTTTAGTTTTTTTTTAACACATAAGTTTACGTTTGACCATGTTTTACGATGATGAACGCACGCAAACTTAGAAGATACCTATTCACTCTGACCTTAGTTTCCATGTTAGTCTTAAATAAACTTTAATAACATGGTTAGGCTGATAGTCTTGTAACTAAAGCCTTTAAATAACAAAAAAACTTAAAACACAAACGGTTTGGGTCATCAACCAGAATAATGCTGGGGCTTGTCAAAAATGCCATTCGATTTTAAAATTGTAAGATTTTGGCAATTTTGTATTTGGATTTGTGTTTTGGCATCTTAAACAAATCCAGCCGTAATTAGGTATGTAAGGACTAAGGAAAGATAACTGGTAGATAGGTTAGGTCGTGTTTAGTTAGGTTTAAGAACGTCATAGAAACTATTGCAACGTATACATACAACGTATGTAAATTATAAGAAAATAACAAAAAAAAAAGGTTCGTTTAAGCTTTTATGATTTTTATCTTCTATAGAGGGCTAAATTTTGGTACTTACCTAATAAATGGTAGGAATTGACCGATATAGAGCTCTTTGTTGGCAATGATGCGAGATGGTAATTATTAAAAAGTTAGCCCTCTTCATGGCTAAGGCGGAGTCACATGAATGCTTCCAGTTTTGTTTTTAATTAAAAACATTTCTTTTTCTATTAAGTGTCATGAATTTGTTTTTTTTTTGTCTTTAATTAGTATGTAATTTAATTTTTAAATGTATCGCTTCAGATTGATTAGTTCTAATAATGTATTTGTTTGGCTCACGTTTTTTTTTTTCATAAACAATTGTAATTCTAAAATGTTCCGATATGTAAATAAGAATCGATAAATTCTAAATTATTTTGCCCGATATCGCAAGTGTTTACAAAATTATTAATAAACCACAAAATGTATCCAGCGAATTACAATCTATTTGGCGTCCGAACATATTATATGCGTATATATTATCAAGTACAACACGTAGTAGTTGTTAGCTTGTGCCGACTTGTGCCGACTTGTGCGGCGGACTGCTCTAAGTCGTTACTTATTCTCCAAAAAATATATATTTTCTACAGCCACCTTTCTAGTATTAAAACAACCCCATTCCAAGAAAAGTGTAGTTTTGAATTATCCATTCTATTCTCTTTGTTTCACACGAAAATTCGTTATCGGTTATTCGCTCGACCTCCCCCCCCCCACTACCCCCTTCATGAAAGGTTTAGCTTTAAAGATTGTTGTTTGCCTTATAAAAAAATGTGATCTTATGACGATTGTTATACTTAAAGGATGTCGCAGAGAGTTGAGGCCACAGGGGCGTTTGTACAAACATTTGACAAACATGCTCTCTCATGCATTCACATGAGCTCATTGCAACCTTGCTCCAATAATTATAAGGTTGAAAATGCAACAGAAGCCTCTGCGGCCGCAGCGCGTATGAAAGTGAAATATGCCTTGTATAATGATAACAAAATGAATTATGTAATATAGTAAGACTTGACAATGTGCGATGTAATGATAGGCTCAGTAAAGACTACTGTCAATTGGATAGGTACAGTGTAAGCGAAAAGGGCTTTATTGTGGTGGACCGAAAGTTGATAATTCAGCAGCGACCCGTTCACTTCGATTTATCAGTTACACGTACTATATATTTTTTTTGTGTATTATCAGCGCGTAAGACTTATGTATGTGATGGTACATATAGCAGGTTTTTAGTTGTGAGGATGTAGTATTTGTCCGTAATTAAACTTGAATGGGTTGTTTGGGAAATGTTTGTCAATGCGTAAGGAATACGAAGACGGTCACGCTAGCTGATGTTACAAGAACGTTCATGTAGACCAGATAGGTGTTTCGATTCGACCCTTTCTTCCAACCACACTTTAACTAGTAAAGCCCTCTCCGCGGTTTTTTTACGAATCGTAAGTTCTTAGTTCCACAATAATTAATAAAAAAAAATGTAAATTTTTTCTTATCTTAGTAAGTAAAAGATCTCATAAGTCTTATTTTTTGTTTTGTCTTTTTTATAATTTGAGGAACTTCGGAATAGTCGAGTTGATTTAAAGACAACCTATGTAAAATAAAATATATTGATGTATATATTTGCTGTGTTTTATTTTGGTTATTATTACAAATTATGGAATAATAGCTGTCCCCCGCAGTTGTAGCTGTTCACCCACATTCCAGAGGAACTTATAAAAATAAAAAGTATCCTGTTTTATCCCAGGATATGATTTACCTGTGTGCCAAGTTTCATCGAAATCATATCAGTAGTTGTTGCGTGAAAGAGTAACTAACATTTTCACATCCAAACAAACTCACATTAAATAATAGCAGTAACATCCCAGATGAGGTGAATGAATCCACTGATATTCTATGTAAAGGACTACGACTAGGCCCTACGCCGACGATTTCGCTCTTCGAGTGTTTTGTCAATGAAACTTCTCGACGTTTATCTGAACAGTCAATTGCATATTTCCGAGGATATTAATAAATAAATATCCTGCACGTTTTTGTAGATTTATTTCTATCGGTAGGGATAGGTCTAGGATAGGTGCACTGCCCATTTGCACTATTCGCTACTGCTATTTAGCATATTTCTGATTCAATAGATTTTCGTTTCATTTCTAACAAAAAAAGGATTGATTAGGTGTAAGGCGAGCGATTGCCGTACTGTAATTTTTTTTTTGTTAGAAACGAAATAACCTAAATAGCAGTAGCGAATAGTGGAAATGGGCAGTGCACCTATCCCTACCGGTAGAAATAAATCTACAAAAATGTGCACTTATCCCTACCAGTAGGGATAGCTCGGTAGGTATAAAGGTCATAGCCCACATACACGACTCTGCTCCCACCCGACAAATAAAATATTCAAATATGGGCTTCAGGTCGTGCTCTTTAGATATAGTTTATATTGGCAACATAAATTAGCAGACAGCTCGCTGTCAGCGAGCTTACCGCCATCAGACTGCTCGGTAGTTGACGCCTCGCTGGCCACGCGTTGTAAACAAGCGAACTACGCGGTGTCCGCACGCAGACTGCTAGCAGCCTGGGACTAGTTGACAAAACTGTATTTTTGCGTATAACACTTGATAATAAACTACATTGGGGTACAATCTTTAGCTAATAAATTGAGTTTTGCTGTTAGAAAAATCAGACAATTGAGGAATGTTGAGACGGCCAGATTAGTTTATTTTGCATATTTCCAGTCTTTTATCGTATTGCGTTTTACTGTGGGGAGCTGCTGCAGATATTGAAACAATCTTTGTATTACAAAAAAGAGCCATTCGTGCAATCTACAGTATGGGTCCACGTGAATCATTAAAGGAAATATTTAAGGAAATAAACATTATTTACCTTCACTGTATGTATATGAAAATATAATGTTCATACGAAAAAATGTAGACTTGTATAAATCAAATGTAGAGATTCATAATTTCAATACAAGACAAAAAGATAAATTAGTTGTTCCGTATTTTAGATTAGCTAGAGTTAAAAAGTAATTTCTTGGGAACAGTGTTCGCTTTTATAATAAATTACCAGCATCTGTTACCAAGATGACTAGAGGTAGCCCAATATATTGAGGATAAAGATGTCTGGAGGTAGCTGCACTCTGTACAAGTACCTACACATTGATTTTTATTGTTAATTACCATTTTTTTTAATACCTACGCTTTTATTATCTTGGTATTTTTTGTTTTAGTTTACTATGTAGGTAACTAATGCGGGTTATAATTTTTTATGTATTTTTGTATTAGTTTAAGAATAAAATTGTTAAACATTTGAAAAAAAAAAGCCAATATAGTCAGATGGTCCAAAAATATTTAAAAAATGTAACCTTGCTGAGTTTCTTGCCGGTTCTTCTCAGTTGAAGGCTGACTTCCGAACCGGTGGTAACTTCTGTAATTCGACCTTCATAAGTGCCCTTCTAGGGCCTAAACTGAATAAATGGTTTTGACTTTGACTTTGAGTCGTCGCGCCGCGCCGCCGGTCACGAACTGTGTCTATTGCGAAATCCGAGAGCGGTCGGCGTGTGGACAGTTGGGCGCCTGCTAGCTGTCGGTGCGTGGACCGCGAGCAGTCGTTTTAGTTTAGGGCGGTGTTGGAGCAGAGTCGTCTAAGTGAGCTATGACCTTAAGTGTACCACTCTGGTGAGATTGCGGTGAAACACTACCTAGCTTATCCAAAGTAAAAATATGGATACCTACCTACTTTTATCATTATTGAATTGATTTCGGAATAGTTAGTGTACCTACCTACCTATTATTACATATGCAGAAAATTAGTATCTTCAATATTGTAAGTGTCAAGTCAAAATAAAGGTCCTCACTTGGACATGAAATAAAATATCAAGTTCCATAGATATTTTTTTCAAAGCTCTATGATTTTATTTATTTTCTCCCCTTTTACTTTTAAATGCATAATAAAAAACCAGTTACAAAACAACTCTTTTATTATCATAGGAGTTCCTTGCCATAATTTTAGATAAATAAGATAAATAATAAAATCACAACTTAATGAATACTTAAAATTAACTCGAACGCCATATTTTATCAAATTTGAAATTTTGAATTTATTATATTAATTAACTTCAATAGGTACTTGAAACGTCACCAAAACTGTTACAAAAGTTGACGTCGTAAGCAATTCACTTATTTCTATGGCAGGTAAAAATGGACTCAAAAATTATTTAATAAAATATTTAAATACCAATGTGAGAACACCAAACGAACAAATTGGATAAAAAAAATATGTTGCACGTACATATTATTATTTATATTATTGGAATGAAATCGCTAATCATAAAAAGCGCAACGAAACTCAAAATGAATGTGACAACATGGTGACAACCAATGAATGATGTGATCGTTACGATATCACTAGCCACTAGCTCACTACACAAAACGAACAATAGTTTCAAAGCAGTTTTGCATGTATTCGTTGAAAAATTCAATATACATTTACTAATTAGACGCGTTTTCAGAGTTCCAGACGTAACATAAACTTTTAAGATCGAATTTTATACATTCACTCTCTTCTTATTTACATGCTTCGATTGAACTGAACCGTATAACTTATTAAGCGTGAAAAACGATTCAAATTATCAACTTTTACCTAAACATAGATCACAGATAGAGATTATAAAAAAGAACTGGATTGATGTGAAATCTGTCTGTTGTATAGTAATCTGTCAATCGATGAATAAAGAGATAAAGTAAACTAAACGCCTTTAAACGTAGCATCAAAACACAAATTTGTTTTTCTGCATCGTGAAAGTTATGGAAGGAACATTGAAAATTATACAAAGCAAATTACAAGCTAAACGTTGAAGGAAAAAGACAAATCATAAATGAAAATAATAGTGAATTAAAGTATGCCCCATTGTCCGGTAGCTAATAAAGTCCATTAGAAAACAGGCAAGCTCTTACACATTAAATTAATAAATCTTACGCATTATAAGTTCTGATAACACCACTGACATTTGATTAAAAATAATTTGCTATTTGACTAGACTGTGTTGCTTATTTTAACTATTTATAGTGTAAGTATGCGATCCAAAGTAGGATGATATTAGATTTTTACTAAACGTCTCATTTGTAGTTGAAAAAAATAAAAAATAAATAAAAATAATTAAACAAAAAAATAGTACTCAAAAATTTAAATGACGAAATGGTCTCTAAACACTCAAAACTCGTGACAACCCACCGCTTCACTTTTTACCGTCTCCACTATTTTTTAAATCATTCTTCTTGTTCATATCATCATGTTTAGTTTCAGCTGTATTGTTTTCAACGACTTTTTCGTCTTTATTTTTGGTATCCTGAGAATCGGTAGTGTCGTGAGTTTTCTGTTTGGAATCCCACTTACTGTGAAACTCTTCATTTAACAATTTCTCGAACTCCGTGGATATTTTGTTCACGTTCTTTTTCATCACATGATCAGGATAGCTCTACAAAATAAGTTCCTTATCAGCATTATGTATAATAATTTCAACATATTTAGATAAGAATAGACCAAATGATTTTCTAAATTACCTTTAAATAAAGTCGAACATTGTTGAAAATGCGTCTAAAATCTTGGACAACTTGCTCGTACTCATTATAAGATGAATTTTTCAACTTTGTCGATATGTCGTGAATGCACATAGGATATTTGACCACTTCATAAAATCTTGGCGCCTGAAAGGAAGAATACTATTAAAATTCAGGTCAACTAATATTAAGTTATCATTATAGTACGTAAAAGTACAAAGCCTCTCACCACTTTGATATCCATGTCGTGTTGTATGAAAGTCGATTCATTTATTTGAGAAAAATTTGCTATAACATTCTCGAATTTTTTAACAGTATTCACCGGTAGAGGCTTTTTCTTCTTCGGATGATACCACATGCTTGATACCGCTACTTTCGATTTTCCACTCGATTTCTTTTGATTTTCATCTCTTACATAGTTACCAGTTTGATCAAAACTAGGGCAACGAACTGTTTCTTTTGTTTTTTCACGTTTATTTTCAAAAATTTCAATTGCATCATCAAGCTCTATCGATTTAACCTCAGAATCAAGGGCCTTAGTCGCATCCTCCACGAAAACAAGCTCTTGATTCTTATCCAGTAAATAATCATTTTTAGTTTGCTGACTCCATAAGCCGGTTATATCTTTTGCCATAAAATGATTTGATGACATGCCAGCGACCCAAGCATTACATTGCTCCATGGTAAGCTTACCTTGTTTAAAATCTTCGCAAAACTCATCGCTAGGCGTTAAGCCTAGAGCATCGTACAATCGAGCCGTATCAGACTTAGAACCTTCATGAATAAAATCCATGAGTTTAGGGGCAGATTGTTTGGCAGCTTCCCAAGCACGGTCGGATGTCATCGAATTCAATATGTCAAGTGGATCAGCTCTTAAGTCCAAACAAGGTATACAGTGGCGTGTCATTTTTGCTTGATCTTCGCCAAATACATCATCCGAACGTCTTGACATCAAACATGGCCACGATTCAAGATTATACTTTGGTTGTGGTGCTAATGTGATAGATGGAAAAGGTACTTTCATTTTCATGGAAGCCATGTCGTCTGTGACGGAATTTTCATAAACCACGTCCTGAGTACCACTTTGAATGAAAGGGGTTATCGGGTCCGCAGGTTTTATAGGCACTTTGTAGCTTCCAGGTTTCATATAAACTTTTGACATTTCGTGATACTCATCATTTTCAGGATCGATAAATTGTACGGGGCCAGAGATATTATTAGAAATCACAACATTCGATGGAATTTGAACGTTATGAGTGTGATGAGTTATAAAATCGCTAGGTTCTTTTTGGACCATCTGACCCCACGCCGCAAAAAAATCGGCCTCTTCCTTTGTGTCGCCGCAACTATTATTTTTCTGCACGTAACATCCTCGCATTTCGGCAGCGGAAGCCATGCTCGGTATCAATGATTTTTCAACATGACTTAAAGGAATCATTTTGGCTTTCAATTCCATGTCTCTACGCTGCAATAAGTCACAAGGCATGTTCCCTAACAAAGGTTGGCCAGGTGATTTCACAAGCTCCGCATCCATTTTATGCTTCAGTTGAGTATACAATTCTCTTTGGTCCGCAGGACACGTACCTTCCAAGGCTCTAAAATCAGGAACATTGGTGATAGTCCACGATTGCCTCGGTTTAGCTTCACGGGCGCTACAAGAGTCACATTTATACTGAAATTTTTGGAAACTATCAATTTCGCCTTGATCATTTAGCGGGTAAAAGTTATGGGAATTAGGAGGAGGAATCACTGGGAACTTTTTAAATGGAACTCCTGATCTCGCTGGCCATGGACCATCGTTGTAACTTTGAGATGCCGCTTGACTATGGTTCTGCACCCATGGGGGTTGAACAGCGTTGAACGGCTGTGGTGAAGCGTTGATTGGCCTCGGAGTACTCACGTGCGACTTAGCTCCCTGAAATTTATTCTGATTTTGGTGTTTAGGCGCTGCAGAGTTTGTAGAATAGTAATTATGAGTAAAACTCTTCTGTTCCATTGTAAAACCATGATCGAGACACTCAAATGTTTTATAAATGTGCGTTAACATCTCTTTAGTGACAGCCTGCCACTGAACAAAGCATTCTCTTATATTTGGACTGTAATATTTGTTTTCAATCCTAGAAAAGGTATCATGTTTCTCACTGAGAAGCTCTTTGACTCCTTTCCATCCGTCTAAGATTCTTACAAAAGAGAAAATAAAGTTTTTAATAACCCATGGTATACCCTGAGAATGTAGGTTGGCTACAGCACTATCTGGTTTCTGAACATTTGATCTGGTTTTCGCACAAATGGAATGAATATTCTTGAAACAAGGTCTGTTATGATGAGCTATAGCTATTTTTTCTGCATCTGTGCAAGCTTCTATTGCCAATTGGACGATTTGATTTGGAATTTGATCATGTATAATAATCTTGTCTAAAGCTGTAAGCAGTGCGTCCGATGATATAGAGTGCTTATTCTTGTCATCCTCTTGATTCATTTGTGTTGATTTTTGTTTGTGATTGTTGATGTCGGATCTCGAATCGGGAACGTTACAAAGTTCCGATACCATTCTTTCTCCTTCGACAAAAAAATCAAGACTAGATGTCGATTCAGAAGTGAGGTTTCTATCTTGCTTCCTTTGTCTATCTTCAGTACTGCTATCTTTATATCTCTCGTGGTATCGAGGGTCAGCGCTGAATGCATTGCGTTTATCTTGATTTTTTACAATTTTTTTCTTAGCGCCTGTGCCGATCGGTTCTTGGTTGGATACTGACCATGAACTTTGAGGTCTTCTTTCACCGCTATTTACACGATCACTCATCACACCCGCACTGCTGTAGTTGGGTGAAGATGGATCAAACACAAGTCCCACAAGAGGAGAGTTCGGTGGTGAGCTGAATGTAGGAGCCGATGTATTATTGCATCTGGAAATATCATCACAATTACGACCTTCTGTTATAATAAGCTTGATTGCGTTTAACTGGAATTTAATACCTCGAGTTTTGGTATTGCTGGCTGGAGGCAGTTGCTTCGTAAATGCCAGTCGCAACACGACAATACGTTGCCATATTTTGGTCAGGCAAATCTTTGCTGGAGCACCCTGCATTCGTAGGTAAAAGTATATTATTTGATTGGGATTTCAAAACTTTACTTTGATGAAGTATTAAATACTAGCTGTCCCCATGTGATTTCACCCGCGTTCCCGTGGGATCTTTTCATTTTTGGGATACACTCAGAAATAACGTGGCTTTCTATTGGAAAAGAATTTTCAAAAACGGTTCAATAGATCCAGAGATTACCCCTACAATCTCACAAAACTTTACCTCTTTATAATATTAAGTATAGATTATAGGTATGCAAATAAACCATTCCCATAGTGAGCGACCTACCATAGCTCTTCTGCTGCATCACGGCGTACTGGTGCTGCGAAGTCTGGTAGCCTTCCCCCTGATGAGACATTCTCTCCCTTTCGGACCCTTCTCGGTACTCTCCCGTCTTACTCGACCCAACGCCACCATACTCTTGCATTGGGCTCGCAAGCGTCTATAAAATCTTAAGATTAACAAGAAGTATAATCCTAATCTTTATGATTAAAATAACCTGGCAAAGTTCCAAAAGTCCATATTCCTACAACCAACGACCCTGTGCGGCGACTATGTGCCTTGGGCCATATATCCACCGGAACGAAGCATAGAATATTTTAGAAATAGCATAGAATATTTTAGAAATAGCATTGCCAAAAAAATAGTCGATGACCGCTCTTCTATGCGTTGTCTGTTGCAAGTTTCGTGACGCAGTTATGAGAAATTTCTGAAGTCATCTTTAGTAGTGACTACGAGACTGATCGATCTCCTTCTACCGATTTGATCCGCAGTTCCTCCAAGCTTGGGATTTGGAAAACCATTTTATATTTTAACGATTGTCTACGTTTACATGACGTCACTAGAATATTTTGACTAGATCTAGTTGGTTTCCGTGTCAATGATCAGATACTAGAAAATATGCAAAAAATCTTAACTTTATTATAGTTAATTCGTATTTCACGATCTACTTTGCGTTTACCGTAAATGATTCAAATAGAAATCTGCTAAATGAACTCAATAAAATAAAAAAAAGTAATCTTTGCTCCACTTACCGTAGAATATTGTGTAGTATCCTTTTTGGGGAGGCTTTTCAAATGAATCAGATCATATTTTATTAAATATCGCCTAGCTCGGATTGTCAAAGTTAAAATGTCTTTTTTTTTATAAAAATCAATTTTTTATTCTTACGTATTAATCGGTTGAGATTTCACACGATTTGGAAGATTCAATGGGGCACAATCTAGCTTATTTTCTAGTTTTTTTCTTTGTAGAATATTATTGTCATTATATTTTTCACTATCCCCGATGTGAGTTGGATTATGATGTGTGACTGCCAAATAATTGAAATAGATCATATGATTTTCTTCATTTGTTTTCGTGACGTTTTCCTTTTTTGCTTTTCGCAAGCGGGAACGTGTACCTACTCAATGCTTTGTTCCAAATAGTTTCTAATTGGGAAAAGAAATAAAAAAAACTCTCTGTTTCTGAATATTCATATTTTTTTCTTATTTGAAATAAATACAATTAAACTGAATTTGTTACCTTCAATAACTGGGAGCACAAATACAAATAACTAAGTAAATTTTATCTAAGCATAAATTTATACTATCATTTTTTGCTAAATATAACTGTAATAGAATTCGATAATGGCATAATCAGAATATTCGATACCCAAAGATTGGCTCTCAAATCTCTTCATAAGAGACACAACACACAAAGATGCTTTTAAAATGTAGCGACTACTACACTACCCAACAAAATGCTGTCATTCGCAGACAATCTTCCCTATAAGCATGAAACTTGTGGTAATGAGTGCGATTGCAGCTGAAATCTTCTGGGCACCGTTGCAGTAGTCCTTGTGGCACGAACACACCTCCTGACGACCGCCGTATCCTGCGCGGTGGTAGCACATACCCTGGGAAAAGAAATAATAATAGTAAGTAAGAATCCAAGACAACCTTCACAGATGGGACAAGGTTTTGCGCCGACCTCGGTAGTACTTAGGTAGTCATGTTAATTGTTAGGTAGAATCAGCGTCAAAACTAGATGGTATCCTGTCACATTCGCAATTCATATTTTGCGTACAAACTGTCAAGATAATATTAACAGATTATTATTAGAGAATACCAAGCAATCATCTGCCTTTGTCGCTTACTGTAATATAGAGATCAGAAATACTTGTATTCGTATCCTCTTACAATAGATTTTGTAGTACCTATACATTTTTTAATTCTATGAAAATCAATAACAACGCCATCTAGTAACCAATGTAAGAAATTAACACATAAACCAGAGAAATAAAACGTGCGATCGGCAACCGTGGGTTCTGTGTCGCATCTTATTTCATACCTTATATCTGGTGTCGTCCCACCCGCAGCTCCTGATGACCCTACTCTCCGGCAGGTGTCCGTTGATGCCGTAGTCCACGTGCTGCACTATTTTCCTGCAGAGAGTGTGCGTTACTCCCCGGTCGTGGTCGGAGCAGTTCCTCTTGAGACTTTCGGGGAGGACTTTGGCCATGCAGAGGGAATTGGTCGCACTATTGCATTCGTAGCACATTATTGATGATCCTAAAATTATTGCCAGCACTCATTCAGACACACACTTCATTCCTATCATATTCCTATGTGCACACTAGGTGTATTGTACCTCTACCTTGAGTTTGCTCTAGTAACGTAATCGATACCCGCTAGCGACTACGGTAAACATTTAGTAAAAAGATTTGCGCAGCGCCTCTAACGGACAGTTGTGACAACACAGTTTTACATACAAAGTTTGTTACGATATTCGCTAGCGAGTATCGATTACGATAGCATAGTAAACTCATGGTAGAGGCACTGTACTAAACTCGGCAAATACCTACATATATATGCTACTAGCTACCGCGCCGCGGTTTCACGCGTTTCTCGAGGGAATGTAAATAAAATATAGCCTACGTTATACTGTGATAATGTACTCATGCACATTAGGTGATACAATTTTTAGTATTTATAACTTTATTCGTTCATTATCTTTTCGTCCTAAAATGATGAAAATATTATTCTTAATGTTTCTAAAGTTCTATACCTATATAAAGCTGGGATACCTATTAAAAGCTCTATTTTTTCAAGAAAACGTAGTATTAATACACAAATATGAAAAGGTATACTGATTTAGTTATGAATCCTTGAATGCTTGAGATATTGTAAACATAACCAGATATAAAACAAACAAAATCAAAAATAAACTCCGGGCATTTTATCAACAACGTAACAGATTCGAAACAAAATGGAGGGCAACTAACAGCCGGTCACTTCATTGCGGTTAGATTCAATTCATTTTATAAATCATGACTTTCTTTCTACGATTTAGAAAAATAAATCAAAAATAATTGATGTTATTTCATGTAGAGTAGATATAATAAGCGATTTTATTATTAGAAGAGTATTTCAATTGATCAAAATATCCTTAAATTAAAGTATCCTCAATAATAAATCTGATAGATAAAATATCTAAAACGCTCACCACATTTAAAGAGTCCACAAAGGACAATAAATCCTACGAGAATATCCCTCATTTCGATAATGTGTCGTTTGAACTCGTCCCAGAATGAGTGTATGGTCGCGTTTGCTACCCGGTAAAGTAACAATAAGATCTTAGGTTATGCCACTCGGTTACTCGATCAACACGGATGAAGCTTGCCTTCCTATTGTATCATCTAATACGAAAAGGATGTATCTCGTTGGAAGAGACAGGAAATTGACAATTTAGTTTAATACACGATTTTATTTCAAGTGTTTGCGTTACATTGAAAATTATCACAGCTGAAAAAACATTTAATGTTGTGAGAAAATTAAAGACGATATCATGAAAAACTTTTAATAAATACATAAGCAAATTAACAAAACATAACAATAAAGCTTACTAAACATAATTTAATATACCGCTGGTAACTTCGTGTGACTATTAAAATGCTAATACTGACCTAAATGCACTAGATTCACAATGTCATATTAACTATTAACATAGACTCGTTAATCTATTTAACGTGTCTATTCGATCTTTCGCACTACACATACTAACAATAATAATCGATCATATTTCATAACACTTCTCTATTCACCAATCTGTCATTAAATGCATTTTAAATACTACATTGTGATTTAGGATCTGTGATTGGATTTTTGGGTTCAATTATTCTAAATTTGTATCCGCTGATATCAGCTTTAGTAGGTGGAGTTAGGGCTCACTTTAGAACCTTAGCAGTGCGAATGTGATTAGCATGAGAGCGGTGGCTCCAACTGGAATGCTGGCTGAATTGCAGCCGTCTTCTAAACACGAGCACACCTCTTGTCTTCCTCCGAACCCTGATCGTTGGTAGCAGCGACCCTGAGATTATAAAATACACACTAAATTAGCTTTTCGTTGCGCGTTTCATCTGCGATGCTTATTTCATCCTCCTAGGGGTAAAATATTGAAAAAATCCTTACAATCTATGGAGCTACGTTAGACAGGGGATTTTGATTGGGTATGATAGCATGAAAAGCATTGAAATATAGGTACAAAATAGTCATAAAAACAGCACAATAATATCCCAATTCGCATAATATTTCAAAAACATTTCAGCCGAAAATGGGAGTTAATTTTTGATCATTCGAGGGTGTCAAGGAATCTATCTAGGTACTCTTGAAAATGAAAATATTTTTATCAAAAAGGCCTTTACAAGCACTTATGAATAGTCAGACTCTAATGCACGGTTAATAAAAATAAAAAACAAAAACCGACTTCAAAACTGTAACCTATACCTATGTACAAACATAAACTAAAAAAAGTAAAGAATAATATTTTAATTTCAAAGTAAGAGCTTTAAAGGACAATCAACAAAATTATTGATATTTATAAAGAGTTCTTTTTGGAGTCGGTGCCAGCCAAGAAGAAGGACAGTTTTGAACTGGAAGTGTTCATACGAGAAAACGTCTTACGACACCTCTCCTTACGGTTATGTTCCTTAGGTCTGCGCCGTCGTTCCCCTACTTTTCGAAGTTTGTTACAAAGGCAGAATTAAACTGTCCTTCTTGGCTGGCACCGACTCCAAAAAGAACTGTTTATAAAAATATCAATAATTTTGTTGATTGTCCTTTAAAGCTCTTACTTTGAAATTAAAATATTATTCTTTACTTTTTAGTTTATGTTTGTACATAGGTATAGGTTACAGTTTTGAAGTCGGTTTTTGTTTTTTATTTTTAAAAATAATTTTATTTTTCAATTTTTAAAGTTTATTCCTTATTATATGTTGTCCTAGGCAAAACTAGTTTGTCCTGAAATCGTCTAACTCGAACTAGTCGGGCCGGTAAAATATAATATATGTATAACTAGCGGGCCCGGCAGACGTCGTCGTCCTGCCCTGAAATTGAAACAAATCTTGGAACTCGATTCCAGCGCCACCTACCGGGTCCAATTGTATTTTCAAACCATCGAAGAACCCATTGAAGTATACACACAAAATTTCATCCAAATCCAAAAAGTCATGCTCAACGACTCGGTTTGATTCACTAGGGTTTATCAAACGAGATATTTTTTTTTTGTTTTTGTTGATTTTCTCAAAAAGCAATGTGTCAATTTCGATAAAATTTAAATGGGACCACCTCTGAAGCATGATCTACCAAACAAAAAAAGAATCATCAAAATCTATTCATAATTGGCAGAGAAATCGCGTAACAAACATACAAAAAAAACATACAGTCGAATTGAGAACCTCCTCCTTTTTTTGAAGTCGGTTAAAAAGGTGGCTTTTGCTGAGAAGATCCGGCAATAAACTCAGCAATTACTCTTTTCAAAAACAACTTACACCTATTACGTTCAGTTATCATTTACCTATCTAGTCTCATTGATAAAACTTATTCGCTATACGCTAGAATCTAGCCTATATCTAGCGGCTAGATCAATGTTTCTATGCGATGATCATTGCGCTATATACGAGTTATACGATTTCTTTTCATTAGTTTATGGAAAAATTTAGTTTCCCTTGAGATAAATGTTTGCAAGAATGGTAATACGACGTCGTGTATGGTATTAATAGTATTAATATCGTGGGACATAATAAATAACACGGCGATCTGGTACCGAAAAAATAAAAAACAAAAACCGACTTCAAAACTGTAACCTATACCTACGAGTACAAACATAAACTAAAAAGTAAAGAATAATATTTTAATTTCAAAGCAAGAGCCTTAAAGGACAATCAACAAAATTATTGATATTTATATATCTATTTAATATATATAAACAGTTCTTTTTGGAGTCGGTGCCAGCCAAGAAGAAGGACAGTTTTGAACTGGACACGCAGTGTTCATACGACAAAAAGTCTTACGACACCTCTCCTTACGGTAATGTTCCTTAGGTCTGCGCCGTCGCTCCCCTACCTTTCGAAAGTTTGTTACAAAGGCAGAATTAAACTGTCTTTCTTGGCTGGCACCGACTCCAAAAAGAACTGTTTATAAATATTAAATAGATATATAAATATCAATAATTTTGTTGAATGTCCTTTAAGGCTCTTGCTTTGAAATTAAAATATTATTCTTTACTTTTTAGTTTATGTTTGTACTCGTAGGTATAGGTTACAGTTTTGAAGTCGGTTTTTGTTTTTTATTTTTAAAAATAATTTTATTTTTCAATTTTTAAAGTTTATTCCTTATTATATGTTATCCTAGGCAAAACTAGTTTGTCCTGAAATCGGGTCTGGCCGGTAAAATATAATATATGACTAGCGGGCCCAGCAGACGTCGTCCTGCCCTGAAATTAAAACAAATCTTGGAACTCGATTCCAGCGCCACCTACCGGGTCCAATTATATTTTAAAACCATCGAAGAACCCATTGAAGTATACACACAAAATTTCATCCAAATCCAAAAAGTCATGCTCAACGACTCAGTTTGATTCACTAAGGTTTATCAAACGAGATATAATTTTTTACGTTTTTGTTGATTTTCTCAAAAAGTGCTTAATCAATTTCGACAAAATTTAAATGGGACCACCTCTGAAGTATGATCTACCAAACAAAAAAAGAATCATCAAAATCTATTCATAATTGGCAGAGAAATCGAGTAACAAACATACAAAAAAAAAAAAAAACATACAGACGAATTGAGAACCTCCTCCTTTTTTTTGAAGTCGGTTAATAATAAAAAGAGCTTGTGCTTTGGAAACTAGATAATTGATGTACCTACTTACTATTTCTTATTAAGTACATAGATAGGCACATATATAGGAAAATCTGTCGCCAAGCACCTATCGGTGTGTTCCGACAGCTGCACTTGAGAGCCAGTTCCCATTTAAGGCTTTGTGTGGTTACCACCTTCGGCCACATAATCAATTACCTACTATGTATGGTCAAACACCAGCTCATTCATAGTAAAAAAAAAAAGATTATTACACCTACACTCCTGAGTTTGTCATCACGCCACAGGTCGTGGGTTCGATTCCCATCCAGGACAGACATTTGTGTGCATGAACATGAGTCTGGGTGTAGTAGAATATGAAGTAATATCACTTATCTGGTATCCATAGTACAAGATGGAGATCAGATGGAGAGAAGAAATATCCCAAATTTTTAGCTCTTCAACTAACCTTGTAATTGCTCTCATCCCAGCCACAGCCCCTGATGACCCTGTTGTCAGGTGGCATGCCGTTCATCTCGAACTCCACCACTTGGGAGATCTTCCTGCACATCGTGTCCTTGGGCCCGCATGACAGTCGCAAGGTGTCAGGTAACTTTTCCAGGAGACACCGGGAGTCGTTGTGACTGTTGCATTGGTAGCAGGTTATTGCTAAACCTGGGGAGATTAAACATCGGATATGGAAGACAATGGTCGATATTTTGGTATTCGTAACGTACCGATAATAGTTTAAACAATTTGCGAAACAGAAAGAGTCTTCTCTAAACAGTCTTTCCACTTAACCTTGACGAGAAAGGAGTGTTGGTGAACTGCCGAGCCTTCAGTGCGAGATCAGTAGAAGATATTGGCCTCACAAATCTATCATATCTTAAAACCTCAAGACAAAAAGTGAAAACTCCTTTTAAAATGACGTACAACTTAAAGACAATGCAACGGCACTTGATAGCCAGTCTGAAGTACCCTACCAAAGCCTTAAAGTGATATTTTGACATAGGGAAAGGACTTCTCCACATTGAATGCTCTTTATTTTTTAAGATGACTATTACGTGCCCCATGCTTCTATCAGGCGTCAGTGAATGAAGCTGTCCCACGCACCTGTTGATATATTGTCAATTATGGCCTGGATCGTTCAATTGATGTATTAGGTACTTGACAATAATAGTATTTGTGCTTTAATCTTGATTATTAGGAGTTTCTTGTTGTTAGTGCTTTACAGATGGGTTTATATCGTTTCGAGGGAGCCCTTTAGAGGTTTTCAAAAAATAATTTCTAAGCATTTATACCTACTTTCTGAGATTTGGTGTTTAATCAGTGGAAAACATCGTGAGGTAACCATAGCTCGGACACTTTTTAGTACTCGACTGGCTGGCTACCACCCTCAAGTTTTAAATCTGCTGCCAAGCGCCTGTTGGTGTGTTCCGGCAGTTGTACTTGAGAGCCTTTAAGGCATTGGCAATGCTCCTGGTATTGCTAATGTCTAGGCGACGGTAGTCACTTACCATCAGGTGAACCACCTGCCTGGTTATCACTTGGTGTATAAACAAGAGAGTATTTCGTTTTTTTTTAATACATACAATGATTTTTGCTTCAACAATATGACAAAACGGTTGGTATGCACGCAAATGTGGACAGAAAAACATTAACTATTATTTCTACGTAACTATTTATAGATTTCGCATTGGATGGTACCATTCTGTGCGTGGTAGGTACTTCCATCCATCTTAAACTTAACTAACATTATAAAGATAAAATACTTATTTTGTATTGTTTTGTTTGTAGTGGTTAAAATAAAAAAAAATACTTTTCAAATATCTTGCACCTATAGAAAGCTATACCATACTTCTCGAGTGAAACCGCGGGGCGGAAGGTTAGTAATAATTATTTGAAACTTTTGAATTTCTTTTTCTATAACGACATTCCCCTAGTTAACAATCCATGCGTCAATTGTTCCAAAGCGTTTGGGGTGTCTAAGAGAGTCTTTGTGGATTAACCCTGGCTGAATAAAACAATTACCAAACACCAGCAGATAGGGTAATAAAATCAGCTGTTCGCTTCGCAAAGATTATATTATTTCGTGAGTTCAATAGAAGTTACAAGTATCTCTGTAATCTTCTCCAATGATTGCAAAATAACCTAGTTTTGACCAAAGAAACTAAAGAAAAATTTCTTAAACCGTGACTGATTCGTGAAATATTGAAATAGGTTTCTATGTATAGATTCATAAACAACAACAAACGTACTATATCTCTGAAATCTCGATTAAAATAGCAACTAAAGGATCTCAAAACAACCAATCATACAGACAGTCATGAACAAAATCAAAGTAGGCGCAACACAAAAATCTTTCCGAATAAATAAAAGCCACAAACCTTGATGTAATAAACTGCATATTACCGCCAAAAAGCAAATTAATGAGACAGCCATTTTGGATACAGAGAGTTGGATATCACTGGTTTTCGCCGCCACGGACCGTACGCGTTTGCGGTCGACTCACAACTGCTACCTTACTATATCCCGCTATAGGGATATGGTAACGAAACAGCATTATATCTATGATCTAAGCTCCACAACGCTTATTCAATTGACTTAATATCACAATAAATTGACCACGGTATGTATAGGTAAAATTTTAATGGGTAGTTCTATTTGTAAATCGGGTTTAGTGCTGAAAATTGCCGCGTACGCTAGGTGTTTCTGGTTAGAGGTCAGTTGGTGTCGTTGGAATTTCAGCTTAGTTCATCTGAGATAGAATTTGATTTTGGAATTCTTGTGAGTCATCTCAACTCAGTATAATATTTTTTTATGATTATCAGCCGAATGTCATTTTACCCCGCGGTTTCTTCCACGTTCCCCAGGGAAGTCATCTTTTCCCGGGATAAAAAATATTACATTTTATTTTTGGATAAGCTTGTACTTCACCGCAATCACCATGGTAAGTGATGATGTGGCCGAAGGAAGTAAGTAATACAAACAAAACCTTGATGGATTATCGTCTACCTGTGTGCCAAGTTTTACCAAAATCCAGTGGTTTTTGCATGAAGGAGTAAGAAGCATCTTAACATTATCATTACCTAACATTTATAAATAGTAGGTAGTAAGTTTTGTTGAAGACTTTAAAGTCTAGCTGTTGCGAAGCTGTAGCCAATCTTTTTCTTTGCTCTGCAAAACTCTGGTCGAAATTTAAAAAGTAGGTTATTCGATCATCTTCCAGCCATTTTCAAAGAACGTGTCCTTATTTAGTGATCAAACAGTATTTTAGTTAAATGGCGTATTATAAGTAAAGCTCTATTTTAGGTGTCTCACATTTTTTTAAATTTTATTACTTTAGACTAGAATCTAAACGTTATAATAGCTGAAGGAGCACTGGAACTGACTGGAGGGTTCTTCACGTCACGACAGATTTTCAACATCAACATCATCATGTCAGCCGGAAGACGTCCACTGCTGGACAAAGGCCTCCCCCGAGGATCTCCACGATGGCCGGTCTTGCGCTACTCGCATCCAGTGGCTTCCCGCGACCCTCACAAGATCGTCGGTCAATAATAATTATTTTCAATATAAGTAAGCCTGTTGAATCTTCATTCAAAACAAATATTTTTAGCTGACCCGACAGACAAGTTCTATCAAAAAGAAACCAACAGAAAAAAGCATTTATCAATTTTCCAAAATTTTCAAATTTAATAACATAAAAAATAACACCGTTCCAACAGGTTTCAATCTAGCACTAATAAAACATTTGTATTTTTGTATGTAACGAATAAACTTAAAAACTACTGGACCGATATTAAAAATTCTTTCATCATTAGAAAGCTGTATTATCCCTGAGTAACATAGGGTAGCAATAGGCTATATTTTTATCCCGGGAAAATATAAGATCTCTCGGGAATGCGTGTAAAACCTCGGGGCGGAAAGTTAATATCATATTGACCATTACATAGGTACTGTATTACTATAAATATATTCGAGAAAACTATTACAATAGTATATATCATGTGACAAGAAGTGTGTGTGTCGGTGTATTGTTGGAGCCGCCCTCGCGAGCTGCGCCCGCGCCGGTACAATTGACATTACTTGCATCCTGTGTAGGTACACTCGCACGACAAACTGACCTGGGAATATATTTTTTGAAATTCTAGATAAGCTTGTGTTTGACCACAATCTCACCATGGTAAGTGATGATGTGGCCGAAGTTGGTAAGCACACAAAGCCTAGATGGGAACCGGCTCTCAGGTGCAACTGTCGGAACACACCGATAGGTGCTTGGCGACAGATTTTCAACTTGAGGGTGGTAGCCAGCCAGTCGGGTACTACAAAGTACCCAACCACCGTGCTATGGTTTCCTCACGATGTTTTCCATCACCGAAAGCTCATTGTAGGATTCGAACCCAGGAACTTCGCTGCGGTATCCGACGTCACTACCACTGAGCTATCATTGCCTGAATCGTAACGCTAATCTATTTTTTACTTGTTCATCATGGAGTGGCCGAAAGTAAGTCTATACAGTCTAGAATTAGTCATGAATGAACACACGTAGGTCTTTGACTTTAGATTTTTAACTTGAGGGTGGAAGTCAGCCGGATGAAGATGCTATAGAAGGTTTCCCCAACATGTTTTCTTTCGATGGTTCAAATCCACGACTTTGGTCTTGGCATTTCAAGTTACTAACTATGAGATGTCTTCGCCGTAATACATTTACGTATTGAACAGGGCACGTCAAAAATTCGGGCAATATAATAATCTTTTCAAAACAACACTATTTCTGTTGTATGGCAACAAAACAAATGGCAAATTTCGAGGCGTGAGAAATTCTTTGCCTTCTTAAATTATATTAAGAGTAACTCAAGACAACCATCGTAATTCTATACTTAGTTTGTACTTTGTAACAAAAGCTTTTGCCCAGGTGCCACGTAATGAAAATGGCTTTTGCCAACAGGTTCTCTAATGACCTACCTTACTTATGTTAGTAAAAGCCTTTTACCAAATTAATCACTCATTATAGTTAACGTGTCTATAGTGCCAGGAGTAGGACCTATTTTCAATATCTAATTAGGCCACTTTATTGGGAATAATATATTGTTGCATCCAGTTGCTTAAAGGAGAAAAGTAGATCTTCTTCTTTCTTTATCTTGTCCTTATCCCACGCTAGGTGTAGTCGGCACAACACGATTTCCTCTTCCACTCCGCTCTATCACTAGTCGTCTCAGTACTAACTACTAACACCTTTCAAAATTACTATTTGAATGTCTGATAAGTACCTATATCAAAGATAATTGTCTGTAAATCTTCATAAAAGAAAGTAAATACCTGCCGCCAACTTGTACCTAACACTTAAATTTAATTGTGTAGTGCTTAGTCTTAACATGTATGAAGTAGGTCCCAAATCCAATCCCAAAACTAGGTAGACCAGGTACCTAAAATAGCATCAGAAATTGTGATTCGAATTATTATGGTTCCGTACCCAAAGGGTAAAAACGGAAACCCTATTACTAAGACTCTACTGTCCGTCCGTCGGTCTGTCTGTCGCTGTATCTCATGAACCGTGATAGCTAGACAGTTGAAATTTTCACAGAGACAGAAGAAAAAAAATTGTGCGAAACCCTCGGTGCGCGAGTCCGACTCGCATTATCCGTTTTTTTTCCATTCTTATGAACCACGATGTCGTGCGTCTATACAGTTCATAATGATACACCAGCCCAGCCCCAGTGATTGCAGACGGCACGACGTGACTGCTACAATTGTCACAAAGGACGACTTCCGACAGGTCTGCCCTCGTACACGCACACCACGCATTGCATCCTCTATCTACACAAACATTATTGGGTCAAATGAAAGAGATTCTATTGATATTGTAAGGGACATTATTGAGTTATATCTGGACTATGGCCAGTTAGATGACATGATAATCCACTCAACTAGATCCTGCTGCAAGTTCACAAATAGGTTCCGGTCCTCGGGGGACATTATTGAGTTATATCTGGACTATGGCCAGTTAGATGACATGATAATCCACTCAACTAGATCCTGCTGCAAGTTCACAAATAGGTTCCGGTCCTCGGGGGACATTATTGAGTTAAATCTGGACTATGGCCAGTTAGATGACATGATAATCCACTCAACTAGATCCTGCTGCAAGTTCACAAATAGGTTCCGGTCCTCTGGGGACATTATTGAGTTAAATCTGGACTATGGCCAGTTAGATGACATGCTCGTTCCTGCTGCAAATTCCAGTGTACAAATAGGTTCCAGTCCGCGGTTTTGTCTTATCGGGATAATTATCCCGCATCCATGCGATGTGGTGTTATCTTTTCCCGGGATAAAAACTATCCTATGTTTTATTCCAGTTTAATCTACCTGTGTGCCAAGTGTCATCTAAATCCGTTCAATAGTTTTTGTGTGAAAGAGTTACAAACATCTTCACATCCATCCTCAGACACGATGATAGCTCAGTGGTAGTGGCGTCGGATACCGCGTCACGGGTTCGAATCCTACAAAGAGCTTGAGCTTTCGGTGAAGGTAAAATATCGTGAGGAAACCATAGCACGGTGGTAGGGTACTTGTAGTACCCGACTGGATGGCTACCACCCTCAAGTAGTAAAGACCCGGTTCTCATCTAAGCTTTGTGTGCTTACTAGCATCGGCCACATCATCACTTACCATGGTGAGATTGTGGTCAAACACAAGTATATCCAGAATAAGAAAGATCCAGTGATGAAAAAAAAAATTGCCTTGCTGAGTTTCTTGCCGGAGTCTTCTCTGTTTAAGTCACAGAGGTAGGGTTTAAGAGTAGAGTCAATTGTAACGTTCATAAGTGCCTTACCAGGGCCTAAACTGAATAAAGAGTTTTGATTTTGAATAATAAAAAACGCCCTAACAAACTTTCACATGCTTTCATGAAATGACAATTATTTTTCTGTGCCTACATTTGGGCCTTACATAATGTATGTTATAATAATATTTTGGTTGTTGTCTTTATTTGAGACATCCTCCTTAACTGTGTTTCTTTAAATTGCTCGTGATTAGATAGAGTGATGTCTGGGGAGGGTCTTCACCTTAGCCTTTGTTGTATCGGTTGCTGAACTTGTTCGCCGAGATAACCAATTTAAATATCTTGGGGGCCGTCCATTAATCACGTGAGGCTCGAAGTAAGATATCACGTGTATTTATTTCTTCACCAAACGCGCGATTTCTAAACCAAAAAGTGGCGTTTAGACATTTTTATCTTGTTCCTTAGTTTTCTAGAATAGAATAAGATTAAGTATACTTTATACCTGTATTTAAAGATAATATTTAAAACAAAAAAGATTATTTTTAGGTACAAAAAAATACATGTCATTTTGGGTGGGGTGTTCCCTTCTTAAAAAATGCTAATAAAACATCACGTGATTAATGGACGGCTCCTTGGGGCATTCTCCACATACGGTCTTCTGATCCCAAACTAAGCAGAGCTTGGAAACTAGACAATTCATATAAATATTTTTTTTTTGTGAACTTAAGGTACTTAAATGGATAATTACACCTAGCTAGACAAACAGGTTCATGCACATGTCTTGGATGGGGATCGAACCCAAGACCTGTGCTGTGATAGGTAGGTACTGTGTGTTACGGAATTTCAGTATCTGTTATTTATTTCATTTACTTTGTCGTTCTGGCTTTTTCTATTAGATGGAAACTGACTCTCAACTTCTCAAGTGCAGCTGCCGGGACTCACCGATGATTACGAGGTAACTTGAGGCGTGGTAGCCAGTCAGGCTAACTTTATACTTTATGGCATGAAAAGGAGTTATGTAAGTTGGTAGTCAGTATAATTATTGGTTTTACATGAAAACTCTGTTGATATATATTTTTTTTTTATTCTGGATAGGCTTGTGTTTGACTACAATCTCACTATGGTAAGTGATGATGTGGCCGAAGGTGGTAAGCACACAAAGCCTAGATGGGAACTGGCTCTCAAGTGCAGCTGTCGGAACACACCGATAGGTGCTTGGCGACAGATTTTCAACTTGAGGGTGGTAGCCAGCTGTCGGGTACTACAAAGTATCCTACCACCGTGCTATGGTTTCTCCACGATGTTTTCCTTCACCGAAAGCTCAAGCTCATTGTAGGATTCGAACCCACGACCATCGCCGCGGTATCCGACGTCATTTACCACTGAGCTATCATCGCCTCAATATTAGTCGTATCTACCTATAATGTAGACTCTTTTATGACACACATAAACATATTCCTAGGTAAGAATAAAACACAAATTTTCATCTAAATATCTCTCAACAAACCTTACAATTTAGGAACATACAAAGTGTACCATAAAATCTTTATTCTCTATACAAAATGCCAATGAAAATAGCTTGTATCATTTCACATAAATATTGAGTCCACCATCAATTTTATTTACAACCGCGTTTCGGGTTTTGCATGAAATCGCTGAAGTAACAAAACATAAAATTCTAAATATACAGGCCCATAAACATTGTATGTACCTATACTATATTAGGGCCCGTAGCCACAAAAGCGGAGACTAACGAATAGGTGTGTTTCATGCAAATGACAACCCGTTCCATTCTTTGGTGGATACCGGGCTTTAAGACGTAACGTAACCGAGGTAGTGGTAAAACTATAGACATAGGTCAAGGTCAAAGTGCTGATTCTGTTTACCTACAGACTAAACTAGTGGCACACTTTGATGGTAGTTTGGACGAGAGGAGTCGACGAGGGTGTCTCTTTGTCCCTTTTTGGAATATAGAAGTACGACGTTGTCATAACAGCCACCATAATGTCCAGCTAGTTTAATATACCGCCTTCTATTTGCCTCGCGGTGAATTTTAATAAAGCTTCGTCATTTTCCTATTCCGGCGGCATAGATTAAATAATAGGTCCTCGCGCGCCGACGGGCTCGGACTAAGCTCGGACTAGATCACAGATATCAGAACCAAACCTCTATGGACTAGATGCATAGATATAAACTGCTAGATGCGCCGCCCTCATAGCTACTAGAAAAATGCGTAACAAATACTCAAATACTACACCTAAACCGAATCCGAAGCGTACCCGAGCCGAACCGAGCCCAGTCTCGTTGCAAGGAATGACACCATTCAGTTGTCGCGACACAATATTTTCACGCACACTAGCATCCTTGCAAATACACACTAAAATATTGAGTTGCCGCATTTCCGGAGCTTTCACGGAAAGGCAGCGCTGCATCTACGTCTGTTATTAATCTATGTCCGGCGGCATTCCTGCAAATAACCAAAATTCCTGACATGTCAGGAAAGTTACCGACGTCTGGTAACCCTAAATTTGACGACAAGAAACTTATCTATTTAAGCCTTTGAGTATTAAAAAGATTTGAGCCTAGTAATTGGGATCTTAAATCCTACTAATACCTACCTACCTATTATAAATGTGAAAGTTTGTATATTTGGATGATTGTTACT
Organism: Ochropacha duplaris; assembly: GCA_951361185.1. Lineage (NCBI taxonomy): Eukaryota > Metazoa > Arthropoda > Insecta > Lepidoptera > Drepanidae > Ochropacha > Ochropacha duplaris. The sequence continues at coordinate 9,947,250 of OX592704.1, read as the reverse complement.
CAATCACGCAAAACCGGCTGAACGGATTTTGATGAAAGGACACTTTTTATCCCGGAAAAAGATAAGTTCCTATTTCAACTTTTATTTGTAACGTCTGTCTATAAAGGGCTGAAATTAGTAACATGTTTATGCAGTCCTGGGGAAAGGACATAAGCCTATATAAAATGCTATTATAAGAAAAACAAACCCCTGAGTGAAAATGTGCTTAAGCGTCACGCTCACGACGAATAGACTTATTTGTGAAACTAACAAGGGTTTTTAATGATTAAAGCTAGTAAAGAAATCGTTCATTCCTTGTCTGTGTTCTATGACTGAAGAAAATATTATCAAAAACGATATCTATGATAATCCCGTGACATGTGAATATCAACTATTCACTTGAGAGCTCTATCTAACATACTCGTACCAAGGACGGATTGTTTCTAGATACACATTTTTTATTGTCGTGTCGTCTGACGCACAGGCAGGCGAGACACCTGGTGGTAAGTGACTACCGTCGCCTAGACATTAGCAATACCAGATAGCCACTGTGATGTAGACTTTGATTAAGGCGATGATAGCTCAGTGGTAAGTGACGTCGGATACCGCGGCGAAGGTAGTGGGTTCGAATCCTTACAATGAGCTTGAGCTTTCGGTGAAGGAAAACATCGTGAGGAAACCACAGCACGGTGGTAGGGTATTTTGTAGTACTCGACTGGCTGGCTACCACCCTCAAGTTGAAAATCTGTCGTCAAGCACCTGTTGGTGTGTTCCGGCAATTGCACTTGAGAGCCAGTTCGCCTTTAAGGCATTGTAATAAGGTGTACAACACATTAGCAATCCCCTGGTATTGCCAATGTCTATAGGCGACGGTTGTCACTTACCATCAGGTGTCCCGCCTGCCTCGTTGTCTGTCACTTGTGACATAAAAAAAAAATCTCAACATTCATGTATGCGAAGGTGAGTAGATACACTGAACCAAATCTCAAGTGTATATAGCTGCCGAAACTCGCCGTTAGGTCCATTGTTCCATTGCATTGGGTTTGTTTCTTATTACACTTGTGACTTTAACAAACAGTTACCTATCAAGGCCCATCTGATGGTTAGTAAATGCCGTTCCCTAGGGGCATTAGTCAATATGTTGCCAGCCTTTTTAATTTTTTTATACTACCATCTGATGTTATGTGAATACCGCCTATAGACATTAACAATACAAGGTGAATTACCAATGTGTTATCGACCTTTTTACAATGCCTTTTAAGACAATTGGCTCTCAAGTGCAACTATCAAAACACATCAACATGTGCTTGGTGATATATTTTCAAGTATAGGGTGGCCAGTCGAGTACTGTAAAGTACCCTACCACCGTGCTGTGGTTTCGTCACGATGTTTTCCTTCACCGAAAGCTCAAGTTCATTGCATGATTCCTTCTCCGCGGTATCCGACAATGAATTTGGTTGGTTTTTTGTTACAACGGAACGAAGAATTTAGTGTTAATTTGAATGTGGAACTCAGACGCGAAATACGATACCAACAAAAATTAAGTTCAAGTTAATACAAGAATTTACCACATCTCGTTTCTGGCCTGCATGCGAATCTTTATTAATGTTTCCTTTATATCAATCTTACATACCTTTCTAGAGGATTAGATCCGAACGAATCCGGTTGTACCCTTTATTCTCCTAACAAGTGACCCTGTTATAAGCTCTTGTTAGACAGTCATACTCACAGTCTGTAACTGATCTTAGTTGAAGTACAACCTCTTTGTAACTTAAAGTAAATTTGAACGCCTTTAAAATTTTGGAACAGAATAAAATTTGTAAATATTATTTTTAATTTTGAAAGTTAATCAGAGCGCCTGATATTGTGTTGTGTTAACGATTTAAGTATTATTGCTCATATATTTTGAGCAGGCGCTTTCTAGTCAAAATGACGATTGCAGGGTCGAATTTAAATATCATATTATTATGTATACTATTGCCAATCATCTTTTCGAACACATGCAAGTATTTATTTGTTTAATTTTCTTTATGAATTTCAAGAAAACATCAATCATCTTCACATATTTTTTCCCAAATTATATGACGTTCCTTATTCCTCAAATTATAATTTCAATACTTACTTTTCATCACTTTTGGTAGTATATCATCATTCTCAAACCTCAATCCCTCACTTTTCTCCTATAACAAATCTATTTATTAATCAAATCATCTAATTCCAGGTGCAGCAATAAAGTGCTTTGACTGCAACAGTGTGAACAATTCAGCGTGTCTTGAGATGCACTTGAATCACATGCACGCTATAGTGCCGGTGGTAGAGTGCGGCAGTGCTCTACCGAATGCTTTGAACAAGCAGTTCTTCTGCAGGAAGATAACACAGACTAGTAAGTTCTTCTTTTGTTGTATTTATTAGCTATAGCCCTTTAAGAACCCACATATCTATGTATATGTGATCTACGTACTTCGCTCGGCGTTTGTTTTGTGTAAAGTTGCATTTTTTCAGGTAAAACGCTCATATAGATAAAGTTAAAAAGCAAAAGGTTATCTAAATACAAAATTTGATCCAAATCGTTAGAGCCGTTTCCGAAATACACGAAATATATTTAAAATTGCTCGTTTAAGGTTATATAAGCATCATCAGTTACCATAGTGAGATTGTGGTAAAAAACAAAACTAAAATTAAATATAAGCCTAATTTATTTCATATGTACGAGTATAAATAATGAGTACTTACCTATTTAGGTATTTACAACATGAATAGCATTAGTGACTAACTTAATGATCAAATGATCGCTCGCTCGTGGTTATCAGTGCGTATAAATTGAAGTAGTATTCTGATTCGTTTAAGCGACATCGATACTGTGACGCTTTTTAAAAGTTTTCCCTTATCAAGTATTATTTTCCTAAAAAGAAAAGTAAATAAATCAGGGTGTCACTTAGGAATCTATTTGAATTATCATTGCTTTAAGACAGCTATAATACTCAATTTTGGCTCATGTTCAGTGGCGTAGCTGGGTGCCAACCAAATGCCCTAGTGCAAAAAAAAAACTGGGCCCCTAACTAAACTGTTTAAATAATAATTAGGTATACAGGGTGTTAGGAAGAACGTGTGCAAAACGGTAGGGGTGAGTAGCTAAGGGTCTAACAACACTTTCTTGCCTTATCGTTTTTTTTTCTTCGAGATTTTTTTCAAATGAATTGCCACTATTAAAGTCCTGTTGTAGCTTCTTTATATTCCGAAGGTGGGAGAATTATTAGCTAGTTTGATACGAGGTTTGCTGGTCAGGGTCCGAGGGCCCCCTGAGCTTGGAGGCCCCGGTGCACGGCACCGCCTAGCCCTCCGATAGCTACGCCACTGCTCATGTTGCGGTGATAATTTCATAGTGTGGACACAGCCAAAGTGGACTTTAAATAGTTGACATAAGGTATAGTGTCAGAGATCCTAAATTGTAATTTTTTTTCTAGTTCTCCACCACGACAAGACGCCAGAAGTAAGGATAATAAGAAGCTGCGGATGGGTGAAGCACAAACGCGAATGCTACAAAGCCGACAATAGCGATCACCTCGAAACAGTCTGCCAATGTTTTGGAGACATGTGCAATGCTGCTTCTACACTTGACACCTTCAAGACAACCGCTTTAGCAACTTTTACTGCTTTATTTGTAATGTTGCGAAGTTGGAGAAGTAAAAATTGAATTGCAAAAAACCAGGCTCGGATTGAGGACTGATTTTGGGGGCAAATGAAAAGCTCTCTGAATGGCATTTATATATTTGAAATCATAGTTATTTGATAACCTCCCTCATATTGAGGGGTTGTGATACTCCAGCATGTCGTCCTATTGTAATAAGGACTACAATCTCCTGTTTTCTTCGTTATGATTACTAACTACTAAAGTTACGTTGATAGTGCATCTGGTTTTGTTTATGGTTAGATATGTAATAATATTGTGTACATTCATTTATTAGGGTCAGAAGTTATCATCGGACATTATTTATCTATATGTGTAGGTTCATTACCTCAGATACTTACTGTAAGTGACAGATAATAAGTGAAACAGTAAATTAAAATATGTATTCAAATATAATTAAGTAAACCGTGATTCCTTTTCATTGCATTTTAATTTACCAAAATTGTTTTTTTGTCAAAAGGATTTTTGCGTCAATGTTGGCCAGTAATTAAATACAGAAATTCAAAAAGGCTGAGCGTGAATGTTATCGAATAGGGCCACAAACAGTGCATTACACCAATAATAACAAAGCTTTTTGTAAACAGTTGGTCTGTATACTTCGTGCCTACAACTCGTTGAACTTAAAACCTATTATAAACCCACCGAAATTTACTCAAAAGTAAAAAAATTGTGACCTACAAAAATATAAAAATAAGAATACATTTTAATATTCAATAATGATTAAATATTGTCTGGTAGTGTGTTTGTTTTCAGTTTGTATTAAATATGGTAAGTTAATACCGGCATTTGGAATTTATTTAAACTTTAAACACATAAATGTACTATGTTACATTATATATTATTATCGGTAGTACCTATTCCTGCCATTAGTTACGTTTAGGCCCCTGTGCTTTGTGTGGTGGAACTATTTTTGTGGTATCCCACTGTATAATATAAGTTTATATGACACTAGCTTTCCACCCCGCGGTTTCACCCGCGATCCCGTTTCTCCACACCAACCCTTTGGACCCCCGTAAGGTGACAGTGAATTAGATAGTGAATTTTGGAGATTACCCGGAGGTGCTTTGGTTTTTATTGACAAAAAATAACGCCGCCGAGTTTCTTGCCAGGTTTTTCTCGATATGTTATCAACTTTCATGAGTGTCGTCATGAGGCCTAGAATAAACGATTTTAGATTTGATTTTATTTGGTTATCTCCAATCTACTTATTAAGTTTGGATGTGGATAAACCAAACTTAAAAATTTCACCTCGTTATAATATTAGTGTAGAATAATTAAGAATAATAAATATCTACAATTTTATCTAATAATAAAAACAACCGCGATCCCGAGAGTTCTTATCTTTTCGTAGGATAAAAAGTTTTCTATATTTTATTCCAGGATATGATCTACCTGTGTGCCAAGTTTCATCAAGATCCGTTCAGCCGTTTTTGCGTCATTGAACAACAAACATCCAAATAGATGTTTGGAATACAAATACAAACCTACAAACATACTATCTTTCACATTTATAATATTAAGTAGGTGATGGATAGTAGGATAACCCATGGGTACTTAATAAGATAATTTTCGATATAGATAACAAAAAAAACTCTCGAGCAACTACCTCATTAAGCCCATCTGCCCCACCCTTAATTCGTACCTGATATTTTACGAACATCAGAACATAATTTATATTGCAGCTTCCTCCATCCGTTGTTACGAATGCAACAGCGTGAACAACTCTATGTGTTTGGATCCCACACAGTATGACCAGGATACATTGAACCATTACCTGTCATCCATCAACTGTGGCCATGGCTTATACTCAACGGGAGAGAATCAGTTCTTCTGTAGGAAAATTGTGCAGACCAGTAAGTATGAGTTTCTTGATGGATTCTTCTCAGTCCGAATCGGTGGTAGAGTCAATTGTAAATGTTCATAAGTGCCTTACCAGGGCCTGTGCCAGGGCCTAAACTGGATAAATGATTTTTGATTTTGATTATGGCTAGTGCCAGCTTTCTTTACTTATGGTGCAGCCGACGCTGGTGGCGCTCTCAATGAACCCTCGCCCTATTATGTAGTCTTGGGTAGATCGCGAACGACGTGCGTCTAAAGAGGAGCGGGTAATCCGCATATTAGGCGATGATAGCTCAGTGGTAGTGACGTCGGATACCGTGGCGAAGGTCGTGGGTTCGCTACAATGAGCTTGAGCTTTCGGTGAAGGAAAACATCGTGAGGAAACCATAGCACGGTGGTAAGGTACTTTGTGGTACCAGACTGGCTGGCTACCACCCTCAAGTTGAAAATCTGTCGCCTAGCACCTATCGGTGGAGTTCCAACAGCTGCACTTGAGAGCCAGTTCCCATCTAGGCTTTGTGTGCTTACCACCTTCAGCCACATCATCACGTACCATGGTGAGATTGTGGTTAAACATAAGCTTATCCAGAATTAAAAAAATATTTATTGCGGGGCTTCATTATAATCAAGAGCTTATTGCACAGTCAGATTCAAAAGTGCATGATCACTGTTACCTACGCAATTCAGTTTTCATACTTACAAGTACCGAGAGATAGGTTACAAAAGTGATGTTCTATTGGATCTGACTGTACAAAAAATATTGTTGGGCAAATAACTTTTTAATTTCTCTTTTGGACATGGAGTGAACTGTGTGTGAGCGTCTAATTAGCAACAAAATTTGACCTAGGATAGATAGATATGTAAAGGTCAATAATAGAAGTGATTACTAGGTCAAATATTATTATCATATTATAAACAAACTGTCTTCCGCCCAGTAGTAATATCTATCTGTAGGGCCCGTTGGTTAATCCGCATACCAAACCATAAGGGCTTTTTACATGAGAAATATATGGTTGTAGTAGCTTCTCTGTACTTGCATCCTAGTGTTAATATTTGAATTAGTAAGTAAATGTCTGAAATTAATTTAAAAAATAAGATCCAAGAATGATATACTTAGAAAAAAAAAATCTTTGCTTAGTTCTTGCCGGATTGTTCTCAGTTTAAGTGTATTGCGATCTGGTGGTAGAGTCACCTGTAAACTTCATAAGTGCCCATATCTGGATAGAAGAGTTTTGGGTTCACAAAATTATGAAAAACGTGACAATTAAAAATTCTTGCAACGAGCTCATTTAATAAAAATATTTTGAGTTTGAGTTTTCAGTAAAAGGTCAGATCAGATTATCTGATTTGATAAACGTCTTAGAATATTTAGCCCTAACGCCAGTCAACTCTTCACTTCCAGTTCTCCACAAAGGGTACGAAGCCGAGGTCCGAGTGACCCGCGGCTGTGGCTGGGTACGTCATCACCGAGACTGCTACAAGGCGGATAACGAAGACCACCTCGAGACAGTCTGTCAATGTTTCTCTGACGAGTGCAATGCGAGCTCAATGGTGACGTTCAGCGTGATGCTGACCGTCTTGAGCTTGGTAGGATTGTTTGTGAATTAAAGATTAATTAAGTACATTACAGGTTGTTTTATTGATAACTAGCTGTCCGCCGCCGTTTCACCCCGGATCTTATATTATTTTTTCTCGGGATAAAAAGTATCCTATGTTTTAATCCAGAATATGACCTGTTTGCCAAGTTTCATCAAAATCCGTTGTGTAGTTTTTGCGTGATTAATTTTACATCCAAACATACAAACTTTTTCATTTATAGGTACTATTAGCAGGATATGATATGGGAAAGTTACACGGTATGTTCGAGTTCGAGGATTTCAACGTCGAAAGATGTTTTTTTTCTTTATTTTTTTTATGTCACAAGTGACAACGAGGCAGGCGGGTCACCTGATGGTAAGTGACAACCGTCACCTATTGACATTGGCAATACCAGGGGATTGTTAATGTGTTGTACACCTTATTACAATGCCTTAAAGGCGAACTGGCTCTCAAGTGCAATTGCCGGAACCCACCAACAGGTGCTTGGCGACAGATTTTCAACTTGAGGGTGGTAGCCAGCCAGTCGAGTACTACAAAGTACCCTACCACCGTGCTGTGGTTTCCTCACGATGTTTTCCTTCACCGAAAGTTCAAGCTCATAGTAAGGATTCGAACCCACGACCTTCGCCGCGGTATCCGACGTCACTTACCACTGAGCTATCATCGCCTTAGACTTTATTAAGACAGACGTCTGGGGAGTATTTGCTAATGTGTTTTCGACCCTTTACAATGCCTTGAAGGCTCTCAAGTGCAGCTGTTGGATGGAACTGACCGACACAGGTCCCTGGCGACTTTTCAACTTGAGGGTGATACCCTATCTATATTTGTATGGGTGTAATTTTCTAGATTTTTGGGAATGCCGGTTACGAATATGACATCCAATTCTGAATCCAATCACAACAATGAAGTCCTACTGGGTAGCCACGCTGATGGTCAGCTGACCGGCCAACTGCGGTGAAAACCAGCTTTAATACCTAGTATAATTGAAACGGCCCGTGTCTATTGATAATGTGATAGTTGAAATATCCTTCATGGCATGTCGGTGATGTCAGTAGGTCACGGACCTGATGCTTAATGACCATGACACTCGTCTGACCGAGCGTGAAGTGGTAGGTACCCATGCAACAATGGGCGTCTGTGTTGCAGTACCCGTTGAAACTTAAAGGTAACTAACTATAGTTGAATCGGCCTAAACTTCGAAATATCATATTACAATTGTCATGATTTTTATGTTTATCGTATGATTTTAGAGCTACTTTATCTTAAAATAATAATTTATTGATTAAATTAAATAAAAGTATCAATTTAAAAAATGGCAACACCGTCATTAAAAGTATTCCATAAAGTAGTGATGAAAAAAGAAGGAAAGATGGCGATGGAAGGGGGAGCGTTTTAGCGAATGGATAGCAGAGCCGTAGCTCGGCATTCTAACTCCGGCAGCTGAAGTTAACAATAGTAGGGTGAAACCTCTGCCCAAACTACATTCTTCACATTAGTTTGTTAGATCTTCATTTATTCAACATATCAGAAGTGTTCGTAATCTACTCCCACATCAAGAATTATTTCATGTAAGTTTCACTACCCTCCTTATTTTTAAATATAAATGTGTTAGAATGTTAATTGAAGTTCAATGTAGACTATTCCACTCAAATTGATGAACGATATATTGATATTTTACAAATTGCGTTAGATTCTTTTACATCGTCGATAATATCAAGAACTTGCAAATATAGTTACGACCAAAGTTAAAAGGTACCGCCATATGCTTGGAAATAAACCGCGTTGCTATGTGGTGTCAATCGTTACTTTCGCTTATAATTATTTCAATATTGTATAATCTTAATACTGTCGTTTAACAATATGCTGAAATTATTTTTTTATTCAAAATAATTAAAAAAAAAAAGCAGCAACGTAATGGTGGGTGGAATAATGTATTGTTTAGTGAACCCTTTCACGAGGAGAATTAGAGAATTAATTATCTTAAATAGTACAACCATTTTATTCGCTGGTTCGAATCCTGTGAAAAATACAAAAGTGATGAAGAAAAACTTCCTAGAACGTTACATGGTTGAAACGGTTCTAATAAGTGATTCCTTGTTTTTGTTAGCAAAATTTGCCATTTATAACTAATCATAACTTTTATTTTAAACATGTGGCATTTAGTGAGTGAGTTTAGTGTTGAATAATTTTATTTGTTCAACACATTGGAAATGGTTTTTTTATTTAATTCCACATACAAATGGGCAATTTCATACTTAACCCCAATATTTGGCAACTGAAATAATTTTTAAGCTTTTATCATCATTTTAATATCTTGCTAGTGATATTTTTTTTTATTTTGTACTATCTTGTTGACGTGAGAGCGCGTCTGGTGGTTTCGCACGCGTGAGCGAGCGTGGTGCTGTTGTAGACGTGAGTTGTGCAGCTAGATTAACTTGTTTAGTGTGAAAGCTCGTAGTAAAATTAACCATGTGTGAGAAAAGCCTGTGTGGCACCGGCCCGTGTGGCACCAGCCTGTGTGGCTAGCCTGTGTGGCAATAGCCTGTGTAGCAATAGCCTGTGTGGCAATAGCCTGTGTGGCGCAATAGCCTGTGTGGCGCAATAGCCTGTGTGGCGCAATAGCCTGTGTGGCGCAATAGCCTGTGTGGCGCAATAGCCTGTGTGGCGCAATAGCCTGTGTGGCGCAATAGCCTGTGTGGCGCAATAGCCTGTGTGGCGTAATAGCCTGTGTGGCGCAATAGCCTGTGTGGCGTAATAGCCTGTGTGGCGCAATAGCCTGTGTGGCGCAATAGCCTGTGTGGCGTAATAGCCTGTGTGGCGCAATAGCCTGTGTGGCGCAATAGCCTGTGTGGCGCAATAGCCTGTGTGGCGCAATAGCCTGTGTGGCGCAATAGCCTGTGTGGCGCAATAGCCTGTGTGGCGCAATAGCCTGTGTGGCGCAATAGCCTGTGTGGCAATAGCTTTTGTGTTGTCTATCCTGTATGGTAATAGCCTGTGTGGTAATCAGATTTGTGTTATTCGATAAATGTGGTCGCTCTGCGTTAATGTGGTTTTGTTGAGAATCGCTAGACGTGAGAGTACTTATCGTGGTTCGTAAATGTGAGTTAATGTGGTTCTGCTGAGAATCGGTAGACGCGAGAGCACGTCTCGTGTTTCTTTTTACAAGCTTTATATTAGCTTGCAATGTATGTATGTTTTTCCGGGGTGAATCTTGCAACTCAATTTTGAAGCAGATATCTTTAACCGATTGAGCTGAAATTTTGTATACACGTTTAGTTTAGATGACAATGCATGGTTAGCTTGTGACATCATTCTAAATCCAACATGGCGGAACACCTAAGATAGCGGACTATTATTTTTTTAATGCAATACTACAAAATGGGTATCAAATGAAAGAGCTTGCTGAGAATGACTCAAAAAAAATTAAGTGACGTCACTCTGAATCCAAAGCTTGTTTTTATAAAAAGTTTTTTTTAAACTTATAACTTATTTAAATATTATGTGTGTGTTGTTTTTCTTTTAAATAAATGTACGTGACACAATTGAGACACTGTTGAAATTAATTGTGATTGTGTACATTCGTTGAGGTTTGAGACATAAAAGCCTATGTGAAACTGGTTAGACTTGCTGGATTGTGTGCGTTTGAAGGTTTATTGTGGAGTGCACGGCGGTTGCTCTCTGACTTACAGCATAAAGAGCTTTACTTAAATGATTTGGTAATCAAGTATGCGAGTTCACAAAAAGAAATAAAAGAGCATATATTGGCTGCGACTCAATTATTAGATCTGTGTAAATATAATGAGGATAGATTTGAGTCACTCTCTAATAACCATACTTGTAGCTGTAGTACACATTACTACCTACTGAGGAATCTTTGCCATTGTTGAAGTATGCTCTTTCTCAATTGAATATAAAACAGTAGTTATTACGGATAAAATAGATACCTATTCATTTTGGTTCAATTCTAAATAACCATTCCAAACAACCAGTGGTTAATTATTGTATGCCAGGTGCTTCATTCATACAGATTGTTATAATTATTCAAATGAAATTGGACAAGTAGGTATACCAATATTTTTATATTAGTTGGTCAAGGCATAAATATACATAGGAAAGACCTAGTTAATAGTTTATGAGTCCCTAAAAAAAAAAAAAATTTTGGGGGTAATGAAAGATATATTGTGTGCTTTCCCCGCGTCAGTTGACTATACTGACAAACAATATAGTTATATTATGTATTTAAATAACACATTAATAAGTTGACCTGTCTTAATGCCAGTTTTATATCTTTCGACACTAATAAGTTTGTTAGTGGAATTAAATCCCTAAAAATGACGGTGATGCGAGTTTAACATTTTTTATCCATCCCAAAAGTGCGCAACGCCGCTAAAGAAGATTTTTTTTTAACTTGATGGCTACATTGATAGCATATCATATTGATATGGTTATAGTGAGTATAACAAACAGTAGGTGAAGTGACCCAGCCTTTTATTTAGTCATACTAATAATATTATTGTGGTTAATTATTTAAATATATAGTTTTGACAATAGAGAAGCCTATAGGCAGAATATCACCTTATTGCATCAGAATATAAATCGCTTCTCTGGCAAAATACATGATGTTGAACTTGTTGAACAAAATGAAAGCACAGTATAATATATCTTTATACTGTGATGAAAGTTGATGTTTTATGTTTTACTGAAACGTGGTTAAAGCCTGACACTATAGTTTTCAATGTAAATAATTTACGGTTGCCAGTGCCTACCACAGGGTGTCTACCATGAGCAGTGGATCTATTATTTTAAAACATTGTGTTTGTTCGAAGGTATTTGAATTTGTTTGAGGTCAATAGCAATCCTCATCACCCGAATTCAGGCTAGCTAAAGTCGAAAAAGGTCTTTCTCGGGAACTGTGTTCGTTTCTGCAATGGGATCCCACGTGGGGTGACTGGAATGTTTTGTTTTGTATTTGGGAAATGTTTCTTATATATTTTTGAAATTGCGAATGAATAAAAAAAAAAAAGAACGTGGAGTCAATTGTAAACGTTCATTGGTGCCATGCCGGACCCTAGACTGATTGAGTGAGTTTTGATTTTTAATAAAAATAAATGTAATAATGATGATAGGTATAATCACAAACTGTGAAGAAATTGATTGTAATTTGAGATTAAGATTAGAATGAGCGACACGCATGAATAATGAAGTAAGAGATAATGTATTATTTGTTATACATTCAGTTTTAGTATAGACTTATAATTATAAGTATGAGGTAAAATCTTCGATCCACAATAGCTATAGATTTAGGGTCGGCACAAAAATATACGTCTCGGTAAATAAGAGCGCACTTGAAAAGTGAGCTCTTATTTTGTTTAGTTTGCTTGAACACAGCCAATATAAACACGTCTCACAATGCCGCAGTGTGTATTCAAAAGTTGCAAAAATAATGCTCGAAAAAGCAATTTAACGGCCGGGGTATCTTACTTTCGGTAAGAACATAAAGAATAAGATATATTTTAAGCTTTAAACTAACAAATAATATACAATTTTGAACAAAATTACATATTTTATACCACGCTACCAACGCTACAAATGATTGGCCAAACTCGCCAACACACGCACAAACTTCGAAGAAGAAAAAAATAAACGAAACAAAACGATGTAGCTCTCAAGGCAACATAACGGGAAAACATACTTTATTTGTTGCTCTTTAAGGTTGATTTCACACTAAATGTTCTTTAACTTATGTCTTTTTCTATTAAGTGACAGGAGTAGTTTATTGCTTTGCTCGTTTTATGTGACTAATGATCGAAAGTATTAGAGAATATTTTGAAGATTTGTGACTTTAATACTGGGTGCTATGGTTGTAATTAGGTTGAACTTAAAACTGTTTTAAAACATTTCTCTCCCTTTGTTATTAAACAAATGTAGCTGTAAAAGTATACTCACGCGGATAGCATTTAGCTTGGATTTTGTACGTGACTCGATATCTATGGCTATACCTATATCTATGGGTAAAATTATGTGTGCCTGTACCAGCAAGGTATATTGAATGTTTTTGAAATGATAAAGTCAATTGTTGTGCGGAAACTTGATCCTCGCACATGATTCAACCTTGACACTGATTACAGCAAACATTTATTACTATTAATTATTTGTATTGCTCATTCTAATCCATTGATTAGTACATGTCTCCACCTTGGTTTCACACTTTGATTGGTTTGATAGTTAATTTCAAAAAGATCTTTATCTTCTCTAAGGTGGTATGTTGGTTTCTGTAAACGGCACAAAGCTGTTTCTGAGCTCTGCTGTCTAAACACGACTCCAGATCGAATTTTATCATTATTACATAGAAGTCTTTCCGTAAATTAAAACCAACGAAGTCTGTTCTTGCCACAATTCTGATCTTGTTATTTCCTGATTGTTGAGGTATAGGTATAAACCTATAAAGTTCGATTCGATTCTGGCTCACGAGAGGGACCCTGATATCAAAAAGACAGTAGGTACTGTTCTGAAGTCGTTGTTTACACTGTTAATAGCTGATAGATGTTTCTGAGATTGTTTTGTATGTCATCTATAGGCAGTGCTAAATGTTTAACAATAGTACTTAGCTCTCTTTTTAGTTGTTCAGGAGACAATAAATGAGGTTTGAATCGACCATGATAGAGGTCAATGATGGTATCTGCTAGCATCTTCTGTGTACTCTTTAGGTTTTGTAGCATATTGTTTGCTGTTAATGTAAACAGATCCATGTCGAAGTTTTATTGAAGTTCCTGTTTAAAACATTTGTTGTAGCATCTAAATTCATCAAATGCTGATTGTTAAGCTTTGTTTGCTTATCGATTAACCTTTCAGTTATTTTTAAGACATTGTATTCTGATCTATAATAGATGTATGATTAGTTCGAAGCAGTTCGACATCCATTTCATACGGTTCCGCAAAACTCTGATCAAATAAACCGAACAGGCGGTTGGCGACATAACCAACACCGTCGATAAGGCCCCGGTGAGGTCGCCGGAGGAGCCGTCGGAATGTTGACTTTGCAACATATTATGATCGTAGTAGTCGAGCTCTGAACAGCCATGACGTAACTGAAACCATAGGACTTCGCATTGAATATTTTGTTCATCTAGATGCTTTATATACTTAGTCTTATTCAATGCAGCTATGCCTTGCTTGGAGTTCATGTTGTAATATGCAAGTATTTTCCAGTTATCTTTTATCAGTCCCATGCTGTAAATTTTATCAAAGTACATCACTTGACTATCTTTGAACTCTGACATATTATTCAAACATGATGCATTTGAAACTATTTTCAAAAGAGCAACGCCATCATAGCGGATTTAAATGAGTAACGCCGTTTTGGCTCAGTGCACTGATTTGATTGCGTTTGTTGATGATTTTCTCACCCTGTAGGTAAAATAGATCGTTGATTAATAGGACGTTTTATGAAGCCATTCTTTGATTTAAGAGTGACTACTCTGACGTAGCCATGCTACTACGATTTAAAATACTGAATCTTGTAATCAGCGTTTCTATAATGTCGTTTCTTTCTTGATTTGTGACGACATTAACTGCCTTTGATTTTTTTTTTCGTCTCTTGATTTGTGAAATATTCTGGTTACTCAGTATCAAAGTTAATGTTAAATCCTGAGAGCCAAATGGGCCTATTCCACCACAGCAAATGATCTTGAAGCTGTGTTGCCGATGTACCTCTGCTGGCACAGTAAGCGAGATTTTCGTTTGACTTCACATATCGCCATGATTCTGATGTTATAACTTATTTGATCTGATTTAGTTCCAGTGCCAGTGATTCGCCTACTTATAGAGTCAGATTATTAAAATATATTTTTATGCAGACCGAATGTCATGATTATGATTCGATAAAATTGTATCTTTTTATTATATTTATTATTAATAATAATTGAAACAAAGTTTTTAAAATATTCTTAAGTACTTATATCTTATTGCATTTCATTTACCCCAGTTTTTGTGTTGTTTGATCGTACGCCGGAGGCTGTACGATGGCGGATGGCCGAATGTCATGATTTTTATGTTTATCGTATGATTTTAGAGCTACTTTATCTTAAAATAATAATTTATTGATTAAATTAAATAAAAGTATCAATTTAAAAAATGGCAACACCGTCATTAAAAGTATTCCATAAAGTAGTGATGAAAAAAGAAGGAAAGATGGCGATGGAAGGGGGAGCGTTTTAGCGAATGGATAGCAGAGCCGTAGCTCGGCATTCTAACTCCGGCAGCTGAAGTTAACAATAGTAGGGTGAAACCTCTGCCCAAACTACATTCTTCACATTAGTTTGTTAGATCTTCATTTATTCAACACAATGTTAACTTTGCGAGATCAGGTTTTTTTTTATTCTAAAGTGGCACCCGGTGACACCCCGCTGACCTATTGTGGACCTAGTGTGGCGCCCTCTAGTAGGGAAGCAAACAAAAGGACAGTCAGAGCGCTCTTTAGACGTAGGTCGTTCGCGAACTACTTAATACGGGCGCAGGGTCATTGAGAGCGCCACCAGCGACGGCGCCCCTAACACCCTGCGGCCTGCGCCCCATCACCCTGGACCATAGGTAAAGCTGGCACTGGCAACTAGAAACGTAATCTTTTCAGATAAAGTTTCAATAATAAATGAACTGAGGTACTACTTCAATGCGGATAAAATCACTTTTGCCAATGCAGATAATTATAACGAGGCTGTTTTAAATTGAAACAGAATGCAACAAAGTTACTTTATCCAGTATAAATACATAGGTTGAGATAGGTACCTACTAGATAATAAACACCTGCTTCGCGCACATTATTCAAACAGCTGAATAGTGACAAAAACACGGATGTTCATTCACGCTGTATCCTGTGCCCTTAGCATATATATATATTACCTAGGTACCTAGCTTATTTTCTAGGCCAAAATCACCGCTAAGAGCGTGTCGGACACGCATGCTTAGGCTTCCGTACATGAATGCTCTAAATTCTCAGAACAAATATAAAAGGTAGACAGAGCCCCGCGCACTTAAGTAAAGAAGTAAAGGAAGCCGAATTTCAAAATGGTAGTCGTTTCTTCTAATGTAGGTACTTACCTACCTTTTTATGTAAGTACATCAAATGGTACTTACTCTGTGAAGTACATTAATACAAAACACATCAAAACCCCTGTTCTGGACTTTGTTTATTCTGAAAAAATATAATAATTAACAGTAGACATTACAGCAATAAAACAAAAGGAACAATCGCACTTTTAGTAAAATAACTAAGCTCATTGTACTCTTGCCTAGGTACGGATCCCTAAAAAATTGCAGTAACTCATATTTTTTTTGTTGTTGATGGCAATCATCCTTTTAGGATATTTCTGCCAATGTCAAAGTATTTGAAATGTTCTTGGTCCATTTGACACATTTTTTTTTTACATAAGTTTTAGTACTTTTAGTCAATACAAAGTCTTTCAATCGCATACATTTTCTTCAGTTTTAATTTCTTCTTTTATGTTATAGTCACATTCTCAAACTCACTGTAATGTCCAGTCCTCGTCCATACATGTCCAGTCAAGCTTTAGTGAAATTGGCGGTTGTTCCACTAAAACATTCACGGACTTTTTGGGACAACCTGGAAAATCCACGATACACGCTTTCATTTCATTTCACTTCACTTGTGCACTTAGATTGATCATTATTGGATAAAACACCACCGAAATTATTCAATAAAACTCAAAACACACGAATTTAATGAAAATAAAACGAAAACGCAACGTCACTCTGCAAGTTCCCGCCAAAAAATCGCAGTAACTCATATAAATAGAATCATTGCTTTTTCAATTACAGCGCCATCTATGCAAAAATGAAAGGACTACTTAGACAATCTTGACCAACAATAATTTAAATGCGAGCACATAGATGGCAGCGCAGATCCAAATTTTGTGGTAATATTGAATATGCCTATTATAAAATTTAAATAATTACAAGCATACATTGAATTCCTCTTAATGATATAATATTGTGAGTGAGTACCTATGTGAATTATAGAAAGCAGTTGGGTATGGAAATAGCAAATAGCTGTTGTTCACCAGTTGGCACAAACCAACATTTGTATAGGTACTAGCTAAAGCGAGTAAATTCAAGTTATCTCAATACCAAATTCATGAAATTGACCAAATAACAACACATTTATTTATTAAAGAGTCGGCATGTTGCCAAATATTGTAGATAGTGTACAAACATTTTAACACATTAAATAAGTCAGGTTGGCCGAGTGGTCTAAGGCGCCAGATTTAAGCTCTGGTTCCCGAGAGGGAGCGTGGGTTCGAACCCCACACCTGACAAACATATTTTTTAAATTATTTACATTTTTTACTTCTTCTAAATATTTTCAGTTTTATTTTCTTCTAAAGGTATCAATCAAAAAGATTTTCATATTCCACTCCACCACGCCGTATAAAGTTTTTAAAAAGGACCAAGGTCATGCGAAGAAAATATCATGCCACATTTTCATAGTATGAAATTATCTAACTGCGCAATTTAAACCGTTACCAACCATACATGAAGGAAAATCACCAGCTGTTCTGGTGTTGACCTTATCTTTGGCACACACAAAGAATATCGACCTAAATTTAAGGAAATAGGAGTTGTTATTGCAAAGCGCTGTGGTTTGTTTTGCTGCACCCACACATATAAAGTATATTTGTTTCAATACACAGATGTAATGTAATAAACAGTGCGATAAGCGGAAATAATAATAATGGATGAAACTGTCATCATGAAAACGGAAATCATTAGCAAAATGAGTACAGTGGAACCTTAGAACAATTTACCTTGAATATAAAACTGGGGAAGATTCACAGATTGCAGATAAGCTCCTGATAATTAAACTGGTACCTAGTTAACAAATCTCCATTTATCCTAGGAGGGCTTCCTAGGGCCTAAACTGGATAAATGGAGATTTTGATAGATTTTGCCCACTTATGAAGGTCAGCCTTCAACTGAGAGAAATCAGGCAAGGTTACATTTTTTAAATATTTTACAGGCAAGGTTATATATTTTGACTGCCTTCTTATGCTGAAACTAAAAGAAAAATACATAAAAACTTATAACCCGCTCTAGTTATATCCATTTTGTACATTTGTACATTAGATCTACAAGTTTCCTACGGATTCATTGAAATGCGTTCTTGTCATCTATAAAATCAGAAACTCTATAAGTTGTACGTACTACCCTTTCTTATAGATATAATTTCTGATACTTTTTGAATCTATAATAATATGCAGATAGTTTTTGAATTTCTATGGGCACTCTGTTATAGAAAGATTGCCCCATGAAATAGTACCTGAGGTAGATTACCCACTATAAAAAAAGGCTGTCTCATTCTGTTCATATAGAAAGAAAGAGTGCACTAACACAGGTAACCAGCTTGTGTTAAATCCGATTTAACGGTAAGTAACATTTCATAATAAAAAAATTACGTCACTCACATAATATGAATCATGCAGGCTGGATGAATTAGGCTTGATAGTCTTGTAAGTAAAACCTTTAAATTAAAATAACCATGCTACTGGCTGGCTGGCATCATCATTTCATGGCTGGTTGTTTGTTGCCTAAAACAATTACCTGGGTGGTAGGTGGATTGTGCTAAGTACGCATTTACGTACGTATGTATGTATAGGTACTGTCTGATCAATCTTTTATTAAATTATAGCTTTAGAAGTTTCTAATTCACCTGTAGATACGTTCTTTTCAACATATGTACAAATATAATATTTCATGCCTTTAGGTGTATTCTGAAGGTCACCAACCCGCCTGTATGAAGGCAAATTTACAGCAAAATATTGATCGGCTACTAAATTTAGACGGCCATGACGTCTGTCTGACTCACACAGGCAAGCACGGGTGAAAATGTGAGTGTAGGTAGCTTAGGTAGGTACTCGGATCGCGCCCCTTCGATTGTCGGACGAGATTAGTCGATTAATTATTTGAAATTAAACCTAGCCTCGCTGTGCCTTCGTCTGATATTAATTAATACGTAAGCATAACCGTTGCCATGGTAACTTATTATTACTCAACCTCGCAAAATGCTTTCCTATGTAATTACACTCTCCTATCAAGTGTAAAAAAATCAAGTTAATCCATCGATCGATAACTTTTCCAGTTTTGCGGACACAAACATACAACAATAGCTTTCAAAGGAGGAAATATAATATCGACTCAAAAATATATTCATACATTAACTTAATTAATAACATACCTATTTTTTTTTAATTCTGTATAGGCTTGTGTTTGACTACAATCTCACTATGGTAAGTGATGATGTGGCCGATGGTGGTAAGCACACAAAGCCTAGATGGGAACTGGCTCTCAAGTGCAGCTGTCGGAACACACCGATAGGTGTTTGGCGACAGATTTTCAACTTGAGGGTGGTAGCCAGCCAGTCGGGTACTACAAAGTACCCTACCACCGTGCTATGGTTTTCTCACGATGTTTTCCTTCACCGAAAGCTCAAGCTCATTGTAGGATTCGAACCCACGACCTTCGTCGCGGTATTCGACGTCATTACCACTGAGCTATCATCGCCTATTATAAGAAATGAGTAATATAATATCAAATATTAAGTTCCATAGTTCGACTCTTTACACAAGTGAGAGACACGGAATGGCATTAATTCATTCGATTTATATAGAGGTACACACTAGCCACCCGCCCCGGCTTCGCACGGGTACCTGAGTATATATGACAACATTTTATTCTGTCGTAGTGTCGTATTAGGATATAACCTAGGTATATACGCGGCGCACTCTAGTAAAGCTTCCAGCCGGCATGATTTGTTCCGACATCTTCAACCAAACAATCATCGTCTTATCTTTGATATCTAATAACTAAAGATACACAATTAGCTACAAAAAATGGCCTTACGGAATGTCTACCCACTCGAACATTTGGGTGGTCTTTTAATCTAGTAGCATTCGAACGCTCCGACGGTAAACATGCCTCAGTGCTCGTTTAAGATATATTTCGGCTAATAGGTATGAGTCGTAAAATTTTATTGCCTTTGTGAATAAAACTTTAAAAAAATAACTAGTATTTCCCAACACAATTTGAGACAGTTTTGAGAGAACTTTTGCTTGCTGGGATTGTTTATCTTAGTTATTAGATATCAATGTATTTCAGCCCATGAATTATGCACTAAAACCGTCCTCACGAATCACTAGTGAAAACCGTATGAAAATCCGTTGAGTAGTTTTTAAGTTTATCGCTAACATACAGACAGACGCGGGGGATGTTGTTTTATAAGGATAAGTAATAATATACATAATATCAAACAGGTGTAGAGAACCTTCGTAGGTATTGTGGCAAATACCAGACCTATAGTAAGTAGTACGTCAAACCTATCTGAAATTCAAAAAGGTCCGTCATAAATATCGAAATATCTCGAAAATGGTGACCTTTTTATTGAGTTCATTTTTGTATATTTGGTACCTATCCCTTAAGTTTGATATACTACTTACCGGGCACCCTGTATAATTTATTTATAATATTGCATGCTATCGTGTATCCTAATTTATTAATCAGTTTCTAAACTAATAATACTTATATCCAACTATCGTAAATTTTATATCAATTTTCAAGAAACTCTCACATTCAAAATAGTAGTATGAATAAAGAGATCGTCGATGCGTGCCACAGTCGCTAAAGATAATCTCTTTCAGCGACAATAATCTTAATTAATGTTATCAACGTTTTTAGACTATTACTGGTCACGTTTTAGTTCAAACGTGATTTGTGCAAACATGCTGTGGTTGTTATCCAATGTCAACAGTCTTATCTCGTCGGGTATGTATATACAGGATGTTTTAGTTTGGAATTCTTAGCTGAAAGACCATTGCAACCGACAAACAATAAACGCAATAACTTGAATCGCTCCAAGTGCACCAGTGAAGTGAAATGAAATGAGAGCGTGTACTTTTCTGGTTGTCCCAAAAATATGAGAAGAACTTTGACTGGATTTGTTGTTCGACTTTAATGTGAATATGATATAACTTGATTATAACATAAAATAATATTAAAAAGCGGTCAAGTGTGAGTCGGACTCGCTTACCGAGAGTTCCGTACATATTTTGTAGTTATTTTTCAAATGATTTTGTTTTCTTTTTAGTATTTGCTGTTATAGCGGCAACAGAAATACTTTCAACTTTCTAGCTATCACCGTTCATGAGATACAGTCTGATGACAGATAGATAGACAGACAGACTAGAGTCTTAGTAATAGGGTTTCCGTTTTTACCCTTTGGATACGGAACCCTAAAAATGAAGAAATCACTTAATGATAAGGATACCAAGCCTAAAGGATACCTTTAAAAAAACTTTAATCGCGATCCCTGCTATTTATTATATGTAAGTAGTTTTGGGACAACAACTATCCCATCTACGTACATACACTTTAATCCATAGCCGTACTAGTATTAATAAATCAGAATGTTGCTGTGTCTGTCGAATTTTTGGTATTGGCTACCTGAGGAAGAGTTTAAGCTTAGTATTTTTTAAAGCAACCCCTTTGTTAGTGGAAAAGATGACGCGTCACAATTCCACGAACAACCAAGCGGACGATGTCGCGGAATAACTTCGGTGGGTAACGTAACCTCACACTTAAAAAAGACTTAGGTAACCTTTTTAGGGTTCCGTACCTCAAAAGGTAAAAAAAAGGAACCCTTATAAGACTCTTGTCCGTTTGTCTGTCCGTCTGTCTGTCCGTGTGTCACCACCGATTATCTCAGGAACGAGCGGACCTAGCAAGTTGAAATTTATACCAGATATTGAGGTCTATAGTCCTTATTAGGTGTATAAAAATCAAGGTCCTGAGTGAACACGATAAAAAGATATGGACAAATTTTGATTTTTGCGAAAACTTGTAAGTGCCAAAATGTACCTTAATTTTTCAACTTTTTTATTTTTCGGAATTTTTGCTTTACTTGTGCTATAAGACCTTACTTTTAGCCAAAATTGACAATTCTAGGTCAACGGGAAGTACCCTATAGGTTTTGGGTCGAAAACCTATATAGTAGTTCCCGTTAACCTAGAATCACGAAATTTGGCAAAAAGCAAGGTCTTACAGCACAAATAAAGGGAAAATTCCAAAAATTAAAGGGTGTCCCCATACATACATAGTAACTACCAATTAAGATACACCTCTGAGTTGTATTGGCGTTCATACAATTTAGAGGTCTAGCTTAATTGGCACCAACCTCAAATAAGGTAATCGAAAACGTAATCGAAAACATCCTCGAGAATCCATTACCGTGATGAACGAACTGTTTACAAGTTTGTACGGAACCCTCGGTGCGCGAGTCCGACTCGCACTTGGCCGGTTTTATTATTACTACAATACTAGCAGACCCAAGCGTTCCTGTCCAACTTGGACGAATTAACCGACCTGTCCAAAAATAATCTCATTGAAAAAACACTTATTTTATCCCGTATTTTCCAATTTAAAAAGAATTGCCAAATCGATTCAGTCGTTCTGTGAAACTACGCAAAAACATGCTGAATGAAGCTGATATTACTGAGTATTCAATGTCTGTTTTGTTTTGACGCGCTTACCAACACAAGCACACAACCCTTACACTTACTCGTATAAACAGACAACGCACACATTCGCACTGAATCGCTACATTTTTAGCTCGTGTGCGGTGTGACGCACGAGACAAGGGAGTGGATGGAGCGGGGCGCAGGGGGAAAACCGAATCAAGTTTATATAAGGCGAGCGAAGTCAGTAACAACCAGATTCGTTCTAGAAGTAAACAAAGAAGGACTTACCTGAGGTATTAACAGCTTCTTCTCCCGGCTGAAAGCCAACAATGGGTATGTATCTCTACATTTTTTTTTCTTTTCTGTATTCTGGTCATGACGTTATATTCCGAGAAAATGGATTTATTTCTCGGTATTGAATTTTTGCGCTGCATTCGTTGCATGGTATTTTAGTATTTGTATGTAAATATTGTCTGGTTTAGTTGTTGCGAGACTGCTGTTTTTCAATTTAGCTCTATTTAACTCTATATCAATTTTTTTTTAAATACCTACATAATATTTAAAATTGGAACATTCCACAACTATTACTCCAAACTAAACATATGTGTTGTTGTTAAATTACTTATTGTTGACCTAATAATGTTATTTTATGACTTGATGTAGACCTTGAAGTGGTCAAATATAACATGGCTATAAGACTGGTTAGGTCTTCGCGTGACCCATTTGTAACTAATTTAATTATCGGCAATAAGTGGAGTCATGCGATCACTTCATGGAATAGATTACTTAACATAATGGCAAAGCAACCACTTACATAAACTAGTTAAATGACTGAAGAAATTGGTTTGTTCATTTGGGAATTGCTGATACCTAGTATTTCAATTCGGTCAAATGCGGAAGAATTCCAGTTTTCACAATTTTGGCGATATGCCATGAAAAATTGTCTGGAACTTGTATGTAGGCAAATAAAGCTATGTATAGGTATACCCATGACGTATTCACTGAATTAATGTCATGGTTACAAGTAGGTGCCTACGTAGATACATGCGGTACTTAGGTTGAATCATTCATTGCCCAGAAAATTTATTATGATTCATAACTGGTTGATACACAATGCATGTTCTTGCTAATTCTGAGTTTGTTGCCGGCGTCTTCTCAGTTTATGTTTTCCGAACCGGTGCGTGGTAGAGTCAACTGTAGTGCCTTATCAGGGCCTAAACTGTATTAATGACCTTTTGAGTAATTATGTTTTTATTTTCATTTCAGAAACGTTAAATATAAAACCGTTAAGTAAGGATAAAGAGTGGTCTCCGGATGCGTCTGCAGGCGTGGGAGCCACTGGGGTTGCAGGAACGTACACGCCTGGACCCGCATCACCCATGGTGTCCACTTCGAGCGAAGAGCGCGCCATACGCCGCGTTATGGGCCGCTGGGGCGCCGAGTGGTTGAGCTGACTCGGCTCCGTCCCAAAGCCTACCGATCCGGCCTGGCCGGCCGATCACCCTCTGCCGCTACCGCGATGGGGGGCTCCCCGCCCGGCTTTGCACCTGTCCCTACAGCAGTACGAGGACTTGGTCGCTAAAGCCGAGGTGCTATTGAGCCGTCTCGTTGTCTCAGAAAACTATGACTCGATGAACAACTTCTTGTCTCTGTACGACGCCTATATGGCATCGCCTGATCAGAATTTCGATGAATTCTTCCCAAAGTACAACCCTCCGATTCGCGCTCATAAACACACTTGCGTCGGTCTGGCAATGGAAGTCATGAAATGCCTGAAAGTATTGGAGAATGATTTCCCTGGTATTACTAAGGCAATGATGCTGGTGTCTTGTGATGAGAACATCCAGGATTTGGTCGATTATACGACATCATTCCCTGGACCACAGGGATTCCTGGTAGAAACTGAGAAAGATCACGTTATGTTAGCTATTCATGTAAAAATTAATGGCAGATCTGGACTGTTCTTGTCGGATTTGGGATACCACATCTCTCGTGTAGTCACCGTGATGATCGATCGCTGCTACCCTCATACTGGTAAGTTTACTTCACAAAATCTATCAGCAGAATATTGATCCTGAATAAATTGCGTCGCAACACCTTCAAACATCTTTATAAATCTCCTAAATATTTTGTTTTCCAGGCTGGTTTATTCAGAGCGACGAACCTCATTGCCGCAAGGAGTACAATTACCAGTTCAATCTCCAGAACACCAACTACGTGGAGTGGCATGAGCGGGAGACCAGAGGTGATAAAGTGAAGGAGCGTCTGTCCCTGATATACGTCGCCAGAGCTTATCTAACTGCTGTCAGTGTCACTGAGAAGAGGAATCTGGTTTGGGACTTAAGGTAAGACTGGTTTAATATTAAAACTAAGATTCTTTATTATCAATTGATGGCAGTCGTCAACGCCGATTGTTTTTCTCCTGAATCGGTTTGCAAAACCCAGTCACTGCGTCAAACAACTAGTAACTCAATTCGATTTGGTAATATATCAAAAGTCAACAAAACATTGGCATCATCAATGATAATCTTATGATAATCAAAAAAGCTAATATTTGCTATAACTTCGATTGTTCTCTTGATAGCGTCAATTGTCATTCACTATCAGATAAAACACTTAACAATGCTTCTTTGCTATCTGTCTAAGCCTGGATTTGTTCATATAATCAACGTTTTACAAGCACTGTTAGTACGTAATCTAGTATTTTCCTCACCACGAATTCAATCAATGCCACATGTATGAATGAGTACGTGACCCTGTCATTAAACATTGGATTTTTGGAATGGTTCTAAATGCAAAATCACGAGTATTTCGTCATTGTCTATTAGTATGTATTATAGAATGTTATGTAGTAGGTAAAATTTTGTAGGGTTTCTAAGCTTTTGCACTTAGATGGGTTATTGTCATATATTTAATTATTTGAATCGTTTGTTACTTTACAAGTTCAAGTTTGAAGTTGATCTATCTGTCAAATTACATCGATTTGTCGCTGAGAATTCTTAATTTTGCTTGATAATTCCCGACATGGTCCTCCGAGCCGGATCGTTAATTTTATCAGCAAATAATGAGAGAGAGAGAGAGAGAGAGAAATAAGGAATCAATACCATTAACTCTGCCAGATAATGCCCAGCACAAAAAAATCCTATCATTTACTTTAATTAATGTATTCATTTGATCTTTTCCAGGAGTTTATTGGCGAGGGACCCTAAAGGTCGTTTAACTGCTGGTATCTACTTCCCGTTGAAGTTGAAGGGCAAAGAGTTCACAATGTTCTTCGACGGCAACAACGGGAAGCTGAGGAAGAAATTGAAATTTGAAACATTCGCCGAATTGCAAAAGGTAATATTATCCTTACTGATACTTTTTATCTAGGAAAATTGCAAAAAACATCGTAACGGGCTGGGGGGGGTTAAACCTATCACGCAATAGGTCGTGGGTTCACGTCTGTTTGAACTGATTCTGGGTTTAATTATAAAATAGGTAGTGTGGTTTCCATACTACAAGCTCTGCTTAGTTTGGGATCAGATGGCCGTGTGTGATAAATGTCCCTAGATATTTATTAATCCTTTGGGAACGCAAGTAAAACCGCGGGGCAAGTATTCTATACCTAATAGTTACTGGCATGAGGACGGAAGTGGTAAGCTTTGTGTATTTATCGTTGCATGTGTCATTGATAAACTTAATTATGAATAATTTTGCGCAGTAACAGAACAGAATTAACCTACATAACTAAAAGTTATGTAAATATCGACTATTAAAACTAGCCAAGATATAAATTCAGCATCAAATATATTTTTTAAGTACAATATAACATTGCACTTCAGATTGTCAACAACCCCAAGCGTTTGTACGTTTGTACCGAACTTTGCCCCCTTTTCACATTTATCCATACACCAACGTCATTTGGTTGTTTGCCAAAACAATAATTCAATGCTGGAAATTCTAAAATGTCCAGATAAATTTAATAATACCAGTATGACGTCAGTTCAATTTATGTATTTACCTCATTGAAACATAATGTATTAATAATAATGGAACTTGATGAAATACGAGAATGTGTTTTATTGTGTAGGTAATAACTTACACAATAGACAACAAGCGGCTACATTAGACTCATCTTTTCGAAAACTAGTTGGTTACTAATATTAGGCATTTTTTTACATAAGTACGTAAACGATCCCAAACTAAGCAGAGCTTGTACTATGGAAACCAAATAACTGATATACTACCATTTAAATACATAAATAAATAATTACACAGACTCAGGACAAACAGAATACCCACTATATGCACACAAACGTATGACCTGATGGAACCAAGAATCTGTACCTGAGTAAGAGTGTCGCATAGAAACAAAATCGGCAATCTGTGCTTAGAATAGATTTTATAGTTTGTCTCGACTATCAAAGGATTTGATAGATACTATTTTTGAATGTCATCCTACTAATCCTACTATCCTACTAATATTATTAATGTGAAATTTGGTACTAATATTATAAATGTGAAAGTTTGGATGGATGGATGTATGTTTGTTACTCATTTACGCCAGAACGGCTGAACGGATCCGGATGAAATTTGGCATAGAGATAGATTATAGTCTGGAATAGCACATAGGCTAAGATCCCACGGGAACGCGGGTGAAACCGCGGAGGACAGCTAGTATTTAATACATCATATTTATTCTATACGGCCATATCCAAAACTCCTTGACAAAATCAACAAATTGCCGCCTTTGATTCTATACGACTCTCAAAATGGTTCACATAACATTCCATATTGTTTAGCAAGACAACAACTTCAACTAATATTTGATGGAACTTTCTAGATCCCAGATGAAGTTGTCGCAGAGGTAGAAGAGTGCAACGATCAGCTACACTTGAGGGAGGGTGAGCTGCTCTCCATCCTGAACAGGCTAGCTACCATCATGGCTGATGATGAATACATGACGGAGCTACTTGAAGTCAACAACAAGATTGTACAACTATCTGCTGGCAACTAAACCTAGAAACTATGGCTTTTTCTATTCACGATCACGACAATTTTTTTTATGTAGTTTTGAAATTGGAATATCTTCAGATAAAAACTGTGAACTAAGTTTCTCTTTTTAAATATCTACTACTGTTTACTTTTTGTTTCGATTCAGTTCAGTTATTTGGTCTGTGGTTTTCTTGATTGTTTTTTAAAGTAGTCGAGTCAAATGTTTGTAGTGGCTAGCTAGACTATTTTGTGGAATAATTTGAGACATATGGTACGACGAGATTACGGTTCAATTGGGAATAAAAATATATTAACAAATATTTGGTTTTATTTTAATGTTAAGTAGATCTTGGACCCACCACACAATTTGCGAACTATTGAACGGCTTGCCTAATGGTAAGCGGATGCCGAATACAAAAACCTCTTCACACTTCATGAAGAACCCCATGCTATATCCTAGAGCAGGGATCACTAATTAGATTCATATGGGTTCCGTTTTTAGGGTTCCGTACCCAAAGGGTAATAACGGGACCCTATTACTAAGACTTCGCTGTCTGTACGTCCGTCTGTCTGTTAACAGGCTGTATCTCAAGAACCGCGATAGCTAGACAGTTGAAATTTTCACAAATTATGTATTTCTGTTGCCACTATAACAACAAATACTAAAAACAAAATAAAATAAATATTTAAGGGGGGCTCCCATACAACAATCGCGATTTTTTTGCCCTTTTTTGCTCGATATCAATAATGGCAACAGGTAGGCACTTGAAATATTCACAAAATACTCATTTGTATTTTTACTTTAATAATAAAATTGAAATAAAATAAATATTTAAGGGGGGCTCCCATACAACAAACGTGATGTTTTGCCTTTTTTACGGAACCCTTCATGCGCGAGTCCGACTCGCACTTGGCCAGCTATTTAAATGATACTCGTATGACAGTTGCGGGCCGTTTGGTAGATGACCAATCACGCGAGGTTTTAAGGCTGCTATTTTACACTCATATTTTACACTCCCCTCGCGGTGAGGTTATAACTAAGTCATCTACAAGCTTGAAAGGCTAAGCTAGATTCCTAATAGGAATTCGGGATGACGTATAATGATATTCAGATTATCGCTTAAAATAAGCAACACCTAACTATACAATTTCACCTATTATTAAGTACTTACCTACTTATTTCGTAATATTATTACATCACTGAATATGTAGTTGAAATCTTGAAATTATGAATCACCAAGTTCTTACCGACTGTTTTTGATTTCATGCCCCCGGATCGGACGTCATAGACGCAGACCGTTGCATAATCATTGATTGGTGACACGTGAATCACGTGTCACAACAAAACAATGATTCGGTGATTCATAATTTCAACTACATATTCAGTGATATAAAAATATTTACGAAATAAGTAGGTAAATAAATATCCTAAATAAATATCCTCGGACATTTTTTGACACACGGCTATCTGATCCCAAACTAAGCAGAGCTTGTAATATGGAAACCAGATGACTGATATACTACATATACTACTTTTTTTTTGTAAATACATACTTAAATAGATAATTACACCCAGACTCAAGACAAACGGACATTTTTCAAGTCAAGACAAACAACAACGTTCATGCACACAAATGTCTGTCCTGGATGGGAATCGAACCCACGGCCTGCGTCGTGATAGGCAGTGTGTTAACCAACCACGCCAACCGGTCCGTAAGTACTTAATAAGTGGAGAATAGACTGAATAAAATAATAAATCACACCGCTATCTAGCGGCATCAAGTGAAACACGTCTGATTAAAATTATTCTCAACGCCAACAGTAGATATTTTGTAATAAGAAATAGGTTCTTAACCGATTGTAATAAAAACCAGGGTAAATTACCTGCTCTGATTACAAGCGAATCACATCTTGGACTATAGAAACCAGATAATTGCAACATAAATCAACTGTAACAACACGGTTTTTCCTCGGCGTAACGATACGGGGTTCACCAAAGAGGCGACAAAAGTCGTCTTTAAGGTTAGCAACACATCAGCAAACCCCTGGTATTATATCAATAGATGGCGCAATTACCACGTACCAAACCAAGTGGACTACCTGCCTGCTGACTTAAAAATCCGACCTTATGCATTATCTAAGTGTATTCCTAACCGGTGGTAGAGTCGAGAATAAATGAGTTTTGAGTAAAGATAAGAAACTAAATTCTCAAAGAAAGGTTGCCAAATCTGTTGTAATTACAAACAATTCTTTTCTTAATTAAGTTTCTTATTTTAGTTACAACTGGCTGTCCTCCGCGTCTGCGGTTTCAACTGCATTCCCGTGCTACCTTATCTTTTACCGGGATAAAAATATAGCCAGGGATATAATGTGGCTGTAAAATCTTAGTATATAAGTTTTCAACTTATACCCTACATTTTCATCGACAGTAACAATGGAGAGTAATAGATACACCTTTTTTAGAGTTCCGTAGTCAAAAAGTGATATTAAACATAATTTTGTACAGTAAGTTGTTAAACAAAATCGAAGAAATAATTATGTTTAATATTGCTATAAGAAATTATAAGATTTTAAGAATTAAATTAAGAGATTAGTTAGGTACCTATGTATTTTCTGATATATTAAACTTCATTCTAATTGATAACTTTACAAAAACAAGGGGTTGCACTCCGGGAGTGCCGGCAGAAGTGAAAACTTGATCATTTTTTGAATATTTTGGAATGGTTAGGGAATAATTTCGCACGAATTGCTTTATTTATCAGTATAAAAGTACTATCAGTTATGTGGTAAAATACAGCGCTATCGTACACAAACATGACATATTACATTAGACCGCCGGCGCGGTAGAAAGAGAGGGGGATATTACATCCTCTCCTCCGACGCGCCGGCGGTCTACTCTCCCTCCGTCTTAAATTTTCGATCGTCCTGACGCGAGTTTAACATTTTTTTACCCATCCCAAAAAGTGCACAAGGCCGCTAAAGAAGTTTTCACTTCAAAAAATACAAAAATAACAATCGAACTATGAACGCAGTAACACGTGACACGTTCCTCTGATAAATAATAACACCAGTTTCAAATGTAGATAAAAGGTTCTAATTTAATTACTGGCGAAATAACAGCTGCCCGCCAAACTAACAATAACAACATAATCACGTTGCATGGAAACGTGATAAAACAATAGGCTAAACAGCACGAGGCGCACCGCTAACTAAAAAATAAAATCGATATCATACGAATAACTCTCAACTTATTTAATCGAGTTGCGTAATCTGTTGTGTTCCAGTATCTCGATCGACTGTCATTTCGTTTGCTTTGTTATGTTTTTTATTAATGAGTTGTAAAATGCATAGGTCGAACGCGTGGATAGCCTCAGCTGTCTAATGGGAGGGGCATGACGCGTCTGCTGTCATGCGCAGTTGTCATGGACGCCACGTTTTGCGGACTTTGGGCAGTGAAACGTTATTTAAAATAGCAGTTATTATAGCGCTTTTGAAAGGCGCTTTTAAGAAATTATTAAATATAATACCTGAATACATGAAGTCATAGCTAGGTATATGATAAATATCCTGGGATGTTCTTCAAAAACGCAAATGGAACAAAGCGACAATGGAAACCAGATAAACTACTAATAGATAGTTACCCCCAGACACATAAATAGGTGAATGGTTATTTTATAAACAGGAGAATGCAATCCTTTTAAATTTTGTGGATGTTTTACATTCAAAGTTATTCATGGAAGCCCCATAAAAAACATTGGCCATTTTTACCAGTTACCTACCAAATACGTCAATTGAATAAATTTAAGCATGGCATCTACAAATAGTGAATTTAATAGCACATTACATAACAAGCTTATAACGTAACGTTATTAAACATGCTATCGCTACTGCAAGCACTATAGAGACAAATAAATAACGAGGGCGCAGCCTTATTCAACGATCAGTTTGTCTGTTGTCGTTGGCAGGGGTGTACGAGTTGTTTGGATAGAGCGCGCCCGTCGGCAGCGATCTATTTTTCTTTTTTATTTGGCTTCTAGCCGTTGTATGGGTAAGTTTTTATCTTATATTCTATTATGAATTAAAAAATACATTAATCGATGATATAGTTAAGGCTTTACTGTATTTAAATAATGTGATACATGTTAAAACGGTGTTGCTAGAAACACGCGTTCGTATCTGCTAACGTAAACAAGGTATAGCGTGATTTTTAGCACGCCTGAAATTAGTTTGAAAAAGGAATAGCATTTGAATTTGTGGGTATTGTTAGGATTTTGTATTGTTCTCAAATCTTTTATTTATTTGCTCG
Source organism: Ochropacha duplaris (assembly GCA_951361185.1). Lineage (NCBI taxonomy): Eukaryota > Metazoa > Arthropoda > Insecta > Lepidoptera > Drepanidae > Ochropacha > Ochropacha duplaris. Next base: position 9,915,341 of record OX592704.1, on the reverse strand, counting down.
CCTTAGAGAAAATAGGGCGGTCAGCAACAGTAAGTAGCTCTTTAATTTTATTCTACTAAATTCTAAATTTAATTTTGTTTCTAACAGCGTCATACAGAAAACAAAGAAACGTATTGATCGACACAACACAATGTGCATTGGTTTTACGTTTCTTTGTATGTTTGCCTTGGTAATGTCATGAAATTCGTTTACGTGTCGCACAGAATACATAATGGTGGCAATTCTATTAAATTCTATTCTATCCGGCGATGTTCAATAGACTTTCACTAGACCGTTCAAATATTCAACATCCAATAGACGTAGTGATGCTAATTCTTTTCTATGAAAACTTAACTAAGTTGTATACTATACCTCTTTCTAATGAATAAAACTACAAGAAAATTATAGAAATAAATAATCCTGTAGATTGATTAGACTAATTTCATGTCAGACCAATGTCACGTACGAGAAAATATTTAAAAAAAAATCATACCTAACAATTAAATAATTTTCCTGTTTCGATATTTATTACATATACCTATACATATAATTAGGTTATAAATTGGACACTCATTGGATTTGTCTATACAACTGAAAAAATAATAAGTCATTATTTTTGTAAACCACATAAGGGCATGTTTATCTACACGAAAATTCAACATTACCCAGAATTACTTAATCAAATAAAGTTAATGGTCTACAAAGTAATTTCACTAATAGGTCAATTTCTAAATTAGTTTTAGTTGAATACTAATGCAAATACCTAATATTTGACATTATGTACTAGGTAAAATAACTAGTTGTCCCCCACGGTTTCACCCACGTTCCCGAGGGAACCTTGATAGATTCCATTTGATATATGCCAATAGATTTAGATTCGAGAATAGTCTGCGAAGGATGTTTTGTTCCCTCCCTCTTGCAGACAGGGGCGAGGGTCTGCTCCCCATGGTATTAGTAAAGCCATAGCTACGTACAAAACCCATAACTTACCGACATGGAAATGCACTTTTGTATATACCAAAACAATTTAAAATTTGCGTTAAATGTTGCCAAACGGCCTTACTGCTGATTTACTGAGTAAGCCTATAAAATTTATTGGCGGATTAATTACGTCGTAGGGTGTACTAGAATTTCACAAATTTCCTCCCTAACAAGTATATAAGGTAAAATCTCGGGCGAAAGGCTAATAGTACAAATCGACCTACACAGAAAAATACTCATTCATAATAACATAAATCTAAACTCAACATAATATCAACCCCTCGCCCACTCCTTTCGACTCGACTTTGACATTCAAGTTAATTTAGCTAGCTCCAGTAGGCGATGCCTGTGGGCTTAAAGGTCAACAGACCGCCTATATTTCGCAGTACATAGATAAACGTGACTAGGTGACGTCAACTTTACGCACGGCACAAACATACAAGGAAATCCCGTAACATCGGTACAGTCAGTGATCCAGTATGCATCGCTGACGGATTTGTTTATCAACTACAAGTTTTAACTGAAAATACTTCTTTTAACAAGGGAATTCTTACGCCCGGATTTTAGAGGAAGTTCGTTTGGGAATTTTCCAGCATTAGCTTTTATGAATAAGGTCTGATGAAACAAAAATAATCCAGCTGAAATATGAACAGTTATATAACATACAACAAACGATGCAGTTAATCAGAATTCTGTACTGCCTCTCAGCGGACAAAGAATTTGGCAACGGTTTAATGAAGCCATGTCTAAGGCATGAGGTCAAAACGAGATTTTTCTGGGACAGCCGTTGAACTGTTCTAAAAAATATTATCTAATATGTACGTTTTAGCTGTCTGCCTAATTTAGATATCATTATATCTTGTACTAGACGCATTATTTACCTATGATATAACACTTCAAAAGTAAGCGACATTGACGAGCCTTCCAAAATCTAGATAAGATGACCCTGAAATTTAAGAAATAACCTTGTGTTCTGTGTCTAGCCTATATAACTGAGTAGTTGATCGATAGTTCACTGTCTCAGAAGTTTTTGAAACCAATTGATGGCTCGCTAGAAACGAATTTCGGAAAGGCTTTCGACACAATACATCTGATACGATGTCAATCTATCTGATTGTACACAAAATATAATCATGTATTCACAAAGGTTTAGACAAAACGTTCCCAATTTTCTAGACACATGTCACGCGAGACAATGGCTCAACAGCGGATATTTATAAACAGACTACTTATAGCTAAAAAGGTCATCGGCTAAGGTATATGGAAATGTTTACCGAGTATTGACCTGCAACAGGTGGACAAGGACCTCTGTTTTGGGACGTGTTTGCTCTGCACTTGGGGGAAATACCATCTCATCTATAGACAGTTTCAAATTAAGAAGGATATGTGGTAGACGTTCCACCGAAAGCGGTCGTATCTAATGACAGCCAGTATCTTTGTCGCAAGAAGTATTAATGACTCGTCTCATAAAAGAAAATCACAGCATTTCCTTCTAGGTGTGATTTAAATTAGAAAAACTGTCATGGTTAACATCATTGGAAGCATACAGCTGTTCTATAATCGAATAAATATCGATTTCTTTTGTCAAAGCTGAAATATACTGTCGAGAAATTTGGTCGATTAAAATTCTGTGTATAACAAAGGCATCTAAGCATTGCATATTGCAGTCACGTGACTTGACTATAGTAAGGTCGTGCCACAATGGCCCACATTCACAAATCACGTGTTACCTAACGTAGCTCACAGCACAACACTGTGGCCTCCAACAACTTCCTTTCGCGATTATTTGACGCCAGAATTTGGCGTATTTTTTTCAAAAGCTTATTTGTTATTTTACACGAATTTCACTGATGAACTCACGTCATCCAGATAAATTAGGCGGTTCAAAGTTCTGAGAAGAATGACTCATTCACACGCACAGTGTAAATGGAGATGCATTGTATGTAATGAAATGACGCGAAAATGCGAGTTTGTTGTTTAAATGGAAGAAAATTTGAAGAATGTCGGTTCGGTTATGAGTCATGAAAATACCCGAGCCTTACAGCCGCAGCGGTCCATTTCAGACATTACAGAATAAAAAGCTGTAGATGACATTCTTCGGGTAAAAACACGTACGTATGTCGTATATAAACCAATGCAGAATAATGGTGAACTTATATATACATATTTTTTTATTCTGGATAAGCTTGTGTTGGACCACAATCGCACACAAAGCCTAGAAAAATAGATATTTTATGGCAACTTTTATTAGAAGACACATTTGCTACGAATTTAAAAACTAAAATAATTAAAAGCGATAGAAAAATGGCTTTTAGGTTTACTTGCTGTCAGCAGAGCTGTCAATTACTTCTACACGTCAAACATGAAGCTTTTTCAATGCAAAATAATTTTATAGTTCTCCATAAACTCAGTATTTGTTTTTTGTGTCAAGATTTAAAACATATTTGTAATGATTTCTGGCTTGTCTGCATGTTACTAATGACTGACGTACTAATAGGTGTAACCAAAAACGTGCGACGCAATAACGAGATGTTTATTTAAATATTGGAATTGGAATTTAAGACATCATCACATGGTTCTGCGAGCCATGAAATTATTTTCTGAACTCTGCAGAAAATCGATAAGCGTACCAAAGACGGGGAGATATTACCAATATTTGTGTGCACATAGGGTTACCAGATCAATTACTGAGATTTCCTGACATCTTCCTCGAATTTTCATTAAATTTCCTGTCATTTCGTCTGAATGTTGTATGTGAAATGAAATGGCAGAGATTTTTAAGTTAAATTCCCCACATGTCAGGTAAATTCCTGTCGCCTGGCAACCCTACGTGCATAGGCACTAACATTGTAATTTTGAGCTAAACACTATCATAAGTATCTACTATATACTTATCATCATAAGTAAACCCGATATGTTACGTCGCAATAAATCGCTTCTTTGTCTTTGTTGCCATACGAGTCAGTTATCGACACGCTATTGAAATATGAGCTTTGCCATCAAAATCATAAAGTTTATGTTTAGACTTATATTTTTTTATCAATAACGCGGTAGACGAGAGGTCAATGTACATTTGAATATTTAATACAAATGTTTTGGTAGAGGACGATTGATAAAGCCTGGCTGAGGCTGTCTGGATTTTAAAAGGCTGTAGCAAGGGCATATGTCTGGCTGGGAGCTAACCAGATTGTTTCATTTAGGCTCTTGATAAAACAATTTTAGTTTATAGTCAGAGATTAAAATGGTATTACAAATAGAATATTATGTATAGTATAAAAGCCATTTAGAACTCAGAAAATTTAAACCTATATAAGTAACAAACACGCAATAAAGTATCCTTTTTAATAGACATAGAAAATAAGGTCAGTCAATAATTTCCGATGGTCAATCTAAGTAACTGACTACAGGTATGTATGTATATCGATTTTAATTCGATATAAGTACATTGTTTGAATAATAACTTCGATAAACTTATTTTTGTTGAAAAACTAAATCAATATTCACTTGATTAGGTTGTCCTTGATCGTTCATCTGTTTTATCCCGAGAGAAGATAAGATCGCTCGGGAACGCGAGTGAAACCGCGGGGGACAGCTGGTAGCAAAAACAGATTAAGTAAATAAACACCATTGTAAATCTTTTGAAGTTCTGGAGAAAATAGAATGCAAAATTAGGAACATATATTTAGATTACGTAGCATATCTGCAACATGAATAAGATAGACCAAGATAACCTAAACACGTAGAAAATTTCAAGCGTCCATTTATTTAAAACTAAATACGAAATCTCCGTAAACAAAGAGGTGAAAGCCAACGTTGCCATGCAAGTATTGAACTTTATAAACAACGCTAAGCGCATCATAGACCGGTTCATTTCAGAAGGGAGCACTTTATTCAGGAACCTCTGAGGCCATCGCGTGAGTAACTGCAGTGACGTCAGGCAGTAAAACAAATTTAGAAGCAGATGCTTATGTGGTACAAGTTTAGAAAGAATAGCGAGATGAATCTATGGAGCTCCAGATAATAAGGACAGACCCAACAAACTTTCACATTTTAATAGTAGCATTGCACCAACTGACTTTTGTATGAAATACTGGCTTGAGACGTCATAAATTACACTATCAAAAGATCTACTCTTTTTCGTTAAATTGGTAATCGTAAAAAGGATGAATTTTATGTATTCACTATTTTCTAGTATTTTTAGACGATTTATACACTGGTTAGTGATAGATATTTTTTCATGGCAACATCCTTTTGTCAGTGTTTGTAGCAGGAAATAAAAACGTTTGATTCAACGAACTTACGTACAAGACGCAGACCACTCTTATCCCATCTTAATATCCGCACCATTTAAGATAAGATAATAAATATAGGAGATAACAATCGTTTCCTCGAAATACATGATAGATAATAAAACGTCAGAGCTAGTTTTGTAATATAGCAGATACTTCTGCTAAAATAGCTGATTGCACGCGCTATTAAGATTGATGAAGAATTATATCGTTGTTAACTTAAGTCCGTACATTAGCAGTAAGATACGTAAGCGATCGGATTCATAAGATAAATCGATGTACGTACACAGTTTAGAATGATTCAAGCTGCAATTGTATGCGCATTTATCCAGTGTTATTCGATCTGCCATAATGTGCTTGAGCTTTAACTGTGGGCAGAATCAGCTGGATTTAAGCAGCACCGCCAAGTCATTGACAATTCAGTTGAATAGCAATCAACCTAATTCAAACAATTCATCTTTACAGAGCGTGAAAAACCGTCAACATTGTTGTTAGAGAGGCAGCGTGAGGCGCTCGCAAAGAGCGTCGAGGTCGCAAACGAGCGACGCCGAGATGAGGGCCAGCAAGAGGGCCAGGGGGCGGAGGCCGAGCCGGCCTCCCCCGGAGTGGGCCGCTGGGGCGCCGAGTGGCCGAGTTGACTCGCTCAGGTCGGCGACGACACCGACTCGCCGGGCGTCGTCCACGTGACCAGACTACCCCTGCCGCCCGCGCGCTGGGGCCCGCCGCGCCGCGCGCTGCCGCTGACGCCCGCCTCCCACGAGGACCTCGCCACCGCCGCCGAGGGCGCCCTACGACGCCTCCTAGTCACCGACAACTACGACTCCGTCAGCAACCTCATTTCCCTCTTCGACGCGTTCGAAACGTCCACGCAGCCCCTGTATGACGTGTACGAGAAGTATGCGCCGCCCATCAGGTCGAGGAAGCACACGTGCGTCGGCCTGGGGTTGGAGTTGATTAGGCGATGGCGGGGGCTGGATAAGGAGTACCCGGGGTTCGCCCCGGCGATGTTCCTGATGTCGTGCGAGGAGGCGGTAGTGGACGTGCGGGAGTACGTGTCGTGCGGGGAGAGCCCGGCGGCCGTGCTCGCGGCGGAGAAGGAGCACGTGATGGTGGGCGTGCAGATCAAGATCGACGGCCGAGCTGGCCTGCTGCTCGCCGACCCTGGGTACCACGTGCCGAGGATTGTCACCGTCATGGCTGATCGAGCGTATCCACATACTGGTGCGTACTCATCCCAAAATACTGGAGACTTGTCGAATATAATAATCTTGAAGGATAAATAACGGTGGTGTCTTTTTAGCTCGCCCCATTCTCGAAATAGCACTGTATTCCTTCCGCTACCTGTACATCGACAAGACCCCTTGTGGAGCAGAAGGGGGCACAAGAAACCTTTGTTAATGAGTTAATATTTTCCAGGCTGGTTCACACAATCGGACGAGCCGCACTGCCGCAAGGAGTACAACTATACCTTCAGCCCTCAGAACAGCAGCTACGTGGAGTGGCACGAGCGGGAGACGAGGGGCGGTGCCGTCAAGTGCCAAACCTCGCTCATATTCACCGCTCGCCCGTATCTGGACGGAGTTAATGTTACTGAGAGGAGGAATTTGGTGTATAACTTCAGGTAAGACAATGTTGGGACATTGTTAGGCCTGGGCTGGTGAATGATTGAAAACTTTATGTCTTAACCATATATTATTAACTGTCCCCCACGGTTTTAGCCGCGTTACAGAGGGATCTTATCTTTTCTCGAGATAAAAATCCTGTTCTAATCCATATAATCTATTTGCCAAAAGTCATCAAAATCCATTCAGTAGTTTATGCGTGAGTACACTTACGGATCGTTGCAGACCGAGCCTAAGTTCGCATCCGAAAGGTTTCTTTTCCAAATATCAACCAACATAATAATAATCTTGTCAGGAGCCTGCTCTCTCGAGACCAGAAGGGCCACCTTGTGGCCGGCCTCTACTTCCCAGTGGGTAGCCGCGGTAAAGATGCACAGTTCACGCTTTTCTTCGACAACGGCAACGAGAAACGCAAAACAAAGTACAAATTCGCCACATTTGCCGATCCTAATATTGTAAGTATCATAACTAAACTACATTCAGTTGAGGTATAATTATAATAAAACCATAGCGGGGTTATTTGCAGTAGGTATCTACTGCCACAATAAATACTATTATTATTTATAGTGGATACTTATGTAAAAAAAAGTGTAAAACATTTTATATCAGGCTTGAAGGACCACAAATAATAGACCAAGCCAGATTTACGGAGAACGCAAAATAATAAATTAGTATCCGGCTGGAAGGACCATTTTCTCCTATATTTAAAAGCTTGGCTCTTGTCGATGACTTTATAGTCCACTCCAGTTTTTGTTTCTCATAATTCACACAATTGATTAGCCCATAATACAATTTCCTATTTGATTACTCTAACTCTTGCGCAATATAAAACACAGCGATACATAGCTGTTTATAGAAACATTGCTAATTGTATTAGCTATGTTATTGTAAGCATGGCGATGATTTAAATATGAGTAACATTGTTCTTATGTTATTAATAGCCATTACGCAACAGGCCGTGGGTTAAATTCCTATCCAGGCAATACATTTGTGTGTTGTGTTCTGGGTGTAGTTATCTGGTTTCCATAACACAAGCTCTGCTTAGTTTGGGATTAAACTTAGCGATTCTTTGTTTTTAATGTAAAATGGGTGTAGGTTTGTCAAATTACTCCATCGAGTAACAGGCCGAAGATGTAGCCTCTATCGGCTCTAATTCTCTATTCGCTCCTTTTACACAGATGGACCGTAGGCGGCATGAAATAGATCTCGGAAGTTAGTTCCACTCGTTCGTATTTGGGACGTAGTTTGTTGGAAAAATTGGAAAATTCGATGGAATTTTATGATGTCCAAGACATAAATTATGCATTATGTATTACAGTTGCTTATATTCTAGTTCTACTTCTGTCTGACCTTTACTGGTATACTCAAATTGTGTTTGAACGAAAAATTTCGCTCATTGCTTACAACTACTAGACTAAACTAAACTTACCTTTGACTACTTAGCAAAAAAGTTATAAGTTAAAATATTATTTTTAAAAACAAGCTTCGGATTCAGACTGACGTCACTTTATTTTTAGAGTTATTCTCAGCAAGCCCTTTCATATGATACCCATATTGTAGGATTGCATTAAAAAATAATAGTCCGCTATCTTAGGTGTTCCGCCATGTTGGATTTAGAATGACGTCACACAGCTAACCATGCATTGTCATCCAAACTAAACGTGTATACAACATTTCTGCTCAATCAGTTAAAGATATCTGCTTCAAAATTGAGTTGCAAGATCCCCCCCCCCCTCGCCCCTCCCCCAAAAACATACATACATTGCAAGTGAATGTAAAGCTTGTAATAAGTAACTACAATACATATAGTACACTATTATTACCGTAAAAAGCTTTTGTTTTGTTTGCATTTAGGTTAACTTCGTCGTTGTTAATGGATTTCTGATAACATATGACCCTACAACCGTATAATTTATGGAACAATACAATATTAGACAAAGCCAAACATGATAAACAATGGCTGCATATGATACCCTATAATCATGGCCATCAAATGTTTCGGTTGAAGGGTTTCATTACAAGCATTTCTATGTACTCAATATTTATTTAAATTACTACTTTGTGTTGTTGACATGGTATTCATATTTGGTACTTAATTCTTAAGTATTAGAGACTAATTTCATTTCAAATTAGTAACCTAATGTAGCTATGATCTTATGCTGTAGTACTTATAGGTTCATATTAATGGCCTTATTCATAATAAAATCGACGATATTTAGTAAGTGCTTAGCAGATTCTAAATTCAAATTCTCTATAGAAAATTCGAATTAAGAATCTGCTAAATAGTTGCTAAAAATCGTCGAAATCTTTATGAATAAGGCCATAAATGTTTATGAAACACTGTGTCTTTACTAACTAAGATGGAGATCATTTAATCATTTATTACTTTTTAATTTGGCTCGGGGCGGTCATAAACTTTATATCAATAAAAATAATATTCATGATGCCTTGCAACCCCTAAAATGTATATTGGTGTTAATTAATTTAAATAGATGGAATTATAGTAGGTAATCACTGCCTTCTACTATTAAATTAAGTTTATTTTTGTCTCTTCCACAGATACCAGACTCACTGTCCGAAGAGATTGAACTTTGCAACGCTCAGATGAACTACAAAGAGGGCGAACTTCGCAATATCATCTGCAAACTAGCTAAAGTGATGGCCAGCCAGACCTTCATAGATCAAATGCTCGAGATCAACGATGACATTTGTCGCTTGAGCCTCTGACAGCGAAAACAAGATGGCGTCGGAAGCAAAATGGCCGACGTCAACAACAAACAAACTGCCGCCAAAACTTAATAGGCTCTCATTGTTTTTAATCTAATTTGTAGCTTAGCCTTCGTATGCATACGTGTATGTTCTACAAGTACGGATTAACTTAATTCGGTATCGTTATTTTTATTCGGTAATGGGATTTTATATTACTTTTCATAGTTAGTAAGATTATGGATTTTGATATACTTATTTCGTTTATTAAGCAATCGATTATTGATTTTAATTGTACCTAATTAAATTATTTGACAATTCTAAAGGTTTGTTTTATTAAAATGAAAAACATGCAGTTTATTTCACTAATTTATTCTAACGATCACACAAATGATAAAGTTGTTGGTTCTTTTAAGTCTAACATCAATATTAAATCTAAGAATATTTCACGTCTACCTTTACACGGGGAAATTATCATTATAATTAACTAGAAATTAAAAAGTACTTTTAGAGGATAATTCGTGCCGCCTCATGTTCCGTGAACGAACAGCAGTTCTGTACATAAATGAGAACAAAATGAGACGAAATTTACATCTATGATATTAAATTATTTTTATTTGTGAAATAGCAGCATTCGAAAGTAAAATGGGTTATCTGTCATAGGAATTTTTGACATCTGTCAAACGACAAAGAAGGTCAATTTTATACTGTGGATGACATTACAATACGAGTTTATTGAAAAGAGAGTGAATGATTGGTCAAAGATGCCTGATGAATTATTGAAAGAAACCCAAGAAACCCCTTTTTTACAGATATACCAAAGTACTTCATATCTGTAAAAATAAAAGTATATCTGTCAACATTGACACATGACATAAACCGGACAAAACATTAAAATTAACAAAATTATTATGTTCTATCAATAAAATCTTATGAAAACTATTTGAGTTTTAAATTACAATTAAAATTATACTACTTTTAAAATTACCATGAAATGAGAAATCTATGTCTAGCTTACAATTTTCAATTAATATAAATCCTTCATCGATAAATACCTAAACTTAAATAAGTGCATTAATAATAAAAAACTGCATCAAATTAAAAACAACTCCGAAGCTTTAGTCATTGATAAATTAAAATGTAAATTAATTCGCGTAAAATTCTACGCAGAACCAATTCTACTTTGTCCAAAAACCATATTTTTTAAATACCATCAAGGCATTTAAATATGGCGGGAGTAGACTAAAGATGCTAGTAAATCGCAAAAGATGAAATCACGGTATCATTTCCAATTATCTGTGAAAGGTCATATTAAACTAGACGAAACAGACATGTAACTAGATATATCTTAATATATTTACGACCACTGAAGTCTCAACAAGATTATCTGTCTAAAGACATGTGCTGCCATCTGTTGGTCAGTAAAATAAAGCCTCCTTCACTGCGCTGAACTATTCCGTTGAGAGTTTGTATCACCAATCGCGAAGTCAAATATAAGAGCGACAGCGACATCTATAGAGTAGTTATAGAACTAAATATTTTAAATAAGTCTAGCGATGAATACTAATAGTAGTTATTTATATTAATCGCGGGTAGATTGAGAATCGGTCACATATTATTTCCGTGATATAGTATAATAATAAAATGCAGTATGTCCAGTACTAAATACGAGTATAAGCGTTAAGTCTCATAATCCTAATTGCTACTTGACGCGTAGGCGTGTCAGCAATAAAATACGTTGTCATATGCTACCGGGCGCACCGGCCCGCACTCACATACGCGTTGATTAGCGCTTGGGATTATAAGGTCAGTTATATTTTGCAGTCAACATTTGCCTAAAAGACCTGCAATATAATATAAGATGTACTGGGAATTTGCCCTTTCTTACGTAGAATACATATTATATTTAAATTATCATCTAGTTATATAACTAAGGACATACCGTTTTCTTAGGATGGTTTCTACGGCGTTAGATACATTGCCCTACGGCGTAGACCGTCCTAGTCAAATAGTATGCCACAGATACATAAACTATTGTCAAATAAACTAGTAAGATCTACCACAGATTTATAAATCTAAAGATATACAGAATAGTGTGGCTTTTACTGGCAAGGCCACCAATGTCTGATATCGGCAAATATCTGAATATGTCGGTGTTATGAGAATAATTGGTAGCCCTACCATAAAAAGCCACATAGATTAAGAGTATTATGTAGTGATAAATATAATTAAAATCAGAGTATTCTACTAAATAAATAAGAGTCGGTTCTATAAACTACATATTACAAACTGGTAAAGTGAATACACACACAAATCCAGGTCACGGTTTCAACGGATCTCTAAGAAATAAAAGAAAATCAATCGCTATCGCTCACGTCTTCGTAGCAGTGTTTAGTTTTCGGTAGGCGAGTGTCGGTGGGAAGTCTTGTGGTGCTTATGCCTGTGCCGTTGTGGATGTGAACCACCGTACACCTCGCGAACACTCGTGCTGCAAGAAAAAGGGAATAGTAACCAAGAATTCTTGCCACAATCAGCACAGGTGCAGCGTGCGGGTAACTTCGTCAAAACCGAATGTTACCGAATATATCCGATTGCTGACTTCGAGTTTAAAGCCGATCGTTCATCGCCAGAAACCAAACGGTTTGCGGTGGACGCTCAACTAACTAACGAGCTAAACTTAGTTTAGCTGGCGATGGACGATCGGCTTTACAATAAGATTAAATTGTATCATACTTAAGCGATTCTTGACGATCGACATCGAGTTTTGACGAAGATACCCGAAGTGCACTCCTGTACTGTTTGCATGTCTTATTACATTTACAGCATGTTAATACAACGTAAGCTAAAATTAAGTGTTACTGTTAAACCAGACAAAGCCAATGATTTAAACGAAGGAGAATAAGTCCGCAGAAGAGAATCTCCTTTGCTAAGCTGACAGATAAAATATAGTGCGTGTCATCCCTAGTTCGTCTGGGAAATTGAACATTAAACATGGTCGTCACGTATCCAGGGGGACCTAAGGGGCTCAACCCCCTTCCCCCAAATCGTATCCAGGGGGGCTAAGGGGCTCAACCCCCCTTCCACCAAATTTACCCCAAATCGTATCCAGGGGGGCTAAGGGTCTAAACCCCCCTTCCATCAAATTTCCCTCAAATCATATCCAGGGGTGGGGGGGGGGGCTAACCCGCCTTCCCCCAAATCATATAAGTCCTCCCGTGACCATTACCTATAGTACAATTTAAAATGTTTTTAGTTGCCAAAATCCTGAATCCGCTACTGCGTCTAACAGATAAACTAAGCAAGCCTATCTCTCTGTTCCAGTTACTGACTCTTTATTTGCGTGCCAGCTTTGACTTACTAAAACCCCACCCCCAATTTGAGATGGCCCGTGTTTGATCGCAATCTCACCATGGTAAGTGATGATGTAACCGAAGATGGTAAGCACACAAAGCCTAGATGGGAACTGGTCAAGTGAAGCTGGCGGAACACACCGATAGGTGCTTGGCGACAGATTTTCAACTTGAGGGTGGTAGCCAGCCAGTCGGGTACTACAAAGTACCCTACCACCGTGCTATGGTTTCCTCACTATGTTCTCCTTCACCGAAAGCTCAAGCTCATTGTTTTTGTGCTCACATTTTTTGCCATTGTCGGTTTCGAACCCGCGACCTTCACCGCGGTATCCGACGTACTACCCTGAGCTATCATCACCTTTAGACCATCACTCCCGCTGTGCTATGACTTCAATCAATATGTACATCAATCTGTCTAGCTAGTTGATTATATCGACAATGCGTATATATCAGAGCGGGAGATTCCTAACTACGGATTTATTGTAATTTATTATATCTTAAGTATTTTTCATTAGATTATAGAGACACGCCCCACTCCTTTTCCAAATACCTTACAGTGCAAGTGTGCATAATTTTGCTAGTGTTGTAGTGTTGTCGATAATTATGTCGATAAGTAGGTACGTACTGCAAGGAAAAAGAGTGGGGTACGTCTTCGTGAAGTTATTAATTATTACCTATTTAAGGTTTTATTATGATTCGATTTGCTAGTGTTTTAGTGATAAAATGTAAACAAAAATAAATAAAACATGCTAAAACAATATAATATCAAGAGGCATATTCACAGGCATACAAAAGAAATATTCACAGCAAACGTATTTACAGCTAATAATAATAATTATTATAATAATAAATAAATAGTATTTAATAATAAATTACGATATTTCTAATAGTAGTAACGCCTCCTGCTGTATCTGGAAGTGATCGGAATTGTTTTGTATTAAAATTTTGAAAAATTTCATGTTTTATGAAGAGATGGTTATAATTCGTTAGCGATGGATTCTAAGGCCTAAAGTGGGTGTTAATTTCACGAATGATTGTTATAAAAATCGTTTTATAGTATAGCAAGATTTCTGTGGGTACAAAACTTTTATATTAAGACCTATAATCCTGCATGGGGTAAGACTAAAAAAAATGTTTTGACAATTTTATGTCATTGAATTGTTGCAACGGATTCTGATTATTTGCACAATTTTCGTAGTTACTCCAGAAAACTATTAAAACTCACTCGACACTGCGCATCTATGTAATCAATACAGCCAAATAGTAATTATTATTTAAAAAAAACACTGGCAAATAATGTTTTAAGAAAAAATCCACTTCGTACATTATTTTCACAAGACATTTCCCCACTTTTTGGCGGGAACTTGCAAAGTGACGTTGCAATTTTCATTAAACTCGTGTATTATGAGTTTTATTGAATAATATCGGTGGCGTTTATTAAGTCAAATCTAAATGCACCATTGCAGTGAAGTGAAATGAAAACTTGTATCGTGATAGGTCGTCCCCAAAAAGTTTGTTAAAAGTTTTAGTGGAACGGCCACCAAGATCACTAAAACCTGACCGGACTTGTACAGACCATGAATAACTAACTAAATGTGAATATAACGTAAACAAAAGACTATCAACCGGCTTGCTACACCATAAAACAATAGTCATCTACAACAATATCGATATTTAAATAATGTAGTTACCTGGACGACGTAGTGAGGGGACTGGCGGACGTTCGTAAAGGTCTCCTCGCTGTCGGACGCACCGACGCGTTCCGACGACCACCCACATCACTATTTGTACTGTAATATATACATACCATGCTAGCTAACTACTGTCTGGACGTGGTTATATGGATTGCTTGTTGTTTATAAAAAAAAATATATCGGACCCAAATATTTTCCAAAATAAAAAAACCTGGGATATTCTTCACACACGCGGCCATCTGATCCTGAACTAAGCAGAGAAACCAGATAACTGATATACTAAATACAGACTCAGGACAAACAGACATGTTCGTTCATGATCGTGGGAATAGAACCTACGACCCGGTGTGTTAACCGGCCGGTCACCGCCGCCGTCATAGGGCGGGGGATCTTTTGTCAAATTATCTACAATTATCATCAATTGATCTGCCTGCCCTGTTCCCAATTATTTGTGGTGGTGTCGGAATTCACTACTTTCTTACTCATATCATGTCTCACACAATCCATCATCTCTTTTTCAGTCTTCCTCTACCCATGTATCCATTATCAAAATTATTACTATCCAAATTATCTAAAAATAGATATTACTCTAGCTGTCTCGCGCGGTTTCACCCGCATTCCTGAGGGATCTTATCTTTTCCCGATGCCAAATTTCATCCAGATCCGTTTAGCCGTTTTTGCGTAAATGATCAACTTTCACATTTATAATATTAGTAGGATTCTATATCTATATATAACTGTAAATATATATATATATATATACAGTCATGCTGGTGGCTTAAAGCCTCATTGCTGTAAGTAGTCTCCATGCAGTCTGCATACATACAGAGTTGGTAGCATCTTCAATTTGAAAATCTGTCACAATATCGCTGTGTTCTGACAGTTGCACGAGTAAAGTTAAAAATTGGTAATCCCCTGGTATTGCTAATGTCTATAGGCGACTGAAGTCACTTACCAGTGACACTCCGAAATAAAAACATCTGATACCAATCTAACAAGAAGTGAAAGTGAAAAAAACATAATTTTTATCAATTTTTTCAAAGTCTCAGCAATAATAATGTATAAACCGATTGAATAATATTGTTATTCATCCATATAACCACCTCAGTAGACACCAATAAATAAGGGAAATAAACATAAATGCTGCTCTATATAATACATAACGAAGCAGATACATAGTAACAAGTATATTGAGAAGCACAAATTCATGCTGGCTACATAATGATCTACAATAACTAAATAAACAAGTTTATGTCAGAATTGGACGCCATTTTGGAAAAAACCTCTATGGTGCCTATTTTACAAGATGATTTTTTAATCACAGCACAGTCTGAATATAAAGCAGTCTTTTTTTAAATACTTTTCGATTAAGCAAACTTGGCTTTTAAGATGAAGTTCGAGAGTTCAAAGTACGTCCCATAGTAAATGTTGTTTTTTTTATTGTACCTTTAATAAATTTGCTGATGATTAGAATAACATTCTGCTATAAACTTTCAGAATACGATTTTACCAAACACCTGAGTGAAATGATATGTAAGTAGAGTGCACCATCGTTATTTAAATAACTCGGGGTCACTGTGGACACAATTGTTTATCGTTTTAATTGCGTACATTGCGATAAATATACCGCATTACAATTAAACAATCCCATAAATTATGGACACATTTTTTTTGTAGATGATGCCAACTAGAATATCGAATGTGAAATTTAATATCCATTATAATATTTTATGGAAAATAATAATAATTTAACACTCGACTTGCGTAGTACTCGACTTTACATTCATAATTTTCTAAAAATAAAAAAAAAGTAAATGGGTCACAAGTTCATAATTTTAGTAAACGGGAATTTTCTACTTATATCAAAATCTATGACGATTAAAGCTACCCTGTTCCCGCGTCTTAGCTATAAATGTCAAATTTGACAACGTCAAAAACATGACATCTGTCAAAATTATTACATATCGACTATAATCGGGGCGTCGGTCGTCAGGTGACCTGCAAAAAGCTATAACAGAGTAAAAATGAGGACAAATAGTGTTTATTACATACCTGGGTGGCAGAGTGGGTAGAGTGGGTGAAGAGGGGCCAGGAGGGGCAGGGAGAGCGAGGCGCTGGGGCTCGCGTCGCGCGGGGGGCAGTGCGCGGGGACGGGAAGATGCACCCGCCTTCACTTGGAATTCCCTGTAGAGTAACACAAATGATTATGAAAGTACAGTGAAAAAGTATGAAAGTACTATGGATGACTCAACCTCAAACTCATTTATTCAGTTTAGGCCCTGGGTAAGGCACTTATGAACGATACAATTGACTCTACCACCGGTTCGGAATTCACTTAAACTGAGAAGACTCCGGCAAGAAACTGAGCAAACCAATTTTTTTTTTCAGCAGTGGATGAAATGACGAATGTGAAATAGTGGAATGGGAAGTATAATTAGACAAATGTAATAGAATAAGCATAATCCGATAAGTAGAACAACAAACTTAAAGGGGAGATAGGTGGGCGGGTTACCTATCAAATACAAAAATTACCCCCATAAAAGTATCACCATTTTCGAGATATTTCTATATATCTATTGATTTTTTATTGATGTGGAAAACTTTGGGGGAGGCCTATGTCCAGCAGTGGACGTCTTTCCGCTGAAATGATGATGATTGATATTTGAATTTCAGATATTAAATATCTCGAAACCGTCTAGTAGTTAGTATTCTTTAAGGATAGTTTAGTTAGCTGCAAGAACAGTCATACCTGTCAAAATCTTCGGCCTCCTCCTCGTCAATGTTGATAAACTCCTGACGCTCCTCGTTGTCACCAGAATAATAGTTCTGTTCGCGCTCTATCAGGTGCGCTCGTTCACCGATATGATGACCTGAACAATCACAAGTATTACACCTTACGCGGAACTCTTTCTAACACGTGACCTTTCAATCTACGGAAGACCGAGACTTCATCCATCCCATTTAGAGCATTTACGAAAACGTTATGATATGGGGTTTTTCAAAAAGGGCGTAAAAAGAGCTTTCACCGTCGGCAATCGCCCTGGTATTGCAAATGTCCATAGGCGGCGGTGACCACTTACCATCAGGTGGACCATCTGCCTGCTTGTCAAACTAATGATATAAAAAAAAAAAGTGCGCGTAAAGGCGACAATCAACGCGAAAGCCACTCTAATGCTAAACCGCTAGATGCTCTTATGCCTTAATAATACCCCTAATTTTGCGTCAGAGCAGGGACCAAGTATACCTACACCAAAGCCATTCAACTGTGAGGTTTACTTTAATACAAATAAAAATGTTTGTGTAACTGCGTACGAAAAACTCTTGTATTGTTTCGTTATAACTTGTTTCAAAAGTTTTCCTCTCTCAAAGCAAAATGGTCAATTGTATTTTTGGGGCTTCAAACTTTACCAACAATTCACGTTTAAATATCAACGTGTAGTCGTTTGTCACGTTTCATTTGATTTGATAGTCGATAGACAAACAATTCTGAAGCGTGTTCGCAAAAAATATCAATGACATCATCCTGTCCAATAATAGAGAGATGAATGACTCCAATATTAGTAGTGAGAGGATGCTGCTAACATGATGTAATGTATGTATGTTTGTCTTAAATAAATATCCCATTTAATTATTATGCATCGTGTGCATAATCTCCCATTTATCCTGTCACCCAAAGATTGTCAGAGATTGCTTTGAAAATTGAAATATCATATTATTCATAGAGCTTTGTTTTTGATATGTATGTTCCTGACTACGTATCTACGTAACGCGCAATCATAAAAATATGTGAAGAAAAAGCTTTGTACCCCTTTTTCTCCCGTTTGTCAACCTTTTTTTTATAGAAAAAAGGTAAAAGTTTCGTTCCCTAATAATTGTATGGTCGAGTAAGTAAACGAACACTAGCAATATTAAAATGCGAGTGTTTGTTACTGAATAATGCAATTTGTACATAACAATAAAGATTTTTAGAGAAAAAATATTGTCTTTGTCAAAACATGATCTTACACTTAAGAAATTAATTGATGTTTTTTGTGTCCATCTAAAAATATATCTTAGTCTAGTCTAAATAGCCTTTCGCAATAATACTATTATCAACCGAGTTAAAAATTGTGAAACACACGAATTCAAATTATAAAAATAACGATCTAAGTATAAATCAACGCTATGCAAATGGACTGGCAATTATAGTTTATTATTCATATGCAAATTAGTTTAAAGGAATTCAACATTCATACCATTTTGAGCCTTAACAATTTCACATATGGCATGAAATTGTATAGAAGGTCATTGAAAATAAATACTACATCTAAGAAGAGCTCGTAAGATTCAATATTCATTGAATTCAGTTTCATAGATTGGTACAGAGCCTATTATGAAGTTTTTTATAATGATGACACAGTAAATATTTGCCATTACGTCTTATATTTGAGTACTATTTATTTTGCATTTGCTAATCATTTATGTAGTAGCAGTAAATCAATTCTTTAAAAAAAAACCAGTTGAACGAACGGCACCAAGTAATGGGGACCTCGATTCCTGGGCAAGCAATTTTCAGAAATAATTGGATAATTTTACATAAATATATTTTTCAGACTGTTAGTTTCTGAGATCTGAGAGTTCAAACATTCCTACAAACTTTCAGCTTCAGTATATTAGTTGAAAATCAGTCGCCAAGCACCTATCGGTATAAAAGTCACATTGACAATCCCCTGTTATTACTAAAATCTATGGCGACAGGAGTCACTTACCATCAGGTGACTCGCCTGCCTGCTTGTCAAACTACTGACATAATAAAGTATAAATGTAGGTCCATATTAGTCTATAGCAAGATAAATGAAAACTAAATAGTTTTCTTTTGGGGGGACAAGAAGGTGACGTTCTTAGAGACTATGTACACCCTTACGCGGACTGTTCGGCGAGCGCTTAGGTCTCTCAATCGGAATGCTAAACTTTAGACGACTGACCGCTGAGGGCGCCTCAGTTGGGGCACGAACCTCGGCTCAGGTCGTCGCCGGGGGCACAAAAGTGGGGTCGGACTTCAAATAAGCGATTTAGAGGAGTTTTAGGGGATGATCGGATTACTGAATGCAGCTCGCCGCTAATTACCGGGGACGAGACAGTCTGGGTGAAACTAAATACAGTGTAAACTCTTTATAACGAAACTCGAGGGACCGAACATTTTTTATCGTAATAGAGAGTAGTTATGGAGTGACATGTTAACAGTTTCAAAGTTGGATTACCACTGATAATACGATGGGAACCTGGGTGTGTTTAGTTCGAGACCATAATTTCCAAGCAAACTATGCGTAATGATGCACGTGTTCAAGGCAATTAACAATAACAAAAGCAAGACCTCAGAAATTTCGGACCCTCAAAGGTTTATTCGGCGTATTTTGTAACCTGATAAGATAACATAAACAATAATACCGATAATGAATATTTACTGTCTAAATATGAACACATTTCATCTTAAGAGCGAATGGCTGCTGCGTTATAAAGAGTGTATCGATGTGTGGGTTTTAAGGTAAACCAACCAAACTGTGCTCACTTCTACGTTATAGGGAGTTTATCGTTATAAAGAGTTTACACTGTAGATGAACTCACCAATGGACATTTTCTTGGTGCCAGTGCGTGAATCCTGAAGTGTCTTGCGAGTCTCCTTGATGCCGTTGGGTCCTATCTTTGTGCTGCTTGATGAGCTATAAACCTGTAGTACATTAACATTTAGGTAACTACAACCAGCGTCATTCAAATATCGACTTTAAAGTCGTGTATTATATGGTTATTATTACGAAAATGCTTTGTTTCCTTGTTCATTACGGATTATTGGACTTTCCTTGAACATTTACGGTTTTTTCAAGACAATTCACCGTTAAGTAAATTCTAATGACTAATAAAAATAAAATCAGTAGACTTGATACTTTTAACGGAAACTACTATTCTTTGGTCAAGTCCTTTTTGACATTTAAGAATGTCACAGAAAACTGAACTTCACACAATGAACTATTCATACAATAACTAGCGAAAGTATTTATTTTTTATGTATGGTCCAAAAATATTTAAAAAATGTAAACTTGCTGCTTCTTGCCGGTTCTTCTCAGTTGACGTCCGGCTTGCAAACCGGTGGTAACTTCTGTAGTTCCTAAAATGGTTTGGACCTCTATGAAATAGGATAACTTAATTACATAGCAATCAGGTTACTCCGTCTATAACATCATAAAATTATTTTGTAATGTAATTTACTATTTACCTGCGGATTCCCGTTGGGTCCGCTGGACATGACAACAGTACTGCTACTGAATGAACTACCAGCACTCATGTGACCACCATTCAAGTCTGCTGTGGATATACAAAATATTCTCGATTTTTATTATTATAGGTGCATGTCAATAGTGCGGGCCAGCTTTAACAACGTCCTGGCAATCATTCCCAATAAGGTGTATCGTGACTTTCCAGGTTGTCCCAAGAAACGTGAAAAATTTTAGTGGGATAGCCGTCAATTTCACTAAAACTAGACTGGACTTGTACGGACAAGGACTTGACTTTACAGTGAAAGTGACAATAAAGTGTGGCTATAACATAAAATTGAATATTTTAAATTAGGAAATGGCTTAAAGGTCTAGATACCAAGCCAAAAATCTTGAAAAAAAAAACCCAATAGGTTAGTTAGACTGTCCCTATATCCGACATGACAAAATATCCATAAATCTAGCTGCAGTCCACAGCTCATGAAAAAGTAGATATAAAAGTACTACAGTAGCTACTTAATTTGTTAAAAGTAAAGAATACCTGAAATTCTGTTGTTGTATTTCATAGGATAAATATAGTTTGGTGATTCCATAAACTAAAATATGTGGGTAGAGACTGTTCTATAAATAATACATGTCAAATATAAATACTGCCGCAGTTGCCAAAATGTCTACAAATGTATGAATCAGATTCCTGGTTGTTATTTATTCATGTATGTTTTATAAAGGTTACGGGAAGTGTTACAGTGTCAGCTAGCTGTAGAAAAATATACAAAGTAGCATCAGAGCATGTTGTTTGACTATGTGATTATATAAAAAAAATACAGTAATTAATTAGGCAGTAAATTTAGCAACAACATAAAAAAGATAAAGAAAAAAGAAAACCAGACTGTATCAATGAACATTTATCCAAGACAGGAGGAATCAAAAAAGCTCTGAAAGAATCTGAAGAGTGTAAAACGTGGATACCCCAGATAAGAAATAAAGATAAAAAAGAAATAACGAGGAGAGATTCTATCCTTCATATAGCAACAAATTTTTATGCTATTGTTTGATTGGTATGGCCGTCCCACTTAAAAACCAACCGGTTATATTCCCTGTTTGGTAATTGGGAATATTGCTTAGTGTTATTTAGAAGAAGTGTAAGTAAAAACCTATATGACTTTCACTAGACACATGCAAAGCTTATAACTATGCCAATAATGGTTAACATCTTTTCACATGTAAATAAACACATATAACATTATCATATTCTGATCTGATATTTTATGATGATGAATGAAAACCTACATAAAATATTTTGGCATATCAACTCATATTGATTACTTTTCAAACATCCTACATGTAAGTAGATAGACTACTATAAAAACATTAATTGTTGAAGAAACTCACATAGTAATTGTTTGAAATGTACGAATAAAGCTTACCTGTAAAAAGCCTGTTCATCGATGGCATTTGAGGCATAAACGGCATAAGGGAACTGCCGTGTCTTGGACCCGCGATGGCTAGCGGGCCAGCTCCCCCGAGCATTCCGAACGGATCAGAGAACAGGGAATTCATCATATTGTTCATGTGACGCATGTGCCTCATGTGTGAACTGCGAATACCATAGCCTAGTCAATAAAGGTACAAGAGAAAAAGCACGAGCTAAACTAGGTAATTTTTATAACATTACAGTTTTAATATTTACGTTTAACGAGGTATACAAGCACTACAAATGTCTTAGGAATATATTTTCACATTAGCAATGGTTAGAAACCAGGGACTTACCCAAAAAACGGATCATCTTCCACGTCGCCCATCAAAGATCCGAACAGAGACATAGTTCTAAATATCTCGGAAGAGGTTACGAGTAAAAATTACAACGGAATATTAGTCAAGCAAAATATGCTTTCCAAACAACTCTACAACGAAATCACGATACAAATTCCTCAGTCGTTGAAAAATCGAATTTCACATCGAACGAATCCTCTAGCAATTTCTTTCTTCTGCAATAAAATTAATTTGTGGTTTAATCCGTTCGTTCGTTGATGAATGAATTGAATGTTTTTTTTTCGTTGCTGGCAATCATCCTTTTAGGATATTTCTGCCAATGTCAAAATATTTGAAATGGGACTTTTTGGCGGGAACTTGCAGAGTGACGTTGCGTTTTCGTTTTATTTTCATTTGAGAACCAAGTAGTGCGGACTCTGAAACCCCGATTGTCCCAAGAAAGAACTGACAGGTTAAAAACAAAGCCTTTCGATCGCATAAATTTTCTTCAGTTTCAATTTCTTTATCTTTTTTTATGTTATAGTCACATTCTCAAATTCACTGTAATGTCTAGTCCTTGTCCGTACATGTCCAGTCAGGCTTTAGTGAAATTGGCGGTCGTTCCGCTAAAACATTCACGGACATTGGGACAACCTGGAAAGTCACGATACACGCTTTCATTTCATTTCACTTCACTTGTGCACTTAGATTGATCATTATTGGACAAAACACCACCGACATTATTCAATAAAACTCAAAATACACGAATTTAATGAAAATAAAACGAAAACGTCACTCTGCAAGTTCCCGCCAAAAAGTCATTGAATGATTTAATTTGAATGAACGAAATGAATGTTTTTTTTTTCAATGTGTTTGGCTTGGTATCTGCACCTTAAAGCCATTTATTTATTTCTCTTATCTATATTATTCTTCTTTTCTGTTATAGTTACGTTTTATTGTCACATTCACTGTAAAGTCTAGTCCTCGTCCGTACAAGTCCGGTCTAGTTTTAGTGAAATTGACGGTTGTTCCACTAGAACTTTTCACGGACTTTTTGGGTCAACCTGGAAAGTCACGATACACGCATTCATTTCAATTCACTTCATTAATCTAAGGTCTATACAACTTTCAGAGTGTGAGTGAGATCTGTCCAAGGTATTGAAGTATGGCCTTGGTATTGGATTATCGTTCATAAAGTTCATTGTTTTTACATATACCTAACGAGACTTTTACATAAAATAAGAATAACACTAACTTGACATTGGCAGAAAAGCTTAAAGGACGGTTGCCAGCAAAAAAAAGTGGCTATCGTCGGCTATGGGCTGGACACGCTATGGAGGGATGGAGATTTCCAACCTCGGAACAATATTGTTCCGAGTTTCCAACAGACCCTATTCACACCCTTCCTAACCCGATTCTCCTTACATTTGACCCTATTTGAATCTATTACTTACTCTTTAGCTTATTGTG
Organism: Ochropacha duplaris; assembly: GCA_951361185.1. Lineage (NCBI taxonomy): Eukaryota > Metazoa > Arthropoda > Insecta > Lepidoptera > Drepanidae > Ochropacha > Ochropacha duplaris. The sequence goes on along the minus strand of OX592704.1, from coordinate 9,891,250 downwards.
TTCACAAGACTATGTAGGATTCGAACCCACGACCTTCGTTACGGTATTCGACTACTACACACTACTACAATTGCGTCATTTATTTATTAATCCATTATTAACGTCCAATTATATCTACAATAGATAGGTACCTATTTATTGAATGTAAATCGGTATTTTTTTTACTATTGATGAAGTACCTATATAGTAATACATACCGTGAGGTATATACCTACTTACTATTCCATTACAAATGTATAAACCCTACTCATTGAGATGAGGAGTATTTATTTGGTCATTTCAGGAAATAAAAGTCAGTCATTATACATATAATAAATTACCAATGTTTATATTTTACATTTTATCTATCTGTTCACCAAAATATCACAGTTCACAACGTACATTAAAAAATACCTAACAATATTTTTTATTCAACATTTTTTTTATTTTGAGTAAGTATGTTTCGCTTCAAGCTCTGTTTCGGAAACTGTAAGAGGTGGGATATGGCGTGGGACCGTCACCATGGAAAGACCAAGCAGCTGTAGTTGGATATGATGTATAAGTCATATCTTGCAAACCATTCCTATATTTTTTAGATTGCATTGTGGGTTTTTCCTATAAATTCATAAATTTGATGTTAGCGTGGATTATAGCTTACATAATTGTGATAACACGTGACCAAGTCACAAGCCTTAGATTAGAAAGCACGGTAAACAGACAAACATTCACCAGTTTACTTTTACTAGTTACTACCATTCATATGTCCAGGGTTATCATTATTAATAACTAGCTATCCCCCGCGGTTTCACCCGCGTTCTCGTCACAAATAACGTGGCTTTCTATTAGTAAAAGAATTTCCAAAATCGGTTCCGTAGATCCAGAGATTACCCCCTACAACCTCACAAACTTTACCTCTTTATAATATTAGTAGGTATTAAGTAGTACCTATAGAAGTAATAGAAAATATAAAAATATATTTATAGTGAGTCACCGATTAGCGTTTCCTAATCTTAGTGGTTTTAAACTTAAGTAAGAAATCGTATTTGAAAACAATAATATTCGTTCAAAAGTGATAAAATTAAAATACCTTTAATTCTTCTCTTGGTTGAGTTGCGGGAACATCTCCTTTGTGTCCTTCCAATGTGTCCACTTTGTTCGCTAATTGACTGTCCACCATCTGATTATTTGCAGAATCACCACCCACTGTTTCGATTGGTACTTGACGCACCTGCTGATGTTCTTGCGCTATATTTAGCCTTCCCTCAGAGTGAGTTCCTACATGATCAGCTTTAACGTTCTGATGAGTGTAAGATTGGGAACCTTTGTATTGATTGTAAATTTGTTGCAACTGCCCTTTGCTTGGAACTCTACCTACAGGTCTATTCCCCGTCAAAGATGTCTTGCTAACAGTAGATTTTACATTGCTATAAAATTTGGATTGACCTGTCTTCGAGTTGGTCGTAATTGGTTGTGGTGATAATGTTTGTGGAAGATTTGGCTCAGGAATGTGATACCTACTCGCAGGCAACATTTCTACCGGCTGTCCTAAAGTATTGTATTGATAGAATTTCTGCTGTTTCATTAGATAAGATGGAACATTATGGGTAGTATCAGCTGGAAATATTGGGTCTTTAATCATTGGTTGTTCTGGCCGCTGTTGTTGCATTTGTGCAACAGACTCTGTTGTATTTTCATAAACTGTTGGAAGATTTGAAGTCATTGGAGCTCCCGTACTTGGGTCAATTACTTGCCTTGGCTGCTGTTGTTGCAGTGGCTGGCTTTGGATTTGCTGTTGATTCACAATTGGTGCCCCCGAGTGTGCTGTATATACCTGTTGTGGAACATTACCAAATTGAGAAGCTGGTCCAGCACCACTGTTACCTATTTGCTGTTGAATTTGACCACTCTGGGACGGAACTGCCTCATTGGCAGGTGGTTGTTGACTTGACATCAACTGATTATTTGGTGTCAAATTCTGTTGCGCCGGCTTTAACTGAGCATCTGCTGCGTTAGCTCCAGCAATTGCTGGCTGCATTGCTGAATTCGTTTTATCACCAGACATAATTTTTTGTATTGTATCCATTGCTGCCTTTTGGTGATTGGCTGGATTCATTTGAATAGCTATAGCCATCGGGTCAAATCCTAAATCTCCACCCTGCATTACTCCCGGAAACATTTCGTTAAACTTAGTAATTCCTGCAGTGTGTTGGCCATATGTACGATTGGTAGTCGCCATTTGTTGAGCTGCTGGATTCATTTGAGCTTGGGCCATTTGACCTTGACCCATTTGACCCTGGCCTATTTGTCCCAGGCCATTTTGACCTTGACCCATTTGACCCTGGCCTATTTGTCCCAGGCCATTTTGACCTTGACCTATTTGACCCTGGCCTAGGCCATTATGACCCTGGCGCATTTGAACATGGTTCATTTTCTGGGTATCTAGATTTTGCATCATATTACTATTTATTGGACTTCCTTGGGCTCCAAACATGTTTGTTTGGGGCTGCTCCATGTATTGAGTCGTCGGATTTTGTCCCTCTTGTCCTGGACTGGCCTGACCCATATAAGACATGTTGTAGTGCCCTGGATTCCCACTTAAAGCAGTTAAAGGTGTAACGCCAACCTGACCATGAGGTGACTGAGGAGCATCAATAACCATCGGTTCAGTTAATTGACCACCATGTCCTTGTGAACTTGGTTTCGATCTACTATCACCCATCATCATATTTACTATATTAGGACCCATACTACCCATTTGTCCCATTTGTTGTTGATTATTTGGCATAGCATTCATATTATTCATATTTTGATTTTCCATAGCATTTCCTTGCATTTGATTCTGACCCATCATGTTGTTTGCTTGCGGCGAAAGACCCATTTTACTTGCCATGGGATTGTTAGTAATTGTATTTGCTGGATTGATGGATTTCAAATCGTTATATACGTCTTTTACTACAGGCTGCATGAGGTTTTCATTCAAATAGTTGTAGGTATCAGCGTAAAGTTTTGGCGGGTTGCAGTGTCCCATACAAGGTTGATTCATGGCTTGGTTGTTCGAGTAGGGTTCACCAGCGCTTGGGCTGCCGAAATTATTATTTCCATAACCATGTCCGCTGCACCACCCACGTCTACAACCGCCACATGTTGGAAGCGGGCTTTTCATACTACCATCAGTTTGGCCATTGTTTGAAAATAACCTTCCCATGCAACCGCTGCAATAAAATATAATATCATCAGATACTATTCAAACACAACTTAGTTTAAAGATGTATTTAACTAATATACTGAAAGTTTCCTTCTAAACTTTGTGTTGTTACCACCTTCGGCAACATTGTCACTTGGCATGGTGAGATTGTGGTCAAACACCACACACCAAAATCTATGTACCTACGAATGGTAACTCCAAAAGCATCGAGGCATCCTAGGGCTTAAACTGATTAAAATGGTTTAGACTTGGATGAACCTAAGAGTTCAACTTTTGAATAATAGAAAAGAACCAACTAAGATAAATTAATTAAATAAGACATACCAGTCGGCACTTTGCAGTTGATTCATGACACTTCCCAGTTCATTTAATATTCTTTGCTTATCCAAAGCCATGTTAGCTAAAAATACTCACAATTTTTATAACTTCTTTAACTAGTAATTTAATCAATTATTTAACTAGATTTTGACCAATACCAACTAGAACTTAAATTTTGGACATTATTAATGACAGAAAAGTGTTTTGTTTCAATGAGATCTAATTATTTTATCGAATTTTAAATACCAACGTCATATTTTATTAGCAACCAATCTTAGACAGTAAAATTGCAATAAACCTTCTTTTCATGATTTCGGATGATTTCATCCTTTGATTATTAAACCAATACTCAAAGGATTTCATCCGAAATCATCATTTTAGCCGGAAGACGTCCACTAAGGGACAAAGGCCTCCCTCAAGGATTTCCATAATGGCCGGTCTTGAACTACCCGCATCCAGAGGTTTCCCAATTATGTACGATTCTCATTTTCGAACTGAATGAAATTTTCTTATTTTTTTATACATAAGAAAGTAACGTAACGTAAAAAAGTTACGTTACGTTACGTAACTTTTTTACGTTACGTAAAATCAAAGATCTATATATATTTGGTTTTTAGAGTTGGTAGCTCTGACCAAGAAATATATATTCTAAATGGATAGGTAACTCTAAATACCTATTTGAAGCAAATACCTATCAATTGCGAAAAAGAGAAACATAACAACTACGTTGGGACAAGATATTGTCCTACTTACCCTAAAGAAAGATATCTCTTTCTTTCATTAAGGGTAAGTAGGGTTAGAAAGAGAGATTGTCCGTAGTTGTTAACTTTCTCTTTTTCGCAATTGATAGGTATTTGCTTCAAATAGGTATTTAGAGTTACCCATCCATTTAGAATACATAATTCTTGGCTCTGACGACGCTCGGAACAATGAGTGACGACGTTATGTCAATTGTCAATGTTACGTGACCGTCTGTCAGCTGTCAGCAACCGTCACCACAGTCAGTAGTGTCAGTCAACTCAAAGGTAGAATTTTTCTCTTTCGCAATAGAATTTTTCGTAAGTAAACCAACATTTTTTGTTGTGTCAGCCTGCTTACAAAGAACCATCCATCCGCTATCCCCGAAGCGACGACGATAGGTAGTCACGTGACCATTTCGTGAATTTTGGCCCGGTTGACCACTCACAGTTGAAGATAAAATTGTATTTTATCCTTTCGATAAGAATAATCTACAGTTGTTTATTGTTGCGGCCAAAGTTCACATTCGATTTGAGTTCCCCAGCGAAGCGAATTGCGTTTCACTGTGACCTCGCTACTCCGAGTTTGCAGTCGTCGGTCTATCAAGAGGTAACTATAATTTTACAAAAATGCCTAGAAAAGTATTCGTGGTCGGCGTCGGGATGACGAATTTCATTAAGCCATCAACCGGTGGTGACTATCCCGATTTGGGGAAGGAGGCTGTGTTGGCAGCGCTCGCCGACGCCCGCATCAAATACGAAGATATTCAGCAGGCCGTGTGCGGCTACGTGTTCGGTGACTCGACATGCGGACAGCGTGTACTATACCAAGTGGGTATGACAGGTATACCCATCTACAATGTGAACAACAACTGCTCTACCGGATCTAATGCTATATTCCTAGCTAAGCAGCTTGTGGAAGGTGGTATATCAGATGTCGTCCTGGCTGTAGGCTTCGAAAAAATGGCGCCAGGAGCACTCGGCGGCGGCAACTTCAATGACCGAACCAATCCTCTAGATAGGCATACCCTTAAAATGGCAGACTTAGTTGATTTAACAGGGGCACCTATGACTGCTCAGTATTTCGGCAATGCTGCTATTGAGCACATGAAAAAGTATGGTAGTACAGAATTGCATTTAGCTAAGATTGCTGCCAAGAATCACCGACATGGTGTTAAAAATCCTCGTGCTCAAGGTAAGAGAGAGTACACAGTTGAAGAAGTGTTAAACTCTAGAAAGATATATGGCCCTCTTACAAAGCTAGAGTGCTGTCCCACAAGCGATGGTGCTGGTGCTGCTGTAATTATGTCAGAGGAGGCGGTCATTCGTTATGGCCTGCAAGATAAAGCAGTTGAGATTATAGGTATGGAAATGGCCACTGACACACCTGCTGTATTCACTGAAAACAGTTTAATGAAAGTAGCAGGTTTTGATATGACTGCTCTAGCAGCGAAGAATTTATATCAAAAGACTGGCATATCTCCTAAGCAAGTTGATGTGGTTGAACTCCACGACTGCTTTGCTGCAAATGAATTAATTACATATGAAGGTCTGCAGTTATGTGGGGAAGGTGAAGCGGCGAAGTTTGTTGATGCTGGCGATAACACATATGGAGGTCGAGTTGTTGTCAACCCGAGTGGTGGCTTGATTGCAAAAGGGCATCCTCTAGGAGCAACTGGCTTGGCTCAATGTGCTGAGCTGGTGTGGCAACTCCGTGGAGAAGCCGGCGATAGACAGGTTGGTTAATTTGGTCTTAGGAACGAAGCTTGGGAGGTGTTGAGTCACAAAGCAGGTTGGTTTTTGTTGTTTGTCGCACTCATTTTGGGATATAAAACAAACCTTTTGGTTTATGGTTAGCTGATTGTTATGATTGTCCTTTTTTTGTGTGGAAACCAAAAATATACAGTTTGTCTTTTTAAATTGTTTGTTATGGCGGTGTACATAATTATGTGTTTGTTTTAAATTGTAAGTTCTATTTCTTGTTACAAATTTATTTATCTATCACAAACTCGATAAGCATGGTAAAATCATTTTGTTATCAGGCATATTTCATACTATCGACCTACTTAATTGTAAAAAACATTGAACTGAGATTGTAGGCCAGAGAAAGGATTTTGAGTAAAACTAACTTTCTCTTTATATCTCCGAATATAATTACATTTTATTTCATTGCATAACCATATAATATACATACATGTATACCTTGATGTGGGTTGTTTTGTTTGTTAGTGTCATTTGCAGTTAGCTAAGTCTTAAGTCCAATATATTCTTATAATCTAACAAACCCTGGTACAAAGTTCAAGTTGAATGTGTTTTATCTATAACAATTATTATGGCAACTAGGATTTCTGGTAATGAGTTTACTTTTTTAATTGCTTGACTAGCAGTGGGACCATAACCTAATATTCCGGGAATCACAATTTTTGTTAACTAAATTCTGTAGGTACAATATTTTTATCCGATCGAAAAGTTGTTCAAAATAATTCCCTCTAGTTTCGTAGTAATTAATACGAAATTACCATTACTACGAAACTAGATGGAATTCTATTTTGATTACGGAACCTTAAAAAAATATGGGTTTGTAACGTAATATATTTTTGATGCTTTTCAGACATTTTTTTCTATAATTGTTTGTATATGTAAGTTAAATGTGTGTTGAAAAAATCATATGTCGCTGATATAATATTATAGGTCATCAACCTGAACCTCAATATGGTATGACAGTAAGTTAGGTTTATCATTTGACTTGACCGAGTTCATTGCTCTATACTTGCATTGCCTGTATTGTGATTGTGATATAATTCTACTTCATTCACACCCCGCGGTTTCTCCCGTAATACTTACACAGTATTCCCCCTCGGAGGAGTTGAATTTTATACGCTCTTACTCTATTTATGAAATGAAGGAATACCATTGGACTACATAACAGGCTCTGTAGTTAGTGTAATACATCATTATTTTCTCTTCAGTCTGCATGTTTAGAATGCTTTATGTAATATAGCATGCACTGCAGTGGGTACTGCAGATTTGACTTATTCGTTGTCAATTATATTTTTTGAGTTTCATAAATTTTATGACGTAGAAGTTCTTGTTTAGTAACAAAGATATTTTAATCTCGTACGCAATCTACTAATTAATACGCAATGTATGATAGATGTGCTTATTAGTCCAAAATTATAATTTTATCATTATTAATATAATGTATATTGCGATTGTGTTACATTAGTCAGTTGGTATCTAAGTTTAATATACGTAGTACTTAGGTAAGTAATTTTGCATGTGATATTCTTTTGTCATTTTATTTGCTCATTCTTGGATGTGTTCTCGCATTACGTACTCATAATTACTCATTGTACATATCCTACTATATTCGTTTTCGTCTTTGTACCTAACCCACTAAGTTTTTTTTCACACAGTGTCTACACTTTTTCATACTTTCTCGTCGTAGGGCTGTCAGAAGCAATTTCTATTTTAAACTAACAGTTCCTCCCAAAAGCATTTGTTTCTGTTTTGTTCTGGGTAAAGGTGGCAGTCGATTATAAGAATGGAGCAATCATGAATCCTTGCGCCTCTTTTTCTTTCGATATAAGATTGTTGCTTATTAGAATCTTGTAGTCAAATTAAAGGAAACTACTTACAATCATATTCACGTATTTTATGGCCATTTTAATAAATTTGATAACAGGTATTCCGACCATTTATAATCATTATAGTAGTGGGTAAGTATAACTTCATTTATTTTAGAAATAGTAACGCAACGTGTTCCTCCATTTTGTTTGCGCAACGACTGTATTTTTTGCCGGATTCTTCAGTTCAAAGTTTATTGCGAACCGTTGTCGTCATTGTTGAGTTATTAAACTTCAGTAGAGCATAAAACATTATTTAAACTTACGCTTGATTATATGTTAAATACTTTGGCTCAAAAAGATTTCCGAAGCTGTGGTAACTTCAGTAATTTAGATAGGCCTCTTAAGCTTAAACTGAATAATTTACTGACTTTCAGTACTGTTTCACTTGGCCCTACTCTTCTTCTGGTCCTTATCCCACGCTAGGTGTGGTCAGCACAACATGTTATCTTCTTCCACTCCGCTCTATCATTAGTCGTCTCAGTACTCACACCTTTCATAAACATATCATTCTTCACAAAATCCATCCATACCTTCTTCAGCCTTCCTCTACCTCTATATCCATCCACAATTCCACACTCATGCTCTTTTCGTTATATGTTTTTCATTCTTCCTCATGACATGCCCATACCAAGCCAATCTAATGCCTTTTAACTTTTCAGTCATTGATGCTACTTTCAAACTTCCTCTTATATAGGTATTTTCCTTATCTTATCCATTCTTGTAATACCACACATCCACCTCAGCATTCGCATCTCTGCCACATGCATTCTTCTCTCATTCACCTCTTGGCCCTACTCTCCTACTGTTTATTAGTTATTTTATAATTGGGATTTCTAATACTGATTTCATAATATTTCATGTTTTGCATAACAATACCCAGATGTTATTTTTGTTAAAGCATCCGTGAACTTTTTCTGTGAGCCTTCGCGTCAACCTTGCCAAAGTCGAGTTAGAACTCAGAAATTACATTGTATTCATTATCATTAGTAAAATAATTATTTATATATTCATGTGCAATTCATCGTTGGGTGGAAAGGCTTGAATGTCGAATTGTTGTATTGTTTGTCTTTTTTTTTTCTATCGAGGAAATAGTCGGTTATGTTCATAATCCGTTTTTATCAAGTCCCAATCACGTTCGTATTTGATTCAGTAGGTGTGTGTGGATCCACTACAAATGGATACCTACCAATAATGTAACTATTTATTTCGTACAATATATTGGCTGTAATTCCTAGGATTAATATAATGTTCAGAATAAATTATGTAAATAACAAGAATTTATCATTCCAAATGTTAAAGGTTTAAATGAAAAATCATTGTGTAAAATGTTCGATAGACGTCATATTATTTTGTGTATCAGTCATCCAAAGTCATAACATTCTGTGTAGATTCCTGGAACAGCAGGTTCTCTAGGTTTTTCTTGATTTTATTGAGACATATTCTTGCAAAAAAATTAGCAATTCAGTTGTTTTTCGTCATAACATTGTCTTTTATTGTAGGTGCCGCGAGCCCGCATCGGTCTTCAACACAACTTGGGTCTCGGAGGAGCAGTAGTTATCACCATGTACCGCAAAGGATTCTCCAATGCCGTCCCCAACCAGGTCGCTGCTATCGCCAGCAACCCCGAGGATTTCAAAGTCTACAAATACATGAAGATCCTAGAAGAGGCGATGCAAACTGACCAAGACAACCTCATCGAGAAAGTCAGGGGCATCTATGGGTTCAAAGTTAAAAACGGACCAAACGGATTGGAGGGATATTGGGTGATTAACGCCAAGGAAGGTAAAGGCAAAGTTACGTACAACGGCACAGAAAAACCCGATGTGACTTTCCAAGTGAGCGATGAAGATGTCGCCGACCTTATTTCTGGTAAACTGAATCCACAAAAGGCGTTTTTCCAAGGTAAAATCAAGATTCAAGGCAACATGGGACTCGCGATGAAACTAACGGACTTACAAAGACAAGCGGCTGGTAGAATTGACGCGATCCGCTCCAAACTGTAAATAACTGCCAAAAACTGGTTTGAGACCAGTTTACTCTAGTGTTAAATCTTCATGGTTATGGAACTGAGGTACTGGGCATTTTTTATACTTAATTTTAACACTATTTCGACAACTCCATAAGTAACCCAACAGACAATGGAATTTTGTGATTTGTGGGAACTGAATATGAATATCACAATTTTATTGTATTAAATTAAGGTATATTAGGTGCAATACGCAATGTTACAGATTTAAGAATAATGTTATCGTTTTTTTTTTTATAAATATTTCAATCATTCCAAATGACATATTAAATAAAATGCACTGCATATATTTTGTTAATAAATACAGATTTTATATACAAATGTGTTTGCATTTAATAGTCCATAGTAATCATATGAGGCAATTATTAAAAACTTGAAGCATATGCAAAGGCAAGTCACAGCCAAGAGAATTGTATTACATATTCGAATTTTAAATAGCCAGTCGACAGTGAAAGTTATAGGTAGCTACATACAACCAGTTCCAATCGAGTATTTTCTCGAAGAAAACGTAATTATCACAGAATATTATTTTTTTGTATAACGTTTCGATAGTATTGATACGCGTAAACAAAATAATCTTATCATTACCACCTACCTATATAATTTTATAAGAGACTTATCCTTATCTTTTACAATCCCATAAAAACATAACATTTATGTAACTGCTAAAATGTATTTATTGAAACGAAGTTCCTTATCGCGCGTTGTGAAAGGGGGCTAGACGGAAAAAATTCTCACGAAAAATTGTCACCTACACTTTTGTGTCGGTGTGCTATTGTAAGCTGTGCGGCGTGCGCGTGTTTCTCTGTCTGTCTCTCTCTCTCTCTCTCCTATAGAAAGCAAGCCAGATATTTTCATTTCTATTTATATATATAAATAGAAATGTTTATATATATATATATATATATACTCTCTCGACTTATATAACTTCGTTCCATCCGGGTGTCCCTTGACACCTCTCAAGTTTTTTTTATTTATTTATTGATCAAAACATTTTTTACAAGAATAGTTACATACATACATTCATCACCAAACGAATGCCTGAGAGGCTTTCGTTTGGTGATGAATGTATGTATGTATGTTTATTGATGATTTCAATTATAAGCCTTTAGGTAGGTGCCTAAGTTAAAGCTATTGCTGATAACTAATCTATTAATGAATTAGGCTGACTGACAGGCAGGCGATGCAATGAATTAGGAATGGAGATTTTGTTTGGCTGGTTTAATTATCAAAGTTTTGTTTAACACACTTTACTACGGCCACAGTAAATATACAAGGCTAAGGCTGAGACTCCACCAAAGCTGAGCGGAGATGTGTTTTATACAACCAATAGAATTTCGTTATTCACACATCTCGTCACCGCTCAGCTATTCTATTAGTTGTTTAAAAAACATCTCCGCTCTTTGGTGGAGTCTCAGCCTTAGCATAGTGGTTACATTCTCTGATACATGCTAAAACTACGGCGCGGGCGGTGAGCCAAAGGTCAACTAATATTTTTTTCTTTGCTATAGCAATCGTCCCTTAGAACATTTCTGCCAATTTCAAGTTATTAATATTCTTATTTTATGTTACAGTTAAGTTAAATCACATTCACAGTAAAGTTAGTCGTACACAAAATCTTTTTACGAACTTTTCAGGACCACCTAAAAAGTCACGATATACGATTTAATTTCAGTTCACTGGTGCACTTAGGTTGAACTTCATAATACTAAACGCCATCGATATTATTCAAGAAATCTTAAATACATAATTTAAGTAAAATAAAACTCAAGGTAACTTCGCAAGTTCCCACCAAAAAGTCAAATAACATATTATTTTTCTTTGCTGGCAATCGTCCGTCAATGTCAAATTGTCTTATTCCTCTTCAGTCTCGTTATATCTACTTAATTCACAGTAATAAAGTTAGTCATCGTCCATACAAGTCAGTCATCCCTCGGGAAAGCTAGTTATTCAATAAAACTCAAAATACACGATTTGAATGAAATTTTAATGAAAAAAAAAGGTTACTTCGCAAGTTCCCGCCAAAAAGTCCCTCACTAAACTAACTTTATAAAGTGTGATAAAGCACAGTTTAAAAAAATGTTATTACCTACCTATGGGAGGGACACGCACTAGGACAAGGAACTATTAGAAAGTGTGATTGGGTTACAAAATAGCATAGCGTAAAGATCCCATGTTTAGCGTTAAACTTAACTATCGCCATCTATGTTTTGTGACAAGAACTAAATAACAGTTTCTGTTCGGTGATAAACAAAATGTAAAAAAATAGGTACTCAAATAAAACACTTCTATTGGAAATCATTTTATTTTATTGCTCCACAAGGTACTTAAAAGCTTTATTATTTTCAAGTAAAAACACACTTCGAAACCACATGTTACGAACATGTGTGTGCATAACAGAACATTATTTATTTTATTTATTCGTATCATATTCTTAAATCTCTAATCTATCAGGTACTTTAATATACATGTTTATCACTGCTCAGTGTAGATGTTTACTCAAATGTTTTTGTAATAATCCAAATAACATGAAAAGAGGAATGTTTCCAATGAGTTGGATTATAATGGTTTTAAGCCGCAACCTAAAGGTTTCTGATATAAACACACACAATTCATATCAAGCTGTTTCATGACAATTGACAGTCTTAAATAATTATGAAACTGTAACTTGAAATAAAAAAAAATAGTTTGCACTGTAATTGCTCATTAAGTCTCTGAATGATGTTTTTAGCGGGCAAGAATTTTCCTTAATTTAGAATTATGACAGTTCCTATTTGTTTCAAGATCTTTATCACAATGAAACCAAGAAAAAAATATAATCAAATAGTTATACTTGACCGTCTAATAAATTGTTGGACCTTCCAGCAGCTAATAAGTTAATACAAAAATACTCAATGTTTTAGAATTATTCAATCTAAATATATTTTTGTTGATATTTGTTTTATTTAGACAGCTGAAATTAGATTTTGACGGCCCACGAAGTAATAAAATATTTTTCGAATTACTAAAGTATTTTTTACACTTAGTGCCTCTTTCAAACATCTCAATATATACATTGGCACAAAACAAGACCGCATTCAATTTCGAGATGCCTTCGGGATTCCTGTATTCCTTTAATTCATATTTGGTGCTAAAAACAGCACGTTGAATATTAATCAAAGGCATAAGCCTTGTGGATGGCATTCGTCAAAACATGGCAGTACTTAGTGTAAAAAATATATTTTGAGAAATATTTTACTAGCTCCAATTCTTCTTTTCTTATCATTCTAAATATTTTATTTTAATATACCAAAATATTGTTTTCAAATGTTACAGTTCTTCTGCAGGTCTCAACGTTTTAGTAAATAAAAGTAAAAAAGCTTTCATTATTTTCTATTCTGTATTGAAACTCAGATTTTGCGACTTTCACAGTAAATGTATTCAATAAACTGATGTATAACAATCGTACATGAGATCACAGAGTATATTATACCCTGGCAAATCACCAATCACGCATGAAACCAAGTCTCATTTCACTAAAGCGGAAACCAAATAAGATCGCTCAGATGACACCGGCCAGAAATATTTAATCAAGATCAATTCAGTTATGTTATCAGTTATTGATTGAATTGAAGAAATTAAAGTTTTTAAACATTAATTAAGCTATATTTTAAGTGAAATAATTTTGACTTAAAGCGTAGCTTATTATCTATAATGAATTTTGAATAATCAAATGTTGGAGACAAAGTTTCATCGCGTCAAATTCAAGTTTTAAGGTTTACAACAGCCTGGCATCCTCACTTAGCTTCATATCGTAATAAGTAAAACAAATATTTACATTAAATTCCTCTCACTGCCTTACTGCGAGCATAATAACTACACTGCAAGATATTTTTTTTTAAAAGAATACAACCTGTGGAGTATGTCTTTAGGTATAAAACAATGCCACGAAGATACACATTTAGCACCATCCATATACATATAATGTTATAAAACTAAGACAGTGAGAGTATTTTAGTTACGTCTTATTGAAACTTTTCCATCGATACAATATTAAGAACCTACGCTAATAATTAAAGCGTTATTTTAGGTTGAATGGCTTAGCCATTTTTTTTCTTTTTTTTATAACACGTCAGAACCAAAGTATATTATTATTTCAAATGATAAGTTTCAAATAATGACACGTCATTAAAACCGAAATAGTTGCCAATAAATACTAAAAATATATACAATTAAACACTAAGTTAGCCAAGCCAAAAATATCATAGCACCAAAATACATATTCAACAATTAATAGTACTGACAGAAAAGTTTCACGAGATATATATCATAGGTACCATATATAAATAATTACATAATAATGACATACAGTCCATTTCTAATGTACACTATTTAATATTTAAAAACAATAAGTTATTCTTATTACACTCGCTTAAGGTACCTATTTTGAATAATATATTAATAAGTAAATGGTAATTTTATTTCATTTTTCAAATTGTCTCTGACTAGAGATATAACCTATTCTAGAACTGAAATCTTAATCTACAACAACTACCTACCCTACATAACATAGCACTCTGAAAAGGAAAAATATGTTTCAAAGAAAATTCTCTTAAAGATTTGAGCTTCGCCAAAAGTCACTTCGATTGTGAAATCATATTTCACACAAGTTTTTTAATGAAATTTTATTGCGTTTTTCACGCCCCAGATAAAAGACCACAGCGTGTCTGGTGAAAACATAAGCGATGGCATAATTTCTAATCATAATTTTAAAATCGCTCCTTTTTGAGTGATGCATTATAACGCCAAATATAAATAACGAGCACCGACTAATCACTAAAAACAATACTATTTAGTATAAAACCAACAGGTTTAAACAAAAATTAAAAACCTACTAAATATATAATATACGGGCGGCTCTACAGTTTTTTTTTTCAGCCAAATAACTTGCATCAGACTCGTAAATATATTCTGGGATTCAATGAAAATAGTTGCTCCAAATAAAATACCACACAAATAACAATATTAGTTTTTGTTATTTGTTTCACTAAATATACTAATCATAAGTGGCGCTCTTATTTCCATGTCAACCTATGCAACATTATTCGGGGAATGCAAATACATCAAGTATCGAGATTAGATAATTAATAGTACATTGTTTACTGTAGGTACAAAAACATCATGAGTTCTTGGTTTTGCCACAATATGACTTGGTGGCATTTGAACAAACATTTGCTCAAAATGGTTATTGGATTAGATAGCTACTCAATTTTTAGGGTAGTTTTTAAATTGGTAATATTATTATTTGTGCTGGTATTTAACTTTAAAATAAGTATACAGTATAAGACAATAATTTGTGGCAACTATACAAAAGGTGTCCTTTACGACATATTATTACAAAAATTAAATTGTTCAGTCACAAATTATATATTATATGCACTAAATTAAAATGCACGATTACTGGCAAAGGCTTAAAAAAATCGCTAAAAAGGCGCTCTTTACGTTACAGTATAGAATATGATAACCATGAACTCTCATAAAAGATAAGCCGACCAATATCAATAAAATTAATAAAAATAAGATATATTTTTATCTTATTTTTATTCTAAAATTGACCCGCCTACTTCTCAATTTACAATGGTAAACAAATATTTGTATGTACCTATTTATAAAACGTTTATTAGTTTATCATACAAATAACGTTTAATAATAGGTAGGTAAAACATAAAATGCTGAAAGACATAATTGTCTTAAAATCATTTCACTCAAGCTTGTGATGATAGAAAAAATCCTTAAAACAGATACTTTAAGTATCAAAACAATAGACACATAGATTTCTCAAATATCTATGGCTTAATTTTACTAAGACAACCAATTAAAAGGCATGTTTTTTTTATAAAATACAAAATCAACAAATTGATACATAGTTTCAGGCAGTGCACAATTTCACTTTTTTAATCAAAAATTATTGCTCCAAGACATAAAAAGTAACGTGTAAATATGACATAGAAAGTTATGTCAATGAAAATTAGCTCTTACTTAATATTTTTTCTTAGTTTAGCCCAATAGTATTTTTTATTTACATGAGGTAGACTTTGGGATAAATCCCTTAACATATATAATTTTGTTGGCCTGGGCTACAGCAGGTTTAATTCTACATAATTATTATAAATTCTAAGCTTTTGTTCCACCCGAAATATAAGTCTGTGAAATGTGAATCGAAAATACGTATTAATAACCAAATATAGATGGCGCTCTACCGAGAGAGAGATTTATATTCCAGTGAAACATTTGCCGTTGAATGACAATCCAACTGAGTAAACCACAGATTAATTAATACCCAAACACATAGATCTCATTATGGCAAATACTTATGCCTTTTTTACGATGCTTGGCCAGCGCTTAAGAACGATGCACTTTTTTTTAATTTATTTATTGTAGTTAGGCACAAGAATTATATTGGATTAGATAAATGAAGTAAGTATTTTTTTATTACTATTTGATTTGGTATGGCTTGAGGTTTTATACAGAGTTATTTATATGACAATATTAAAATAAAGTTAGTTCTTAACAGTTAATATTTAGTATCTATTCGTAAGTAGGTCCCACTTTGGTAGTTGCACTATCAAAGTGGGACCTACTTAATGTACAAAATATTGACTGTTCAATTATTAGACTTGTTTGCCGCACTGCTTGGATTCACGGACTGTAATAATGTTATTAGATAGGTAAGTAGATATATACGAGAAATTTAGGTAAAGACGAAAACTTAAAATCATTACCTATTGCTTAATCTGTTACTGTACATACAAAGGTAGGTATTGCAAAAATATCTTAAAATAACCCTGTATAAATTATGCTTATGGTTGTATCATTAAAAACTATTTCACTATATTAGATTATGTGAGTATTTTGTTAATTAGGTATTGAAAAAGCACAGGTTGAGGTTATTTAGATAAGGTAACAGAGTACCCTTAGAATGGCACACGTTGAAGAGACTACGAGAAAAAAACCTGTATATTGTACAAAAAAAACTAAGTTCATAAAACTGTACTTGATATGATTATGTACACAACTATTTTAAATCTGCATCGCGCTGTATATTTGTCGTGGTAAAAATCGATACTCCTCTAATCGCCACGTTAAAATTATTCAAAATAGTATAAATAGAAGGTCTCAATAGACTCGCTTTCAAAGATCAACAATATCCCAAATAGGGAGAGAAAAATAATATTTACAGGGTGACCTGCCGAACGAAAGGCTGGCCGTTCGGCACCTATAAGTTTTGTACTGTCGAGACGCAACCTCACTCAGCGTCCATCGCGTATCACTGGATGCGTAGCGTAGCCTGGTGATGACGCGCGAGGGTCAACACGGCGGCGGCTCCGGCTCCTCGGAGTCCGACGGCGGCTCAACCTTCTCCACGGCCATGACTCTAGCCCGTCGAGCTATCTCGGCTTCTCGTTCGTCGAGGGCGGCCTCTCGTCGAACGAGCTCGGCTTCGCGCTCGTCCAGTCGCCGCGCTCTCTCCGCCAGGCGAGCTTCGGCATCCAGCAGCCGCGCCGCCAGCTCAGGGTCGCTATGCGGCGGAGGGGAAGTCGACGAGGTGACGTCATCGACGGGGGGCGTCAGTGGCTTCAGCGCCACGTTGGGCTGAAAGTCCCGCTCGAACCTGGTGCAGTCGGCGACGCGGACCACTCTCTCGGGGTGCTGCAGCACCGGCTCACGTTTACCCCATGGTCGGAACGCTGATAGAGCTCTATAATGAGCGTACGGGTCTAGGAAGAGGGCGTAGCTGTAGTCCTCGTTTCTTGCTTTCTTCGGAGGTGAATCCGGGGGCTCTGGTTTGCACACCACTGTCTCCACTACCTGGAATCAACAAAGATATTGATGAGCTTTAAGAACAGACAAAATCAAATGAGATATTAGGTACTAAGTACGTCAAAAGATGACGTTTCAGTGACGTCAGATTTTATCTTAGACTATCCAAATCCGGATACTCGTAAAATGTGTCTCTAGAAACATCGTCGCGATAGTTAATCTATATCAGATCTTTCGAGGGCTTGAAAGTTGGTCGGCTGGGCTTAGATACCTTATTATCTATCTTTGTATAAAAAATCTGGTTCCGTATATTGTGTCGGCTAAACTCGAAACGTAATCGATGGATTTTGGGTTCAAATTAAATTGGCGAGAATTTTAAAGCGTTATGTGAGGAGTGATAACAGTTACCATGGCAACGGTTTTTATTTACTTCCCTAATTTAATAATCATTGATATCAGACGAAGCCACAGCGAAGCGTGTCAGGGCTTAGCTTGAATCACTACATAGTATAAAACAAAGTCGCTTGCGCTGTCTGTCCCTATGTATGCTTAAATCTTTAAAACTACGCAACGGATTTTGATGCGGTTTTAATAGATAGAGTGATTCTTAAGGAAGGTTTATATGTATAATACATGCATAATATAGTAGCGAAACACTGATAAATTTAGAGGTTTCTAATGTGATGTCGTAATTAAGCATTTTTTTGCGCATATATTGCAAACGCTGGCTGAACCCTACGAGATAGACCAAAATAATGTACTACAGTATTGTCCACCTTAAAAAGTTCAACCAAAAAGTCCGCGATGGTATATGTCTATCTCTTAGGGATAACCCACCATAACCCTTTTTTTATCCTTTACTAAAAAGTGATTATTTACGAAGTTATTTTAAACAATACAGCACAGATATAGAGTAGACCTTGGGAGAGAACATAGGCTATCTTTTATCCCCCCTCCACCACCCCCACTTGCGCGATATAACGTGTAGTCCACGCGGGCGAAGCCGCAGGCGGGTCGCTAGTTAAATATAATAGAGTAAAGGGGTCATCATCATTTCTTATCTAACGATTCAAATACCGATGCATGCCTAAAATGAACTCAAAAAACATTCATTTTTGTTCTGTCGTAGTTTCTTATTAGTACATATTCGGCATGATTTGTGCCAATCATTGTCATATCAATATACACAAAACGTTAATGAATTATACAAAACCTTCATGAATCACTCCATCTATAGGTGAAAACTGTATGAAAATCCGTTCAGTACTTTTTGAGTTTATCGCGAACATACATACAGACGGACAGACGCGGCGGGGGACTGTTTTATAATATGTAAGGATATAGCGGAGCCTGAACCACACAGCTATCAGCAAAACACATTCGTGTTACATAATGCAGGTAGGTGGGGTGGCATGGTATGGGGGCAGACGGCGCACGTCATCACCCCTCCTACGGTTGTTTACCCCCTTACAGGGTGGGGGCCGTGAATATAGGTCGTGGCCGGGCCGCAGACGACCCCCAGACGCCAGCCTCACCCAGCACCGAAATGACAGTAACAGGCCGCTGATAGCTTTGGTACGTGTCGGTGTTGCCAACACGCGATTTTGCTCCCAAATCGGTATCAGTTAAAGTTTTTTTTTACTTCTGGATAAGCTTGGTGCCGTGCTATGGTTTCCTCACGATGTTTTCCTTTACCGAAAGCTCAAGCTCATTGTAGGATTCGAACCCACGACCTTCGCTTTGGTATCCGACGTCACTACTCACTACCACTGAGCATCATCGCCGTCTATCGATTCAATTATTTATTTTATTTTATTTACGCATAAAATTCTTATAGGTACGTTTCAATGAAAAATCAATAGCCAAGTATAGTCAGATGGTCCAAAAATGTAAGCTTGCTGAGTTTCTTCTCAGTTGAAGATTGACCTCGGAACCAAATGTCTTTTAGATTAAACTCTTACCACAATCAGTTAAGTTACATAACATTTGTTTTCTTTCGTAAACAGATAACACGACTCGGCAATAAATGATAATGTAACGATTCCAGAAGAGTTTGTCACAGAGAGGTTTTTTACTCATTCACTTATTCCCTTATCCTCTTATGGACTTAGGACAATGTGTAACACACAAATATCTGACATGGATTAGAATCGAACCCATGTTGGAAGTGTATTTAAGCAACCACACCAACTCGCCCGTCAAAATAAATTTGCGATAACTCGTTTATTCATTGCATAGATCAAATGCTGTCGAAAATGAAAACAATAGATAGGTAAACTTTTTATTGGGTCGTTTGTCGCATGGAGAAATTTCATCAAAGTATAGTCCATCGATTATTATGAATGATCTTGTGTATGCAAACGATGTAACTTTCAAAATTTCAATAGAACCAGACAAAGGGACTAAATTGTGAGAACAAATATACGTTCCGAATTTGGTAACGCGTACACTATCATACGATCTGCTATAACGAAGCGTAAATCGACTTTATTCTATACCAGACCTTCGTACTAGGAGATAAGGGCTACATTATCGAATGGGTATCTTTCAAAATGGCGTCGGTACGTTGAAAACACTGGCTCCAAAACAATGTCCATAATGAGAGAACGGCGGGGTGCCCGTCGAGACTCATCTATAGAACGTGTGCTAAGATAACCAATGTATAAAGATCTTCAACTCCCCCCCCTTTTCCGGTATGTAACATAGCGATAAGGGTGTGGTGTAGGTAGGTCAATGGGATTTCTAGGGTCGTCTGATAGTGGTGCCGGGTGCGTGAGTGCGGTCCAACTAACATATTTTGGCTTACAAGCAGAGTAATTTACCAACTGTTTTTCTGCTGGCACGTGCCTACATTTTTATCTATGTATTGCCTACTGTTTTATTCACAGAAACTGTTAAGAGCTAGTTGGGGGAGGCTGCAATCATCCACGCTAAAGTTGTATTATTAAGAATTAACGTATGTGCTTGAGGTTTTAACTTACGACAGTTTCCGCACCTAAATGTGATAAATAATAATAACTGAAGTGTTGGGATTGGGAATTGGGAAGCGTTACGCAGCCACGCCACACTCGTATTTTCCGAGGTGCGTAACAAACGCTGTGGAGTTTGAGAAACGTTATAGTCCATTAACCACAGATTACTGATATGTAGCTAGCTACCATTAACACGGGACACATTAACATAAACAACATTACAGGGTTACCCGATCATGAGGAAATCGAGGAATTTCGCCAATGATGGAATTGAAGTCGTGGCTGACTCAATTTTACAAATCGACCATTCAACTAAAACGTAGTGTTTTTATCCTCTTTGCGTTCAACAGGCTATGTCTATAATTAAAAAAAAACATTGTTTTTTCCATTGGCAACCCTGCATCTTTACGGCGATGCCGTCAATGAAGTGAACGTTTGTTTAGACAACGCGCAAGAATGGCGGGCGAGTTCCCGCCGCATTTCGAACGAATCATCACAGTATTAATTAATTAATAGTTACCTTGTTGATTTAGTGCGTTCCCAATTACATGATTACGTCGCCAGAGCACCGCTAGACGTGTTTACAATCTGCCGCATTCTTGAATGGGTACTATCGCACTTTTATTGCTGACTCATTTATAAACTGTTCTTGTATTATTTGTGTATTTGACTTTTAAACATTTTAGCTTCCAACCGACGAATAAAGTTAATTAACGTCTTTGTTTTAAAAGTTTGTTTTTGAATTCTACTTGATTACCGTTTCAGACCGGACTGGCCGATCAAAAAAATATTGATTCACCAGACAATATACAGTAATACTTTTTTTTTACAGTCGATTAAAAATATAGTTCGGGTTTATTATAAAACTCTGGCAACCCTAATTAACAACCAATCATAAAATGCGGCAATCGTCCTTTAGGAAATTTCTGCCAATGTCAAGATAGATTATTCTTCTTTTATGTTAAAGTTTGCACGGTGGTTGAAAGTCCGTCACCAAAAGGTCACCAAGTACCTATCGGTGTGTTCCCAACAGCTGCAATTGAGAGCCAGTTTCTTCGAGGCTTTGTGTGCTTACCACCTATGGCCACATCATCACTTATAAACATGATGAGATTGCGGTCAAACAGCTTATGCAGTCTCGTTACAGTATCACATTCACAGTAAAGTTAGTCATCGTCCGTAGAAGTCCAGTCAGGTTTTAGTGAAATTGTGGCCGCTTCACTAAAACTTTTCACGGACTTTTTGGGACAACCTAAAAAGTCACGATACACACTGGTGCACTTAGGTGATTTTTATCGGACAAAACACCACCGATATTATTAAATAAAACTCAAAATACAGAAAATAAAATGAAAACGCAACGTCACTTCGCAAGTTCCTGCCAAAAAGTCCCTAAAACAATTTAGTTAACGTTGTTACAGATAATAAAGGGGCTAGCTGGTAAGTACTAAGGATTGTTTTATTTTTATTTATAACTTCAACATGACTAGGTATTGTTCTATTTCAGTACCTATTGTTAAATCCACAAGATAACGCCATTGTCATACCCAGACAGTGGGGTTTGACGTTAATTCCATATGATTTATGTTATCAACGGATTGCTACGACAGGTTATCATATTATTTGGCAAATATTATAGCGGGCGACCTTTGTTTGACATTGCTGACGCTACCTAACCTATGCTATAAAATGTAATTTATAATCGTTAACCGCAGAATTGTGTATTTACCTCCATATGTTTTCTCATATTAAGGATTTTGTATGTCAGAGGCAAGGTAGGCGGGTGGCTGATGGTAAGTCACTACCGTCGTCTATGTCTAATAGCACTGCCAAGGGATTCCCAATGTGTTTTCAACATTTTTGTACCGGATAGAACGGCTGGTTGTATAATCAAAGGATAAAACGTTCAAATAGTCATTCAGTCATATGATATGAATAAATTGGATTTCGAATCATCGAATAAGTAAAAAATATTGAGGAAAACGTGAAGAATCTTTCAATAGTCATTTATTGAATATGATATTTGTAAATCAATCAATCTTAATGGACATGGAAGTAATATTGATAGGTATTCGTCTGCATGGCAACCCCAAACAAATAATTGGCACAATCTTTGTTATATCTGTAATTATTATTGGGAACCATAGATAAAATATATCTTACTTTTGTTTGCTTGAAGATATCTTACTTTTGTTTGCTTATATGAATCTACTGTTTTAAGTACAAAGGTATCTTCATAATATTATAATGAAATAAAATGAAATTGTTTATTCATCCAAATAGGCCTAAAGGTTCGAAAGGTTGTTTTTGCTGAAAAGTGCCGACAATAAACTCAGCAATTACTCTTTTCAAAAACAACTTACACCTTATTACATTCAATAATTATTTATCTAGTCTCACTGACAATATTTGCGTGTTATGGCGGCAAAAATAGTAATCTATAGAATTTGATGATGACTGACTTAATAAACAACAAACTCGCACTGACCGATTCGATCAAAGCTTTAATTTTAATAGTATATTTTTTTACTTATGATGTTTAAGCTTGTGTTTGTCCGCAATCTCCCCATGGTAAGTGATGATGTGGCCAAAGGTGGTAAGCACACTTAGCTTAGATGGGAACTGGCTCTCAAGTGCAACTGTCTGAACACACCAATAGGGCTTGGCGACAGATTTTCAACTTGAGGGTGGTAGCCAGCCAGTCGGGTACTACAAAGTACCTTCCGTACCACCGTGCTATCGATTCCTCACGATGTTTATATTTTAAACCGATTACGATGTCGATTTGGTTTCAAATCGCCCTGCAGGGTCTACCGTCGTTCACTGAAATGTATAAGTTTCGTGGACTCGCAGTGGCTGAAATTCTCCTAACCTTGATCTGGCCCTGCTCAAAACTAGGCCACCTAAAACTACGAGAATATTTCAGTGAAACTAAACCTCGCGAAATCATTACTCGTTGCCACGGTAACTTAGCATAATTCTATTTAACTGAAGCAAGTAAATACTTATGTAAAAATATATATAAAGCAAGCCGACGCATCGCACCCAGTGGGTTGGGGCGGCCAGACGCCACCTTGATACTCCCCTAAACGACCAAGGTCAATCTACAGACTACGAGCAATGTCATTCTAAAAGCAACCGTGTTTTATCTATTTCAAGACTGAATTTCATGTGATAGACAAAGACAGTGTACAGAATAGAATGGTAGAACTTAAGGCGGTGGAGTAGGATACAATTTTGTCGTGTCTGTTAGTCGTGTCTCTTGAGCTGTTAGTAAATCTAGCGTCGGCCGCCGGGTAATCAATGAGTTTCAGCCTTGTTGTATGAAATATGGATACGAGCTAGTCTACGTGATCCGAACTGAACTGCTGCTGACAGAATCAAAGACATTGCAACTTTTAAGAACATTCCAAATTAAAAAAGCATCGCTTGCTAACTTCATAATGTTATTATAACAAAAGACGATCGTCTCACTTCGGAAGTTCCCGCTAAAAAGTATGTAAGTATATATTTTTTTTAAGAAGATTTTTGGCGTGGTATCAAGACCTTTAAGCCATTTCTTTATTTTAAATATTCATATTTTATGTTAAGTCACGTTTTATTGTCACTTTCACTGTAAAGTCTAGTCCTCGTCTAATTTTAGTGAAATTGGCGGCTATTCCACTAAAACATTTCATGGACTTTTTGGGACAACCTGGAAAGTCACGATACCCGCTTTCATTTCATTTCACTTCACTTCACTTGTGCACTTAGATTGATCTTTATTGGACAAAACACCACCGAAATTACTCAATAAAACTCAAAATACACGAATTTAATGAAAATAAAACGAAAACACAACGTCACTTCACAAGTTCCCGCCAAAAAGTCCTGAGTATATTATTATGTATATTAACGACAGAACATACGAAAGTAATTTAAACCACAGATACACAATAGGTAAAATTGTTTAAAAAACTATGTTGCACATATTTTTAAAACCTTATCTTTTTTATCTGACTTAATTTTTTTTTTACCGACGATGATCATGGTCACCCATTACGTATTAATCGCTTCACCGCGCTAATGGCTATTCGCAGACCATGGACAATCACCGTGAGATATCCCACGGCTGGTCATGATTCAATCGAAGGCAAATAATGTACATTTTTTTTTCATAATTTACCTAAGCACAAACGCTGACGATGTTTTTTCGGCAAAAAAATCCGCTAATTAATATACTAATATTGGTTTTAATATTGGTTTGGAAAACTCAAGAGAAAAAAATTATCCTCTGGGTTTTTCTTTTATTTTAATTTCTTTTCTGTACATTTACTTATTTTCAACTAGATTCGCTATTGGCAAAAGAAAATTTCCCTTAAAAATTAATTTAATTAATTAAATAGAAACATGACAACACGTATAGAAAATGGTCTATGTTCCCATCGCTTTGTTAGCCAAAACCGTGGCTAATTACCTATTCCCTTAAAGCTCCATGAGTCATCTTTTCAGGTAAATACAAAATGACAGACTGCTACAACCATGGAAACAACCATAATTATCCGTTTCAAAAATGTCACATAATTGGAACAATAATTAATTATCAAGAAATAAAAAATACCGGCGTGCGAGTCGGACTCGCGCACCAAGGGTTCCGTACAAATTTGGTATTTAATTTTTTTTGAGAGAAAAATATGTTTTTCGTAGGATTTGTTTTTATAGCGGCAACAGAATATGTGAGAAACTACGAAAATACATCATAATATGTGAAAATTTCAACTGTTTATCTATCACGGTTCATAAGATACAACCGGACAGACGGACAGCAGAGTCTTAGTTATAGGGTTTCCGTTTTTACGCTTTGGGTACGAAATGGTAGTAATAAAAAAATATATATTATGTTGAAATCGTCTGTGAAAATGTTGCTTAGCTACTTTTTATTATGTTGGTAGTTATGAATGCTCACGCGATTTTGACAGATGGTAGAGCTACGTTCAGTTTTATAATAATTAATCTCTGCACTGCCCCGATATAATCTGTGATCATTCAAAAGTTAATCGGCTTTATATACCTATGTCTGGCTAATATTTATTGGAGTGTGAACAAGAGTGCGATAAGTAATGGTGATTCGGTAGCTAATGTCACGACTCTCTCAGGCTCCTTTAAAACGTGCAAAATATATTGATACTTCATCTTTATTTTTTGTCTTGGTGAATAGATACAAGTAAATTATTCTAGAATGATTATAATATGTATCCAGCTATCGACTTGTTAGATAACGTAATAATTCACATAATCCTTTATTAATTATCTTATCACTCGCTTACTAAAGATCAGGATATGATAAGAGTACTAGCTGACCCCCGCGTTTCACCTGCGGAGGTGGGTTTATATCCTGGGAAAATATAGCCTATGTTACGCAGGGATAATGTAGCATTCGAATGGTTAAAGATTTTTTTAAATCGGTCCGGTCATGTTTGAGTTTATTATATACAAATCTTTCCTTTTTTAAATATTAGTGTAGATGTAGATTATAATTTCTTTCAAAATCTTAATAAATAGCTCTCTCTCACTTCACTATGAGGTGAAATAAAAGAAGTTGGATATAATTTTTAAATGCCATTGCTTTTTATATTAGTTTGATATCGATCTAACTAATGGCTGATCTGAGCTTATAAATGATCTTGCCACCGAACTGCCCGTTGAGAAATATAAAAAAAAGCTATTGTCGTTGGCTTATCTCAAATAGTCTTTGATTAGTATACAGAAATTGCGATGCTACCAAAATTGTTTATTTTATTTATGAATTACTAGCTTTCCCCCGCGGTTTTGCTCGCGTTCCAGTGGGATCTTATCTTCTCACGGGATAAAAAGTATCCTATCTCTTATTTCAGGATAGAATTTATTTGTGTGTCAAGTTTTATTAAGATCGGTTTAGTAGTTTCGGAGTTCATAGCGGACAAACATCGTGATAGGGGAATTTTATATATTACGATTTCGCATTAGAACTTTGATTTCGTTATAGTGATATATATTGTTTCGTTAATTTTACATAAAACCTAAATATTGGCGGGATATAAATCCGCGATGACCACGCATAAATAATTAAGATCTTACAGATCCCATAAAACATCAAACAAAAAGAAACATTACACAGGAATATCTTCACAACACATCAAGACCCTACTAATCATGGGCCCAAGTGTTTCCAGTAACCTATTACCGACCGCCTCTCCAGCCATCACGACACTTCTCGGAATATTCAAATGATCCTAGAACATGCAGGAAATAATACGATTGTCTTATGGCAACATTTTCATGTTTTTTTTTCTTATTAATAATCGTGATCGTTACGTCAAATATTTGACGTTTCAAGTCGATCAACCTGATTATTATAATTTGCGTGCTTATTTGATTAAAATACTTTTACTTATATGTATATGAATACAGGATGATAAATACAGAATACAGAAATTGATAAAGTTTTTGATCATTCTTAGTAAGTAGGTAAATTTTAGTACATAGGAAGTTATTAATTATTACAGCCAGTTGGCTTCTTAGCATAGTAAAAAATCGGCAGCTCATTGGCAATCCCCCTGAGATATACTAATGTCTAGGTATAGGCAATGGCTGTCACTTACGATCAGGTAACCTGACGGGTCAGACTTCAGACTTACAAAAATATATATTATCTCAGGATAGTGAAAGGGCTCAATGGCTTTATTTCTTCTGGTAAAATACCTACGAAAATATTCAACTTCATAGTTTTAAAACTAATAATTAATCTGAATAATAATTACCTGAGTTGCCATAATAGACGACCTATAATTGACTTGTCAAAAACATGTCAGTCTGGAACAATGTTAAGCAACCATTATAAAAATAATTACACTAGTTCGATGTAGCAACTTCCCAAACTTTTTTAATTTACTAGGTGAGTTTCGCAGTATTTAGGAATACTGAAATAAATAAAAGTTCTTACTTAGGTACTACTTATTTATATACCTACGCGTCACAAAAATAATTGTTTTATTTTATTTTTAATTAAATAGTTTTAGGTATCTACAAATAAAATTCAACATAGCGAATACAAAAGCTTATTTCCTGAATGAATATTTTTTTTTATACCACACGAGGCAGGCGGGTCACCTGATGGTAAGTGACTACCGTCGCCTATAGACATTAGCAATACCAGAGGGATTGCCAATGTGTTGTACACCTTACTACAATTCCTGAAAGGCAACTGGCTCGCAAGTGTAGCTGCTTCAACAGATTTTCAACTAGAGGGTGGTAGCCAGCTACTCGAGTACTACAAAATACCCTACCACCGTACTGTGGTTTCCTCAAGATGTTTTCCTTCACCGAAAACTCACTACCACTGAGCTATCATCTCCTTAAAATACCTGGGCAGTGACCTTATATTACACGTATCATAATAATTACAGCCTAAAGTTCATGCCATACAACCTCTTCTATTTTTTCGCGTCGTATCTAACGAATACGACACCGTAGAATGTAAATTGTCTTGTTTTGAACACGTTGACTCGCTATAAACGTTGTAAAATGATATTTAACTGCTCTGTTTACCAACTAGTGGTCAAACCGCTTCCGGATTACACATTACATATTCTTTATGATCTTATGATGACTAATATTACTCGAATTATTTTCTGGAACTCTGTAAGTGTCATGTCGATGTGAAGTTTTATAGCATCTTGCAACTTGACTAAAATTACCCCACTGCCTTGAATCGGATACCTACACAATTACAGTATTACTAGCTGTCCCCCGCAGTTTTACCTGCTTTTCCGACGGACCAAGAGTATTCCATTTTTTATTCCATGATATGATCTCAATTTTTATCAAAATCCGTTCAGTGGTTTTGGCGTGAAAGAGGAACACATATTTTATCTTCACATCCAAAAAAAAACTTTCACATTTATATTAGAAGTAAGATGTATTGGAAAAAAAAATTGAAAACGAGCGAGCCTTACAGTAGTTGCATATGATGTCTAACATCTTCGCCCATGGTAATACCATACATGAACCAATTTCTCGGAAAATGGGCTGGTACCATCTGACAGCCAACTCTACCACCACGCGCGCTCATTGGTCAATAAATGAGTTTAGAGTTTGAGGCTCCATGGGCTAAAACCCTTTGCCTTGACTAAAATAGACAAATTAAAATGACAGCTAACTCTACCAAGAATTATGTATACTACCTGGATAGGACGCTCTCCATACCTACTTGAAGAAAATACCTATCATTTGCGAAAAAGAGTAAGATAACAACTACATTGGGACAACTTCTCTTTCTTTCATTTAGGGTAACCTACAGCCCGTGTGTTATGACCTTGAAGGTTTCGACTATGAAAAGTTTTTGACAGTTGATGATTGTCACGACTTTCAACTATAATAGCGTAAAGGCATGTCCAGATACACAGTGGTCTGCTACTGCTGTGGTTAACGAAGAATACGCGTGAACTTTCACAGCTCGTGAATTTTTCATGCTACCACTAAGACAGCGAATAGAGTTAAATATCTTTTATTGACATTTTGGACTTGGGCTATACACTTGATTATATCAAAAGCTTTCAAGAGTTAATAATATTCTTTGCCCAGCAAATATTTGAAGATACCAAAACAAAATTGTCGCTCGCATTCTTTAACAATGACTATTATATTTTTCAATGTCTTCCTGTAACCTTCAATGACCAACCATGAGTAAATCACAAAGAATCCCATATATTTGTGGATCCCATTAGAAAATATTTCGTAAGCCAACTTCCGTTCGAGAAATTAACTATAAATTATCACTTGGTCAGCGGCCAATGGGCATTAAATCTGATGGATAAAAACAAGGGTATGTGTAGAATAGAGCTTTGAATGACTTATAACATAACGAGACGAAACCTATATAGCGCAGATGGCGACCACCGTAGAGTTTTAGTCAGTAAGAATCTGACATAAAATGAGGATTTCCCCACATTAATATTATGTTAATGTATAATGTTAATGTATATATGTGTATGAAAGAATAAACTCAAAAACTACTGGACCGATTTCAAAATTTGTCTCACCATTTGAATTCTACATTATTCCAGATTAACATAGGCTATATTTTTTTTATCCCGGGATAAGATAAGATCCCTCGGGAACGCGGATGAAACTGTGGACGACAGCTAATCTTTTATATCTATGAAAGAAGGAAATGCGTATAGCTTTAGAATCGGCAGAGACATGGGTGACTGACAGAGCGCGCTGTTAGTGAACATCAGTTTGTATCAAGTGAACAGCTCGAATCTGAACGCACCTTTAGAAATATGGTGTCAATAATATGTGGCCAGCGCCGGATGTTTTTGTGACATTAATCGATATTAAAGAGGACACTCCGTCAAAACTTTACTTTGAAATCAAATATTTCTTACAAACAATTCAATTCCAACTATCAACAAATAAGAATAATCATGACTAAAGAATCTTGGGATGAAATTGAAGGAAATACATAATGGTTTAACTATACTGACAAAGAAATAATAACAGAATAGCGTGGAGAAAACTACTTTTACCAATACGAGCCAAGATCTTAGATCAAGGAGAGAAACAATATTTAATACTCGAAAGTTGAAATATACGAGTAGGTACTTGAATTAAATAAATTTCGTTTAACTTAACCGGCTTTTTTTTAAGAAGGTTTTTGGCTTGGTATCTAGTAATTATACCTTTAAGTAATTTCTTTATTTTAATAATCATCTTTATTTTATTAATTTAATATTCATCTTTTATGTTATAGTCACGTTTTAATGTCACTTTTACTGTAAAGTCTAGTCCTCTCCGTACAAGTCTGGTCTAGTTTTAATGAAATTGGCGGCTATGCCACTAAAACTTTTCACGGACTTTTTGGGATAACCTGGAAAGTCACGATATACGCTTTCATTTCATTTCACTTCATTTGTGCCCCCCTTAAATTGATCTTTATTGGACAAAACAGCACCAAAATTATTAAATACTCGAAATACACGAATTTAATGAAAATAAAACGAAAACACAACGTCACTTCGCAAGTTCCCGCCAAAAAGTCCTTAACCAACTTTAGCAGACCCCATATTGTATTCCTATCTACTTAAATGATTTTTTTAATGACCATTTTACAAACCCTAATAATAAATAGAATAAATGTAGTAATATTATAATTTTTAAAATGATTTGGTCCGTCTGCCTTCCTAGACTATTGTTGAATTGCTATACCCTATTAGGGTCATGTATGTGATAATTTTTTATGTACCTACATCATGCGATAAAATTGAGTATTGAGTAAACTACCACAGATTGCTTCAAGAGAGTATTTTTACCAACCAACTATTATACACTGAAAGAATTTAAACAATTTACGTGAACAACTTTTCTGTCAACATTTAACAACATAAACTAAAGCGCAAGGAATTTTCAAATCTTAAAAAAAAATGTTTTATGTCAGCACAATAACAATTTAGTGTCGCGTTAATAATATTTATTACAATAATACCGTGCCAACACATATCTATAATATAAAAATGAATCGCAAAATGTGTTGGTAAGCGCATAACTCAACAACGCCTGGACCAATTTGGCCAATTCTTTTTTTTAAATGTTCGTTGAAGTCCAAGGATGGTTTTTACGGCGATAAAAATTCGTATAATTGCCGGAAAAACCCTAAAAACAGCCCTTTTCTTTTTCCCATACAAACCCCCAGCTGTCAAACATTTGACGTCAATCGAAACAAAACAAAGACGCGTTTTAGAGAAATAGGGCAGAACAAGGTCTGCCGGGACAGCTAGTAGTTTATGAAATTATGTTATAAATTATGAATGTATCAATGAATATTACAAAAAAACTTTCATATTTATAATTTTAGTAGGATACTCATGTCTGTGAAACCTAATTCTCTAATTCTGAACTCATCATAATCGTGATCGCCTTAGTTAGACGTAAATTGGAGAGGCAATGACGCTTGCCGGTTGAAGTTGCCTTCGAATGTCAAAAGATGTCAATTACTTGCTATCGGAAAATATTCGTGTTTCTCTACTAAAAATAAAATTGTTTTGATGAAAAACGTGGAACAGAGAAAAATACAGTTGAATCATTAGAAGTGAGACAACGATAAGATTTATTGGTGAATAACCTTATCTCTATTCTCTATTGACCAACCAAAGAAATCCAATCGGGAATTACCTGAAACAAACAAAATTATTATTAAGTTTATTATAAAAAAAAAACTTATGCTTAAACGAAGGAAATAACGATTAATAGAAACAAAACGATACTTATATAAAAATATCTCTTTTCTGTACATAACGGCAATTTCAAAGGGCTAAAATCTTTTCGAAAATTGAGTTCTTGAAACGACTTGATACTCGATCGACAGTCATGTGTTTACTACAATATTGAACTAAATTTAAATATAATCATTCACTCACATCGAGACAATACGATGCGGCTCCGTTTTGAATTTCAAATGTAATTTAAATATCCATTGTAGGGAGACTACGCGTATACAATTCATCTTACAAAAGCTACCTACATACTATTGACGTTTACGATTACTAAATTAGACACAGAATTTCTATATGATTGCAAGAGATGATAAAGAAAATACTTGAATGGAGATAGGTAGATTTTCTTAACGGGTAACGAAGATCACTTCATATTATATTGTGAAATGAGAAAAAATCTGAAAAAGTTAAAGGCACTTTAGAATTGGGTTACAAAAATTATAAATTAGACATGATAACTTTTTTTTTAAATTTATTTTCCATATTAAATATTACAATAGTAGATTGTTATACAAGGAGCTAAAATGACCCATTATATATGAGGTAGTTTTACTCCCGAGCTTTAATGCGCGAGGGAGTAAATAGAAACCGAGTTTTAATGGGTTTTAGCACCATGTGTTACACTATACTTTTCACTACGATTGCGAGAAAATAAAACAATCCAATACAATATAAAATATGTAAGTTATAATGTCTTTTTTTTGTTTCTTCTGTAGCCGCAACACATTGCATGCATTCTACCAGAGATCGCCGATTTTAGTTCCATTTTCAAAATTAAAATGAAGTTCTTTTTTTATGAAACAGTAATAAGTCGAGTCTTTATTCATGATTATTCTACTTATGACTAAAGACTTTTTCGTTTTTGTAGGCTCATTGTCATTTGACACACAAAAATAAAAATAAAAAACTTTTTCCCCTAGAGGAAGAATTGCTATTTTTTCTTCGCTCTGGTACGCCACAATGACGGTCTTTTTGAGCAAGAGGAGTGAAATAGTAGATTGTTATACAAGGGGCTAAAATTACCCATTATATACGAGGTAGTTTTACTCCCGAGCTTTAGCGAGGGACTAAATTGAAACCGAGTTTTAATGGGTTTAACGCCGTGTTTTACACTAAACTTTTCACTACGATTGCGAAAAAATAAAACAATCCAATACAATATGAAATATGTAGTTTATAAATTCTTTTTTTTGTTTCTTCTGTAGCCGCAAAACATTGCATGCATTCTACCAGAGATTTTCAAAATTAAAATGAAGTTCTTTTTTTATGAAACAGTAATAAGTCGAGTCTTTATTCATGATTATTCTACTTATGACTAAAGACTTTTTCGTTTTTATAGGCTCATTGTCATTTGACACACAAAAAAAAAAAAACTTTTTCCCCTAGAGGATGAATTGCTATTTTTTCACCGCTCTGGTACGCTACAATGACGGTCTTTTTGAGCAAGAGGAGTGAAAAATATATAACAAACTAAAGAGCCTGCACGGAAGCCTCGAAGGCTTATCTGTGTAGGCGGTCGTCGCTCACAACTACAATGATATTAAATGATTACATAGATTTATAACACAATATAACTAAGGGTTTTAATTTAGCCTAGAAGCATGAGAATTCAAGTAATAAAATTTTAAGTACAATTCAATTCTTAAGATATTTTTAAAAGTTATTCTTTTATCTTTCCCCTATAACTATCTGTCTCGATGTATTTGAGTCTATTTTCCTCTGGTAGCTCATTTACAACTAACTGGCAATACGTAATTTTTTTGCAGTCACTGAATATTAAAAACAAACTAAATCAATAGAAATATTAAAAACATTTCCATTCACAATTAAGTATCTACTATTTGTATTAATTGTTAGAATGTAACAAAATAGACAGAAAACTGTTATTTTTTACTTAAGGATAAGCTTGTTTCACCGCAATCTCACCATGGTAAGTGACATCGATGTCTATACCTATATCGATGGTA
Organism: Ochropacha duplaris; assembly: GCA_951361185.1. NCBI lineage: Eukaryota > Metazoa > Arthropoda > Insecta > Lepidoptera > Drepanidae > Ochropacha > Ochropacha duplaris. Next base: position 9,857,326 of record OX592704.1, on the reverse strand, counting down.
AGTGATGATGCGGCCGAAGGTGGTAAGCACACAAAGCCTAGATGGGAACTGGCTCTTAAGTGCAGCTATCGGAACACACCGATAGGTGCTCGGCGACAGATTTTCAACTAGAGGGTGGTAGCCAGCCAATCGAGTACTACAAAGTACCCTACCACCGTGCTGTGGTTTCCCCACGATGTTTTCCTTCACCGAAAGCTCAAGCTCATTGTAGGATTCGATACCTACCTTCGCCGCGGTAGGTATCCGAGGTTACTCTATCATCGCCTTATAAACCTATTCCATAATCTATGTAGGTATGTTCTAACTTCTATGTATTATGTAGAAGCAAGAAAACGCTTTTATAAGCAAAGCAAACAGATTAACAATGTCAGTAGATACGTAGATACATATGTACCAGCATTTATAACAATAGGTATCTACCTATCTAGGTAAACACGTAATTGCAGTGAACAAAGAGATTCGCAACCTTGAAAGTCTAGCCTGCAGCCTAGACTGCAATTTAAGTTACCTACGTTTGTTGTCTTATCGATTGTTTTTTTTTGCCGCACTGTGATAATGATGAACTTGTGATGCAATGACTAAAGTATTGTGTGAAACATTTTGTTTATAATTTATTTTAAGGCTAAGACAGTGGGTTGGTGAGTTCTTTGTTATCTTTACATCTTATCCTACTAATATTATAAATGTGAAAGTTTGGATGGATGGATGGATGTATGTTTGTTACTCATTTACGCTAGAACGGCTGAATGGATCGGGATGAAATTTGGCATAGAGATAGATTATAGTCGGGAATAGCACATAGACTTTCTATCCCGGGAAAAGATAAGATCTCTCGGGAACGCGGGTGAAACCGCGGAGGACAGCTAGTCATACATAAAGCAAAGTCGGGTTATTTACACAATTTATAACTCGAGAACGACTCTACCGATTTTTATGATCTTTGATTTTTTGGATTCTTCTCCGCCCGTATAATAATTAAAAAAAGGAAAAATTCGCGAAAATAAAAAAAATTGTAGAAAACTATTTTTGTCATACATTTTGTATTGAACGACTTTTTGACTCTTGAGATCGGATTGACAGATGGTTTAGTTTCAGTTCTATGTTTTGTATTAATTTCAGGGCAGGACAACGACTACTCACTAGAAACAAGAAAGGCAGGTAGCGTCGGTAGATTCATAAAGGTATCCGCTAAGATTTGATGTTTAGGGTTCCGTATTGAAAATTCATCTCCTAAAGGGTCCCTCGGAAGCGCAGGGACAAATAGTTAATAATTGTTACACCAAGTCTCTACTGGGTGGTGGACAGTACCAGATGCCAAACCCCAGAAAAAAAAAACTTTTTGTACAAAACTTTTCGTGATTTCAAAAGCTGTTCATTATGATCAACCCATACAACTGTGTTTATGACAGCTACCCTTTAAACTCTCTCAAAACTGTGTGTTTTTTTGTATGCTATACATAGGTATATCAACCTATTCGAAAGCCAAGAATTTTCAGTTCAAACGTAGTTATTCAAGTGAAACTGCAATTTTAAGAATAAATTGTATGACGAGTTTAAAAAACTTTATTTTATCGACCATAGAACGTTTGCAACCAATGTTAGGTATGAAGGTTTCATTATTCTATTTACGATCGTCGATTGTCTATAACCTATGACTCAGTAGTACCAACATGCACGTGTAGAGTTGCCATTCAATAGCATATTCACATCACATCGCCACTCGTTCGTCTTGATTCGTGTTATGTGACTACCACACTACAGAACATAGGTTTAGTGATTCAGTCTAGACGCCTAACAATAGCTAATTTAATATTATCGATATATATATATAAATATAATGTGTATGTGCCATAAAAACAGGTACCTGCCATTGTTTATGGATTAGCTAATCATCCATGTAAGTAAGGATTAATAACTGAGCTGATTTATTGGCTTTGCTGCTGCGCTGTAGGTTTTTATTTTATCTAGTATTCCCATGTTTGACTTCCTAACTTTATAATTCATAAAAGTCAAATTTATTTTTGAACGTATAACAATTATTTGGTTTGACAGTTTTTTTATGACAACCTTAAATCTAATATATAAAATTCTCGTGTCACAGTTTTCGTTGCCATACTCCTCCGAAACGGCTTAACCGATTTTGATGAAATTTTTTGTGCTTATCCGGTATCTATGAGAATCGGCCAACATCTATTTTTCATCCCCCTAAATGTTAGGGGTAGTCCACCCCTAAATTTTTATTTTTATTTTTGAGACAAAATTTCTAATTTCTATTTTTTTATGATACAACATACAAAAATACATACAATCCCCAATTTTCACCCTTCTACGATCAACCCTTATTTTTTAATAGCCATTTTAGTAATTTGAGTAATCGGTCAAGCCGTTTCGGAGGAGTATGGTAACAGGACCGATTTTGATGAAATTTTGTGTGTGTATTTCAATGGGTTCCTCGATGATTTGAAAACAAAATTGGACCCGGTAGATGGCGCTGGAATCGGGTTCTAAGTTTTGTTTTAATTTCAGGGCAGGACTACGTCTGCCGGGTCCACTAGTATACATATAAAACCTTTCGTGACTTCAGGAATCACCAAGCCATATTTTCAAGTTTCGGGTGCAAGTTTTATGTTTACTATTAAATATTTTGGCAACAGAAATACCAACACAACTTTCATTTTGCTAATGAATCAGCAATACTCTTGGTGGCTGATCGGCGGATCACAAGCACGCTTGGAATCCAAGCGATCGCCGGAATGTTGGCAGCGCTGCCAACATGACAATAAAACCCCTTTGACTATAGAAAAATATCCAATTCAATTTACGAGCCACGAGGGCTTTAGTAGAAATATATATTTATATTTCCTGGAAATAATCTTATGCGATCATTGCTATCTTAAGAAAAGAGAGGGAAATATTTAGAAATATAAGTTTTTTTTTTCGCTTTTGTCTATGTTTGAGTCTTAAAAATGGGGATCCATGCAAAATAACGGTCTGAGATGTTTTTTTTTTAATATAAATTACTAGGTATTATTCTGGTCCTGTATGAGGAATTATAAATTTGTCACGATACGTAAAAAAATCAACACAAATACAATATTTTTTTCTAAACATCCATACATAGGACCAAATAGGCACATAGCCAAAAAACACTAACATTTCCCGCCGTTTTCCTGGAACTGGGGACTGGTCAGAGTCAGCAGCGAAGAATGCTAGAAGCGCTAACAAACTGGATGTCCACTGCGCGTAGATTCTGTTCGGAGGCCAAATTTTCTAAATGCCACATAATGTTCATTCTTCGTTGATGACATAGGTACGTTCTTTCATACATTTTTACTCGCATTCAGATTTATTATAACATGGGCGACTCATTCTGTTGCCAAAATAATCAGTCGTAGTCATTTGTTTTATCATATACTAGTGGGCCCGGCAGACGTTGTCCTGCCCTGAAAATAAAATTTAGAACCCAATTCCAGCGCCACCTATTGTGAAATTAAACCATCTGTCAGTACTATCTCGAGACATGTCAAAAAGTTGTTCTATACAATGTATGGCAAAAATAATTTTCTTCATTGAATAACTTTTCGTATTCTTTAATAGTTATTCTGCTATTCTGGACGGAGACAAATCCAACAAATCAAAGATCATTATAATCCGTTCAGCCGTTCTCGAGTTATAAGTGTAGGACCAAAACCGACTTTGTTTTTTGAATTATCCGATATTACACTGTGTCCGATCATACCCGAACGTACCTTATATACAAGTACCTACTCGGCTTGACCAGCTTTGACAGCTCTTGGTGATAGATAATTTTGAAAAAAATAAAAAAAAATACAATAAAATGTTAATACCCGGTAGCTATAGATAGGTATTTTCTGTTAGTCTGTAGTCTATAGTATAGTATAATCTTATCTCAATATAGGTAGGTAGAGTAGGTATACATTTGCGTCACATATACAGGGTGGAATTTTGTAATGCCACCTGAAGGGAAAGTAATCTTAATACTGTTGATAGAAAATTTTACTTAAAGAAAACATTCCTTTATTTTTGAAAAGAAACAAAACTGCATTCAGAGATTTTCGAAAATTCACTTGCCACACCCGGGAATCGAACCGACTAAAATCTATAAAAATGACACCCTGTGCTTTTATTGCATCGATAGTTAAGGTCAATTATAAGAATAAAATCTCTCTAACAAACTTGATAAATTAAAATAAGGAAAACCATGAAATCTTTAATTATTTACAAAAAATGGTAAACTAACTAATTAGTTGCTTGAAATGGGCTCCTTTTTCTTGGATACACAAATGTATTCTTGTAACGAATTCATTTCTAGTAGGTAACCTTTAATAACGTGTTGTGGTGAATATTATAAATCGTATCCTGAACTTCAACTCTCAACTCGATGAAATTCGCATATGATTTAATGTAAATTTTATTTTTAACATACCCCTACAAAAAAAATCTAAAATTTAATTAACAACTTAATTTAAATAATTTAAAACTTATTTTATAAAGTAGGTTAGAGAGATTTCATCCTTATAATTGACCTTAACGATCTAAGCAATAAAAGTACAGGGTGTAATTTTTACAGATTTTAGTCGGTTCGATTCCCGGGTGTGGCAAGCAAATTTTCGAAAATCTTTGATAGCCGTTTTGTTTCTTTTTAAAAATAAAGGAATGTCTTCTTTGAGTAAAATTTTCTATCTATAGTATTAAGAGTACTTTCCCTCCAGGTGGCATTACAAAATTCCATCCTGTATAGCTAATCTATTTTATCTGATTTACAAGTATTTTTCTACTACAAGGACATAGGTCGATGACCCAGACAAATCTTAGGAATTTAGATAAAATGTTAGAATATTTCTATTTGCTATAATTCGGCCGTTATTTGTTTTTAAATAGATATTCGTTTTTATTAATCATAATAAATCATTATGGATTATGTACCTAGGTTATCTTATGGTAGATAATGTTGTTTATTATTTTTAATCAGAAGGTACACAATCACGAATATATTCGAGGCTGGCAACAATGCCGAAGGATTACCGATTCAAACGCATATTCTATTCAGGATTAGTCGATTGACTTGATATTGGTGAAATCACCTAATAGGTCATATTTTAAATGTTCAATGGAGTAACTAGGAATTCGTCGCACATGATACTTATCTACTATCATTATTTTCGAAGTCAATTTTAAATAACTAACTCAATTGTTTTTTTTTGTGACATGTCAAAACGATAGGTTCATATTGTATTTGGGTTCATATGGAAGTTTGTATGAAATACTTGCTTTTGACGTCATAAATATACACCATCAAATGATCTTTGTTGTTAAAATCATAGAATGGTTGAATTTTAAAAGGTGTCCGCTATTTACGTGTATTTTTAGATGTTTAATACACTGGTTAGTGTTAGATATGTTTTTTTAATATATGCAACATCCCTATTTGTTGAATACATGATATCTCCTTAGATAGGTACATACTATTGATTATCAGCAATTGCATATTGTAATGAGGCTCCCATAACAACACACCTACTGTTTGGCGAGTATTCTATTATGTTTCGATTCGTTGCCAAGACCACAAAAAAATTTTCGCTTTTCTCAAAAATCCATAGACGACGAAGCGTCTGAGAAAAATAAAATCTTTCAACAACTACTGTCGAAACATTCACCACTAAATAATTAGTCATGGCCATCAACGGAGTCGTAAAATAGGTACGCTTCCCATTAGACTGTCGAGTCAGGTGGCTGAATGACTCACGACCTGAGCGCGCCAAGATAAATTTTAAAAAAAAAGCTAGATTCCACCATCTTGCGTAGTAAAACCTACGTGATTTTGATAAGCAGAGGTTTTTTTTACTTCTGGATAAGTTTGTGTTTGACCGCAATCTCACCATTGTAAGTGATGATGTGGCCGAGGGTGGTAAGCACACAGCTTAGATGGGAGTATGCAGAATAATGCACCAAGACTCATCACCATCGCATAGAGGACAAACCATCAATGAAAAAAACAACCTAAAATACATAGTAATTGACTATGCAAGCCATAACTTACGATTTTGATGCATAGGTCACTAGGCCGAACATAATCAGTCAGAACGAGGCTAGATTGGAAAACAGACGTGGATATCAAAGTTTCAAGTCTATGATGATGTATTTACCAGTGTCAAATATAAATGTCCACTAATGATTTCAGAAAACTAACATAGACAATGTTGATAGTTAATCTGCACACCAAACTAATAATGATCACCGATGCAAATATAACAAATGGTTTTATTTCCAACCACCTGCCACCCGTCTGTTACCTTCGAGGCGACAAACTTAACCGAGCAGTATTACCTACAACTATAGCTTTTAGGTAGTTGAAACAAGGGTTACATGGAATGTGCGGTTAAGTTAGCATGCGCATGCACTCGTAATAATAGTCCGGTGAAGAACTGGACCAGTGCCAACGCAGCGGGTACCGACCCCAACCGCTAAGGAGCATCCATACTGGTCTCTTGGTCTCTAAATCATCTGTCCTCTCACTCATCTATCAAATCAATCACAAACAGAGAGGTAGAACTGAGAAAGTTTATTAAAAGGTATCACCCCTAAAGATGATACAGATAGTAACAGCAGGGTAATTGTGAACCTATGGTTGAAATTGATCATATGGTATCGTATTCGAAAAAAACTGTCAAAGATTTAAACGAATACGATGTCGAATATGTTTCTCAATAAATCTGCAGGTCGAATCACAAAACAAGAACACGAAGAAAAAAGAGAACATACAGGACAAGAAAATAATGTTAATGAATCATCTGGGACAGATCAAATTCTCCCCTTCAATCCAATTTGTGAACGAGATAACAAATTGATAATTCAAATACCTACTTGTTTAACACTAGTGTATACAATGCTTTACATGTAACGAGCCATCAGTGACAAGTTAAAGCCGGTGTGTCCTATGCCGCTTGAAGGCGAAAAAAACAACGCATGGAAACCTTATTAATGGAGTGTGCAGCTAACAAGCATTATAATTATCACAACTGCACATGGCTGCAAGACCTCACAGAACAAGATCTTGTCTGTGGAGAACCATTTTTATCTTTTGAAAACAAATCACTTATATTTCAAAGATATCTTACATCTTTTTTGGTTAAAGGTCTAAAAGATAGGTACGTGGCGTAATGCACGTGACGTTAAACATGGTGGCTAATGGAGTCCCAATCGAGGTTGCAAAAGATCTGACGGAGGCAAAAACCCTCTGCAACCGCTGAGAAAACGACTTACAAATTTTTTGGATGATCAAACATAGCTGACACAAAAATACTGCAATAACACAACCAGAAATATAGAGCCGTCAAATTGTATTTTAAACATGAATAACAATGGTAAAACAATTCATATCCACGCGAACGTAAAACGTAACATGAAGGTCGAAATGCAAGAAGCCACATAAAACACATTATGCTTGCAGCAAAATTGCAGAACTCCAGAGATATGGTGACAAATGCAATGTTCGTGGTTTATGATGACTCTGTGGCTTTGCGGTGGCGTCGGAGCTCCCATGCATGTTAATATTCACACAAAGTTATTGTGTGAATATTATGACTGACTGCTAAAAATAGAACCTTTATTTTTGTCCGCGTGTTACTTCTGAAGTAATTGGCCGCATCAACGTATTTAATTAGGGTAAATTGGGCAAAGCAAGCGATATAAGAATGGAAATGACGCATTTGGTAGCTGTTCTGTTGAATTGTTTAATAATCTCTCAAATCATGTAATAGGAGTATAAAGCACCTTCAAACAGGAATGAAACCCTCAAACTAACAAAGGGAGTGTTGGCAATTGGAAACTGCAGTAAATAAAGTACTTAATACGTAAGTCAGAAATAACCTGGCTATAGTCACAGTCATAATGTTCGTGTACGGAGCGAGGTACGAGAAATGTCAAATGGAATTAAGTACAGCGGCGCAAGCGCAGCGGGAATAGATCGCAATAAGAGCAAATGATGTTCATACCGATTTAGCACTACCGAGGGTAAAGACAAGCCTCCGGCTACAAAGCAATGCTATATTATGGAAGATTATACCTCTGCCTTATAGTGATACTGAGCCTGTTGCAAATTCGCATTGATTTTGGCTACATTTAAAAAGTTGAGTTAAGACATTATGTGTGATCCAATCCAATAGAAATTTGCGTTGGCCAGGATTCAAAGGTTTTTTTTTTTATAATTTAAGCAATAGCTTTTAATATGAAACATGTAAATAGATAATACTTTTTATTAGTCCGAAATAAACATACATGTTTACGCACACCAATGTTTGTCCGTGGTGGCAATCGAACCGACCGGTATGTTTCAGCAGTTACACGAGAGAGAGCCTTTTTTTTATTCATTTGGGTGCAAGAGAGCATACGTTTCACCTGATATTAAGTGATCTCCGCTGCCCATGCATACCCACTACACCCAAGGGATCAAAGGTAAGCTATGTTGCCGGCCTTTTAAAATACGCTCTTTTCTTGAAATGAAATATTTATTCATCCAAATAGGCCTTCACAGGCACTTATGAATAGTCAGACTCTAAATGCTCGGTTCGGAAGGTTGCGTTTGTTGAGAAGAGCCGGCAATAATCTCAGCAAATACTCTTTTCAAAAACTTGAAGGTCCTTAACTCGTCTTCGTTCGGAAACACCACCGCTGGAAGTCGATTCTACAAGTCTAGCGTGCGTGGAGTGTAAGACCGCGTAAAACGCACAGTGGTGGATCGTCAATCGTCTAGGTGTAATTTTGTTGAGATGCGAGGCTGCTTGCAAGGTTTTGTAAGTTCGGCAATACGTTGGCAATCTGATATTATCAATGTCTACGGGTGACAGTAGAAAACGTATAATTAATTGCCCTTTGGAGTCTAGTATTGTTATTAATAATAAGGTTCGAATCGCTTCAGGTGACACGCTTGCCTACTTATGTCGTGCTTAGCAGAGTTTTACTATAGCGTGCAGCTTTTACTGTGAATCCATCCGTACTTAAAGCTCTCCAGCCGAGCGACCAAAGCACCTTATGTAGATTTGCGAAATAAAATGCTCTTTCGCAAATTATACATGAAGCTAACAAACATGCTAATATAATAAGCCATTTTACAATATTCATAAGGCTTCAGTACGTTCAGTAGAGAATGTAGATAACTAACGGAATTGATTGTAATTTTGTAGAATTGTGCGCGAGGCAGTTCTAAAATCGATTGGCAAACAATAGATGCTCACGGCATCGGCAGTGTGTAGGCGGTACCATCGTGTAGTTCTTGCTTTGCCTATACCTCCATAATGTATTAGTTCATATTATCTTTGGAGTACAACAAGTATTCTGATTATCACGTACGAAATATTGGTTAAGATATGTATATATCTTCACGATAAATCTTTTACCCTTTACAGCAGAGAAGTTGTCGATTCTTTTGTGTACAAACTAAACCAATTTTACTAATTCAGGTACTAATTTGGACTAGACTAAATTACTTCTATCCTTTTCTTATGTTTTTGTTACATATATTTATTTCCTCAGAACTCCAGCCCTTAAACAATTCTACTTCTTTGTTTACACAGGCATTATCTAATGAATGCATACTGTGTCCTATATGACAATAACAGTGAATATAGTCAAGTATTTATCAGGGTTCGTTATTGGGACGCGATATCGCGTGTCGGAGGTCATTTGCGCACGCGCAGTGTATTGAACTTTATTGCGCCTCGTGGTGATACTCTCAATTCACGCACAATCGATGCGTTTATGCAACAGTCCTCCAGAGGGGGTCAATGGGTGCAGTTGCCCCACTCTCCTGAGATACGACCAACTCTTCAAATGATTGAAATTGTCATAGCAACTAGTCTTCTAGACATTACGGGATTCCCTTTTAGTCCCGTTTACGTTCTTTATTCTGACTCATCACTCCCCGAGATTTTCTGGAAGATTAATCAGGTTAAATGAGCTAAGATTGCCCCTCGCTTAACAAAATCAACGGGAAGATCGGCCATTGTGGAGATCCTTGTGGGAGATCTTTGTCCAACAGTGAATGTCTTCCGGTTGATATAATGAAACTAAATCCTGAATCCGTGGCTCTACCTATAATAGATTCATCGAATCAAATAGCTACGATTTCATATGAGTAGCATAAAGTTCGAGTTATATTTAGAAGAACATAAATTAGTATGCAGTTAGACAAAGACAGAACAAACAAGTTATATTAATGATAATTATTTAATTAAACATATATAAATTGCACAAGTCATGTCTTCATATCTGAACACTAACAATAACAAATTAATCTTTATAATTGAACAATTATAATAATTAATTAGTATTAATTAATGTGTGTGGTATAGTGTTATGGCTATCTCTTTGTACTTAGTTATTGCAGATTGTTCAAAAATACACCTAAAGTCTTAGATGATAAGAGCGAGTGTTTGTCTAAATCTGGATATTAATTTCAGGATAATCACAACAGCGGTAGCAGCGATCCATGCTACAGAAACATGAAGATATGCTGGCGAAGATGAAGGCCCGTTTAAGAATGGCGGTTTGCGATGAACTTTTTGTTGGTAGTAACGTTAATTGGCGTAGTGAAAAAAATACTGGCGCAAAAAGCAAGACATATCTTATACATTTTTAACAAAGAGTAAAGCTCCCAATCGATTAACTGAATCAACAATATAGGGAGTATGACCCTAGTAATATAACTGATAATTGAGTGACATACTGTTTGAAGTAGGTCATCGTTATCAGGAGATAATACGTAAACACAAGTCATATGCCACTGTACATAGTGTTTATCAAAAAGTTTACAAAGTCTAGAAGCCTGATTACAATGATGAGGTAAGGGCAAAGTTGTATAGATTGAGAAATAAGCAACCTCTTTCGATCGGTTAACAATGACAGAAAAAAATCGCGGGATTTATAAATCTAACCCAATAGCTTTTCGAATTTAGAACATCACGCACACATTCAAATGAATCCGTAGAGAATCATGGTTTTTGGGGTGAATGCCCATAGACTATTTCAACCCATGGTCCGAAGAAATAATTACTAAAGCCAGCTAATCAGGCATTATGAAGTTTATCAACTCAATTATTAGGCTATACCTGTCCTTGTAATAAATGTTGCATTTTGATATCAAGTTATTGAAATATTTTTCCTTTTTAACTGCACGTAGGCATATAAATATTTCTAAATTAGCATTCCTACTAAAAACTTAGTAGGAATGCTATCGTTGTTTTCCATAAATACAGCAAGATTTTATTTGAAACTATTAAATGTCTTGGTATCAGACAGGTGGTGACAGGACCCTTTATGACTCAATCAATTTATACCTTTCAGTATGCACTAAGCTTTCAGTTACTTGACTCTTGGTCTAATTGAGTTTGTTTTACAAAGTCAAATTCAATTTTTATTATTTTTGCCGCCATATTATCAGTGAGACCAGATTAATAATTTATGGAATGTAGTACTTAGGTCTAAGTTGTTTTTGAAAAGAGTAAGTGTTAGTTCCGGCTCTTCTCACCAAAAGCAACTTTTCGAACCGTGCGTCAGAGTCTAGCTAGACTATTCATAAGTGCTTGAATTTGTCATTTTCAAGTTTTATCATAATGTTTCTATTTCTTTTCTTTTTCTTAATAATATCTCCTTTGTTGCGAATCTACTTCTTTTAACTCTCAGGTAACATCTAGATGGCTTTATTATGTCAGATTTTACATATAGTGCCGTTACTATTTTATAATAGATACCATTATTTGAAACACAATAGAATTGTCTACGTGTGGAAATGGAAAATTATATAATTATTGTATAAAAATTTAAATGATAGACAGAGTATCAATGTGTTTTGAATTAATGTTATTGTTTCAAGTGTAGTGAGATACTTGATATGTAGGTACCTGTATAGTCGTTGGTGTGGTAGGTACCTACATTACATACAATGTTTATTAAGCGGATGATTATGTAACAGATTGTCTATTATAAATTGTTATGTTCCATTACTTAACCAAGTTCAAGAAGATTAAACAGTAATTATAACTCGAATAGCACAATAGGAAAAAATCACGAAAAAAAATATGAAGAAAATTATTCTTGTCATACAGACACGATCGGCTTTTTCAAATTCGGCTGCCTTTACTGTGCTTCACTTTCGGTGTTTGGGGTTGTATCTACCTTTTTTATTTGGTCTGAGATCAGTCTCCGACTTTTTTGACAATCACATGCCTCGAAATCGGATTGACTGATGGTTTAGATCTGGAATCGGGTTCAAAGTTTTTTTTTTTAATTTAAGGGCAGGACAACGTCTACCTGGCCCACTAATAGGTAAGGCTATACATAATAAGACACACCGTATGTCTTTGCCAAACGAATAGATAGTGAATTACTCTTATTATACTACCTACCTACTATTACAAATGTGAAATGTTTCTTTGGATGTCCAGATATTTACTCTTGCATCCAAAGACTACTGAACGGATTTTGAAGAAACTTGACACACAGGTAGATCGTATCCTGGAATAAAACATAGGATACTTTTTATCCGGAAAAGATGAAATTGCGGGGGCAGCTAGATGTCTTATTAACTAAAACCTTAATAAGCAGGCAAAGGATGATGCAGGAAAGACTTTTGTGATACCCGTCGTAGAAGATGGTGCAATGTTTCATATAGAAACCACCGCAAAAATAAATTAAAACACGTTTTGAGTACCTATCATCAAAGCGTAAGAAATTATTTCAATGTTAGTCATTGTGTGCGGCAATAGGTAAATAAACAAATATATTTCGTATGGAGAGTTTTTAGTAACACGAAAGTCAAAACAAAATAAACGTTGTAAACTGTATTTATAAAGTCAAACGTAAACGATTGATATTCAGAAGCACCTCTCGACACTGTTTGTTTTCAAACAATGTATCATCAAGCGTTGTTTAAAAATAAACAAATATATCAATCATGGATGAATATATGCAGCGGCCGGTTCGACGCGGCGCGCAAACGCATCCTGCCGACTGCCGACTTTACGCCCAATCAATATGCTTAGCGGGCACCCGGACACTGCGCGATCGCGTCTACACTTCAATAGGAACGCTATCTAGGAGCCGCCAGCGTATCGAATATAAATTACACAAAATTATAGTAGACGCATAAAATCCGCGGTACGTGCCTCTATCGCGTGTCGCCATTTTGAAATTCGAACGCTTGGTGTGCGTTCTGAAACCCGGTGCGCCGACCCCGTGACCGCGCGCACATATTAATGCGTTGACCGCCCACGGTCACGCATTAACCGTCCGAGTTTATTTACAATCCAATACCTATTATAAATGAAGTACCCGCGAGGTCTTCGCAATTCGGTGGCGTAATACGATGTTGCCAGACTTGCTGTGGATCGAGTCTCGGGCGTCGCAGACGCGTTTATTGTTTTCGATTTACACTTTTTTTGGGCGTTTATGAATTGAAGCGAGGTCGCCGCGCGTCCGTTTTAGGTTTCATTTATTTTATGAGTTCGTACGAGTACTAACATGAAGTCTGTCCTAACTACGGATGGCTTTTACTGGTATTACAATATGGACTGTTACAAACTTAACCGCTAAAACTCCTCTCAACGTGCCTAGGGATTCGATTACTAATCTTAAAATTGGGATTCATATGAGCTCCTTTGAAATGTGTCTCGAAAATTAACTGGCACGAACGACGTAAAAGACTAAAGCTATCTGTTAGCGTGACCTAAAACTGTAGAGACAAGGTTTCAAAACAAGTTTTGGCACAATAAGTATGTACGAATTTTATCACTTAAATATTGAACCTACATTTTTCGAGATAACATGTGATTAGATAGATGTTTAACAACCAATAACAGGTCTATCTTTTAGATACAAGGGTTGTCTGTCATCGATGGAGAAAATGTTTTCTCACGATGATTATGCAGTAACAGAAAGAAAACTAAATCTAGAATCTCGTCACTGAATATAATTTTATTCCTTTCGGTGTTGAGACCCTTGGTCCGTGGGGTTCTGGCGCTCGCCAGCTCTTTAAAGAGCTGGCTACTAGGTTAAGATTTTGTACTGGGGACCGAAGAGCTGGCAGTTTCCTCGCACAACGTATCAGCATTGCGATACAGCGAGGAAACGCTGCCAGCATCTTCGGAACCATGCCGAAGGGGCCTAACTTTTTTAATTTATTTTAGTTATTAGTTTTAGTTTTAAAATGTATTTTTATTATTGCTATTATTACAGTAGGTAAAATATGTATTGTATATATTAATATATTTGTCAGATCTATATAGTTATGTTGCCATGTAGTTAATTTTAAATTCTGTAAAATAAATTTAATTTATACCAATCTAGACTCAGAACGAACTGACATGTTCATTTTCAAGAATTTGCTGGGAGACGACCCCGCGATCTGTGACTTCGGAGTCAGGGTCAAACTTTCATACCAACTGGTCCGTCACTTAATCACGAAATCTCAGAAGGAATAAACATAATATTTGACAGGTAGAGTTCTAATAGGTATTCACTAAGAAATTATTTTTGTTAATTCGACCCAAATGTTGCCTCGGGAACGCAGAAAAAACCACTATTGGAAATAAAAACAACTGCCTCTGTATAGGAGTTCTTTGTTGGAGTTTGTTAGAAATTATTGCAGCGATGGAAATGATATAATATGGAATAGAAATCATTGAAATCAAAGAGCGCTTTCTGTTCAGCTAGGTTATTGATATTTTGGAAATACATATGGCAATTGATTCGATTCAGGTTACACAATGCCAGATTTAAGCAATCCGTCTTGGAGTGTGTTTTTTATTTTGTGATAAGTTTATACAAACTGTTAAAAGCGAAAGAAACCTAACGTGTGAAAAATCCACTATTAAGTAGTCGATAATTTTATTGGATTAAGTATATTTTATTATGAAAACAAAAGCATTGAATTTGACCACAATTTCGCCATGTAAGAAATAATGTTGCCGAAAGAAGCTGAGATTTGGGCGACAATTACAAATTGGATTGCTTGAGCTCATTCTTCTGCGTACATTTCTGAATCCGAAATTAATGATGTGATAGTACCTATAGCTATAGGTATACAAGGCCTTGCTACAAATACGACGGAAGGCATAGCACCAAGGTCAACTTTACAACTGAGTCCGCACTTCGCCATCATTGATTTCACTAGGACGTGACGCAACCGACCGACGACTACGCGCCGTCGCCGCCGCCGCGCCCCGACCGCGTCGCCCACACTGACTGCGACTGCCTCCACCATGTCCAACACACATTACATAACTTTCAACTCCCCTACTGGCTCCATCGGTAGATTTTTAGACGATGATAGCTCAGTGGTAAGTGACGTCGGATACCGCGGCGAAGGTCGTGGGTTGGAATCCTACAATGAGCTTGAGCTTTCGGTGAAGGAAAACATCGTGAGGAAACCATAGCACGGTGGTAGGGTACTTTTTAGTACCCGACTGGCTGGCTACCACCCTCAAGTCGAAAATCTGTCGCCAAGCACCTATCGGTGTGTTCCGACAGTTGCACTTGAGAGCCAGTTCCCATCTAGGCTTTGAGTGCTTACCACCTTCGGCCACATCATCACTTACCATAGTGAGATTGTAGTCAAACACAAGCCTATACAGAATATATAAAAATAAAAAAAACATTATAACTTAAGACACCCACTGATAATGTTACATACTAACATATTTGCGTCAGTCCAGAAACCAACCTAAAATTGGCAAATATTTTCGTCTGAGACCTATTTCACGATCAATACGATAAGGAGCTTTGAATATTGTAATTCGTTCTACTAGCCAGATATTGGAAAATTCACCTACAGACTGCAGAAGACATTTATTCGATAAGCGGAATTGAAGACTCATCCAATCATTTTTCCATAGCATTGGGATTTATCGTTCTTTTCTTATAAAACTGTACCAAGCTGGAGGTTTTCCGCCCCGCGATTGATTAGATATCCGACCAATTTACTACTTTTCGATCTGCCAATTATACGATTCGTCGATGACGGGAATACCTCAGATGCGATAAGCTTACTTGGATTTCGAAAACAGAATCGTGAAGCAGAAATACAGAAAAACAATCCAGAACTCGCGGTAAATTATAAGTCGTAATAATAAAGAACGAAAGATCTCAGATGAGATTTTTTTGGAGACCATAAACAATATTGCTCTTCCGAAATGAGCACATCATTTATAGGGATCACTTGTCTAGCCAATAAAAATATAGGTCGATGTAACTTCAGGATCAGGACAAGCATTTACGATCAAGTTTGATTTATGTTTAGTCAGATGAAGTATTGCACGGTGGTAGGGTACTTTGTTACCTTCATACCTTTACCTTAAAGTTGAAAATCTATCGCCAAGCACCTATCGGTGTGTTCTGACAGTTGCACTTTCGGCAGTTCCCATCTAGGCTTTGTATGCTTGCCACTTTCGGCCAAATCATCACTTACCATGTTGAGATCGTGGTCAAATACAAGCTTATCCAGAATAAAAAAAGAAGTATTTATATTTTACCTATTTAGTTTCAAGCTTCTCCATAGTTTTGGAATCAGTTAGTACGTCATCTACGTAAAGGTACTTACAAGAATCAAGACTATTTCATGAATGTGATTAAAATATTACCTGAAACAAAAAAAAATATTTAATAATTCGAGGATAACCGTTAAAATAATCATTAAATCATTTTCACCTTTAATACAAGAAATTAGGTATGAGTTATCATCATTCATTAGTGAGAATGAAATTCCATGGTAGTTTTGTAAACAATAGATACAATAAACATACCTACTTAATGTACCTAAGCTACCATAGATTCGCTTTTTCACATACGATAAACTGAAACAACAATAGGAGCTACGATAGACAATTTGGCGCTCGGATATAAAACAAAAGACATAACATACTTGCTAGCCGTTTATAAAAATGTATTATAACATTTTTGCAGCCAATTTGTTAAGTCAAAAGTGAATTTTAATGTGAAAAAAATTAGGACGTTAGAGAGCGCGCGCGTTATTGCGTCGCTGCCAAAATAAGCGCGCGGTCCAGTTCTGTCAAATGCGCCACTAAAATAATGGCCGCTTATTTTTGGCGGGAACACACAAATATCATTGGCTTCGTTATGCAGAAATATTGCTGGGGTTAATCCTGACCAGCTCGTATATTTTCACGTTATGATCGCTCTGATTTTGTGAGATTGAGGTGGGAATCTGATCGCACCAATTATTCTTAAGTGTTAATTTTCGGACATAAAACCTAATTAAATTTTATAAGTAGGTAATTACAATCAAGAAATAACTGTTCGACTTTTCGGATAGGTCTCACTAATTTGTCATTTAAAAACATTTTAAGAATATAATTTTAAAAGCACCATTAGTGAATAGAACCAAAAGCCTACAAGTATGGGTCCCAGGAATATATTTAGTTGAAAATGGAACATCAAAGGTTTACGTTTCTACTTTCTATGTAACTAGGGGAGATCGAACAAAGTCGAGTTACTTTCAGAGCTCTATGTACTTACAGTCAAAAGAACTGCCCACGTAATATTCAAGTTAACAACATTTTAAATACTTGTACTGTACTCATAAAACGCTATATAACTAAAACACTATGGTCAAATAATGCGACGTTATTTTTGTGACCATTTAAACAGTATTTAAGGAGATCTCTAATGTCTTTCTAAAAATCGCGTGAACTTATTGGTAGTAAGACGTAGCATATTAATATGCTTTAGGAAGAAGGTAAACATTTGCTACAAGGCAGCGAAGACTTACCAAGAAAGTTTATGCCTTACGCATGAATTGCTAACACAAATGAAACTGGTCTAAGAAATATGTAAAATAATGTAAATTGAAATCAGTGTGAACGCACCCAAGGTATATAAAGGGGTGCGTTCATAATAGCAGCAGCAATTAACGCTACGGATTTGAAGTGTTGCAACTTCAAAACGCAGTAGTTACGAAGCGCAACAAAACGCACTTCAAATTAATGAGTATAGGGAATATGGCGACGTAAGTTTCCCTGGGGTCTTCCGTTTGTAGGTACTTTTGTGGGTAGTTTGTACTCGTACGTATGTAGCCCAAATATAGAGATTATTACCAAAATTCACAAGAACGACTTCTAAAATTTCATCCACATCGACTGAAAGGTTTCCTGTTAGCGCAGGCTTAGTGGATTTATTACTGTTTCTCATTTCCTCGAAATATGGTGTTCATTTTTCCTGCTTTTTGTCAAAGCAACCAAAAAACGCGGTCAGGAACGACCTCCGTAAATAAAAGTTCTTCTCATTTCACAATGGGACTAAAAACAACCATTTTCTTTTTCACGAGAAGATGCTTCAATGCCTTCAACTACCGGTAAGATGTAAAAGATCTAACAGGAAAATATATACGTAAACAAAATTGTTGCGATACAATAAAAAAAAATTGTTAGAATATTAGGTACGGTGTCTCACAGCAGGAGTCTCGCACCTCCCACCAATTCGTCATCTAACTTATTTGAAATTTCACATACAATGCCATTTTCCTTCCAAATAACTTCTGAGGGCGAATATAAACCCGGCGATGTAAATGAAACGGCAGTGTACAGTCGACATTCTTGAGAATATTAGATTTCGTCAGCGAGTTAAGGTCCGAGACGTAAACAAGAATCTAGAGAAAGGAGTTTGCCATCGTTTTTACGATTAATAAAAAACAATAATTTTGCGATTCTATTCAATATGTAACAGAATTCATTAAAATGTCTTTTCTATGTTAATATCACCGTTCAAAGATTTTAATGTATTATTAGTTACAGTTTGATGTCAGAACTCTGACAAACAGGCAGACGGGTCACGAGACTATCGTTATTTATAATTATAGCGGTAGAAATATAATTTTAAACTTTTATTGGATCAAAAATTCAAATGTAAATGGATGAAACGAAGGCACGTAATGGGTGAAACCTGTGCCACTCACTAAACTACCCATGTCAAGGCTTAGTAGTTAAGATGTTGACAGCTTCAGTTTAAAAATACTTGAAACAATACCCCGAGTTCATTGCACTCCAAGGCTCCATGGATTCGAGTCCTGAGACATGCCTGACGCCTGGAGTGTACAAGACATGAATACCACAAAGTCAGATCACAGCGAAAGTTCAAATTAATTAATATATTTCTGTCCAAATTTTTATAATATTGCAGCGTACACTGAACTTTAATTATGTGGAACTCAAAACATTTTACGGTTTTGTCGTCCATAAGAATACATTAATTCCCTTTATAAATTTTATTTGCTGCAATAAAAACAGGTATTTCAAAGAGTTTGATGCCAAAAATCAAATTGTAAGTGTATTTTATATTATAACAATGGCTGGTAATAAAAAAATGTTATAAATTCGAATACTTATTGCTAAGAAATCTGAGCTAACAAAACATATCTTTAAAATTATTCATGTTTGGAAGTTCTTATTGGTCTGATTAGGTAGGTACTTTTTTTTAACAACTGATAAGGTATTCTCAAGAATTTATAAACTGGTAACTTTAGGTTCATCAAGGTGTGAATTAAGTATTGATTTATTTTTTAATTTTCAATGACAGAATGGAATTCTTAAAATGTTATATTATAATATTGTTGTTAATATACCCAATTTACTGAAACACATTTTTTTTTGTCGAAAGGTTAGCGAACTTACTATTATAATAAAATAGCTTTTCGTTGATGGGCTCTTATTTTTCTGACAAATCACGGCTCTCCCCCCAAAAAGTTGAGAAATAAACATTCTTTCAAAAACTGTTAAAATAAATTATTCCTCCATTCAAAGAAGCGAATTCCTACATCGCGTTTTATTTAACGATTGCCTCCAGATATAAAAATATAAAGCAGCTACTTTTTCCATCTCAATTTATGTTCAAGTTAATGGGTGCGACCGTAAAAGAGGTTTTGCTGAGACTATCCCTCTGTGAGGTCGATGTCCTCCTAACAGCTGACGGGAAAAGGAGGTACGCCCCCTTCGTACATTGAACCCTCGTATTATCTACCACTTCTCTATATTAGAGCACCTGGGTCTAGAATTTATGTTCTGCCTTCAATTAAACCTTAGGCATTTTATCTTCATTTCGACATGTACAAGTCTCTGCGACTAAGTAGATTAGGTATAATTTATTTCATACTAGTTCTCCCCCGGGGTTTGACTCACGTTCCCATAGCATCTTATCTTATCCCGGGATAAAAAGTATCCTATCTCTTTTTCCAGGATATAATTTATTTGTGTGCCATATATCATCAAGATCGGTTAAGTGGTTTCGGAGAACATCGTAACACGGGATTTTTTAATTAATTTTATTTGCCTTCCCTCCGGTACAATTGTCTTTTGAAAATGAAGAAAATCAAGTAGCAATTAAAGTTTCCACTACAAGATTTTTCTAGACTATGGGCTTACCAGTTTTGGCCACATCAGTACTTATCTACCACGGTGAGATTATGGTCAAAACACAGGTTTATTTAAAGTATAAATACTGAAATAGGTAAGTTAAGTTCTTTGCGCTCGTATAGGCATGTCGTTATGATATTTTTAAACCAAATTTTCAAGTTATTTACAATCAAGTAAAATTGCTTTCGTCATTTGTTAAAAAATAGAGGTAGGAGTAGAGTGTTCAAGTTCTAACTGTTTCGACAAATACCTACCTCTCTACGGTTGGTTGGTATTTTTGACTAACACGTACACGAGTACGAATTTAGCTCTACATGTTTAGTATGCAGATTAGTATTGTGTATGAGTGTGTATGTCTGTACTTTACGACCTACATTTATTTTGTTGCCTACTAAACGAACTACAATTCAAGGTCATTACCCCCGCCACAACAACAAACGTTTCGACCGCATTATTATATTACAAAGCGAATTTGAAAACATTTAAATAAATAAGAGAAGAAACCTTCTTGCACAAACAACTTGTTCCAATACCGGTTTGTTTTTGTCCCGCTCTCGCGGTCGATGAGTAATAGGAGCGAGCGAGACGGCGCGACAAGGTCACTGGTCAGCCGTTCTCCGTCAGACAGCGGGGCGCGCGGGAGGGGGGCGTGCGCGCGCGCAGACAGCGCAACGACTGGCATGGCGCGGCGCGCGGGCGGTAGACGTGACGTCACGCGCACCAGGTCACGAACCAACTTGCATGGAACTTCTCATGCGTAGGAAAACTGGATGCATACACGATACATAAAAAGCGTAACTCGTTGCTTATTTATAATGCAAACGTCGCGGAAGAGTTGGAGCGACTTCGATTTCTAAGCGCTACAACTGCGGATTTACTATGTAGAATAGATATGTCACATTTAATGATGTCGCTGTTCTTTATACCCAATTTTTATTGATTTGGAATGATACTCTTCCAGTTTTCGATTGGAAAAGCAAATCTAGTAAAACTAGAGGTCATTATTGAACACTAAAAGTTATTTTATGTCAATTTAAATGCAATCATATTAATTTTCTAGCATAGGAAGTGAAAGGCAGAGTCGGTTATTCAACTTTATTGGATATTTATTAGCAAAACCGGGGCAGTTGTACCGACCTACGACTACGAGTAAGTACCTACTCTTTGAAACAATCTTTTATCTTTGATGGCGTTGATAGCTCAGATGAGTCGGATACCGCGGCGAAGGTCTTGGGGTATCCTACAATGAGCTTGAGCTTTCGGTGAAGGAAGTCATCGTTACACAACCACAGTACGGTGGTAGGCTATTTTTTAGTACTCGACTGGCTGGCTAGCAACCCTCCAGTTGAAAATCTGTCGCCAAGTACATGTTGGTGTGCTCCGGTAATTGTACTTGAGAGCCAGTTGCCTTTAAGGCATTGTAATAAGGTGTACAACACATTGGTTATCCCCCTGGTATTGCTTATGTCTACAGGCGATGGTAGTCACTTACCATCAGGAGACCCGCCTGCCTGGTTGTCACTTGTTAGTACAAAAAACAAGTTAGTATTTACAAAAGACTATGCAGGCTATCTTTACAGTTACAGACTCGATTGAATATTCAAACTCGCCTACAGCCAATTCGCAAGATCGAAAGCACCTCCGCTATGACATACAATATTGGTCATTTAACACTGCCCACTTGTTTTCCATTAGTTTATTTACGTATGCATGCGGGGAACAGTTTGTCACAGCGCCAAATTTTATTAATAGCCAGTTGTCAAACTCCTCCTGCCCTCAACGTGTGAATTGCGCAATCATACGAGTTTTTTTTTTGAGTTGTTGAACGCTGCAATGTTGAAGTCCCAATATGTCATATGTACAGCGAAAAGGGAAGATCTTCCACCGGGCTAGGTATCAATGCCCGGGGACTGCAGTCTAACGTTTCTTGTTGAGAACTCGTATATGGAAAGTGCTGAGAAAACTTTGCTAGCGCGATGTAGGAATTCCTGTGTCATATTTCATTACGTCCATGTGTTGTGACGACGCGCTTCTATTACTTTCCGCTGACTCGACTCACATGTAGCGCTGTTACTATAGCCGCTACAAATGGTTTAGAATTCTGTGGTTTCAAAGTTTCCTGTTATTTACAAAAGACTGTATAATGTTACAACTTCATTAGTTATTGCGATCGATCACCCAACAAAACACAAAGCACTCCAGGTCTACTTTGGATAGACTATCGTGAACCATCTAAATACCCTACCCTACATAATACCTACCAACTCAAATACATATGAAGCATGAATGAAATCCAAATACATAGAGATAGAGCCATCAAACTAGCTGAAAAGATTCATGTTGCTGGCGTAAATATTAACCGACAAGATGCAGAGAAAAATCCATAATTAGGGAGATTTTTTCACAGTTTTTAACAGAATTTTACAATGGACGGTGGTGTGAGAGAAGCATGTGAAAAATACCAGCCATGCCCCAGTCTAGTTGACCTAAATAGAGCGTTTCATCTGGTAGGCTGACACGGTAGTCATTTCAGGATACCTCTACAAGTTATAAGAGCATGCCATCCGACTCTATGGTGAGACTCTAACGACTTTCATGAAATTTAGTATGCAGGGGGTTTCGGGGACGATAAATCGATCTAGCTAGGTTAAATTTTTAGAAAAACTACGTTTTATCCGTGTTTTCAGGCAATGAAAAACTGCTGCAATATCATTAGAATACGAAGGTAAATTTCGCCATCATCTACGAGATAACAATAATTCAGGGGGAAATTGAGCGGTCCCGAAACCAGAAGACCCCGGTTGGAGTCCAGATCTGCAGAAGTTAGTCTAATCTAAAAAAAACTTCTATCATTTACTGTATTTCTTCATAACCTCAAGAACAAGAACATAGTCTAGTTTATAAACTAATACTGGGCATTGAACTGAATACAACGCAATACCTATGAAAACAAGGTAAAGTTTTAGGCCAGTAACGCTCATCACTCGCGTCCCGACTGTCCCCCTGCCCCAACTACTTCCATTTGGGGAAATCGAGCCAGTGGGGGACGGCCCGGGAATAATAATTTTAGCTCGACGCGGTGGCATGGAAATGAAAAATGTCATGAGCTGCTCCCGACACACCCTGTATAAATGCTTTCACCTGCCTGCGATGGGATTGCCTGATATGCCGTTTAAAGTAACACGATAAAAAACCTTGTGATTTACTTACAATATGTTGTTGATGGCTTGTTTATCAAACGATAGCGATGTCGTCTATGTATGACAAGTGATGACGTCATGTTTTTGGAATCTTACATTTTTGGTTAATTGCCAAAATGTTCCCTAGATACCGACTGAATACCAATTCTTGAAGATTTAATTACCAGTA
Organism: Ochropacha duplaris; assembly: GCA_951361185.1. Taxonomy (NCBI): domain Eukaryota; kingdom Metazoa; phylum Arthropoda; class Insecta; order Lepidoptera; family Drepanidae; genus Ochropacha; species Ochropacha duplaris. Next base: position 9,833,522 of record OX592704.1, on the reverse strand, counting down.
TTTATCTAGCCATCGATACCGTAGGTTGATCTTAAAGGTGAACCTGGAAAGCCTTTATGGTAGGTACTTCTGATTCGATAGTAAGTTTGTTAGTAATTTCAAGAATAAAAAATGTCTTAATGATTTCAGCCTACGGACAAGATTTTCAAACACTCGTCCGTTAGACAAAATTTATAAAACAAATGTTAAAAGTAGGTAAGGTAATTAACGTTTAATTTAGACCCGAAAAAGTTTCAAGAAATTAGTACAACAACTTCAAAGATTTTAATTTATTTTCTTTTACATCACACGAATGACAATAAATATTGTATCACACGTAATTTAAACTTCTGTACTTACTATTATGTACCCTATAAGATTTATTATTTCTGATTCCATCATATTACAGGTGTAAGAAAGGACTTGTCATATCTACGGTACAAGCAGATACAAACTCTTCTAAAATTTCACATCACAGCCATCACTATCTTTTCCACTTTAATTCTCGTCAAAGCAAAGCATAAATACTGTTTCTTCGGTAATGGCAGAGGAAGAGGTTTCATTCGATGTTTGACGTAATATATCTGTTTGTTTCAGAGTTTTCAGATCAGTCATAGGAATTTGTAATTTCTTTATGTAAGGTTTACTTTGTGTGAAATTAAATGTTTCTTCATCCAAATAGGCATTCAAACAGGAACTTATGAATTGTGAGACTCTAATGCACGTCAGGCAAATTCGGTGGTGTAGTGATGAATATATTATGATTAGCTATCAACTTTAAAATCATGAATTTTAGTCTATCGGTCATTAGATCAGTTTATAAATTGATTGTAGACAAACGCAGTGTTTTTTTTTAGGGAGGACAGAAAGGTGGAGGTCTGAGGAACCATAGACACCCTTACGCGGACTATTCGGTGAGACGTTGGACGTCGCGACGGGCCTCTCCGGCGAGGTCGGTAATGCGGGCGGTGTTGTTGTTGTTTCTTGAGGGCTGCGCGAGCCTCCATATCCTGAATCTGACCTAGTGTTATTGGGTCATCCGGCTCGCTGAGGTCGAGTTTAGGCCTACGGATTTTTGAAATTTCTGAAGGAGTATATGATGCTGTATTTACTATAAACAGTGGTTAACTTTTTGTGACTCAACGAAATATCTCTTCATTTAGAGGATTTTAGGCATTCAGCTTCAGAGTTTTAGAGGTTCATTTTGCCTGACTAATTACAGCAGCAGTGAATAAGTAAAGTTTTGTTAAGTCTGGCTATCACTCATCGTGTAAAAATACAGCATTGTAAACAAAACATCCTAACTGTGGGATAGAAAAGAAAACAACACATTAGCTGGCATTACTGAATGAACACGATTTTTTCGGTTATTATTTCACATCCCATTGCCATTAGTAAAGGCCGTTTGCTATTTATGCTGAATCAAAAATATTTTCTAAAATGGGTAGTTTAGTTAAATTTCATTGATGGCTCTCCAATTTATTTCCATAGATTGGAATTCCCCCACATAAACAATTCATCTTCCTGTTCTAATAAATCTTCGGCAGTTAGAAAAGTATAATTTTAAACTATCAATTATTAGGAACATACGTTAGGTGAGCCGATTTTGTTAATTTAACTCAATGAAGGCTGACTCGACTTCTACTGCGCCCACGCACATAAAGGCGTGAAACATTTTTAGCACTTATTTCAATTGTTTGCCTAACTTCTTCAGATGCATTCCAAAATGAGACATAGCAAATAGTTAGCAATAATGCTGAGGTCTCAATGTAACACTTACTGAATCCCGATTTAGATTGATTTAGATCTTAGAATTGATTATGGGGGAAATACCAATCAATAGGCTGGTCTGTTTGAGTTTGTTGTTTACTAAGTCAGTCATAATTAAATTCTATAGATTACTATTTTTGCCGCCATAACACGCAAATATTGTCAATGAGACTGGATAAATAATTATTGAATGTAATAGGTAAGTTGTTTTTGAAAAGAGTAATTGCTGAGTTTATTGCCGGATCTTCTCAGCAAAAGCAACCTTCCGAACCGAGCATTTAGAGTCTGACTATACATAAGTGCCTGTGAAGGCCTATTTGGATGAATAAATATTTCATTTCCCTCAATCATGTTTCCAAATCTCACATCTCGCCCTTCTTCAATGGTTTAAACATACCCCCATACTCAAAGCTATAATGATTGCCATTTGATCGATAGGATCGATCACATTTTATTAAATTCATTCCAATGCTGTGTTAGCCGCAGTCTTAATTTACCATGATCGTGTACCGATCGACTACCTCATTGTGAACGACTACCGTCGCCTATAGACATAATACCAGGGGGATTGTCAATGTTGTTTACCTTATTACATGCACACATTCGTGGGCTACCTAAATCCTAAATAGCAAGCAGACGATGATAGCTCAGTGGTAGTGACATCGGATACCGGGACGAAGGTCTTGGGTTCGAATCCTACAATGAGCTTGAGCTTTCGGTGAAGGAAAACATCGTGAGGAAACCATAGCTTGGTGGTAGGGTACTTCGTAGTACCCGACTGGTTACCACCCTCAAGTTGAAAATCTGTCGCCAAGCACGTATCGGTGTATTCCGACAGCTGCACCTGAGAGCCAGTTCCCATCTAGGCTTTGTGTGCTTACCACCTTCGGCCACATCATCACTTACCATGGTGAGATTGTGCTCAAACACAAGCTTATCGTGTATAAAAAAAAAGACCTCTATAAGGTTCTGGAAAGGCAACATCGGCCCTGGTAGCTTTAGATAAACCAACTACACATAATTTGTACAAGTTTTATCAAAACATGTTTTTTTCTGCTATACCTACATAAACTGCACGGATAATAAAGTTTAATCTTTTGGTAACCAACAACGTTAATTAATAGGGTTTTAGAACATGAAGTAATTAATTTAAAAAATCCATGAATATAGTTTATGCGGAAATAAATCTACAATGATGGTTTACAAAAGAGGAAGATATCATGATTAAAGACTGATAAACAAATAGCTGGGAAGTCTGTAGATACTACCAGGAGTTTTTAAGACGAGCAGAATTTGAGTTGTTTTATGATCAAAAGATCATATGAACCAAATAAAAAATGAAGCAATATTGACTACTTACTAGAGCACAATTTGCAGTAGAGTAAAAAAAAATTGAGAAGTCGTATTTTAATGCTTGTGATAGAGCCAGACGGCCCAGAAATAGCCGTGCCACAAACAAAAATTTTACTCTTTCTCAAAACGTTATCTCCCTCCACATTAACGGCTTGTTTAAGACTTCTTACTTTTAGAAAAATATTCTTTATATCAATAGAAGCGGTTATACTTGTCTCGTTGACTCGTAGAACTAAATAATTCACACGATAGTGCAAAATTATGTTTGCTTGTTTGCCTTATGTGTCGCTTGCTAGCTACTAATAACGTGAGGAACTCTAACGTGCTCTTTGACGAGGTGATAATACATTACCGGTGTTCTGCTTGACGCTAATGTAGCGCCACGTTGTTGTGGTGCAATGAACTGTGCTCGTACGACATTTGTGGATTAGCAATTTGAATTTGGAATGTGTACGATATTTTCAGACGCCGAGCTGTATTGGCTGTGTGAGGTAACATTTGCACATATTGGTAAAAGCGAGTTTTTAATAGAAAGAAAGGTATGTACAGTAGAATCCGGTTATAACGACGCTCAAGGGACCGGTGAATTACGTCGTACTATCCGGACGTCGTACTACAGAAGTTATTTTTAATAACACATGCCTATTTTTTCGTCACTAAAAGCGGTCGGTCGTTATAAGCGACGTCATGTTAAACGGATTCTATTGTATTTATTTTGTTTTTATTTAAATTTTAGTGGATTAATCTATATTAATTAATAATATATATTATAAGTATAAAAATTAATCCCTATTTCCCTTGGTCACGGCCCTCACGGCATCACGCGTGAACGGCTGGACAAATTTCACTAATTTATTTTTTTGTTGTGTTTGTTATTGAAAGGAGAAGGTTCTTTGCGCGGAACATTAGAAAATTTAAGAAAACTTAACGACAGTATTAAATTTTCTAACCTTAATAATAAACATGGCGTTTGACATAACTGCCAGTTGTGTGACAGTTGGCGCAATTGACGGAATACGCGGCGAAAATATTGTTTAAAACTGATGGTTCCAAGTTTCTTTTTATTTTAATTTCATGGCAGGACAACGTCTGCCGGGCCCACTAGTTAAAAATATAATTAATCTGTAATTTATTTAGCACATAAAACACGGTAGATGTTAAATAGCTGCCTCTAAAATTGTAGATATATTCGCTCGCCACAATAAAATTAAACATATTTTTTGTGTAAAACTTCTCGAATCTGAATGACAGCATTAATTATAAATGCCAGTCATCGCAGTCATAATGCCAGCGAAATCGCTTATTTTTTCTGTGAATACTAAGCGCTCTGGGCCTGCCTGTCGCCCGTGTACGTCTATAAACAACCATATCGTCTACAAATCCACATGACCAACCACCGCGCACCGACCGGCTGTTGCTAGGTGCTCAACCCGGTTAACTCGAATAGAGCCTCGCTACAATCATTCGCATCACGACATTTTACACTTTAAATTCCGCCGAGTTATACGCTACACATTCTACCCGACCGAATTAGATAGGTGTACCACGGTACTGTAGCAGAAAATTGCGAGGATTTTTCAAACGGGCGGTTAATACAAAGTAAATGTAGCACGTTCATACATTTCGCATACAATTTGCATGCTCTCAAGTGTACGGTGAGCATACTAAGCCGCATTTTTTTATTTTTGGTTTTATCTGCTCGGTTGACCTCGGGTTTGTGGGAACCGTAGTACACATTGTGGTAACGTATGACATGTTTACTTGTTACAAAACATGGCAGTGATTTCGTAACGTGATGGTATCTCAGCTTGTCCCACTAGCCTAGCAACCCGCAGTTTAGTTACTCCATCCATACTGTATGGGTGATAAAAGTTGCGTTGAATGTAATATGAGTCATTTAGCCATAGTTATTATGACGTAATTTCAATAGCTCAATGACTTTGAGAATGCACGCGGTAGCGATTTGGCAAGAAACAAAATGAATTTCTGTTCTTCGTTCGAGCGAAGCAAATTCGAATATTTCGGCGAATCATTTCAGGTTTTACCGATAGTTACTTTTAAATTAATCATGACGAACTTTTGTTCTCACAAAAGAAAAAGAGGGTGTTGACTTATCAATTCCTCTACGAATCTCTCATCTCTCTAGTATTTGCTACACAAACGATCCAGTCGGCTCGAAGGACCATATTGGGATTTATTAATGATAATTTCCAATTATCAGGACAGTAAAAACATGTCATATAATCCTTGTAAATTAAATCAGTTTTTTCAGTAATGTTGGTAATATTTACATAGAATTTCATATTTTAATTTCGAAGTTCCTACTGATCAATTATACCGTAATTTCAACTTCTCTAGAAACTACAATTTTGTATAAATCCTGCTATTCTTCTTTACTAAACTAAATCTGTTTATATATACTTCTATATAGTTACCGACTGACTCTACATATTTACCTCTCCACCCATTTACTGTGCCCCATAGCACTCACAGCCCTACCTAGAAGGGCTTGCACAATATACATATAAGGTTTCTATTCTAACTAGTATGCACAACCATGATTTTATGTAAGTACAACCTATAAAAAATAGCAAAATGATGTATGCAACTATAACAACAGTTGCATACATCATTTTGCTATTACTGCTACAAAGTGGTTAAATTAATATGGCTATAATACTCCCCTAACAAACTTTTATATAGTCCTCCAAAAACTAGACAGCAAAAAGACACTTGATGACCACTCTACAAGTAATTCCACTATAAATTTCGGAGACTACAGAGGGTTCTTGAATTTAGGATGCTTTGAACGAGCACTCAAGAGCACTCTCCTCTAGCCCGAGGCACTAAGATCGTCAATTTTTAGTGGGACGTTGGAAGGGATAGGTCGATTACTCACACGCGCGTATTTTAGGGCAGGGACGAAGAAAACTTGTAGGATGTGGGCGAGAATTCACTGACAAACAAAGATCCGCTCGAACAATTGGGCGTTTTGGGCCGCAACCTCCACAACTCCTACTTTGGATGATCGCAATTTATTCGGCTAATAGCATTAATAACCCTCGGAAAAACGCCTCTTAACAATTTCAATGGAATTTCAACTCAAACCTTAGTCGATTCATCAACAATGTTATGCCTTAGATCTAAATATGCTTAATCATTACTTAACAGTTTAAATACAACAGAAATAAATAATATCATTCAATTAAATTGCAAGCACATAGCTGTTATTGGCTAGGCTAGCAGGCGCGGCTGTGACATTAAAATCTCCGTTCACTTGGCCTGGCATTTGTGCTAGTCTACACTACAGCATATTGCCTTCAAAACTGGATTCAGATCCTACATATAAATCTATGTAGTTTACAGAACTAACTTCCTATCTTTGAGAAGGTAATTTCAAACATTTTACTTTAAAATTAATAGTGTTATGGTAGCATGAAAATTCAGAATCGGAATTGATCCCGATCCTGATTAATTTCAGATCAATCTGTAAACAAATCTTAATAGAAACTTCCACACCGGCAGTGACTATCTTCTAAGCTTTGTGGGTACCACTACCTTCAGCCTTTTCAGGTCAGATTATGGCCAATGAAAAGACGAACTTCAAACGGCAATGACTACGAAATGTTTGCTGAATACTAGGAACAAAAAATATAAAAAAATACTAGAACTAAAACGATGACAAGGAAAATTATTTTTTCTCACTTAGGAACAATTGCCAATCTTGTTTCTGAATCATTATTAGTTCGGGTTTTAAATTAGCTTTAGGAATATTGTCGCACTAACATGGAGTTTTGCCAAATTCACTCCGAAAATTTGCGGGATAATGATACCCATATGATGGATACATACAAGTAATATTCTGAGTGGATTTGTTTCCAAGTGTCATCTTTTGATAAACAACCTTTCACCAACTCTTATGAGACTATCGAACTAAGTTCAAGTTTCTAAAGAAATATGGCTTCACTTACCGCTGGAGACAATACCTTTTCCAAGGATGAATTAATGGATGAAATGGCTAGTAAAAAAGCCGCAAAAAGCGTTGCAGCGCAGTTGTAAATAATACTTAATGATATACTGGAGATAATGCACTCGAATGCGCCTTTTACGAGCGTTGGATGTCACGCACGCCTAATTACAGGTTGCGCATGAGTTGAATGCTGAAGTTTTGTGTTATACGAGACAGCTATTGTTCAGTTTCTCTACTTAACAGTATCAAATTCTAGGGGATGCTTGTTTCAATTACTGTTGGGTTATTATTTCATTCTAATTTTGACCAATAACTACAACCACGATTTTTAATCTGAATTTGTTTACCTTTGTATATTGTTAAAGTATGACTCCAAATTCAGCATGCCTCTTGGTAAAGGTCTCTTGTGTAGTATAGCGTTTAGTTATTTCTGTTGATACCTAACGACTACCCTAGTCAGAGTCCACTATGAGTTTTAAAACATCTACAAGTAATTTATAGTTAACAGATATTTGCGATTTGCCATTAGTAGAGAATATTTTATTCGAGTTTTATTTACCGGAACAACTAGCAGGAACTATGTATACATGAATTTATCTGTATGTTCTATTGTTGTTTTTCCGGGATTCCCCAATTAATATAGTTTATGACAGTTTGTTTTTGTTTTTATTTTCACGATAACGTGATAATTAACCTATTTTACTAGGATAATTATTATTTGTGGTTTATATTATAATACAGTTGCAGAAGGTAATACTTTATCATACATGAGTAATGAGGGACAGGAAAGAACAGTTTTATAATCCAAGGATATATTTTTATTTTATAACTAGCTGTCCCCCGCGGTTTCACCCGTGTTCCCGCGGGATCTAGCGGTATGAAATATACCTACTTTACAACTTATTCTCAGACCTCCCGAATATACACAAAAAAATCATAAGAATCGGTCAAGCCGTTTCGAAAGAGTTCGGTAACTAAAACACGAGAAATTTATATACATACTAGTTTTCCGCCAGCGGTTTCACCCGCGTTCCTGAGGGATCTTATATTTTCCCGGGATAAAAAGTATCCTATATGCTATTCCAGTATATGATCTACCTGTGTAACAAGTTTCATTAAAATCCATACAGTAGTTTTTGCGTGAAAGAGTAACAAACATCTTCACTTCTTCACACACATCCAAACATACTTTCGCATTTATAATATTAGTAGGAAGTAGGATGTATTAGAGACTAGATATCATTCATTTAATCATCTATTTTTTATAGTTTCTATATCTACGTGTGCGTATGTTATTTGAGCTGTAAGCTGACAGCTCATCAAAATTGACATGAGCTTCAAGTTGAAGCAAATTTCTACACGACGAATCATGGATCTAGTAGTAACTACTAATCGATCAGCTTCCTAGGATTGCCCAGCAACATATAATTTATGAAGATATGAATACCGTCATTAACGCTACGGTCGCAAATTACGCTGCGATAGATTCTAACATCGCTTGAGAGAACTTAACTGTTTATAAACTGATGGTAGGTAACTTGGCCGCCGGCTGCTGGCACCCGGATGCTGAAGCGTTTCAGATAAGCATTTTAATGGCTAGTTGAGTTGTTTTTTTTTATTCTATAGGCTTGTGTTTGACCATAATCTCACCATGGTGAGTGATGATGTGGCCGAAGATGGTAAGCACACAAAGCCTAGATGGGAACTGGCTCTCAAGTGCAGCTGTCGGAACACACCGATAGGTGTTTGGCGACAGATTTTCAACTTGAGGGTGGTAGCCAGCCAGTCGGGTAGGTACTACAAAGTACCCTACCACCGTGCTATGGTTTCCTCACGATGTTTTCCTTCACCGAAAGCTCAAGCTCATTGTAGGATTCGAACCCACGACCTTCGCCGCGGTATCCGACGTCACTTACCACTGAGCTATAATCGCCTTAGACTATCATGACCACTGAGCTATCATGCTAAATATTAAATGTTTCTTACTATTTCTAATTCTGCAATAATTTGACTTATCGGTTGGCGTGGTTGGTTGAGACACTACCTATCACACCGCAGGTCGTGGGTTCGAGTCCCATCCAGGACAGACATTTGTGAACATGAAAATGTCTGTTTGTCTTGAGTCTGGGTGTAATTATCTATTTAAGTATGTACTTACAACAAAAAAAAGTTGTATATTATGTAGTATATCAGTCATCTGGTTTCCATATTACAAGCTCTGCTTAGTTTGGGACGCCGTGTGTGAACAAATGACCGAGGATATATATTTTTTAAATAAGTGTTCAACAAAAAGAGCAACAAAGCTAAATTTCCACGCTTGTTGTAAAATTACCTGTTCACTCTATATCAAATCATTTTGGGAAAGCCAAAATTGGGCTCTACTTAATCCGAATTACGTCATCGACTTATGAACAGGGAGCTATTTAACGAATTACTTAATTAAATTACAACCATGTTTCCATCTACTTTGTGACGTCAGGGATTTTACATTGCATCAGACGTCTGTCTGTTCCATTAGGGCTTTTAGCCTTTTTGGGTACAACGTTAAATTTACATTAACAAGATAAGCAATGTCAAAATATCAAGGAAGTTTGTGATGGGTATTACTTACTATATATAAGTAATCTCTTATAATAAGGTAGTCCATTAAGTTGGACTCGTTTGTCGTGGTATGGACATGTTATGAGAAGAATGATAGTCATGTAACCAAAAGAGTTATGAATATGACAGTGGATGGATGGAGTAGTAGATGTAGACCGAGATGGATAGATTGTGTGAGAGATGATATGGGTAAGAAAGGAGACTGATAGAAGGGCTGAATGGAAGAAAAGTGCATATTACACCGACTCCAAATAATTGGGAACAGGGCAAGCAGATGATGATGATGTAAGAGCATTGAAAAATAATCTTGAAATTATTTTTCTCGTTTACTTTATAGTTTTTTATATGGTATTATTTCATTTACTATGACGACGTCCTGTTTGTAAATAGTAATTATTTAATGAAAGGTTTAATCCAGTTTACGGCCTCTATCTAGATGTAAAACCTATACGTGGTCTCCTTCCTAGAGATAAGGGCTTCAAGTTTAAAAAGGGTTATTTGTTTGTATTATTTACTGTGTGAATAAATAAATGCTTTACAACAACTTTAGTATTCGTGAGTCATATGTCCTTGCATATTGCAATTAATTCTCTAACATAACTTTATGTTATTGTAATTGTTGGTATTATAGGTACCTACAATGTGTTACAATACATTTTTCACTCCTCTTGCTCAAAAAGACCGTCATTGTGGCGTACCAGAGCGAAGAAAAAATAGCAATTCTTCCTCTAGGGGAAAAAGTTTTTTATTTTTATTTTTGTGTGTCAAATGACAATGAGCCTACAAAAACGAAAAAGTCTTTAGTCATAAGTAGAATAATCATGAATAAAGACTCGACTTATTACTGTTTCATAAAAAAAGAACTTCATTTTAATTTTGAAAATGGAACTAAAATCGGCGATCTCTGGTAGAATGCATGCAATGTGTTGCGGCTACAGAAGAAACAAAAAAAAGACATTATAAACTACATATTTCATATTGTATTGGGTTGTTTTATTTTCTCGCAATCGTAGTGAAAAGTATAGTGTAACACACGGCGCTAAAACCCATTAAAACTCGGTTTCTATTAAACTACCTCGTTTATAATGGGTCATTTTAGCTCCTTGTATAACAATCTACTATTGATGTGTTAGGTACAGGCAAAGGGTTTTAGCCCATACAGCCTCTAACTCAAAACTCATTCATTGACCAATGAGCACGCGCGGTTGTAGAGTTGGCTGTCATATGGTACCAACCAAATCCATTTTCCGGTTGATACATGTATGGTATTACCATGGTGAGATGTCAGATGTTACACATCATATGCAACTACTGTAAGGGACTTTTTGGCGGGAACTTGCGAAGTGACGTTGTGTTTTCGTTTTATTTTCATTAAATTCGTGTATTTTGAGTTTTATTGAATAATTTCGGTGGTGTTTTGTCCAATAAAGATCAATGTAAGTGCACAAGTGAAGTGAAATGAAATGAAAGCGTGTATCGTGACTTTCCAGGTTGTCCCAAAAAGTCCATGAAATGTTTTAGTGGAATAGCCGCCAATTTCACTAAAATTAGACCGGACTTGTACGGACGAGGACTAGACTTTACAGTGAAAGTGACAATAAAACGTGACTAAACATAAAAGATGAATATTTAAAATAAAGAAATGGCTTAAAGGTCACGCTACCAGGCCAAAAATCTTCTTAACCTGTCAGTTCTTTCTTGTCCCGATCGGGATTTCAGAGGCCGCACCACTTGATTCTCAAATGGCCATATCGGGATATTTGACGTTTAAAATCCCCGCTTTGAAAAACACCTATTATCTTTGTGTAGCTACCAATTTCTAAAATTATACGGTTATGTGTGCAGCGGGCGTAAAATTCTCCATTCAATGGTATATAATACGTCTGTGGACGGTGCTTTGGAAATTTTTAGTAGTGTCTACGTAAAATTACAAAATCATTCAAATTCATTCTGACTTTCGTTCAGTGACGTCCGGACGTGCGCGGAACAATTATTTAGTGTTTGTGCTCAACTTTTAGTTTCGTTCATTCAAGGTAAGTTGTTATTGAAGAATACTAAGTTATATATGTAATACAGTAATTATATATGGGTATTTTGCATTTTATGTATGTAAATTTACGTGAAATCAAAACTGGAGATAGCGTCTGGTAGTCATTTTGAAAAAGTTTTGATCTTGTTTTCCACTATAAAGTAAGAATTACTCAGTAAACTAAATCATTTTGGTTCCTAAATTTTATAGTCTCGGTATCCTATGCCAAATAATTGTGCAATAATAGATAACCTTTCCGTAATTTCTAAATTCGTGAGGTACAATTTTTTTGACATTTGCAAAATGCGCGCGAAAGACAATTTTGATCAATTTTGTAACTTTGCTGGGGCTGTAGTCGATAAACGTTATCGATAATGTCAATACATTTATATTTCGTATAAAAATAATAAGATATTATTTTATGATTGTATGTAGATACGAAAATAGATAATTTACGGATATGTAAACATATAAAAAATATGAGCGTTATCGATATTTTATTTTAATATAAAAATTATGAGATATTTTATGGTTTTTTATATGTTCACTAGAAAAATTGATTATTTTATTTTTATTATTTATATATATATATACAGTTTTTTTTTTCATTTTAGATGTGGAATCCCAGTCACTCGCAGGTCGATTCACGATTTCATTGCGGATTTGATGGACGACGAGGAGTCAGGGAGCGAAAGTGACTGGGATGATGCCCAAGAAGACTTGGACCAGGAAGCAGTAAACTTCACTTTTTTTTAATTTGTTATATTGTAATTTTTATTTTTATTTTAATTGCTATTTTAATTTCTGTTTAGATCGACGTTGAAGATTACTACTACCCAGAGTGGGTAGCAGAAGAGGAGGAGGTTGTGGAGGTAGTTATGGACAACTGGTTCAACTCGCCGACCTTAGCCAGATATTTAAAACGTAACAATACCGATTGCGTTGGTACGTTACGTAAAAATCGTTTGGATGTACCCCCCATTATCCAGCTTGCCAAAGTCCCGGAAGGTACGTTTTTGGCACGGCATTCCGGGGACGTGGCTGTTATGGTTTATCAGGACAGAAAAACTGTGTATACGATATCCACCCACCATAACACTGGGGTTACCCACTTGGAGGCTAAGCCCGGTAAGCCAGCGCATTATAAGCCGACAGTTGTTGCCGATTATAATGCCAACATGGGGGGGGTTGATCGAAAAGATCAAATGTTGGAGCCATATCTTCTTGAGCGAAAGAGATGTAGTAAATAATACTAGAAAATGTTCAAGAGATTCTTGAACATTTCTATTTTTAATAGTCATATCATGCATGAGAAATCGAATGAACGAGCTGATCAGACCAAACAGTTGGCATACCGCTTGGATTTGGTTAAACAAATTATGGAACACCATTTAACCCAAGTGCCGCAGCCTAGAAGCCATACACATACGGTAAGGCAGTCAGTTCTGCCTCCTAGGCGCTTGGTCGGCAAGCATTTTATACAGCGGGTGGCGGAGGTGGATAGCTATATACCGGGTCTTCCGAGGACTTTGTCGACTCGACAGATTTGCTTATGGTGTGCGTTTAAAAACGTCCTGACGTCCATGGGTGGCAGTCCTAGAAAAGGCATATGTTCAGCAGGCTATATAATTAGATTCCTATTGGTTTTCTGAGACAGAAAAAATGTAAATATACTTTATTTTGAGTGCTTACAATATTTAAATGTAAACAAAACAATAAACTCTAAAATATGCGTTATAATTGTTGATGTAATTTGCGAGATTCTTACTTACTAATTGTTCAGTTCATACAAAAGTGAATATGTGTATTTTGATTGTGACTTTATTTTTTCATTTGATGATTGTTACCTTGAACCACATATTGTGTGTGAATATTACCACATTTATAAATAAAATTTTACTATGATATATAGGAATTATTATTTTCTCTCCATGTCCCAACCTAATAATATATGAATTACTAGCTTTTGCCCGCGACCCCCCTTTTCACCCCCTTAAAGGGTGATTTCTGGGATAAAAACCATTCTATGTTTTTTCCCGGGACTCAAACTATCCCTATACCAAATTTCATCTAAATCGGTTCGGCGGTTTACGCGTGAAGAGGTAACACAGACAGACACACTTTCGCATTTATAGTATAGTATGGATAATAAATAATATAATATATGAAAAAATAACACATTCAACATGAAAAAGAATGCGTGAGGCACAAGCTAGTTCGAAGGCAATATGGTAATAAAGTCAATTGCAAACATTTATTATGTTCGAAGTAAGAAAAAAAAACTATCGATAAATTTAATATATGAAAAGATAAAAGAATCCGTGGGGCACAAGCTAGTTCGAAGACAATATGATGTATTTATGGTAATAAAGTCAATTGCATACTTTTATAATGTTCGGAGGCAGAAAAAAAAACTATCGATAATTCCCCTAGTTGCGCCCATTACTAGTGCTATGCTTCAAATGTATGGAATTATCACCCAAATATAATTACCTTTTTTTTGTTATTTTTATACGAATAGTGCTTATTGGTTCTATACATTATATTATTGGGAATATCTAGAAGCTATTTACGCAAATAATTATACATAAGAGGCATAACGTTCGATGTGATGAGAACTCAAAGTCAGTAGTCCATTATGGTCGCCGAATCGTACTAATTTGTTTTTTTCTACATGTTACTGAATGAAACACAACCATTTTTGTAATAAATCTAAAATATCAATGTTTAAACTGTCTAATAACATAATGGTTTCATACAAAAACTGTAATTTTGTGGTAAAATTACGTACAACAAGTAGATTTTTTTTATCGACGTCTAACTATTGATGCCTCATTTTCAAATTGAATTTCTTAGTATTTTAGTATGGGATAAAATAAAACCAAGAATACATTTTCAATCATTATTTATTCCATTACTATAAACAATTCGTTTTAGGTCGAAATAGCAAGGTATTTAGCAATACATATTCAATATACATGAGAAGGATACATTCTAAGCGAACAACGCTTTTTCCAATAAGATTGTGGTCCAGTCTTATTAGAATATTACAATTAGTAGTATTTTTTCAATTGGAAATTTATCTGATATTCTAATAGTAGTTTGTTTTTTTTGAATGGATGAGTAGTTTGCGAGATATAAGCGGAAATACAAAAGACGGCGCGCGTCTTCGCTTGACTCCGCGAATGCGCGCCATTTCGCGCGAGTCAAGGGCACATTTGACAGGTTGCTTCCGCGAGCTAACAGGTTAAAAAAAAAAAAAAAACTACTGTAAGGACCGCTCGTATTTTCTCTTCTTGGTCTATGTTTACCATCATCTCTACTTGTGTACTATGTTGCAGAATTATAAAACGACAACAACATAATAAATAACAATCCATCGACCAATGAGAACTCTTTGGTTTAAAATTGCGTTGTCTAATTGCTTAGATAATAACAAACGTAATTAGGTAGGTTATATTTTCTTATCTGACAGCTGATAAAGTTGTTTTTGCGCCTTGCAAAGATAATATAGTACTTGCAGACATAACACTGGGCATGTGTGATAAAAAGTCTGTCTATACGATTACATACGAAAATTGTTATTGATTTTTATCCTAACATAAACTCCATTATTAAGTTTAGGACCTGATGAGACTCTTATGATATTTACAATTGCCTCTACTATTGGTTCTGAATTCACTTAAAATTGAGAAGACTACGGCAAGAAACTCAGCAAGCCCATTTCTTTTCTACAGTGGATCTTTCCGACCATTGGTTCTATCTTGGCATTCGAAAATACATATTTTAAGTATTTCATAAAGATTTAATGCCTATTTCCTTTATGACAATGAGAAGGAAAAGTCTGTCATTGATAAAATCTGATTCAATGGCACGCATTGTTTAGAACTTCGTACCTATTCACAGTTTCCGCATAATATGCGGTTTGTTTTCAGTATTTTAATCATCATGTTATTGTAACAGCCAATTGCGCTTTAAGAGTTATTTATCCAAGAGATACATTGTCTTCTCTACACTTTTTTTTATCATGTTCTTACACAGCAAATTCTATGAATTCTGGTCATAAACATCTGCGTCGTTGGATATTGTTTATGAGTCTGACTCTAAAGGGTTTTGAAGGGGAAAGGGGAAAATTTGGAAGGGTGCTGAAAAGGTTATTCTTATAATCTAAGCCATAAGTCTTTTAAAATAAATACCATATTGTTTATGAGATTTAAGAAATATGGCCACAACAAGAGTTACGCTATTGATTATGCCACCAATCACTGACATTTTATTAGGGTTCCGTACCCAAAGGGTAAAAACGGGACCCTATTACTAAGACTTCGCTGTCTGTCTGTCCGTCCGTCTGTCTGTCACCAGGCTGTATCTCAAGAACCGCGATAGCTAGACAGTTGAAATTTTCACAAATTATGTATTTCTGTTGCCGCTATAACAACAAATCCTAAAAACAGAATAAAATGAATATTTAAGGGGGGCTCCCATACAACAAACGTGATTTTTTTGCCGTTTTTACGCAACCCTTCGTGCGCGATTCTAACTCGCACTTGGTCGGTTTTTTTATTTAAAATCCGATTCAGTAATGAAGTATCATCGATCGTTTTCTTTTCTGTTGCATAATCTAGTAGGTATATTTCATTGCACATGTAAATTATGAACGTGCCCGATCAAGAGTAGCTTTTCCTTTGATAACAAGCTATATTTACACTTTGATACACGCAGTTCAACTATGTATATTCATCAACAATTTAACATTTATTGACTAATGTTTTTATGTGATAGTTGTTTAATAAAACGCGTATTTTCATGTATTATTATTGACATATCAAAAGTTGTACTTTCATAGCGTAGATTCCTATTTGGTCAGCTTTTATTCGATGAGAAGATTTTTGCAAAATGGCCATCCAGTCTTCAGTGAATCTTCTTCTAATAAGAATCTGAGTAGATATAATATAATAATGGCTAGAGAATATTTCTACAATATTAACCAAATACACGTATAGCAGCCTATATCTACTTACTTCTTCTTAAAGAATAAAAAGCAAAAAGTAAAGTATGTACCTACTGAAAATAATTTGTAATCGAGCCACAAGCGAAGATAATGATAATATCAATGTTTTTTGATTCTAAAGCTTGAAATAACTTTATTCATAATATGGCGCTACATTCGATTCAATATACCTACTAAATCATACCTAAAAGCTGTGACATTACTCTACTAATAAAATATGTTTGATCTCAGTTAAGTTATTATATTCTGCCTAGCAGACATGCTTGATTGATAGTCAGCAGATATTATAACGGAGAAAGAAGGACATTTGTGGATGGTGGTGTCGGTGGTGGGTGACCACTCCGGATTGGTAATATGAGCGACAAAGGTAGAAAATTTATTCCCAGCTTTAATACAGGCTGATAAGAAAATAATAGATGACATACCTGTTTCCTTTTCAAGGGCAGCTGGTGCTTGACAGTGAGCGTGACCGAGTGCGGCTGGTGGTGCGGCTGGTGGTGCGGCGGGGGCGCGGGCGCGGCGGCGTCCCTGGCGGCGAGCTCGTCCAGCAGCGCGGCGCACTTCTCCTTGTCCTGCTCCTCGTCCGCCACCAGCAGGAAGCGCCGCCACCGCGCCGAGTCGAAGCCCCAGTGGCACGTGCGGTGCTCCGACTCGTGCGAGTGGCACACGAACCGCCGCGCCGTGTAAAGCGCCCGGCACTCCAAACACTGCACTAAGTTCGTATCTGGCGCGCAAACGCCCCGACAACCCCCGAAACACTCGTGGTACACCCTGAAGCCCGGCAGCTTGTGCGGGCGCGAGGTGGTCGGCGCGTGCAGCAGCGCGGCACACAGCCGCTCCGCGTCCGTCTGCGTGATGAGCCCGCACGATGGCGCCGAGCGAGGCAGCACGCCCGTCGACTTCAACTCGTGCAGCTGCTCGGGCGTGCAACGTGAGCAGTAGATTTGTAACTCGTCGCATACGCGGTTTATCTGTTCCAACGTGAAGTCCGTCAGCACCGAGGTGAGTATCTGAGGCAGACACAGCCGCCGCTCGCCGCCCACGCTGAAGCAGGAGATGGGCTCGCCCTCGAGCGAGGTCTCCCCGCGCTCGCCGAGCACGGTGTCGGCGGCGAGCAGCAGCGGCGGCGCGGCGGGCGGCGGCAGCGGCAGCGGCGGCGGCGGCGGCTCGCCCCGCGGCTCCACGCGCCCGCTGCCCGGGCCCTGGAGGCTGCGCGGCGCGCTCGCCTGGTACGTCTTCAGTACGGAGGTGATGTGCGGCGTCACTACATCCATCATCGGTCACCCCCGCCGGCGGTGGACCTCGGGAGGCGCATGTCACGGGCGACCCTACGCGCCGGCACGCGCGACGCGCTCCGCCTGCGATCGAAACATGTCTGCCGAATGTGCCGAGCCGTCGCGACGGCCCGGCCGAGCGCACACCACTCGTGCCCGGCGTCTCCGCCCCGTCACCGCACGCACACCCGTGCAAAAAATACGCGAATGACCTCAGTTTCATACAAAACAAACGCACTTTCCTCACAAAAAAATACTGGAGTCACTCAGTTAAACAAGATCTTATAGCCTTACCATAGATTCTTGTTAGAAAAGTCGCGTAGCATCGTAACGAAGCGGTACGTAATAGAAAATGAACGCGTAAGACTGGGGCGTGGATTCCGGCGACCGGCCGCAGTCAAAGCAGCAGACGGATGGCTCGGCTACTACTGGAGAGTCTAGCCGGCGCCCCGCGCCCCTCTCCGCGCACCGCCGCCGCCGGGTCACGTGACCGACCTTCCCGTCAAAATATCCAGAATGGCGGCGCGAGCTGCGGCCGGCCGCACGCCTGCCTGCCGCACTGAATAGAAGCGCCACTCGATTTCATTACTATAGTATACTTACCTACTAAAAAAGATTTACTAACTTTAAATCACCAGGCACCAATCACAAGATGGATTTGTATGAATCACATATGAAGCCCGTTTTAAATAAAGTTATTGTTACTTCCTTTAAAAATACTATTGTGCAAATTTATTTTAGTGCCGCTTTTATTAATAATTTTTCATTAAATTTAGATAATATGAATCTGGTAAAATTTGGCGACATTCTTTTACCTATATTTTTTAGCACCATAACATATCCTACAAAATACACATTGTCTTGTCATATTTTTCTAAAAAGCACAAGAGTCTAGAGTCGTTTTCCTCTTGAAAATTCATGCTGGAGAAGATTAGTAACTAATGTGACCTGGTCAATTTACTGCCCTTATTGAATAAAAGTGTTTTTTTTTAACATACTACAAATGATTAAATTAAGCAAGCCACAGATAGAGCATTCATATGACTCAGGTCGGATCACTCTTTGTTATCTATAGCTTTTTGACTTGGTGCCATCGTCTTCTATCGCACCTCTTCCTGAAGATGTGGGAGCTCCTCTTCCTCTTCTTCAAATCCTCAAGCTTTCTCCTTCGTCCATGCAACGATTACTTCTAAAGTTAATATTGCCAACCAAAGAGATGTGCGTCGAGCTCCCCATGTCTGATTTTCTGGCTCTTTCGGGTTCTTCAAAAAGGGCATAAAAGTCCTTTCAAGGTCAGCTATATATCCATAATTCCCAAGAGTTGCAACAGTCCATTACTCCATAAGGCAGTGACCTCATACTGAAGGGTAGACCGGCTGCATATAACAACTTGAACTTTTTTTAGACTTCTAAACAATTTTTTTTTTTATTAAAATTCTTGTTTTTGTTAAGTATTATACTGTAATATTGTAAAAATACCATTAAAATACGCTCCACATTATTTCAGAGTTAGTTAGATTAAGAATAAGCTTTAGAACGAGTTAAGCTTGTGTTGCACCGAGGTGTATGACAAATATGAAGTAGCTAACTACAGAATAAAAACGTATTAATTACTTTCGTCGCTGGCAAAAGGACGCGCTCTGGATCAGAGCGGATATAAAAAAACCAGCCAAGTGCGAGTCGTACTCGCGCACCGAGGGTTCATAAAGATATTTATGAATTTGAATTAGTAATAGGGTTTCCGTTTTTACCCTTTGGGTACGGAACCTTAAAAAGGATCAGAGCCTCGATATTTTTTTATATTCGTTCTATACGCGCTGTACGTATCGCATATACCTACTCATAATAATATGTTGTGTACAAGCTACAACAAAAATACATTCTTCATAACTACATACATAGTTATTGAGAAAAGAAAAAAAAATTACTTCAAAGAGGTAGATTCAAGCACTCCATAAATTGAAATAATTTTGTAACTTCTGTGTTTGTTTTAATCTTTGTAACCGCGACACGCGCGGGGTTTGCGCGGGTTGTGGGGGGAAAGCGGGCCGAGTCGCGCGGGACGAGGCAGCTGCGTGCGTCTAGCTAGTCTACTGCGGCGACCGCTTCAACACGACACTCGCACCTCTGTGAAAATGACTTCACAATTCATTCAAAAACATATCTTATCTTTGGGTAGTAAAAACCATTTTCATATTTTTCGAGAAACATTTTAAATCCGCTGGCGATGATGGCTCTATGTTAGTGACTGAATAGCGTGACGAAAGTCGTGGGTTCGAAGCCTAGAAATATCGTAAGGAAACCCGGTAGCACAGGTGCCTATCACGCAACAATTTGAAATTCTGTCGCCAAGCACCTACCGGAGTCTCTTCTTTTACATTTTCTGCAATAATCGGTCAATGGTTTATTCCCTATACACAGGAACGCTTAGTAGTTTTCGTGATGGCTATTTGTGGTTAATTACCCTGTAGCCCTTACCTTACCCTGTAGACCTTACCTTACCCTGTAGACCTTACCCTACCCTGTAGACCTTACCTTACCCTGTAGACCTTACCTTACCCTGTAGACCTTACCTTACCCTGTCTGTAGACCTTACCTTACCCTGTCTGTAGACCTTACCTTACCCTGTCTGTAGACCTTACCTTACCCTGTCTGTAGACCTTACCTTACCCTGTAGCACTTACCTTACCCTGTAGCCACACTTTGCTAGATTATTTATCCAGCTACCCTACCGTAGGAAAAGATGTTACATTCAAGAGCGAGCGATGCTCTAAGACTCTAGTACCATTGCGACTTTGGGTACCATTCTAGAAAAAAAATGATAATTTCTCTGACGACCTTAGCGAGGATTGAGTCGTCAGCATTCTTAGGGGTGGGGGAGGTTGAGATATGAGACCAATCTGGAGAAATGGGAGTGAATCATAATGGACACTCGCCATAATGTAGAGAACCGATGCGTTATGCGGAGGCTAGCTCTCTTTGGCTGAGGCTATAGGTCCTGCCGTAGCTGGATAATTACTTTTATTTCGTACGTTAATTCAATAAAAATAATGTCTCCGCCATTTTGACGTAAGATGGCGGAATCGAGTATGTATCCTACAGGTAACTCGTAAAATTACAGTTGACTATTATTATTAAATACCGACATTAAGCCTGTGAAATTGATCTTTTTGTATTTAATTAATAGATACATTTCCGTTTTTATTTACAGCAGTCGACAGCGATATTCTAAATATTCTTAAACCATAAACAAACACCTGAACAAAAAAAAACTACATTCTACTACCTCATTGCTAATATATTTGAATTAGGCGTTGAATGAAAAAAACCCACAGACCTAAAAAACCGGCCAAGTGCGAGTCGGACTCGCACACGAAGGGTTCCGTAAAAACGGCAAAAAAATCACGTTTGTTGTATGGGTTGTATTTTGTTGTTAAAGCGGCAACAAAAATACATAATTTGTGAAAATTTCAACTATCTAGCTATCGCGGTTCTTGAGATACAGCCTGGTAACAGACAGACGGACAGACAGCGAAGTCTTAGTAATAGGGTCCCGTTTTTACCCTTTGGGTACGGAACCCTAAAAAAAAAATCTACTAGGTACAATACGGAATAATAGCAACTAATGGTACCTATTTTGTAAACTGTAAAGCATGTTTGTTTTTGGGGAGGACAAAAAGGTGGCGGCCTGAAGGGCAGTGTACCTACACCCCGCTGACTTTTGACTGGTTGACCATATTTCCGACCACAATTAAAAAGCTAGTAAGTAAGTAACTACATAACATTTTTATTTCTTTCAATAAATAAAAAAAAATGTTTAAAATATTCCACTAAATCATATATTTGCTGAAAACTCTTGAAAAACTTGGGCCGCTCATGTTCCGCACATGTATGTGATTTGAGACAAGTATCTTTGTAATTCTTTATCTTCTTGGTAGGTAATGAAAAGTAAAAAAAGGTAAAAGCTAAAACACGTCGGTTGTGCGGAACTTGGGCCGCCGTTTAGAATTACAAAGATAGGTAAGTTGTCTCAAATCACATATCAAAGACGAGTATCAGTAGTGAGTGTGGCGCCATCTATATTTCGATTACCTTAACTAGTGTTTAATATGGTTTTTTGGCAGCACTTCTTGTTAAAGTCAATCCTAGTATTGTTCTAATATTACACCTATAGGTAACGATCCGAATAAACTCCACAAAAATTAAAGTTACCCAAACATGAAACTGGCCGTATTTAATTAATTAATACTTGATCAAGTCAAGACTGATAGACCCGCCCAAGAATTATGTATTTCTAACCCTTCTTACCCTTAATGAAAGAAAGAGAGATTGTCCCAACGTAGTTGTTATCTTTTTCGCAATTGATAGGTATTTGCTTCAAGTAGGTATTTAGAGTTACCTATCCATTTAGAATATAATATAATTCTTGATGCGCCCGATAGAACTTTGATTTTTTGTACCTGTGAAGAAGATTGGGTTGCCATATCTAAAAATAAGAAAACGAAATCAGTCATAGACAATTTGATCACTGACAGTGTCAGTCAGTCAAGTGTCAAATCTGTCAGGCTAGGTAGGTAGGATAGGAGTCGTCCAAACATAAAGAAATTCATTCGAATTTTCTACAAAATTACTCTCCCAGTTGTAATTTATCGATTCGGCGTCGTGCCTTCGAGTAAGTTATATTTACACACAAATAAGTGTTCCTATATTGCATACTTGTTGTATATCTACTTGATTGTGTGCTGTGTGAGAGATCATGGATGGATTACAATTTATGTCACTGCTTCAACAAATTGTTTGCAGAGATTGATGGATCCTTGGGGAAGCGAAGTAGATAATACAGCGGTTGTGTCGGAATTCGAAGATAACTTTCAGCCAGCGGAAACGGACAAGCTTTCAGATTCAGCTGAGTACCTTGCTTTGTTAGGTATGTCCATTCTATTCACGTTTTCTTGACCTCGGTTCATATTTTTTATGTTGATGTTATCATTATCAAGGTACGCAACTCATTACAGTATTTGGTCAGAGTATAGCCTTTTATTCAATGCTTTGTTAACTCTAATTAAATGTCTATCTTGATAAGTACAACCTTCTATACTATATAAAATATATAATAGCAAAATACCACTCACTGATTAATCACAAAATCTGTGAAAGTATAAAGGTTACACACTTTAAATTAGGCAGGTAGATTCCTCTTAAAACTAGTAGGTTTGCTAAGAAGTCGAAAATTCAACCCTTAACCGGTTGGTTCTTAAGTGGGGCGGCAGTACCAATAAAAATATAGCATAACAATTGATTAGAAATTCCTCGCGAGTTTAGTTATTAATGGGTTCCATTGAGAATATTGGTGAAACTAAGTTTTTTTTAAAATATGTTTCATGTAGCATTTTTGATGGACATGATGTAATAGCCGATAGTTTAATTTTGTATGCACATACTTCAGAAACAACAGAACAGTATGTATTTAATGTATGATTCAGTGAGTCAAGGCACTGGTCACAGACTCATATTTAATGACCAGAACCAAAATAGACCCATGTCCAATAAACACCAAATTACTCTTTAACACTATCTTGATAAATAAGCAGGATTTTGACTGATACTATGTCACCGGGGCTATAGGGTATATGTAAAACTTTCTCTTTTAAAGCGGCAATATCTATGCCCTTGTGTTTCATTTTCACAGCTTAGCTACCTAACTAATAATGAAATGTGTTTAAAAATGTTCTTCTTCTAGTTGTAGTTCTTATTGTTTTAGTCCAAGCATAAAATTGTTAAATATTTTAATGAAAAATAAGCCAATATAGTCAGATGGTTCAAAAACTGGCTGTTTGCCGGTTCTTCTCAGTTGAAGGCTGACTTCCGAACCGGTGGTAACTTCTGTAGCTCGATCTTCATAAGTGCCCTTCTAGGGCCTAAACTGAATAAATGGTCTTGACTTTGGATAAAACAAGTCTACAACATTGATTTAAACCTTGAAAGTTGGTGTTAATTTCAACATAATACTAGGTCAAATTAGGTTACAAGTTACACATACCATCAACTCTGTGTGACCATAATGTTTCAATAGACAACACATATAAAAGTCAACAACACTAGCAATGCCACTGGTATTATATGTACATATACAGGGGCGGATTTAGAGGTGTGGTGGCCTTTTCTTTTTTTAAACGAGGTGGAAATCTTCAGAAAGATCCCGGTCACATTGGGGGACCTGACCCATATGGGATTTTTACCCACTAAAACCACCCCGGTGTTCCTTCTCACGCCGTGGCGGGGCTACGGAACCAGACTCGCTATCTCCGCCTGCCCCGCACGCGTCGCTCTCCTAAAGGAGAGCCCACCTCTGTAGGGCGGGTCTTAACACATAGACCCGCCCCCTCCGCCGAGGCGCCCAGGAACACATGGGCGTCTCGGCATGGGACCCTTAGTGTAGACGACAGAACCCCCCGATTCTGCCGTCCAAAGGTCCCAGGCTACGGCGGCATTCGGCCCGCGAAGGGCAGACGCCGCCTGCCGCGTCTCCGGCGGCGCAGCGGAAGCGAGCCTGCGTTGTCCTCTCGCTCCCGCTCCGCCGCCTCCTTCTGCGACATGACTACGTCGCAGAAGGTAGGGGTGGTGGCCCTGGGCCAACAAAAGAGTGCAGGCCCCAAATTATTTTGCGAATAGGATAAATAATACATATTTTTCATGCAAGTGTTTCACCTTATATAGCGGAAAGAAACCTTTGTTCCAACCGCGTGTCCGACGACACTTCTAGAACTTTATGAATATATAAAATTAAGTGGAGGCCCCTCTCTTCTGGAGGCCCCGGGCCGTTGCCCTGGTTGCCCTCCCTTAAATACGGCCCTGTACTACTTTATATAATGTCTATAGGCAACATAAGTAATTTAAAATCAGGTGACCTGTCTGTTTGTCAGACTCCTAACAGGAAAAAACGAACATTATATATACATATTATACTATTTTTATTCTATTCACATGCACTTATGATTTGTCTACCTATTCGGAAGGTTTTTTTGCCGTGAAATGCTAGCAATTATAAAATACTATAAATAAATAATACATAATGATATGTGATTTCTTTTTTTTTTGCTGGCAAATGTCCTCTAGGACATTTTTGCCAAAGTCAAGCTTTTATTATTTTTCTTTGATGTTATATGCATGTTATTATAAAATATACTGTAAAGTTGGTCACCATCTGATCATGTCAGGTCTAGCTTTGAAATTGGTGGCCATTCTAATTTAAGAATCTGAAAAATCATGGCAGAATTTATTTTACTTTTCTGGGAGATTGAATTCTCTTAGATTGAACTTTCAATAAACTCAAAATACACGATTTTAAGGACAATAAATCAAAAAAATATCTTGCTGACCCCTTGCCTCGCCGATGGGAAGTCGGCCAATTTTCAATCAAAAATGAAATTGAAGAATACATGGACTTTAGTATCAAAGAGTATGTAATATATTATTTAGTATCATAATAAAAGAGTTCGCTGATATAAAGGCTACAAAAGTTTTTTTTTTAATAAATTGTTATTTCACTATCCCTCGCCATTTTTCAAACGGGCTTGAATAGCAGATAGGGGGCGCCGTAGAAATCTCGCCCAGGGCGCTGGTAGTGCTAAAACCGACCCTGTTAATGATGTAGGTATTGCATTATGAATAACTAGAAACTGCTTTTGACCTCAACTGTAAATCCGTGTTTTACCAGCAGCCCTTTATACGTAAGACTACAGACCCAATATAAAATATTCACTAATTAATTCTATAAATATCTTTTCGCACGATTCTGTCTCGCAGAGCTGCGCGGGCGCTTGTTAAGGTAGGTACCTACTTGAAGCATGTGTCGAAATTTACACAAACCGCGACAAATTTGAAGTGAAATAAGTTCGATTTTTAAATAATAATCTTAATTATAATGTTTTAAATAACGTGTATACAATTTTTTATTTGAATTCTGTACAAAAATAACGAGACTTTTAATTTGATGTGGTACCTTTTTCTATATGTATCTAATACCGTGACCTTATAGTTCAAAAATAAAATGGCTGTGACATACAGACTGATTAAGGGGCTATGACACCTAAAAATCAATTTTTACATACAACTTTTACTGACTTGATTATGTATATTTAGTATTGTAAATTTTATCCCTATATGATGGTAGGAAAACTAACCATTTTGTTTTATATCAAACCAGGCTGGCGGGTCACCTGATGTTAAGTGACTACTGTCTCCTATCTATAGACATTAGCAATACCAGTTTTGCCAATGTGTTGTACACCTTATTACAATGCCGTAAAGTCATTTTTTTATAATGCGTTTTAGTATTAACCCATTATGTATGTTTATGAGCGTAACGTCAAATATCTAACTTGAACAGTTTATTTTGACAGGCCGCTTATATTGCACCCTTTCAATTTGGGTCAAAATCCGTCAACTTCTGTTATCATTACACAATACTTTGTAATGTTACTGTGGTTTGACCTATCACTCCTCTATCTAATCTGTTATTTATGACAGTTTTACCAACATATGTCTAACCACAATTTAATTAAGTTCACTCAATTAGTGCATCAGTATTCAACTGGCCCACATAATTGTAGGTTGTCTATTATTTATTTTAAATTGTTAGATATATAACAGATACATAATCACCGTTTTACTTTACAGAGAGAAAACTTAAGGCGTTGAAGTCGAAAAACAAAGTTGTGGATAACCTTGCTGCCTATAGGGCTGATTGTATCGATCGTTTGATGAGAGAGGGCTGCGACCTCGATCCTGTGATCGGAGACACTGAAGCTGAACGTCTGTTGCAAGAATAACCACCATACGTCGATATTGTAAGTAACCATGGCGGAGTCATACTCTAATATAGATTTGTCCGGAACCACATACTGCATTCTAACAGGAGCCTCCCAGGGTATAGGGAGAGCTATTGCTGTGGAAGTATCAAAATTACTCGGTCCCAAATCCCTGATGCTGCTTCTAGCCCGTAACAAAGAAGAACTGGCTAATACTGCTAGCCTCTGTGAATCGGCCAATGTTAATGTTGTCTATGAATCCATGGACCTATCAAAAGCGTCCGTGAACGATATAAACGATGTTATCATGAAGTCTTTAGATGGCCGTAAGGTAACTGAATTCTCTATGGATCTCATTTTCCACAATGTCGGCTCTCTTGGAAACCTTTCAATTGAGACAGCCCGAATGGATAATGTACCGGAACTACGGGACTACTACGACTTGAACGTATTTAACATAATCGCTTTGAATACACAATTTCTTAAGATATTTAATGACGTTGAAGACAGAGTGGTAATTGTTAATATTACCTCTTTGTGTGCAATAAAACCTATGAGCGGTATGGCGTACTATTGCAGCGGTAAAGCAGCGAGGGAAATGTACTTTAAAGTACTTGCAGAAGAAAAGAAACATATCCGGGTGTTGAATTACTCGCCCGGTCCGGTTGAGACATCAATGATAAACTATGTTTTGGCTGAAACTGTTAATGACAATTTGAGGGATGTTTTTACTTCGTTTAAAAATCAACGTACCCTGTTAAAGCCTGAAGTAACAGCAAAGAAATGCATGAAAGTCCTTCAGTTAGGAAAATTCACTCCCGGCGAACACGTTGACTATTTTGATGATGAGTAAACAATGTTTAATTTTCGTTTTGTAGCTTTCTTACTCGGATCTCTCGCCAAAATATTCATGCCTAATCTATACATTGTTAGATATAAAAATAACGTATTTATAATATTTAATTTAAATTCGTTTCTTAATTAGAATCTTTAATTAGAATATCTTATTGTTGTTAATGTAATATGTTTGAACGAATGAATGTAAGTAGCTACTTGTATTTTAATACGATTTTCTGTCGACATTCTCAATATGACAGATCAAAGTTATTAAGACCTATTCATGTTATGGCCTATTTATTCTAGTAAGACCTATATAAAAGTGCTACTATGTTTGTAATAAAATCTAATAGTGCGATAACGTATAAATGTTACCTTATTAAGTATACTTTAAAGCAAATATTTCATATCATTTTTTATTAGATCCTTGACTCTTAACGAACTTAAAACAAAACTCGTTTAAAGATATGCAACCGACTAATAATTTCTTTCTATTTTTAGACGATTTGCCTGTTATGAGATTTCATAAATGATAATTACAAAAACTAGAACCCGATTGTAGCGCCACCTACCGGGTCTAATTGTGAATTTAAACCATGAAGGGATCCAAACACACACAAAAAAACAAGTCAATCAAAGAAGTAAAAATGTTACCATAATCGAGATATTTAAAATCAAAAATCGATTTATCGAAATATCTCTAAGATGGTGACACTCTGACACTTTTAACATGGCTATTTTTGTATATTTGATGGGTGACCCGCCCACCTATCTCCCCCTTAAGTTGGTCGTACTACTCCGGACCGGACATTCTGTATAAAAATAAATTAGGAATTCGCATTATATTATTATTCAATCTATACCTTTGATAGACATTTGCATGATTATCTTTATTTTATACATATATAAAGTAAATAACGTAAAAATAATTGATTCAAATCTCTGGGCCCTTGGTATACGAGGTAGCAACAAAAATTCTAAATATAAAACGCTACTAGACCGGTCGGTAATGAAATCACCTCCACAGTACACTAAAATAGGCAGTAATTTATCTCGAGAGTGACCTTGAAATAATTGCCTAAGGCCGCTCGGTATATAAACGCGGACTAGGGCTGCCCCCTGAATGTGTCTCTGAATTACGTTTTTGATAATTAAATAGTCATAATTATATTTTCATCAAAAAGTTTTTGAAGTTTAACTTTGGTTTTATTTCTAGTTTCAAGGTTAGTATGAAGGTAAATAGATATATTCTTTTTAATAAAAAAAATAATATATCATGAATTAGTTAGTTTAATAAATGAAATGAAATTGTTTATTCATCCAAATAGGCCTTCACAGGCACTTATGAATAGTCAGACTCTAAATGCTTAAATTAAATACATATCTTTAAATTCTAGGAAGTAATATAATTCTTCCTTAGTTATATTAGCTCCATATAAATATTTGCGCTTCGATTAGGATACATCAAAAGCTTTGTTATTGACCTTCAGAGGGTAAAAAAATATTCAAACATTCTGATAACTTAATTTTTTTTAAACCTTAAAATAGATTTAAAACGGAATTTATTTTTTTATTGGCACACTCCATCCGCGTCAGTACGTAACTGCGCGCTCTATTGGAAATATGTTGAGTCGTTTTAACTGTTTTGCATAAAGACGTAATACTGCTTACTTTAGCATACTGCATACTAAGCTGCTCGATGGCGACTTGAGCAATTATGAAGATTATTTTTTCGCTCCACAGCGGTTGTTAGGGAGCATTAAGGTAGGCCGTGACAGGGGAAAGTCCCCCGCTCTGGGGAACTCCGCTACATTATACCTCGTCATCAAGCAGCTGACTTGGTTATAAACACTATTAGATTTAATTACAAATGTGTATACTTAGAAATTAGACAATGTTCGTGTTATTGATGTACTGTACTATTCGTATATATACTGTGTCATTGTAAATCATAAATGGCGTAGTGAAATTAATAATAAATTATATAAATCTAATTAGGAAACGAAATATAACATTTCAAATCATTCGACTGTTAACTAACATTACTATATCCTTGTATTCTAAATTAGGCGTATGCAGAGAATTACTAAAATTTGTTCTAAGGGTCAAAAAATACAGCTAGATTCCAAAATAAAGTATTCTAATTTATAGTTAGAGTAATTTTAAGTAATAATCGTCCTTACATTATACAGTTAGAGTTGAAAATAGTTAAGCAAATGATAAGAAACAAAAGAGCGTCATTTCTATTGGGATATAGAATAGAATAGTTCATATTATTTCGTTTTTTAAATCATTTCTATAAAATAATTATTCTGAAATACTATCAAATCACAATGTGTCTTTATTTTAACAATAAGGACAAGGACAAGTTAAAGATAAACGTAATACAAATGTGAGAATGCTGCCATTAAATACTCATTTCTTGAATTTATACTATAGTAAACTGAATTGTGGACGTTAAATAATGTTTCTTAAAACATATAACAATTAAACTTCGATTCCGACAATAAGGGAAAGTATTACGTAAGCAGATTTTACAATTATTTACCCCCCATCCCGCCCCCTTGTCAGCAAAAGTAAGCAAAGCTCCCTACCCCCTCCCATGCTTACGTAAACATTGGTCTTTGCTTACAACACGTCAAATCGTCAATCGCACCGAAACGAAACAATAGATTGACGGAAGAAATTTAGGCAAGTGAGTACCTTAACGTATTCATTATTTGTGGGAATCCCAGAATATGCGTTTTATTTCAAGCATAGACAATGTGTGGGTTGCCATATGTGTAAAAAAGTTAATAAATACTGCTGACGTAATCACCATCTCGACCCCCCATGTCATCAAAAATAAGCTAAGCAAAGACCCTCCCGCTCCCCTATAGTGCTTACGTAATACTTGAACGGCCCCTAAGAATCGGGATGTTTGATCTTAAAGAGACAGTATAGGTCGGTTCAATTCAAACGAAAAATCTCTCAGCAATACTCGAGCCTTACACATTTTAATAGAACACCGACGATTATTACCTAAAAATGTTCTTTTCGCCTCTAGCAAAACTCCAAATTGTATCTTAATTCGGTAATGTTATTATTTAAGTGATTTTTCGAGGCTATTGACTCCGTTTGAGGCTATGACATAAGTTACTATATCTGCATACGCCCTAATAGCTTTAAGTCTATGAATGCAATTCATATTAATAAATGCTTAATAATTGTACGTGTTTTTAATGTTCTCCTTACCACCCTATCGTTTTTTATGATCCATTTTCGATATGAGTTACATTCATAACTGGTTTTTGTTCGCTATAAAATTGCTTTTTTTGGTAATATTTTTTGCAGCCATTAAATTTCATAATTGATTACCTACATATAAAATATTCATAGGTACCTACTTAATGTAGATTTAAATGTGGAACATTATGAATTTTTATATAATATTTATTTTTAATTTATTACGTTTTCTAATGGCTTTGAAAAGTTATTTTGTGATTTGGTCATAAATTGTAGAGATTGGTGTACCTACCTATTAATTTATAAAATACTAGTTTTTACTAGTCTCGCAGTCTATAGCACTCAATCAAGGATAATGTAGGTTCCTATCAGTGAAATAATTTTCAAAATCTGATCGTTTCGGAGATTACTATTTACATCCAAACCTACACCTCTTTATAATATTAGTATAGGTATGTAGATAAAAACAGAAGGGAACAAGCTGACAATTAGACAATGGAAATACAGAAAAAATAATTAAAATCGACTCTCACAAACACATCTGTAGATCAAAGACAAGTTTACCGTTAGCATAGATAATAGATAGAGATTTTCAACGTCCTATAATTGACAGGTTTATTTTATTTTCTTTTTAATCATGCTCATAAAAGTATATAAATTAAGCAAATAACAGAATCCACGATTATTAGGTAGGTACCTACACTGGAAGGCTGTTCAGTTTCCTAACGTATAAGTGGTGCATATCGACATAGTAAAAGGATCCACACTTGCACTGTAAGGGATTAGGAAAAAGAGTGGGGCACGTTTTCGTTCAGGGCAGTATCTACACATCCATTACCTCTACCATGGGTTTACTATGGTATTGAATTCGATACACGCTAGCGAATATCGTTACGTACTGTGATGCCACAACTGTCCGTTAGAGGCGCTGCCCAAATCTTCATAGGAAGCGTTCAAATATTACGTAACAAATTAAGGGTGAGGGGGGGGGGGGGTCTTGTAAAATGTTACGATGCGTTACAGGGGCGGGAGGTTTGAACTACGCGTTACGTAACATTGTTCTTTTACATTTTCGGTATTTTATGCCACATAATTGTGACTTTTAGATAAAAATGCTCACTTGGTGGTTACGTAACGTTTTACTAGGGGGAGGGGGTACAGACAAACGTTACGGCGCGTTACATGGGGTAGTAGTACATACGTAATACTTGAACGCTCCCATACTAAATGTTTGGCGTAGTCGATAGCGAGGATCGATTACGTTACTAGTAAACTCATGATAGAGGTGCAGACTCGATAAACATACATGTTCATGTACACAAATGTTTGTCCTAGATGGGAATCGAACCCACGATCTGTGACGTGGTTTAACCAACAATAATCTACATTTCTTCCACTTTAATTACGACTGAGAGTTCAACAATCTAATTGATAAATAGTAATTCTGCTACTGTCCGCTAGGGGCGCTGCACATGTAATCTTTTTATTTCTCGAGAAATCAGTAGATCCCTCTGGGACGACGAAGCCGTCAAGACAGGGACAATCGTGAGGTATTCGATCGCAAATTTTTTGCCATACCTATCTATTGAAAGCAATAAATAAATTTGCATTAAAAAAATCAATTTTATCAAATAGGCATATTATAGCCGGTTTTTACGCACGTTTGAAGGTTGTTTTGCTGAGATAAGCCGGCAATTATTCTTTCAAAGCAATATTAAATTTATTAGGTACCCACTTGACAAAAACTTACTTGAATGAAGTCTTTGAAATACCTATAATATCGAGGTTTGTACCTTTGTTACTTTTTTTAATCAAAGTTCCAACCTATGCCATCGATGCATCTTTGCCGGCGCAAAGGCAAATTATCGACGCCATTAAAAAATTTCAAGCTAAGGACAACTTCTTGTCAGGAAAAAATCGTTTTTTTTTATTATGGATAAGCTTGTGTTTGACCACAATCTCACCATGGTAAGTGATGATGTGACCGAAGGTGGTAAGCACACAAAGCCTAGATGGGAAATACCCGAGAAGCAGTACAAAATGCTTTTGAAGAGTTTGTTGCCTCCCGTCCAGCTAAATTCTTCAGGAAGGGAGAGAAAGGAACGGACAAAATCGAGCCAAAACTATTTTATTAAGATTTTGAACTGCATAAAATATCGAACGAATAGGGCAAAGAAATTGGACTAACATGCCGCCATCAAAAATAACTTAAACTTATTTTGATATTAGGTATAATAAAATTGAAATATAAACAGATGTGATCTAAAAAACCAAAGAATCTTTAAAACACGATTAAAACGAATCGAGATCAAAACACCATCATGAGATCTAGTTGATGTATCTAATAGGTCTAAGTTGTTTTAAAAAAGACTATTACTGTGATGTCGAATTGTGAAAACGATACGTGGGTGGCCGGAGCTACCCGCGACCTTAAAAAGATACCAAAATTTGAGTAATATTTCAAGTGGCATTCATTACAATTACATTATATTTTTGTCTACGTTTTCAATATTTATCTTAAGTAAATAGAATGCTGATTATATTTTATAGTTTTTTTTTAATATTTTTCTTGATAATTATAGTCATAATATCGAAAACAAAAAAATGGCCGGGGCTAACCCCTCTCCCCTAATTGCCGAGTTTATTGCCAGTTCTTCTCAGTAACAGCAACCTTCCGAACCGTGCCGAGTAGGTAATATTTTTTCCTTAATACATCAAATATGTGACGATTAAAAACACTTGTCTAAAGAGTTCATTTAATAAAGATATTTTGATGTTGAGTTTGATCAATATCGTTGCAGGTAAGCAATGGTGGCGGGTCGTAAGAGCCTGTTCATATTCCTGATGGGTCTGGCGTGGAAGTGCCGCTTCAGCATGCCGCTGTTGCTGAGCGGGACGGTGGCGGTGCTGGGGCGCGCGTGGATGTTCCAGATCCGAGTCCATACTGTACACAGGCTGCACGACCATGAGGTAACATCATTTCAGCCAGGAGACGATTTAGGCGATGATAGCTCAGTGGTAGTGACTTCGAATACCGAGGCGAGGGTCGTGGGTTCGAATCCTACAATGAGCTCGAGCTTTCAGTGAAAGAAAACATCGTGAGGAAACCACAGCACGGTGGTAGGGTACTTTGTAGTACTCGACTGACTAGCTACTACCCTCAAGTTGAAAATCCGTCGCCAAGCACCTGTCGGTGTGTTCCGGCAATTGCACTCGAGAGCCAGTTCGCCTTTAAGACATTGTAATAAGGTGTACAACACATTGGCAATTTCCCTGGTATTGCTATATAATGTCTATAGGCGACGTTTGTCACTTACCATCAGGTGACCCGCCTGCCTCGTTGTCACTTGTGATTTAAAAAAAATAGTTTTGTGCTAGGAATTTTATAAACACTTGTTCAATAGGTTTATGTTTTATTTCTTCCAGCTTCCATATTATGATGATTATGATGACGACGAAGTCGATGACGAAGGGTCTTGGGAGACAGAGTCTACTGACTCTTGGGAGACTATCGTAGAGGAGGTGGCATATGGCTGATAAAAAAAAACTACTATTCTATTAGCGTTTTCATTGAAGGAATCTGTAATATTTAAGGCCAAATTCAATTTAATATTTGCTGTTTATTAAAAATTATTGAAGTTTGTATAATGTACTGTACATGTCGCTGAATTTTATTGTAAGTTGGAATTTATGGCGTTATAATTAACGTTATGGTAACAGAGTTCAAAGCTCACATTGTTTAGACTTTGTTGATATATTTTTTTTATATCAATTCACAAGACGCCATATTTCCATATACAAAATTTCGAGTTCTAACTTAAATCGCTAAAAATAGATTATATTGTTATGTTATTGTTTTCCTGGCACTTTTCGTCCCTTTGATAGCCAAGGGGTAACGTGTCCATACGGTGACACGGATAATGATAGGTATATTTCAATATGCTCAACATAAGGGTTTTAGGTCTATTTATGTCATTAATTCACATAAAATTCTTTATGCACTTTTGGGATTGGGAACTAATTCACAAAATGGTTAACGAACACAGCGATGCAACGCATGTAATTGGCTGCGTTGAATCGCCACATTATTCCATTTAACGTTTTTCGCATTTGTGTGTCTCAAAAATTGAAATTATCACTTATTTTATACTTGCTGTCCTCCGCGTCTTCACCCGCATTCTTGTCTTATCCCGAGATAAAAAGTATTCTTTGTGTTATTTCAGAATATGGTCTACCTGTGTGCCAAGTTTCATCAAAATCCGTTCAGTCATTTTAGCGTGATAGAGTAACAAACTTTCACATTTATAGTAGTAGAACAAAATATTTGTTATTAATTAAGTACTTGGCACAATGTAATGAGATCAAAATAAGTTTGTTTTGTTGAAAATTACTTGAGAATAAACTATTACAGAATATAGCGTTTATCCTATCAACTACTACATTCCTTTATAAATTAAATTATTAGGTATATACTTAGTAAATACCTTGTGATTTACGCCTCCAAGTATCAAGTCTCTTTCTAATACTTATAGTAAATTAAAACTAAAAAGGTGTAATTTTCGGGTACTTTTGTTACTTTGTAGTAACTTTTATTGGGCTGTGTTAGGTTATTATAAAAAATAAAATCAATTAAAATACGTACCTATTTTTTTATTTTTCTCCATCTCTGTCGATATTCCTACCTATATCTATAATGTTTTTTATTACGAGTTTTATGTGGAATAACTAGGTGTAATAGTAGCCTTGAAAAATAAGGTTCTGTGTATAAAAGATACAATATTATAACTATTATAAGTGCACCAGTGAAGTGAAATGAAAGCGTGTATCGTGAAATGACTTCAAATTGTCCCAAAAACGTAACAAAATAATAATTAGCACAGCGCCTCTCGTGGAATACTCTTGGAACTAATTTTCGGACAATATCTTTTTATTCAAGAAAACATCTTGGTCATTGAATCATTTTCTATAGCCCAAAGTTTTTATAGGGTCCTGCCTTTTTAGGAAGATATTCTTACGAATACTTAAAATATATTTTGATGATATAAAATATATTATGATTTACCTGTGTGCCAATTTTCATCAAAATCCATTCAATCGTTTTTGCGAACATCTTTACATCAGAACAAACTTTCACATTTAGAATACTTAGTTAGTAGTAAGATAGGAAATACTAGAGTAACATACATACCGGATTCGTCTGCAATAAGAAAGGAAGTCATTGGAAGGTAAATAATAAAATCTAGGTATCCATGTATAAATGGTTCTATTTTATTGAATCAAACAAAAGGAAATAAAAAACATAAGACTAAACCCATAAACGTGAAAAAAAAAACAGTTACAGATTATACTGCATTAGACTAATTTGTACATTAGATTATATACGATTTATGATATAAAATATTTTGACGAAAATAATATGATTGAGTCGGTTATTTAATCAAATGAGCATCGAGCAATTCTTATTTATGTAGGTACCATTAAATCGACATGATTATGTTTCTACAACTAACTCAATATTTCGTCCCTGAAACAGGGAAGATGCGTTTGTTAGCGGCAAAATTCACATTTAGTCGACTATATCTACTAAAACGTAGTGTTTTTATCCTCTTTGTCTACTAACATATCGTAACCTCGAATAAGAATGCACAATGACTCGAGGTACATTTCATTTTACTTCTTAGCTCATTTTTTTTTATTTCGTAAAATAAACGTTGGTAACGTCAACATTCTGCCCCGCTCTTTACAGGCTATATAGATCCAAGATGGCGGACGATATCAACAATGTCAATATAAAAATCATAATAATTATAATACATCATGATTAACTTCAAGGGTGCATGTAGAAATTGATTTTATGCAAAGAATTTTAGATATATTTCGTTTAGTTGCTCCAGGAAAATAAATGTGAGGACAGTGTGGGGTCCGATCTTAGCGTATGTTGGGAGGAATCCGCTCCACAACGTCAATACACCTTCGTTCTTGATAATGTTCATCAAAACGCTCACCTGCCCCGTTCCCTTAGCTGCGTTCTGTACTCTGCAAGGTAAAATATAGGTTATAGACCTAGGCAATGTAAAAAAGTTCGATAACACATTGGCAAATCCCCCTGTTATTGCTAACGTCTATAGGCGATGATAGCTCAGTGGTATTGCTCAGTGGAAACCATAGCACAGTGGTAGGGTACTTTGTGGTACCCGACTGGCTGGCTACCAACATCAAGTTGAAAATCCTATCGGTGTGTTCCGACAGCTGCATTTGAGAGCCAGTTCCCATCTAGGCTTTGTGTTCTTACCAATTTCGGCCACATCATCACTTACCATTGTGAGATTGCGGTCAAACACAACTTATCCAGAAGTAAAAAAAACTGCCCACACGATCATCCTTGATTCATGACACTAAGCAAAGCTACTTACCGTGTTTTAACAATATCAACAGGTAATGACGCGGCCGAAGTGACCAAGCCGGCGATCATCGATGACATGAAGTGGAGCAAAACTGTGTCCCCGAATTGTGGCAGCAGTAGTTCTCGAGCCTACACGATGATCAACATTAATAGTATAGTTACCTACTTCAACATATAAAAAGACGTAATTTTCCATTTATTATTATACCTTCGGAATTCCTTCGGTGCCTTACCAGGGCCTAAACTCTTAAATGAGTTTGTACAGACTATGTAACATGTCATATAACTTGTGTTTTATAAACACGTCCACATTATGTAACCTTGTTATTCAACATTGCAACATAAAACAATACTGTACACATTAGAATAACAGTGCAATGTAACAATGTTATATAACCATTGTCGTAAACGTAGATGCAGGTATCACATTGTTGTAGATATTAATAACATGATTTATAACAATCAGTGTCCACATTATCTGAAACATGTTATATAACAATGTTGTATAACATGTTATGTTACATAGTCTGTACGCACCTTTACACCGTACCTACCTGTGAGTATGTGCCCAATTGTGCACCGTTGACGACCATAGCTCGGGTGACAGTCGCCGACGCTCCCCGCCATAGAGTAGTTATGCCTTCTTCCCGGGTTATCCTAGGAATAAAAAATAAAGGATTAATAAATAATGACCTAAAGTGAACTGGCAGAAATACATGATTAAAAAAGAAAAAGAAGAAATTAAGGTCCTTCATTCATAGGGAAGTATTTTGCGGGAACTTGCGAAGTAACGCAATTTTCTTTTCATTTTCTTTTCTTTTTTCATTCAAATCGTGTATTTTGAGATTTATTGAATAATATCGGTGGTGTTTTCACCGATAAAGATCAATCTAAGTGCACCAGCGAAATGGAATAAAAGCGTGTATGGTGACTTTTCAGGTGGTCCCAAAAACTCCGTGAGAAAATTTATTGGAACGGCCACCAATTTCACAAAAACCTGACCGGACGTGCACGGAAGAGGACTAGACTACCTACTGTGAAACATTATAATAACGAGTAATATAACGTGACTATAACATAAAAGAAGACCATTAAAATGAAGAAATGGCTATGGCTAATGTTCCAGATGCCAAGCCAAAAATCTTAAAAATATATTTTTATAGCACAGTGTGACCTAAACCCGCACTTTACGCACGCTTTACCGTGACCTAAGTTGCCTATTTCTGCACGGAGAAGTGTGCGTAAAGTGCGGGTTTATGTCACACTTGCTATAAAATAGTATACGATACTTGTGCCCGAAGTTGTCTATTATTGCACGGCGTTTAGCATCCTCGCTGCGCTCGGGCGCTAACTTCACACCGTGCAATAATAGCCTACTTAGGTCACGCGTATCGTAATGTACTATTAATTTACTATATTTGTCTAGCGAAAGGATGCACACTTGCTCTGGTAGGGATTAAGAAAAAGAGTGGGTCGCGTCTTCGTAGATGGCACTATCTATAACATTGTTTTATAATTCGTAAATCTCGTTTTTTTTACTCACCTGCTCAGAGCATTGAAGACGTTCTTGTAGTTCCTCCTCTTGTCTGCCGGCAGTCGGCCGTCAGCCGTCATGCGGATGAGAGCGACCTCTGCCGGAGTACCGATGAATGCGCCCACGCCACCGGCTGTCATGCCCATCAATAATTTTGTTGGAAAATTAGGTACGCCGTAGGTTCTGTTAGGTTCGTCAATGAAAAAGAAATGGTGGGTGAATAAAAAAAAAACTCAATAATTGATCAGCAATATTGAAAAAAAATAATTGTAATTTACTTATTTGTCCCCCAAAATAGGAATTCATATGTTTTTAATAAGTTCATTTTTAGCAAGCTCAAGTTAGTCATGCTCGCTTAAGGCCTTTGCGGCGGCGTCGTGTGGCGGGTCGCTCACTTCCCTATAACATGGCGAGGAGGGCGATGGCTGCCACACGCGTCATACTTGTGAACAGGTGCTGCTTGTGGGGGCTGGTCTGCTTGAGTTTGTTGTTTCCTTAATAACTCATAACAATTCCATTTATTTATTCCTTTTTTTGCCCCCATGACACGCAAATATTATCAGTGGGACTATATATAATTATTACTTTTAATAGGTTTAAGTAGCTTTTTTAAAAAGAGTTATTGAACATTGCCGGCTTTTCACAGCAAAAGAAACCTTCCGAACCTGCGTAAGAGTTTAGATTTTTGTAGTTTGGGTGAGTGGGTCAAGCCCAGTCAACGCCTCGAATTTGAAGCAATTGGCTTTTAAATATTCGAAGACGATCGTCGCGCCACCATACGGGGTTGCGAGATGTTTTTTAAGCTTTGCTTACGACTTGTAGCACTTTTCGATTAATTGGAGGTAGCCCAAAAACCCTATACGCTCCAATAATTAATTTGGAATATTGTAGAAATGCGGACAGGAATTGCATCAACCTAGTTTCTCAGTCGATCTCTTTGAGTCTTAAAACTATAGAGGCTTCCATTGAAAAGGTAAGATCTTCCACCAGACTAGTTTATCGTCTCGGGGTACCTTGGTCCAACTATTGTTGGGAACATGTAGGTATAATATCAAAATCGCTTGGAGAACTTACTTTGATAGCCCGATAGTCCACTGCGGCGCCCTCTATCTGGAGTCTTGCGAGCTAGGTATGTGTTGTTGATAGACGCTACAGTAAGCTATCAGGCGGGCGTCAAACGCTTGCTCAGATAACGCCTTTCATCGTAACATAAAATTCGTCAGACAATCACAGTCGCCAGAAATATTTCTAAGTTTATTGCGAATGAGCATTTCAAAGAAAGATAACTTACGCTTTGTAATAATCAAACACAGCGTTAAAACAGCCCAATCTGCCTGTACCGTAGGTAGCTTGTCGGAACAATGCAGCTGATAGTCCAGTGTAGAAACCGGACAAGCCTTCATGCTTTATGATATCTTTGATAACACTACCGACGGAAACATTCTTGCCAGCAGGCCCCATCAGTTGCATCCTCGTCTTCGTCAAGTCCATAGGCTGGACGATGCATGTTGCAAGCATTCTATTAGTAATTATTTAAAGTCCTAATGTTGTATTCTATTCTTTATTAACACTAGCTGCCCCCTGCGGTTTCACTCGCGTTCCCGAGGGAACTCTTAAGGGAATTTTCATAAAACCTTTCTTAGTGGATATTTACTCCCTGCTAGGAAACTACCTGTCAAATTTCTAATTTGTTGCAGTTATACTTTCAAAGTTTTTGTGAAATAGGTTAGGTATGCAAGTATAGATGGATAGTAAACAATTCGAGAAACCTTACAAATGGACAAATACGAGACCGGCTCCACTGTACAAAAGCGCCCGCTGATTTGGGGCTTCACTTATTTTTTTGTAGTACCTACTCTTCCTTTTAAGAACTTTCACCAAGGCTTTTAACGCGATAACGCACAGTTTTCGAGAAAAAAAAATCCTAAAGTTCTAAAATTTCTAACAAATTCACGTATAATACAGTTACATTTGTAAGGTTTTTTTTTAATTTATTTAAAATATTTTTTCTATTCAGGATCAACATGGCTTGATTAGGTGGTTGAAGTGGTTATTTTTTTTTATGAATTAGTTAGATCATTTTTTTTTTAAATCGCGTCAAAAGCCTTGATGAAACTTCTTACTACGAAGAACATGAGTGAAGCCCAAAATCAGCGGGCGCTATTGTACAGTGCTTCCACGAGACCGAGTGATCTTATAAGGAACCCACAAAAACTGTCAAAATCCATGATCATTCCACTTTCTTTCTCCCTGAACGCAGAACTCCGGACCGATCGCATTTTGGGTTTCCACCAGATATTAGTAAGTGTTCTAGTCCACCAAAAGGATCCATTCTGAGGCCATGGTCTAGGACGTAGTTGATGTTTATTCCAGAAATGTTCTTGACTTACCCACTCACTCCTCCGATCACAAAGTTCATGTATGCTGGAATCGTTTTGGGCGCGTCTTGTTGTTTTTTATCCCCCATATTGGATTTTATATATTTTTGTATTTGTTTGGATGGTTAATATACACTCCTACCAACTTATCTGTGAAATGGCGAAAATTGGAACTACGGCCGTCACGAACATTCGAATGTCACAACTGTCAGTTACCTATTCATTTCAGTGACCACTAGCGCCACCTGTATTGTCATTAATGTGATGTCAATTTCGCATTACTTTTAATATTTCACCAACGTTTCTATGACGTTCAAAGAACAGCAAAAAGGTTTTAGCGACTTATTTTGGTTACAAACTTCAGTGATACCTACATTTTAATGACGATGACGTCACAGTGATAGCTTATTGTGTATTCATATGAAGGTATTTATTAAGTTTATTTTTAGCAAGCTCAAGTCTTTGCTTGCGGCGGCGTCGTGTGGCAGGTCGCTAACTTCCATATAACATGTCGAGGAGGGCGATGGCTGCCATAGGCGTCATACTTGTGAACAGATGCTGCTTGTGGGGGATGGTCTGTGCGAGTTTGTTGTTTACTAAATAACTCATAACTAAATTATATTTAATTATTCATTTTTTGCCACCATAACACGCAAAAGTGAGACTATAATAAATAATTATTAAATAAATTTAATACCTAATAGAGTTATTTCTGAGTTTATTGCAGGCTTTTCTTAGCAAAACAAACCTTCCGAACCGAGCGTTAGAGATTTAGATTTTTTCACATATCAAACATATTGTGAGGATTAAAAATACTTGTAATGAGTTAATTTAATAAAGATATTTTGGTTTTTAGTTTGAGTTACGGAATAAACATGTGCCAGGTACGTCACCCTCCAGGGTGTTCTTGATGGTTTCCCAACTGCGTTCAGAATTGAAGAAAAGTATTAGATGAAACGGTGGGTCAAGTCCATGGGTAGCTGTTTATCATCAGTCCACTGTGTTTTTTATTAGTCCGAGTGAATTACGTACGGTGGCTAACGAATAAAATTTCATGCAATGACTTTTAAATATTTGAAGGCGATCGACGCGCCACCTTATGGGGCTGCGAGAAGTTTTTTAAGCTGTGCTTACGACTTGTAGCACTTCACTAATTTTAGGGAACTTATAGGTATACATCGCTTGGAGAACTTACATCGATAGCGCGATGTAGTCCATAGTGTCGCCATCTATCTGGAGTCGTGCGAGCTATGTATGTGT
This sequence comes from Ochropacha duplaris, assembly GCA_951361185.1. Classification (NCBI taxonomy): domain Eukaryota; kingdom Metazoa; phylum Arthropoda; class Insecta; order Lepidoptera; family Drepanidae; genus Ochropacha; species Ochropacha duplaris. The sequence goes on along the minus strand of OX592704.1, from coordinate 9,791,088 downwards.
TGTTGATAGACGCTACAGTAAGCTTTCAGGCGTCAGACGCTTACTCAGATATTTCATCGTAACATAAAGTTCATCAGACAATCACAGTCGCCAGAAATGTTTCTAAGTTAATTGCGAATGATCACTTCAAATAAAGATAACTTACGTTTTGTAATAATTGAATATAGCGTTAAAACAGCCCAATCTGCCGGTGGTGTAGGTAGCTTGTCGGAACAATGCAGCTGATAGTCCAGTATAGAAACCAGACAAGCCTTCATGCTTCATGATATCTTTGATAACACTACCGACAGAAACATTCTTGCCAGCTGGCCCCATCAGTTGCATCCTCGTCTTCGTCAAGTCCATAGGCTGGACGATGCATATTGCAAGCATTCTGTTAGTAGATAATTATTTAAAGTTCTAACGTTGTATTGTATTTATTAACACTAGCTGTCCCCCGCGGTTTCACTCGCGTTCCCGAGGGAACCCTTAAGGCGATGAATTTTCAAATTAGGTGTCCTTTCTTAATGGATACCTACTCCTATATAATGAACCGATATAAATACTCCGATAAGGAATCTAGCAGTTATACTTTCTGAGATTTCGTGATATAGGTTATGGAACTATGGATGGATGGTAAACGTTTCGCGAAACTTTAAAACTTTGGTTCGCATTTTGGTTTTCCACCAGAGTGTTGGTAAGTGTTCTAGTCCACCAAGAGGATTCATTCTGAGGTCATGGTCTAGGACGTAGTTGATGTTCATTCCAGAAATGTTCTTGACTTACCCACTCACTCCTCCGATCACAAAGTTCATGTATGCTGGAACCGTTTTGGGTGCGTCTTTTTGTTTTTTATCCCCCATTTTGGATTTTAGTTTTTGGGGTTTTTTTTGGGTTTTTTGGATGGTTTATGTTATGTAACTTACTGTGTTGTCATTTTTGTCATGTCAATTTTGCATTATTTTTATACCTATTTCACCAAACGTTTCTAAGAAGTTCAACAGTAAAAAGGTTTAAGCGACTTATTTTGGTTACAAACTTCAGTGATATCTACATATTTTTGTCAAAGTAGATGAAATGGGGAAGGTACCTACCTGCTAAGTAATTTGGTTAAGTTTTTAGTTATTTTGTTAAAATTATTTAATACAAGGTTTTATCGATTTAATAATATACCAGTGGCAGAGCAAGAAGTAAATTTCATGTGGGCAACATACATTTCGAGGCCCTCTAGTTAAAGCAAAAAGATGGATTTGAAAAACTATTGAAACTGATAATTTTTATTAATTACTAGCTCTCCTCCGCGGTTTTACCCGCGTTCCCGAGGGAGCTTTTCTTTTCCCGGAATAAAAAGTATTCTATCTCTTATTCTAGGATATATTAATGTGTCAAGTTTCATCATGAGCGTCTCGAAGTTGATCACGGACGACGTGGGTGACGCAGCCTCTGTACAAAATAAGCTGATTTGATATATCATTCAACATCCCTTCATTATATTTTATAAGTTTAGGATAAGCCTTGAGCATCAACGCAGAGTTGCCAGTTTATCGGTTTTCTATCGGATACACTTCGGCGAGTGTGCGATGGAATTGCACAATTTAATTCCGCCAAGCCCCTTCCATCATCGAACGACCAGACGTACGGCGATACGCCACTGTTACATAGTGGAAATTCCACCCTTATACGCACGAAGCGATTTGCTTCCTCATTTATTATGCGTACTGCTAAGGAGTGGAACTCTTTGCCTGAGTCTGTGTTTCCCGATAGTTACAACCTGGGAGTCTTGAAGTCTCGGGTGAATAGGTTATTTCTAGGTAAGCGTGCACCATCGTAGAACATCGTCACCTACCATCAAGTGAGATAGTGGTGAAACGCGATACCTATATTTAATTTAAAATAAAAGCTTGTATTTGACCTCAATCTCACCATGGTAAGTGATAATATTCACTGTAGAGATTCATAACGAGACATTATTTTTTTGTTAAAAACAACATACGGCGCGCCTGATGGTAAGCGGTTACCTTAGCCTATATACGCTTGCAACACCAAAATAAAAGAAATATAGACAAATATACAATGTATTTATTAATCCAGATCGGTTCTAACTATGCTATTAAATGTAGTTAACTATAGATAAGGTCTTATTAAGGTATTAGTTGAGGTCCTTTTATGACATTAATAATATGTAGGTCAAACGAACTGAGATCAGTAGGTATCTGCCAGCGATGACAGACAGCACTCTAGATGTTTGTCGAATGCTGTGAATCCTGCAATTGAGCTTTCGGTGAAGGAAAATATCGCGAGGAAACCATAGCACTTTGGTAGGGTTCTTTGTAATTCTCCACTGGCAGGCTACCACCCTTAAGTTGAAAATCTACCAAGCACAAGTGTTGCACCGACTGTTGCACTTGAGGCCATTCCTTTCTAGGCTTTTTGTGCTTACATCTTCGACCACATCGCCAATACTATGTAGTTAGGTTATATAAAAGAAAAAGAACAGAATCACGTCTTAATAGGACCTTATAATGTTATTAGATCACCACTGCCACTCCTCTGTGAAATCTTGATCGAAGGGGAAGTGCCTCCTGCAATAAAAAAAATATCTTGCGACATTTTTTACATTCACACGCCCATCTAATTTCAAACAATGTAGAGCTTGTTCTATGGAAATCAGTTTACTGAAAAGCCGTAAAGGTGCGTACAAACTGTGTAACATAACATGTTATACAACATTGTTATAAAACAAGTTTCAGATAATGTGGACACTGAATATTATAAAACATGTTATAATAACATGTTTTAATATCTACAACAACATTATACCAGCATCTACGTTTATGACAATTGTTATAACACTGTTATTCTAATGTGTACAGTATTGTTTCATGTTGCAATGTTAAATAACAAGTTACATAGTCTGTACGCACCTTAAAAACAAAAATGACGCCATTACCACGGTTGAACGCTTGTCAAACGATTAAACTTGTGCTCAACTAGATAGAGAGAATAAAATGTGTCAGACCTGCGTGCGGGAGAGGCGGGTGAAACAGGACCGGAGCGGCGCGGGGGCAGCGCAGGCGGCGTGCCGGCGCCTCCACCGGCACCTCCCCCGCACCCGGGCTGCCGACGCGCCACCTCACCCAGCAGCGACAGACACGAGCGGGACAGTCGCTGGCTGAAGTTCTAAACAAAATACTGCATTATAGGGAGGAGCTCAAAATGGAAAACAACTTGTGAAAGCAATGGCAAGCAACCTCAGTGTCTCCCGAGATTGGAACGAGTTTGACCCTTAGATCATGATACTGGACAAAATGGACAAATTACATTCTCCGTTAGGTCGGACAACAGTAAAGGCATAACGTGGCTTAGCTTAGGAGCAATACCTAACTGCCTTTAAAAAAATGACATGATTGGCTTAGGTTCAAGGGGAATCTTGTAGCAGTTGAACCATGATTTACCCAGAAACATGTTCTTGGTCCGTAGATTTTTTTAAAGCCAGAAGGGTGACAAGCCGTTAAATAATTCACGAGAGGGTAAGAGGCTTCCGTAACTTAAGATCATTAGCAGTATGATGCAGGATCTAGGGTATCACGCCAAATATTAGGGACTCTTTAGCCGGCCAACCAATCTCGCAAAAAGATATATTATAATTTATATCCCACAAGATGATGTACCGGTAAGCAAGATCCCTTCATCTCACGAAGGTCAATCTTCCTGAAGAGTTCGCAGAGTAGCAGCTCGTGTAAGCTCGGAGTACGAGGACTGAAAATCTGCTCAATTATCTCCACCACCTGCGAAGGACAAATCTTACAATACAAGAACAAATTTTCCTGTACACCTTTGATTCCAGACTACTGATGTAAAAGGTTTACTTTTTGAATAAAAATATTATATGTTGCTAGTAGCCCTCACCATTATGTATTAATGCTTCAAATTATTTAAAGCCATCGTATATTTAATTCATTATGTACACCCAAAAGACATCTCCGCTCACCGATTTACTATTATTGTACACTTTGGGGACAAGACTTTGTCCCCAAAGTGTACAATAATACAATTTGTCCGACAAATACTCCAAGTTTGGTGAAAACACTTACATGCGGATAGTTCGGAAGCAAGTCGGGCAATAAGGAGAAGTCGATTTCTGCGCCGGCGCACATTTCGAACAGCACGTGGCCCAATGAAAGCGTTTCAACATGATCTAGGTGTGCCGTTAACGCAATCGGGCATCTCGGAAGTGCACCGATTAGGGTGTTCTCCAAACCACATATCCTGGTGACAAGATTCGTTCATGTTCAACAATGTAACAAACAATCAAATAATTTAAAAAGCATAACATCTTGAACATAACATACCGTGCCACACCATTTTGAACCACAACATTACCCGAGTGCAAGTGTCGGTATGGCGGGAATCCCTTTTCCTTGAGGAACAGCAGACCTTCTAACATCTGTCGACCAAATCTTGCTACTTGCCAGGCTGGTAGACCGGTGCCAGTTGAACCGTATTTACGAGAGAAATCTTCGTTCCATGTACTCTGAAAGAGCACGTACACTTAAGACTCAAAATTGTTTAGAAGTGTTGCATCCTTAAAATTTATCGCCTTCTAATCCTCTTGATTAATTTCGGTGTTCAAAAACGTTACCTTATAAATAAGATCCTTTAGGCTTCCCCTAGCGTTGAACGGTAGAACAGCTAGAGCATGTCCATTGCACAGTTCGAGGTCTAACACTGGGTATATGTAGGGGTGATGTAAGGCTCTGAACAACTCCATGATTAAACCTTTCGATCGATCACCTTGCTCGATGGGACACTTGTTGGTAAGAGGCATCTGAAAAAATAATGGTCTCCTTATGTGAGATGATGCAAGTCTGTCTAATGAAACCCAAGTTTTGTATCCATCACTTTTTAAAGTAGTGTAACTAACTAAAAGAGACTAAGCTTTCCTAAAACGCAGGATTTAAGATAGGTATCCGTCTATTTTTTAAGACTAATATTCAAATGTTTACCTACATATTTTTTATGAGGGGTATATTCTAAATGTTTGATCTAGATTCGATTAATTCATTGCTTTATTTTGTACGATACCTGTGTGTACTTGATCTTGAATCAAATATTTCTACATTACTTACCAATACTAAAAGTCTGTCAGTTTTTATAGAATTATCATGTATTGCGAACCAATGTTTGTTTGGTCGTGAACCTATTGCACCCAGTTGTGATATCAAGTCATATCTGAAAATTTAAATTTAATAATAAAGTACAACTAAATAGTAGTTTCAATAACTGTGTAAAACGTGTCTAAAATGGACGGATTATCACCCGATCAGCGAATAAAACACCCAGTAAGTCGGTCACAAAAGTAATTGATGGCCCAGGATGGCACAAAAGTAATTGATGGTTGATATAGAGGATAGGAAAAGTATGAATTGTAGGTACAGACAAGAGCATGAAGCTTTACAATTGCTAGTTTGTAGTGCAAGTCTTACCTGTCCTACTAATATAAACGGTACAAAGTCCTACGTGTACCTCTTGACTGTACAATTCATTCGAGTTTTGATGTGCGGAAATTATCGGTCAAGCAAGTCAGTCAAGTAAGTGGCTTTGGTTGCTTTACGTATGGCTACATTTTTTGAATTTCTAGGGGCGAGGGCAGCTGCCTCTCCTTGCCCCCCTTGGTGACGCCCATAGATATAAATAATATGTACGTATGACGTAATTGTGCTTCACTTTCGACTAGGCGAAACTGTCCGTATTTTTCAATAGGTCTGAATAAATGTGGTACCTTGATGATAGAGAGAGGTATTCCGTGCAGATGACAAGAGCAGCTGAGCTCTCCATGCACCGCTCACCGACCCTACTGACAGATAAATGTAAGAAATTAACTCTAAGTGCGTCTAAAGAAGCTTGATCACCAAACTCAATCGCACTGAAAGGCACTTATGATACAATTGACTCTACCACTAGTTCTTGTACACTTCCGGCAAGAAACTCAACAAAGCATTTTTACTAGCTGTCAGATGCTCTTACCTTGGAGATGCAGGTAGTTCTGATGGCGACGACTTCCCTGATCCGATCCCCATTAGAGATTTATTGAATAGCAGCTTTGCTAGCGAATCAATCTTCTGGGCAACGAGCGGTGCACGCTCCGAAATCTCTTCTAAAATGCATTATAAGTTCAATTAGGTGAACATAAGCCACGTAAAGGAATGGAATATGTGTTGCATTTTTTTTAAACGGTAAACTCTTGTAAAATATTGTAGCTATGTTGGGTTGGATACTGTGGAGCTGTTCAAGTATTAGCTACGTAAGTAACTTCGTTAGATCCTCCCACGATAGAGAAGAGCGCTAAGAACAGATAAGATGACGTAATTTTTTTCGCTTCGGGAGGGGGGGAATTAAAAATTACTGAAATTTTGCTTACGTAATACTTGAACGGCTCTTATAAATCTTTTTATACTTTGTTCAATATTGATATACTGTAACACCTCTTGTTTGAAAATGAAATGAGAACTGTAGACATAGCAATAAATCCAAGCATTCATATTTAAAATAAAATAGTAAATTCTTGATGTTTTGAATTCGTGGGGCAATGTGGAGGATTATCGTTTTTCAAGTAAGTACGTAATATTGTCCACGCGAGTAACACGAAAAGTGGAACATGAGACGCGGGACGGAAATGCGGGACGGGATAAATACTTGTGCACAAGCGATAGCTCCACGTACACAATAAGGTACAGTGTTGGTACATAAGTGAGAAATGTAAAGATGAACTGATGTTAAGAGATAGGTAGGTCAGATAAAAGAAAATAATTAGGAAATAAAATGAAACTCGTAACGAATAGCAGCAAATGTCACCAAAATTTACAACCATTATTGTGAAACACTGAAATCGCAAACCTATAAGTTAACTAATTAAAAATAAATTATAAAGAATCGAAATTAAATAGGTACTTGAACTACAAGCGAATGATGATCCTTCTCCATCATCTTGTCTCCCAGCTTCATCCGCAAGCAAAAACAAATAGAAACTCAACATAAACATTGATCTCAGAACTATGGGAGCCATGAGCTGGCGAGCTGGCTCCACTTTTTGTTATGAGTTATAGCCTTATTCATAATAAAATCGATGGCAGGATTTAGTAAGTGCTTAGCAGATTCTAAATTCAAATTCTCTATAGAAAAATTGAATTATGAATCTGCTAAGCAGTTGCTAAACATCGTCGATTTTATTATGAATAAGGCCATTAATGTTTATCTGTTTAGAGATTTTTTTGAGCTTCTAGTTATGAAGATCTGAGTGGCCCTAACTGTCTGGTAGCTGCAATGAGAGCTATGAAAAATGCAAAAACCGACTTTGAACAATTGAACTATAAAGTTTGAAATAGATACTACAAAAGCTCGCTATCATGGGCCCAAGGGTTTTGAGATCAATACATAAAACACAAAGATAAGAAAAAGTTTAAACGATCTCCAAAGAACGAAAATAAATTTACAAGTACCTTCACTTTCATCTCGGTCTGTTGATACAGAGCGAATTCTAAAGGCATTCCTTTTGTTCGCAGCTGCAATAGATTCAGGATTGAGTTCTGCCGCTGACTGTGCTCGCCTACAAGCTCCACGACGTTTCTTCTTCCTGTAACTTGTCCTCGGACGTTCCTGATAAAACCTGTCGTGGCCTGTTGTCTCCGGCTCTTTCTGTTCCTTCCCCTCTTTGTCTTGTTTCATATGTTGATACAAATTGAACATTCTAGCAGATTTTCTTACGAGGTACGCTTTGAAATTCTCAAGAGTATATTTCATGAATTTATGCGACAGTCCCTCAGTTATTGATGTAACACTTCACATAAAATCTCTATTCGTTGTTAAAGAGATAAATGGATTATACACTGTTACAACACATTGACTATTTAGACGATTTGTTGGTGTATTCTGTTTGTTTAGAACCCAATGGTAATTTACTTTTTAAACTTATTCAAGTAGCACTGAACTATTTAAATATACGGTAGCCGTGTAGAAAGATTCGCAATTTCCTTATGACTCGTACAGAAATATGTCAATAGTGACTAATTGAAGCCTTACAAGGGGCGCATTAGGCGCGCTATGAGCAAGAGTGTAGGTAGCTACGTACGTACCTATCTAGTTTTCCGATGTCACATAAATGTTTATCTATGGGTTTTATGTATTTAATCCAATACAAAAGTGCAGTTACTTTAATAGGTTTAACACGTACATTTGCATAATTAAAAAGGTTTATGTTGGTAGGTATTTGAACTATGGTTTCTGGCATAGAATTTTGAATAATTTTGATATCCAAAATCCTGCAAAAACGGGGAATGAGTACCTAGCGATGTTCGTATCCTTTTTTGTGTTTAAAAAAAGGCAGACAACTACCTATAGGTACCTTAGCTACCTATGCAGATTTTATTTGTAATTTCTTCTCAGATCGAGTGCGTATACCCGAAACCCCTGGAAGGAAAGCAAAGTACCAATGTCTTTTTTTTTAAAGTCGTAAAATCGACGTTTAGGAAATTGTATTTCAATTTATGTATAAATAATAACTGTAACAAACATTTAGCAAAAGTTTACTTTTTTTTAAATCAACTCTTTTTGCTCAAAAGGCATCATACAAATTATATTCTTATAAAAACAATGATCGGAGTATACCGTGAGAATATCGTGTACCATCATAGTAATAGATAGAGCCATCGTGGATGGCGCGCCTCACTCTTTTTCCTAATCCTTTACAGTGCAAGTGTGCAACTTTTCACTAGTGTTGTAGTGCTCATCTGTCGATATTATAAGTACTACATATCGATATTTATATGTCGATATGCATACAACACTAGCGAAATGTTGCACACTTTCACTGTAAAGGTGCGTACGGACTATGTAACTTGTTGTAGCGACATCTATCTACACATATAGTTCGCACGACTCCTAGATAGATGGCGCTTCAATAACCTACATCGCGCTTACGAAGTTTTCCATGCGATCTGCATATATACAAGATTCCAACATCAACAGTTGGACCGCGGTCCCCAGGCACGATGACCTAGCCTGGCGGAAGATCTTCCCTTTTCAATGGAGGAGTCTAACACCTCGCTCCTCCATATTGTTATATAACTTGTGTTTTATAAAACGTCCACACTGTGTAACCTTGTTATTCAACATTGCAACATAAAACAATATTGTACACATTAGAATAACGGTGCAATATAACCATTGTCGTAAACGTAGATGCTGGTATAACATTGTCGTAGATATTAATAACATGTTTTATAACATTCAGTGTCCACATTATCTGAAATATGTTATATAACAATGTTGTATAACATGTTATGTTACATAGTCTGTACGCACCTTAATAGATTACGGGTGAGGCGCGTCTTCGTGGATAACACAATCTATAACCAATTAAAAATCACGAAATAAAACATTTTAATCAAACAATTAACTTTATTAACATTGTCTAACAACATTACACATGTTCGCTCAAGTTAGTCACATAATATAATATAACAAAACTGAAACAATAAAAAATATATAACACCGCATTATCACATATACAAATAAAGGTATGAAGCTTCTTTAAATACTATTGTGTCTATTAAATCATGCTTTAAATATATAGGTACCTATTTAAATGCAAATTAATATTTGCAGCTAAATCTACGCTAAAAAAAAGATGCCAAGTCTGACTGCATGATTATCGTATTAAATTTTTTGTAGGGTTCCGTACCCAATTGATAAAAACTGAAACCCTATTACAAAGACTCTACTGTCCGTCTGTTTGTCTGTCACCTGTATCACATGAACCGTGATGTATGTATAAAAAAACTACAAAATTTGTACGGAACCCTCGGTGCGCCAGTCCGACTCGCACTTGACCGGTTTTTTTATCTCACATTTACGTGAGCTTTGAATTTGCCGGCGTCATTTTCACTCTCGTAAATAAAATTAAACTATTCTTAAGCGCGTAACTAAGCTTAAGGCATATGTATGTTTATTATTGTAAATGTATCAAAAAAAATATATTCATTTATAATTTGCTACAGGGCCGTATTCAGGCCTAAAGCACGCTAGGCGCATCAAAAATAACATAATATATAAACTAAACAATTTAAAAAAACAAACTCGATCGTACTTGAACTTTATGACTTGGTGACAAATGGCTCTGAGTAAATATAATTAGATGATTGGTAACATTTTCAAGCATAGTTTATTTGAAACGGAATACATTTATTATTAACATAAAAAAAAAACATATAAATCATATGAAACTCTGACCCAAAAAAATAGGTTTCAATTACTTACTTCAATTAAGCACTTTCAAAATACATTTCATTTCATCATTTTATAGAAAAAAAATTATACTTAACAAAATTACAGTCATTCAAAAATGGACTTTATACATTTTAACAAACAGATCATTTTAAAGAACACAAAATAATAAGCTTCTGAACAATCAATTGCAAAAACTTTAACAGTTATTTTTAAACATAAGGACTGGTAAGTATTACGTAAGCACAAAAGAGGGTGAGTTATCAACAAATAAGCGAATGATATAATCACCATTCTCAGCAAAAGCAACCTTCCGAACCGTGCATTAGAGTCGGCAATTCATAAGTGCCTGTGAAGGCCTATTTGGATGAATAAACATTTCATTTCATTCTGACTCTCGTCGAATGGTGATTTTTTTGAGAAATTTTGTAATTTGATTTAACTTTACTTCGTCTTTAGTTTAAGAATTGATTGTTTTACCGTCAAAGAATTAATAATTAATATAGATAGTTGCTCATGAATAACAATAAATAAACTTGTACAGAATTTGCGAAAATTATATTATTAGATTTGCTTACTTTCGCTTTAGGAGAAAGGAGAGGGGGGATTAAAAATTACTGAAATTCTGCTGGTCCCTAATAAAAAAAAATTAAAGATATTTATTTCAGTTTCACTATATTGTGTACGTGATAAATACGCTCTTAATTTAATAGATGTTACAGACATACTATCTACTAAAGTCTGTTTTGCTATAAGAGAAGAGAGAGATTCTATGAAATTAATTTAAATAAATTCACTCAAATACATATTTTATTCTTAAATGTGAAATGTATCTTTTGCACTGCTAGCTTCAAAAAATTGATTTTTTGAACAAATTTATTAATATCAAATTTTAGATTTGGCAGTTAGGTAGATGAAATGTGCTGCGAGTTCAAGTTGGAATTTGAGTAGGTCTCCGTTATATTTAGTAATATTTGTACTGGATGGGAATCGAACCCACAAATCTTATGTACTAGAAATCACCATGACTTTTGATAACCTCATTTTATGAATCAATCAAAATGGCGGACAAATATCTTTCTTATCTACCGCTGTCAATAAAACAATTTATAACACTTATATTGTGTAATAAAATAATATTACATACAGATAAGTACCTTCTTAGCATTATCAAAAATCATTGGCTACGATGAAAAAAATCTGCAATGAAAAATATACCTTAACGTTCTAAACATAAGGTTTGTTTGTATAAGCAATAGTATTGAAATGCATTTGATAATAAAATTTTCGACTTAAATATTTAATGGTATCTAAAGTACAAATTGATTCCATGTTTCACTATTAAGTAATAGTTAACAGCTATCAGTTTTGTCATATAAAAATACACCTTAATGATATTATTCATAAGAGTCGAAATTAATTTGTGGATTCAATCACGAGAATTGAGCTTATGGTTAACTATTAGGGATTGACCATAAAATACAATAATTTAATTACACATAAAAATCTTAATTGGAATTCTATTTTATTTTTTTACAATACTGGAAGTATTTTTGATAATTTGATTAAAAAAATATAGATTTTCCTAAACGATTCAATATATTTATGGCCGACCCCTAAACATATGTAGTATTTACGTATACTTCAAGTAGGCTGCGTTCATTTGCTCCAAGAATATGAAGGTCAGCACCGTATGAGGACCTAAACGAGCGTAATATGGCAGGAAACCTTTCCAAAGTGATAAAACTCCTTCGGTACGTAGTAACGAAGTCACAACTGTCATTTGACTTTGACCCTTAGCAGCGTTTTGTATCCTGCAAAGAAAAGAGGGTCTTTAATTTTCTACCTTATTATCTTCTAATATACAGGATGTCCGGTAAGTAGTTTTCACCATTATTTATGATTTTTGTGTATTGTTTTTTTTTAAATATTAAATATCTCGAAAATGGTTACACGATAAGTTAGAGAAAAAAAAGTATCTTGGAAGTATTTTGGAAATTCAGCCCCTAAAGGGTTCAACCGGGAAGGGGGTGAAACTGCGGGAGACAGTTAGCAGGTAAGCTCTAATAATAATGTTAATGTCCTTGAGTTTCCGTTCTAGGCTTTGTGGGGTCATTAAACGCAATGTACCTTTAACATTTTAGTTAGAGCATAATTTAGCGGTATAATGCGAGTCACGATCAACAAATTTAGTTAAACTAGTAACGATATTGTGTTTGTATAAGACTCGCTCCATGCTACAGATATTTTACGAATTATCTTAGTTACTCAACCACGTCAGGCCTTCGTTACTCATGCAGCGTTTTAAGTAGCTCGCCGGTGAGCCAAACGGCATTATGTCGCCGCAAGTGAGACTGACCGCGCACACTGCACGTTTCTCACTTGCACTTACGCGGTGTTCGAAAGAATCTTTGTAAGTAAGCTAATATAACGTAGGTATTTTAGCTTTTGTATATGAGTGATGTATCTGTTACGTAGTAACTATTATTCTAATCTGTGACCACGTTGTCTTGAACGAATTTTGTTTTTTCGCGCATCATTTTGTCTTATCTTCTCTTGCTGTTAGTTTATCAAAACAATGAGAAAGTATTTTTAATTGAGGACTAGTTATTTATTAATTTCCCAGGATATTTATTCATTTGGTTGAGTTTTTTTATAGATTTTCATAGTGAAGACAAAGTCATCCTGCTTTACAGTCACAAGTTTTTATCAAAAAAAAAACTTTAATAAAATTGAAAAATGCAAAAATATAGCAACCTAGTTTTACTGCGGCAATTACAAATTTTGGGGCAAATATTTTTACTCACCTAGTTTTGATGATGTCCACAGGCATAGATGCGATGGTGGTGATGAGTCCAGAAACCATAGACGCACAGAAGTGCAGGAGAATGCCGTCCGGTACGTACGCAACGAACACTTCTCGAGCCTATACAATAAGGACATTATTACTCAGTGATGTGAAGCTGAAATTACCAGACGTCCGTACCAATTTTCCTAATTTTCGGTCAGAGAAATATCAGGATTTTTTAATGATTATATATTTCATTCTGTACCATTCTTTGACAATTCTGCAAATTATAAACTACTTTCGATCTGTAAAAAGACATTACCTTTGTACTCTTTTGTTTAAATCTGACTAAACTACTAACAAAAACACTCTTAGTAAAATAATTATCTATTTTGGAAATTATTTCACTAATAATAATCAACATTATCCTTGAGTAACTATAAACTTTTATCTCGAAAACGCGCGAAGCCGTGGTTCGGTAGCTGTAGTTACATATTTGTAGTATAGAATTCCCAGCTTAATATATAATTTACCTGTGAATACGTGCTGAGTTGTGCTGCGTTTACGACCATAGCTCGGCCGACTGTAGGAGTGGCGCCGCGCCATAACTTCAACACGCCTTCCTCTTTCACTATCCTGTGCGTATTCAATCCAAGTACCACTCTTAATACGTAGTTACGGTCATTTATACTCCATACTAATTATTTAAAAAGACAAGCGAGGATTACAGTAGTCGCATATGATGTGTAACATCTGACATTTCATTATAGAAATGGCAGCCAACTCTACCACCGCACGCGCTCATTGGTCAATAAATGATTATGAGTTTAATTTTGAGGATGTATGGGCCAAAAACCTTTGCCTGCATTACAATAGAGGAAATCCGTCCCTTTTCGCGAAATCACTCCCACAGATTGCAGAAAAGCGAGCGGCAAGATGTTACATATTAAACAAATTATTTTCGTCTGTCTTATTGGCGTTCATGATTATAAAGCTGAACAGTTTTTGATGAAACTTGAACGTTGTGCAAAGACAAAATGAAACCGAAATAAAAAGGGGTTGAAAAATGCGGATCAAAGTACCTAGTGTAACTGAAATAGCAATTAGTTTCCACAATTGAATTAACGTAACTACTTGTATTCCAAATCTGAAATCGATCGAGCAATTTTGAGCTTTAGTAGGAAATGTTGGAATTTCTTTTCACAGTTTTCAACAAATTTCCATCCAAACAATGTTTCAATAGGAAGCCGTTTTAATATCGACCTCATAGACAATACTAATTAACAAAATTAGACACTTTAAAAATTCTATAATTAAAATTTGAGGATTTCCCTCGATTTCCATGCTCCTGTGGTGACAATGGGACCACCTCAAGAGGAAAAATACAAGTTTTTTTTATACCACAAGTGACTATCAGGCAGGCGGCCTGATGGCACGTGAACACCGTCGCTTATAAACATTAGCAATACCAGGGGATTGCCAATGTGTTGTACACCTTTTTACAATGCCTTAAGATGCGTACAGACTATGTAACATAACATGTTATACAACATTGTTATACAACATTGTTATATAACATGTTTCAGATAATGTTGACACTGAATTTTATAAATCATGTTATAATAACATGTAAAACAATGTTATATTACTTACAACGACAATGGTTATATTTCATAGTTATTCTAATGTGGACGTGTTATAAAACACAAGTTATATAACAAGTTACACAGTCTATACGCACCTTTAAAGGCATAGAACAGAACCTAAACAACAACTAACCTAATGAGTGCATCGGCCACATTCTTGTAGTTCCTTCTCTGTTCCATAGGCAGCCTGCCGTCAGCCGTCATGCGGATGAGTGCGACCTCTGCCGGTGTCCCCACAAAAGCACCTATTGACCCCGCAGCAATACCCAGTAAGGTTTTAGTACCGAAACCTGGTGCTGCGCCCGCGTTCCGCCTACATAATTCATTCATCATCTTAGAAACTGATTTAAAAAATAATTAACTTACTATAGATAGACAGTGCCATCCAAGATGACCGTCCTCTGTGGTGCCAGTGTGCATCCTATCGCTTTTTTTAAAATTCTGGATAAGCTTGTGTTTGACCACAATCTCACCATGGTAAGTGATGATGTGGCCGAAGGTGGTAAGCACACAAAGCCTAGATGGGAACTGGCTCTCAAGTGCAGCTGTCGCAACATATACCGATAGGTGCTTGGCAACAGATTTTATACTTGAGGGTAGTAGCCAGCCACGGGTAGTACAAAGTACCCTACCACTGTGCTATGGTTTCCTCATGATGTTTTCCTTCACCGAAAGCTCAAGTTTATTGTAGGATTCGAACCTACGACCTTCGCTGCGGTATGCAAAGGTCGTATGCGACGCGGACGATGCGGACTCGTACTCGATTTGACGTACTGGTGTGACGGTGTGACGTCATCTCACAACACTCGCTCATAGCGGAGCGTTGTAAATTGACGTCACATGCGGTCACGTGACTGTTAAGGGGACTCGATTTTATCGAAGTTTAAATGCCTGTAAAATCAAAACTAATAGGTATTTTTGACTACAACAAAAACTAGTGTATTTGTATACATACAAGCTTTACTGTAACAAACCAACCGATTTGGCATACCTATTAACATTCTTCATTGACAAAGATGTCAAAACTTTTGATAATCAATGAGGTGTAAAAACTGGGTGCAAGCTGTTTATGAAAATATGTTTTTTATATTTAGTACCTAAGTTTTGGAATGCATGACACTTGTCTTGATAGTTGGCAGCAAAATACTACATTACGTATTTTTTGTTTGTTTTACACAATCATACCGACTTGTTACGTCGCGTCGGTCTAACAAAAAGTTATTAGTACCTATTGTAAAATTGTGTCATTTCAAGCGTAGCCATGTAAACAACTGTATTTTACTAGTTTTACTGCAAAGTCAACAAGCTAGCTTTGT
This sequence comes from Ochropacha duplaris, assembly GCA_951361185.1. NCBI lineage: Eukaryota > Metazoa > Arthropoda > Insecta > Lepidoptera > Drepanidae > Ochropacha > Ochropacha duplaris. The sequence continues at coordinate 9,775,078 of OX592704.1, read as the reverse complement.
TTTTACTGTTTAGATGTTTGTTGGTCAATCACGCATAAACATCTGAACGGATTTTGATGAAACTTTGCATACAGGGAAATCATATCCTGATAGATAAGATCCCTCGGGAAAAGATAAGACCCCTCTGAACGTGAGTGAAACCGCGGGGGACAACTAGTGCAAAATAAATGATGTTTTCATAATATCGATCTTTTTAGGGTTCCGTACCTCAAAAGGTTTAAAAAGGAACTCTTATAAGATCACTCTCTTGTCCGTCTGTCCGTGTGTCACCACCGATTTTCTGGACGGGTGGACCTAGCAAGTTGAAATTTATACCAGATACTGAGGTCTATAGTCCCTATTAGGTGTATAAAAATCAAGGTCCTGAGTCAACCCGATAAAAAGATATGGGCTAACTTGGATTTTCGCAAAAACTTGTAAGTACCAATTCACCTTAATTTCAAACAAAAAATCCACTACATTACCGTGATGAACGAACTATTTACATATCTACAAGTTTGTACGGAACCCTCGGAACCCTTTTTTTTTCTAGGCGTGTGTATTTGTATGTGCGTTAGTGTGCAATTTTTGGGGCATTTTAAAAGAGCGAATGCTGTGTAAGTAACCTATCTATACCTTTTAAGATTATCATTGGGAATCCAACATGAAAACATGACATCTGGATATTTCTACACAGTTATCTTACAAGTGTTATTGAACTTTAGCCTTAGAACCTCAACTTGATAATGTTAATGTTGTACTGTTACAGAATTACCATACACGTTGTGAAGGTAATGATAAATATTACACACCCAATGCAAATGCATGTCTGAGCTTCACATTTTACATAGACTATTTTTAACCGACTTCACAAAAGGAGGAGGTTCTCAATTCGACTGTATTTTTATTTTTTAGTTTTTTTCATTTGTGTTTATGTTACATCAAGGTGTAGTCTCTAATTTAACTTAGGCATTCATTATAAATGCAAAAGTATGTTTGGATGTGTGTGAAGATGTTTGTTACTCTTTCACGCAAAAACTACTGTATGGATTTTAATGAAACTTGGTACACAGGTAGATCATATACTGGAATAACATAGGCTACTTTTTACCCCAGGAAAAGATAGATAGATCCTCGGGAACGCGGGTGAAACCGCGGAAGCCAGCGGTTTCACCCGCGCTCCCGACAGATCTATCTTTTCCCGGGATAAAAAGTGTAGTCGCATAGTCTATGTTTTATTCTAGGACATGATCTACATGTGTGCCAAGTTTCATCAAATTTCGTTCAGCCGTTTTTGCGTGTTTGAGCAACAAACATGCAAACTTTCACATTTATAATATTAGTATGAATATGTTATGGCGATATTTAGATAGGAAATAATGAATAAATATTAAGGTGTATGAAGACGCTATAATAGTAGTTATAAGATTATATTACAATATTAAATTAAAGCGATGCAACAGAAAATATTTGGCAGTAGAAAATAATTGACGTATCTCTCGCAATGACAGCTCGCACGAAATGTTCAAAGAAGATCTCCAGTGTTCTGCTGCTGAAATGGTGTATGGTTAGCCTCTACGGATACCCAGTGAATTTATTCATTCAACTCGATCTCACCAAATCTCACCGCCTGATTTTGTCTCTCAACTAAGACAACAGATGTCACAGTTGAGACTTCAACAAGCAGCACGACATTCTGCGAAAGCTGTATTTGTTCATGATGATTTACAATCAAGCGAATACATTTTCTTAAGGAAAGGCGGTGTGCACAGAGCTTTAGAACCACCCTATTCCGGACCTCATCGTGTACTATCCAGAACAGACAAGACAATAATAATACAATTAAGCAGAGGACCTGTGACTGTCTCGATCGATCGCGTAAAGCCCGCGTACATTATATCTGGTGCAGAGAGTACAGAAAGAACGCCAAAACCAGCGATCAGAAAACCAGATAGCCAGCAAACTACACGTGCTGGACGTAGAATTAGATTTCCTAATAATTTTTCCGCAGGACTTCAAAACTCCAAAGGGGGTGATGTGGCGGCTCGACACTTGTCGTCGCGCGCAACATTTCGTGCGAGCTGTCATTGCGAGAGATACGTCAATTCTTTTTTTCTACTGCCAAATATTTTCTGTTGCATCGCTTAATTTAATATTGTAATATAATCTTATAACTACTATTATAGCGTCTTCATACACCTTAATATTTATTCATTATTTCCTATCTAAATATCCCCATAACATATTCATACTAATATTGTAAATGCTAAAGTATTTTGTCTGTTAACTTTTCACAACTAAAACACTGAAACAATTTTGGTTTAGAGATAGATGGTACTCTGGAGAAGAATATGGGCTACTTTTATCCCGGGAAGAGATAGGATCCCTCGGGAATGTGGGTGAAACCTTGGGGCAGCAGTTTATATTGTACAGTGGAATAGAAAAGTACTCACTCTTTATAACTATCAAATAGGTAGTTATACATTCCAAGTCGCGTTGTTGTGTAAGTGGCCTGTCTTAGAAGGCCAGCGGACAAGCCAGCATACAGTGAAAAGAATCCCTCACGGGCTATAATCTCTCCAGCAACGGCAAACGAGCTCCGTCCGCCACCACTCAGCTGCATTCTTGTCTTGATCAAATCCAACGGCTGCACTACACATGTTGCAGCCATACTGTTAATTATTATTATTATTAATCTGTTGACTCGCGACATTAACCTGTCAAACAACTCGTAAAAGCCTCCTCCGTCTCCTTCTTTCTTATGTTCTCATTTTATAGTGTTAATAAATACCTACATTAATATTATAAATTCCAATGCAATATAGAAACCTTCTCCAAGGAAATTAATATCTAACTGAATGTTATGTCCACTGCAAGAAAATGCAGTTAGCATTATTCAGTGGGGACTCATCCAAAAGTCAGTTAAATACAGATTTGCAAGTATCTGATTGTCAATTGCGATTTACTATTTTTGTAGTTTCATTGGTTTGATTCGAACTTATGAAAATGCATGTCTAATTTTATTTAAACATTGATTTTAGGTAAATTAGTTTTTGGTTTTGTTATTTTGAATAAACATGCGTATTAAGTTATCATTCTAGAATTAATTATATGTAAAATAAATAGCTATTCGTCATATATTCAATTAACCGGATTTTCAATTGTCCGAATGAAATGACAACAATTAGTCCCATTAATTGAGTCCACACTCTATTTTACACATTTGAAATATGTAGAAAGAAAGCAAAGATAACCTCACCATAGAAAAAAACTACAATAGAACGGACATCTAGCAAGATTATTTTTAGTATGTAGCTATTTGCTATTTTTCAGCATGTATTTTCTCAAAGATTTTATGGCCTATGAGAGGATTACAGAGCAAGTACTTGTCTCTTTCATATGTAGGTATATACATTGCCATTATCATAATGATAACTGTAGGAAATCGTTTTTTTTATATCTTTGGACACTAAGGTAAGAAAAAAAAATATATAAGTATTACATAATGGAACCATGTCAAAATAATTGATAGTTATTTTTAATAGTACATGTTTCGATGGCAGATAATATCTCTTAAAATACATTGGTTAGCATATCGAAGTTAATTAATACACGGCCTTGCAAACTTCATCATTGCTTTGCGAGCCAGACAATAACATCTAAATATTATTAATGTTTGAGGTTCGCGTGATGTATCAATGACATTGGTTCTCTGTGAAGGACATTGTCATCTTATTAAAATAATGTTTCGTACCCAGCAAATCCGCCGAAGGCGAATTTCAATGCATTTGGAATGTACCGCTCTTTCGGCGGTACCACTAATGCTTGAGCCATCCTGTAACTGGACTATTTGCTTCAAGTGGTAGATATTAACTAGAACTATCTTATTGATGTTTGACACGACAAACTATGCCACAAATACTTTTCTATCTAGATTATTCAGAATTCTTGCTGACTCCATACAGACACCAGCTGACTTTCTTTCTGTTTTTTTTGCACAAATTGACGTTATTTGACATTTGATGATAGTCAGTGCTGCCAGATGATTGTCTCTGATTCTCCCCAAAACTCCTGGAATCCCCCCAAAATTCGGGTTCTGAAGAAAAAAACCCCCACAAAAGTTATTTGTTTTTTTTTTAATGAAATGCAATTGAAATAAAATATTCATGAAATACAATTTTAAACATATTCATTTATTCTGCTACTAAGTGTCATACATGGATGTTATAACATGACATAGGTACTTAAAAACTTATTTAATAATTAACTTATTAAAAACATATTTAGCAATAGCTGCTATCACTAGATCAGCGTCTTCACAAGCGTCGTCTGCATTTCCACATAATGTTTTCTGCGTTAACATCATTAAACTTGGTTTAAAATGAAATTATCCTCTTAGCAAAGTATTTCTTAAAATTCTTAGTGCCTTTTTTTTTTGCTAACAGTCTATATGGTCTATCACTTTGAGTATTAAGCCAGCCTTCTATCGCCAACGCGGATCAACTTAAGAACCACTTGGCAATTATCGTTCGCAGCATTGTGCTTTCATTCACGTCGTGTGCTTTCGCATATTTATAGATGTCTAATCAATAGTTTGATTGAATTCAGTTCTTATTTTTGATCACCACTTTAAAAAAAATCCCTTCAAAATTAGTATACCATAAGCATAAAATACCCCCAAATTTAGGGGGATTCCCCCCAATCTGGCATCAGTGCTAATAGATAGTACTATATACCTACATATATAATAGGTCTGTGCTCGTACCATACCATTGAATGGTTACTCTTTTATGATTATTTCGGGCTCAATGAAAATTTTTATTTTCAAATATTGTCTCATTGGTATCTATCAATCATTTTTAATGCTGCGATTCTACTTACTACAAAAATGTGAAACAAATCGATATGATTTTTTTTGCATTGTTTATAGGTCAGATGATAGGTAACTTTTTATCACGGGAACGCAAATGAAATCTTGGGTGTCAAGTTAATGTTTAATATAGCAAACCTCCGTAATAAAATTTTCCCTTGAAAGAGGGACTTCCCCTCATGGTGGAAGCACTGCTGATCAACTTGGGCTCACGACTTTTTGGCGGGAACTTGCGAAGTGACGTTGCGTTTTCGTTTGGATTTTCATATCTGTTGGCTCGCGACACTAACCTGTCAAACAACTCGTCAACTCACGCAGTTTTCAAAATTCGCGCCCAATTCTCAAGTAAATGTCATCGTCCCGATTGTCCTATTTGAAAACCAAGTGATGCGGACTCCGAAACCCCGATTGGCCCAAGAAAGAACTGACAGGTGAATTCATGTATTTTGAGTTTTATTTAATAATTTCGGTGGTGTTTCGTCCAATAGAGATCAATCTCAGTGCATAAATGAAGTGAAATGAAATGAAAGTGACTTTTCAGGTTGTCCCAATAAGTCCGTGAAAAGTTTCCACTATAACTTCCAGCCGCCAATTTCACTAAAACCTGACTGGAATTATACTGACGAGGACTAGACATTACAGTGAATGTGACTATAATATAACGTAAATTAACCTGTCAGGTCTTTCTTGGGACAGTAGGGGTTGTTAACCCTAGGCTGAGTCGGGACCTTTTTCCTGGCATCACGCAACAAGCTTTTAACTCATAGTAGAATTTGAACCCACAACCTTCTCCATAGCATTAATTATACTATTTATGTAGGTAGGAAGGTACGTTTATGTACGATTTTTTTTTTGAAGGAAAGTTCATCTCGTAGGTAAGGGAGAATTAATGTGGCAAAAATTTAAATAGGTAAAGATGTTTATTCAATTATAATTAGTTTAGGTTACTAGATTGTAACATAAAAGTACAGAGATAAGACATGGAAGGGTCGGTCGGTTCCAAGAATTATGTAGGCGATGATAGCTCAGTGGTAAGTGACGTCGAATACCGCGACGAAGGTCGTGGGTTCGAATCCTACAATGAGCTTGAGCTTTCGGTGAAGGAAAACATCGTGAGGAAACCATAGCACGGTGGTAGGGTACTTTGTAGTACCCTACTGGCTGTCTACCACCCTCAAGTTGAATATCTGTCGCCAAGCACCTATCGGTGTGTTCCGACAGCTGCACTTGAGAGCCAGTTCCCATCTAGGCTTTGTGCGCTTACCACCTTCGGCCACATCATCACATACCATGGTGAGATTGTGGTCAAAAACAAGCTTATCCAGAATAAAAAAAAAATATACTACCTTGATAGGACGCTCTCCATACCTACTTGAAATAGTGTACTCTAAGTAGGGTTACCCTAAATGAAAGAAAGAGAAGTTGTCCCGATGTAGTTGTTATCTAACTCTTTTTCGGGATTGATAGGTATTTGATTCAAGTAAGTATGGAGAGCGTCCTATCCAGTTAGTATACATACATAATTCTTGGTCGGTTCAAAGTTTCAAACCAAGCGGATTTATATATTCGCACAAGCAACCTCAAATATTTTTCCTTTAAAATGAATAGTTTTTTTTATTATTTTCTGACTGACATAACTATTCCTCTAGTCTACATAATATAATGCAGATTTTTTCAGTATGCTTTTCACACTAGTGATTAAATAGTTCTTTACAACCGTTTCATTCGGCAATATGTATTTTTCACTCATTTTTCATATGAATTTAAAAGTGACAGTTGGGTACAATTAATCAGTAGATACACAATAAAGACACAGAACAAATAAAAAATGTAGAAGGAGCACACGTAAATAATCCAATGAAGTGAAGCAATGTGCACGAAGTTGTTGCGTGACCTGCACGCACGTACGCCAAAGAGTATATAATCACTACGTACGCTACCTATCTCGCGTGACTCAAGTCGCACAGAAACGCGATCGGCTTCCTTTTTTTAAATTCGGCTTCCAATACTGTGCTTCACTTTAAGTGAGTGGTCCTCTGTCTACCTTTTTTATTTGGTCTGAGGGGAAAAATTGTTATACATAGATGTTAATGATTTTTTATCATTAAAGTTAAAGTTCTACTAATCGTTCATTAGAAACGTCCCATTCTGCAATAGGTGTGTGTTATTCATATGAATTTAAAATTAGTTATAATAAATCAGAACAACACAGTTATTTACCTTTTAATCATCATGCTTTAATCAAAACTTAATAATTGATTCCCAAGATGCAGATCTTGCATTCCTATAATACATTTAGAGAACACGTCATAAACAGCTTTATATTCATTTGAATGTGGAAGATTGCTTAAACAATCCAGTGATTCACACAACTTTCGAAATATTTGTGGAATTATAGTTTGATTAAAATTCATCTCCATTGCTACTAAGTTCAAATTGCGTAAATTATTCTTTTGTAAATGAGACAATTCGTAATCACCCTTAGTGACTGTGCAGTGGCAAACAGACTTGTTAAATGAAAACATCATTTTAAAAGCATTGATTCTATCATCAAAATGATACTGCCCACTGTAATAAAACAAACATGTATTAGTAGGTTCCTAATGTAAGACTGGTTTACATGAGATTCTATTCATTTAAAACATATTAGACGGTTGGTGTTAAGGTTATACACCGAATGCGGCATCACAGGTCCTGAGTTCGATTCCCACTTAACAAAAAATTGAGAGGATGAACATAGCTCTATTAGTAGGTAGCTATTATTTTCTAGGTAGACATATCTAAGTAATTCTATAGTATAAGCTCTGTTAGCTTTAGGATCATATGGGTACTGTGTGAAGAATGTACTAAACTAGGATATTATTTTAAAGAAAAAACTCGAGATTGGGTTAGTATAAAGTAGTTAGTTCTTATACTAGCTCATAATGATTTCCTTGCATTGCATCCTACCCTAGGAATCGAATCCAAAACTTTCAGTCATCCTACTTCACTACTACTAAGCTAACTCACAAGTCAGATGTCTGACAATCAGGCAGATTGGTGACCTACTGGCCCTTATGAACATTAACAATAATAGGGGATTATCAGGTTGCAGGCCTATTTACAACTCCTAGAAGGCAATTTTGGTTGCCCAAGTCTATTAAATGCAAATGCCAGAACATATGGTTGGTGATTTGCTAGTTTTTCATCTTGAGGTTTGTAGCCAGACATGCAGTAGCCACTACGTTCCTACCGCCTGCTTTTGTTTCCTTACAGTTTATGCTCAGCTTTAGGTATCATTTGAACACACAATCTTCTTTACTGCATTTGTCATTTCCAAGCAAGTAATCACCTTTTTTTTTTTTTTTTTTTTTTTTTTTATGTCACTAGTGACAACGAGGCAGGCGGGTCACCTGATGGTAAGTGACTACCGTCGCCTATAGACATTAGCAATACCAGGGGGACTGCCAACGTGTTGTACACCTTATTACAATGCCTTAAGGGCAAGGGCAACTGGCTCTCAAGTGCAACTGCCGGAACACACCAACAGGTGCTTGGCGACAGATTTTCAACTTGAGGGTGGTAGCCAGCCAGTCGAGTACCACATAGTACCCTACCACCTTAAAATAATATAAATGAATGGTATAAAAAAGTACTTACAAATTAGTTATTGTTACTTCTGTTCCACATTTGATGGATTGCACAGCTACCAATGCAATTTTATTGTTCAATCCAACTGCAAGAGTATTTGCAGTGCAGGAATGTTTCAATTTGCCAACAAAAGAGAAGTGGCCAACATTTGGCTCCATCAACTGAACCTTATCTTTATTATTTAAAACACCAGAACCACATGACGATATTACTGTTCTGTTGGCATATACAGACAAGTATACCACAACTCTTGAAAATGCCCGCATTGCATCTTGTCTTTCATTCCAACGTTTTGGGAAGAATGACTGTATGTTGTCCAACTTATTTATAACTATTGCACAGAGAAAGCCAACACGAAAAATTAACCCATAAGGAAAATCAACAATGCTCTGATTGGTAAGTATAGGAAATTTTTCATTTACATCTGTTACATTTTGGTTCAGGCCTTCACAATCAAATCCATGTGATACAGAAATAAACTCATTCCAAGATTTGCAATTTTTTTTAATCTTCAATGCTGATTTTAGAGCTAAGCTAATTCGAGCTCCTACACTATTTAAATCACCAGCAATATCTTCTATGAATTGACATTCAATATCATGTCCTTCACTCATACACAATTCCTTACAATCCTTGTTGCAGAACATTATGCAGCAGCATCCATCACATGGAATTAAATTCAAGGATACTTTGCTACAGTAGTAGCAAGAGTAATATTTCATGTTTTCACTTATTTCATGGCTAAAAGCTGTTTCTATAGCTAATACGGTACCAACATTAATATCTTTGGTAGCAATAACTCTTTCTTCACTGGACTTCTCCATTATTACAACCTTCAAGTCCCTACTTGCACAGGGAATATCAGGGTTACGTTTTTCATGTATCTTAAAGAATTCGTTACAAAATTTTGAGTTCCTAGAAGCATATCAAAAGCAAATTTATTACAACTTAAAATTAAAAATAATAATAATAATAATAATAATAATAAATTTATTTATTTGTACTAAAAAAAAATTGTATGTTACAAAAATGAAATACCAACAGAAACATGTCACAATTTAGTACAAACTACTACCTAACCTAGGGCAAGCCTGTATTCTAGGTAGCAGCCCCCATAACTAAAGTCATTTTTACAAAACAATTTAAAGACAAGGTCAATAAGGTACTTTCAAGTGTGCTTACTTTGATGCTTCAGCTTTTTTCTCAGCCCACAAATGAACAGTAAGATCTGCTTTCCTTTTTAATAGCTTTTCAGTGATGTCACTTGGGCAGCCCATGTCAAGACACATCTCTATATCTTTACTACAGGCAGAATAGTTTGATATCTTGAACAGAAGGGCTGATCTGTTACTGTAAGCAAGTTTCATTGCCATGGAGCCGTTAGGGGCATACATTAAAGCTTTGTTGTAGAGTTTTAATGCCACATGATAATCGCCATTGACATACACTGAATTACCCTCCTTACGATAACTATCCGATTTATATTCAGATTTTTCCTCTTGGGAAGTTGGACCCATATGGTTCTTTAGTATATTAAGAACTGCCATCACAACATCAGACAGATCTCTGCTTTTCATTGCAGCATAAACATCATCAACCACAGGGCCATGTTTAAACTCCAAGAAGTGGAGGAAAAGTGATGGTTGGTCAAAAATATCCATGATATCCATCTGAGGAAAGATTATGTAAGCAAATAAATCAGGACAACAATGTTTTTGAATATTTCAACAAACCCATAGGTTTAAACCCTTGTCTTGCTGAAGGGATGGTTGATGGTTTAGAGATAGAATTCCAGAAAACGTGATTCATACCTACCTACGCTAAGGTACGAGTCCCACCCATTGATACCTAATAACTATCTAGTTATTAGATATCAAAGGTCCCACTCTCACCCCACAAAGTCATCCCAGGACCTAAGTCAATATAGGTGTTGAAGTAATAGCCAGAAAATATGGAATATTTACATAAGTAGCGATTTCATTAGGTATTAACCAAAGACTTTAAACTTAATCTATATTTAAATTTCTTTGGTATTAACTAATTAAAAATATTAAGTTTACTCAAAAGAGTAGTTCACTCTTCAAAGTTTAGGCACATTGATTAAATTAAGTTAGATTAATAGAGTCTAACTTACCATTCTTCGCAAAGGATAACTGTTGTTTCACAAACTACCAAGAGAACTTTGTTAGTAAAGTGTCGGCAAATAAGAACTTCCTTCGTTTAAGCACAGTGGTTTAAGTCAAAGAGAATATAAATAAATAATAAGTCTGGTACAGTACAAGGCGGCGGATACTCTTTGGTAGGGGAATCCCGCACAGATTACTGATATGTAGCATCCCGGTTCAAAAACTTCGTAATCAAAGAGTAGGTAACTGGCTGGTAGTAATATATTCTAGTGATGTTAACCAATGTGACTATTACCGGAGAAAAACTAAATATCATAAAACGATAACTACTATTTTCACTTGTGTATCCAAAAAAAAATCAACTAAGTTTTTTTTTTTTTTTATTCTGGATAGGCTTGTGTTTGACCACAATCTCACCATGGTAAGTGATGATGTGGCCGAAGATGCTAAGCACACAAAGCCTAGATGGGAACTGGCTCTCAAGTGCAGCTGTCGGAACACACCGATAGGTGTTTTGGCGACAGATTTTCAACTTGAGGGTGGTAGCCAGCCAGTCGGGTACTACAAAGTACCCTACCACCGTGCTATGGTTTCCTCACGATGTTTTCCTTCACCGAAAGCTCAAGCTCATTGTAGGATTCGAACCCACGACCTTCGCCGCGGTATTCGACGTCACTTACCACTGAGCTATCATCGCCTTAAGTAAACCTATTTTAAAATTTAGGTAATATAAAACGGAATACAAAAAAGGAACGAATTTTGCAATCGGTCACATACTCTTCTTACCGCTTGCTCGCTAGTGCAATGCTGCCAACTCAATGAAATATTCGATAAAAACTGTCCATGATAAAAACTATTTCTTTTTGTATGTTTTTTCCTTTGATGTATCTATCAAAGGTAAAAAAATTACAACTACTACCTAGTTAATCTAAGTTTTTTTACTACATATTTTGTGGCATATTCCATTGAAAATTAATGAAAATGTTTTTATTCAAAATATAGGCAATTTATAAATATCTATATTGTGTTATATGAGGCGGCAAAAAAGGACTTTTAGAATGGGATGTACATGTGACGTTATAGTACCGTACCATAACGCACCTACTATTGGTACGGACGGTTCAAAAATGGAACGTAAACACGCCACGCACGGTGTTTCCCCGACTTATGGTCAAGATGTATAATGAAATAGTCTGTCTGGGACATAGATAATTTGCAATCAGAAATAAGTTAGAAATAGCTGAGTGAGTAAAAGCAAAAATTCTTGTCATATGAAATTGAAGTATTAAAAAAACTATACGATTTTAGTTTTTTTTAATACTATAAATTAAACATAAATAATTAAAATACCTAACTTTTCCTATGTGAAATCCTTGAATCTAAAAAGTTGCTACCAAAAAATTATTCACATACTTAATAACCAAAGCAATTTACTAAATCAAACTTTTTGTTGGAAACTTGCGAAGTGACGTTCGCACGTTTCTATTTTGTTTTCATTAATTAAACCATATATTTTTGAGGTTTATTGAATAATATCGGTGGCGTTTTGTCCAAAATAGCTTAACTATGTACACCAGTGAAGTAAAATGAAAATATATGATAGTAAACCCTGACTAGACTTGTACGGACGAGGACTAGATTTTACAGTGAATGTGACAATATAACGTGATAACATAAAATAATGAAAAAAATTAACAAATAAAGAAATGTCTTAAAGGACAGATACCAAGCCAAAAATAGGGATTTTTGGCGGGAACTGGCGAAGTGGTGTTGCCTTTTTCGTTTTATTATTTTCATTGAATTCTCTTATTTTGAGTTTAATTGAATAATATCAGTGGTTTTCTGTCCAATAAAGATCAATTGAAGATTAGTGCACCAGTGAAGTGTAATGAAATGACCTCAAAAAAACCTGTAAATTGCTGTATTGTGATTATTCAGGTTGTTCCAAAAAGTAAGACTTGTAATGAAATGAAATGTTTATTCATCCAAATAGGCCTTCACGGGCGCATATGAATTGTCAGATTCTAATGACTAATGCTGGGAACAATCTCTAATGACTCTAGTGTATGGACGAGGACTAGACTTTACAGTGAATGTGACAATATGTATAACGCTTTGAGTATTAAACCAGCCAAATAATCAAAGGTATAACGTGACTTTAACATAAGAATATTGAAAAATAGTTTAGGTTTGATAATATTGTAACTAACGCCTTTTAAAAAAAAAAAACATTTCAGTTTTAATTCTTTTTGTTTGTTTTCCTTCGTTGGTATAAGAATTATAATGGTTATTATTTTTTGAGCTAATTGCCTAAGTATTTATTTTCTTTGTTCTGTGTGATTCACATTATAACTTTCTTGACTTACCTACACATGATACACAAAATGAGCCAAAGATCCAATAGGTCCACTGCTGAAGAAGGTGGGTTCAACCTGGAAGATGCTATAAAAGAATGTGTCCGATATATCGTTTGTCGAGAGGGCAGCAAAATACCTATAAAACGAGGTGAAATCTTTAAACATCTAAATGTTACTTGCCAGGCACCCTCGAATCAAATCAATACAGTTGTTATTGAAGCAAATAAAGTTTTGAAATGGGTATGTATGGTAATAATCCCGTATTCGCCCTTTTTTCACTTATACTACTACCTATTAGTAATTATGATTTGTTACATGAACAGGTATATGGGTACAAGTTGGTTCAAGTTGAATCTAAAAGTGGTATCCAGTACATTATAGTTCTGAATGAGCAGTGTCACTCTGTCCCAGCAACAGTTACTGATCAGCATCATAGGAAGCTGTTGGTTGCTGCACTGATACATATTTTCATGACTGGAGGGCCTGTAAAAGAAGGTATGTTTCCCTACCAGGCATTGGCACAATATTTACCAAACCACTTAAATGTTTTTCCAAAATGTGTTGCTTGCTATTATACATCTTTAGGCTCCACTGTACAATACAGATAGCTGATTTAGGGCTTAAATTGTTTTTTTGTGTAGAATTCTTCCTGATAACAGGTTTCACAAATTCTCACATTGTTTTCAGGAAGAAAATTCCTAAAGTTTCAGTAAATTGTAACTAACGTTTGACAGTTGTTTTTATTTATATACTAGCTGTTCCGCACGGTTTCACCCGCGTTCCCGTGGGATCTTATCTTATCCCGGGATAAAATATAGCCTATGTTCATCAGGGATAGTGTAGCTTTCCAAAGGTGCAAGAATTTTTGAAATCGGTCCAGTAGTTTCGGAGCCTATTCAATGCAAACAAACAAATCTTTCCTCTTTATAATATTAGTATAGATGTAACCTACTTGAGTAAGTTCATACTATATAGTGTACTAATTACTATGGAGCAGAGAATATAGGTTCTCACTCACTAGCAGCCTCTTCCTGTTCAAAATCAACATCAGTAGAGTGTATTAATGGTTGTTTGTTTTATTAATTGTAAGATTTTGATAGAATAAAGAAACCTTGATGTTTGGGCGAGTTACAAATTAACTAAAGAATGTTTTTTTACATTATCTGTCTCTGGCATGTTGAGTTATTTATATGTAAAGCTATTCTAAATATTCAAATTCAAAGCTATTATCAGGAATAGTTCTAATCTAAGTATTATCAAAATATTTTATTTATTTATTTAACCATAAACTTACATCTATCTTACAGGCAAACCTAATGCGACAGAATAGTTGATTTTATATCTATATCTATACCTACTATACCTAATGTTACATGTTACTGCAGAGTGCAGAGGCAATAAGCAGCCTTTGTGAGTTCGTTCAGTATACTATAGTATACATAGATCAATCATATTTTTTACCCCTAATTAGCCTAATAGGGATGATGCCTAGATTCAAGAAAAAATACCTAAAACTAATTAGTGTATAAAAATACTCGAAAATATCGAACACGTTATAAAATTCGCCTTCTTATGATTTTTAATTACCAATTTAACAACAAAGAGTAGGTCTTATCCTATTACCCTAGGTTGCCTGGAAGAGATCGCTTCAGCGATAAGGCCGCCTAAATTGTTTTCACTGTTATTTGTCTTTTGTGTATGTAACCTGTATTTTTGTCTTGTGGTGTCAACAATAAAGAATATTTGTATTGTATTGTATTGTATTGTCTTTTGATGGTGTATATTTATGACGTCACAAGTATGTATTTCATACAAACCTCCATGTAAATCATTGTTTTGACATTCAATAAAAAGAAGCTGATTTGATATGTCAGTCATCATCCCTATTATCTTGAAAAACTACCAATATAATATAATGGGGGAGTTTCTAACAAATCATTGCATTTCTTTTCAGAGGAGATGTGGAAGTTCCTCACCGAAGCTGGTTTATTGGAAGACAGTGACCATGCAGGACGGAAAATATTGACTACCACATTCACTAGGCAAATGTATTTACTCTATTCTAAGGTAATACATCATCTGTGAAAATTTCAACTGTCTAGCTATCTCGGTTCTTAAGATACAGCCTGGTGACAGACAGACGGACAGACAGCGAAGTCTTAGTAATAGGGTCCCGTTTTTACCCTTAGGGTGCGGAACCCCAAAAGGGATTAGAAAGCATGATTCCGAGATAAACTAACTCCAAGCAGACAGTCGTGAGCAAAAGTAGCACTGTAGCTTGCACTGTATAGGCTCTCCAAGAAAGTTTTACTAGTCATTTAACAATAGAGATGATATATTCGAAAACAAATCCTTTTTTATGATTTTTAATAATTTTACTACAGAGCAAGTATTTCATACAAACTCCATTATAATATAAACTATAGTTTTCTTCTAAACTAATATTATAAAGAGGAAAGATTTGATTTTTGTTTGTTTACGATATAACTCAAAAACTACTCGACCGATTTTAAAAATTATTTCACCATTAGAAAGCTAAATTATCCCCGAATAATATAGGCTATATTTTAATCGCGGGAAAAGATAAGATCCATCTGGAACGTGGGTGAAACCGCGAGGGGCAGCTAGTATTAAATAAAAAGAAGTTGATTTGATATGTCAGTCAACATCCCTATTGTACTATACTCAACTATACTGCGGCACGCTATGATGTTCGATTTGACAAGAGGGTGTCTCTTCTTAACTCGCTATGCTTGTCTCTTTCTGGCACGTAGGAAGGATAGCGTTGTCAAAACGGTCATCATAACTTGCCGCTAGTGTAATCACATATCAATAAGGGTAGTGTCCTGGTTCAATAAAAATGAATTCTAATTAGTCCGTCGGTAAGATTATCAAAAATTATTGGACACGTATTTTTTGCTTTATCAAATCAATAAAAATATACAAAGCGCATCAAAGTGGGGTAGGACTTGTGTGTGACGTCACTTCTTGGTAAAATTTGCACCACGGCGTGACGTCACGCGAAATTTCTACGAAAAATTACGAGGATACAGTATCCTCGTCATTTTTCGTTTACGGAACAAAATTAAAAATACGTGACCAATATTTTTTGGTAATCTAACTGGCGGGTAAAATATTATTTTTTGGTAATCTAACTGACGGACTAAATATAATTTTTTGATAATCTAACTGACGGACTAAATATATTTTTTTAGGAAACTACCCTAATATTTATTGTCGTAGGTTGGTGATGGTGAGTTAGCGAGATATGTATTCGAATGGGGTCAGAGAGCCACAGAAGAAGTGCCCAAAATATTCCTGCTTAACAAATTTGCACAGGCAAGTAAATCTATATGTCTGCCTACAGTTTTTGTCATAAAGAATCTGAAACAAGTTCGAATCGGACTCTCGTACCGAGGGTTCCGTAAAAATTTTGTGGTTTTTGTTTTTGAGAAAAAAAAACTTTTTTGTATTTGTTGTTATAGCGGCAATAGAAATACTGTGAAAATTTCAACTGTCTAGCTATCACGGTTCATGAGATGGACTGGCGACAGACAGACGCGCGACAGCAGTCTTAGTAATATAGTAATAAACTGAATGAAATAAAATAAATAAAAAATATACACCTAATATACATATATTAGGTGTATATTTTTTCTTATACATAAATATAATATGTATACAGGGTGTCCGGTAAGTAGTTCGACAAACTTAAGGGGGAGATAGGTGGGCAGGTCACCTACCAAATATATAAAAATGACCTCAGTAAAAATGACACCATTTTCAAGATATTTAAGATCTAAAATTCAAAAATCAATACATAAATATCTGAAATTTCGAAATATCTCCAAAATGGTGAACTTTTTACTGAGGTGATTTTTGTATATTTGGTAGGTGACCCAACCTCCTATCTCCCCCTTAAGTTTGTCCTACTTACCGGACACCTGTATATTATAGTTACACAATCACTATTACCTACTCAAAAAAAAATGGAAACACATTATTTTTTTCCCCTTTATTCATGGGTTTAATCATATAGACGATTATGTTACCCTATACACGAAAATCTAAACATTTTTATAATTTTAATTACTTAGCCTAAAATTTCTATTCACAACAGAAATTTTGTATAATGTACATAATTTATTTTGCAAAATTGAATTATTGGTATAGAGTGCCATGTGCCTTTTCCTAATCCCTTGCAGTGCAAGTGCGCATCCTTTCGCCAGTGTTGTAGCTGCATATCGATATATAGTTAGATATATCGACATTATTACAACACCTAGCGAGCGAATCCAAAAAACACAATCTAACTTTATTTTAAGGCTTTTGAATATAAATGTTAGTTATTTTACGTTGGTATTATTAATATTGTAGGCGTTCGAGAAGACTCCTGACCATTGGTGCGAGCAGTACAAAGAAGCAACCGAAGAACGAGCGTAAAAAGTAAAAACTACAAAAAAATATAAAATAGCATAGGCACTAATTTGTTTCGCTAATGTTATTTTATTATGTAAATAACCTATACCTAAATATAACATATTTTTGGAATGCTATGGGTACATTAATTTTAACATTTCTCTTGTATGTAGGTAGTATACATTTCCGTCCAATCTTTATCTTATCATTATTTCTAAATATAACTTATTTTATTATCATATAAACGATGCATTGTTTGCATTGGTAAAAAAACCCTCCAAAAGAAGTTAGTTAGTTACAAGTGAATAGAAAGACAGACATACATACAGGTCAAACACATAATCCTTCTTTTTTGCCTTCGCCGCCAGTTGGGTAACAAAGCGTATCAAGGTTTTGGTAGCTATAGCGACGCTGGTGAAGTAGAATCCTCTAACTTTACATCCAAAACATGAAACAAGTACGATAGACGCATATCTCTAGCCTTCAATTGTTCTAGATCATATTCGGATATAATAAGGGCTACACGCACCCCGACAGGATCTTCGGTTCGCTCTATTATCTGAAATCCCCAAAATTCGACGTCGAACCAACGGCTGTTTTGTTCACAAGTTATGACTTGTAGTTGTTCTACTGAGCCGGTGTAACCCGGTACAAAAAAGGTGGTTCGGAATCGTTTTAACAATGGACATATCACAAGATCCAATTCTGACAGAATTGTAATATTCTGTATTGTTGATTTCAACCAATTAACAGATTCGATATCATCGCACCAAAATTTTAAAACGCCCTCGTATATTTCAATTTTTCTGAAAGTTGGAGATAGGAATCCGTTAGTCTTTTCCATCATGATATCATATGTATTCCTTTCGGATTCTGTTACAGTATTTACATCTCGTCTTTTGTGAAGAAGAATAAAGTGTTTCAGGTGGGCATTGAGAGCTTCAATAATCAAACCACCTCGCGCTTCGGTCAAATATTCGAAAGGTCTGGTAGCTACACCGACACACAGATCAGATATATTTGAATCCATCTTGTTCACTGCTTTCTTCACTGCCGAGCACTTCACTTGGTCCAACTGGTGGCACTTTTGAAAACTAAAAACAAACTGTTGTATGATAGTAATATATAACTATCTACGCGTTTTTATTTGTATTTAATAAGCAATTTGAACTGAATATTTCGAAGGATATGTAATGGATATAATTGTTACCCACTGCGACTTCATTTACTTTGATATAACACGTTTGTTATCCATTAAAAACTGATAAAACTCGATGATATGATTATCTGAATTGTTTGTATTGATATCACTTATTGCGATCACTTTGAAAAATCGAAATCATCGTAATTACCTACTCAATTTTTTTAAAATAAAAAATAGAGTTTTATTTTTTAATTTCAAACAAGGTACCTATTTCTATTTAAAGAAAACACATAACAAAGATTTTTTCTTGATAAAGTTCAATCTAAGAAATTATATCAGCTTATGCTAGTGATCACAAACGTTTTTTGATGTGTGTACCTGTCAAAAGACGGCAGCTCATTGAATCTCACTAAAAGTGTTAACGGTCAGCTAATAGATGGCGTTGTTGTTCTAACTTGGCTTATTGTATTATCTTATGAATGAAAATGTGCATATCTGGCGGCACATAAATACCCCGCTAAGTCGAGCAAAAGAGCAAAAAAAAGCTACGGCTGTACTATCCTTTTCTCAAAGCCATTCGGGTCATTTTCTACCACCTGTAACTTCGTTGTGGGAAAAACTAGAAGCCAAAATTTTCAGTGACCAAGAGGGCATTACATAGCTAGATATATTTCCAAATAACATTAAAGAACCAGTAGTTTAATAATGATTGCAAGTCCTTCAATTTGTCACTGACTGACTCACTCTGACTCATCGATCATCAAAATTTCTAAAGTAGGTTTCTAGCAGACCCACAAACTCCAATTTTTAAACCAACTTCAAAAAAGGAGGAGGTTCTCAATTTTTTTTAAGTTTTTTATTAACACAGTTATTGTTTAGCCTATAAAACAAGGAAAAACTGACATTCCGAATTTTTTGCCTCATTTTCTAGATATACCTACAATCTTTATAAGTAACTTTGTAATCTGGTTTCCGGTTCTTCAGTATTCACATGGTGTCAAGCGTGGTGGTACTTGCCTAGATCAGGGGTCACCAATTGGCGGACCGCGCTCCGAATCCGAACCACCCCGAGCTATTTTGTGCGGACCTTTATAATATAACAGAAACTTCGACCGAAGAAAAGGGATGTAGGTAGGTAATAATTTTAGATTTATTCAGTTTAGGCCCTGGTAAGGCACTTATGAACGTTTACAATTGACTCTACCACCTTAATTTTCAAACAAACTTTGAATTATTAGGTACATTACCATATTTTCCTTTATTTTAGGAATCAAATTGAAAACTCACTACCACTGAGCTATCATAACCATTATAGTGCTTTGCCGTAGTCGGGTAAGAAGACTTCGATCATTCAAAGGAATCGTACCACAGATGTTATTTTGGTTCACAGATTAACGGTCTTATTCATAATGACTTATCGGAGGTTTAAAAGCTCGCTAAAAATAGATTGTCAAAAAGTGTTATTCATAATGGTTCAATAGCGCTAAAACGTTCCTTAAGTCTCCGATAAAGTGACATTGATATAAACTAGCTAGGACCCTACTATAAACCTTCGATAAACCTATATTAGCAAAAAAATGGCCGATTTTGGTCAGCTGATTATTGAAGTTTGCAATGACATCTAATACCTACATCAAACGTTTTTATTGTAAAACAAGTACGTAAATTTTCTTAAATATGCAAGCTTGACAAACCCTGGAAAGTATTGTGGTGATTGAAAATCATGTTATCTTACTAGCCGTATATGCCACCCTTAAAAAAATTGGCAATGTTAAAACTACTGTCGTGGCTCTTGCAGTTTTGGACAATATCGCAATTGCATATAGTGAGACAAATGTGATGGAGGACAATGAGCCCGCTACAGGGGAGCTACTGGAACCGACAATTAACATGGACTCTAACCATAGGCGAGGTAGAAATGCTGCAATCTTGCAAGTTTTATTGCAAGGCACTCTAGTGAATAAAGTTCTCCCTACTTGCAGGTAAATGATTAAATAATACAAAATAAGATAATCAATAATATAATTTATTCTTTTTTTTTCATAATATAGTATTTTATTCATTCATTAATAATTCCTCCTCCAACTTCAAATTTTCATTTTCTACTTGCATCATGTGCAGTTCTGTCCTGCATTCAATTTCACGAGCAGCAACTTGTTCTGCAGGTGAAATAACTTTAATGTTTGACATGTGGATCTGAAACAATACAATATTATATAAACATTCTAATATTACAGCATGTTTTTTCTGGTTATTGGAATATTTTTATACACCTTTTTCTTTAATTTTCTAGGTTTTGAACCCAGCAATTGCAAACCTGAAGACATTGGAGGTGGTGGTGCCTCTACAGTGTCCACATTAATATGAAAATATATATAAATGTTTAGATAAAGAACCAATGACTTGTACAATAACATACTTCTTGAACATTGTTACTTTGGTTTTATTTTCCAAAATCATCCTAAAAACAAAGATCATTTGATTCCAGTATTGCACTACTACATCCATACTTAAAATATTTGAAATAAACTTACTATAGGTATTGCTTCTATAACTGGTGGTGGTCCTCTAGCCCATTTTCACTTCTCTGTCTTTTTTGGATTCATATTCATTAGTACAGTAACACAATATTTCATTATAATTGTACAAGAACGATTTATTATTATTATTAAATAGTTTTTTGACGCGATCAAAATGTTTGACACAAGAGTCAAGATGCATTTTTTTTTAATTTGTACCGATTTTTAAATAAAAACTCATGAAACCATTTTCCTACCATTCACATTTCACAATTTTTCTTCGAAATTGCAACATTGTGTTCAATAACGAGATTTTAGTTATCGGAGGTTTATCAAACGATTATGAATAAGGATTTTTATCGAACGTTTGATAAGCTTAAAAGACGTTTTAACTAATATAGGTTTATACCTTCGATTCATCATCATATTTCATTATGAATAAGACCGTAATTGTTTTGTACTTATATTACTTATTTCACTCGCGTTCCCGTGAGATCTTATCCTTTCCCGGGATAAAATGTATCCTATGTGTTATTCCAGGATATGGACTACCTGTGTGCTAAGTTTCATCAAATCGTTTTTGCATGAAAGAGTAACAAACATCCATCCAAACTTTCACATTTATAATATTAGGGGGATTAACAAATGTTCGACGTGATTCTTAAATTGGCATAACTTTTTTATTTAAGAACCGATTGACATGAAACAAACGCTAAATGTTAAGTGAAGCTTACCACAATATATTAGTGTAAACTACATCAAAATCGGATAAGCCGTTTCTGAGATGAGCGTGCACCAACGCACAGAAAAACAGACAATAATCCTAACATTCATTGTTTTGCTATTTGCGTTGATAAAGGTGCCAATAATATTTTTTCTTATAGGTACAGACAGCGACCCATAACATTTTTATTATATTAAATATATAGATTTACCTCGTATTTGTTAATATTTTCCGTAACATGATTCAGAATTAACAAATTAAATTTACGAATAGAAAAACATGAAGGCCTTATAATTCGCAAGTCATGTTCATCTTAAATAGTGCGCAGTCATTATTTTATGTAGCAAGTAGAGTTCATAAGTGCCTTACCAAGGCCTAAACTTAAAATGAGTTTTAGTTTGAATAACATGTACCTAAATCATCAGCAAAACTTTGGAAACCTAAGAATAATATCCTACCTTGTTACCTTCTGAAGCTTCGATCGGAATTAAATAACATTTTAACATTTTGCATACCTTGTATAATGATGACATTTACATCAACAAAGGTAAGTAGGTCTTATTGATGACTATTTCGCTGATGGATTCATCGTCGAAGTCATGATGACATAGGTACGAGTTATGTTATGTTTTTTGGCACAATCATGTCAAATCATTTTCCACGAAAATATAAGGTTTGTAATAAAAAAAAAAAAATATTAATGTGTACTCATCTCAAGTAACCATACATAAATTACGTCACACGTAATTAATACTTTATGCAAGTAACTTTAAGGCGATAATCGCTCAGTGTTAGTGAGTTCGAATCCAACAATGAGTTGAGCTTTCGTTGAAGGAAAACATCGTGAGGAAACCATAGCACGGTGGTAGGATACTTCGTAGTATCCGACTGGCTGGCTACCGTCCTCAAGTTAAAAGTCTGTCTGTATTTTCCGACAGCTACACTTAAAAGCCAGTTTCCGTCTAGGTTTTGTGTGCTCATCACCTTCGGCCACATCATCAAGAGATTGCGGTCAAACACAAGTGGCCCCTTAGGCTAACTTCTGACCATTATAAAAGAAGGTGTTATGTACGTAACCAAACTTTTATTGCATAGATATCTGTATTTTTAATTAATAATTAGGTATTTAGAATAAATTAGAATTACAACGCTTGCCGGTCATAGACAGCATTGAATAATAATACTTTTTACCGAAACTGATTAGGGGTGTTGTAGGAACTGTAACAGTAATACGCAAAAATACCATGCTCTGTACGAAAACGCCTATCTCAGTTATTCATGTAGTTTTGACAACAATATCTATTACTGAATTTAAAAGATCTATGCGAGCGAAGCAAATTTCGAAAAGCTTGTTCATAATAAATGCCAACGTCATGAAATGATGACGAATTAAAAAAAACTATTTAATGATTCAATTACACCATAGACACTGCAGTTGCTCTTGAGTTAGGCCCGGACTCCACCAAAGCTGAGCGGAGACGAGCGGAGCGGAGATGTTTTTTTAAACAACCAATAGAATTTCGTTATTCACACTTTTCGTCTCCGCTCAGCTCCAGTGGAGATTGCTAAGCGGAGATGTATTATATTTGTATGGTGCGATGGAAGCGGCGATGTGAGTTGTGCCTCGACGACGCGACGCGCAGCGGAGACGAGAAGATGTGAGCGGCGCGGGCGGTGCAGTCAGCTGAGCGTGTCGTGTCAGAACGCGTACTGAGCGAGCACTCAACGCCTCGCACACTCGCAACGCTTGCCAGCGCACATCTCCGCGACAGTACGCATCTCCGCACAGCTTCGGTGGATACACCCGAGCTGAAAAACATCTCTTCTCGTCTCCGCTTTGGACTTCTCCGCACATCTCCGCTTTGGTGGAGTCTGGGCCTTACAGACCGAACGTTACGTCATCTCGTGTTCTTCGTGACTTATCATATTTTTGTTCGTTACCGGCATTGACTTGTGGTATGTTTGATTAGATATTTATTTCGGTGGAGCCACTCGACTTGTGCACACTACTAAACGTAAGTATACTATTATTATCAACTACACTAATATTATAATGAGGAAAGATTTGTATTTTTGTATGTAACGAATAAATTTAAAAACTACTGGACCGGACCGATTTTAAAAATTCTTTCTCCGTTGGAAAACTACATTATCCCTGAGTAACTAGAAAAATCAATTCGAGATTTTCCTGAAATTTTCTTTTTTATTACTGGAATGTGCTTTGAGATTTTAATGCATGCAGAAATTTGAGCTATCTTATTAAGTAATGTTTTATTTTTAATTTTATATGCTATTTTTAAGTCTAGACTTTTAAATGTTATTAAACATAAAAATAACTCAGCTGTGCAGGTAGAGAGCAGTAGGTATTTACCTCGTAAGTAGTGGTAGGGGAGGCGAATAGGGGATTTCGGGATTTACTCGAGCGCGGCAGATTAACATAAGGGGGGCAACCTTGCACCTTGTGAAGTACTCTCACCAAATCTGAGCCCTCTATGTAGTGTCGAACGCCTAGGGTAGCCCGTCAGATTAGTAAAAAAAAATCGATGGTTTGAAATACTCGAGCGCGTCAGATTAAGGTAAGGTAAGTTAGTTACATGCAAAATAGTGTACATTTCAATAATCTGACAATTTGGGCGTGACGAAAGAAAATTGGAGACTCGCAAAGTTGCAAAAAAAAAAAACGACACCTGGATTTTCTCGAGCGCGATTAGTTTTTATTTTATTTTGAAGGAAATTAGTCACGAATCACGGAAATATCTTAATCTGCCGATTTGCACAAGCCGAAGTGGCTAAAATCATTATTAAGTGTATAGTCCAGGAATATTATGAGTTTCACCTCAGAATGAGAAATAGTCAGCTATTAACTTTTATAAACCTTTATTTTGACACCCTAAAACTTGTCTCAAAAGCTACTTATCTTAGGGTGCCCGCGACTACTGATTTTTCAAGGTCAAAGGTCAAAAAATCATTTATTGCAAATATCTCGTTTCCTATGGGTTTTTTGGTATATGTATTCATAATAAATATTGTAGAAGATTAAATTCTCTACAACTTTTGTACAAATATTTTTTCGATATCTTGAACCATTTTCGAGATTTCGATATTTTTTACATATTTTTTTTTTCAAACCGTCAGATTAAGGAAATCCCTCAACATAATTGTAAGATTATGGGTCAGTACAACAAGGCCATCAAGAAGAACCGCCTGTATAAAAATCTGACGCGCTCGAGTAAATCAAGGTCACGATTTTTTTTTGCATTTTCAAAAATCGGCCCTGACTGATGGTCGCGTCCAAATCGTCAGTCTTTAAAATAGGAGCTACTGGAGGGTTCACTTAACATCCCTTATCAATGTCTGACGCGCTCGAGTAAATTTTTCTTTTAAATATTTTCGACCCCTTTGTACGGCCACCCCCACCACGCAAAACGGCAGATTATTATGTTTCCGTTATCAGACAGACGTGGCGCGACTACCCTATTAATATCTGACGCGCTCGAGTATTTCTTGGTGACTGTTTTTTTTTACATTTTTGAAACCCTGTAGACGCTCCCCCCACCGCTGAAGGAGAAAATATCACATAACCTTTTTTTCTTTATTCCACCTAATCTTCAAATTCCAGTAGGTCCCAAAGACGCTCGAGTAACTACAAATTTAGCATCATTGCCTCCCCTACCATAGGTATTTTTATGAAGGAAATTATTACTACTCAGTACCGAATTCAGGTTAGGGCAAAATGGGCTAAGAGAAAAAAATATGATTTGGTTATTGTTTTTTTTATGATGCGCGGTTAATTTTAATCTAAAACTAATGCTTATTGTTAATTAGTTCATGAGAAATATAATTTACATATATTACATTATCCATGAGCTCCATAAATTCTAGAAAAAATCTAATTGAAACATTGAGGCGGTTATGCATTCGATCATCGATTTCGTCATTATTTATTGGCTGACCCAATAAATAATGACGAAATCGATGATCGATGGACAAAAGCCAAATTATGTAATATAAAAAAATGGGAAATAGTATTTTCATCTCACGCTATTTGTCCGAGGCACAAATAGAGTGCACTGTACCCAACATTCGGTTTTTAGTAGGCTGTTGCTCATATTGAAGAATAATTTATCAAACAGTGTACAAAATACTCTAAAATTCATCTTTCTGATAATTTCTAATTTCCAATCTGACAAAAAGTAGTTCCCTTGATAGTTCATACATATGACGTCACAAGCTAGTATTTAATACAACACTTAATTTAAACTATAGTTTTGACTTTTAGTAAAAGGAAGCTGATTTGATGTCAGTCAGTCAGTATCCCTATTATCCGATCTCAACCTTCAATTTAGTGTTTAGTTTGTTTACAACAAAAAAACTAGGAACTGTGTTTTTTGTCGTCGGAATTTCATAGTTATTTTTTCTTCCCTTGTCTGTGACTTCTAATAGTTTAATGGGGTTTTTATAATTTGGAGAGAATTTTCTTCGGGGAGTTTTATATCCACCGTTTATGATTTACGATACATTTTTTTTTCAGAACCATGTCCAAATACGTTTACAACTACTTCCCAGTGAAAGCCTTGGGTGAGGGTTCACGCCTCATCATGGTGTACGGCGGCCAGGAGTTCGAAGATAACCGCGTCTCCCTAGACGAGTGGCCAGCATACAAACCTAGTGAGTATCATTATAGTCTTACCAAATATTGACCGGCCGCAGTAGATTGCCGGACAATTCATACCTATTGATATTGTTTTATATCTGTGCGTCAGATGTCAGGTTATCTCATGGTAGTGACTGCTGTCACCTATCAATATTAGCAATATATATATATGCCCTAACTGCAGCTGGAACATTCATACCTAGCTCCTCTCTGTTTTGGGTGGAAATGTATCTTCGGCAAAACGTCTTTTTGCACTACTGATGCCGGCCCTGTGTACCTCACAACCTCACGTAACTATTCAAGCCAGCGACCTGGTGGATGATGGATTACTTAGCTTGGATCATTTGCTTTCTTAAAACCTTGTGTTTCTTCACACATAACATCACGGTTTTGTTTTAGATCTGTTTAAAACCCTTTTTTTTTAATTCTGGATAAGCTTGTGTTTGACCACAATCTCACCATGGTAAGTGATGATGTGGCCGAAGGTGGTAAGCACACAAAGCCTAGATGAGAACTGGCTCCCAAGTGCAGCTGTCGGAACACACCAATAGGTGCTTGGCGACAGATTTTCAACTTGAGGGTGGTAGCCAGCCAGTCGGGTACTACAAAGTACCCTACCACCGTGCTATGGTGTTTCACGATGTTTTCCTTCACGGAAAGCTCAAGCTAATTGTAGGATTCGAACGCACGACCTTCGCCGCGGTATCCGACGTCACTTACCACTGAGCTATCATCGCCTTAAACACTTCTGTTGCTAAGCGTATTTATTTACATACTTGTGGAGTTGATTAGATAGATTGCGATTGATTCTCATGCTTATCTATACGTAGATAGATACCAATAAGTAGTATGGTATTACGATAGCTCGGTACCAAATGACACACCCACGTAATGATTTGTCAATTCGTGTTAAAATCTTTGTTACTGGGTAGTAGGTAGTTATAGTATCACATATACATAACATTCCTCCTTGTTGTTCTGCATCCACCCACGCTTGTCTCGCGCACCGGACGCGATAAGAGGGTGCTGATGTCGACTCCGAGAAGTGTAACGTGGTCTTTCGATCACGGGGATGCAAGTCAGCGAAATAATTAAAATGATATTAATTAATATTTAGGTACATTAAGTCAGTCTAGAGGCATCCAACTCTGCCGACGGACGTTAGTTCATAGTATATTATTAATTTTGTATTTCATTTAATTGTAATTGAATAAATTCGTGTTAATTTGAATATAGTTTTTTAAAAGATCACGATACGTTCCCGAATGTTAACTAGGTACTATTATAAAATTGAAAGTTTGTGAGGACGTGAATATGTTTGTTTTGTTTCACGCAAAAATTACAAGCACACACGCAGATCATATCCTGGAAGGCTGGAACAAAACATATGATAGGTACTTTTAACTCGGGAAAAGATAAGATCCCTGTAAATAAATTTTATGAGTAGTTACCTAAATGTATACTTATTAATCTCAAACCAATTAAAAATATATTTACCTACTTACTTACGTAATAAGTAGGTAGGTGAATTAAAACTGTTCTTTTAATTTGTTTTATTGGTTAGAGCCAGCGACTCGAGTATAATTCGTGCAAAATTTCATCAAAATCGGTTCTGAGCTTTAATAACAATACCTACAGACGCTCAGTAATTTAATTAATGTATTATTGATGAAGGATAAATAGACGATCGAAATTTACAATAGGTAGGGTTGCCATAATTGTTCGGCACTAATACGGGTCATTTTTTTAAATTTAGTAAAAATCTGAATTACGTGGGTGATAATAATGAAAATGAAGCATACTGAATCTATGTGTCTTCGGTGCACATTATTTCTTGCTTCCGCACCGCCGCAAGAGCGCCGCGGCGGCGATTCACGCGTATTTTCAAGAAAACGGGACAAATACGGGACAAGGCGCAGTACGGGACACGTCATACAAATAGGGTGACATTTCCGTATATATATACGGGACGTATGGCAACCCTAACAATAGGTAATAATTACTTAGGTACTTTAAAATTCCACTGTAACTTATTAATATTCTAGACATTTATTTTATATAAAGTGGATTTATTATTATAATAGTATAGGTAGAAAATGAGAGTTTAAAATTTTTGTGGTACATACCTAGAGAATCTGCAAGTCACATGCAAGTTGATGCAACTCACGTCCATATGTATATGGTCCGTATATTCAAATTTAACAATTTGTTGGTTTATTCACGTAGTGTTTTTATCCTCTTTGGTTTATTCTGTAGCCGTGCGCCTCCCCGGACGGTACGCCCGCGCCGGCGACCTTGTAAAATGCTGCTAAATAAATGATTTTTTTCCTGTTAGGTTCTCACCATGGTGAGATTGTGCTCAAACACAAGCCTATCCAGAATAAAAAATTAAAAAAAAATATACCATGATATGAACTCAATCATTCGTGCGTGTAGTTTTGCATTATATCAGACGACACGGCATTTATGATTTAGTATGAGATTATATAGGTACCTATATTAATATTTTTGGTTGCTATCATAAAATAAATATCTGCTACCACAGAGGTCTGCTACCATTAGGTATAACAAATAAAACGGCGTTGATAACCTTCGTCCTTGTTTATTGTAAAAATGAACATAAAAGCGTATGAAACTATAAAATTTTAATCACTGAACATAAAACTGAAATATAGCAAGACATATGTACCTATATAGAATAAACATAATTGCCATATTACGTAACTCAACTCGCGCAATCTGGCTGGTCTGTCGGATGAATAGGTACCTACCTAATTTTTTATGAAATTTTATTTTAAACCAAGATTCTACGCTAGGTTATTAAATATGTTGTCAAACGCTTGTATGCCCTTTGTAATTCTCACAAATAAGAATAGATAGTGAGAATGGAACAGCAATGCTATTCTGTAAGAACGTTTGAAATGAAATGAAATTGTTTATTCATCCAAATAGGCCTTCACAGGCACTTATGAATAGTCAGACTCTAAATGCTCGGTTCGGAAGGTTGCTTTTGCTGAGAAGAGCCGGCAATAAACTCAGCAATTACTCTTTTCAAAAACAACTTACACCTATTACATTCAATAATTATTATTTATCTAGTCTCAATGACAATATTTGCGTGTTATGGCGGCAAAAATAGTAATCTAATTTAATGATGACTGACTTAATAAACAACAAACTCAAGCAGACCAGCCCCCACAAGCATGACGCACCTGTTCACAAGTATGACGCGTGTGTGTTTGTGTACCTATCTCGAAAGCTGAATCTCAGGTGAGATATCAACTTCGAATGACACTTCACTTCGTAACTGAGATATATCGTGAGGACCTCGAGAATTACAATTAAATACACTTGTAAGGTCATGGTTTCGAATCTTACAATTAGATTGAGCTTCTGGTAAAGGAAAACATCGTGAGGAAATCATAGCAATGGTAGAGTACTTTGTACCCTCATGTTAAAAAATCTTCGCCAAGCACCTGTTGGTCTGTTCCGGTAGTTACAATTGAGAGCCAGTTGCTTATAAAAAAGGAAAAACTTGTAGTGTGGGAGGGAGCAGTCCAAAAACTGCTTTATTATAAAGATATTAAAATTAATAAGTTAGGTAGTAAATCTTAGTCCAAGATGATGTTAATGTAGATATTTTTTAATTTCAGAAACCCCATTCGGTCAGATGCCGGTGCTGGAAATCGATGGCAAGGCTTACGCTCAGAGTTTCGCCATTGCCCGGTATTTGGGACGCAAATACGGTCTAGCCGGAGACAATGAGGAAGAATCCTTCGAAATTGATCAGAACATGGAGTTCGTCAATGACATCCGTGCTAGTGAGTTGTGTTTTCTATAAACATAAAAATGTTTGTCTTTAAAGTACACCGCACTGCACTGCAGGACTATAGCAACGCGGCGACGTCCAGGAGAAAGGAAGTATGAGGATCGCATGGAGATCTTTGATAGCACGAGGTATAATTGTATCGGATTCCGTTTCTTGCAACTATTGTTCAATGTGCCCCCATCAACCTAAGAGTATTATGAGTTACTTGTGCGTTAGTTGATCGATTTCGCTATAGAAGGGTACCAGCTTGATAAGGGTTTGCTAGCTACCTCCTCTATTTGTCTTTGGTTGATGCCAGCTGGTAGACAAACGTCATCAGCGCCTTTAGCAGTGCGGCCTTTTAAACTGACTACCCCTCGTGATGCTGCACTAAATTGCAAATAAGAAAAGAAACGTAAACGTTGTAAAAACCTTTTCAAAGAATTACTTGCAGTGATTATAAAGAGCAGAGAGTTCGACGAGAGGCGTTTTATTAATTATTAATGCTAACGTCAACTATTATTGCTGAATATAAATGAATATTCAAATTGTGAACTAATAATTTTACAGAAGCGGCAGTTGTATACTATGAAACTGACGAGGAACTAAAGGAGAAGAAAAACGAGGAATTCAACAAGAACGCATACCCTGAAATGATGGAGAAACTGAGCGCTATCATCACCAAAAACAACGGATACATTGCTAATGGAAAGGTGCTTTGCGTTTTTATATTTTCGGTGTATAAATAAATTAATGTTGTAAAGTAGTGGAGCATGTTTTAGAAATGTGTCTTCTTGTGGGGGCTGATTGGCTTAAGGTTGTATTTTTATTCTTGCATTTTGTAAGTTATTTAACTTTTGAATTTCGCGGGTTAAGGATCTAACACTTAGAGGGCCTTGGATCTACATTTAACGGATAGCGGATACTATCTTTACTTGCACTATTGAAGAGATACGGACCAAGATAGCTCCCGCTAAGAGCACGGACTATTATAGAAATGAAGGGATCTGGGTACTATATAGGGAACTATTTGACTGGTTCTTGAAATATTATTTGAAGCAACGGCACACCTGCTGTTCCAAATCCATCTTAATCTTGATATAGCAGTTCGTGATTCACCGCTAACTAATTGAGGCCAGAAATTCACTGAAAGGTGAAAAAGTCATTTTATTGCGGGCTGGTTGGCGTGATTGGTTAATATACCACTTTAGTGTGCATGAATATGTCTGTTTGTCCTGAGTCTGGATTATTATCTATTTAAGTTTTTTCATTTATCAAAAAATGTAGTATATCAGCTATCAGGATTCCATAGTACACTGCTTATGCAGGTGGCCGAATGTATAGAATTTCCCATGATATTTATTTTATCCAAGTTACAGTTTGAAATAAAATAGTAGACATGGAGTCAATATAAAGCAATTTTTTTTTGTTAATTTACTATAAGTACTGTCTTTACAACAAACGTACAAAATATACAATTTATATATAAAATAAATCCTTGACGCTGCTGCCGATCGGTAAGGTTCCCAGCAGGCTGACAGGATTTCCTCTTTGGATAGACAGGCTGATGTGTTGGCGGAAAAAACTCCGTCGGTCTACCGAGGCCTCGATTAATTTTCAAGAACAAAATAATATATTGTTTTATTTTGTTTTCAGTTAAGTTGGGGTGATTTCGTCCTAACAGGTATGTTCGACTATCTGAAATCTATGATGCAATACCCCGACCTCGAGGTGAAGTACCCCGCTGTCCAGAAACTCCTCAACAATGTCCTGACGATCCCAAGGATCAAGGCATTCGTAGACAACGCTCCTCCATCGATATTTGGTTTCTAAGCTTATTTTAGATTATTATTTTAAGTTTAAGTTCAGAACTTCAAAGAGTCTAATTTATTAGAATTTTGAGTTGAAATTATTTTTATATAAATGTAATCTAATAGGTATATTATGAATGTACCTTACCTACGAAAGGCTTTAAGTTTTAAATTAAATATTAAGCTATAATGAATCTTTTATTTTAGACTAGTTCTTAATACAATAAAAAGTTTAGGCATACCTGCAAGATATGTAGAACAACCAAACATATCATTTTGGGATGGCATTGTGTCGGCGGCATTAGGGACCTACGACCTACCTATAACAGCAATGCTATTCTGTAAAGGTGCGTAAGACTATGCGTTTTAACTAAAAGCGTAACCCAATGGTTTTTTTCTAATTGTTAATTGATATCACCAATATTCCTTGATAAGCACTTAGTATAGGCTCTCCCCATACACAATATGATGGCACACACTTATACAAGTTTTACTTGAACAAAAACTGTCTTCTACACTTAATTTTAGACACAATAATGTCGACGTCATTAAGTCTCTTCAGCTTTATAATATAGATTACATAGATACCGCCTAGTCAGTAGTCAGTAGATAAAATGTACTATTAGTAAGGTCAGGAATAATGTAGCTCAAAAAACTTGAGAGGTGTCAAGGGACACCCGGATGGAACGAAGTTATATAAGTCGAGAGAGTATATATATATATATAAATAGAAATGAAAATATCTGGCTTGCTTTCTATAAGAGAGAGAGAGAGAGAGAGACAGACAGACAGAGAAACATGCGTACGCCGCACAGCTTACTACACACAACTGTCACCCGACCAACTGACACTAAGGCGATGATAGCTCAGTGGTAAGTGACGTCGAATACCGCGACGAAGGTCGTGGGTTCGAATCCTACGATGAGCTAGAGCTTTCGGTGAAGGAAAACATCGTGAGGAAACCATAGCACGGTGGTAGGGTACTTTGTTTTACCCTACCACCGTGCTATCTACCACCCTCAAGTTGAAAACCTGTCGCCAAGCACCTATCGGTGTGTTCCGACAGCTGCACTTGAGAGCCAGTTCCCATCTAGGCTTTGTGTGCTTACCACCTTCGGCCACATCATCACTTACCATGGTGAGATTGTGGTCAAACACAAGCTTATCCAAAATAAAATAAAAAATAAAAAACACTAAAAGTGTCGGTTTTTCGTAAGATATTTTTCCGTCTAGCCCCCTTTCACAACGCGCGATAAGGAACTTCGTTCCAAAATATTTTTTAAATTGGATCAGTAGTTTCGAAGATTACGCCGCGTAGCGGTTATATTCTCTTTGGTAGCTATATCACAGAATAGATAATAGCAGGTTTTAGCGCTATAGGTATCCGCCATATGTAACAATAATTATGGACAGCACTCTTTTATAACAAATAAGTGGTGCGTTGGTCGATTGGTTCGGTGGGGTGAGACTATAGTTTTATTTTCAGTACATATTCGAAGCTCTTGTCGACGAGTCGTCGCGTCGTTGCGTCGTGCGCCAGTCTCGTAGCCACGTTTCCCGATTTACCTATTTACCTCCTGTGTTACTTAGTTTGGTAGGTACTCTAGTATTTTGGTTGTCAGGGTAACCTTTTTTAATTGTACCTATGTTTTTGCATAATAAAGTTATTATTATTTCCTAGTTAAATTTATATTGAAATAAAGCTAAATAGTTATTGAGTGAGGATCTATAAGAATTCCTAAAACGTACTCACAGACCTGTTGTTGTCAGGGACCGGTTCAGACTGTTTGTTTGTGCTGTCAACTGGTATAACACTTTTCACGACAAACAATTATTACAAACAATGGGTAAATGTCTTCGAGCTCTTAGACACGAGCGGCATGTCGACCAATAGCGACACTAGCAGTAGGTATAGCGTGCCGCGTTCGTTGCGCGCGAAGTTGAAATGTCGTCGGATATCGCGGCGAAGGTCGTGGGTTCGAATTCTACAATGAGCTTGAGCTTTCGGTGAAGGAAAACATCGTGAGGAAACCATAGCACGGTGTGGTAGGTTACTTTGTAGTTACCCAACTGGCTGGCTACCATCCTCAATATACAATCGGTGTGTTCCGACAGCTGCACTTGAGATCCAGTTCCCATCTAGGCTTTGTGTGCTTACCACCTTTGGCCACATCATCACTTACCATGGTGAGATTGTGGTCAAACACAAGCTTATACAAAGTAAAAAAAGTGTATCTAAACGCTTTGTTCTTTGAAACTAAGTATTTTATAATATACATATACAGCAATATGTTAGGGTTATTATCATTTGGAGAGAATTTTCTTCGGAGAGTTTTATGACAGGTTACCCGAGCAAAGCGGGGATAGGTCACTAGTTTGTAGCTACCACTTCCAATTTATTTGCATCATATTTAATCGCCCTTTAGTTAGAGTCACAGACAATAGGTTATATTGTCTGTGGTTAGAGTACATAGTTAGATTTCATGTTTGATTATATTTTTTTGATTATACCGTTTATGATTTATACTATCTGTAATTTTTTTTGCAGAACCATGCCCAAATACGTTTTCAACTACTTCCCAGTGAAATCCGTGGGTGAGGGCTCACGCCTCATCATGGTGTACGGCGGCCAAGAGTTCGAAGATAACCGCGTCTCCATAGACGAGTGGCCAGCATACAAACCTAGTGAGTATCATCATAGTCTTACGAAATATTGACCGGCCGCAGTAGATTACAGGACAATTTTTGGACGATAATATCTAAATAACCGTTTGAGGTGTGTTTATGAAATTTGGAGCACTTATTGTTCTCGCAATACTTGATACTTTAATACATGAGCCAAATTTGACATGTTTATGTGAAATAGTTTTTGAGTTATGAGGTGGTCAAAAGTGGCTCCAAATGGTTCGTGTAAAATATGCACACGGTGCGCATCTGTCAGCTTGAACCTTGGCTTGACTGACACGCTGCCGCGTGTCTAGATAACCATCATCATCATCATCATTTCAGCCGAAAGACGTCCACTGCTGGACATAGGCCTCCCCCAAAGTTTTCCACAACGACCGGTCCTGTGCTGCTCGCATCCAGCGGTTTCCCGCGACTTTCACTAAGTCGTCGGTCCACAGGTCCTAGATAACCAATTCCCTCAAAATTGTTATGAAATCTGTGCGTCAGATGTCAGGTTATCTCATGGTGGTGACTGCTGTCACCTATCAATATTAGCAATATAGGTACCTATGTATGCCTCAAGTGCAGTTGGAACATTCATACCTAGCTCCTCTCTGTTTTGGGTGGAAATGTATCTTGGGCAAAACCAAGAATTTTGTATACTAAATGGATAGGTTAGGTATACTAAAGAGAAAGGTAACAACTACGTTGGGACAATCTCTCTTTCTAACCCTATTTACCCTCAATGAAAGAAAGATGTTATCTTTCTCTTTTTCGCAATTGATAGGTATTTGCTTCAAGTAGGTATTTAGAGTTACCTATCCATTTAGTATTCATAATTCTTGGGCAAAACCTCCCTTTGCACTACCGATGCCGGCCCTGTGTACCTCACAACCTCACGTAACTATTCAAGCCAGCGACCTTTGCCAGCGACCTGGAGGACGATGGATTACTTAGCGTGGATCATTTGCTTTCTTGTAAAACTTTTGATAATAAAAAAACCGCTCCACGTATCTAATAAATATTGAGAAGTAGATGTAGAAATAAACAATATTTTTTACTTTAGGTAGGTAGGCTTTTGTTTGACCTCAATCTCACCATGGTAAGTGATGTGGCCGAATTGTGGTAAACACACAAAGCCTAGATGGGAACTGGCTCTATTTCAAAGTTCTAGTAATAATTACTTACCTACTTTAAAGTTCCACTGTAACTTAATATTCTAGACATGTATTTAATATAAAGTGGAGTATTGATTTATTATTATAATACGAGTATTATAGGCACCTATATGTATAGATAATATCACCAAATAGCAAACGGGAGTTTAAATAAATTATGGTAGAGAATCTGCAAGTCACGATGACTCGGCGCGCGATGCGTCCGTAGTCCGTATATTCAATTCAAGGCCATGGATATTTAACAATTTGTTGTTTGATGCTGTTGTAGCCGGGCGCCTCCCCCCCCCCCCCGGACGGTACGCCCGCCTCCCCCCCGGACGGTACGCCCGCCTCCCCCCCTGGACGGTACGCCCGCGACGGCGCCCCGGCGACCTTGTGTTTGTTCTTTATGTCATCGCTATTAAATAACATATGGCATGATTTTTTCGTGTAAGGTTCTTATGATTAGATAGAGCGTGATATGTTTTGCATTATCAGATGTCAATGTATTTATAATTTAATATGAGATTATTGAGGTATATTTATATTTTTGATTGCTATCATAAAATATCTGCTACGATATATATGTATACCTAACAAATATAACGGCTTTTAATGAAAAAAATATTCTCGTTTACGGATAGATAAATTATTAAAAACCTTAGATTTCATATAGTACCGACCAAATTTTTACGTAAACTTGTTTTGAATTGACAGTGGGTTGCTTGGAAAATAGCTTGGATTACAAGCTTACTTTTCCAGACCATGAAATGCATGATGAATACATTTGCATACAAATATCACTATCAAAATTCGATAACCTTAGTCCATGTTTATTGTAAAAATGAATATAAAAACGTATGAAACTATAAAATAATCACTGCCTGTCGGATGAATACCTAATTTTGTATGAAAACAGCTATTAAATATAAATCTTGTAACTAATATAATATATCCACCAAGATTCTACGCTAGGTTATTAAATATGTTGTCAAACACATAAGAATAGATACTGAGAATGGTACATCAATTCTGTAAGAACGTTTGTGTATCTCAAAAGCTGAATCTCAGGTGAGATATCAATTTCGCATTCTGAATCTCAGGTGAGATATCAACTTCGAATGACACTTCACTTCGCAAGTGCGTACCAAATGTTTATAGGATGCCAAATCAAGGTCGTTTTCGATGTCAGGTATCGAGTTTGTATTTAAGAGCATTGCAGAATAATAATTATTCTAAGTTATCATTTTAGTAATAAATTTCCATGCAGAACCACAGACAACAGTAAGCTTGTTATATTTATTAAATGGCACAAAACGTAACCTAAATAGCCGCCCACGAGGAGGGCGTGTGGCCGCCACACCTGGACAAAGATATGGCATGCATTTCACAATAGATAACCTGATAGCACGCGGATTATCGTGGAAAATTTCGAATTACTAATGACACAATATATTTTTGGGTACGGCTAAATTAACGGACGTGTTGGTTGAGTCGGTTTAAATAAATTTTCAATTATTGATAGTTGCTTTGTAAAATAGGGGCCGACTTTTAATAACCGTATTTATAATGGCCACAACTAAATCGTCAATAGCGAATGTCGTGTGGGTGAGCGTCTGTGTATTGACATGTCCTGCTATTTCGATCTTTGGATTGTTAGTAATATCTAGTGTTGCGCTCGAGTATCCATTAGCATTGGATTTCAATTTATCACGAAATAAACCTGTATCCAGCTATCTATCTATATCAATTAAAATCGATTACCTACCTCAACTTACTACTTGAACATGATATAATAGCTGATAAACTTTATCAAACAAAAAAAAAAACAATAGAAAATATATTATCTTGGAACTACGATTAAATACAAAATTTTAAGGCGAATGCGAAGGTCATGGTTTCGAATCCTGCAAGGAGATTGAGCTTCCGGTAAAGGAAAACATCGTGAGGAAACCACAGCACTCTGGTACTTTGTATCCTCATGTTGAAGAATCTTCGCCAAACATCTGTTGGTATGTTCCGGTAGTTAAAATTGAGAGCCAGTTGCTTATAAAAAAGCACTATAAAAATAAGAAAAACTTGTAGTGTGCAGTCCAAAAACTGCTTTATTATAAAGACATTAAAATTAATAAGTTAGTAAATCTTAGTCAAAGATGATGTTAATGTAGATATTTCTAAGATATCTACGTCTATTTAAATTTGTATGTCACATATTTACTTTTTAATTTCAGAGACCCCATTCGGTCAGATGCCGGTGCTGGAAATCGATGGCAAAGCTTACGCTCAGAGTTTCGCCATTGCCCGGTATTTAGGACGCAAATACGGTCTAGCCGGAGACAATGAGGAGGAATCCTTCGAAATTGACCAGAACATGGATTTCGTCAATGACATCCGTGCTAGTGAGTTGTGTTTTGTATACTTATACATAATACTGTTTTTCTTTAATGGAATTGCAGCTCTCTGGCGTCTGACATCTAGGAGAAACGAAGTGTGAAGATCGCTTGGATAACTCTGATAGCGCGATGTATAATTGTATTGATTTCTGTTTCTTGCTACTATCGTTAAATGTGGCTCCATCTATCTAAGAATAGTGTGAGTCGTCTATTTGCCTTTGGTTGGTGGCGGCTGGCAGATAAACACCAGAAGCGCCTTTAGCAGTGCTGTTTTTTTTACTGACTGCCGCTCTTGGCACTGCCAAACTGCTGAATCAAAGACTTGCTTGCTTTGAATATACAGAGTAGTGAGAGTTCTACAAGTGTTCGACCAGAGCTGCTGTATAATCAACATGGTATTGCAGCTGATAGATGCTACTGAAGATATATGAATATCCTTATATTCAAGTTGCGAACCAATCATTTTACAGAAGCGGCGATTGTATGCTACGAAAAAGACGAGGAACACAAGAAGAAGAAAAATGAGGAATTCAACAAGAACGTATACCCTGAAATGATGGAGAAACTGAGCGCTATCATCACCAAGAACAACGGATACATTGCTAATGGAAAGGTTCGTTGCGTTTTTACATTTTTGGTGTACGTATTATTAAATTAATGTTGTAAAGTAGCGGAGCATGTTATAGAAATGTGTCTTCTTGTGAGGGCTGATTGGCTAAACTTTTGAATTTCGCGGCTTAAGGATCTAGAGAGCCCTGGATCTACATTTAGCGGATACTATCATTACTTGCACTATTGAAGAGATGAATGAAGAGAATGTGAAGAATTTCCCATGATATTTATTTTATCCGAGTTACAGTTTGTAATAGAATAGTAGACATGAAGTCAAGATAAAAGTTTTTTTTTGTTAATTTACTATAAGTACTGTATTTACAACAAATGTACAAAATATACAATCTATATACAAAAAAATACTCGAGGCTGCCGCTGATGCCCATCGGCAAGGTTCCCAGCAGACTGACAGGGTTTCCTCTTTGGATAGACAGGCTGAAGCGTAGGCGGAATAAGCTCAGTCGGTCTACCGAGGCCTCGATTAAACTTGAATAAAAAAAAATTGTTTTATTTTGTTTTCAGTTAAGTTGAGGTGACTTCGTCCTAACAGGTATGTTCGACTATCTCAAATTTATGATGCAATACCCCGACCTCGAGGTGAAGTACCCCGCT
The DNA here is from genome assembly GCA_951361185.1 of Ochropacha duplaris. NCBI lineage: Eukaryota > Metazoa > Arthropoda > Insecta > Lepidoptera > Drepanidae > Ochropacha > Ochropacha duplaris. The sequence continues at coordinate 9,735,596 of OX592704.1, read as the reverse complement.
GTCCAGAAACTCTTCAACAATGTCCTGACGATCCCAAGGATCAAGGCATTCGTAGACAACACTCCTCCATCAATCTACTAATGGCTACTAAGCTTATTTATTTTTTTAAGTTTAAGTTCAGAACCTCAAAGAGTCTCATTTATTTGAATTTTGAGTTAAAATTATTTTTATATAAATGTAATGTAATAGGTGTATTATGAATGTATCTTAACTACGAAAGGCTTTAAGTTTTAAATAAAATAATAAGCTATAATGAATCTTTTATTTTCAACGGCTAGTTCTTAATACAATAAAAAGTTTAGGCATACCTGCAAGATATGTAGAACAACCAAACTTATTATTTTGGGATGGCATTGTGTCGGCGGCATTGGGGACCTACGACCTACCTATAACAGCAATGCTATTCTGTAAAGAACGTTTGTGAATCTCGAAAGCTGAATCTCAGGTGAGATATCAATTTCGCATTCTGTAAACTTCGAATGACACTTCACTTCGCAAGTGCGTACCAAATGTCTATAGGATGCCAAATCAAGGTCGTGTGAGTTCGCTTTCAATGTGAGCTCGCTAAGTTTTGTTTTGTTTTGGGGAGGACTTAAAGGTGGAGGTCTGAGGGACCATAGACACCCTTACGCGGACTTTTCGGTGAGCGCTTAGGGCTCTCAACCGAGTTTACAAATTTTAGACGTCTGACCGCTGAGGGCGCCCCAGTTGGGGCACGAACCTCGGCTCAGGGCGTCGTCGGGGGGCACAAAATAGTGGGACGGACTTCGCCTAAGCGATTTAGAGGAGTTTTAAGGGACGGTCGGATTACTGGTACGGCTCGGGCCAACTACTGGGGACGAGACTGACTGAGTGGGACGTCGCGACGGGCCTCTCCGGCGAGGGCGAAAACGCGGGCGGTGTTGTATTTGTTTCTTCAGGGCTGCGCGAGCCTCCCTATCCTTAATCTGAGCTAGAGTTGTAGGGTCATCCGGCTCGCTGAGGGCGAGTTTAGGCCTACGGATTTTTGAAATCTCTGAAGGAGTATAGTTTGCAGTGTTTACAATTAATGGGTTCGCGTGGTTTAGGGCACGATCGTAATAGCGGCGTGAAGCGCGCTTAATGAATTGCTTAACCGTGGGCAGATTGAGGTCTATGTGGAGGTCTAAGTTGCGCATGTACCACGGGGCGCCCGTGGCTTTGCGCATGAAGCGGTTTTGAACCACTTGGAGTCTATGGATCAGCTTGGGGGATGCATGTGCGAACACAGTGCATGCATATAGCATAACGGGGCGGATGCACGCGGTGTAGAGTCTCACCTTGCTTTTTAGGGCAAGTTTAGACTTTTTATTTAACAAGAAATGAAGGCGACCGGACACAAAACAGGCGCGTGCACGTACCTGTTTTATGTGGTCGGCAAAGGACAAACGATCATCCAGGGTAACACCGAGATATTTGGCTCGCCTCTCCCAAGGGATCGGCTCGCCGAACATGGTGACTGGAGGGGGGGGGAGTGGGGATGAGTTTCTTGGCGGGACTGAAGAACAGCACCGCCTGACTCTTGGTGGGGTTAATTTCGATTCTCCATTTCCGAAACCAGGGACCTAGGGTGTGAGTCGCGGCTTGGAGAACTTTGGCAATTGCCATGAGGCTCCTGCCAGAATAATATATTGCGGTATCGTCCGCGAATAGAGCTAGCTGTGCTTTGCTAGTTTTAGGGATGTCACTCGTGTAGAGTGTAAACAATAAGGGGGACAGCACAGAGCCTTGAGGGACTCCGGCTAAAACGGGGTGGGCTGAGGATAGCGCTCCTGTTATTCGGTAGTTGAATTGGCGATTCGACAAGAAGTCTCGTAGGATGGTCACGAGTCTGACTGGCACTCCGAGTTTGTACAGCTTATAAATTAAGCCGTTGTGCCAGACTTTGTCGAATGCCTTTGCAACATCGAAGAACAGGACTCCGGTCATCTGACCTTTCTGAAAGTTGGAGGCGATGTGTTCAACGATACGGTGAACTTGTTGGACGCACGAGTGTCTAGTTCGAAAGCCGAACTGCTCGTCGGGAATGAGTTTATTAGCGTCGGCATACGCTTTGAGACGGAGGTATATTAACCTTTCATACATCTTGCCCATGACGTTGAGCAAGCTGATGGGTCGGTAACTGGAGGGCTCGGATTTGGGTTTGCCGGGCTTATGGATCCCAATTACATGGGCTTTTTTCCACTGATGTGGAAAAATGTTATTGGATAAGGCAGCGTTAAAGATCGCTGTCAGGAGCATGATAAGGGTAGCCGGGAACAGCTTTACCACTTTGTTGGTGATTTTATCCGAGCCCGGGGCTTTTCTCGGGTGGAGGTCCCGGATGATCTGCTTGACCTCGTCCGGGGTCACGGGAGGGACGGGGTCTTCCTCTTCGTTGAGAGGAGGTGGGGGTAGCGGGAGAGAAGCTCGCCGTTCTACTTCCGAATTTACTACCTCCATATGAACAGGGTCGATAGGGAGGGAACTGGGTGTACACTGAAGCTCCAGGCTTTCGGCCAGGCATTCGGCTTTTTCCTCGTCTTCGAAAGCGAGTGGAAGGTTAGGCCTTTTGAGAGGTGGAATATGGGCAACCGTGTCCTTGGTTAGGGCACGTGAGAGTTGCCAAAAGGCTCGATGGGAGGGCTTTATGTCGATCAGTTTCTGATCCCAGCTTTTTTCGCGGGCCTCGGCCACTCGCTACTTGACGGCGCGGTGGAGAGTGCGTAATCGGATTCGGTTGTCCTCGGTCGGACGTCTATCGTATTCGCGCATGGCTGCGTTCTTTTCCCTAATCAGGTTACGTACGTCGTCGGGCAAGCGCCAGTGTCGATTGCTCTCCACCGGAACTGTCCGAGAGCAATCGCTAATAAGCGATTGCACGTGGCTGGTCAGGGAGTCGATTGCGCCTACAGCTTCGTCAGCGGTGACTATGCTGCTAGGGATTTGGTCGAGATGAACGGATGAGGCAGACTTGAGGCTTTCGCCCAGTTTGTCCCAGTTCGTCACGACTTTAGTGAGAGGGGTCCGACCTGAATCAGGGGGGCCTGAGTTCGGTGTAAGTTCTAAGATTACAGGTCGATGGTCGGAGACTAACTCGTGGTGCACTGTCAAGTCGTGTATGCCTAGGCTTACATTCTTCAACAGTGCCACATCGAGGATGTCGGGTCTGTGGTCAAGTACGTTGGGGTAGTGAGTCGGTTCCAGGGGCGCGACTAAATCGATGTTCAGCGGCCCGAGGAGGGATTCTAGTACAATACCTCTGGAGTTGTTCGTATGACAATTCCAGAGGCGGTGTTTCGCGTTTAGGTCGCCCGCCACTATGACAGAGCTTCCTAGTTCGAAAAGGGTTTTCAAATCTCTTCTGAGTGATAGTTGGAGGTCGCTTGAAGAGCGAGTTGGGGAAACGTAGGCTGAGACCAGAATGATTGACTCGTGGCCAGTCATGCCGAGCCTGCAGACCGAAGCTTCAATGTACTCAAGTTTGGGCTGATCCATGGGAGAACAGTACAAGGACCTTTTGTAATATATGAGGGTTCCTCCTAGGGCGGAGTAGAGCCTATCGTTGCGAACTATCTGATAGTTGGCAATCCTGGGATTCCTGTGGAAGGGTTTGAGGAACGTCTCTTGTACTAGGAGTATGTCAACGTCATGATCACTCAGGAAATCTGCGATCTCACTTCGTTGACCTGTAATGCCGTTGGCATTAAAGAAGCCTATCTTGATTGAGCGGGGTTTAATTCTGCACACAGTCGAACTATCCATTATGGGTTAACTTTAAATTGAGCTAATGATGAGAAGAGGCGCTCGAACCTCATGGCGATTTGAGCGAGGGCACGACCGTTGCCTTCGTTCACTCTAATTTCGTGGGCTAACTCCCTAACTTCGCTGGGGTTGAAGGCCTCAGCGAATCGCTCCACCAGGGCGAGATCCGGATCAACGCCGTGGGGGGGGTTTTGTTTGGCGCGGCGAGGTGCCGTTGGCACCGATTTGGGGACAGCGCGGGAGATTGGGGCAGGTGGGGAGGGAGTAGGGATGGGGACGGGGGCGGGAGGAGAGGGACCAGCTGAGGGCTGGGGTTGTGTGGAGCTGTCCACCTGAGCTGCGGGTGCGGTTTTAGTCGCAAAGTGGGGTAGGGGGAAGTGGTTGCTTTCATAGTTGAAAGCTCCCCACGGTGAAGGGCGCTGCGGGGCCAGATGGGCCTGTGCAGCGGGTGCTGGAGGGGGTGGACGACGCGTTGCGTTACGCGGCGAGTCGTATGAGATACGGGGGCGAGGCGCTTTCGGGCATCCGCGGTAATTCGCGGTATGCCCTAGCGACTGGCAGAGGACGCAACCAGGTGGTTCCGTTGCCTCTGCGGGGTTCTTTGGACGGCTGCAATCTTTGGTTGCATGTGGGATCAGGCATTTGACGCACCTAGCTGGTGCGTAACAATTGCGGGCGGAGTGGCCATAAAGTTGGCAGTTGTGACATTGGGACGGGTAACGTCCCTTCTTGGGTGATTCTACGTAGAAGCCTGAAAGGTCACACAACTCTTTCAGGCGGAAGATGGCCTTTCCGGCTGGTCCACGGTCCAGGGACACGAAGACCATGTTGGGGGCGTGACCGCGACCTTTGTACATCCGGTGGACGGATTGCACCGGGAGGTCTTGGTTGAGGAGGGATTGTTTGATGTACTCTACATCAAACTAATTGGGGACATTTTTGATGATGACCCGGAGGGATCGCTCATCTGGGAGAGTGTAGGTGTGGAAAGCCACAAACCTATCTCGGAGCATTTTGCTCAGGGCTCTGTGATCGTCAGAGGTGACCACAGTGACCTTGATCCCGTGCTCAGTGGGACGGGCGGAAGTATAATTGATGCGGTTGGTCTTGCACCAAGTAGATACCTCGGGCCACTTTACCTTGTCCTGAATGAACAGGGGGGGTGGCGAGTCTTTCTTATGGGACTGGGGTTCGGGATGAGGGACGGGTAGGGTTCCGGGGATCCTATGGATCGGGATATCCATAGGATCATAGGATAGGGAGCGGGGGAGAGCCCTCTCTGGCTGCCGGAAGGGGAGCCAGGGGTAAGGGTCATGAGAGGCAAGATGGGAGTGGGAGAGGGTGTGGGGGATTGAGAGGGCTTGGCCGCTTTCGCGACATCCGCCTCCTCGGAGGGTTTCTTGGCTCGCTTGCGCTTGCCACTCTTGGTCAGGACTTCGGTGAAGCCGTCGTCCGAGGATTGGGTGGGGGGAGGAGCTACGCTTGAGAGCGGGGGCTGGGACGGGGGAGGGGTTTCGCCAGAAGGCGAGGGTTGGGAGGGGGGGAGGGCGCCGCTAGAGAGCGACAGGGTCGGTTGGGTCAGAGGGGTGGAGGGGGAGCTCGCAATGGAGCATGCCGACATGGCGGAGGAGGGGCGGGAGGGTGTCAAAAATGGCAAGTTGCCATGACGCTTGATTAAAAATGACAGAGTGATTTCATCCTGGAGGATATCCTCCAGGGACTGCGGGTTAATCTGGCTGGCCATAGTGGCCAGCCAGGGGGACCTACGAAAAAAGAGCTCGCTAAATTGTGCCAGGTTAATTTATACAGACAGAGGTCAACGCTTACAGAGGAAAAATATCTCACATTTTTATAGAAAAACTTGATTAGGATTTTAGGCTATTTGGCTAATTTAATTTAAAATAAAAAAATTAGGACATTACGCTAACGAAAATAATCGATTTCGATAACGTCAAACGAGATTGTGGGCGAACACACAACCTAGTGCAAGTTATAAATATTCGAAATCACTGATAGAGACAAGATTATATTAACTAGTGTTCGCCCACTGGTCGAAATACGACCATAACGATTTAAAATTTTACTGTTTCCTAATATTTTTATTGATTACACAAGTCAATAGTTACTAAACAAACAAGAAAATCGTTTGAGAAACAAAGAAGAAAATATGGGGATCAAAATTTATCTTTGCGTATAATTTAAAAACAAATATGTGAACGAACAGTGGTCGATACATAGATTGTATAAATGTAGGTAGGTATATATAAGGTGTATGTAGTATGTATGTATGTATTCAAAATTTCTGTTGTGAATAGAAAGTTTAGGCTAAGTAATTAAAATTATAAAAATGTTTAAAGTTTCGTGTATTGTCATAGGGTGACATAATGAATCGTCTATACGATTAAACCCATAAATAAACTTAAGGGGGAGATAGGTGGGCGGTTCACCTACCAGATATATACAAAAATCACCACAGTAAAAGGTCAACACTTTCGAGATATTTTTGAGTTTTATGTATGGATTTTTTATTTTAAATCATCTTGAAAATGCTGACACTACTCAGGTAATTTTGCACATTTGGCAGGTGACCCGCCCACCAATCTCCCCGTTAAGTCTGTCGTACTACTTGCCGGACAACATGGCAATTTATAACGAGAATGATGGTCACTATTTGTAATTCTGTGAGGGTATTATGTCGCCACAACTGACAACTCACAACGCTATAGTTAGGTATAAGTTGTATCTGCAGATAACCGTCACTAGTGATGTCTCAGTTAGGTGCGGATACAGATACATTTTTTTTTCTCTCATAATCATATTCAGCCTAAGAATTTTGAACTGATAAGCGGCTCCCAGCTACTTTACACATACAACTAGCTATCCCCCGCGGTTTCACCCGCGTCCCCGTGGGATTTTATCTCTTCCAGGGATAAAAAGTATCTTTATTCCAGAATATAGACTGTATAACTTTTTGGGAGGAACAATTCCGTCATACATGATTGTTGCGTAACTTTAATGTTTATGCAGCGCACGCAACGGAAGCTCTCAAAAGGAATAAACCCCGTTGATGTTATATCCCATTAATATTATAAATGTGAAAGTTTGGATGGATGGATGGATGGATTTTAATAATAGCAATTAAACGGCTGAACGGATTTTGATGAAACTTGGCACACAGGTAGAACATATCCTGGAACATAGGATACTTTTTATTCCGGGGAAGGATAAGATCCCTCGGGAACGCAGGTAAAATCGCGGGGGATAGCTAGTAGACTATAAATAAATGGGACTATCCAACACGAAAAGATTTTTTCAATTCGAACCAGTAGTTCGTGAGATTAGCACTTTCAAACAAACTCTTCAGCTTTACAATATAGATTACATATCGCCTCGCGGTTTCACCTACGCTTTCGAGATGAAACGTTGTCAGTAAATGAAATGACATATTACTATAGATAAGGTCAGGGATAATGAAGCTAATAAATAATTTTTAAATCGGATCAGTAGTTTCGAAGATAACGCGTTTCATTCTCTCTGGTAGTTACACGAATCACAGAATAGATAAGTAATAGTACTACCGCTATATCCGCCAGATGTAACAATAATTATGGACAACACTCCTTGATAACGTGGTGCGTTGTTTGACTGGTTGGTCGATTGGTTGGGTGGGACGTGGGACTGTAGTTTTATTTTTAGTACACAATCGGAGTTCTTGCCGTCGAGTCGTCGTGCGCCAGTTTCGTTGCCACGTTTTTCGATTTATATCACCTGTTTTACTGAATTTGGTAAGTAGGTACTCTATTATTATTATTTTATAGTTAAATTTTTATTGAAATAAAGCTAAATAGTTATTGAGTGAGGATCTATAAGAATTCCTAAAACGTACTCACAGACCTGTTGTTGTCAGGGACCGGTTCAGACTGTTTGTTTGGGCTGTCAACTGGTATAACACTTTACTACAAACAACGGGTAAATGTCTTCGGTTTACGTATTTATCTAATAAATGTAAACGTAGTGATTACCTTCTCAGTGAAATGTAGGATAGATTATGAATTAAGTACATAAAATATTGGGCATAAATGGCCAAAAATTATGATACACAACTTCGACAATAATTTATTTATTTATTAAGTTTACATACACCAACAGTACACATATTGAAAAAGTTACACTGTCTTAATTAAAGTGATTATGACAGTTTGTCATAATGTACAGATATGTGCACCTATTATAGATGTACACAACATTTGCAATAAGAAGTACAAGCACTAAGGGTAAAATTAAATATGTAAATTAAATTATAATGTACCTACTTAATGATTCCTTTCCTGATGAATATAATATTTTTGTAGTCGGTATAATAGATCACATTTTTAGTTAGTCGGCTTGCTTCGTAGGTAGATTGAAATATGAAGTTACTGGACCACACTTATGTCTTTTATTTTGTTCTGTTTATTTTATACCTAACTGTGATATTTGCTTTGAGTATTTAACCAGCCGATATTTGTGATAATGTCATTTAGTTTTGGCTTGAATGTTATAATGAAGTAACTTAGCTATTATACCTAGGTACTCGGAAATGTGAAAGTGTTTTATGATGTGAGGATCTCAGGTAGATCTCAGATATGAAGATTTTTGTTACTCTTTCACGAAAAAACTACTGAAACGATTATATGAAAGGGGGCTAGACGAAAAAAATTCTTACGATATCACCGATACTAAAGTCTCGGTTTTTTTTTGTGTCGGTGACAAAAGTCACCGACCGCTGTGCGGCGTGCGCATGTTTCTCTGTCTGTCTCTCTCTCTCTCTCTCTCTCTTATAGAAAGCAAGCCAGATATTTTCATTTCTATTATATTTATATATATATTAAATATATTTATACTCTCTTGACTTATATAACTTCGTTCCATCCGGGTGTCCCTTGACACCTCTCAAGTTTTTTTTTATTCTGGATAAGCTTGTGTTTGACCACAATCTGACCATGGTAAGTGATGTTGTGGCCGAAGGTGGTAAGCACACAAAGCCTTGATGGGAACTGGCTCCCAAGTGCAGCTGTCGGAAAACACCAATAGGTGCTTGGCGACAGATTTCAACTTGAGGGTGGTAGCCAGCCAGTCGGGTATTACAAAATATGATGAAACTTGGCACACAAGTAGATCACAACCTGAAATAAAACTTAAGATACTTACATCCTGGTAAAAGGTAAGATCCCTCGGGAACGCGGGAGAAACCGCGGTGGCCGCTTTTATTAATTTTAATATCAATATAACCATGTTGCTGGCAAATAAATAAATATTTTGTAAGTAGGTACTCAATATTAGACGAGAATAAATATTTTTGTCAATCACACTTTACGGGTGACGTTATTGGAACATTCCAGAAATATGCCGAAGACAGTGTTCTACTACTTCCCGATCAAGGCGCTGGGCGAGAGCGGGCGTCTTCTGCTGGCTTACGGAGGCGAGGAGTTCGAAGACTGCCGGGTGGAACCAGATAAATGGCCCGAGTATAAACCCAGTAAGTAATCTATATGAAACAAAGTCCAAAAAAGTCCAAAGAAACAAAAGGGTTTTAGTTACACCATTTATAACTCAAGAATGGCAGAACGGATTTTAATGAAACGAAGCACACAGGTAGATCATATCCTGGAATAAAACATAGGATACTTTTTATCCCCGGAAAAGATAATAACACGGGTAGCTAATCTAATAAAAGCTAAATACCACTCACTGAATCTCAGAAAGTATAAATGCTACAAACTTGAAATTGGGTAGGTAGATTAAAAGGGAGTTGGTGTCCATTAAAAAAGGATTTTTAAGAATTCAACCCTTGGCTGTTCCCTCAGAAACGCGAGTGAAACCGCGGGGGATAGCAAGTCAAATCATAAATGCGAAAGTAACCCTTCTGTCTGTTTACCATAGATTACTTCCTTTCATAGTCAACTCAACCCCTATGTTGGTAAAAAATGCACGATTCCATGTTTTTTTAAAGGTAGAGGTCTGAGGGACCATAGACACCCTTACGCGGACTTTTATTCCATGGTAAAAAAAACAAAATATGGTATACATTCCCTTGTAAAACGTTGCGTGTTAGGATCTTTAACAATACTAGCATTCAATGAAGAACAGTACGATAAAGTTGTTTTTCATTCAATAACACAAGATTACAGAAGTGGTCTTTCTTTGCGACTTGATAAGCTTTAGAGTGGTCTCATACGACGTGGTTACTGATAACATTGTTCCTGTGTTTTGATAACAGATAGGACGTCTGTTATTAAAAGTTATTAAATGAAACTTATGTTAATGTTATCATTAAATAAATGTTATGAATTTTTTTCATAAACTTCCAGCCCGATAAAAGTAACGAACCTACAAACGAGTTCGTGTACTTACATAGAATATCTGTCCTCCGCTGTTTCACTCGTTCTAGTGGGATCTTATGTTTTCCGGGATAAAATATACAGTTACTCAGGGATAATGTAGCTTTCTAATGGTGAAAGAATTTTAAAAACCGGTCGAGTAGTTTTTGAGTTAAATCGTAACAAACAAACATTTATTTTAGGAAAACTTACAGCTAACATAACAGAACAATAAAAGAATATTAGTTAAATATTAGTTCATATTAGTTTAGATATACCTAGTTTATTTTTATCAGAATTTGGACGAACATGCAGACTATTGGACTACCTGGGGGATGGAGACCATTACAAAGTCTTTAAATCACCTGGTTTTTACCTGTTTGATATGGAGAAAATCTTAAAAACATCATGCTTAGAAAGATGAGGAATCCGGTTCAAAATATCAGTCACTTTCTATCTTACCCCATTATATTCAGAATCTCGCATTATATTCCAAAACTCATCGTTTATTATATTAGATGTAACACTAAAAATGACGAGGATATCTGGTTAGAAGCATCTAACCTAGCAAGGTTAGATGACAACAGATCTTCGACTTCAGTCTTGAAATATTAGTATTTTATGAAAATGTTTATTCATCCAAATATGCCTTTACAGGCACTTATGATTAGCCGGCAATAAACTCAGCAATTACTCTTTTCAAAAACAACTTACACCTATTACATTCAATAATTATTTATTTAGTCTCACTGACAATATTTGCGTGTTATGGCGGCAAAAATAGTAATCGATATATCTTTTATAATATATATAATTTTATTTACAACAAATGTACAAAATATACAAGCAAATGTACAACTACAATATATAAAAAACTTCTTTGAGGCTGCCGCTGCTGCCGATCGGCAAGGTTCCCAGAAGGCTGGCAGCGTTTCCTCTTTGGATGGCCAAGCTGATGCGTTGGCGGAAAAAGCTCCCCGCCCGCCGGTCTTTTATAATTGTTTATCTTATTTCAGAGATGCTCTTCGGGCAAATGCCAGTCTTGGAAATAGATGGCAAACAATATGCGCAGAGCTTGGCCATCGCCCGTTACCTGGGCCGAAAGTACGGCATCGCTGGTGCTGACCTCGAAGAGGACTTCGTGATCGATCAGAATGTAGATTTCCTCAATGACATTCGCGCACGTAAGTTCTATATAACTACAATTTCACATCAAATATTGCGCAGTTAATGTTCTTCTATAATATGCAAAGAATTTTAACTTATACTAATAGACAGGACATTGCGAATAAAATCGTAATCCGATATTTATGTCCTAGTGGACAAAAGTCGCTCAGTCTAGTCTAGTTTATTCAAAGATAGATGGCATTACTGAGGCATGGAATGGGATCACAGTTTTTCTATGACTTATCTTCTGATAGCCGCTATATTGTATCTATCTTTAAATATCTTTGATAATAAGTGAGGATAATGTCTCTTTTTTTGTTTTCTGATTCAGCATTGTAAATTGGTCAAAATATAAATAACTTGGATCTGGTATTTTCGCTATTCCTGAAAATAGTTACCAAGTTTCCATTAAATCCTAAGCCTTCATCAAGAAATTTCTTACAAAATACTTTGTATTTGACTTAAAAAACGCTGAAGTAATAGTAGTGAGTTTCTTGCCTCAGTCTTTTCAGTTTAAGTTAATCCGAACCGATGGTAGAGTCAATTATAACGCTCATAAGCTTATTGTTGTGGCCTAAACTGAATAAATGAGTATTTGAGTTTGAATATAAAATCATTGCTTTTAGTGTTTGACCCTAATCTGATAAACTCAAGCAACTAACTCAAGTGCAGCTGCTGGAACAGCTTTTTTTAGTGGTGATAGCCATCCAGGAAAGAACCACTATTGTGCTATGGTGAACTCACGACGTTTCCCTTCACCGAAACCTCAAGATCATTAAAGGATTCTAAACACTGAGCCATTTTCGCCTTAAATTGATAATTATGTTATTTTTTTAACAGTATCCGCATCTGTTCACTACGAAAAAGACGAGGAGTTGAAAGCAAAGAAACACGAAGACTTGGTGAAAAACAAGTACCCATTTTTGCTGGAGAAGCTCAACTCCATCGTCGAGGAAAATAAGGGACACATAGCTCTTGGGAAGGTACAAACTCATGGACAATATGACTATTTTAGTAGATTTAACGAAGGAACCCTTATCCTAATGCTGGTTTCTGAGATACACAAAGTCTTGAAGAACAGTCTATCAAGTGTTTCTATAGAAAGACATACCACGACAACATCGTCCATCATAATCGCAGAATAATCTTCACACCAGACTATTGTTTCCTCACGATGTGTACAATGGTTTCCTTTTTTAATAAGAAGGCTGACCAGCAGGCTGACTGTCCAACTGATGGTATCGGTCCTTACCCTTGGACATACGTAGGTCCATAAGCAATACCATCGGGATTGTCGCTGTGATGTCTTGATAGCTCACCGTACCAGATCCAGAAGTCACTAGGTTCGCAACTTACCAGATTCTTAGACCCCGATTACTTACTTACTCCGATGGCTCAGTGAGCCCTCTATTCACCCCTCGATCCTCACTCATTCTTTCGACGACCGAGCCAGCGGAGTCTATGGGTTTTTATCTCTCCTAATATCTTAGGCTCCTTAAATAGATCGTCTATCTTCTTGTATTGTCGGCCCCAAGATCTTCCGAAAAACTCTTTCGAGATCAGACCCCGATTAATGAACTACTTAAACCATAATAAAAATATCATTGTTACTTCATACTATGTACATATTTTCAGCTTACCTGGGGTGATTTTGTATTCGCCGGAATATACGAATATACGAAGACAATGCTGCAAATTCCAGACCTTGATAAAAAGTATCCGATCTTCACGAAACTTGTTCAGAATGTCCTGTCACTTCCCAAAGTGAAGGTGTACGTTGATGCTGCGCCAAAAACTAGCTTGTAGGAAATCCTTGATTAAGTTTGATCGAGAATAAAACTTTGTTCATATATTCCGAGTATTATGATGTAAGCTCTGCTGTAATCGATGGTATTTAGTAGAATAACTATGCTGCTATGTTAATCCGAGTTGTTGTATATGAGAATAGAAGAAAACATGAAATCCTTGGAATTTATAAGTCAACGTTTATGTATTTTGCATTATATTTTTTTGTACTTTTACTATTTTACATTACTTTTTATTGCATATCAAAGCATTGTATTTTTATACACAATGAATTAAAAACACGATCTAATCTGTACTTCAAATTGTATTTATTTCACTTTCTTTTATTTACATGAATTGTGTCAGGTTAAAGAACCTACAGAGGACAAATTCGCATGTTTTTATAAAAAAAACTTAGATTAGGATTTTAAAATTGCGACAGTAAAAAACACAAAATGTCTCAATGACAAAATCCATCTCTTTGTCCTTAGCATAGGATTGTAGAACAGCGTCTCCAGCGGAATAATTTAGTATGTGTTCTAGTGAATATCTTTCAAATGAATATCTATGTCAGCTTGCAATAATTTTATGCGATACTGGTACTGTCATTACCATACCCAAAGTTATCATTACCGTTGACTACTTTAGTTTTCTTGGTAGTCTTCATGCTATCTTCTACTTGCTGTATGGTATCCATGAGAGGCAGGTCCTTGGTCTCTGGAGTGAGGGTGAGGAGTACACCGGTGATGATGGCACACGCCCCGAATAGAAGCGATGGAAGGGCTTCTGATATCGTGTTCTAGGAGAGATTGTTAGTTAATTAAATGTCATTAGTCAACCAACGGGAAATGGTATTAAAATTATTGAATTTGCTTGACATTTTCTAGAATATTATTGAAATATAAACGATTGACTCGACCGCAGCGTGGTGGTTGATGAAATTCCAGATACATGTAACCAAATTCAACGAAGTTCATTACCATTTCCTTACGCGTTAGCCACACAGAATATACAAAAACGGATAACTGGTGATAATGAATACTTATGAAGAAAGATGTACTGTTCGTTGCTGACAAAAAGTTTTTGGAAATTGTATTAGTAGACCGTGATAATCAGTAGATGGTTATGACTTAACCAACATCACCTGGAGGGTAGAGGGGCACTTAATCGTCCATCAAATGGACTAAGATAAAATGATAGTTACTTAAATACAAAAGGTTTTACCAAAATTGGAGTTAATGGGGCGAGTAGTCCTCCTGTCCTGGACGCAAAAGCTCCTAGCCCTAACAGAGATCCCCTGGTACTGGTTGGGTACAACTCCATGGTATACGTTATAGCTCCTGTGAAGCATACTGCTATTATAATCTTCCCCACTAAGAAGAATGAGATCTTCGTCCAGGTATAAGCTGAAGAAAAATATTTTTTTTCAAAAAAATTATCGCCGAAAATACACATAAGTAGTGGGCATTCAACTTGCAGATGATCCAAAACTTACATGCAGGTACATAAGCTGATGCTACGCACAAAACACCGCAGGTTATAAATCCGACTATCAGAGGCAGCTTTCTCCCAACTCTGTTCATCAAATATAATGATATCAGTTCCCCAGGGAACGACATCAACGTAGACAGCAAAAAGTTCGTGTATTTATTGCCCGGTAACCAAACAGAGTTTATCATTAACCCATAATACACAAAACTAGAAGTAAATCTGCTGAATGAAGCTACTAGAAGTCTTTTAATGATTTCTTTTGATGTGAAAATTTCTTTGAAACTCTCTCTTGTCTCACACGCTTCTATGTCTAACTTTTCTTTTAATTTAGCGCCATCTATATTTTGTAGCTCTTCGTAGTTTATGTTTACTTTGTTCATTTTAGCCGCTATCGCCAATGTTTCTTTAGCGTCATCTATCTTTCCATTCACAATTTGCCATCGTGGACTCTCTTTCACCAGATATATATAAATAATGAATATGACAGAGGGACTGTTCATAATTCTAATTAGAGTCTTCCAATAGGGGACAAACATAGCTATTATAGCAAATATTGATTCCCCTAGATAAATGGCGTACGCGAATAGGACTCCTGACAGAATTCTGTTCTTTTTACCACCAATCTCAAGCACTGAAAAGTATTATTAGGCTTAATAAATTCTATGTTGCACACGATAACTGCTGTTTTAAGTCGCTCATTCTTCTCAAAGAAAATTCCTTATTGGCTCAATATTTTTTTAATTACTTACTAAGAACCATGGCAGCTGCGTAGCTACCACTAGATATGGCCGCTTCAAAGAACTCAATTGTTACGTAAATATAGTAGGAAGTGACGAAAGTTTTCAGATGTCCTATGCAACTGCCTACGGCGCTGAAAATAAGGGTTGGTTTGCGACCGAATCTGAAATAAACATTTCAGCAACAATCAATAAAAGCGCAGGGATAGTAAAATTCCATCCATCACAATAAAACTCAATTTTTCATGGCGATGATTAATAACTCATAGGCGAATAATGTAACAATATGATGTTACAAAGTGATTGATACATTTAACACCAGGGTTTTACTAGACTTGCTTTAAATCATAGTTCGTGGAAATCATGTCATGGGGGGAGTTTTGGCTTAGAGGAAGCTTGAAAGTAGCGCCAGTGACTGAAAAGATGAAAGGAAATAGATTGGCTTGGTATGAGCATGTCATGAGGAGGGATGAAAGGCATGTAACAAAAAGAGTATTGTGCATGAGTGAGGATAGATATAGAGGCAGAGGAAGGCCGAAGAAGGTATGGATGGACTGCGTGAAGAATGATATGCACAAGAAACAAAAAGTACAGAGACGACTAGTGGTAGAGCGGAGTGGAAGAGGAAAACATGTTGTGCCGACCCCACCTAGCGTGGGATAAGGGAAGGAAGAAGAAGAAGAAGCTTTAAACCATCATGAAATATTGTCGATACCTATCAGACATCCACCCGAATAAGACCATAGAGCAGAGCATCCCGGTGCAGTGGATAGTGCCGATTAAATTCGACTTCCATGGCTGACACGCTAAATTCAACTGCAACATATAAAGAAACATCATTACCGTGTCTAATACCATTTTACAGTCAAAAGTATAAACTGACAATTAAAAGCCTTTTCAAATGTACTGCAAGGCTTAAAATTATCTTGTGCGTTCTCAGTCTACTGCTAGACCTCTCCCAAAGCACGTCACTCCTACCGCCTTGCTATCCACATCCAGCCCAGTTCGACGTTTATGACGTCGTTCGACTATGCTGCGGACTGGAGCCCACCATTGCCCATCACATAACATTTTTCTATGTGGCCAAAATAATGTAACGGGGTTCTGACTGGACCTACTGCTTGAATTGATAAGGTTTCAGATCTTGATTATATTGAATGGCTAACGTAATTTGGAGGGATTTTGGAACAAGATTCTTTGGATTAAAATATGTTTTGCTTTACTTATTCGCTACTATTAGTTGCGGAAATCTATGAGAGCGATCTTCGATCAACAGTGGCTGTTTCTAGGCTCAATTTTTATAGTTGATGATGTGCAGATTTGGCTAGAAAGTAACCATCATGATGAAACTTACACGTCCTAGAAAAATTCATAAGGCATGCGAAATCTACAGTAGACAGAGCGGGAAATGTCTAGATCTCATCAGCTCACCTCAGCAACTACAGTATTATTACTTTCATATATCCATTCCGTACATTCTTCTAAATCATTCGAGAAACTGGTATTAGTGCAGACTTGACTTGCGAAGTGTTTATTCAGAGCTGGCTTTGAACATCTGTCCACTGTTATATTTGGCCACCAATTGGGATGCTGTGCGCTAGATAATTCGTCATCGCATTCTGGAATACGACATCTAAAAAAATTGTTTAATTAGATCTCACTTTCCCCTTTTTAGCCGACTCCAAGAAATGGAGGCGGTTCTCTATTCGTTTATATTTTTTTGTGTTTTTAACCAATTTGGGAATTCGGTCCCATTTCAATTTGAAGAAAAAATACACCTGTGAAAAAATGGGGAAGTGTATTGGACTTATAATTGGGTAATGATTTTTGATTTAGAAACAATTTCTTTGAAGTTTTTTTTTATAATTGATAAAAAAAATTACCTGTAGTCCAAGTCGCCAGCAACAAAAATATAATTAATATTAATCATAGTGATGAACACAGTTGGCAGACATATCAGTGTGTATTGAACGATTTGATATTTTCCGAATTTTTCCAAGATGTCAATAACATCGTGTACTTTCTGTTTAGTTTTCATAATTTTCTTAATTATTGTTGGTCTATTTCTTTTTATCAACTAATGAATGAAGACTATAATTTTTTTTAATTTTTTTGCATAGTATTTTTGTACATCTATAATTTTTTTGTCGTACGTATCACTTCACTATGTATCACTTCTAAATTTAAAATTATTTAAAAAAATTGAGAGATTAAACCGATTTTGTTTTTTTATTCTGTATGATAATGTCACTCAAATCAGAATTCCAAGATGATAACTATCTTGATAGTTATGGATAATGTGTAACTCATACCCTGACGGTTACAGAGTCATTGAAGTTAATACATTTATTCGTTAATTTTAGTGATAGTTAGATAATTATTAATAATAAAGATGTCGTATTTGTCTCTCAGATTACACAGATAACAGTTACCCTTTATTTACTGATGAAAGAATGTTAGATAAGTAACTATATAATAAAGTCAACTATTTTATGATTATTTACATAGTATTTGCAACTTACCTTGAGACTAGAGTAGGTCATTAATATGCGGGAAGTTGGATCTCTATTATAAAGAGGCAACGATATTTTTGTTTGTCTTTGGAACCACTGAACCGATTACAAATTCTGTCAGTAATGGATACGATACGATATAATAATATATACTATACCTACATTAAAAAAAAAGGCTATATTTTATTTTAATTCCCTGATTATGAGAACGCGGCTTTATTTTTATTTTTTTTATTCCGGATAAGCATGTGTTTGGCCATAATCCTCACCATAGTAAGTGATGATGTGGCCGAAGGTGGTAAGCACACAAAGCCTATATGGGATCTGGCTCTGAGCTGCTGTCGGAACACACCGATAGGTGCTTGGCGACAGATTTTCAACTTGACAACGTCAAACATAGTGCTGTCGGTATGTCTACACTACATATTATATATGTAAATCCTGCATACATTACCGAAAAGATGCACACTTGCACTGTAAGAGATTATGAAAGTGCGGGGCGGTTCTTCGTATGTAATCTACAGTACCTGGGTGACCGAGCTTTTTTGGTATAATTTTGTAATAGTTTTTCTCACAAAAGAAGGAAATTGAAAAAATGGGGAAAAAAAATATTCATGTGAACTCGATCCGGGGTCTTCTGATTTCAAGTGCGCTCTATTTTCCTTCAGCTATTGTAATCTTGTAAATTGGAAGCGAAATCTACCTTCGTATTCTAATGATATTGTAGCAGTTTTTCATTGCCTGAAAACACGGATAAAACGACGTTTTCTAAAAATGAAACCTAGCTAGATCGATTTGTCGCCCTCGAAACCCCCGGCATAGTGCATACTAAATTTCATGAAAATCGTTGCAGCCGTTTCCGAGATTCAGATTATATATATATATTTACATATACCTATACAAGAATAGATATAAGATAATTATTATGTAGAATAAAGTTTAATCAATGTTTTTTTTATTCTACTTAATATTATAAATGTTATAGTGTAGATTGTTGCTCAGACACTCAAAAACGGCTGAACGGATTATAACGAAACTTGGCACACAGGTAGACCATATCCTGGAATAAAACAAAATATATTTTCCGGTAAAAGATACAACTCGTGAATGCGGCAGAAACCGCAGGGAACAGCTAGTTCTTCATTTAACATAATGGAGTTATTAATATAAGTTGTAAAACTAATCACTCGTGAAGTGTAAAATATACTCATGTTGACTCAATCTGGAACTGATGGATCCATAATCATTGTAGAACTACCTAATCAATTTATGTAGGTTTTGATGTGGGTAGTGTTATAATTTATTCATGTTCTTACGTTTATTAGGTAAATAACCATTTACTATAGATTAGGTATATGCATTTCGACTGGGTTTGGCGTTTATATGGCGTTTCCTTCACACAATTTGGTGTTAAAGTTTTATTTACTACGTTCTATTATTTACATTTGCAATGCCATCAAGACTATGTAAGTAATTTTATTTAAAAAGAGCTATCCCCGCGCTTTCACCCGCATTACCGGGATCTCATCTTATCCCGGGATAAAATATAGCCTATGTTAATCTGGAATAATGTCGCATTCAAATGGTTAAAGAATTTTTAAAATCGGTCCAGTACTTTTTGAGCCAATTCGTTACAAACATACTTACATACAAATCTTTCCTCTTTATAATATTAGTATAGATAGACTAGCTATCCCCCGCGCTTTCACACGCATTCCCGTGGGATCTTATCTTTTCCCGGGATAAAAATATAGTCTATGACAATCAAAAATAACTGCCTTTCTATAGGTAAAAGAATTTTCAAAATCGGTTCAGTAGATCAGAGATTACCTCCCACAAACTCACAAACGGCACCTCTTTATAATATTATATAGTATACAATTTAAGAATCAAGTCTCCCAAACAGTTATCTTTTCTGATGAGGAGGATCACTCCCTTTGAAGGATCACATTTTAATCTGATTAACATAATTATGTCAGTACTACAAATGTACAAAATATACAAGCAAATGTACAACTATAATATATAAAAAACTTCTCCGAGGCTGCCGCTGCTGCCGATCGGCAAGGTTCCCAGAAGGCTGGCAGCGTTTCCTCTTTGTGTCAGTTATGTGAACACGTGTATATTTATGATACTCTCAGATAGCATCATCATCCTTACTAATATTATAAATGCGAAAGTAACTCTGTCTGGCTGTGTTCTATACAATCACATCTAAACTACTGGACCGATTTAAATGAAATTTGGTCTAGAGCCTGAGAAAGAACATAGGCTACTTTTTAATGCGAAAAAAGGGCTGTAAGGGTTTGAAATAGGGGATGAAAGTTTAGAATTCCAGGAATCACAATCCAGATTAAAAATGGCGCTAAAAACGTTAAATTTTTTCAGGGATTTTCTTAACTACTATCCTGCTACTTAATGCAGTCGTGGGCTTGCAATTAAGACAATCATCCGATTCAGTTTGTGTCTGTACAAGGATATACATACCAGTCTGTGGTTCCGACGGAAAGACGTACGATAACGAAGACTGCATGAATTGCTTCAATCCAGACCTCAAGGTCGTTAAAGACGATGCCTGCTGAAAACCTGAGTGCGATAATAAAGTTCTTTGAATTATTTTTTCTCCTTTAATTTAACTAGTAAAAGCATGGCAAGCGTACCCGCATTGAGGAAGCAGCTTAGCGACAACTTCTTTCGGAAGTATTGGTAGATTAGCGCCGTGTGTAGATTCATCTATTATTAGTTTACTTAATTTTTTAGTTTTATATTATCATTTTTTGCCTGGTGCAGTTATTTTTGCGAGTGCAGTAACTATTCTATGTTATCGTATTATATATCTATCTTTTATAATCATATTATTATATCTCTTACTAGTGGACCCGGCAGACGTTGTCCTGCCCTGAAATTAAAACAAAACTTAGAACCCGATTCCAGCGCCATCTACCGGGTCCAATTTTGTTTTCAAATCATCGAGGAACCCATTGAAATACACACACAAAATTTCATCCAAATCGGTCCTGTTACCATACTCCTCCGAAACGGCTTGACCGATTACTCAAATTACTAAAATGGCTATTAAAAAATAAGGGTTGATCGTAGAAGGGTGAAAATTGAGATGTTGTATCATAAAAAAAGAGAAATTAGAAATTTTGTCTCAAAAATAAAATAAAAAATTTAGGGGTGGACTACCCCTAACATTTAGGGGGATGAAAAATAGATGTTGGCCGATTCTCATAGATACCGGATAAGCACAAAAAATTTCATCTAAATCGGTCAAGCCGTTGCAGAGGAGTACGGCAACTAAAACTGTGACACGAGAATTTTATATATTAGATGTATTCAATGTTTATCAGTCGAGACTTCTTAATGACTTCTCTGTCACATACTTAAGGTTAAACTGTAAAGCTTAGTCGATAGTCTCCCTAACATTAAATAAATAAATAAATAAAAAACTTTTTAAGTATATATAGGTAGTATCGACGACAAAAAAGGCCTGCACAAGCGGGCGACTGTTTACTGACGAAAACAAAGTGAATATACCTAACCACAAAATTTTACAAGACAAGGTAATTCACAATGAAAAAAACAGGAACATATAAGAGTTCTTTTCAGTATTTGGCCACTAAAATTTAGTGCGGTGCTATTAATTTTTTAATTTATTTTTACGCACCAAATAAATTTTTCCTCAATTTATTTTTAATTGCGTACATGCACCTATTAAAACATAACATGAAAGTTAATTACCAAACTATGGTAAGAAATTCTTCGTAAAAAAAATCTATTTGCTTAACAATTTATGGAAAACGTCTCGCTGAAAATGAGAATGAGTAAGTAAATATTATCTTTGATCCTGGAAATCAATTTTTTTATGTAGTTTTGAGACGACCGTCCCATCCGCAGTCCAAGGTTAAAAGGATACGAAAGCAGTCAGCCTAAACCTATAGAATTCCTGGAATCACAATTCAAGTTAATAAGTTGTGCTAAAAACGTTAAATTTTTTCAGAAATTTTCTTTTACATCCTCCTGGTACTCAATGCAGCCATGGGCTTGGACTTAAGTCATTTAATAGGTAAAATTTGTGTCTGTACATTGTCATACTTACCAGTATGTGGTTCCGATGGAGTGACATACGGCAACGAGCAGTGCATGACGTGCTCCAATCCTGACCTCAAGGTTGTTAAGCTGGGACCCTGCTGAAACCCTGTGTCCATAATAAAGTTTTTCTAAACGTTTTCTCCTTTCATTTCATGATAATCTTTTGGGTCAACAGTATAACTTATTATGCCTCATGTAAAATGAATTCGCCTCATGTAAAATGAAAACTCAGGGTGATGAGGTATTCAGGTATCGGCTCTAGCCCATGTAGCGCCCGGGTGCAATCAAATACCCTGGCGCCCTCTTGAAAGCGAGCAAAAAAATAAAGCGCTCTTTAGTTGGGAACGACCTAGGGAGGTCGTTCGTGAACTACCCAAGAGTACATAATATGGAAGCAGGGTCTATTGAGAGCGCCATGAGCGAAGGCGCCCCCTAACACCCTGCGCCCGTGTGCGCTGCACACCCTGCACTATAGATAAAGCCGGTACTGGAGGTATTAAAGATGAAAATAGCTTTCACGGCTTGCAGCACTCAATGGCTAGATCTGAGAGTGTTAGTGTTAAAGAAAACCACACAGTGGTAAGGTAAATTGTAGTACCCGTCTACCTGGATACTCTCAAGTTCATTATTTTTTGCCAAGATCCTACTGGTGAATTGCGCTAGTCTACTCGAGTCAATTGCTTTCTAGGTACTGTAAAAAGGTTCGCAACACGTGGCAATCTGCATGGTAGTGGCGATGGAAACCACTTACCATGAGATGACCCGTCTATTGTTGAAAAACTAAATATTCAAAATTACCCATCTTTCTTCACCTAAAGCATTTTAATATTTAAGATTATGAAGTAATTAATTTAAACGTTGTAAATCTAATAAATTATGTAGTATAATAATATTCACGCCGATTCAATCCGGGACTGATTAATTCGTAATTGTTGTAGAACTAATCAATTGGGTAGTATAAAAATGTATTCATGTTCTTACGTTTATTAGGGCTGTAAATACATACCTACGTGTTCAGTGGGTATAGATTATATGCATCTGAACTGGGTATTTATATGGAGTTTGCGTTACACACTTTATTATTTAATTTATATGTAACAAGTTCAACCTATATCTACATTTGCAATGTCATCTGTAATTGTATGTGAGTTATTTTACCAATAAGTACCCGTGTTAGCACTGAAAGTGTAAATGTTTATCATTTTTTTAAATTTTAGTCTTCCTAATCCCCTTCAAGGTTTTTAAACTTTTCTATAAATATTATATTCTTTGCTTGCATACTCCGCTGAGACACATAAAGTTGGATATGCCTAGCTTGGGGTTATTTTTGCCACCAAGTCTACCTACACCAAAGTATTACTGTGCTATGGTTTCTTCACTATATTTTCATTCACCAAAAGTAAGCCATCCACCATCCTCACAGTATTCGATGACACCACGTACCTACGAGCCATCATCGCGGATGTAGATGTAGCTTTAGCAGCTAGCTCGACCTTTGATTCCCAAAATGCGAGGTCAAAGACCAATACCAAAATTTTCATTACCATATTTAATTTATAAATTTTTCAGTTTTCTTAACTACTCTCCTGGTACTCAATGCAGCTGTGGGCGTGCACTTACCACCAGGTTCAACGTTGATGTACTTACCAGTCTGTGGTTCTGACGGAGTGACCTACCTTAACAAGCTGTGCATGATGTGCGCCAATAAGGATATCAAAGTTGTTAAGCAGGAACCCTGCTGAAACTCTGTGTGCGATAATAAAGTTTAAAAAAATCTTTTAATCTATATGATAATAAGAGAAGGCCTGACTCACTGACTCATCAACGCTCAGCCTAAATCCTTGGACTTGGAAAGCTGTTTTTTTTCACAGGTGTTGTTTTTAAGACGTATGTAGGTAGACGAGGAATAAGAAAGGATTTTTCGAAATTTAACTCATAATTCATAAAGGGGTAAAAAGGGGTGGAAAGCTAGTCATGATATTTAGGGTAGCAAATGTGACGGTCATGAAAACGTAATGAAAACTATGAAATTCCATGAATCACGTCATCATCATTAAATCTGAGGGCTCATTAGCTTATAGGTGGATGGAATTCGTTTTAAATAAAATACTGTTAAAAATTTACAGATTTATATAAGAAATCTATCACAAGCAGAAAAGTCATTATCTAGAAATGGCGCTAATATGATGAGCAAACAAGCTATAATAAAATTACAGTTTTAAAGCACTCTGCTTGAACGAAGAATCTGCCACTGCTTGATAAAAAAAACAATTGAAAGTGTCAATCATTTAAAAAACTAGGTGTTATTTGACAGTAGAGTGAATTGCTTAGTGGAAAAAGAGCTTAGGGCAACATCCCATATGGAGATCCGTTTATTTCCCCTCCAACTCGAGATCCAACCTTGAACAGAACCATCGTCTGGTAATGACGAGGCGAGGGTTGACGCACAAGGCACACTCCTCATTCCAATATGTTCTTCCATCTGACGCGCACACCGGTCGCAGAGATCTTGCACCCTGGCATGGGCAACTGTTCAGGTCCAAGAATCCTAATCCTGAACATGCCATTATTGTTAAAATGGCTACGAAGAGCACTACAACTGGAAAAGATAAAATTAAATAAAAATGAATCACTAAATGTGTTGCTAAGCGCAAAACTCGAGAACGGCTGAACCGATTTGGTTGATTTCTTTTTTGTTGTGTTTGATGAAGTCTGAGGAATGTTATTATAGAGAGAAAAAACGTAAAAAATACGAGGAAAATAGGTAGTAAAACTATTTTCTTTTCCCATACAATCCACTCTGTACCCAGCTGTCAAACATTTGACGTCAACAAAACGTAATAAATCCACCTGTCGAAGATTAAAATTACGTGGTGAACATAAAATTGGTCCTTCGAGCTTTAATAATATAAAAAGTGCGTCATTGAGCATATTGAAAGCCGTCTATAACGGAAGCGTGGCGTCACTCAAAAGGAGGTCAAAATCAAGATCACAATTAAAACCAAGGTACGAACATTGAAGTAAAAACCTAAAGAAGAAAAGAGGAAAGCCTAAATATTTGCTGCATTTATATGAAAAGTGAATCATAAAATAGAAATAGAAGTGCATCAAAAACACTCATATTTCGATATTTTCGTCAGCCATTTTGTTGGCGTTGGAAGTTTGTCAACCTGCTTGCTTTGTGAGTAACAGAAAAAGGGGTTCTCATCTAACTGAAGAGTACATCCGAAATAGTTAACATCTACGTGCTTCCGGCGAGCCATAAGCAAAAAACGAAAATTAGAAGATTGCCTGCCTGACTGCACGGACAAGTACTACCAACTGCGAAAAAAGAAACCCAGCGCAAGATTGTGTCACCCTCCGTGTGGCAGCCGCCATTTTGCTGTCCATTTGGTATCGTTCGTGTTACGTCAGTTGAAAGAAAATTTGGTACCTATAAATAAGTTTTACAAAGTTACAATTTACCTTACTAAAAATATAATCATTATAGTTGTTACGTTCCCGAACACCAAAAAGTACGTATAGAACATCAATTAGTTGCATTGGGTGTTCAAGCTATAACCTGTAATTTCTTATATTAATTTGATTTTCTCCTTGTGATTTTGTCATAGGTTTTCGAAAAAAAAAAAAAAAAAAAATGTCTCCGCCAGATAAGCTAAAACAACTAATCAGCGATCGCGGCTACATCAAGGGAAATATTACAAGGATTGCTAAATTTGTGAATTCTCCCGAAATGTTAAATTCATCGATTGAGTTACTAAAAGAGCGTCGCTGTAGACTGGTAGATGTTTTTAGGGATTACGAAAGGTACAACAAGGAAATCCTGTTTTTGGATCCCTCAGATAACGAAGATATCGAACAATATGAAGGTATGTATAGTGATGGTGTAGCACGTATTGATACATATTTGAACAAAAATAAGGTTACTGGGCCACCTATAAAGCAGCATAGTGAGTTGAAAAAATTACCTAAAATCGATATCAAACAATACGATGGCAAAAGTATTGTAGATTACATACCTTTCATAAATATGTTCAAGGCGGTAATACATAACGATAGCAGCTTAAGTTTATGTCATAAATTATATTACTTGAGAACGTTTTTGTCTGGGGAAGCACTAGATTTAATAAAAAATCTACAATTATCAGACCAGAATTATATGTCAGCATTAGACTTACTTGATAAAAGATATAATAATGTACCCATGATAGTCAATCATCATATAAATAGCTTGCTTGATTTGCCTTCATTTAATAAGTGTACCGCACAATGTCTTAGGTCATTAATTACTAATGTAAACCTGCACACAACAGCTTTAAAAAACTTAAGTTTGCCTGTTGAGCAGTGGGATGCACTCATAGTTAACATTTTGTCTAGAAAAATAGATGCTTACACAAACAGGGGGTTCCATTTAGAACGTGATGAAAAAGAATTGCCTAGCATGATTGAGTTCCTTGAATTTTTAGAGAAGCGAGCTCTAGCAATGGAAAACACCATTTGTGAGAAAACATCTAGCGAAGCAGCATCAACTGGTACTAAGCAGGGGAAGCCCACCAAGTCTTGCAATTATTTAACAACTTCTGCAATGTGTAAGTATTGTAAAAATTCACATAAACTTTATGAGTGTGCTCTTTTTAAGCTTGCCTCTGAGACAGACAAGGAGGAGTTTGTCAAAAGGAACAATCTGTGTGTGCTTTGTTTAAATATGCATCGTGGCAAATGTATGCTCCGCTTGAGATGCTCTGTCTGTAATAAAAGACACAATACACTTATGCATAGGACTCATGGTAACATGAGTAACACTGCTGCAGCTACCACGGCTTCTAACACTGACAATTCTATGGCAATGTCTAGTACTTCTCAAGAAAATCCCGTGGCAATGTCTAGCACATCTCGAAACGTAAAAGATGTATTGCTACCCACAGCTATGGTGCGTCTAATTGATAAGAATGGTAAATTTATATATGCGCGCGCTTTATTGGATACAGGCAGTCAAGTGTCATTCATTACTGACAAATTAGCCAGTAAAATTGATTGTAAAATGTCACAAGCTAATCAGCTTATCACAGGTATTATTCAAGGCACCAATAGTGTTAACAAAAAGGCAAATTTAGCCATTTATTCGTCCATAAACGAATTCAAACTTGATATAACCTGTTATGTAGTTAAAAATATAACTTGTGAACTGCCACAACAAAGTTTTGATTTGACAGGCTTTAATCTAACACCTTCCTTAAAACTAGCAGATAAAAACTTCAATAGAACTGGAGAAATAACATTGCTTTTGGGGTGTGACATATTTTTTCAGGTGCTTCAGCGGGAGTCTGTGCCCTTAACGCCAACTGGGCCCTATCTGGTCAATACTAGTTTAGGCTATGTTGTCGCAGGCAGCCTGCCAGTATCTTCAGGCAAGGTTTCTTCGTCAAACTTATGTGTAACAGTTCAAGGTACTTCATTTAATAATATCCACAATGATAAGTTGGATTCACTTAATGATCAGCTTAAGGACACCATTTCTAATTTCTGGGAATGTGAAAAAGTTCCTAATATATTCAAAGAGGGTTCATCGGAACACCAGTTAGCTGAGGAAAGTTTTAAAAATTCTGTTAAACTTAATAATAATAAATTTTCAGTAGCGTTACCTTTAAAACTTGATTTAAATGATATTCAATTAGGTGATTCATTTAATCGGGCGTTACAAAGATTTTATAACCTAGAAAAACGTTTTTCTAGAGATGTACATTTACATCAGCAATATAAAAAATTTATGCTTGATTACATTGAGCAGGGTCATGCCAAGTATTTTGACATTTCTAATTATAATCCTAAAGCAGGGAATGTTTGTTATTTGCCTCATCATCCCGTACTAAACCCGAACAGTAAAACTACACCGGTTAGAGCTGTCTTTGACGCCAGCATGAGGACTTCTAAAAATATATGTCTAAATGATATCATGCTAAAGGGGCCTGTAGTACAAAATGACCTTTTTGATATTTTGATTCTATTCAGAACTTTTAAGTTTGTTTTACTGTGTGATATAAAGGCTATGTATAGAGGTATCCAATTAGATGAGGAGTATTGTTGCTTACAAAATATTCTCTGGCGAGATTCCACTCATGACCCTGTGCAGTGTCTTCAATTACAAACGGTTACATATGGTTTAAAAAGCTCATCATTCTTGGCAACACGGTGTTTATATGAACTCGCTGAAAGGTATAAGGATAAATATCCTTTAGCTTCTTTTGTATTAAAGTACTTATGTTACATCGATGATATACAATGTGGAGCTGATAATTTATTAGAATTACTTGAAATTAAAAGGCAGCTCACAGAGCTCTTAAAAATAGCTAGCTTTTCATTGCATAAATGGTGTTCCAATAATGGTGACATATTAAATGACATTCCTGTTGAATGTCAACAATTAAAAAATAAAGAATTTGATAAAACAATAAAAACAAATACTTATGTTAAAACGTTAGGTTTATCATATGATGTGAGCTCTGACACTTTAAATATGAAGTGTCCTATTACCCTTAGGCAGGAAACCTATACAAAAAGGCAAATGTTGAGCTTTATTAGTAAATTCTTTGATCCTCTAGGTATTGTAGGACCTATTTTGGTACAAGCTAAACACTTAATGCAACTAGTTTGGACTGAAAATATAAAATGGGATGATGTCTTGCCTGAACATTTAAATAAAAGGTTTATTAAATTTACTGAAGGTTTGATGAGTATGTCATGTATTTCTGTTCCTAGAAATATCAATGTACATGCACATCAAAAAATTGAACTCGTTGGTTATGCTGATGCCTCAAATATTGCTCATGGTTGCTGTCTCTATTTGAGAGTCATCGGTAATAATAATAAGGTAAATGTTAATCTTCTGTGTTCGAAATCCCGCATCAATCCCAAAGATAAAGGCTTGACAGTCCCTAGGCTTGAACTCAATAGTGCTTTATTGTTAGCCATGTTGGCAAACAGTGTTCATGATAGCTTATCATTAAAATACAATAATATTCATGTATATTTGTACTTAGATTCAAAAATTGTACTTTCTTGGCTTGAAATAGAACCTATAAAACTCACTGTTTATGTTGCAAACAGAGTAGAAAAAATCAGGCAGTTGTCAAAAGATGCACAGTGGGATTATGTAAGCACCAATGAAAACCCAGCTGACTGTTTATCGCGGGGTCTAAATCCAGAGCAATTAAGGGAATTTTCATTGTGGTTTCATGGCCCACCCTACTTAAAAAATGTTGAGTATGTTCACTGTTGTAAGACACAATTAAATGAGTCTGAAATTGAAATACCTGAGCTTAAACAGGTTGTAACTACATGTAATACTTGTCAAACTAAAAATATGCTTCATGGTTTTTTGGAAAAATATTCAAATCTGGATAAATTAACTAGAATAATGGCTTATATAAAACGATTCATATTTAATTGTAAAAAAATGAATGTTATGAAGACACTTAATCATTTGTCTTGTGAGGAGGTGACTTTTGCATTGTATGACTTGATTAAAATTGATCAAAGTAAACATTTTGAAAGGGAATTGAAAGATATTAATTCAAAGGTTATTTTAAAGTCTAGTTTGAGTAGTCTTAACCCTTTTATAGATGGTCATGGGCTTCTAAGAGTGGGTGGTCGGTTACAAAATACAAATTTATCATTTCCACAAAGACACCCCATTATATTACCAAAAAATTCATCTTTGACTAAATTAATAATTCACAAAGAACACATAAGACTAAAGCATGCAGGGCAAAAGTTAACTCTGAGTAGTTTAAACGAGCAATATTGGCTGATTAATGCTAGCAGAGAGGTAAAGTCGGTATTGCACAAATGTATTATATGTTTTAGACTTAAAGCAAAATCTTCCAGTCAACTTATGGGAGCTCTGCCATTTGATCGCGTCAATATTACTCGTCCGTTTCAAATTGTAGGAACTGATTATGCAGGACCTTTTAATGTAAAACAAACAAGGATTCGAAATCCTGTAATTACAAAGGCATATGTGGTAATTTTCATATGTTTTATTACTAAAGCGATTCATATAGAATTAGCCTCTGATATGACAACTAATACTTTTTTAGCATGTTTAAAAAGATTTATAAGTCGTAGAAATAAACCTACTAAAATATATTGTGATAATGCTAGTTATTATAAAGGTGCTGATAATGTACTCAGTGAATTGTATTGCTTACAGAATTCCATGAATCACCAAAATAGGATATATGATTATGGTAGTTCAGAGAGAATTTCATTTCATTTCATTCCATCATATTCGCCTGTATTTGGTGGTTTATGGGAGGCTGGGGTAAAAAGTATTAAATATCACATGAAACGTGTAATTGGAAACGTGGTGCTCACCTATGAGGAGTTGTACACGGTTATAGTGCAAATTGAAAGTATTTTAAATTCTAGACCATTAACCTCCATGTCAAGAGATTGTGATGATATGTCTTACCTCACACCGGCACACTTCCTCACTGGAGCACCATTTACCTCTTACCCAGAATTAAATTTAATGGATGTAAATGTAGGAAAGCTTAGCTTCTGGAAACAATGTATTCAAATGCAACAGCATTTTTGGAGACAGTGGCATAAGCAATATTTAGTTATGTTGCAGAATCGTCCTAAATGGAAAGGTCAGCAACCAAATTTGAAAAAGGGTACCATGGTACTTCTGCGGTCTGATAATGTATCTCCATTATGCTGGCCTGTAGGTAGAATTGTAGAGGTTATACCTGGAAAGGATAACCTAGTCCGTGCTTTAGATGTAAAGACAGTTAAAGGTACTGTAATAAGAACTAGTGTAATGAAAGTTTGCCCATTGCCTATTGATTATGATTAATTAATCACTTTTTTGTTGTTTAGGAAAAACATTTTATTATTGTAGAAAGTAACCTTTTGTTTTTGTTGATAATTATAAACTATTTGGCTGAGGCCGCAATATGTTTACGACCAAGATCATACATAAATATTCAACCAAATAGTGGTGTTGCCTTTAGCAAAATGTTATGTTCTGTCCAAATTATTAAGTAAGTGCTGGCAACACGGGTTCCAGCGTGGCCTTCATCTTGTTAATGTCATATATACATACTGTACTCCGTTTCTATAAAATGGAAATAAATAATTAAGTATAAAATAATTACGAGTTTTTATGTTCCCACTCCACCTGTCGAAGATTAAAATTACGTGGTGAACAAAAACAAAGGCGCGTTAGGATTATCTTTGGTATGCCTTCAAGTTGATTAGAGGTTGCATGTCATTTAATGAAAATAATAATAACGAGTTCCCTCTAATTTGTTTTATAGTAATTTTTATTGTGTAGGAAAAAAAATGGGCAGAACAAGGTCTGCCGGGACATAGTTCTGCTCTATTTTACATAATAAATGTGATACTTACAAATCTTCATGTTAATATTGTTTCACAACACGTCAATACTCAAACTGCGTTGATTACACGAACTAACATTTGTTTTACAGTGTTATCGCATGAGGTGAGGATATTCATTATTATTGTGCTAATAAGTAGCAAAGCCAGAGGTTTGCTTGTGTTTATTATTTGAATCTTTATATTTAGTACGTGCTTACTGTGTCCTTTACATTTGATTCTAAGGTTACATTGAAAGACTGGCTGTGCTGAATCTGCATTTTTACTAATAGAATAGGGTCATGATTAGCATTTACAGTAATTCTTGTAGGTAGTTCAGGGATGCGTGCCAATGGTTTCTCAACATTGTGGTATATGTTTAAGCATCAGGGCCGGATTTAGAGGTGTGGAGGCCCTGGGGCAACAAAGGAGTGCCAACAATTATTTTGCAAATAAGACAAAAAAAATATATTTTTTTAATTCTGGATAGGCTTGAGTTTGACTACAATCTCACTATGGTAAGTGATGATGTGGCCGAAGGTGGTAAGCACACAAAGCTTAGATGGGAACTAGCTCTCAAGTGCAACTGTCGGAACACACCGATAGGTGCTTGGCGACAGATTTTCAACTTGAGGGTGGTAGCCAGCCAGTCGGGTAGGTACTATTAACTTAAGTACCCTACCACCGTGCTATGGTTTCCTCACGATGTTTTCCTTCACCAAAAGCTCAAGCTCAATATAGGATTCGAACCCACGACCCTCGCTGCGGTATTCGACGTCACTTACCACTGAGCTATCATCGCCTTTTATTGCAAAGATAAATATTATTTTTAATTATTTGTGATATTTATTATATGGTATTTATAGTTGATTAAGATTTTTTATAATTTGGTATAATTTTTTTCATGATAAGTATAATTACGTGGGGGCCCCTCTCTTGGGTAGGCCCCAGACAGTCGCCCCGTTTGCCCTCCCTTAAATCCGGCCCTGTTAAGCATATTGAAAAACGATCGCATACTTTTTGTTATCCTAGCTAGCAAACACAGAACAAATAATAAAGGTAGAAGGAGCGTACGTAAACAATAATCTCCAATGAAGTGAAGCCACGTTCACGAAGTTGTGTGCGTGACCTGCACGTACGTTATACCGCGTGGCTCACGTCGCACAGGAACGCGATCGGCTTACTTATTGAAATTCGGCTTCCTTTACTGTGCTTCACTTTAAGTGCATGTAGATACAGCCCCGCGTGTGTCTACCTTTTTTATTTGGTCTGAGCTAACAATAACTTAGGCACACAAATTATTATTAGATAATAACATTACAAACATAAAGGAGGAAAATTACCAGTCAAAAAAACATTTTAGCGCTAATAAAACAAAATTTGTAACGCATTAGTGTACTTACTTACAGTTAGCAATGCGCTGTTTATTGAAAGAAAAAACTAAAGTGGTCCATTTAAAAACCTGTGATAAATGAGGTTGGCGCATACCGAGTTCAAAATTGGAACGAAACAGTTTATTGTACGAAAATAAAATAAAAATTCAAAATGGCCGCCATTACTAAGTTGTCTGCATTCGTTTTGCTGGTGTGTTTGGTCGTGTACTTTGAACAAGCGACAGCTCAAAGTCAGAAGGCCCAGGGACAGAGAAATCATCCTTCAGGTCATCAGACCCAAGGTCAAGGTCATCAACGTCACTTTGAGAAGAGGTCAGCTGATTATGATAGTGGTTCAGATACGGATGAGGACTTCGGGGGATCGTACCAAAAATCATTCGAAGGGCCACGTAGGATTCGAGTGTTACCAGGTTTCCTCCATTAAATATTGTCATTCGATATAACAACGGGTTTTGTGCAATTATTAAGGATTTCCATGATAAAACAAGTTATATTATCTAATAAGATCATTAATTTAGTTATATTATATTAATAAAAAGCTTATTGAATTATATTTTCTTTTATTTTAATAGACCGACTGCTCTTAAGTTAGCTAGTTAGAAATAGATTAAATTATAATTTTCCTACATTTCGACTGGTTAGCGGGTACACCGATAACTTCCCGATTCAAACATAGGCCGATCAGAAATATAAAAATAAAAATGGAGACGAATTCTTAACTGTGCCTAGTTCCTGTGTTGCTTAGATATTGTACATTGTTTCGATGAAAAATGTTTCAAAATTAAAGTCAAATAATATTTTAAATGTTTATTTAAAAATTTAAAAATTTCGTCGTAATAAATCTACTTAAGTACCTAACAGATTACAATAATTATGTTCATCTTATAAAGAATTTTAAGAAAAATAATCAAATTAATACAATAATTAAGTAATGAAATGAGTAACTACGTTTATACATATAATATAGGCAGGTAGGTACCTACTCGTTC
Organism: Ochropacha duplaris; assembly: GCA_951361185.1. Classification (NCBI taxonomy): domain Eukaryota; kingdom Metazoa; phylum Arthropoda; class Insecta; order Lepidoptera; family Drepanidae; genus Ochropacha; species Ochropacha duplaris. Next base: position 9,701,926 of record OX592704.1, on the reverse strand, counting down.
AATCTTATGATGATAAATTAAAATTAGTGTACCTACGGCCTTCTTTGATATAGCACAAATAGTTTTTTTACTATGTATGAAGTCCTCCATTGAAATATAAATCAATTCATATCATACTTATAATCATTATACTCATGTATATAATATGTCATAGTGTAGGCATTTAAGAAAAAATATATAAAAAAAAAACATACAGATGAATTGAGAACCTCCTCCTTTTTTTTGAAGTCGGTTAAAAAGAAATGCATACCAATGAAAAATAATGTAAGGCGGGTTTGTTAGTTGTCTGTGATTTAATATTAAACTAGATAGAAAAAAAAACAAGAACAACGAATGAAAAACATTTCAAATTAATAAAAAAATATGGTAATACATATTATGAACATCACAGACCGTAATTTTTATTAGATGGTCACTTATTTAAACAAAAACCTACTGAAAAAATCACACTGACAAAATGAATGACTCACTAATATAAATAAGCACCGTCGATTCAGCGACAATATTCTTAAAATTTAATTGTTATTTAAAAAAAAATACTTTGGGGTCTGCTACGTAAGGATTGCCAAAGCCAACTAGATTTAGGAAAAAAAATATAATTAACCATAGCCACAGACTTAATAAAATTAGGTCTTAGACCATACCACGAAAGCGCTGCGCAACTTAAAAAATATTTTTAAGAGCTTTTTTATGAATATCTAATATTATTGCTTCTTTGTTTTAGATTTTTATTTAACAATAATTTTCTATTTTTATTTTCGTGGCATTTTATCATTATTTTATAACCATTATTAAAATGTGTCTCTCAACTACAATAGACTATAATTATTTTGCTAAAGTTAATATAACATATGGTATGGCACTTATATAGAAACATTAAATCCAAAATACATGTATTCTTATGATTACTCTATCACTAATATAAGTATTTGGCACAATTAGAATTCACATCTTCTTTGGGCTTATGTTATAATTTTATAAAACTATTTTACAAACTATAGTTAGTAAGTATTCATTAGGATGATAATATAATGTAATGGCGCGTATGAATTCGCCGCTAGAGGCGCTAGTGTAGGGTGAGGTCTCCGAAATTTCAAAGGTCACTTTTTGTGGGTAGGCATCGCGGGTTTATGTCTAATTAGAATAATGTTGTGAATATTTTGCAATACCTGAGTTTAATTATGGCAAATATAAGTTATGGGTCAAAGAATGTCAATGCTTTGAGATAGTTTTATATATTTCGGAATTTTATGTCATTTGGACGGCCCCTTTTTTCTAACAAAACGGGAGTGCGCTCACTGCGGCATACCATTTGACGCGCGTACGTAATACACGTACTTCAGGACCTTACTCGCAAGTGGCGCCAACTGGTGAGCACAAAAATGGTAGACCTCATTGGTTCGATGGTGAAGCTGATTTGCTATAGATTGATGTTTGAGTGACTGTAAGGTGATTAGGGGCCTAGACAAGATGCATGTCATTACTAACGATCAACTTTTGTTTGCCTAATATTTTAGATAAAATTATGACGTTCATTCATTCTCTTATGTCAATCTTATAAACTCTAACTCAAAACACATTTATTCAGTTTAGGTTTTTAAGACTCCCGCAAGAAACTCAGCAAGGATTTTCTTCTACAGAGCACCTTTTTTTATTTATGTACACATTAAAGGTTGATCGACTAGTAATAATAACAATTGTCGATATACATCTAGGGGGGTTTATATCTATTTCCCACGTGCTTTTGGTTAAGGCACTTAAGGCAAATTGCTTATCCAAGCCGATAGCTACTTCAATGACATGATGTGAAAGGATCAATCACGTATAATGCGATTAAAATAATACTGGCCGCCATTTAATCTCATTATCCACATCCAGGGCCGGATTTAAGGGAGGGCAAACGGGGCAATTGCCCAGGGCCTCCGCAAAAGAGGCCCCCCCATATAAATTGTACTTTTAAAAAGGTATAACATATTATTACAAAAAATCCTGAACAATTAGGTGAATTGAATATCAGATACCAAAATCACAAATATTAAACAAAGATTAATCTCGCAATAAATGATAACACTTGCAATTAAAATAATATTTGTCCTGTTTGCAAAATAGTTCTAGCCTCTACACCCTTGTTGCCCCAGGGCCTCCTCTAAATCCGGCCCTGTTCACATCTAACTCAAATGGTACGTAAAGGATAGAGAAATACATAAGATGGCGGCCTGACAGTCCTTTCTTAGTATGTATTGCATTAATATGCCAGTTACCGTCATATTCCATAATAGATTTAAAATATGTCATAGCAAAAACTAGCAATGGACAAATATGAAAATCATGCATGATTCAAAAAATATTAATTTAAATGCAATAATATAAGAATTTAACAAAAGAGTATTTAACTTTATTGAATTTAAACAATTGGAGTTAAATTTTCTAAAATAAATGTATGCAATTTATTAATTATTTCAAGGACTCAAACTCTTAGGTTTTTCCTATTGTTAGGTACTATTAATGAGAAAGTGAGTTTGTTTGTTTGTTACCTCTTAACGCCTCAACGGCACAAGCAATCGTATTAGCATAGCTGCAAGCATAGCTGTCTCCTACAGTTTCACCCGCGTTCCCGAGGAATCTTTCCCGGGATAAAAAGTATCCTATACTTTATTTAGGATATGATCTTGGTGCCCAGTTTAATCAAAATGTGTTCAGTAGTTTTGCCGTGAAATAGTAACAAACAAACTTTCACATTTATAATAGTTAGTTAATATACATAATTGTTAATTCGAAATATAAAACAACATATTCTCATTCACCAGTGTTGCTTACAATAAAATATAATGAAGGTAAATGTATAGGCAGTTTTCTTAACAAAGGTAAATACAGTTATCTCATTATACTGGCATAAAGTATTAATATCCGTAACAAAGTAAATTTTATATCTCTAAATATACATATAAAAATCCATAAGTAACTGTAATGCCATTTGGAGTATTAGAAGAGTTTACCTTAAAAAATAAAACATATTTATAAAATCTTTTTTTTTGTTGGTAATATCGAAATATACAATTAATAAAAGCTTGTTAGAAGCCGTAAATCGAATCACGATACTTGCAATAAAATATTTAAAATAGAATATGAACTAATTTAAAACATTTGAAAGTGCTGCCATATAAAAGTATAATACTTATCTAAAAACTAACTTTATAAAAAACAAGCAGTTAGATTACCAGTAAGTCCCTAATCTAGAAGATACAGTCTGTTATGACAGTCTGTTTGTCAGGTAGTCTGGAAAGATATCTACTAGATAGCTATGAGAAACTATAGTTCTTGTATGATGACTTATAATATCAATAATTGCAATTTTAAAAACCATTCCACCTGACATTAGCGTCCATTCAAGTATTACGTAAGCAGAATTTCAGTAATTTTTAATCCCCACTCCTCCTTGTCAGGGAAAGTAAGCAAAGCTCTTACCCCCCTCCTATGCTTACGTAAGCACTGGTTATTCATGAGCAAATCTCAATCATGTTCATTAATTCTATGACAATGAAACAAGCAATTCAGAAACTATGAAGGAATCTAAATTGTCAAAATTTCATAAAATACTAGTGGGATCGGCAGTCGTTGTCCTGCCCTGAAAATAAAACTTAGAACTCGATTCCAGCGCCACCAATTGTGCAACTAAACCATCTGTCAGTCCGATCTCGAGACGTGTCAAAAAGTTGTTCTACTTATACAAAATGTATGACAAAAATAATTTTCTTACTTTGTTTTATAGGTATGTATAGAAATAAGTAAAATAAATAAATGATGTTGACGTAATCATCATTAAATCCCCGATGTCAGCATAAATAAGGGAAGCAAAGACCCCTCCCCCTCCACGTACCTTTGGTGCTTACGTAATACCTGAACGGCTCAACCTCTCTATACTATACGTGTTATACGGCAGCTTTAATATACTTAATAATTCAGTATTCACGGCGGCAGTAGAATCCGAGAGAGCGACACTTCTGGCACAAATGCTGAGGATGTATCTTGGACTGGTCACTCACGTCTAAGCCATCCGGCTTTTCCAACGGTCTCTGAAAAGAAATCACAGGTTCATCAGGTATTTTTGTCCTGAGAAGATGTCAGGGCATCATCAGCCAGTATTAGGCCTCTCCTAAGGCGTGCCAGTGAGCCCGGTCTTCGGCTATTCTTTTCCAACTGCCACCAGCCACATTGCGTATGTCATCGCTCCACCTAGCTGGAGGTACCACAAGTGACAACCAGGCCGACGGATCATCTGATGGTAAGTGATTACCGTCGCCTATAGACATTAGCAATGAGGGTTTGCCAATGTGTTGTTGACCTTTTTACAATATCTTAAAGGAAACTGGTTCTCAAATCCAACTGCCGAAACACACAACTGATTTTCAACCTCAGGGTGGTAGCCAGCAAGTCTATTACCCCTACCACCGTGCTATTGTTTCCTCACGATGTTTTCCTTCACTGCAAGCTCAAGCTTATTGTAGGCTGGCACTACCACGTCTACCCCAACGGTTATCGACTATGACAGATATAACCAGCTCACTGCAACATCCTTCGTAAAGTCAGTCAGGTCAGTCATCAGGTGTCCATGGACATCAGCAGTACCAGGAGAGTCGTAAATGTGTGGCCGGCCTTTTACTGGCTCTCACTTGCAACTGCTGGAACTCATCAGTACGTGCGTGGAGACAGATGTTTGCCTTGAAGATAGTAGCTAGCCAGGCGAATACTAAAAAGTACTACTTGTTTCTTCACGATGTTTTCATTCACCAAAAACTCAAGCTTATTACCACAGATTTAGATTCGATATCTGTGCCTATCACAGTAACTTAGTTTCCTTTGTAACGTGAAATCGTGAGACGTTGTTTTAAAAAATTGCATTCTTGTTTCAAACGGTTTAAGATAACTTATTCAGTGAAGAATGAGCTATTAAAACAAATGACAAAAAATATTATTCAAAAATTTAATATTAACTCTTAATATTTAAAAGTGTTGCCATAAAACACGTTTATCGGTTTTGGTGCAATGTGAAATGCAGTTATAGATTTTTTTTTAAAGAACCTGATATAAGTATTGTGTGCTTACAACAAATATACAATCATTATATTTAAACACTTAAACTAGAATAAAAAAAGGCAAAAATTGACTGGAGGTAAACTCTTCGATGTGCTGCCATCTATTGTCAGGTACGTATTGGTAGGGGAGGCGAATAGGGGATTTCGGGATTTACTCGAGCGCGGCAGATTAACATAAGGGGGGCAACCTTGCACCTTGTGAAGTACTCTCACCAAATCTGAGCCCTCTATCTAGTGTCGAACGTCTAGGGTAGCCCGTCAGATTAGTAAAAAAAAATCGATGGTTTGAAATATTCGAGCGCGTCAGATTAAGGTAAGGTAAGTTAGTTACATGCAAAATAGTATACATTTCAATAATCTGACAATTTGGGCGTGACGAAAGAAAATTGGAGACTCGCAAAGTTGCAAAAAAAAACGTGACCTGGATTTTCTCGAGCGCGATTAGTTATTTTTTTTATTTTGAAGGAAATTAGTCACGAATCACGGAAATATCTTAATCTGCCGATTTGCACAAGCCGAAGTAGCTAAAATCATTATTAAGTGTATAGTCCAGGAATATTATGAGTTTCACCTCAGAATGAGAGATAGTCAGCTATTAACTTGTATAAACCTTTATTTTGACACCCTAAAACTTGTCTCAAAAGCTACTTATCTTAGGGTGCCCGCGACTACTGATTTTTCAAGGTCAAAGGTCAAAAAATCATTTATTGCAAATATCTCGTTTCCTATGGGTTTTTTTGGTATATGTATTCATAATAAATATTGTAGAAGATTAAATTCTCTACAACTTTTGTACAAACATTTTTTCGATATCTTGAACCATTTTCGAGATTTCGATATTTTTTATATATTTTTTTTTTCAAACCGTCAGATTAAGGAAATCCCTCAACATAATTGTCAGATTATGGGTCAGTACAACAAGGCCATCAAGAAGAACCGCCTGTATAAAAATCTGACGCGCTCGAGTAAATCAAGGTCACGATTTTTTTTTGCATTTTCAAAAATCGGCCCTGACTGATGGTCGCGTCCAAATCGTCAGTCTTTAAAATAGGAGCTACTGGAGGGTTCACTTAACATCCCTTATCAATGTCTGACGCGCTCGAGTAATTTTTTTTTTAAAATATTTTCGACCCCTTCGTACGGCCACCCCCACCACGCAAAACGGCAGATTATTATTTTTCCGTTATCAGACAGACGTGGCGCGACTACCCTATTAATATCTGACGCGCTCGAGTATTTCTTGGTGACTGTTTTTTTTTACATTTTTGAAACCCTGTAGACGCTCCCCCCACCGCTGAAGGGGAAAATATCACATAACCTTTTTTTCTTTATTCCACCTAATCTTCGAATTCCAGTAGGTCCCAAAGACGCTCGAGTAACTACAAATTTAGCATCATTGCCTCCCCTACCATATATTACTATGTATAAAAACAAAACGCTTGATTTTGCTGCCCATCAAAATATTCATACCGGCTCCAAAAAGTCTATCAAATCAACAGACTATGTAAATTTGATTTTTATATCATGAGCATGGTTTTGGCGCCCACATTCTCTAACTAACGTAAAACCTAGTAAATTACCTGTTTATGTGGAAATACATTGATACGGCACTTGATACACTCCTGCCCGTTGTTCGCCCACGAGTTGCCGCTCATCCACTTGCGCTTACACTTTGGACATTTGTACTCGCCGAAGCACCGTTTCTTGCCCTGGTACGGCGTCAGACCTTCGCCTTTTGGACGAGCCTGAAATCACAAATCGTTTTGAATTTTATTTATGGCGATGATAGCTCAGTGGTAAGTGACGTCGGATACCGCGGCGAAGGTCGTGGGTTCGAATCCTACAATGAGCTTGAGCTTTCGGTGCAGGAAAACATCGTGAGGTAATCATAGCACGGTGGTAAAGTACTTTGTAGTACCCGACTGGCTGGCTACCACCCTCAAGTTGATTCCAGCCTGGTCTATCCTGGCACAGGATAGGAAATGTATTTGTTTATATTAATTCATTTGTTAGTCCAGAGTCTTGGTGTAATAGGAATGTTGACTGACATATCAAATCATAGTCTTTTTATTAAACGTCAAAATGACGACTTACATGGAGTTTTGTATGAAATACATACTTGTGACGTCATGAATATACACCATCAAAAGACTCATGATTATGAGATTGTGAGGTTGTAATCTCTGGATATACTGAACCGATTTTGAAAATTATTTTACCAATAGAAAGCCACGTAATTTGTAAGTGTCATAGGCTATATTCTTATCCCGGTAAAAGATAAGATCCGACGGGAACGCGGGTGAAACCGCGGGGGACAGCTAGTTATAAATATACGAAAGCGAGTGAGATGAAGCGATTCTAAGAATTTGATAATACACCGTGAACAATGTTATAATTGGGATCGCTTGTTATTCTTCCGTTCGCCATCGACCTGTGACCTTCTTTCTGTTACACGATTGTAGACTTTATTCATATCATATTAACAATCAAATGAAATTGCAAGAACTATTATCGTTAGCAATTAAAAAATGGCCAACACTGAGATCAAAGCTTTGTTAACAGTTTGGTCTTTGTAATATTATCCGTTGTTACCTACTTATGTATGTTGGTTATCGGATTTTGTTTATAGTTTGAGACGCCATAAATTATCGTGAAATTGTTAGAATGTGGTTCGGGAACCCTTCATGGTCGGTAATAATGACCCTTTGTTTTAAAAATACACTTTGTAAACGTGGATTACTGTTCGAATCTAGCTGTCCCCCGCGGTTTCACCCGCTTTCCCGTGGGATCTTATCTTTTCCCGGGATAAAATATAGCCTATGATCAGGGATAATGTAGCTTTGTAATGGTGAAAGGATTTTTAAAATCGGTCGAGTAGTTTTTGAGTTAAATCGTTACAAACAAACAATCACAAATCTAATCTTTACTCTTTATAATATTGGTTTAGAACTTTAGATGGATAAATTACATGGAATTTTGTTTATAATACGAGCTTGTATACGTCATAAGTATGGTGGTGTACTTATGACGTCACAAGCCTACTAAAAGCTCAACTCTTTGTCGTTGAATTAGTCAAAATCATAAAGAGGGTGACAGACATTTTCATGCACACAAATGTCGGCCCTGGATGGGAATCGAACCCACAGCCTGTGGCGTGATAATTGTGTTTAACCAATCACGCCTGGCCCGTCAAAGGATTTAGGACCGTCGTCCAAAAAAATCACAGAGAATGATTTACCATTATGGACAGAAAATGGTAAGAAAGATTTGCTAAATCTCCTAGATATGGCACCGATGGGCGAGCTTAAAAATTTCTCACAATAGAAGAAAAAAGTATAAATAACCGTAAGTTGTGCGAATAATTTGGCATTCAGCCGGGAAGTCGGACATCGCACGATTTCCGACGAACAGCCAGACTGTCTGCTCGCGGAAATACTGTTTTTATGAGGCGATTTCATATGTACCTTTAGGAAATCTGTTTAATTAACTTGATTGATGATTTTTTTTGTTTGCTTTCTACGCATTACGCATTGGCAGTATTATCTATCTACACTTACCTAAAAAATCTTTTCTTTAAATATAAGGAAAAGATTAGAATTTTTATAAATTCGTATGTTTATTTGTAATAGATAAACTCAAAAAATACTTTACCGATTTTAAAAACTATTTCAAGCTACATTAACAGTGAGTAACATGGAATATATTTCATTTTAATTCCCTCGGGAACGCGGGTGAAAGTCACGATACACGCTTCACTTGTGCACTTAGATTGATCATTATTGGACAAAACACCGCCGATATTATTCAATAAAACTCAAAATACACGAATTTAATGAAAATAAAACGAAAACGCAACGTCACTCTGCAAGTTCCCGCCAAAAAGTCACCAAGGAGATTATGAAATATGCAGAAAAAAGGAAGCAAGCTGTCTGACTTGCTTGATGTCTGAAATGTTTGCTATCTACGTCTTTCGAATCTGTCGTTATGTATACCTCCTACCTCTAAAAAAATGACATTTTCCGTACTACTTTTTTATGTCCCCATAACAACGCCGTAAGTAGAGGTTCGTGCCGCATTCATGGATGCCTTCAGGTCTAAAATATCTTTTTCATTCCGGTTTAAAACCCCGAAGCTCGCAACAGGGTGAAAGCGCCGTTTAGGCTACCTACCTTCTACGTCACAAAAAACCGTTCTAGATAATCTTCTATAATATAAAAATGAATCGCAAAATGTGTTGGTAAGCGCATAACTCAACAACGCCTGGACCAATTTGGCCAATTCTTTTTTTAAATGTTCGTTGAAGTCCAAGGATGGTTTTTACGGCGAGAAAAATTCGAATAATTGCCGGGAAAAACCTAAAAACAGCCCTTTTCTTTTTCCCATACAAACACCCAGCTGTCAAACATTTGACATCAATCGAAACAAAACAAAGACGCGTTTTAGAGTAATAGGGCAGAACAAGGTCTGCCGGGACAGCCAGTACACGAATAATTTTGTAGCGGCTATAGTAACAGCGCTACATGTGAGTCGAGTCAGCGAAAAGTAACAGAAGCGCGTCACCACAACAAAGGACATAATGAAATCTGACATAGGAATTCCTACATCGCGCTAGCAAAGTTTTCTCTGCACTTTGCATATATACGAGTCCTCATCACGAAACGTTGGACTGCAGTCCCCGGGCATTGAAACCTAGCCCGGTGGAAGATCTTCCCTTTTCGCGAAAATCTTCCTTCTTCTTGATCTATCAAGAGATACCCTTGGATATGACCAAGTTATAAAGATTTTCTAGAAAATAATAATAGCAGTTTAACACTAACTTGAGGACAATCTCCTATATAATGTCCTTTCTTGAAGCACAAGTGGCACATGTAGGCAGGCGGTGGAGGCCTGGGCGGCCTGCGCAGCGACAGCGCCGCCAGCTGCTCCGCCAGTGAGCTGGTATCGTCTGCGAGCGGCTGGACTGACCCTTGTGCGGCAGTCGGCAGCGGGCCCCACACGGAACCCGGCATCCACTGGAAATTAGAAAAATGACAAATTAACGCACCATAAAATATCTTCGGACGTAATTCACAAGACGATGATAGCTTAAAGTGTTAAAAATCTAACAGGGTCATTTTGACATGGATGTATATTTGTTACTCATTTACGCCAGAACGGCTGAACGGATCTGGATGAAATTTGGCATAGAGATAGATTTGTAGTAAGTGACGTCGGATACCGCGGCAAAAGTCGTGGGTTCGAATCCTACAATGAGCTTGAGCTTTCGGTGAAGGAAAACATCGTGGTACTCGACTGGCTGGCTGCCACCCTCAAGTTGAAAATCTGTCGCCAAGCACCTGTTGGTGTGTTCCGGCAGTTGCACTTGAGAGCCAGTTGCCCTTGCCCTTAAGACATTGTAATAAGGTGTACAACACATTGGCAATCCCCCTGGTATTGCTAATGTCTATAGGCGACGGTAGTCACTTACCATCAGGTGACGCTCCTGCCTCGTTGTCACTAGTGACATAAAAAAAAAACAGTCTGGAATAGCACATAGGCTACTTTTTATCCCGGGAAAAGATAAGATCCCTCGGGAACGCGGGTGAAACCGCGCGGAACAGCTAGTTATGTATATGGTAGTGTAATAGCTTGAGCTTTCGGTGAAGGAAACGTGAGGAAACCATATCACGGTGGTAGGGTACTTTGTAGCACTCGACTGGCTAGCTACCATCCTCGAGTCATGTCTGACGCTAAGTACCTATCGGTGTATTCCGACAGCGGCTCTTGAGAGCCAGTTACCATCTAGGCTTGTGTGCACCTTTGGCTACATCATCCCTTACCATAGTGAGAATGAGGTTAAACAAGAGCATATTCAAAAAGTAAAAAAACATATTGTTATACATACCTAAGTACTTAAGTAGATAAATAATTCTCAGTCTCAGGACGGACAGTCATTTTTATTTACAGAAATGTCTGGGAAATGGGAATCGAACCCACGGCCTGATTTAGGTAGGAGTGTGTTAAACCAACCACGTCAACTAGCTCGTCAATAGGATTACGTAGCTCTCCAATCAAGACTTATGTAAACTTGACAGTGTAAGTACTTGAAATTCTAACAGGTTTAGTCTGGTGTAGCGGCACTAAAATTAGTCTTTGAGCAATGAACGTCATTCCTAAGCTAATACTTCCTTCTTCCAATTTTCAGGGTGCCAAACTCAAAGTATTTCAACTGGACCTCATAACAACGAGATTACCGTAGTTAGTTGAATTGTTTTCTATCAACTGTTATATTTAAGTGACACCTCTAAGCACCTCACGACTCATGACTCCTTAAGCCCTAAAGAGATCTAGAGTTGTGACTATTACATAATATGTATGTATGTAGGGTAAAAAGTAAGAATTGTGGCACCCCAAAGCACCTTATGCCTCTCCCTCCTTAAGCCTCAAAGAGTATCCGTTGAAGTTGTGACTATCACACATATAGGGCCAGAATTAATATTTTATTAGTATGTAAAATATTATCTTATTATTTACAACAAATGTACAAAATATACATGCAAATGTACAATTACAATACATAAAAAACTTCTTCGAGGTTGCCGCTGCTGCCGATCGGCAAGGTTCCCAGAAGGCTGGCAGCGTTTCCTCTTTGGATGGCCAAGCTGATGCGTTGGCGGAAAAAGCTCCCCGCCCGCCGGTCACCCGAGGCCTCGATTAATTTTTTACATAAAATATTTGCGAATATATAGGGCTATAAGTAAGGATTGATTAACTGGTTATTTAAAACTAAAACCATTTTAATACAAGCGAAAGCCATTGAAATATATATGTTAGTTTTTAGGCAAACGTTGACATCGATGGTAATGAATGTGGGGGCTATTAGACAAATAAAATCGCAGTAAATAATCGAGCACGCGCTCCTATTGGCCGGAGGCAGTGTGCGCCCGCGCATCTGTTCAACGACTTATGCCGCCCGGCCCAATTACGAAACGCGTGCGTTGACGGTGTGAATCACGTGCAAAGATGCCACGTAAATGACTCTAAATGCTAATGTACAGTACAACATGCTTGTATTGAAGACAAGATAAAAAACTAGGTGAAGCTTTTCCAATTTTTTATTGAAAAGAGAATGATTGGCGGTATAAATACAAATGAAGTGATACTATGGAGGGTTCAATTCAAGGTAGATATGGTTATTTCAATAATAAATTGTTCTGTATAAATAACGACTTAACTGAATTGAAAATAGTTCTTTTACGTTCGTATTATGGTACCATATTTGTTTATTAGTTGAGAGTTCTATTATTATCTTAGCCAGTGTGGTGGGCGGAGTAATTTTGGGAATCGTGGTGTTGTTTTTGAAACACATTTATGAAATATTCCTTTTCATTTGCACAGTGGTAGGGTACTTTGTGCACGGTGGTAGGGTACTTTGTAGTACTCGACTGGCTGGCTACCACCCTCAAGTTGAAAATCTGTCGCCAAGCACCTGTTGGTGTGTTCCGGCAATTGCACTTGAGAGCCAGTTCGCCTTAATAAGGTGTACAACACATTAGCAATCCCCTGGTATTGCCAATGTCTATAGGCGACGGTTGTCACTTACCATCAGGTGACCCACCTGCCTCGTTGTCACTTGTGGCATAAAAAAAAAAAAAAAAAATGTATAACCTGATGGATCGATTCCCACCAAAGATATTCTTTCGTCTACATCAACATATATGTTTGTTCTTAGTTTAAGTAAGTAATCTATTTGTTAATCTATCATTGAAACTTTGGATATAAAATCATCTTGTGATTCATTTTTTTGAGGTTGTTTACTTTTGGGTTATCTAGATCACAGAAATTTAAAACTATCTGCTGTATTTTTAAAGTTCAATTTCGAATATGCATAGTTACATGCTTTGAAAAGAAGAGTTAATTACCAAGTATAATACCGGCTCTTCTCATCAAACGCAATCATTAGCACATATTTAAATTTAGACAATTCATAATGTCCACTAAAGATGTAATTTAGTGGAAATAGGTACCTAGTTATTAAGAATTAGACAAACACAAAGCTGATACGAGTATAGCTGTAATTAAAAATGTTAAAGCTTTTTTAGAACTCAATTTAACACTATTAGTATGGCAGAAATGTCTTGTATTATAACAATTACAAGTATTTTACAATTTATGAAAACTTGTTCACTCAGATTGATCTTTATTGGACAAAACACCACCGATATTATTTAATGAAACTCAAAATAAACAAATTTAATTAAAATAAAACAAAAACGCAACGTCACTTCTCAAGTTCCCGCAGAAAAGTCGCGTCTTTCATGCACGTGCCATTATTGCCAGTTGACAAAAATTTACAGTATAGCCAATTTAGGAAACTTAAAATGGACCATCACTATACTGAATAGGAAATAGTTACCCAATGCAACCTCGGTTAGTTTACTAGCTCCTGTTGACCTCTATACCCATAGTAAGCTTAATTAGTGAACCAAATCAGTTATTTAAGATTTGTTTGTTTACTTTAGTTCAAGTTTCAGAACGGCTAATGATTGCATCCTGTAGCCACAGCGCTTTGATCACCTCGACACCTGAGCGCCTCTTAACCTTATCGCGTTAGTTCAAAGGATACCGACATTGGTGTTTCCACACGGTTTCGTATTAATAGTTCCGCGTACGGTATTTAATTATGTACGGTACGGCTTCATAAAACTAAGGGCGGATCCAGTCAGAGGGGTCATACGAGAGTACGTGATTTCGCCAAATGGCTCCAACGGAAGATCAGCGCTGGCGAACAGTTGGTATTATGCTGAGTTGGAGCCAATTTGTGACAATTAGTTAACGTTTTCTGCTATTCTTATAGTTTTGATTTGTTTTATTTTTTCCTTTGTAATGTTGTGTTATTGTTATGTCGCAAATAAATATTTTCTATTTTCTATTTTATGTACTCGGATAATTGTCAGGACAGGCTGTGATAACAGCATACAAAGTATTTATCCTATTTAGTCGACCTAGACCTTAACTGGCCTTTGCGTAAAACGCTTTATTTAACGATTAGGAATTGTCTGCAATGATTATTCCAGGAAATTATATCTCTACAGTATTTTTCATGCAGAACGGAACAAAATGAAAAACTAATTTATTAAGTTTAGGCACCGGTAAGGGCTCGTGCGTACGAGCTCTAAGGCACTTATGAACGTTAGAATGGAACACCGGTTCGGAATACCGAGGTTCTTATTTTATCCCCGGGATAAAAAGTACCCTAGGTCCTTCTCAGAGTCCCCTATATGATGGACCCCCGCTGGTTCAGCGGTTTAGGCGTGAAGAGTTAAAAGACAAACAGACTTACTTTCGCATTTATAATATTAGTATAACTACTATGAAACTTGGCACCCAGTCAGATCTCTACTCTTATATCAGGACGCCAAAAACAACGTAATTTGTATTGAACTTGGCCTTGTTTTCACATTTATATATTTATTTTATTAAATTCAATCAATCTACTGGATTTTTTTATTCAATTGTTATCTTATTGTTTAAGTGGGAAGACCGTACCACTTCAGAACCAACATATTATGATGTGTTAGATCTCAAAGGTTAGATCCTTGTTAGATCTGACATCTCACCTTGGTAATACCTACCAACCTCTTTGAGTTTGAGGCTGTATGGGCTTAAATCCTTTGCCTGCACTTTAACACGTGTCCCTATCTGACAGCCAATTGTACTTCTTGGCTTCATGTTTCACACTTCCATTCTTTTTCACCTAATGACTCCCATAGATCGCAGGAAAGCGAGAGGAAAGATGTTACACGATACAAAATATACTCAAACTCAACTCTAAATTGTCGTGATCTTCTTCTATTATATAAAAATGAATCCCTATTTCCTTGGTCACGGCATCACTCTTGAACGGCTGGACCAATTTCGCTGATTCTTTTTTTGTTGTATTTGTTATTGTAAAGAGAAGGTTCTTACATTAAAAAAAATAAGAAAATTTCTCAGAAACTTCAAAATTTTAAGAAAACTTAACGACCATATTCAATTTTCTAAATATAGTTTTAAACTGATGGTTCCAAGTTTCTTTTTATTTTAATTTCATGGCAGGACAACGTCTGCCGGCTCCACTAGTGCTAAATAAAAGTAGTACGAGAAGTATACGAAACAATAGTGCGCAGTGCAGTTACCACATGTTCCTGTAATCTGGGAAGGCGTCCGTTAATCTATAATTAGTCTGCCCACGTCTATTTAAACTACCTGGTTGTTTTACACTCGTATTGGGATCTTTAACCTTACAGTTTAACGTGAACCGTTCTTGTCTTCTTAATTTGGAAGGATTATAATTGGATATTTATGAGGTATTTTAGAATCGCATGTGAAATTTGACTTTTTAGAGGACGGACATAAAAGTAGGTTAGTGTTTGTACAGTATAATTGCTGTCTGTATATCTGTCTACTTGGTTTTACGGCTACTGAACAGATTTTAATAGACATGGATACCTTGAACCGTCAGATTTTTTTAATCAAGATAAAGCCAGATTCTGTGATAAACCTATTCGTACGAGTCGCGGTCAAAAGATAATCTTATTTTAATTTTTCTATTATAAATGTGAAAGTCTACCATTTTTATAAAAACTTGGCACACATGTAGATTATATCCTGGAATAAAACATAGGATACTTTTTATCTCGGAAAAAGAGAGCGCGTGTGACCAGAGGACAGTTATATGATGATATAATAAACAGATGAAACCGGCGGGCGGGGAGCTTTTTCCGCCAACGCATCAGCCTGGCCATCCAAAGAGGAAACGCTGCCAGCCTGCTGGGAACCTTGCCGATCGGCAACAGCGGCAGCCTCGAAGAAGTTTTTTTTATATACATTTTATAGTTTGTATATTTTGTACATTTGTTGTAACTATAAACAGGTTAAGTTTGTAAGTTGAAATGTAGAGGTTATTTCTGAAACTACGGATCCGAGAGAAACTCTTTCACTGATAGAGATCTACATATGTATCTTATGTCTAAAACGCGAGTACAAAAAAATACCACGGATTGCTAGTAACATATATTCATTCAAAGCTCTGTGGTTTTTGTCTCTGTCATATCTATACTATTATTATAAAGAGGTAATGTTTGTGAGAGGGCAATCTCTGGATTGACTGAACCGATTTTGAAAATTCTTTTACCAATAGAAAGCCACGTTATTTGTGAGTGTCATAGGCTATATAATATAACATCACGCTATGTTGCTAAAATCCCACGGGGACGCCGGTGAAACCGCGGGGGACAGCTAGTCTTATATAGTTTTAAAGAATCGTTCAGTCTGTGTATGCCTTATTTGTGTCAATGCCCTCACCCTCGGCTCGTAATGAATGCGTGGAACTATTTTAGGTTCTACCATTATTACGTATATTTAATTTCAATACGTGAAATTTCAAATAGCCAATCCTACTAAACTTCCTACTAATATTATAAATGTGAAATGTTTGTTGCTCAATCATGCAAAAACGGCTGAACGGATTTTGGTGGAACTTGGTACACAGGTAGATCATATCCTGGGATAAAACAAAGGATACTTTTTATCCCGGGAAATGATAAGACCGTTCGGGAACGCGGGTGAAACCGCGTTGCAGAAAACAGTTGTTAATAAAAAAAAACATTTTCTAAAACAACATTTTTGAGTATAATGGTTGTGCGAAACTGGACTTAAATTGAAAGAATCGACTTAAACATACTAACAGGTGAATATAAATAAAAGCTTGAAAACAATGAAACACTCATTAAAAAGAACATGGACAAAATAGCTTTAGAGGTTAACTCATATTAGCTTTACATTCTGGTATCTAGCGGAGGTAAGTAAATTCATTTCTTATTACACTTTGCGTTACTAAAGAAAACACGCATTATTCGTGGTGGGTTTTACGCGGCGTCCTGAAGAAGCGCTGGCATAAAGTGCTGGATGAAAGAGGCACGAGATCGAATACTGTGGGTTTAAAAAAGGCCCCAAGCTAAGCATACAAACTATAGTAGGATATAAAAACTTCCTCTAGGCTGCCGCTGCTGCCAATCGGCAAGGTTCCTAGCAGGCTGGCAGCAGCCGCCCCGCCCGCCGGTCTCCCGAGGGTCCGATTTTTTTTAATAGATAATTAAACCCAGACTCAGGACAAACAGACATGTTCATTCACACAAAATTTTATGTCTATTTTGGATGGGAATCAAACCCAAGAGCTGCAAGTTAACCTCGCCAAGCGGCCGATCAAAACAATGTTAATTATACTAGAGTCATATTATACTATAGTCTCATTCTTGGAGTTATGATTTATATTTTGGTGAGTTGTCAGTGATAATATATAGTTACATAAACGTGACCTGAAATAGGTATATCGGACGGTTCGGAAGGTTGATTTTGCTGAGAAGAGTCGGCAATAAACTCTGCAAACTTAGATACTTGTATTTACTTATATGTGTCCTGCGAGAATGCGCCCTACGCCAAATCATTAAGCCTTTTGTTCAAAATGATTTCAATATTTTCCATTAACTATTATGGAGATCAAAAATTTCTAAAAACTAACATGTAACTTTTTGAAATCTATAAGTAGATGTTACATGTTCAAACTTATTTTCAATGGCTCTACAAAACACGAGGGGAATCGAGCGTAAACAGTAAACAGTCACCTAGTCAGCTTCGTACGTCGTTTAACCTCCCAGATCGGTCTGCGCGCACGCATCTTTATTTAAATCATTTTATACCTAAACGCTCATAACATAGCGATCTTAATTGAAGTAATTTATATTGATGCCACTCTCAATTCTAACCAGTTGTATGCGGATGTTCGTTGATCGAAGACTGTGGTGGATATACCAGCTGGGAGCCAAGTTCTGGTGCACTTGCAATCTATTTTAATACGTCAATGAGTTCGTACAATGAAATGTTGAACTCGAACAAGAATGCAAAAGCTCCACATATCCGATACATATGTGACGTCATACCAAATTGTATTGAAACAGAACTGATCCAACGTTACCTGATCATTCTGGTCGTGAGTCAGATACAGCCAGCCGAGCAGCGCTTGTGGGCAGCTCTCCGTTTTTCCGCACCATTGCGGCAGATCTGCGCCGATGGCAGTTGGCGACATACCACCATCAGAACTATCACAGGATTCGTAAACTAACACTGTATAAGTCGGATTTGTTTTTTTTTATTTGATCGCGGTTCGCCAGTCAGCCCATGTCAAGTGAATGCGGCCGGGTCGGTTGGTATTTTTGGATCGCACCGGTAGAGAACGGGATGCGCGCGCGCCGGCCACACTGTGACTACTCGGTGCCTGGCCGCCGCTCCTTAAGATGGGAGATGTTGGGAATAGAGATGGGACTGCGGCAGATTGGGTTTTATCGACAGGAAGCAGATGAAACTGTAACAACAAGTTTGTCTCTATGAATATGGAGTTTTGTAACTTCTGGGGAGGTAAAACATTCACTTTATATATTTTATACCAGACTAGCTGTTGTACGCAGTTTCACCCGCGTTCCCGTGGGATCTTATCTTATCCCGGGATAAAAATATAGCCTATATTAATCTGGAATAATGTAGCATTCAAATGGTGAAAGATTTTTTGAAATCGGCCCAGTAGTTTTTGAGTAGGTATATTCGTTACATACATGCAAATCTTTCCTCTTTATAATATTAGAAAAAGAAGAAAACTAACTACCTACTGAAATAGAGGAATAGATTTGAGTATATTACAAAAATAACTACTTACTTACATAATGTATAATAATAACTTTATTTACAACAAATGTACAAAATATACAAACAAAATGTACAACTATAATATATAAAAAAACTTCTTCGAGGCTGCCGCTGCTGCCGATCGGCAAGGTTCCCAGCAGGCAGCGTTTCCTCTTTGGATGGCATATCTATCTTACATAATTATATTTAACAAGACTCCACAAGAAAATTTTCATGATTTTCATATAATTCCTGTAATTTTATTCAGGTAATGCTTATTTATTACATAATACTAGCTGTACACCGCGGTTTCCTCCGCGTCCCTGAAGGATCTTATCTTTTCCCTGGATAAAAAGTATCCTAGGTATCTCTTATTCCAGGATATTTGTGTGCCAAGTTTCATCAAGATCGATTTTGTAGTTTCGGAGTTCATCGCGGGAATTTCATATAAACTCGCATCCTTGATATCAACGTCACACACAAGCTCCTACAAATACGCCTTTCAAGCAACTATTTAATCTGATCCTATTTCATACATAGATATCGAATTTTCTCAAGATTCATCGATATTTTGTAATGGGTGTGTCGCATCACTGATGGAGAACATGTGGGCGCACCCGACCGCGCCGGGAACTCAGAGGAGAGCAATATTTTGGTTCACCCCGTACCACTAGACAATACCAACATAATAAAATTGATGCAAATCTATCGTTAGATTACTTGGTGCCAGTAACGATATTTTAGAACAAGCTACGTTTGGAAGAAATTCCTTTGACCCGTAAATGGACGGAGATGTTTACTCTATATTATAGTAGCATAAGCGATTTGCATTTTTATAATTACTTTTGTACGCTTGGTGGTGTCTGCGTTCGTAATAATTATGATTGATCTTACAGATTCTTTAGTTAGCTACATGAAGTAAGGAAATCTACCTAGTAAGGACTTATTTGAACTCTGCCAATTCTAAATAATGTGAGACTATTTATATGACTTTTATAACTATTTTAGACATTTTATGACCGAAATTTATTCGAGGTTTTTATAATACTTTGTTTCTTTCTACATTCATATCTTGAGATTAAAATTATTTAAATATGTAGATATAATTTAGACACCCTCACATAAACGGTTACGTTTATGATTTTGGTTTATAACAGTAGAAATACTCTACTTTATCTATATAGGTAGGTACAAGCTTCCGCTCCGCGGTTTCACCCGCGTTACCAAGGGAAATAAAATCAAATACAATTGTAGCCTACGTTTAAGTACGTCTTTATAAATACTACTGAATCTTGTTTATTTTTTTAAATTTGTAATTGGCATTCATTTCATTCATTATGTAAAAAAGAAAAAAAAACCTGTATTTTTACGTCTAAAGTCTGACAAGCTAGCAACATTTATCAAACACAGACACTTTTAAAATGTATAGACTGTACCATGTTGAAGTGATTCAACTCAGAATGCTGATCCCGAACATAATATGTGGTTGAATAGATGAAATGTTTGTCCAATAAATTATACATTTTAGTGTTTCAAGTACGTGCCTATTGAGCAACCCACTTCAAATATTTCTCACTTTTTGGATGCTGAAAGTTTGGATGGATGAATGGACTCTCGATCTTACTCTTTCACGCAAAAACGGCTGAACGGATTTTGATGAAACTTGTCACACAGGTAGATCATATCCTGGATTAACACATAGGATAATTTTTATCCCGGGAAAGGATAACTTCCCTCGTGAACGCGGATGAAACCGCGCGGCATAGCTACATTGTGATACAACAAAAATCTCACATAAACAGGTCACATTTCATACATCAATATTTATTGAGAATCCTACCCATCATGATGCAACCCAAACAACTTCAGAAGTACACTCTTCAAGAACATTTGTTATAGTTTAATAGTCTCGTTAAATGGATCGTATTAGGTTATTCGTCTCCCTCATCTATTGTCGTCAATTAAAGAGCAACACACAGTCCAATTGAGTTTATTATATGACGTAAGAGTTCATTTTGTTGGTCTGTGTCGATATGGTTTTCCAACTATATCATTACATTCACTAAAACAAAGTCTCCCGCCACGATTCGGTCTGTCTTTCTATCTCCGATAAACTCAAAGACTACTGAACACATTTTCATACAGTTTTCACTAATGCATTAAGTGTTTCATGAGGAAGTTTTTAGTGAATATTTTTTTTTAGGTTTTATGTAAATTGGCTGAAATATGACGATGGTGATGAGTAACAAACATCTAAACATACAATCTTTCACATTTATAGATACATAATAACTATTAGATGTTAGAATGAGCTCCCTGTAGAGGTTTTCCCTAGAGACTACAGCATGGGGTTCTTCAAAAGAGGAGTAAGAAGGTTTATGCAAGGTCGGCTACGCGCTCGTGATGCCTCTGATGTTGCAAGCGTCTATAGGCTACGGTAATCACTTACCATCAGGTGGGCCGTAAGCTTGTTTGCCAACTAGTGGTATAAAAAAAAATAAGGATGTCCCATATTTAGCAAGGACACAGCCTTTTTTGATTAGCAATACCAGGGGGATTGCCAATGTGTTGTACATATATTAAATGCAATTTCTACAGGTGCTTTGCGACAGATTTTCAGCTTGAACTCAACTTTCAACCACAGTGCTGTGGTCTCCTCACAATGTTTTCCTTCACCGAAAGCTCAAGCTCATTCTAGGATTCTAGCCCACAACTTTCACCGCGATATCCGAAGTAACTAAATACCACTGAGCTATCATCGCCTTTAAAATCGATATTTTTTATTTCTTACACTACTGTGGAGTGTTCCGGCATTTGCACTTGAGAGCCAGTTGCCTTTAAGGCATTGTAATAAGGTGTACCACATTTGCTTTCCCCTTGTATTGCTCAATGTGATTTAAAGATAGATTTAAAAGTCTTTGGTATTGCTAATGTCTATAGGCGACGGTAGACACTTAGGTACCATCAGGTGACCCGTCAGCTTCGTTGTCACTTGTAGTATAAAAAAAATCGGACAAAAGATTACTCAAGTGTACCTACTCTAAAGATTGGGATAAATATTATCCTAAACATGTGTCAATCTTCTAAACAAAAGATAGCATTGCCCGTTTTTGGACTGCATTGTTTTCGTAACTTTCGGCCGACGATGTTCTTTCGCCATTACATCTATACACAATTTGTGCAACATGTGTTTGTAACTTGGGATCATATTTCCTGGAATACCTAACCTTTCTATTTTTATGTGTTTTTATGGTTGTGTTTTGTGTTTTTAATTATAATGAGCGTAGTTTTGTATATTGACTTGTGGCATTTTTTTGTTTCTCTGGAGTGACAAAGTAAGGATTATTTATTATAAATACAAAAGTTTGTAGGATATGAAGTAGTTTGTTACTCAATCGCGCACTGGGCGAACTATTAGTTATTTAACATGAAGTTTGGATTTGAAAGCTAAAATAACCTTTGAAAATAAGGAAACTAAAACCTTTTATACTAATCTTATACTAAATGTATGGGAGTGTTTAATGTCAAAGTTTTGGATACTTCTCGTTTGATTTAAAAAAAGTTATTGATGTCATTTTATTGATTAGGTAACGTACTTTCGCTATCTGTTTTTGCTATCTGTCTTACAACCCTTTGAGTATTATTAATAATCAAAGTTACATACGTTACTGTATATTTCAAGTCGATTATGCAGTCGATTTTGAACAAAGAGTAAGTATAAATGTGTAGCTTTTTGACGCCCATACTGGCTGATTAAAAATCAGATGACAACTGAAAAAAAAATTAAGTTTTACACAAAATGTTCAAAATTGACAGTTGCCATTTGTCACGATCCACTTTCTGTTTGTTACGAGATTTATTGCAGTTTAAAATATAATTATTACCGTCAAATTATACTTTTCTTGTGAGGAACTCGCAGGTACATACAAATTTTAATCTGAGGTGAGTTTTTTAAATAAATTTTCTTAGATTTAATAACTTTTTTTAACAGGTAGGTCACCTGTGTCAAATAAATGTCGTTTTTTTAGTAACTGACTGCGCCGCGGTTTCTCCCGCGTTCCCGAGGTATCTTAAGTTTTCCTTGACTAAAAATTATCCTATATTTTATTACAGGAATTCTATTTATGAACGAAGTTTCATCCAAATCCGTTGAGCCACTTCCGAGCTGAGTGGTAACACAATATTTTAATATTTTAAAATAAAAACGGATCATCGAAATGTATGTATGGTACACTCGTAACTTTCGAATGACTGCACCAAATTGGATGATTCTTTGTTTTATGTATTCGTTATTGTTAGGACAAGGTTTGTATAAAATAAAAAATTCCACGGGAACGCGGGTGAAACCGCGGGGGACAGCTAGTTTATAAATATAAAACTTTACTATGTTCCGTAGGTATCTTTGTCACAGATTAAATAATATTTACTACGTAACGTTTGTTGGAAGTTTGCAATGCGAATGTCGTCGAATCCAACAATGTGCTTTTAGAGAAAAAAAATAAACACATTTTAACACCCTCAAGTTGAAAATTTTGCCAATCTGTGTGTTCTAGCCGCTGTACATGAGCCCTTTCTAAGCATTATCTGTTAAGTGTAAAGACATTTTAAATAGATTATCTAAACAGCTATTTTCAGTTTGTTGTTTATTAATTCAGTCCGCCATAACACGCAAATATTGTCAGTGAGATAAATAATCATTGAATGGTGTAAGTTGTTTTTGAAAAGAGTAATTGCTGAGTTTATGGCCGGCTCTTCTCAGCAAAAGCAACCTTCCGAACCGAGCATTTAGAGTCTGACTATTCACATGTGCCTGTCAAGGCCTATTTGGCTGAATAAATATTTCATTTCATTTCAGCGTCTGACATCCTACAGTCCGATACGTGAGCGATAGTAGCGTCCGCCTTTTTGCCACCTAAACTGACAGTCGATAGATGACCAAGTTGGTGAAGCGACTCTTGTTCTCATTTGTCTCACGTTTGTTGGCTAAAGTCTGGATGCATTGCCTATAATGGGTTTTGCATCCTTCAGTTAGACTTCCTCCACTTGTTGCTGTCGTCAGCTAGGTCTTTCCATTGTTTGGTGCTGATCTCGAAAGTCACCATGTTGCCTTCTTTGCTTTCTGTTTACCATGTTCATACACATCATTATGACATAGTGATATACCCATCCTACTAGTATTATAAATGTGAAAGTTTGTATTTTTGGATGTTTGTTGCACAATCACGCAAGAACAACTGATCGGATTTTGATGAAACTTATCACTCGGGTAGATCATATCCTGAAATAGGATACTTTGTATCCTGGGAAAAGATAAGATCTGAGGGGGACAGCTAGTAGTCAATAAATAAACAAAGAGCCAGTTCCCATCTAGGCTTTGTGTGCTTACCACCTTCGGCCACATCATCACTTACCATGGTGAGATTGTGCTCAAACACAGGTTTATACATTAAAAAAAGTGTGAGTAGAGTCCATGCATACCTATGCATTCCATAGCGTTGAAGTACTTTTCGAATCATGGGATTAAAAATGCTAGGATTCGCCAAAATTCCTGTTTTTTCCAATACATGCTAATGTATAAATAGCTTACCTACCCT
The DNA here is from genome assembly GCA_951361185.1 of Ochropacha duplaris. Classification (NCBI taxonomy): domain Eukaryota; kingdom Metazoa; phylum Arthropoda; class Insecta; order Lepidoptera; family Drepanidae; genus Ochropacha; species Ochropacha duplaris. The sequence continues at coordinate 9,677,541 of OX592704.1, read as the reverse complement.
CGGAAACAAGATGGCGGAAGTCGTGTGTTGTCCTTACCGCGGCTCGGCCACTTCCGGGTACTTAGGTCACTGTGCCGCGCGCCGACATGTTGTTTTTCCATGTTTTGATATGTGCACCCCTTGTTTAGAATACTGTTTGTTATAGTGATAGATTTCTTGGCTGGTTAAATTTTTAGCCGCGTTCCCTATTTGAATCGTTTTTTTTTTATTTTCACTCGAAGTTTTTTTTTCGTTTTATTCTAATGTTTTAATATTCATTCTGCTATTCGGGACGGAGTGAAAACCAACAAAGCAAAGATCTTAATAATCGGACCAGACTTTCTTGAGTTATAACCTATAAGGTGTGAAATTACCAGTATTATAAAACATCTAAAAATACTCGAAAATATTGATAGTTCCATCAAGGAAGACGCGCCCCAGTCTTTTTCCTAATCCCTTATTTTTTTGGCATTTTTTAGCAAGCATTATTTTGCTAGTGTTGTAGTGTTGCATATCGACATAATTAGATATATTGACAGCACTACAACACTAGCGAAAGGATGCATATTTGCACTGTAGGTAAGGGATTAGGAAAAAGAGTGGAGCGCGTCTTCAAACTCAAACTCAAATATATCTTTATTAAATAAACTCATTACAAGTATTTTTAATCGTCAATTTGATTCATGTTAAGGTTCGGAAGGTTGCTTTTGCTGAGAAGAGCCGGCAATAAACTCAGCAATTACTCTTTTAAAAAAAGCAACTTAGACCTATTACATTTTATAATTATTTATGTAGTCTCATTGATAATATATGTGTGTTATGGCGGTAAAAAAGGAATAAAGAAATTTAATTTAGTTACGAGTGATTTAGTAAACAAACTCAATTGCTTCGTGAATCTATCTAGGTATAGCGATCTTTCATTTTAGTGTCCGAAGTCACCACTGAACTATCATAAGCTTAAGGCGGTGATAGCTCAGTGGTAAGTGACGTCGGATACCGCGGTGAAGGTCGTGGGTTCGAATCCTACAATGAGCTTGAGCTTTCGGTGAAGGAAAACATCGTGAGGAAACCATAGCACGGTGGTAGGGTACCATGTGGTACTCGACTCGCTGGCTACCACCCTCAAGTTGAAAATCTGTCGCCAAGCACCTGTTGGTGTGTTCCGGCAGTTGCACTTGAGAGCCAGTTGCCCTTGCCCTTAAGGCATTGTAATAAGGTATACAACACGTTGACAGTCCCCCTGGTATTGCTAATGTCTATAGGCGACGGTAGTCACTTACCATCAGGTGACCCGCCTGCCTAGTTGTCACTAGTGACATATAAAAAAAATAGCCATCGCCTTAATACTGTATTTTGGCGACCAATATTATATGGCCTTCTCTTGTAGAATTACTATAAATAACTATAGTATCTAGATGTAATATAGGTACGTTGTCCTACTTCCATACGAAATTATGTTTGGCAGTCATCAAAACTTCATCACAATTCACAATAAAACTTATGTAGGTTTCATATAAGTATAATATAAGTAAGGATCTAGATCTAGGTTATACATTTTGTCTGGCTGTCAGGAATTACTGTGTGATGTTGTTATGACTATTTTATTCTTGGACTAGTTTGCAATCGTTTCGGTCATTTTATGGAAAGATCTATGTAATTAAATGTTCTAGGTATTGTCAGACTCTAATGAGCAGAGCCGGCAATAAACTCGGGAAATACACTTAAAAAAAACTTTAGGCCCTAGAAGGGCACTTATGCAGGTCGAATTACAGAAGTTACCACCGGTTCGAAAGTCAGCCTTCAAGTGAGACGAACCGGCAAGAAACTCAGCAAGGTTACATTTTTTAAATAATTTTGGACAATCTGACCATATTACGTAAGGTGTCCTGCAAAAGCATGCTACTCCCGAGCATTGTCGTCTTTTAAATATTCGTTAATATGGTAGTATAGCGATAAGGCGATCATGCGATTCATGCTTTCGAATCCTACAATGAGCTTGAGCTTTCGGTGAAAGAAAACATTGTGAGGAAACCACAGCACGGTGGTAGGGTACTTTGTAATACCCGACTGGCTGGCTACCACCCTCAAGTTGAAAGTCTGTCACCAAGCACCTATCGGTGTGTTTTGACAGTTGTACTTGAAAGTCAGATTCCTTCAAGGCTTTGTGTGCTTACCACCGTCGGCCACATCATCACCGAGTTTGAGCTGTCCGAAACGGAAAACATCGTGAAGGTATTCACGTCCACACTTGGGTACCTACATCATCGCCTGCCAAAGTGTTTTTTTTTGTTTACACACGGCTATCTAATCCCAAACTTAGCAGAGCTTGTAACATGGAAACCAGATCACTGATATACAACTTTTTTTGTAAATACATACTTAAATAGATAATTACACAGACTCAGGACAAAACAGACATGTTCATGCACACAAATGTCTCCTGGATGGGAATCGAGCCCACGACTTGCGGCGTGATAGGGTAGTGTCTTAACCAACCATGCCAACCGATCCGTCATTGGTGATCAAACACAAACTCATAAACTGAAAAGGTCAGTAGAAATAAGTTCGTATTGATTCGGAGTTCGATTGAAGTATACATACTTACATACATTATTTAACAGATTATTTCTCAGTAAAACAAAACATCGACGCGAGATACGGTTCAGGGAAGCCTACATCAGCATTATGCCGTCCACACAAGCTCTATGTCAGTTACATTACACGGCTTACTAAGAATCGATAAGCTACAATGTAGCGAACTCAACTATTTGATGTGTAGACGAAACATTGAGTATTGGGTTACTAAATAACTCTGATGTGGCTGAAGATTGTAAGCACACAAACTTTAGAAGAGAACTGGCTTACAAGACGGGCCGTCTTCTAGTTCTCATGACGCCACAGTTTCGTTTCCAATCCAGTACCTCTACCATGGGTTTAATTAATCGATTCTCGCAGAGAATATCGTAAGAGACTTTGTATGAAATACTGCTGCGACAACTATATCTACTTGTGTGCTAAGTTTCATCAAGGTCCGTTTAGTATTCGTGTTCATCTGGGACCTACATCGTGACACAGAAATTTTATATTCATTAAGTTTTTTTTTTATTCTGAATAAGCTTGACCACAATCTCACCATGGTAAGTGATGATGTGGCCGAAGGTGGTAAGCACACAAAGCCTAGATGGGAACTGGCTCTCAAGTGCAGTTGTCGGAACACACCGAGGTGCTTGGCGACAGACTTTAGGGTGGTAGCCAGCCAGTCGGGTACTGTTACAAAGTACCCTACCACCGTGCTATGGTTTCCTCACGATGTTTTCCTTCACCGAAAGCTCAAGCTCATTGTAGGATTCGAACCCACGACCTTCGGCGCGGTATCCGACGTCACTACCACTGAGCTATCATCGCCTATTATTTATAAGTGCAGCTGTTACATACCAGTTGATGCATGGCGACGGATCACTTGATGATGGGTAGCTAAGTAGGCAGTACAATTTACTACTACTAAATTTGATAGCTCAAGCTCATTGCAGGATTCGAACCCACAACTTCGTCACGGTATTCGACGTCACTGCACAGTTGTCATCGCCTTAAAACATGATGATATATATTTTTTATACCACTAGCTGGCAAACAACCTTACGGCCCACCTGATGGTAAGCGGTTATCGTAGCCTATGGACGCTTGCAACACCAGAGGTGTCACGAGCGCGTTGCCGACCTTGCATGAACCTTCTTACTCCTCATTTCCACTCCAATATGAGTGTTTGTAAAAGCAACCATCTGAACCGTTCGATGGAGTCTAATCATTCTTAAGTGCCTAGAGCTATCGATGTTGTTGATGATTCAAAATATTTAATTAAATGTCATATTAAGGTTGACTTCTGAATAGTCTTAGTTTATTTTTTGATAATGGATAGCTCATTGCTGTTTTGAAACCGTCTTTGAGCCTTAATGCTTCGTAATAAGTCCTAGATTTGGCTAGCTGTTGATTCATATTTTCAGTAACCAAAGCCCGTCTACAGAATTGCTAGATAATAAAACATTATTTCAAAATATTTGAGGTACAGTTTGGTAAAATTGTAAAACTAAGACATGACCCGACCTGGCGGTGGCGGTCTTTAACTTTAACTTGCCACGAAATAAATAAGCACAGACGGTCCACTTTCGGAGGGAACTCGGCTGAAATACAGTTTATTTTATTTAGCAGGGATAGTATGCGGAAACCCTTTATAATAGTCATTGTTGATTTTTTCAAACGATTTTTCGATTATTCGAAGATTTTTTTTTTCTATTTAGTTAAGTGTGGACTTATAAAAATCTGTTAAATTAACTATTTTAGACATAATATTGCGAAATATAGATGTTATAATTATTTAATGAACATGTTTGGGTTACGATTTTCCATTCCTGCTAAAAAAGAACTCAATGTTCATAGGACGCACACATAAACTTCACAGCTCTACATTTTTTTATACGTTATAATTCTATTGGGTGTGACTCGTGGTTTTAACGATGGATTGTAAGAATTTCACTGTATATTACGTGTTGTACCTTTAATTGTTCGATTAAATTTTATTACAAAATACAAAATTGATCTAAAAAAAACATCTCACTCGTACTCGCATTAGTAGTAGGCTTTACAGTGTATGCAACCGCTTATGTGCGTGTGCACGCATTTGTGCGTTTCTAGGGAAAGGTCTTCTGTACTAGTCTATTTTGTGACAACCGCATAAGTTACTGACATTGAATGGTAATCTTCGTGGCAAATGTTTACGATCACGTGACATTGCGTCTCGGTAGCTTCGGTAGGTAAGTACCTGCTTGTTTCAAAATAAACTACTGTAGCTTAAACTGTTTTAAGGGTTACTTTGCCTTGGCTTTTGTTGAATTAATGTCCCAGTATTGTTTTAGGATTCAATTTTTTCTAGATTTTGGTGGTAATTCAGGTAAGTTTCGGATACTCCAGCATTGTTGAGGCACGAGAGACTCTTACAATAAGAATACGATAGCTGTATTGTAATTTGTATGCATATTATTATGTATCGAGACGTCGGATACCGCGGCGCAGGTCGTGGGTTCGAATTCTACAATGAGCTTGAGCTTTCGGTGAAGGAAAACATCGTGAGGAAACCATGCCACGGTGGTATGGTACTTTGTAGTACCCGATTGACTGGCTACCACACACAAGTTGAAAATCTGTCGCCAAGCACCTATCGGTGTGTTCAGCTGCACTTGAGAGCCAGTTCCCATCTAAGCTTTGTGAGCTTAGCACCTTCAGCCACATCATCGCTTACCATGGTGAGATTGTAGTCAAACAAAAGCTTATTCTAAAGTAAAAAAAAAACTTAAATCATCCCATGCGACACAATTACACAAAAATATCAATTTTTATGATTAATGTTACATGAGTCTAATTATAGACTTGTTTTTGATCACAGTTCATGAAACAAAGTCCCCCGCCGCGTCTGTCCGTGTATGTAAGTTCGAAAAACTCAAATACTACCTTACGTATTTTCATACGGTTTCCACCAATGGATGGAGTGATTCGTGATGAAGGTTTTGGTGTGTACTTATTTCATTAACGTTTTGTGTATATTAGCTGAAATATAAAAAAAAAAATCATCTCCACAAATTACACATACACGAAATACAATTATGAAACAAATTACAATGGTTACAATATTTAAAAAATGCAATTTGTGGGAGATCTGGAGCCTGAACTAAGCCGCAGCCTGTATTTCAGAACACCAGGTCCCCCCTGTAATAAATTAGACACATGACAAAAACAGTTTCAATTTATTCTACTATATGTTGATGATTGTTGAAGATGTCGAACAAATCATATGGACTGGGAGCTTTACTGGCGTGCGCCGTGTAAACCAATAGAGTTATATCCAGATACGACTCTACAAAAAAAACAGTAAGCGTATATGCTCTGCTACCCGTGCGAAGCTGGGGCGGGTTGCTAGTTAAAAATAATAATATTGGCAAGCAGGTACCGGCCCTCAAGTGGAAAAAGTACCTACGTATTATTTAGGCCATTGCACTTTAGTTTTAAGATCCTTATCGGCCACTCCATAAGCTACGGTTCAATTACCCACGTTTGCGGTTCGATTCGTATTTGTGGTATTAGTGTTTATGTGTTGAAAGCTTAAAAAATATGGGTTCTTAAGAGTTTCAAGCATCAAGATTTGTCTTAAGTGTGAAGCGAGATACTTTCAGAATTATATTATGTACTAGCAGTCTCTCGCGGTTCCTGAGGGATCCTTTATTTTCCCGGGATAAAAAGTATCCTATTCTCAACTTGAGAACTTTTTATCATTATATTTATTTTTATTATTTGAGAATCTCAAGTTGGACCAAACTGCACACAGTGTGCAAAATTTCATTAAAATCAGTTCATAAGTGTTGTATATCGCGGACAAACAACGTGACATGTTTTTTTTTAACAATAAGATTTTATTCTGGAAGTAGCTCAAGGAATTTTCACTTTTAAACCCTCTACTTAGAGTGCGTTTTTGGTTTTTGCTTTTCGTTCACGCATCATTGCGTCTATGTCTATTTTTTTGTGCATACAGATAGTTGTGCTGAAGATTGAAATTTATTCGCCTCGGAAATGTTCGTGTTTCGAAACGAAAATATGGGTGCGAGTGAGGGGGAGCGTGACAGACATAACTTGCCGAAGCCCATAACTTTAATCGGAGTAGGTACCTACTTACAAGTCGCAGTTTAAATAAACTATCGTACTCCTGAAAAATATACAATTTTTAAAAGTAGATTTCGCGGCAAGATTATAGTTAAAAACATTAATCCATCAGTAAAAAAGGGCACTAAGCGATTTACGCGAAACCCATTATGATGCGAAACGTTATATTAAGGTCAACCCGTTTTGCAATAATGCGTAGGTAACGTACATAAATATGTCACAACCAATGATATTATAAGTAAAAAGGTGTAGACCTACACAACATTCGATCTTAAAAAATGGCCGAGAAATGGTACTCTGACGCACACATAAATAACTTAATATTGCAATATTTATTTATTTATTTTAAGCTTACCAGCAATTGTTTACACTTACATCAAAATCAAGGAAACATTGATACATAAGAACAACAGTGTAACGATTACTTAAAGGTAAACACCACATGTACCATTAAAAATAAAGAGAACAGTTAACCTACTTATAACAATTAGTAATTAGCAATAAAAAAAAGAAAGAAAATAACAGTTACTTAAAAAAAACAAACATAAATTTTGACAATTTGATACCTAAACAGACAAGCAGTTTTTTGTTTTGGCGAATCCATACTATATTACGATATCTCATATCAATTTTATTAATTGAACTCATTACCTACAAGTATTTATAATCGTCCGTCACATATGTATTAGATTTTTAGTTTCACTATAATGCACGATGGTATTTTTGGTTGTTTTAGGTCACTTTTTCACATTTAATTGCACTCTATACGTGAAGTGCATTCGTTGATACCAGCGATGCGTGCGATATAGTTGCTTTCGGAGCGCTTGTAGCGACATCTATCTACACATAGATATAGTTCGCACGACTCCTAGATAGATGGCGCTTCAATAACCTACATCGCGCTTACGAAGTTTTCTATGCGATCTGCATATATACAAGATTCCAACATCTACAGTTGGACCGCGGTCCCCAGGCACGATGACCTAGCCTGGCGGAAGATCTTCCCTTTTCAATGGAGGAGTCTAATACCCCGCTCCTTGCTTTCGGAGCGCTTAACCTATCTACACATTTTTACTTATAGATAATATCATTGGTCACAACCCTAATCCGTACATCGTCTATATTATATTTATATCTGTGACTTTAGAAATCTTATATTTTATGTAAGTACTATAAACATACATACGAACAACAAAGTTGCGTGCAAATTTCTCTTTATTTTTGTTTAGTTGAGTTAAGGCTTCTCAACTACTATAAGGATTTTGATGCGAATTTGTCCGGAGTCACTCTCTCTGATCGTTCCATCATGTCTGATGATATGCTTGGACAATCCAAAAGAAGCTTGTATTACCGTTCCATTTTCAATTTTCAAAATTTTGATACTTAATACATAGTTATTATTCTTTTTGTCATATCGCACCTATTTGCTTCGTACGTACATTACATCTGACGAACCCCTTGACCGTGCTTTGAAGGCACGCGATCGGTCGTTGACCCCGCGTCGTCACTGTGGCGAACTGTGGTCACGTGACCAGTGGTCACCACTCCTCGCCTCCCCTAGGGGGAATTATTTGTAATTGATGGCCACGCGTATTACGCCTGCCGACTTGTAATAGCAACGTAATTGAGGTAATCAAGTCTTAGCTATTGCAGAATAAAATGTAGGTGTTGGTACTACGGGGTATCTATCTAAAAAAAAAAATTGATGTGATGAGATGATAGCTCAGTGGTAGTGACGTCAGATACCGATTCGGATACCGTTCGAATCTTACAATGAGGTTCAGTTTTCGGTTAAGGAAAACTTCGTGAGGAAACGAAGTCAGAGTCTGTTTAGCCATTTCTTCTTGTGACAGGTCTTTATTTGGAAATGGTGGTAATAGTAACAATAGCATTAAAAATAGCAATAAGACGTTCAATAAGTGTTCCTTAAGTGTCCCAAAATTGAATAAAACATTTTGAGTTTGAGAATTAGTTTAAGTGTATACCGAACCGGTGGTAGAGTCAATTGTAACGTTCATAAGTGCCTTACCAGGGCCTAAACTGAATAAATGAGTTTTTGATTTTGATTTGAAACCATAGAATATTGGTAGGGTACTTTGTAGCACCCGACTGGCTGGCTAAGTTGAAAGTCTGTCGCCAAGCACCTATCAGTGTGTTCGACTGCAGCACTTGAGAGCCAGTTTACTTCTAGGCTTTGCATGTTTACCACTTGCGGCCACATCATCACTTACCATGGCGAAGGTCAAACACAAGCTTATCCACACAGTAAAAAAATCCTCTTAATATTAATTCTCTCAACTATGCCCTGCGATTTCACCCGCGTTCCCTCCAGTTCTATGTTACTCAGGGATAATGTAGCTTTCTAATGGTGAAATAGTAGTTTTTGAATTTATTCGTTACAAAAAATACATATCGTTCCTCTTTATAATATTAATATAGATAGAAGTGGGTAGGTTAGTTTGTGTAAATTATTAAGACTACACAAAGCATTCCTTATTTTAGTTATATGACAGAACATTTACACAATCATTATATTACGCTATTTTTATGAACGACCTTAAAACTAGGTTATGTGGAATTAAAAATTTAGACACACCTGCTTTATTCTGACCACATGTTTGTACGCTCTAGTTTCCATAGACTTATTTAATTTTTAATTTTCTATTTTTAGTTCGGTCTCGTCAATATTTTTTTTTTTAACTAATTATATCTCTTTTATCTATTAATTATTAAATACGTTCTATATTATATTGTAAATAGTTTGTAGTTTATATTAAAGGTATTTAAGGTTTAATTTAGTGTTTCTTTAGATTGTGCTTAAATTAATATAAATACATACCTAAGTACTTCATTATAAACCAAGCAAAAAGCGCGTCGAAACAATAATAAAATGTTCGTCTATTATTTTTGAACTATTTGATGTAATAGGTTCCTATATTATATAAATCCCACTAATATTATAAATGGGAAAGTTTGGATGGATGGATGTTTGTTACTTTTTCACGAAAAAACGGCTGTTCCGCGCGGTTTCACCCGCGTTGCTGAGGGATCTTATCTTTTTCCGGGATAAAAAGTATCCTATATGCTATTCCAGACTATAATCTATCTCCATGCCCTATCTCATTCAGATCCATTCAGCCGTTCTGGCGTAAATGGGTAACAAACATACATCCATCCAAACTTTCACATTTACAATATTAGTAGGATTAGTGGGATTCCCAATACATTGCTATTTACATTATTTGTAACAATAAATCAAATAAATGATAACCAATTCAAATCACATCATAAAATGCATGGAAAACATATTTTTGTCATCGTGCAAGTAACTTTTAAAATGATTACCTGAGGTTGTACCCCGTTCTCGTGCTGCGTTTGATTTATTGCTTGGCGATATTTCTTCGTATTTTCTACTGTTTAGAAACGTACTTACTTGTACACTTGTGTCATCGATTGTACCGTCAGGTCCAAAAGTAAATGTGCAATTCATAGTTTTCAAATTGCCAGTGTGTGTGCCGATTGTACAGGTTCAAAATTTAATGATGACGTTACGCAATTCAACTGTCAGAGAATATTATGAGAGTGAAAGAGTACAAAAGTGATCTTCTTTTGGGGCTGACTGTAATAGTGGGACAAGTGGGATAGTTTACATATCACTTTACTTGTTGCTAAGTAAGAATAACTTTATTTATTTGTATTAAATCTAAGCACAATAGGGATGTTATATATTCAATAAAACATTCTAACACTAACCGGTTTATAAAACACCTAAAAATACTCGTCAATAGCGAACACTTTGTAAAATTCAACCATTTTATGATCTTTAATTAGCAATTTAACAACAAAGAGTAGATCTTTGATGGTGTATATTTATTGTTTAGTGTAAGCAAATGTTAGTAAACCATTAAAAAAAAAGACGTCACAAGCAAGAATTTCATACACACCCATCGTTTTGACATTACATAAAATGAAGCTGATTTGAAATGTCAGTCAACATCCCTATTAAATGATAAACATCTTTAGTGACATCAGTTTTAGGTTTTCAATCAAATATCCTGGGACATTCTTCACATGCAACCATCTGATCCCAAACTAAGCAGATATATGGAAACCAGATATCTAATAAACTACATTTTGTTTTTATTTAAATACATACCTAAATAAGACTCGGGACAAATAGAAATGATAGTCATGCACACGAATGTCCTCCTTCCATTCCTAGATGGGAATCGAACCCAAGACCTGTTAAGTGATAAGTAGTGTGTTTAACCAAACACGCCAACCGGCCAGTTAGTATAAAAATACAATATCAGACTATACTTTCACAATAACGTCGACTTGAGGCACGATTATAATATATGTATTTGAGTCAGTCTTCGCTGTAGCGCGTCCGTAGCCGCCCGCCCCCGTAGCCTGCTACGCCGTAGCAACTTGCTACGACCCACGTGATAATAACCACTTAGATAATATTGTTGAACAATTTGTGAAGTTAAACAAATTTATTGTTTGTTAATGATTTGTTTTGTTTTTGTGAAAACAACGGCATAATGCGGTGAGTTCGACTGTCACGAATTAGCTTCGGTTTTTATTGTCTTGCTCGTGGTCTTGTGGTTTTTTAATCGCCAATTTGCGGTTTTGTGTTTTATCTTCTTTTTATTGAAGTTGTTTTGATTTTGGATATTTAACTGATTTACTTGGTTCTGGTTGAAATTTAACGGATGAATATTAATAACAGAATTCATATTGTGGTACATTAATACATTCCATTGCATACCTTTATACTTTTTTGTGATTTTTCAATAAATAAGAAACTCCCAAATATTTTAGAAGATACAATATGTATATAAATAATCGTCAATTTGTCATATGATATTCACTTTACGTTTAATTTAAAAAAGGATTTTTTTTATACACATAATTTTTTTTATATTTTATCTTTTCGTGACTGAAAGGTAAACAGGCAATGATATGTGCGCATGAAAACGAGTCGCAAATACCCAGGGGTAAACAAAATTGTTGTTCATTCTACATACATTCTACATAAGCAAGTGATTCAGACTAGTTGGCGAACACTATCATTAGGTATTCGATATTTTCTCCCACTGGTCGAAATCCTACTATATAATTTTTAGGAAAATTAAAACTGTAATTTTTTTTTATTAATGACAAAGCTCTTCAACAGCTACCAAATCAAAAAAGAAAAACAATTTTCTTCATACAGATGCGAAAAAGGGATTCAAAGTTTGTGATGAAATCTTCTTCTACTAATATTGATATTGTAATGATATGTCTGTCTATATATATAAATCAATCGTTACTGACTGACTGACCGACTGATCTATCAACACACAGTTCAAACCACTGAACGGATTGCGCTGGAATTCGGCACGCAGATAGTTATAATAGCGCAGGTATCCGCAATGAAAGGTTTTTTACAAAATTTACCCCGTAAGGTGATGAAACCGCGGGGCGGAAAGCTAGATCTATGATAAAGTGAATTAAACGTGAACGTGGTTCTAACAAACGAATGTACATATTATGCCTTATTCATAATAAAATCGACGGTATTTAGTAAGGGCTTAGCAGATTCTAAATTCAAATTCTCTATAGAAAGCCATAAGTGGTTATATGCCTGTTAGGTATACAAACGAACCCTTCATACAGGATCGTTTATTGGTCCAGTGAGGTTATCACCAAAACATTGACCGAATTTCTCACCAAAACAATGCAACGTAATCAGATATCGTGTGACATTACTGTGAAGGAGCGGAGCGTTGCAACATTCTAGATAATGACGATGGTACGATATTGATTAGTAATTTATAATATCGCAGAATAAATCGGTCGGAGCACGCGATATTTGTCTCCATTTATTTTGTTTGCTTCGGTCACAGTTTTAGCTATTCCTTCCATAATGATGGAATATTTTTATTCAATTATGAGCTTTCGGTGAAGGAAAACTTTACGAGGAAACCACAGCACGTTGGTAGGGTACTTTGTAGTACTCGACTGGTCTGAAACTAAAGCGCCTATTGGTGTGTTCTGGGAGTTGCACTTGAGAGCCAGTTGCTTTTAAGGCATTATAAAAAGGTCGATAATACATTGGCAATCTTTCTGGTTAGTTTTGCTGGTCTATAGGCGACTACACTTACCATCAGGTGACCCGCCTGCTTGCTTGTCAGACTTGATGTATAAAATAATGTTTCAGCTATTGATAGTTGCCAAGTTACTGATATTGGGACACTTATAATGATCTGGTCGTGTGTTTGATTCCCATGCAGTACAAACTTTCGTGTGCATGAACTGTCAAAAATCAAATCCAAAATCAAAATCCACACTCATTTATTCAGTTTAGGCCCTGGTAAGGCACTTGTGAACGTTAGAATTAACTCTACCACCGGTTCAATATATACTTACCTACACTGAGAAGACTCTGGCAAGAAACTCAGTGTTCTAAAGGGGTATTTGTAATTTAGTATATCAAGTTTGAGTCGATGTCAAAAATGTCCCCTTAAGCTATGTTAATGAAGAAATCTTTCAGAACCTTTGTTTCCAATAGAAAAATAAACAAATTAATTTTAATGTCACATCTCAATATTCTACGTCTGCCATTGACTTAAAGTCTATATTTGACAAGCACAGCGCACAGCACGCACGGGTGGCTACGGTAACCACGGTACCAGCCTTATTTGCCTTTCCCCATTTTTTTTTCTCCATCAAAATTGCTTAATAAGCATACCACAGTATAAGTATTGAGCTTGATGGCTAAACATTACAATTTTGAGTTGCAGTCACGTGATATAACGTGATTATGTGTCAGCTATTTACTAGTTTCCTAGAAGACTTCTATCGCTAACCCGTAGATCGTTCTTTGAATGTTTAGGCCGACGCGTACAAGTAACAGAAGAATCAAATTGACTTCGGACTTTGTTTTTTTATGTTTAGATCTGATTTTTCAATGGCCAGTTAGATAGCTATTCATTTTAAATTAGACTCGCCAAAATAATAAAATAAGGAAAATATCCATAACATAAAGTGGTAAAGTTTGTGAGTTTGTGACGTTGTAGGGGGGTAATATCTGGATCTACTGAACAGATTTTGAAAATTCTTTTACTAATAGCAAGCCACGTTATTTGTGAGTGTCATAGGCTATATTTTTATCCCGGGAAAAGATAAGATCCCACGGGAACGCGGGTGAAACCGCGGGGGACTTCTAGTGTGAAGATATTCCTTGAATCTACCTTGGATTATGTTGTAGTCTTCCATATAGTAGGTAAGCTAAGTTACTTAAGTTTACTTTTATTCATCATACTGCTTGGACGAACAGGTGCCTCATTCATAACTAAATTATATTTATTAACTCATTTTTTGCCGCGACGCAAATAGTATCAGTGAGACTAGATAATTACCTAAGTTATTCCTGAGTTTTTCGCCAACAGCAGCAAAAGCAACCTTCCGAGCCGTGTGTTAGAGTCCATATAGACTATTCAGGCCTATTTGAATAAAACATATTTTCATTTTCTTTCTCTTCATATTTAATTTTTTCGCAACTGTCCAAACTATGAAAGTAAAGCTAATAAATAAGTTAGTGTGCGTTTCCATTGTCACAATGGACGTGCAAGTTGACATTGACCCGATGGTTATTATCCACACGGCATGTCTGTCCCCAAGTTCCCACATGACGACCATAACTCATGGTTATAGCGACAACGTTCAATGTCACATATAAATATTATAGTAACATCGGTTTTGAAATCAATTCGATTGAACAAACCACCTTTTATAGCCATGTTTGAGCCGTAAATATGTGTTTGTTTTGATGTCAGCGGAGGGTGCATTGAGGGTGGTTTTGCACGGTGGTAGGGTACTTTGTTGTACTTGACTCGCTAGCTACATGCCTCAAGCATCGGTTGTTGCACTTGTGAGTCAGTTGCCTTCAATTCGTTGGTAGACAACACATTGGCAATTATCATAGTTGCTAATGTATAGGCGTCGGTAGTAGATCTAACAATACCTGATGGTATCAGGTATTGTTAGATCTCTGATATAAACTACTCATTGGCATTTTTTTTTATCTTGAATTGGCACGGAAATTACGCCGTTAACATAATTAAATCAATTTTAGGTATTTTCATTGAATGATTAATATCTGATCCATATTTTACAAATTTAAATTATGTTGGTGTTATCACACGCCAATCTCTGTCGGGTTAGTTACACCATTTATAACTCAAGAACGGCTGAACGGATTTTGATGAAACTTGGCATACAATTAGATCATGTCCTGGAATAAAACATTGGATACTTTTTTATTCCGGAGAAAAAATGAAATCCCTCGGGAACGCGGGTGAAACCGCGGGGATAGCTAGTAATGATATAAAAATAATTAAATATCCTGAGACAGTCTTCATACACGGCCATCTGATTCCAAACTAAGCAGAGCTTATACTATGGAAACCAGATCACTGGAATAGGTACTAAAAAAGGCTATTTGACAATATTATGACAATATTATACCTATTAAAAAGGTAGGTAAAGGTTAGGTAAGTAAATTAACTTTATTGTGTTTATTTTTGGTGCCGAAAATGATACCCTTTCACTAAAAAATGTATTACATTACTTTGTTATCATTTCGAACCCAGTAATTTGTCTACCGCTGTTTACATATAATTTGTTTTGTCCTCGACCTTTCAATAAATATTGTGACAAATTGTATTTATTAAAGTTTGCCTATGTAACACAGTTTGCGTGAGTAATTTTTATCGCGTTGTTTCGTTGTCATCATTTTATTTAGGTACTTTACAGAAACCATAGTGACGGACGGACCAATTTTTTTTATTGTAATATTCAAATGTATTTTGGTAGTAATGTTCTTTACACATCTTCAATTTATCAAATCGGATTAATTAATGAATATGTAGTGACATACTATATTGCGTAATATTATTTGAAATATGTAAACCGAAAATATAATTGAATGAAAAGTCTTTCTTGACTGTTTTACAAAGAAAATGGTATTACCTAGGATCTGCTGTGAGTTCGAGAAATGTATATTGCTCGAACGGCCATTTTGGATTCGCAGAAGAGACCAGACTTGTAGGTACCGCTCTCGTAACACTGGTGGATGCTTGGTGAACTGGTAGCTGGCCAGGCGAGTAGGTAACTAAAAAATAGGTACCAGTTTTTCATGATTATTTCTCCACCGAAAGCTCAAGCTCATTGTAGGATTTTTAAGCGATAATAGCTCAGTGGTAAGTGATGTCGGATACCGCGGCGAAGGTCGTGGGTTCGAATCCTTACAATGAGCTTGAGCTTTCGGTGAAGGAAAACATCGTGAGGAAACCACAGCACGGTGGTAGGGTACTTTGTAGTACTCGACTGGCTGGCTACCACCCTCAAGTTGAAAATCTGTCGCCAAGCACCTGTTGGTGTGTTCCGGCAATTGCACTTGAGAGCCAGTTCGCCTTTAAGGCATTGTAATAAGGTGTACAACACGTTGGCAATCCCCTGGTGTTGCCAATGTCTATAGGCGACGGTTGTCACTTACCATCAGGTGATCCGCCTGCCTCGTTGTCACTTGTGACATAAAAAAAAAAAAAGGATTTGAGGAACTATGACGGCACGGCATTCGAAGTCTTTGCTACACATCATAGCCTTAAAATATCAATGAAATAAATTAAGAATTAGGTAGTTAATTTAATGAACAAAACCGACCTAATTAACTTAAGTGCCATCTAAAATTTAAAAGAAAACATAACCCTTTTGCTTCGCTGTAGTTGGATGAAAATACTCTCAATTTATGACGTTTAATCGTACAAAGAGTAGGTAGGTATTAGAAATGATTTTTCGTATTAAATGAAGGTTTTCCCATGTCGCAGGAATATGTCATGATTTCGATTACTTATTTATTGGATTTTAACTAGGAAACGATTGAATGCAGGTATTAAGTTTGTGGTACTAGTCAGAGACGATAGCGATTTTAGTAAATACATATTTTTATCTCCTTCAGGATTAAAATCATCATCTACCAAAAACAGACTCGCTTGTTAAATGTGATGAGCCGAATAATCTCGTGAAAGTTCTTCCAAACATATTTGTATATACTGTGCGGTTCATGTATATGATTGCAACTCGCTGCAACTGCTGCCAATGACAAATAAAAAATAGGTACTGAATAACCTCCTCCTTTTTTGAAGTCGTTTAAAAATGGCGACAATCGTACATATTTTTTTTATTTATAAAGTTTTTGACCACATTCTCGTGGTAAGTGATAAAGTGGTGACCGAAGGCGGCAAACACACAAATACTAGATGAGACTTTCTATGTAACTGACATTATTATCCGAATATGTAACTAATCTATGGTTTTTACTAAAAAGCCATGTCTAATCGAAAGTGAATCACAATACGTCATGTGTGAGTTACATCCACAGCACATGTGACACTTACCCTATGGGCGATACTCCGTCCAGATACGTGTAATAAACGCTACCGCTTACACTTTGTACCGTCGCATATCTAATCGCCTATATTAATTTTTAACGCAGCTGTCATTTTCTACGCCGTTCTGTGTTATTTTCTAAAATTGTATTCAGTTTAAACGTGAGGACAATTTGTTATTTGCTGGAACTTATTAGTTGTAACTCTTTTATCAATTACGTACTCAGTGGTGTTTTCGTTTGAATTTTGCGTATCAATATTGTTTCAAGGAAACGTTCTTTGTCTATTACTTGCATTCAAAAGTTGCTTTGTCTTTAACTATCTGTATCTATAATACTAATAGTATACAGAGGTAAAGTTTGTGAGGATGTAGGGGGTAATCTCTGGATCTACTGAACAGATTTTGAAAATTCTTTTAACAATAGAAAGCCACGTTATTTGTGAGTGTCATTCATAGGCTTTATTTTTATCCCGGGAAAAGATAAGATCAGGAACGCGGGTGAAACCGCGGGAGACAGCTAGCACAGATTACTAAATAGTTGCTAGTATATAATATTATAAACGCAATGATAGCTCAGTGCGAGTGACGTTGGATTTGTGAAGAAGATCGTAAGTTTGAATCCTGCAATGAGCTTGTGCTTTCAGTGAAGGAAACTGTCGTGAGGAAACCATTAGGGTGGTAAGGTACTTTGAAGTACCCGCTTGGCTGGTAGCTGTACTTGAGAGCCTATTTTAGGTTGGCAACACATTAGGAAACCCCCTGATACTGTGCCAAATAGGCGACGGCAGTTAGTTACCGTCAGCTGAACCCTACCTGTCAAAAATACTTAATAAAAAAGCTGAAGAGTTTGACTGAAAAGCACTTTAGCCCGTTTATTGGGGAATAAGAGTTAATTGATTTTTGTATTTGTTACAGGTATTATAATAGTTGTTAATAATGTCGCCACATCGTGGCAATGTTGGTAAGAATGGACCGACGCTCGGCGCTGTCCCCCTCGACGCCTAACAGCCGCGGCATGGACAAGTACGAACAGTTGGCAGTGGTGAGTATTATTATTGTATATTTTATACGTCTATGAAGCCAGCTATGGTTTATTTGGAGTGCCAATGAAAAACGTTATGATGCAGGTTGGTGAGGGTTCATACGGCGTAGTGCTAAAATGCCGCCGTCGGGACACGGGTCAGTTGGTTGCCATAAAGAAGTTCCTCGAGACAGAGGAAGACGCGGGCGTCAGAAAGATGGCGCTGCGGGAGATTCGGATGCTCAAGGTACGGTTGAGTTTCTTCATCCGGCTCGAAGGACCAAAATTGCTTCGATAGCTCTAAAGTTTAAAATTTTATAATAAAACAGCATAGATAAAATGTGCTAAAGAAAACTCACCAATTTAATCCAGGAACCCAGCGCGATCCGGAGTCAGAAATACTATTACAAATAATTTAACTTGTATTGTAGAACAGCACATTTTTTTAAATTTGTTGGTAATATGCGTTATATCCAAGAATCCAACATCATCATGCGTCTGTCTAATCATCAGACAGACAAAATCCTTGCCACGTACAGATGGACGGACCAATTAAGGTTTGCGCTATGTGGTCTTATATGTATGTATGTTGATTGTTTCTTTGAATGTAAGCTGAATAAATGAGTTAAAAAAAAGATCCACTGAACATAGACTCAGGAAGGTTGGATTGTAGTATGGCGTTGTTATATGTATAATAAACGCATAATAAAAACGATCATATCCTAATATAAGCGGTTTTAAATTAAGGTAATAAGTTAGTTGTTACATTTAAACAGTATAGATAAATAGTGTTTTATTTTCATATGGTCTTATATATTTTCCAGAAACTACATCACGATCACCTAATAAACATGATCGAGGTATTTCGGCGCAAGCGCAGGTTTTATCTGGTGTTCGAGTATTTGGATCATACGCTGCTCGATGAGCTGGAGGCCTCCACTGGGGGCCTGGGAGAGGATACCGCTAAGAAGCACCTCTACCAGCTGCTGAAAGGCATCGATTATTGTCATCAGAATTCTGTATGTACATGTTAGCATTATGCCTTAATGTAACTATCTTTCCCTCATTCAACATGTCACCTCTATAATGATTCTTCATAATATGTCATTCGCCCGTAACATTTATTATGTACCTAATTGCGGGGAATCTATGACTAATATAAAAATCCCGTGTTGTACAAAGATTCCCCTTTATTATGACATGAAGGGCGCCTACACCCTTCACATGGTGGACCTAATAGAATTAAAGGCGATAATTAATAAATGGCGAAAGTTCTTGTAGTCTATCCCTTGATTCGATTATAGTTGTTATATACAGGTCAAGAGAAAAATAACAATATCTAACTAGCTTCCGCCTCGCGATATCACTCGCGTTCCCGAGGGAATTAGGAAATGGGCTTTATTATACATTGGTGAAAGAATTTTTAGAATCGGTCCAAAGATTACCCCCTACCCAAACAAACCGTACTTCTTTGTAATATTATTGTAAAATCCACATATAGATAATATTGACAATGGAAAGCCTTATCACTAAAAGCTATATCTACTTCTAGTAGTAGTAGTAGCAACATTTATTATGATTATAATGTAAATATTAATGTTTTGTCTAACGATCGTCTTTAGGTAATCGTATAATTTTATTACATTATTCAAATTGATTACTTCTAGATAATACATCGAGACGTGAAACCAGAAAATGTGCTGGTTTCCAACAATGGCATAGTTAAACTATGTGACCTTGGGTTTGCAAGAGCCCTAGCTGCCCCCGGCGAGCCCTACACGGAGTACGTGGCAACGAGGTGGTACAGGGCTCCTGAGTTACTGGTCGCTGAACACAGGTAACTTTTGTGTCTCTCTCTCATTTATTAATACTTGATTTTAAATATTTTTGTGCCTTTTTGGCCTCACATAGTTATCTATGTAGGTTATCCTACACAGTATAAATAATATATCAAACACGACTGACTTTGTAAGAGGATTTTTATTTTTTTATTCTGGATAGGCTTGTGTTTGACCACAATCTCACCATGGTAAGTGATGATGTGGCCGAAGATGGTAAGCACACATAGCCTAGATAGGAACTGGCTCTCAAGTGCAGCTGTCGGAACACACCGATAGGTGTTTTGGCGACAGATTTTCAACTTGTAGTACCCGACTGGCTGGCTACCGGGTGGTAGCCAGTCGGGTACTACAAAGTACCCTACCACCGTGCTATGGTTTCCTCACGATGTTTTCCTTCACCGAAAGCTCGAACTCATTGTAGGATTCGAACCCACGACCTTCGCCACGGTATTCGACGTCACTTACCACTGAGCTATCATCGCCTTATGTCTTTATTGTTCATTTACTTTTTATATTGGATTAAAGGTGGGACCTTTGTTTCCTTCTAATACATATATAGTAGGTTTTATATATCTATTATGTATGTACTAAAAAGGCTTCTTTTAATATTTCGTGAAGGTACAATGTATTTTTAATGACCTCGACTAATGAAAACTTTCACGGTCGCATTAATTGGAAATGTTTTTATACTGTTAAATGTGCCTTTAAAAATGGAGTAGATGCTATCTACCTATTACGATGTAGATATAACAAAAAAAAAATATCTTAAAAATTGTTACATTTTTATTTTCTTATTTTAGATATGGTCCAGAGGTGGATATTTGGGCCATAGGATGTCTATTCGCAGAAATGCTGACAGGCGACCCTCTGTTCCCTGGTGACTCAGATATTGATCAACTGGCTCTTATCATCAAGACTGTTGGTGAGTGTTCCAGTATTCTATTGAACAGCAAAGAATTATCCTATAGTGTACACTTGAGTTGGCAAAATAAGATAAGTACTTGGATACAGCTTCGCTAAGCAAAGAAATGAGATCTAACTGAAAATTGTCATGTATAATGTTTTTTGGTTGCTTTGAATGATTTTTTATGTGTCTCTTCTCAAGTTTGTCTGCTAATGTCTGGAACCAGTACCTATCATGGGTTTTGCATCCTTCAGTCGGAGATTTCCTCCGCAGTCGCCAGCTAGGTCCAATAATACTACGTTATTGGTCGTTGAACGTTACATGTATGTTACTCAGGTAAGCTGGCGCCTCGTCATCAGCAGGTAGTGTCTCGGTTGTCGGGCGGCGCGGCGCTGGGTACTGGTGCGGCGCGCAACACTCTCCCTGGAGTGGGCGCTGCGCGGGACGTGCTCGCCGCCTGCCTGCGCACTGAGCCCCGCGCTAGACCCACTGCTGCTTCACTCTTGAGGCACAAGTAAGACCTCTCCACACTCACCTTAGGTATAATCCCGGCTAGAAAAACAGATTTAGGCTGCTTTTCTACCAAAGATGTGCTATGCTACGTTGCTATGGATGCGTTTGATATCCACCAATCATATACATTGGTCCACATAGCATAACTCTGGTGGATACAGGTTTACTAAGCTATGTTTTTTTTACTACGCCAGTTTAAGGTAAAAGTACAGAAATTAGGGAATAGATTGCAATGTTTACCAGAGATCATGTCAGCTATAGGATGAAATTATTACATCATCTATATATGTAAGTTGATATTTTGCCAGCAACTAAATATGGATCAATTTTGTTACTAAAAGGCATTTTTTTTAAGTTTTACCAATTTCTCATCCGATGACGACAATATGCCCGAAAGGGGTTAGCGAGGTGGACAAAAAAAATAACTAACTCCTAAATGCATTTGATGAAACTCTCCAGATAGTGCTAAGTGAATAACATTTTTGTTACAGATATTTTACTAGTGACGCATTCGCGGAGAACTTCAATGCTGAACTGAGGAAAAAGCTTGGGAAAGATATAGAGGTGATTATTGGAATGATTTTTCAGAATTTAGTTATGCTTGTTTTTGCAGTACAATGTGTTTCGATTCACAGGTACCTTCTCAACAAAGTACGACACGGATGGCGGGCAAGCCGCGACAGCAATGGACCTTGAGTATTATACAAGTAAATACTTATTTCTGTTGTTACTATTATTAAAAATACAAATATATTTTAATTGTAAGAGTATCTGTAATCCTTTATTTAGTTATATGTTTTGTATTAGTATATTACTTAAATATTCTTCTTCTTGAAGTAGTAAAGAATTCGTTTTTTTCATGTACCTATTGTTGAACTCAAATCGCGATCGCGCCCGAGCAGCTGTGATTATCAGTGAAATGTGTTTTCTAATCTAATACATTACCACATTTTAACAGATTAAACAAAAACTTTCTTATAGGACCAGAATCACAGTCGATCTAGAACGGAGAGTGTGGCCGGCGAGTCGCTCATTGACTACAATTATACTACTCCAAGTAAGTCATCATTTAAAGAAATAAATTTTAATCATCTCGCTAGAAGAACTTGAGGGAAAATATCTACTAAAGGTATACAATTTTAAAGTTAAGTCTTGCCTTTTGTTGATAAGTTGTGTTTGTATCACACTAGAGCGAAAAAAACACATTTCCAGAAATTTCTTGTATATCTGTTTAATTTTTAAGCTTATTTTTCAGACTCAGAAACTCAAATGGAGACGGCTTCTGTGGAGAAAAAATCTCAACAACAAACAGTCATTACTGCTCAAGACACGGCAGAGGTACAGCAATAATACTTTTTTTAAATTCGGATCATAAATCCAAAGCCAATAATAGGACAAAAGTTTTATCAGCATAATTGTCAATTACATTGTTCACCTAGAAGTATCGTATCTTTCTAAGGAGTTTTTGGCTTTGTAATTCCGATTAAGTTTGACATCGAGTTAATTAAATTCAATAATTTCCAGGGCAGCATGACTGGAGTGGTTGGGATTCCTCGGCCAGCACTTCCGCGTACACTTGCAAGAGCCATTAATGATACCTTCCAGGTTAGTTAAATAGATGAAAGATTTCATCTTAAGACTAAGACCTGCACCCATCGTGACTCTGCTTCCACGAATGCAGTCTCAAAAAGACGTGCTGATTTCAGTCCTATTTTTTTCTGATATAAAACACGCTGCAACTATATTACAAAACCAAGGAGGATGCGGATTTCATTTCGTTTGTTTTGTTACTCCAGTAAAACGAAGCCATCTCGCCGTATGCTTTTCAACGCGTTGATATTTTCAGTTTTTGATACTTTTTGCACTTGATTTATAAGTATTTGTCATTAATTGAAGAACTAGAAAGTCAGTATCAACTTTCGCTATATTATAAACAACAGTCATCATCATCTGACTGCCCTGTTCCAAATTATTTTGGGTCGGCACAATGTGTACATTCCATTTAGTTTTTCGGAATTCACTCCATTCTTACCTACTCATAAATATCATCTCTCACATAATCCACTCATCTCTTTAAAATAACTTAATTCCTGATTTCTATTAATTAACATTAGATACAAGAAATGTATTTATGACTTATTATATTATCTATTGCATAGACTTTTCCTGTACCAGTGAACACGTACCCGCGGACTCCGTACATCAAAAAGTAAGTACTCATCACACATTTTTAAATGTTTCATTTCAAATATTGCAAAACGGATCGTAGTTAAAATTGGCAAGCTAGCAGACGGTCCAACAATGTAACGATGCAACACTATCACTAGAGGAATTGGCTGTTATGTCGCCATCCTTACTGAGGTATTTTGTCACGCCTTTGTTAAACTGTATTCTAAACTTTTTGGTTAACCTTATTACGTTTTGTTGTAGCATAAGGGCTCTTACCGGACTTTTTGGCGGGAACTTGTGAAGTGACGATGTGTTTTCGTTTTATTTTCATTAAATTCGTGTAATTTGAGTTTTATTGAATAATATCGGCGGTGTTTTGTCCAATAATGATCAATCTAAGTGCACAAGTGAAGTGAAATGAAATGAAAGCGTGTATCGTGACTTTCCAGGTTGTCCCAAAAAGTCCGTGAATGTTTTAGTGGAACAACCGCCAATTTCACTAAAGCTTGACTGGACATGTATGGACGAGGACTGGACATTACAGTGAGTTTGAGAATGTGACTATAACATAAAAGAAGAAATTAAAACTCAAGAAAATGTATGCGATTGAAAGACTTGGTATTGACTAAAAGTACTAAAACAAATGTAAAAAAAAAATTGTGACAAATAGACCAAGACCATTTCAAATACTTTGACATTGGCAGAAATATCCTACAAGGATGATTGCCAGCAACAAAAAAAAAAAGGGCTCTTACCCACTGGGACGCTATGTCGATGTCGCTGTCTACGTAACCATGGCGATAAAAGTGTAAAGTCATTTAATTGTCTCTCTTTCTCTCGTAAACCCTTTCTTGATACTTTGCGTAGGGTGAACAACAAACTGGTGATAGATGAGGACTTGCTCAGAGGTCGAACAGTCGCCAAGAAACCAAGCAAGAAAGCTCCCCCTGAATTCTGCCTTCCGTATGTGGCTGGAGGTAATAATCATAAATAATAACAATAACTACGTATGGTCATAGCAATACTCTACAATGTTTAAATTATAAAGACGGGCCGGTTGGCGTGGTTGGTTAACACATGGCCACACGCCGCAGGTCGTGGGTTCGATTCCCATCCAGGACACACATTTGTGAGCATGAACATGTCTGTTTGTCCTGAGTCTGGGTGTAATTATCTATTTAAGTATGTATTTACAAAAAAAAAGTAGTCTATGTATTATATCAGTGATCTGGTTTCCATATTGCAAGCTCTGCTTAGTTTGGGATCAGATAGCCGTGTGTGAACAAATGTCCGAGGATATTATTATTATTATACCTCACTTCGCCTTGCCTTTAGATTGCAACTGAATCTTTTCTGAACTGAATAGGTTTTACGCTCATCAATCCGCTTTTTTGGGACTTCCTTGTGTATGTATAAGCTCAAAGATTCGCATTTGACAACTAATAAGCTTATATTTGTTATCGTATGCTTAACCTGTACGCGCCATAAGATATATTGTGGACTCTATAAGGTGTTGCCTAAGCACCAGAATGCTTAGGCAACACCCATCTCCAAGAATGCAAATTTAAGGCGATGATAGCTCAGTGGTAAGTGACGTCGGATACCGCGGCGAAGGTCGTGGGTTCGAATCCTTACAATGAGCTTGAGCTTTCGGTGAAGGAAAACAGCACGGTGGTAGGGTACTTTGTACTCGACTGGCTGGCTACCACCCTCAAGTTGAAAATCTGTCGCCAAGCACCTGTTGGTGTGTTCCGGCAATAAAAAAAAAATGCTGTGTTACCGCTATTTTGTTACTTACCTACTGGAATAAGTATTAAAATTGTTTATTTTTCTGACAGCCAGCAACAGTCCCGTGAAGAAGGTGAAGAAGCCACATCATCCTGTGCATAACACCGTATCCAAATCCTATGACATGTGGGATCAATCTGTAAGTAAAAATACGGCAAGCAACCTTCCCAACCGTGTGTTAGTCAAACATTTATAAAGCGCTCAGCGGCGTTTGTATGAAAAATATTTCATTCCATAAGTCTAGTGAAATGGACATGTCATTTACCATCTTAGTTCACATCATCATGTCCCGTGAAATTTTTGTAGAATTATTCAAATACGTACCGTATTTACGGTCGTACTCCAGCAGAATTAGTATTTTGCTACCGTATTGATTATGCACCTACTACTTGTAAAAAATACTTTGTTGATGGTTTTTGCTCATTGCTCTATTTAAAGTCGATTAATAGTACATTACAGTACCGGTCGGCAAAAAAGATATTGATGGACTTACCTACGTGGCAATGTGGGCCGAGGCCTTTGATATCTAATAGCTAAAGATACACAATCAGCGACAAAAAATGGCCTTAACGAATGTCTACCCACTCGAACATTTGGGTGGTCTTTTAATCTAGTAGCATTTGAACGCTCCGACGGTAAACATGCCTCAATGCTCGATTAAGATATATTTTGGCTAGCAGGTATGAGTCCTAAAATTTTATTGCCTTTTGTACATACCTTTGTGAATAAAACATTAAAAAAAATAACTAGTAGGTATTAACCCAACACAATTTGAGACAGTTTTGAGAGAACTTTTGCTTGGGATTGTTTATCTTTAGTTATTA
The DNA here is from genome assembly GCA_951361185.1 of Ochropacha duplaris. NCBI lineage: Eukaryota > Metazoa > Arthropoda > Insecta > Lepidoptera > Drepanidae > Ochropacha > Ochropacha duplaris. Next base: position 9,651,357 of record OX592704.1, on the reverse strand, counting down.
GATATCAATGGCCGAGGCACATTGTAGTAGGTTATCGCCGCATTTTGAATTTCAGGTATTTACCTCACACTAATTTTCTTCGCTTGAACTCATTTAAAAAAATTAAATCAACAAATTAATTGTAAATTCCAGAATCAATGACGAATAATAATTCACGCGCCAATATACCTACCTGCTCATTGATTATTTGTTTTTATTGCGAGCCAGTTCAAAATTTAATAAAACCTTGATAAAGTACCTCCTTGGTTACCATGTTTCGTATATGAGTTTTCATGGTAATTTATTCGGCCTGGTTATCACAACAGATATGGATATTCATACTTACTTTTCCGACTGCTGCTCGCTTCCGTTAAAATAATGTTTACTTGTTATTATTTTATCAATATAATCTTTAAATGGCTTTATATACGACATTTCAGCACAGCGTAGACCTCACTGGTAGCAGAACTCCAACGAACTTGCCGTACATGTGACCTTATCGACTCGGCTTCTGGAAAGCCGCCTACTTTTAAACATGGATATGACACTACGACCTAGCACTGGACTGCAAGAAGACTGCTATTTCAAAAAAATGCTTAACTTTTCTTCTCTACTGTTTTATTTTTATTCGTTAGTCAAATATTTGTTTAATATAATTCTTTTCTTGCTTTGGTGTTATATTTTATTTGAAACAAAAGACATTTTGAATATTATTTACTGTTAAATCTTATGCTGGAGTTGCACGTTTTTAGCCACGCAAAAATCGGCGAAAGCTGGCAAGCGTCCCTCGCTTGAACGCTTGGCAAGTCTGCTTACCGAGTCTTTCTAAACGTAGCGTGGCGGATGTTCCTCATATACCAAGAGGCCAAATAAAGATTGAGCACCGCAAAATTACATGCCGATTTTGACAAAGGCTTGCAAAGGGTACAACTGCAGCATTAAGCCAATGTACTATTTCCGATTTATAAGTGCCTATTAACAAATTTTATTATTTGAGAGTATTTTCTGACAATTCAGTGATTGTTGTTAATTTATATATTATAAAGAGACATCTATAAATAAATGAATATGACACTTTATAATTTTATAGTAAATTATAAGTAACTTAAAACATTTATATAACAATGTAATTAAATTAATATGGCTTAATTACCAAAGTTAATGCAAAGTTATGAAGCTGTAAAATTGTTAAATTAAATATATATTATAAATATACAAAAAATGGCAAAAAAAAACAACGCTGCGCTGCCGTGATTTTTGAGAACGATTTTTTATCGAAATGGTTATTTTGATGTGAACATGTAAGTCGGCTGTCTTACATTATTGGTAGAAGATGTTTGTAAATATTGAATAGTGTTACATTTTATTACACGCCGAGTTAATAAAACACTTTATAGAAATTCTGCGAGTTTTATTTTATTTTCATTCCTGGCCGTAGGTAGGTATGCCTACAGCACGGTGGTAGGGTACTTTGTAGTACTCGACAGGCTGGCTACCACCCTCATGTTGAAAATCTGTCGCCAGCAGCTGTTGGTGTTTTCCGGCAATAGGGTTGTGTCCTAAAAAAATCTATTTAGACCGTCAGTTAGATTACCAAAAAATATTGGACACGTATTTTTTATTTTGTTCCGTAAACGAAAAATGACGAGGATACAGTGCGTTGAAATTTCGCGTGACGTCACACCGTGGTACAAATTTTACCACGAAGTGACGTCACAAGCCCCACTCCTATACTTTGATGCGCTATAACTTTGTATATTTTTATTGATTTGATAAAGCAAAAAATACGTGTCCAATATTTTTTGATAATCTCACCGACGGACTAATTAGAATTCATTTTTATTGAACCAGGACACTACCCTATTGCACTTGAGAGCCTTAAAGGCCTTAGACTTGCCTTTAAAGCACAGTAATAAAGGTGTACGACACATTAACAATTATCCTGGTATTTCTGATGTCTGTAGGCGACGGTAGTCACTTACATCAGATGACCTGCCTCCCTGGTTGCACGTGGTATAAAAAAATCAAGAATAAGAGGATTCCAAGCGAAAATATTACATTCATATTCTATATTTTGTCATAATAGGACCTATTGGCTAACCATCTGGTTATTTGGGTAGGTAGGTACCTACCTTACATGTTTGTTTAGTCGATATAATAAAATTACTTGGTGTGTATTTTGTAGTTCTGTGACAGTTGTCAGAGTTACATGACAATGAACCTTATTGCCATGGAATAAAGTTCATTCGTATTGTATAGCTGGTTAATTATAGAGCCTAAACAGATGAACCACATCGTGGAGCAATAAGGTTCATTTTCATGTAACTTCGACAATTATCTGGAGTATACAGGATGTAATCGTTAAGCGTGTCCAGGCGATTATTCCGTAACTATTACAGATATCAAAGAAATTTTAACTGATATCGAAAGTACGTTACCTAATCAGTAAAATTACATCAAGAACGTTTTTAAATAAACCGAGAAGTATAATTTTTTTTTACATTAAACACTCCCATACATTTAGTATGAGATTAGTAGAGGTAGTGTGTATTTTACGAACTGTAGATTGTGAAATAAATAACATGATATTTTCAAGTATTTTATTATTCTAGTTGGCAGTTAATGACTAAAGTAATATCATAGATCTATAGGTTATCTATGAACGACACAAATGGCATACAAATCGCTATAAAATAACTACAAACCTTAACAGTTTTATTGGGAAGAGTCGAATTCCGATTTCTGTCAAATAAAAATACACTTTGGCTTATTTTCTTCAGAAATACGGACTTTACAAGCGATAATACTGAAAAGCTGTTAAAAAGGACTGGTTTTAAATTATCACATTAAATAAAATAATCTTATGATAAACAAAAATTTTGTTCTTTAAATTATTACTAAGGAAATGCATTATAATTCAATTTATAATTAACGAAGACAGGGTTATTCAAACTGTCGAGATCAGCCCCTTTTTTATTTAAATTTATTTAATGTAGCACCATATTCAAATTTTTCTTCAAAATATTTTATTATCAAGATGCAGCACGACAATTAATAAAAAAAAGCTTACTTAAGTACCTAATTAAAATATCAAAATAATACACTTGAGATGCAACTCTTTTATGATATTGTTTGTCATACCTACTGATTGAAAGGTCGATATTATTAAAACGCTTACTTTAAGTCGGATAGCACTATAGGTATATCAAAGAAACTTTCCATTCCAATTCAATCATTTTCAATTTAAAGTTTTAATAGCATATTCCTGTCGCAAGGTTTCGTAAACGATTTTAAGTATATTACAATTTACAATACAATTCACTTCACAACTATCAGGTCTATACGACAAGTAAATAAAGATTAATATCATATAGTCATAATGAAACGTCGGTTACACCTTAATGACTAATTAATACATTGACTGATGTGCAAAATGGTCCTTATTGTTCACAAACTTCTTGTTTTTTTGCCGTCTGTAATATACTTGACAATCCTATGCAATCAACAACAAATATCCCAAAATATGTAGGCGTTTTTACTTTGTTTTGGTGCAGAATCACAAAAATATAGATAAAGAAAGAACTGAGAAGATTTCACAGACTTCATAGAGCTGGCTTGAGTCCGTTTATACGTTTAAGGTAGAGGAAAGAAGAAGATAATAAAATAAGATTAAGGATTTTGATGTGGAATCACTAACTACATTTTTAATTTGTTGATTGCACTGGAATAGTTCAGAAAATCATAGCAATTGGTCCTATAAAACTACTGAATAAATTCAATATCATCAGGTATTTAAATCTAGGTAATAGGCACACTGGTGCGTGTATCGGAACGTATTCAAGATGGCGGCGACAGACAAGCGGGCGTTTGGGCGGGAGCGCACGGCGTCGTCAACAACTCCCCGCCACTTTCCGTTAAAGTCACCGTTTTGTGGTAGTTTATGAGATCAGCTGAAATAAGTTTCTTTTTTACTTCTGGATAAGCTTGTGTTTGACCGCAATCTCACCATGGTAAGTGATGATGTGGCCGAAGGAGTAAGAAACACAAAGCTTAGATGAAAACTGACTCTCAAGTGCAGCTGTCGGAACACACCGATAGGTGCTTGGCGACAGATTTTCATCTTGAGGGTTGTAGCCAGCCAGTCGGGTACTACAAAGTACCCTACCGTGCTATGGTTTCCTCGCGATGATTTTTTTCACCGAAAGCTCAAGCTCATTGTAGGATTAAAACCCACTCGTTTCATTAAGAAAGACGATATATTAAGAACTTGATCAACCTTAAGATAGACACAGTTTATTATAGGATTTACACAAAATCTTTGATAATAGACTGAGGTAATCCGAATGCGAAGAACGCAGTTGGTTCTCGAACGCTGCCCAATCCAGTATTTTGACTTTTGCTTTAGAATGAGTTAGATATGTCAACTATCACGTTCAGTGCTAAACACAAGTACATATAAGCAACAAGCTATACAACCCAAGTGCTAATCGTCGCGTAGGTGAGTGTAAGCAACATAATTTATGATGCATTGTCGTATGGGGCCGTCCATTAATCACGTGAGACACGAAAGGGGTGGGAGGGGTTCGGCAAAAATCACGACATATCACAAGGGGGGTGGGGGTGTAGTAAGATATCACGTGTATTTATTTTTCGTCAAACCCGAGATTTCTATACCAAAAAGCGGCGTGTAGTGAGACCTTGACTCGCAGTGGCCAGTCAACGACCGAAGTAAAAAAAATAAGATTCTTTGTAGGTACTAAAAATACACGTGATTTTGGGTGGAGGAGGGGGGTTAGTCTTAAACCTCACCACGTATCACCAAGGGGGAGGAGGGGGTTAAAAAATGCTAAAAGAACATCACGTGATTAATGGACAGCCCCTATGCTACCGTGCGCGGCACGGACTCACATACGTGTCAAGAGCACTTGGAATTATAAGGCTTAACGTGCTAGAGGTTCTAAAAGCAACATATCATACCTAAGCTGGAGTGCGTAATCTGTCCAGCTCCAATGAGCCGGTACCCGCCGTTGGTCTCGACGAGGTAATGCTTGCAACGCTCGCCGCGTCCTACCCCGCTGGCTACACCTGGTCCGCGGTAGGAGAGCGCGTAGCCCCACACACGCTCCGAGATGCGCACTAGGAAGCTGCCCGGTGGACGCGTCGACAGGATCTGTTCCGCTTCCGATCGAGTTATTAGACCTGCGTATACATTGACAATGCTTCAGTAGTGTGAGAGTAGTAGACTACCGGTAAATCCTACAAATTCTTAAAAATGTAAAAGTTTGGATGTTTGTTGATCAATCACGCAAAAACGACTGAACGGATTTTTATTAGACTTGGGTAATAAAAAAACCGGCCAAGTGCTAGTCGGACTCGCGCACGAAGGGTTCCGTAAAAAAGGCAAAAAAAGTCACGTTTGTTGTATGGGAGCCCCCCTTAAATATTTATTTTATTTTGTTTTTAGTATTTTTTGTTATAGCGGCAACAGAAATACATAATTTGTGAAAATTTCAACTGTCTAGCTATCGCGGTTCTTGAGATACAGCCTGGTAACAGACAGACGGACAGATAGCGAAGTCTTAGTAATAGGGTCCCGTTTTTACCCTTTGGGTACGGAACCCTAAAAAGATAAGATCCCTCGGGTAGGCGGAAGAAACTGCGGGACGGAAGACTAGTACATAATAGTCTCCTATTTTACCCCCTCAGTGGTTGAATAAAATAAAATAAAATCTTCCTGGGCACCAAGTTTTATCAAAATCCGTTCATCAATTTTTGCTTGATGGAGGAACAAACATAAAAACTTTATTTACACATTTATAATATTTGTAGGACTAGCTTTCCGCCCCGCGGTTTCACCCGCGTTCCTATCCGGATATTGTTCCCGGGATAAAAAGTATTCTACATTTTATTCCAGGATATGATCTGTGTGCCAAGTTATATAAAAATCCGTTCAGCCGTTTTAGCGTGATTGAGGAACAAACATACAAACTTTACTTTTATAATTAGTAATATGTAGGTAGGTTGCAATGAGTCCTCAGAGAATCATCTTCGTTAATACCTTTAAAAATATCGGTTTTAATATAATTACCATGGAACCACTCGCAGGGTTTGTTGTTCTCATCGAGGCCGACTCCTCGCTTCAACTCCTGGGACGAGAACCACTCCATCACGGCTTCTCTGTTAGGAGGCTTGGCTGCTGAAATATATGGCAATTTTGTTACCACAGAGTATCTAGGAATAGACAAATGACAATTCCAGAAAAAAAGGAATATTCAATAATTTTTGGTCTCGTTTGTTTATTTGTTTTTGTGTTTGACCGCAATCTCACCATGGTAAGTGATGATGTGGCCGACAGTGGTAAGCACAAAGCTTAGATGGGAACTGGCTCTCAAGTGCAGCTGTCGGAACACACCGATAAGTGCTAGGCGACAGATTTTCAACTTGAGGGTGGTAGCCAGCCATTCGGGTACTACAAAGTATCCTACAACCGTGCTATGGTTTCCTCGCGATATTTTCTTTTACTGAAAGCTCACGCTCATTTTAGGATTCGAACCCACGACCTTAGCCATGGTATCCGACGTCACTACCACTGAGCTTTCATCGCCCTAAAAGATATTTTAGGATAATAGAATGTCAAAGAGGAGCTACCGTTAGCGGTGTCAGGGAGCGAGTGCGCAGGCGCATGTGGGAGCGTGTCGCGGCGGTGCGCCTCCCGCGCGGCGCGCGCTATCTCTCTCATGGCCGCCTCGGCCTCCTTCGCTTTCCGTTCTGTAACATAATAATGTTGTATAGATAGGGTATTGTAGGCTGAAAGGATATTGACGCATGCCCATATGTATAAGTAAAAAAAAAAACATTTAAATATTTCCATACAAATTAAAAAAATTACTGAATTACTTTATTCTAACTGTCAAGTATCTATACTAAATAACCAATGGCGTCTTTGGAGCATTTTTTGAGTACCTATCAAAATCGTTATCTTCTATCACCTTGTCATGTGTGTGACTTTGGGTACATATCAGAGATTTTATGCTAAACTTTTAATTGCCATAACATCTTTAGTTACTCAGCGTCTTTATTTTTTTTAACACGCAAATACTATCAGTGAGGCTAGATAAATAATTATTGTTATAGAGCTTTTCATAATAGTAATTGCCAAGTTTATTTCCGTCTCCTCTCAGCAAAAACAACCTCCAAAACAACAACCAGTGGGTTAGAATCTTATCTATCCATCTACAACACTACAGCAGTGTAAGGATAAAAGTGCAATAGATAAAAATTACGAGAGAAATGACATAGAAAGTTAAAGAATGGAGATATTATTATAAATATTTATATACCTTATTTTATAGAAGCGAAAGAGAGGAAAAATAACACAAGTAAACAAAAGACTGACCATCAAGTCAGGGGGACGCTGATATAGCATTAAATGCCATCATAATTAAAAAAAAACTACAGCAATAATTAAATTTCAGCTCCATGTTAAACGTAGAGAAGAAGAAGAAGTTCTAACCCTGCTCCCTCCATGCGTCGTCGTCGACTCGTGCGCTGGGGCACTGGTCCCGCAACTCGCGCGCGCGCCTCGCCCGCCGCAGGATGTCTCCAGCACGCGCTGCAGCCACGCGTCGCTCCCACGCTGCCACGCGGGAACTCACACCGTCCCCACGAGGGGACACCGTCAGCTCCTGTACAATACAACATACAACATAGGTACCTACACTACTTGTCGGTGTACTTTTGGTGACAAATTCTCACAAAGTTATGTTGCGTTTTCATTAAAATCTTTTTTAATGAAAACGCAACATAAGTTTTCCCTACTAATATTATAAAGAGGTAAAGTTTGTGAGGCTGTTTGGGGTAAACTCTGGATCTACTCAACCGATTTTGAAAATTCTTTTGCCAAAAGAAAACCACGTTATTTGTGAGTGTCATATGCTATTTTTATCCCGGTAAAAGATAAGATCCCACGGGAACGCGGGTGAAACCGCGGGGGCAGCTGGTATTGAAAAATATTGGTAATAACATCTTGTGCAATAAAGTTCAATCTACGAGTAAGTGCACCAGTGAAGTGAAATGAAATGAAAGCGTGTATTGTGACTTTTCAGCTTGTAAATTTTTGGTGGAATGGCTTTCACTAAAACCAGACCTGACTTGTACGGACGATAACTTTACTGTGAATGTGATATTACAGAATAATAATATAACAGGCCATTGGCAGAAATATCCTTACGCACGATAGCCAACAAGAAAATAAAATGCTTACTTACATACATACAAATAAAGAGGACAACATAATCTAGTCTAGTATATTTGTGTATTGTGTAAGCATAATTTGTTTTACATTTGAATGAAAATGAAATATCTAATATAGTCAGACGGATAATCGCAATTTTTACATTGTAAGGCGATGATAGCTCAGTAGTAGTGACGTCAGATGCCGCGGCGAAGGTCGTGGGTTCGAATCCTACAATGAGCTTGAGCTTTCGGTGAAGGAAAACATCGTGAGGAAACCATAACACGGTGGTAGGGTAATTTGTAGTAGGTACCCGACTGGCAGGCTACCACACACAAGTTGAGAATCTGTCACCAAGCACCTATCGGTGTATTCCGACAGCTGCACTTGAGAGACAGTTCCCATCTAAGCTTTGTGTGCTTACCACCTTCGGCCACATCATCACTTACCATGGTTAGATTGTGGTCAAACACAAGCTTATCCAGAATAAAAAAAAAAATATAACCAGACTAGTTTTTGACATAACTTTACCTGCAGAACATCCCTCTTGCCCTCAATAAAATTGAAGTTCAGTGTGTTTTTATTGAGGTCCAGTTTGAGGTTCTCGTTGCAATAGTCCTCCTTGAGGTCTGACTTCTCTGGCATCTTCACTTCGGGCTCCAAGGCATCTATCCGCTGCCGGAGCTCGTCAACTGTGCAGTAGATCTCCAGACTGTCTTCCAACGGATCTATGTTTTTGGGTGATAGGTCGAATTTCTGTAATGTGGAATCGTTTTTGGTTGTTATAATCTGACCTGGTTAGAACTGAAGGAGGCTGAATGTGGCTCAGTACTGATCGATATGGAAATCCTATTCAAAAGCGAATATTCTATAATGATTTTAAATCTTCTGTTCAGTGTTTAAGGTGCAATTTGATATTAAGTTCGGGATCATGCTGATGACTATTTTTGGAGCTTGGTTCCTATTTTGTCAATTTGGCTGTTGTAGACTTTGTTATTTTATATACCACCATTGACAACCAGGAAGACGGGTCACCTGATGGTAAGTGACTACCGTCGCCTATAGACATTAGTAATACCGGGAGGATTGCCAATGTGCTGTCGACCTTCTTACAATGCCTTATAGGCAGACTCTAATGTGTAACTGCCGGAACACACCAACAGATGCTTGACAACAGATTGTCAACTTGAGGATGTACAAAGTACCCTACCACGGTGGCTTCTTTGGAAATTCCTTCTTTAATTGTATTACTCATGTACCTACTAGTAATTGTTTGTTTCTTAGTGAGAGAGTAGTTTCAATTTACCTGTTCCAAGCTATCAAGCGGCTTGTAATCAATGAGCTGCGTGAGTTCTTTCTCAACGGACTTCCTGAGCTGGTGGGCCTCGACGCGGGCCTGCGCTAGCGCCCGCTGCCGCGCCTCCTCTGCTAGGATGCTCTCTATCGACTTGTCTGCTGGGTGCTCACCCATCACCCACACCTGCAATGGGTTATATTAGATCACCACCTATCTACTATTATGAATGTGAACGTTTCTTAGGATGTGAACAACACAATATACAACGGATTATGATGAAATTTGGCACGCAGATCATATCCTGGAATAAAACAAAGGATACTTTTTATCCCGGGATAAGTTAAGAAACCTCTGGAACGCGGGTAAACTGCGAGAGAATGAGAAAAATGAGATAGGGCCGTCTAAATCATAAAAATATTGTTCCTATAAGTCAGTTTGAGAATTTTCATATTTTGGGAATAGCACAATCTAACCTACAAATATGAAAAGGCACAATTTAACAAAGAACCATAGATGAATAAATGGTCGTGGTCAGAGCGGAGCGAGGACGAATTCTTAATCTATGCAAAGAATGTTGAAATAAGTCGGCCGTTTTACCGCATGTTCATTACTGCATGTTATGTAACTAATTACCATAGTTATTAGGTTGACAAAAGCTGAGCTTAGGTTGAAAATTGTTACGGTTATAGTCCCATTATCCTTTACTATTCAATATTACAAGAGTTTGTCGTGGACGGTCACGTCATGTTTTATTTGTTACATGTACCTACTTCAAAACTTTTTGTTCGTAACTCTGGGTTTAATGTACCTAATTACTTGTAATAAGAAGGAGGTAAGTAAATATAAGAGCTTTTTGGTTTCATGTTTGATGAAACTCGTCTAAGGATAGCTTGAAACTGATCAACGTACTTCGAGTTTTGGAGACTTTGGCATAAACCTTGCAGAAGAAGTGATGTCTTTTTATAACAGACCTTTGATTTATCAGACGATAGCGCAGTTTATGAAGTTGTTTTTGAAAGCAATAACTGGAGCCAAAAATAAAGCAGCAAACAATTATTAATTACGATACAAATAAAAGATGCTCCTAAATTAAACCAATAGGACTTCCACTCAACATAATGATAATAAACGAATATTATACTGCTTCCCTCATTCTTATTTCCAAGCTAATTAAGTAGGTAAAGATGGAACAGATTCCTCACCCATGGCTCGCCATCTTCTCCCTTCAAAAATTGCACTTGTTTCCCATTCTTCTGGCTCTTGGGTTGGTCTTCGTCCGTGCTCACCTTCTGGTCCCAGTTCTGCCATCGTCGGACCTGGAAAATGCATTTGATTTTTATCATCATCCGCATTTAGATATAAATAATCAGAAGACAACCTACGAGTACCAAATGATTCCCAAAATTACGTAATTCCCTTCAATCATTATACATTAGTGAATATTACGCCAAAGAATTTCGTTTCGCAGGTATTTCTATATTTCGTTCCGTTTGATTTGTTGCCTACAATTATCAAATGTCGAATTGAAGTGATAGACCAATTTTAGCTATTTCCTTTTTGTCGAGCAGACAAAGGATAACCTTGTGGCGATTGAAAGTTTGGCTGTATTATCCATTCATACATAAGTACTTTAAAAAATCTGTAAAGTCATTGACACAGTGATGGTTGAAGTCACAGAACAATGGTATATAGGACTTATGTATTGAAACAAAGTTATATAATAATAATATCCTGGGACATTTTTCACACACGGCTATCTGATCCCTAACTAAGCAGAGCTTGTAATATGGAAACCAGATGAATGATATAATACATAGAAAACTTTTTTTGTTGTTGTAAATACATACTTAAATAGATAATTACACCCAGACTCAGGACAAACAGACATGTTCATGCACACAAATGTGTGTCCTGGATGGGAATCGAACCCACGACCTGCGGCGTGATAGGTCCAACCACGCCAACCGGCCCGTATGTTACATATACTAGCTTTTTTGCTGTCCTAACTGGCCGTTTAATCTTCGTTTGTCTATTTTCTGTCTTCTTTGACTTTTAGCTTAACCCTCTTTTCTTTTCCCTTTCCTTTTCTCCTATAACATTTTCTACATAGTAACACTTATTTAACAGAGTTATTGTGACTTATGCAATACCATTAGGAGCCACTTTTCGGTCACTCTTTCGTAAATACACATCGTTTCAACACATCTAGGTAAATTTCAATTAAATTTCCTGTAAACTGTGCGTGCAGCAATACACTTAGCTGCGCCCTGTGCCTCATTTGTTTTGAATTTTTGTGAAGAAAGTAACTTCAATATATTATGTTGTAAATTGTAAGTAGACATATGCAAAGCATTTTTGATTCAGTTTAATTTGTATCTTGAAATTGCATTATCATCTTTTAATTCTACCACTATCTTACTAATATTATAAATGTGAAAGTTTAGATGTTTGTTAATCATTTACGGCAGAACGGCTGAACGGATTTTGATGAAACTTGGCACACTGGTAGTCCATATCCTGGAATATAACATAGATTATTTTTATCCCAGGAAAAGATAAGATCTCTCGGCAATGCAGGTGAAACTGCGCAGGACAGCTAGTGTAATATAATTACCAAGCGAACTATGTATTCTTAATCTAAGCAAAAAATTATCATATCATAAGGTGTCACGGTTCATTTATTATACTTCCGTGAACTCGACCTTACATGACTTAATAGGATATTGTATTTGTTTAATGTTACTACAGGATGTCCATTCTGAGGTTGCGCAGTAGGATTTATTCGTTATTTTTGGATTACAAATTAAGGTTAATGCTGAGTTTCTAGATTCTAGAACATAGGTCCCCATTTTTTTTTAGTTTTGTATGTTACTATGTTCTTCGGTTATAGGTAGACCCTTTGTTTAACTAATATTGTTATCATACATATTTAATTAACTCGCTCTTGAACAAACAATAAAAAAAGGATGATTAATCGCGACCTGCTTAAATAAAATCCATTATCTTTGATAATCAAATCTTTTTCCGTTGTCATGGAGTTCGTTGTCGAACCCTGAGAGTCGATATGTAATAGTGTTCTGTGATATAGACCACTTTGGGTATCCATGCTCTAGAAAATAATTATAAATAAATAAATATCCTCGGACATTTTTCACACATGGTTATCTGATCCCAAACTAAGCATAGCTTGTTATATGCAAACCAGATGACTGATATACTACATATACTACTTTTGTTGTTGTAAATACATACTTAAATAGATAATTACACCCAGACTCAGGAAAAACAGACATGTTAATGCACACAAATGTCTGTCCTGGATGGGAATCGAACCCACGACCTGCGATAATAATCGGAAACATACACACAATCTAAGGCGATGATAGCTCAGTGGTAAGTGACGTCGAATACCGCGGCGAAGGTCGTGGGTTCGAATCCTACAATGAGCTTGAGCTTTCGGTGAAGGAAAACATCGTAAGGAAACCATAGCGCGGTGATAGGGTAATTTGTAGTACCCGACTGGCTGGCTACCACACTCAAGTTGAAAATCTGTCGCCAAACACCTATCGGTGTGTTCCGACAGCTGCACTTGAGAGCCAGTTCCCATCTAGGCTTTGTGTGCTTACCATCTTCGGCCACATCATTACTTACCATGGTGTGATTGTGGTCAAACACAAGCCTATCGAGAATTAAAAAAAAAAAAAAAAAACATCCACACATATCAAATATTCTAACAGATGCAAACCCTACCTACTAATATGCGAATTTAGAATGGACAAATTGAAGGCCTTTAATAATTGAGTAACGTCTACATAAATAAGAACAGAGTACGTACCTAAAAAAGACATTCGATATTACTTAGCTAGCATTTACCTCTAATGGAAATCAGTAACACTTGCTTCTACAGACTTACTGAAAAAGTGAAAAACAAACAATTTCAATTGAGTCTTATAATGATTAACCTTCTGGAAATGTCAGATACAACAATTCACTGACCTCATCCTTGCAAGGCAGTTTGTTTTCATTCCTAACATATTGCATTACCAATGCAATGCATGATACATAAATATTAAAATCATTGATGTCGTTAAGAAGGTATCTGATTTAATTGAACACAGCAAAGCATCATAAAAAGTGAGAAAAATCTATGAAGTTCCTGATTTATCTGATGGAACTAACTAGACACTAATTAATTTACTTAAGACCAATAACAGACCGGCGTAAATTAAATACGTGTATGGTAGGTAAAGAGAGTGAAATTATTTTTTATATGAGAAGGCAGACAAGCAAGAACATGGTCCAGCTAATATTTTAAGCAAGAAGATGGTCCACCTAATGCTAAAGCTATCGTCAAAAAGCAATCAATAGTTTTTTTATGTATTTTTGTAGTAAGAATAAAATTGTTAAACATTTGAAAAAAAAAGCTTAGTCTAAATAAAAATAAAAATATTAAAAAAAATATAACCTTGCTAAGTTTCTTGCCGGTTCTTCTCAGTCGAAGGCTAACTTCCGAACCGGTGGTAACTTCTGTAATTCGACCTTTATAAGTGCCCTTCAAGGGCATAAACTAAATAAATGGTTTTGACTTTGACTTTGAATCTTTACAATTCATGTATTAGAAGTGATGTTACCTGTTCCTCCCGCATCTTGCAGAAGAGCGTCTGCTTCTGGGTCTCATCGAGCTCGGCCAGGATCTCGGGGTCCACCCACATGTCGCGCAGGATCTGCTGCAACATGGTGACGCCCCTGGAACAATCAAAATAACAGATTTAACCAGTTATCAGTTCTTTCATTTAGAATACTCAAGTAACTATTATTAAGCTAGAATTTTAGAGTCTGGAAAAGATAATTCACAGTATCAAATAATAATAATATCCTCGGACATTTGTTCACACACGGCTATCTGATCCCAAAACTAAGCAGAGCTTGTAATATGGAAACCAGATGACTGATATAATATATAGACTACATTTTTTTTTGTAAATACATACTTAAATAGATAATTACACCCAGACTCAGGACAAACAGACATGTTCATGCACACAAATGTGTGTCCTGGATGGGAATCGAACCCATGACCTGCGGCGTGATAGGCAGTATCTTAACCAACCACGCCAACCAGCCCGTCGAAAAGAGAAGAACGTATCTAAATACATCTCCATCCTGCAAGAACTAAAAATAGAGAGCACTCAGCGTCTGTCTACAGTCTGCTTGCAACGAATACTGCGATATTTTGGCCATATTGCTCGTAGGGATGACAACAATTTGGAACGTCTGATGGTGACTGGGAAGGTAGAAGGAAAGAGACCAAGAGGCCGGAGCCTCAGGCGGTGGGCAGACCAGATATCGCAGGAGCTGGAGATGCCGGTTAGTGCTGCAATGCACCAAGCAAAGGAACGAAACCGATGGAGACAGCTAGTTGACAAAATCAAAAGGAGCCACGATCCTCAGCAGTGAGGGATGCGACTAGAAAGAGTAAATTTCAAAGAACCAATTTGGTACCATACAACCTTAAAATTTGAACTTATGAACAAGGATTAGGGCGTAAATTATATACTTATTATAATAACTATTATTAAGCTAGAATTTTAGAGTCCGGAAAAGATAATTCACAGCATCAAAGAGAATAATGTATCTAAATTCGAAAGAACCAATTTTGTACCAAACAATCTTAAAATTTGAATTTATGAACATGGATTGGGGCGTGAATTAAATACTTATTACAAGGTTATATTCGTCAGATCCTGAAACGTCCTTATTGTTTCAAATACAAGAATCAGATCAGACCAGAAACTCAAAGCCTCGATCTAATCACAGACTCAAAACAGAAAGTTCATAAACCATCAATTTACAACGTTGACAAGCGATGACAAATGATGAAATTAATACCATATGTCGTTTGTGAAAGTGGTAAAACGGGTTATCAGCCTCACATAGTATTTCCTCTTACAATGCCATGGTTGAACAACCAATAATGACATGTATCGCTGTCAATACGAAGCTTCCGTATGACTTGATGACCTTTGTTAGAATAGATGGATATATCATCAAGTATTTTAACCATATTTGGATAGCAGTTTAAAACTTGCTTATAATTATTTATTTTTGCTGAAACAGTGTTCTAATGGATAATTTTCAACTTCTCTAGTGCCTACACTTGAACTAACTACGCAAGAACTTTAATTATTATTGCCTATATTGCTGTTACTAAATCTGTTTCAATTATCTTACATTCTAATCTATCGGATTTCCCAGTTCTGTGTTCAGCGGGCTTTTTTTTACTTTGTACAAGCTTGTGTTTGACTACAATCTCGCCATGGTAAGTGATGTCTTGTGACACTAGGCTTCTTCCAGCTCCTTCGATTCGTTTCGGTTCTTCGCTTTTCTGTCTTTTGTTCAGTTTAAGTAGTCATATTTACTTAACTACCGAAGACTTTCAACTGAGAAGAACCGGCAAGAAATTCAGGAGTGTACATAATTCATATATTTTTCTAATCATACTATTTTGGCTAGATTGACTAAACGTTTTACATATTCCAAAGATTCAAGACAAAATAACAAGTAAATAAAAAATATTAACTACTCTTATCATTTCATTAAACTGTAATGTTTATTATATCGAACTAATTCTCCGGATATTACATGCATTCAGTTTATTATTAGCGGGCTTGTCGGAATGCAATGCAAGCAACTCGGGCTCAGTCGTTCAAGATCGGGATCTTATCGCATCGGTTTGTTTGTTTGTTTGTACACACCACTGCAAACCACAGTCGCTTCCGATCAAAGGGTGGTTAATGTAAAGTTGAAATTTCACTCTGTCAGTTCTTTTTTATACCACAAGTTAATACCAGGGGAATTGCTGATGTGTTGTCAAACTTTTAGGCTACTGGCTTTTGAGTGCAACTGCCGGAACACACGAAAAGGTGGTTGGCGACAGATTTTCAACTTAAGGGTAGAAGCCATCCAAGTAGGTACTTACTACAAACTAAAATTTCGTATTCAAATATGATTTCTTCGGGTTAACAGCAATATATTCTCAAATAAACTCTTTACAGGTAAAAGTGCGAAAGCTCTTTTGAACTGTAAATTGAATTCAAAAAGGTGCATTACACTTGACTGTAAGAACATTAATGCCAATGCAACGGACGCGGCCCTTCTAAAGCAAATTCTGAGAAACAATATAAAGAACAACGACCGGTTTGTCATGTCGTGCAGTCCACTACTGAATATCAATCAGTGAGCTTGTGTGATATTAATAATTCATATACGTACAACACTGCGTCTGCGCCCGCGCCGGTAACATGTCGAAGTATGCATAATATTAGCTAGGTACAAAAATCTAAAGTCCCGAGAAAAGGCCTGATTTCCATAGAAAAATCCTGAGGTTTTTTAGTTTGAGAATTTTCTCTCAAACATAGGTAGGTACGTAACTTTTTAATTAAGTCGTATTTTAATTGTGCAATTACATATTACCAAAAGAAGATTATTTTTAGTTTGTTTAACTATTTATTATAGAGATCTTTAAAATGTAAGCTGTATTTTAATGGAAATTCTAAAAATCCTGAGAATTCATGAAATTTTCAAAATCCAGCCGCAATCCTGAGATGAGTCCAAAAATCCTGAGATGAGGACAAATCCTGAGATATGGTAACCCTAGGTATGAATACTGGATAGCTTTTTGTCAATTTACATGATATTCCTAAATCAGTTTGAAGTCCCAAAAATAGATGGGTACCTACTTATCCAGAAACTGTTACAAGATTGAACGGAAACGCAACGTGTAACTAGATATTATTACATTACGGTCTAAAAAAAGATTAACGATTAGATATGAGATTGTTACAAGAAGGATGAATCCTCGGGGTTTTATAATCAGTCACTGAATAGATAAAAATCGTCAGACTCACGTTTTTCGAACAACGTGATTCGTGTGACGAAGAGTAAGGAGGACATGAAAATATACAAAACACTTGACTTGAAGGCATCTGTAAAAGTAACACGTTAGAGTGCCTTACTATACCTACTTAATATTAATCTTCACTACATCTAGACACGCGGGAGCGTGGAAAGCCAAGTTCAAGAAACAGAACTGGCGAGCAGCACCGTGTGTAATATTACACGAACCATTTGGAGCCACTTTTGACCCCCTCATAAATCAACAACTATTTTACATAAACGTATCAAATTTGGCTCATATATTGAGACTTGCGAGATACATATGTGTTCTAATTAGGATATACAATATACATTAGGATATCTTCTAACACAAGATGGTATATTATTGGTGTTTCGGTACGTGAAGTGCATTCGTTGATGTCGAAGTAGACACTTTTTAGCTTTCCGCTTTCGGAGCGCTATCTAAGACACCTTTTTAGGGTTCCGTACCCAAACATGCCGCTATAACAACAAATACAAAATTTTAACGGAACCCTCGGCGCGCGAGTCTGACTCGCACTTGACCGGTTTTTACTTATAATATAATTGAAGGGTATGAAAAAAATGAGTAACCCAAAACAAAATGAATAACGTATACGTTACAATAATCTTCCTACACAAATATTAATCTACCTGATTGCGTTTATCCATTTAAATACAATCTACTCTGACAAAGCAGAGTCGTGACGAAGTGTTACGCCACCTTCAAAGCTTGCTATGTGACTTCAGAGCTTACCTTAGCTTAGTGGTATAGTTTAAAAGTGAAGGTGAACTAAATGTCGAGCTTACTGCGAGCTTTATGCTGTGGGAGTGTGGGACATGATTTGTATCCTATTTGGTACCACAAACGTTTGTCGAATGGATTTGGATAGATAAAGCATTTTGAAATAAGTTTCGACTGTTAGAATGGTAGTTTTAAGTCAATAAAGTGAGTGTAAAAAAAACTGTTCCAAGTTTTGATAAAAAAATAAACTTAGATCCTTTGATCTGCTTCAAACGTAAAGGTTAAAAAAAATCATACATTCTCAATATCATTCGCTCCGTGGTTTTTCTTGTTTTTCAGAGGAATTTGTTTCCTGGAATAAAAAGTATTATTTCTGTTTTAAATCCAAGGTGCCATTGCAACATTTTTGCATCTAAATACTAAGGAGTAGGAAATAGGATTCATAATAAATAATAATAGTAGACTAATATTTTTTTTCGGATCGCTAATTTTGTTTTAAATATGTTAGGCACTTACTAATACCTAAACTTTAACTGTGAAATAATAT
This sequence comes from Ochropacha duplaris, assembly GCA_951361185.1. Classification (NCBI taxonomy): domain Eukaryota; kingdom Metazoa; phylum Arthropoda; class Insecta; order Lepidoptera; family Drepanidae; genus Ochropacha; species Ochropacha duplaris. Next base: position 9,632,642 of record OX592704.1, on the reverse strand, counting down.
TTAGTCTAAATAACTATTGCAAAAGAGTTTCATAACGTTTTTTATTACAAATCATCTACAAATGCAATTTATTTTATCTTTCAATCTTACTTAGAACTTAGAAATAATATTTCACTTAGCATGCAATTCTAAATTACACAATTTTCGCTCTAGCTTACTCTCTTAACGACTATTAACGCAATGGTATTAGGGTTGCATTTTATATTCGGACTATACAGGCTTTCCTTGTTAAATAAATATCATAGACAATATATTGGTAAAATCATTTTTTTTTAAATACGTTATAGAATAGACAACCCTAGTTGTTAAAGCTTTACGTAATATTTACCTTGATACGTGACATCACGGTCATTGTAATAAAATAATAATTACATGAAATAATCGCGCAGCATCCTTGCTCAATGGAGAAGAAAGTTACATGCGCGGGCGCCGGCGAGTGGGTGTGACGTCGCCGGTAAGTCAAGGACAACTTATAGAGATTTAATGTTATGCATGAAGTTTTGTTACTTCAGATATAAATAAGTTATGTACATTGTTAAACTGGTTTACATCCAATCAATCTTCGAGTCAATCATTACCTACGTCATCGATCGATTTAAGTTAGTTTTGAATCAAGTCGGACTTGCAAGTAAACTGATAGTACTAGTAATATAAAAGAAATGTTAGTAATTTTTAAGAATAATTGGAATTTGCAAGAAAACATCAAAAATATCAATGCAAATTACAAAATCCTACTAATAAACGCGTTTGTATGAATGGATGTTTGTTACTCTTTTACGCAAAAACTACTGAACGGCTTTTAATTAAACTTGGCACACAGGTACATCATAATCTGGAATAAAACTTTATTCCCGGAAAAGTTAAGATCCCTCGGGAACGCGGGTGAAACCGCGGGGCACAGCTACCATTGTCGCTACTTGTTCACGATTTTCAATCATGCGAAATACCACAGCCTGTATACAAGCGAGTCCTTAAAACCTACTTCTGCTAAATTAATACTAATTAGCACATACCTACCATACCAAACAGCAGTGTTAATGTCTGCCAGTAGGACATGGAAAACTTGTATTATTTTAATGCTTCATTAACACATAATGTACAAAGAAATGGTTTATTTGTGTTACTGCCCATTAGTCATTAAATATTATGGTAATTAGAGAAAAATAAGCTTTAGAGACGGGGTCCGTTGGTTGTTTAAAAGTAGATAGATAAAAACGAAATTATTAGCCACTAGCGGATTCTTTCGATTGTAAAATTTTGTTTTAACAAACAAATCAGTCTCCGACAGAAAGCATTACGATGTAAAAATATATTCATATGGTTCACAAGGATAATAGAGTTGATTATATCGCTGAAATAACTAATCGTTAAGTTAACGACGAGTTTTTTTCACAAACTAATGAGCAGCCTTGCGCTGTGTGCCTTGACCAGATTTTAAAACAAAATGAACTAAAAAATATGACACGGTGAAATTTTAAAATACTGCAACAATAATTCATGTTTTCGCAGTCATTTTCGCAATTTAAAAAAACAATGAACTGTCACAATGACAGACGTCAGATGACACCGGGTGGCGGGAAACAAAGGAGCACTCGAAAGTGGGTTGCACAAACAAATTAGAGGTTGGTCGTGTCATAGAGATCGCGTAACAGATTTCTATCTTGTATAGCTTGCACTTATTACTTTCCGTATGCAAGTGCACAATAATAATGCCGTTTTAGCCTTATTTCATGAGGTTAGTCACGTATCTATGTTACTCGACTCGTACGAATAAATGCACACAAATGGAAGTTGTTAGCATGCACAATTGAGTAACCTGTACTAGATCAGATTAGAGCAGTCACATATTGTGGAACATGATTTTTTGATCTTACTCTAGCAAAATACACCCTAAATATGAAATACTACAGGTCACTAAAAACTTAATGGTGCAGATTTAGAACAACCATTAAAAAATACAGACGTGTCGTAACACGAAATTGTTGCAAAAAAATAAGTACTAAACTACGGAAAAACATAAGACACACCACGAATCTCAATAGTCCATAAAGTTCAAATGACTATACAATTTAGAACAACTTGACGCAATAGCAAATAATTCGTATGTAACTCGCGTAACTTCAACGGCTATCCTATTTTTGTCTTGGGTCGCTTTAATGCCTAACAAACGGGCTTGTCTGAACCAGTCCACACGTGTTCACTAAAAAAACGGACTTTAACCGAGGCGTGCGTGGCTCGGCATAACTTCTGTAGATTTTTGCACCGTGTTTAGCCCTTTGATATTTAAGATGCTACAGTTAAAGGTGACAATTGAATGACAGTTACATCCTTTGTTGTTTTTATGGGCAGCAGCTTGAAATCAAGGTTAAACTTGCATAATATTTAAAATCAATGTAAGTAGGAACCTGCAAATTGGCAACGTGTACCTTATTACTGTATACTATTTCGAAATTTGAATATTTTTAAATTCAGATCAGGCTGAATACTATTTCGAAATTTGAATATTTTTAATCATAATATGACTGAAAGAGAAAAGAGACATAATTGTTGAATTTTATAACCTTACCTAGGTACGTCTTATTTTAACTGCAATCCTAAAACCCACAGACAATCCTAAAGTACCTATACTTACTTTGTAGTAACTTAATTTAGCTGAATCATGTAAGTAAGTATGTAGGTACTTTAATATTACAAAACAATATAAGATGAGAAAGCTCCAACATCAATATTCAGTGCTGAAAATTTACCAAGGTGTTTAGGTTGTAATTTTGTTAATTAATTAAACATTTCAAATTCAAGACCTGAAAAGAATGAGATAAGAAACAACTGCGGCATCAAATTAAATTAATTGTGTCTGTTACTAATTTTGGCAACAGAATTACGTGGTTTTGAGTGAGGTACTTACGCAAATTACCGTTATAATGAAGAGTGTGAAATTAGAGGCGCGGGCGTCGACCCCGTGCTTTGACTTCGTGCTACAGAAATAACTACGTAAGTGACATGTGCTATTGTAGAAATATTCTCAGTTCTTAGAATCTCTAATAATAACAATCAGAGAAATGGAAACTTCAAATGGGAATGCTTTGATTATATGACAGGTATGCTATGTATAATCAAAATGTGAATGTTATGAAGCAGATCAAACAGTTTATATTTTTGAAAGCGTGGGACCTGGAACTTATTTTAATAAGAATTCTTGGAAATTAAACACCTTTATTATAAGAATAATAATCGTAACCTGTCAGTTCTTTCTTGGGACAATCGGGGTTTCAGAGTCCGCACCACTTGGTTCCCAAATGGGACAATCGGGACGATGACAGTTACTTGAAAATTGAGCGCGAACTTTGAAATTTTGAAAACTGTGCACGAGTTGACGAGTTGTCCGACAGGTTAATGTCGCGAGTCAACAGATTAATTAACTTCAACTTAATCTATTACAAATTGAAGATGTATTACATATCTACTAACTAACTCAAATAAAAGCAGGTTGTGTAACAATAAGGGTCGAAGCTGAGTATGCACTTGGATAGCCTGTTGTAGACAACAGCTTGTTCTACCGTGGTACAAAAAAGCTCATAAAAGGATATGTATAATTAGGTCAAATTACTGTTACAGGTTAAGATTGAGAGTATCTTTAACTATAACGATATAAACGATTATGTATGAAAATATAGCTTTTTTTTTTTTTTTTACGTCACAAGTGACAACGAGGCAGGCGGGTCACCTGATGGTAAGTGACAACCGTCGCCTATAGACATTGGCAACACCAGGGGATTGCCGACGTGTTGTACACCTTATTACAATGCCTTAAAGGCGAACTGGCTCTCAAGTGCGATTGCCGGAACACACCAACAGGTGCTTGGCGACAGATTTTCAACTTGAGGGTGGTAGCCAGCCAGTCAAGTACTACAAAGTACCCTACCACCGTGCTGTGGTTTCCTCACGATGTTTTCCTTCACCGAAAGCTCAAGCTCATTGTAAGGATTCGAACCCACGACCTTCACCGCGGTATCCGACGTCACTTACCACTGAGCTATCATCGCCGTTGCACCATTTATATATATATTTTTTATGTCAATAGGTTGACAAACAGGCAGACGGTCCACATGATGGTAAGTGGTCACCGCCGCCTATGGACATTTGCAATACCAGGGTGATTGCCGATGTGTTGCCGACCTTGAAGAGCTCTTTTTACTCCCTTTTTGAAGAACCCCATATCATGAGGTGATTGTAAAAGATAATTTGTCATGTGACATCCTTCACCCAAACTAAGCAGAGCTTGTACTATGGAAACTGATATATTACAAAATATACTAATTTAAATGGATTACACCCACATGTCACCACATTGTTACACCCACAAAAGTCTGACCTGAATGCTTTGATATCTAATAACTAAAGATACCCAAGCGACAAAAAATGGCCTTACCGAATGTCTACCCACTCGAACATTTGGGTGGTCTTTTAATCTTGTAGCATTCGTACGCTCCGACGATAAACATGCCTCAGTGCTCATTTAAGATATTTTGGCTAGCAGGTATGAGTCGTACAATTTTATTGACTTTTGTACATACCTTTATGAATAAAACTTAAAAAAATAACTAGTATTACCCAACAAAATTTTGGGACACTTTTGAGAGAACTTTTGCTTAGGATTGTTTATCTAGTTATTCAATATCAATGCCTAAATGTTGTCAATATGATCATGATGATCAGAACAAAGAAAACAGTATTCTGGTTAGATCGATGTCATTTAAACCGGAAAGAAACAAGAAGGAAACATTAAATGAACCCCAGCATTTGCCAAGATAACCTAACACAAAAAGACATTGAGCACAAGGTTAAATTGCTGTCTTTTAAATAATTATGCCCACAAGCAATGCAAAATGTCCAGGCATCTTTTTAATTGCTCTAACGTTCAACATATACGGTAAAACAGCAATCAATTGCCTTGCGACACAAATGTGCCTCCATTAACATTCTAGAACAGCGATTGCCTAGAAACTATACCTAAGGGGGGCACTAATAGAAACTTGGGAGGTAATTTCACTCATTGACCGATTGAAGACTTGCTCGCTACGATATATTTTTCTCGGGAAGAAAACCTATGTGAAATGTCGAGTAAAAACATGTCAAGCTTGATGAAAGTTACATCTGCACACGGGCGTAGATTACTTGATGTGAAAACAGTATGAGAACATATTTATTCATATTTTGAAACTAAGTATGGTTTTAAAGTCCATCTTATTTGACACTAGCGATTCTGTCGTATTGTCGTATCACGATATATAACTCTTTTGGTTTATGCCACTCCAGTACCAAAAGCTTCCTGTCGTTTTGATTTTCCGACATCTTCGAGAATAAAACCTTAATTAATTATACCTTCCTCGTTAATCACTCCGTCCATGGGTGAAAACCGTATGAAAATCCATTCAATAGTTTTTAACTCTGACTGACAGACAGACGCGGCGGGGAGACTTTGTTTTATAAAACAAGAACGTAGTAATAAACCCTTTCTATAACGCAACAAGTAAGCTTCAAACGATGTATGATAATAGATTATGTGTTAGTAAGAGATATAAAGTGTATTAAGACAAAATAATGTTGTTGTGTATTAAGACAAACTAATGTTGTTTGGCCTTATTTAATTGATCATAAAGTAATAGCATAAAATTGGTAGGATAATGGCTCGACTTCTGATAGTTAGATAGTAAAATGATAAAAATAAACCACAGATCAGATAATCGGGTAAATCAATGTTATAATGGTTGATAATGACATAACAGTCATACTTTTATCACAATTTAATGGAAAAACGTCCTATTTAATATCTAGGTCATCAAAAAAGATAACTCAGTTCTTTAAATACCGGAAAAAAACACTAGAAAAGAAGTAAATTATAATTTTCGCAGAGGTAACCCAGTTATGTCTCTGTATGTATTGTGTAGGAAATGTTACATGTAGAATTTGTTATTAGCGGATTTAGATATAAAAGATTATGTGGATTAATTTACATAATAGATTAATTCATTTTTTGCAGAATATGCTATGCGTTGTAGAAACAAATCATTTGTAAGCTAGATTTTGTAAGCAATTTACGAAGCCAGTTGTAAACAAATTGTATAGGTATTTAAACAGCATGTCATTGGAAATATAAAAAAAATATTTCTGGAGAGAGAGAGAGATTGAGATTTTTTTTCAATATTATAAAGTATTTTTTAGAGAAATGTCATTATTTCACGACTTGTAGGTATAAATCATTAAATAATATGTACGCTACCGTAAGTGCCACTTAAGTTAGACTTGTGAACAAGAAAGCTAAGTGACAATTGCATTTTGACATTACTAAGCAATATTCACTTGACTCAAACCTGCTTAAACACTTTCACTTGCAACGGGGACTTAGTGAAAACACTGCGCCTGCGCCGTTGTTTGAGTAAGGTGCTCTTAAATTTTTTATCAAGTCATTTTATTTAGGAACGAATATTGTGCAATCAAATCTTTCGGGTTTCTTTCAAGTACTTGGTACGTTGGACTTAAAAATCTTAAGTGTTAAAAATCGTTAGTTACCTACTTAAAATCTTTCTCTGCGTCAAATTTATATTTATAAAGTCATAGGTATTAGGTATATACGTGAAGAAAAAACTTTAAAACCCTTTTTTTCCTCTATTTGTCAGCCAATTTTAATTTTTATTGTTTAGTAGCTATTGTTAGATTAATCGATAAAAAAATGATAGTTTTTTTTTATATTGACCATAGCTAAAAATGTAATAATCAATAAAATGTAACAGAAAAATCATATCCTGAAATATCTTCATAAAATGCATTATCTATCTGCGAGATTAATTCCAGTAGTTAATGTGTAGTATTTAATAAACATACTAAATGGGGAAGGTCATAAAATGTCACACTAAGATCTGGATGAAAATTGGCACGTAAAATATAGTTTGTTGGATGTTACGGAAACAGTTCTACATGTGTAAAACCGGGGAATAAGCTTAGTCTAGTATCTAAACAAACAAACAGCTTTCTTTTCTCATTATACGTCTTCAAAAATATAATTAAACAATTCAAAACTTCAAAAAATTGTACGGTACTGTTTGGCACTTATTTAATTACATACTATTACATAAATTTTGCATTAAATTGCAGTTTAACATTGAAAGATTAATTAATATCTAATTTGTCGCTAGAAAGTTGAAATATCTTTCAAATTACGTCCGCTGTGTAACGGATTACTCTCTAATTTGTTACAAGATGGACTTATTAATGGATGGATATTTTGAATAAAGGTGCTCAAAGGAAACAAAAGAAGAAAAGGTAGGTACCATGTAGGGTAGGACCGAGGGTACCGCGAGAAAAGCGATGATAATATTGATGGTTATGTAGCTAAATTCAAAATTACCATCCATGGTTTTATCAATAGACACGCTATGAACTTTAAAAAAACATGGATCTCTTTTTCTAATTTTCCCTTTTGTAGGGATGGCAAAGGGTTCTAGCCCATTCAGCTTCGAAATTCATGTGGCGTAGTTTAAGGTTAGTCTTCATTTTAATAATTTGTTTTGACACATGGGTCAGGGTTGACAATTTTATTGACATAGTCAAACGTAAAAATATGTAACAGTTATTTTGGCAGGTAGGTATATGTTTATTTATTATTTAAATATCATAATTATTTCAAGTAATTTACATAAAAGAGAGTTAAGCAATGAAAAATCTACATGAGATACAGACGGTGGAGAAAGAATTAAAATGTTTATTATTTAATTTTAATTGCATTGTTAAGTAATTAATTACTTATCTTGTAGACACTTGTTACCAAAAAGAGATTATTTAAAGTCTAGCATTATTACACAAAATTGCATTATTTATTTCTATTGTATAATTTATACAAACAATAAAGAAAGAGCGTACTTATTTTCGAATTTAGTTATTCCTATAGTTTTATAATCACTCTAGACAGCGGTTACCGAATCGTTAGTTCAATAAAATAATAATAATATTATCGTACGAATACATAGAAAAATATTTTAAAAAAATATAACAGCGTCACGTAGATATTAAAAATAACAAAAGACAAGCGCTGAATGTGAAGTACATACATACATGAGCAATAAATATTCTTTTCTGTAGGTAACTTCAGTAACAAAAATTGAGGATTATTTTCATAATTTTTTTTTGTTTTTTTTTCTTGTTTACTGCACGAAGGCAAAGGTGAAAACATACAAAGCCTATAGCAAATAAATACAAGACATAGTATTAACATCTACATAATATAACACCAAACCGGTCCTTATAATAATGCACATAGCATACAAGTAAGTACAAGTGATTGCATCGTGCAAATTGCGGTCTAACCTGATACGAAGCGGTCTCTACAAAGCCAACCAAGTGCATAACTAACTGGATTACTAAGCAACTCTATCTCGTTGAAAACATCTGTTGGTAACTGACACTACAGGCAAGATAAGAAAAAATTGAGAGTTAATAAAAAATATTCTCTATGGCAGTCCAAAGCGAAACAATCATAGAAGTAATTGAGATTCTAAAATTCAAAAATTCCACAGGAAAATTCAAACTCAAAACTTCGAATTCTTTCATTAGGTAGGTACTTTTCATTACTGTGGATGTTATTGTCTCTCGGTGGATAGATATTATTTCTTAGTTATGGTAAATATGTATATGGTTACAATGTAGGATTAGATTGGATTAGATGTTCGTGGATGGCACTATGTTATATTTTGATATTTGTATTTTTTTAATTGTACAAAAAAGGTAGGTAGGTAAATTTCTTACCTTTTGTAAGAAATAATGGTATAAATAAATAGTGATAAGAAATACTGGTTATTATAGTTATTGAATACTCGTTATGCAATGATTTGGTATTGATTCGACGGAAGCAAGTCGAATTGCGTTTACAAAATTATGTGTGTAAAAAAGTCACTAGACATTCTAGGGTCTGTTCTTAAAAGCTTATGTACAAAATTGAAGGACTATCCATCTTTTATTATTCATCCATTTTCAAACTAAGAAACTATAGAAATTTCGAAATAAACATAGTTTGCAAGAATGCACAAGAATTGTCGTTTATGCACGATTGAGTCACATTAAATCATTGAAACGTTCACGGTTTTGTTATTAGTAGGATAAACTCCTACCTAGTAATCAATCATCAATGAAATGGAGAATACTATCGAGGAGGAAAGTGATGGTTTGTGGGCGCGCAATCTCAAGAATCCGACCAGTTTGGGTCACTAGAACTATTTTATCTAGCCAAACATATCGTCTTTAAGATTTCTTGTGAGTTGCCAAGTTAGCCTTCTTAAAAACCTGGTAGACATCTTGCCAAAGCTTTGAAGGTCATTGGACCTGAAATTTTAAATTCGTAGGAGTACATATTGCAGAAAATGCCCTTGAACTATTCCACACAATACAATAACATCATGGACATTAACACATCAGAATGTGCGTAGTTTCATCAGAGTATGACCCAGATGCACTATTTATCTCGCTAATAATAATTGAAACTAAGTTACCCGGTGATTTTCCACTCAAATGCGCAAACGCTTATTCTCTGAGGTAAACTCTTAAGGAAGTCATAGGTACTTAAGATGCTTGTGATGTTGCTTAGCAAAGATTCGATCATACCATGTTAAGTGATGAAATAACTAAAGTTATCATGATTTCTGAAATTTTGCTAGTTTTTTTTTTTATTTTTTTATGTATACATAGTTTTATTCACAAAATACAATTAAAATATTACATACATACTAAATTAGAAATAAAACTAAATTATAAATAAAACACAGAATTTAGATCGCTGTCTATGGGTAACGTGCCCAAAAGACTGGCTACGTTACCTCGCTGTATAGCGATTTATTTTAAAAGCAACTTTATTAACAGGGAAGTAAAGGTGTGGTTTACTGAACCAGTATATGAAATGGATCAAGATCTATACAATGACAATATGCCTTCTAAACCAGTCATTTGTTTTATTTTCATTAGCACCAACAAGTAAGTTAAACAAATGAACTCTTTCCAAGTATGTACCTACCATGTCCTCCGTGTACAACCTAGGAGGGCACTATAAAGAGCTACAGAAGAAACACCAGTTTGGAAGTTAGCTTTCAACTGAAAAGAACCAACAAGAACTCAGCATGTTTTTTTCATTCAAATGTTTAATAAGTTTATGCTTAAACACGACACAAAGGTGTTAAAAGATCCATTGCTCTATTTTAGTTGTTTATATTATTAGTTTTTATAACAATATTATCCTGTACTACCTACACTAAAAATAAGTGCCTATTTGTAGACCATAAATAATATTGAAATCGACTGAAACCTTCTAACAGAATTCAATCGAATATCAACATTATTTTCCCAGTTTAAAACTGTTTTAAATACTCGTGTAGGTGATTTTAATGTTATGAAGCTATATTTTTCATTTATGCTCCACCTAGTTCAAACAATGTTATCGCTCATACCCATTTGGTTTGTCGCTCGGAGGATGCGTAATGCTCACGCGGACCGATAATGCTCGTTGCTGATTTATAATTATACTTACATTTATTTTATATCGGTGTTTTTTTTTTTATATCATACGGATATCCCGAAGTTCTATTTTGAATTTGGATCTCGACCTTTTTTAAGCTGGTTGAAAAATTTAAAGGTAGGTTACCTTTTTTATGCGCAGGGCTAACTCGAGACGTGGCTAGGCATCAATATCTGAAACAAATAAATAAATACGTTATTAACTACATTTATACTATGAGTTTTACTAATAAATTAACAACTTTGATAAATAGATGATCGAAGTTTCTGGAGTCATAATTAAAAGACAAAAAGGAAAGTAATTAACTCGGTTAACTACCTATAATAGTTAACTTGATATCATTCAATAATCAAATGAACAATAATGGACCCAAAATAGAGCCTTGTGGAACTCCGGACCTTACTGGAGCAAAATCCGACTCATACTCAATAATGACGCGACTTTCTGTGTACGATTTGTAATATATGATTTAAATCATTGCCAGAAATTGAAGCGGATACCGTATTAAGCAAGTTTGTCAAGGAATATTTTATCAAAAGCTTTCCTAAAGTCTGTGTATACACTGTCTATTTGTTGTTATACCTTCAAAAAGATATGATACATATATATTAGTAAATTTGTGGTAGTTGATCGCTGTTTTACAAAGCCATGTTGTGGTGTTATAATAATATTATGTAGGATACTTATATGTTATTATGAACGAGTCTTTCGAAAAGCTTCGACAGAGTGGATAAAATAGATAGTCTAATAAGAGTTAAATAAACAGTACCTACTCGTTGATTTGTAATTCTGTGGAATTTTCACAAAAACAGATATGTCTTATCGAATGTACAAATAGTAAATGTAAACCACTCTAATATTTATGAACGAGTATGAACAAATAATTCATTTAATGAATCAACATTATTCCCTCATAAAACTAACGTTAGGTCGTATATCTTATCAGTTGCAATTTTTTATTATACCACAAGTCTGGCAAGCAAGCAGGCGGGTCACCTGATGGTAAGTGATTTGTAACACCAAAGGGATAGCCAATGTGTTGTCGATTTTTTAACAATGCCTTAAAAGCAGAAAATATTCAGATTTATGATTGTTTTGTAAGTATGTAAATTCGAATTTAGACTTAACCTTCTGATGTTCAATCATAAATCGAAACTCCAAATATGATCGTAATTAATTATCGAAGCGCAAGCTTATTCATAGTTTAAAAGTATATTTGTAGGATTCCGTAGCCAAATGACAAAAAACGGTTCGTCCTGTCCCTATATCACAGCGGTTTTACTTACTGACTTTTGTCACCATACATTTTATGAAATAAAGGAATGATGTAGAGAAATTGGTGAAAAAAATTATGTATGATACTCATTATACAACCATAGATTGCCTACTGTTTCCGAGCCTACTATTTTCATCATTGTAGCCAACTGACAGGCATGCATGCGTTCGGAAACATTGTTGGGATTAATGGTAAATTCAGTATTTATAATATATGTACATATATATATTCAGTATTTATAATATAAGTTTTATATATAATAATAACTATTATGTAATTATATATATATGTGTATATATATATATATATTTTTAATATAATTTGGATGCCTGTGCCGCAACTGTCCGTGGCACCGCTGGCCCTATCAGAATACCAGCGCTGCGGTACCTACGGCCGCAGCTTATGCTGAGATAGGTGCCTTTTTGGCCTCACACAGTGTATGTATTTTGTATAATTTTGTTGTTGTTCCTATATTTGTCTCTGTGTGTAATTTGTGATGTAAATGAAACTGTCTATGTTGATGCTGTGTGAGTCCAAAATAAATGTTTATCTTATCTATCTTATCTCATTAATATTAGTAAATTATCGACGTTAGTAACACTCGCATAAAACAAAGATGGTTCATATTACATAATCGCGTACAATTCCGTAACATTTCCTAACGCAGAAACACCCTAATGAATTCATATGTTGTATTGCCGCTTTGGTAATGTTGGAAAACGACTCATTTCCAATTCGGACGTGCTGTGCCTTAGTTCCGCCTTAGTAGTAAGATATTGGTTATTTGAAAGATTTTGCAATACATAATGTATGTACCTATCTGTGTATATTATGTATAAACTCAGTACTAAGTCAGTTGGTTGGTATCATGCTTGATTTTTTCAGTGTAACGTATGAGAACATGAAGGTATTATATTTAATAAGGATTTATAAAAGAGTAAGTGACTAGATTATTGCCGGCTCTGATCAGCAAAAGAAACCTTCTGAACCGATAATTAGAGTGAAAAATAAAATAAAAAAAGCGCCCGATAGGTGGCTGGATCAAGGGCCAGATTCAGAAGGCAGTACTCCTGGAAACGGCAGGTATTTTTTTTTTTTTTTTTTTATGTCACAAGTGACAACGAGGCAGGCGGGTCACCTGATGGTAAGTGACAACCGTCGCCTATAGACATTGGCAATACCAGGGGATTGCTAATGTGTTGTACACCTTATTAAGTCGAACTGGCTCTCAAGTGCAATTGCCGGAACACACCAACAGGTGCTTGGCGACAGATTTTCAACTTGAGGGTGGTAGCCAGCCAGTCGAGTACTACAAAGTACCCTACCACCGTGCAGTGGTTTCCTCACGATGTTTTCCTTCACCGAAAGCTCAAGCTCATTGTAAGTTCCTGTCTTTGGAACCCTGACCCGATACCGGTCGGATGCTGTTTTTAATAGTTTTAAATATAAATATTCAAAATTCAAAAAGTACGCCTGTATTGGTCCAAATTATCAATTTATGCCTTTTGCGGTTGAGACCATGGGTTCGTAGGGGTCTGAAGCTCGTCGTTTCGCAAATATTTTAGGTAAAAAATTAATCGAGGCCTCGGGTGACCGGCGGGCGGGGAGCTTTTTCCGCCAACGCATCAGCTTGGCCATCCAAAGAGGAAACGCTGCCAGCCTTCTGGGAACCTTGCCGATCGGCAGCAGCGGCAGCCTCGAAGAAGTTTTTTATGTATTGTAATTGTACATTTGCATGTATATTTTGTACATTTGTTGTAAATAATAAAATAATAATAATATTTAATAGGTATTGTATTTTTTTATATCTGTATTTAAAATTGTAATAAATAAGTTAAGATTTAAATAATTGGAATATAACAATTATTTATAATATCCCTATGTTACCAAGATGTTATGGAAAATACTTGACATTGTATTTATTTCAATGATTATTGAGGAACTTAGAAGACCGGTTAAAGAATATGATTTGCTGACATAATCTTTTGGAATAAGCTGAATATAATAAAGATATGAATCTTAACAACCATGTATGATTTAAATCAATAATCTTACCACTAATTATAAAATGTAAAGTATTGGTAGGATGTGAACATGTTTGTTACTCTTTCATGCCAAAACAACTCAACGTATTTTGATGAAACTTGGCACACATTTACACCTTATTCTGGAATAAAACATAGGATATTTTTTATCACGGTAAACTACACTACATTACAGAAAACAGGATTTCAGGCCGGTTTATTTCGAACATTAAATAAGCCGGATTAAAACTAATTTAACTATTTTTCTTTATTTGAATAACACGCAGATGGCTATAAAGTAAACATAACATGATCGCTTATCGAGACATTGACAAACCAACGGAAGTCAACCGAGGCAAACAAAATACCGACGATTTCCTCGTGTATTTTAAACAACTCGCACAAGCAATTGGTGAATCATCCTTAACGAGAAAAAAATAGATTTTAAACGAACTGTGAGTGTTATTACAGTTGAGTCAAACATTCCAAATTACATATTATAAAACAAAGTCCTCCACCGTGTCTGTCTATCTGTATGGTGCGATAAGCTAATAACAACTGAGCACTGGCGGGCGCTGCTTAAACCAATATGTATATCTATATGTACCCTTGTCTCTTAAATGTTGAATTGACCCGACAAATTCACGATAGTTCGTTTTTATTCAAAACACGAATACAATACGCGAATCGATGATAAAAATCTCATATTCTATAGAGCACCAGCAATCAGTATTCAATAGGTTAACTTCCCGTTGTTGAAACGTAAACGTACCTAACGTTATGTAAAATCAACTTGTGAAAGCGTTGCTAACGTTAAAGTTTATTGTTAACGTAACAAGTTGAACATGTCCACCGACTTACGCAAGGACATCACCAGAATACACCTGTTTTTGTTATGGTAGGGGAGGCGAATAGGGGATTTCGGGATTTACTCGAGCGCGGCAGATTAACATAAGGGGGGCAACCTTGCACCTTGTGAAGTACTCTCACCAAATCTGAACCCTCTATATAGTGTCGAACGTCTAGGGTAGCCCGTCAGATTAGTAAAAAAAAATCGATGGTTTGAAATACTCGAGTTTTTTTTTATTTTGAAGGAAATTAGTCACGAATCACGAAAATATCATCTGTCGATTTGCACAAGCCGAAGTAGCTAAAATCATTATTAAGTGTATAGTCCAGGAATATTATGAGTTTCACCTCAGAATGAGAGATAGTCAGCTATTAACTTGTATAAACCTTTATTTTGACACCCTAAAACTTGTCTCAAAAGCTACTTATCTTAGGGTGCCCGCGACTACTGATTTTTCAAGGTCAAAGGTCAAAAAATCATTTATTGCAAATATCTCGTTTCCTATGGGTTTTTTGGTATGTGTATTTGTACTCCACTCCATACAACGTACTTGCGCAAATAAACATTCCAATATTTTTTACAAATAATTTTCAACTCTACTGTAAAGCCATGCCTTTTAAGGATTTTATATTCTTTACCTCAAATAGTGAGGATATTAAACTAATCATGCTAATGACGTAGGCAATTGACGTAAAATTGGAAATTTAAGGAGTTTAAACTCTATTTCCAAACAGCTAAGGTAAATAACACAAAGCTGGTAGATTTTACCGTTTTAATTGGAACACGTTGTTTGCGGAAGAATTAGCCTTGAACTTAAAACAATGGAATCTTTCGCACGAAAATGAAAGTCAAATAGAACGCTTTTATCTAAGTCTATACTAGCGGGCCGACCCGGTTCCGCTTGCGTAACTCGGGAATTGTTTTCATTGTGATAAATAAGAACTTTTGAATAAAAAGGACATAAACCGCATAAATTTACTTACTGCAAGTGGTTACCTACTTTTGAAACCAATTTTAATCCATACTTAATATAAATTGTCTGTCTGTTACCTTTTCTCGCAAACCGCTGAACCAAATGTTATGAATTTTGGTATAGAGATAGATGGGACCTTGGATAAAGGCATAGGCTACTTTTTATCTTGGGAAAAATTACGATCCCTCGGGAACGCGGTCTTATATAAACAATACTTCGTGTCATATTTAAATATAGGAAGTGTTCCTAATCATATTAAGACGCTATCACTCTCAATATCTCAAAATCCCAAACGAGATATACAAATGATTCACAGGTAGATAAAACTGCGAATCGAATCGATCATTCGATTGTAAATTTTAGTGGTGTTAATAAACACATATCGCGAAAGAAAAGCGGCATAAGGACGGGATACATTGTTTTAAAAAATATCTACGACAGTATGTTTAGGTATGCGTCATTTTTATCACATATGGTAAGCCCGGTCTATGTTTTGTTTACAAAAGATTAAAACAACGCAACAAGGCCATTTTGCTTTGCCTTAAATTTTTATTATGTGCCATTTTGACAGATCTAATCTTTATTTTTTTATGTATTTTCCACGAATAGACATCACTTCTAATTTCATGATATCGTAATTGGTTTCTACTTAAAATATGGTTTTACACAGATTAAAAGCAATATTGAGTCATCATAGATATACACAATAAACAAGTTTATCATTTATTTTTATTTATTCATTAACCGTTTAGATAAGTTTTATTTCGACAATTACGATTACGACAGGCTTTCTATTTATAGATAATATATAGTTTATAACGTCTGTTGAGTGTATGGAAAACCCAAATTAACAAGTTCAGCGTAAAATGTACTAACAAAGTTTTATGACACTTTTAATACCCACGTGGTCGATTAACCACTTACCCTGACTGAAGTAGCTATTTGAGTTCGGACACTTCGAGATTTAAGTTGGATTTACGTCATAAATACCTAAGCCTCTCTAAATTATAAAAAATAAACAAAAGCAAAAGGTACTTGGCGTAGTTCTTAACCTAAAAAAATATAAATGACATTTCATTGTTATGTCGCTTTGTATTTCAACGTCATACAGAGCACGCTATGTGTCACACAGCTCACACATTCCTCGAACCTTGAAACTATCATAATCACATAATAGACCATTGGTTCTCAAACATCTAATTTAAAGAATCTGCATTAAAAAAATACTTTTACATCGACCTATTTGTTCCTATTCAACAATATAGGTCTCAATATTGCATTAACAGTTGTTTTAGTCTGACAGACGGATCATCCTATGGTGTTGGCTACCTTCGCCGGTCAATATCCATCATTAGCAATACCAGTGGGATTGCTAAAGTGCTGCCGACCTTTTATTTACAGTGCTTAGATAGAAGGTAACTCAAGCGCAACTGACAAAATGATCTGAGGGCACTTGACATTTAAAAAAGGCTATGGCATGGAATAAATTTATAGCTTGAGAATCGTGCATTAGACGAGCTCTGGGCTATGACTCAGCCATCTATATATTATCATCTGTAATATTTATACAAAGGGTTAAAACTATATAAAGCCAAAGTAAGTTATCACTAACCATAGTGTGTTTACAGCCAAACACAAGTCCATAGACAAAATCCTGAGAAAAAGTTACCCTTTTTCATTTATATTGGTTTTCCAGTTTAATTAACAATCCCATGTCACTTTCTTTAATAATAAATAACAGATGTATTCATCTACAATGTTAATAAACAATTAAAAAAATCTGTAATTTTTTTAAACCAGATTGTAGTTACCGCAGTCTTATAATCGTTTCAGACATGCAATTTTAAAAATGGAATAAGGAATGAAGATTATTTGAAATCCATCGTTGGACCGTGCGATTTGGCATCGACAATCCACATTAATCTTTAATCTACTACCATAAATATCATAGCGTGTAAACATGTTGACATTTCCATCAGGATTCCTGATCTTCAGCAACGAATACTAGTTTTTTTTAATTCTCGATTCGAAATATGAAAAATTATTCGCTTTTTACTAATCTCACAACATTTTATATACGGTCTAATTGTTTTTAATCTGCCTGCTTGAATACAAATGTGTAAACCCTGTAATTATTGCGAATTTAAAATTTAAGAGTTGTCTATTATTTTAACGTAACGTAACGTTATGCTGAAAAATAACGTTAGCGAGTCGTATTCGAAAACGTTTTAAAGTAAGTACACCTTGACAAATCGGATTTGACCTACTGCGCCATAAAATAACCGATGATTGACTAACGCATTTAGTGGAATTGTTGACCTGAGTAACGGAGAAAGGTCGGGTCATCTTACCGTTGTTTATTAAAAGCTTGTTACTAAATACCTATTCTGACATGTTATTTTGTATTGGGCTATTCTTAAATTGTTTAGAAATTCTCTCTATAATATACATTTAAAAATATGTGTAAATTTCCTTGTTATGTACGTAGGTCCGAATCAGTTAATACTTATAATCTAGACTAATATATAAAGCTCAAGTGTTTGTTTGTTTGTTTGAACGCGGTAATCTCAGGAACTACTGGTTTTAGTGTTGGATAGCCTATTTATTAAGGAAGGCTATAGGGTATATAATATCACGCTATGTTGCGAAAATCCCACAGGAATGCGGGAGAAACTTCGGGGGACAGCTTAACGATAAAGAAACAAAAAATTATTATTATTATTATAACTTTTGTATGGAAAACAAATTCACTCAGTTCATACGGAAAAAAATGGAACCTGAAAGGTATGCGCGTTTAGTAAAGAAATTAGGTAGTAAGTACATTATAGGTACGTAAAGCGTTTCGTTGAAATAAAAATAATCTTTTGTTTAACCTTTGAGAGTATGTAATGTAGGTACTTACAAAACTTCTGAATGAAGAATATTTCTAGTGTTCCAAGTACCAAACTACACGATCACACTTCACAATAAATAACACAGAAAAAATATATCGGAAGGAATACTTTTTTATTCAACCGTTAATTTTTCGTCCGTCAATAATAAAGTCCGCGCAACGCAACGCGCACCGTAGCTGCGCGCTCTCAGCCGACTGGATAGCGCTGCGTTCAGAAATAAGAGAATGCCTGTGTCACGCGCATCTAAGCACTAAATGCGCTTTATTTTTATAAAGGTGCATGTCAAATCTAGCAATTTATTTGAAATGTGTCTTAGTGAGGTAAGTATATAGGTACTTTCTTTGATAAACATTTCAGTAACTGAAGTAGGTACAAAAGATATAAGTTTAATATGAATAGGTACCTAACTACCAACATTGTTACTTAATATCTTATATGGATAGGATAAAAAGTGTCCCAATTTTTATTCCAGGATTCTTTCAGCCATTTTTGCATGATTGAGACAACAATTTAAAGAACAAACATTATAAAAACTTAGGAACCCACAAACATTAACATACAAACTTTCACATTTATAATATTAGATATAAGTAGGATCTATACTGTCATGATTAATATGAATAATCTACGGCTTTGTTTTTTTTTCAGTGAATAAAAACATAAAAAATACATTGAGCTACACTTGCACCACTTTTATAATTATTTATTTGTTATAAAATTATAATGATTGCGTATTATGATTTAATTCAATCCAAACTGTATTGCTTTACGTTACGAGTATGATAAAGCGTTGGTAGCTGCTGAGTTGTAAGTCAAGTAATGCGTATTGAGTTAGCTATTTAACATTTTACAATAATATGCACCTTTTGTCTGCACAGCACACTCGCTTTATATTCCGTGAAGTATATTTTCTGCGCTGATAAATGAATACTGTATAATAATAATATGGAATTCATATTTTTTATTTCTGGTTTAAATAATTTGGTCCACAGATCATTTTAACAAAGCGACACGTTTTTTCCTAGTTCAAGATCTTAAAATAAAAGTAATGCTGTAGAATTAAAAACTTAAATCAAGATTCGTTGAAATTTATGTTGTTTTGGGAATATCCCGAGCTAAGGTATATAAATAAATAAATAAAAAATAAAATAAAAAAATAGTTTTTATACCCATAGACAAATAAATAACTCAATATGTCTATCCAAGATGCGCAGTATCTATTACATAATTCCATCTAGGTACATCCATTCTATTATTACGGAGACATCCACAAAGAATTTAGTAGGATACCTATATTTTACAACACCTTCAATTATAATTTTGTAGGTAGGTATGTCCTACTATTTGTGCTAGCACAATTCGACACTACTTCTATTCAATGCCCTTTGTTATGGACAGACAGAATAATAGACAATTGTGTAATAATATGTCAATATAATGAAACAAAGATTTACCGTATCGGTAATGTTGCATAATACATACCGTGTATAATTTTGACGGACTACAAAAAATGAATTATTCATGCAAAGTGCAAAGTGTTCGTAGATTTATGTTGCCTATCGTTTATTTTGTTATCAAGTGTGTTTATTTTTAATTTTATAGTATTTTGGATGGTATCGTTATCTAAGTCAATTAAAAAGAAAACTATTTTTTTGGGCTAACAAATCTTTTGTAGATGCACGCAAGAACAGAAGTTGTGTGCGTGACCTGCACGCACGTTGTCCCGCGTGATTCGCGTCGTACAGGAACGCGATCGGCTTCCTTTACTGTGCTTCACGTTAAGTGTGCGAGGCTCTGTGTACCTTTTTCATTGGGTCGAAGACTTAGAACTTTATTTGACGGGCCGGTTAGGGAGGTAAATAAATAGCTTTCACACCTGGGAGTCTAAAAAGGCCACTAAGTACATCAATATTTGTAGGTGAACGGAATTTATTTCCAGAATTTTATTCGGATTTCATAAATTGCATAATGTGATCTACCCTACCTACCTACACCTACTGTGAATTTGAGAAATGTATGTAACTATATCTAATCTATACCAATATTCTAAAGAAAGATCTCCGAAACCACATATCCGATTTTGAAAATATTTCACTCATAGCTACATTATCCCTGAGTGAAACTGCGGGGCGGAAGTTCCATATTTTTTTTTAGATATGTATACTTTAGTCACGATGCAAATACAAATTTTCACTATCTAAACTAAAAATTAATAATAACGAAAATATAACATTAACTTATGTAAGTTTGTAGTGCGTAAGTGGTACTTTCACCGGAGCCGGAGACCTGTCAATAGTGATATTGTTACTAATAGAACAAATCATTGTGATTGGAAGTAGCGGGCGCGGCGCGGCGCGGCGCGGGCGCATAGGGTTGTCACTAACTAGAAGCCTTTACTGATAAGGGTTTTATTTTGCAAGTAGAAAATGAGGTATACCTATCCTATATCATGGAGTTACATAACAACGTTATACTTTAGCCTGAAATACAACCCAGAAAGATAAAAACAAATAAACAGCTGTCCTCCACGGTTTCACCCACGTTCCCGGGATCATATCTTTTCCAGGGATAAAAATATTGCCTATGACACTCACAAATAACGTGGCATTCTATTGGTAAAAGAATTGTCTAAATCGGTTCAGTAGATCCAGAGATTACCCCCTACAACCTCACAAACTTTATCTCTTTATAATATTAGTATAGACTTAGTATAGAATAAAGGTTATGATATATTTGTTTTATTGCGGTATATAATTTCCATCGCAAAATCATGATTTGAATAATTTTAGGGCAAGCATTTTAAACAAACCACTTTCAGGTTTTATATGTAGGTATGTATATGTATGGGTACTGAAGTGTATAATCCTACTAATATTATAAACGCAGAAGTTTGTATGTATGGATGTTTGTTACTCTTTCACGCAAAAATGGCTGAACGGATTTTGATGAAATTTGGTACACAGATAGTCCATATCTTGGAATAAAATGTAGGATACTTTTTATCCCGGAAAAAGATAAGATCCCTCGGTAATACGGGTGTAACCGCGGGGCACAGACAGTTTGAAATATGCGTGAATATCTACCTGCTAACAAGTGAGACAATATCAAAGCCAATATAAGAAAACTTATAAATGTCGAAGCTACTGTTAGTAGTTACTACAACTGAGAAGAAACAGTAAGAAACACGTAAAGAAAAAAAAGAGAAAGAAAAATTTATGTCAATCTGTTTTTTTTTTCAGATGCTCAAAAACGAAACTAAGCCATAAACTATAGAATGTAGGTGCACAGAAAATGAGGTAAGAGGGTTATTTTCAGCAATGACTTTATAAGCACGTACCTACTGTAACTGATGTCGGCACATTTGGGCTATTCGATTTCTCTTATCAACGTTAACACACATCCACAATATTGTTACATAGCATTTTAACTGTTATTTTATGTAATAGGGGTAAAGCAATCACTGGCACTATTTTTTATATGTTTGTTGAATAAACGTACACAGGTCGTAGCTCACTTACAAGACTCCGCTCCCCCCCGACAAATAAAATATCATTCAAATATGGGCTTCAGGTCGTGCTCTTTAGATATAGTTTATAGTATATAGCAACATAAATTAGCAGACAGCTCGCCGTCAGCGAGCTTACCGCCATCAGACTGCTTGGTAGTTGACTTTTAGTATAGGGCGGTGTTGGAGCAGAGTCGTTTAAATGGGCTATGACCTTAAAGGTGGAAACTATCTATACTAATATTATAAAGAAGTAAAGTTAGTGAGGTTGTGGGGGTAATCTCTGGATCTACTGAACCGATTTAGAAAATTCTTTAACCAATAGAATGCCACGTTATTTGTGAGTGTCATAGGCAATATTTTTTCTCGCGGGAAAAGATCCCACGGGAACGCGGGTGAAAGGTAGTAGTATAGATTTCTACGACTATAAATAAAACTAAGTAAATGACTGATGCAAAAGTGACAACCCTATTATACATCCTAGAATCCAATGTCGTTTGAAGTGTGGCCATGAATCAAAGGAACTGTCATTAGATTCGAATGGCCGGAGTTGGACAGAGAGAGGCTATTGTGGGTGAGTGAGGCGAATTATATTTTAATCTGTTGACTCGCGACATTAACCTGTCAAACAACTCGTCAACTCGCGCGCAGTTTTCAAAATTTCAAAATTCGCGCCCAATTTTCAAGTAAATGTCATTGTCCCGATTGTCCCAATCGAGAACCAAGTGGTGCGGGCTTTGAAACCCCTAATTTCCTAAGAAAGACCTGACAGGTTAATTATAGCACCGAGACGTTTATTTATGTCAGAAATCTGTCAAGTAGGCAAGCGGGTTATCTGACAGTTAGTAGGTATATTGGCAATTAAAACGTTAGTGTTTATATTCTCTTTGTTGGCAATGTATTCAGTTATATGAAAATTAATATTTAACAATAATATTTACATTTACAATCTATTAGCTCTCTTCCCTTAGTTTCGGAGATACTTCCTACACGTTACCTCTTTATAATATTTGTATAGATCCGAATAGATCGTTATTTTTTGACGATGGAAATGTCAATTGACAATGAACGCAATCTATTTTCAATTTACCATAATATCACAATATTTCCATTAATAGCGGAAGCTGTCCCGTCAGATACTAAACAACGCTGTAGAACGATGGTATTTAATGTATTTTATCTATTGACATAATGTAGGTTACATTAAAGCCTAATTATTTCCTACGTGTTCGCTGCAATCTAGGTCATCGCATGATGGAGTTGACAAAACGCATCCGCCGGTGACGTGGCCCCAAACAATACCTACTTGGTACTTGATCGGTGGTTGTCACAAACCGAGGTCATTGTACCATTTTTACCTTTTTTTTAAATACCAAACTCGTAACATACAAACAGATGTAGGTAGATCATTTCTGTGACTTTTAACATTGTTTTTAAAAGTTTATTCCTCTTTTCTTAACTTTTTAAAAATGGAGTCTAGATTTAGATACCGCGGCGAAGGTCGTGGGTTCGAATCCTAAAATGAGCTTGAGCTTTCGGTCACATCATCAGTTACCATGGTGAGATTGTGGTCAAACACAAGCCTACGAGAATAAAAAAAAATGTTTCTCAGCAGTCTCCGCCATTTTTCTTTTCCTACGATCAATTTATCGTTTATCAACCATTGCTGATGAAACAAATGAAACCGTTTCTTTCAACCTCAAAACGATAGTCATGGGACTTTTTGGGGGGAACTTGCGAAGTGGCGTTGCATTTTCGTTTTATTTTCATTAAATTCGTGTGTTTCGAGTTTTATTTAATAATATCGGCGGTATTTTGTCCAATAAAGATCAATACAATCTAAGTGCACAAGTGAAGTGAAATGAAATGAAAGCGTGTATCGTTGCTTTTCAGATTGTCCCAAAAAGTCCTTGAAAAGTTTTAATGGAACACCCGCCAATTTCACTAAGACCTGACCGGACTTGTACGGACGAGGACTAGACTTAACAGTGAATGTAACAATATTAAAACGTGACTTTAACATAAGAGAAGAATATTGAAAAATGGTTTAGGCTTGATAGTCTTGTAACTAAAGCCTTTAAATAAACAAAACAAACGATAGTCATGTCAAAGTGCATCAAAGGCGTCGTACAAAACGCGCATCGCAACTGTCGGAAGCCGTGCATTGTGCGCCCGCGCAGCCCTGCGCTGCGTCGCGCGGGGAAAGTCACATTACATAATTACACTCGAACCCCACTAATTACAGTAATTTATTAACTACTCTCGTTTCGCGCGCTCTACGCCGTTGTAAAGTTACGTAGCCTGCGAAAAGTCTAATTAATAAATTTTCTCTTACAATTATTGCTATTCTTATTATAGTTAGCTAAAGTTAATTTATATTATTTAATTTTAGACGAATTTCTTCTTAATGTAAAAGTCGTTATGTTATAGATAGTAATTTAACCTCGTTGTTTACGGTAATTGGTAATTCTGCAATTACCAAGTCAATAATCTTGTTTTTACAATGATAGGAACCTAACTTTCTGATCTTTATTTTTTTATGAGAATCGTCATTTCTGCCAATGTCAAATTGGCGGCTGTTCCACTAAAACTTTTCATGAACTTTTTGGGATAACCTGAAAAGTCAAGATACATTCGCAAGTCGCTCTCATTTCATTTCACTTCACTTGTGCACTTAGATTGATCTTTATTGGACAAATCACCACCGATACTATTCAATAAAACTCAAAATTTAATGAAAATAAAACGAAAGTGCAATGTCACATCGCAAGATCCCGCCAAAAGGTCCCTTTTTGATCATAAACAACAACTTAAAGTCAACCTGTACTGTAATTTAACCTACATTACATGCTATTTGATACAAGTCGTTCAGCCACACGCTGTCAGCTTCAAACACCATACCGTCTACATACTTTCACGCTCGATTAAACAAAAATGCTTATGGTACAGTTAATACAAAAATATTTAAAAAAAAGACAATACAGTTACATTGGCGGAGATAAAGAATGCGAAGGATTCTTTAAAGCTATTTATGTCGTTTACTACTTTTGCAGAGTTTCTTGCCGGAGTCTTTTTAGTTTAAGTATATTATACCGAACCGGTGGTAGTTTCAATTATAATGTTCATAAGTGCCTTATCGGGGCCTGAACTGAATAAATGAGTTATGAGATTAACTTAGTTAGAATTTAGCCAACTGAACTTATTGAAATCGGTGATGCAAACCATGAAGAGTAAAGGACCAAAATGGGATCCTTGAGGGATTCCTTGTATACACTCACTATGAATAAGGACAAGGAATTTTAAAAATAAGTTTGATATCAGATAATTCATATAGTAATATAATATAATATCAGAGAATTAAATGGAGGTGACATAATTATAAAATACTGCAGCTGTGAATCCATAAGAAGTCCAGCTCTTGCTATTTGAAACAGTGAAACATTAGGCTCGTGTCGCACGCTACATTCTTGAGGTAATTGTTCCGAAATTTGTGATAATAACTCAATCAAACACTACGCCATTTTCACTTCTGGCGAGACGTTGTTCCACTGACATAAAACGCAATTGAGAATTCTCAGACACTTGTAATTACTCATTGGTAATATTTATTACGACGTTATGCAAGCAAAGATATTACTATTTACATATATATGAGACTGACAAGGTATGGTATGATTGTAACATAGAACGAGCTAAAGACGTTACCCATCTAAAACTTTAAAGGATGTTTCAGAAATCAAGCATCTTATCAGAATTGATCTTTATTGTACAAAACACCACCGAAATTATTCAACGTCACTTCGCAAGTACCCGCCAAAAAGCCATCATTATATCTCAAACCTCTCAATGCAAAACAAACAATAATAATATGTTTATTATTAGTAATAATTGTGGTCAACTGTACCGTTGATTGAACTGACCTTATCACATGACGACACGTGAACATTTATACTGATGACATATCACGGCCCGGGCCCTGAGCGACAATCATAATGTTTGTAAAGTATGAAATAGTCACGAGTCGTACAATTGCTTGATTGCCATTTGTAAATGTAAGTTCCAAATGATATTTAATATCGATATAGCTAGAATAGACAGGTATAACATGTTTTCCTATTCCACACCGCTCTATCACTAGTCGTCTCAATACTCACACCTTTCATAAATTGCATTAGAGTAAAATAGTAGATTGTTATACTAGGGGCTAAAATGACCCAATGTTGAGTAAATAGAAACCGAGTTTTAATGGGTTTTAGCGCCGTGTGTTACACTAAACTTTTCACTACGATTGCGAAAAAATAAAACAATACAATATGAAATATGTAGCCGCAACACAATGCATGCATTCTACCAGAGAATTTCAAAATTAAAATTAAGTCCTTTTTTTATGAAACAGTAATAAGTCGAGTCTTTATTCATGATTATTCTACTTATGACTAAAGACTTTTTCGTTTTTGTAGGCTCATTGTCATTTGACACACAAAAATAAAAAAAAATACTTTTTCCCCTAGAGGATGAATTGCTAATTTTTCACCGCTCTGGTACGCTACAATGACGGTCTTTTTGAGCAAGAGGAGTGAAAAAAATATTTTGTAATTATATCAAACATGTGACGATTCAAAAAACTTATAATGAGTTTTTAGATATAGAAAAAAAAAACATTCTTCGCACAGTCCATCTTTACCTTTTCGTTAAATGTTTTTCATCCCTCCTCATTACATGCCCATACGAAGCCAGTCTATTGCCTTTCAACTTTTCAGTCACTGGTACCTACTACTTTCAAACTTCCTCTTATATACTCACTCGTTACTTATCTTATCCATTCTTGTAATACCACACATCCACCTCAGCATTCGCATCTCTGCCACATGCACACTTCTCTCATCCATCTCTTTTGTTGCCCAACATTCAGATACATTACGACATTCTATTGCCCGTAGTTCTATTAGTAGGACCATGGGCACTTAACATTGCCCGTAGTCCTACTGGTAAGACTACGGACAAGTAACAGTGCCCGTAGTTTTGGTTTTTTTTTCGTCATCCTACCTCTATTCTATTATTGTTGAAGACAAATATAGGTTTATAGGTTTCTTTTTTTAAGAGCGAAAAAAATCTGTTTTTTTTTGTAAATGTCTTAGATTAAAGCTAGTTTTTGATTTTTCATTTACATTTTTTTTCTTCTTCACTGTTAGTAGGACCATTGCCCATACAAAATAATGATGTTTTTGTTGCAGTCGTACTGGTAGGACCACGGGCTAAAATAATTGCCCGTGGTCCTACCAGTAGGACCACGCAGTCTTTTTTTCTTTTTTTATTTTTTAATCTGGATAAGCTTGTGTTTGACTACAATCTCACTATGGCAAGTGATGATGTGGCCGAAGGTGGTAAGCACACAAAGCCTAGATGGGAACTGGCTCTCAAGTGCAGCTGTCGGAACACACCGATAGGTGCTTGGCGACAGATTTTCAACTTGAGGGTGGTAGCCAGCCAGTCGGGTACTACAAAGTACCCTACCACCGTGCTATGGTTTCCTCACGATGTTTTCCTTCACCGAAAGCTCAAGCTCATTGTAGGATTCGAACCCACGACCTTCGTCGCGGTATTCGACGTCACTTACCACTGAGCTATCATCGCCTTTAAGTCTGTCCACGGGCAACGAATGATTAGGTCTTATGATGGTTTTGTATTTTTTTCCTTTGAGCTTCATGGGCATTCGTCGGTCACACGTTGTCCATGTAATGAATTAATGTACC
Organism: Ochropacha duplaris; assembly: GCA_951361185.1. Lineage (NCBI taxonomy): Eukaryota > Metazoa > Arthropoda > Insecta > Lepidoptera > Drepanidae > Ochropacha > Ochropacha duplaris. The sequence continues at coordinate 9,604,812 of OX592704.1, read as the reverse complement.
TAGCTGAAAAAATAATTAGGACGCAAATAGCTATGATTGTTAGCGAGTTAATATTGTAACTAATAAATATTTGCAATATAACTAAACAATACAAACAAACAATTGCTTACCTATGTTATGAATCGCATATTTGTTTGCTTAAAAAGGAATTCAATTGTGCTCGTGTGAAACAATAGATCTGCCGGATCAATTACACAAATTCCTGTGATAAATTATAAGTAGACACTTTGTTTCTGATAAAATAAAATATTTCAGAACATTTTAGCACGGTAGGGAACTTTGTAGTGCATGATTGACTAGCCGACTGTCTCCTTTATTTGGAAAATCTTTGCCAATTCTCAGCAGCTGCACTTGAGAGCCACTTTTCTGATAAACTTCGCTTACCTTCAGACATCAATCTATTTAAAAAAACACACACAAAATAACATTGAAACCTAAAAATTCATTGCATTCATAAGTATATTATAATTTCTATGCAGAATTATTTTTTCGAATAATAAATACGAATTGACAACAGTCTTATAATTAGATCATTTGTAAGCGCCTGCGCACGCACACTTCCCGCCATATTGTATGCAGATAACTCTGTTGAACAATGAAACAGCATTAACAAACTGATATGATATTCAACTTTAACACCGTGGAATAAGATGTATAATGCAATATTAAATTATGAAATAATAATAAGCAGCGTTTAAGGGAAGTGTCAGTGACAGGCGCAGCGCAGGCGCAGGCGTGGTAATAGATGAGCTTATCTTAGACATAGGTATTTGGATTCCATTGCACCAGGTGTGGTCTGATTATGGTATAAGTACGTATCACTTCTTTAAACTAAACATGGCCGATGCGATAATTTAAAAGCGATACTCTTTTCTGACAATGCATTAGAATTATTTATATGTATATGACATATTTATGTTATAAATTTTACTAATTCTTTATTCATTAGAAGTAAATGCTAATTTACTTTAAAATGGTTTAAGAGACAGCACTACAACACTAGAAAAGAATGCACGATTTCACTGTAAGGGATTAGGAAAAATGTTTCACCCGCGGTTTCACACGCGAGTGATTTTATCTTTTTCCGGGATAAAAAGTACCCTATATCCTTCACCAAGGTCCCAGCTATGTCTATACCAAATTTCATAACAATTGATTCAACGGTTTAGACGTGAAAAGGTAACATACAGACAGATAGAGTTACTTTCGCATTTATTGTTTATAGACATGTAGGTGATTATAGTATCGATATAATAAATTATTAAACATCTGTGATATAATATTCAAATATAAACCTGCGTTATATAATTTAATTTAAATAATAAGTTAAATTCGATTCAAATGTTATTCATATTGAAATTAATTGTGCAAAACATCGTCCAAAAGTTCAAATCAAGTTATAAATCTTACCTACTCTGAAAATAATCGAAACAGAAAGAAAGAGGAGACAAATCTTCATAATCGAAGCACTAAAATATCCACTGCGTATCATCAGCCATATTATATTGATTTCCATAATATAGATAGAAGATATATCCAGGAAGATGCGCCCTACTCTTTTTCCTAATCCCTTGATTCTACGCTTTTGTAGACCAGACAGACAACACAAGGAGACTATAGGTAGCTGTGACGTGATGTTTATTGACTGACATGTCAGAAAATTTACAAGCAGATGGTAGGATACCGTTAAAACAAAATAAATATCCCGGGACATTCTTCGTACACGGCTATCTGATCCCAAACTAAGCAGAGCTTGTAGGTGATATTACTAAATATACTGCGTTTTATATAAGTAACACCCAGACCCAGGACAAACACACAAATTTTTGTCCTGGTTAGGAATAGAACCCACGACTGTGATAGGTAGTGTGGCCCGGCCCTTGCTCAACATTCAAATATTTGGCAACACTGATTCTTTTAGAAGATAGGAAGGCGATGGGAAGCGGAAGGCTAATACATCATGTAAAACGTAAAGTTCGCCATCGTATAAATGTCAAAATCCGTGTCGAGAGGAAGTGGTCCACAATCACAATATAATAACACAGTGTAACATAATGGCCGACGTCCAATTAGAGTGGATGCACGCCTCACTGCGCCGGCGCATGCCCGCGCTTATAGGGCTGTCGCATACTCTGCGTTCGCATTAACAAAAGTGGGTATTCCTCTTTCTAATACCTATTTGAAAGAGGAATGGACGGGTCAGTGGCCAAACGCAAGCCCAAAAAATGTAAAAAAAAAAGCGACCTCAGAGTAGACCACAAATGCTCTATGGAAAGACGACGTGAAGAAGGTTGCTGGCTCAAACTGGATGCAAAAAGCCCAATTCCGCGAAGAGTGGAAACAGTTGAAGAAGTCCTACACCAAGTTGGCTAAGAAAGGCTGAAGAGAAGAAGAGAGAAGAATACCTATATCAATAGAGCTATGCGATGATAGCTTTAGTACAGTGTAATGAAGTCGGATACCACAGCGAAGGTCGTGGGTTCGAATCCTACAATGAGCTTGAGCTTTCGGTGAAGGAAATCTTCGTGCGTGAGGGAGCCACAGCACGGTTGTAGTACGAGTACCTACTCGACTCACTAGTTGAAAATTTATCGCCAAGCACTTATTGGTGTGTTCCGGCAGTTGCACTTGAGAGCCAGTTGCCTTTAAGGAATTGTAATACGTTGTCGGACAGTAATGTAAAAAAAACTCTGAAACATTAGCAAAAAACTGGCATCAAAGCTAAGCCCTAAATGTAAAGATGGGGGCAACCCTGCGCAGGGATTTATGCAGATGATCACAGCATTGTGTAACATTTTCGCTCCAAAACCCGACATTCGCACGGCCGCGTTACATTTAACGCCCGGCGCGGCGCTCCGTTCATCATTATAATATGATTATAATCGCTTTATTACTATTGATATACTCCAACCTTTTGTAAGCCATACTAACTTAAAATATATGAACGTAACTCTTTCTGTTACCTTTACACATTAATATTAACCGCGGAGTCATTTATGAAAGTTATAGAGATAGATGCGACCTTGGAGAAGGACATAGGATACTTTTTATCCCGGGAAAAGATCTCCCCTCGAGCACGCGGGGGACAGCTAGTTTTACTATAATCCCACTAATTCGCGTATGTATGTTTGGATGTTTGTTGCTCAATCACGCAAAAACAGAACGGATTTTGATTTAACTTAGGTAGATCATATCCTGAAAAAAAAAACATAGGATACTTTTTATCCCGGAAAAGATAAGATCCCTCGGGAACGCGGGTGAACACGCAGGGCGGAAAGCTAGTTACATTATACATATATGTATAATAAGATAGGTAAGTATAACCATGAAATAAGAATTTATTGCACGCAAAAATCTTTCGAATGTCTTCTATGTGTGTTTATGACTAAAACAACATTCTAGATCAAGATAAATAAAATTATTGTATGGCAAAACAACCGCGGCAAGTGCGTGAAAGGTTGTCTGGAAGAGATCGCTTCTTAGCTATAATACCTACACCCATTTTATAATTAGATAATAATATGTTACCTTTTTTTGTAAACTGATTACGGTGTACAATAAATTGTTATCTACCAAATGTAACATTTGAGGACTAGTGTTACATCGGCAATCTTATCACTCTGAGAAAAACGATTGACTTTGGGATAAACTCAAGTTCATTGCTCTGAGGTGCTGATAATTTTCTTCACCTCTATACAGCGACCATACAGCCAAATAGACTCCGCATAACGGGCGACCCATTTCAGTCAACACATATGCGGGATTTGAGCGCAACTTTAAAATGTCGAGCCAGTATTGACCACACTGTGAACCGTAAACACTTCCCCGTGAGTGTTTCAAAAATTTTAAAAATAAATATTGTAATGCCTTTTTGGCATGGTGTGGTATAAACAGCCGGAGTTCAAGTTTCAAGAAAGATGGTATAACATTTCATCGGTAATTCGCGACTGTCGTTGATCGACTGAAATGGGTCGCCCGTTATGCGGACTAATGCGGAGTCTATTTGGCTGTATGGTCGCTGCCTCTATATAACTGCTTACATAACCAAGGAAGCTATTGAGATTGATAAAAAAAATCTTCCCGTTCTTCCAATCCCGAAATTAAGTCTTTAATCGTTTTAAAGTCCGTTGAATAGGAATCTAATAAAATCAATAATAAATTTATCCTGTCTGGGTACTTAATCATTATCCTACGTCTGCTACGGCTTTTTGTAGGTATTCCTCTCCCCAAATAACCGAATGTGAAAGGGAAAACAATAGAAAAGTTCGCCGAATGCCCATAGCATGCGTTTCATCGCTCGTTGTGAGTTACCTTTATGGTTCGTGTGCGGATGGCCTAAATGTAAAGTTTTGTTGGTACATAGTTCAGTGCATCATCGCGAGTTTCCATGGTCGGAAGTTCTTTACCAAGGTCTGTCTGACTCCACACGCGATGCTAAGCGTTTCCTTTGTGTTCTTATTGTTTTCGACAGATAATCCGTTGTTTCTTTTTCTTTATATAGACGAATGATATCATCAATATCTAGCAATATAATTATTATGACTGAAGATTTAAGCTTCGATTTATTACTAAGTATTTCAATTAATCTATCTAATATTATAAAGAGGTAATGTTTGTGAGAGGGTAATCTCTGGATTGACTGAACCGATTTTGAAAATTCTATTACCAATAGAAAGCCACGTTATGGCTTTCATAGGCTATATTTTTATCCCGGGAAAAAATAAGATAGCACGGGAACGCGGGGGACAGCTAGAGTTTTATAAAGTCCACCCACACTACACCATGACCAAATGTTACAGCAATGCTTGCAATAGAGCCAAGTGGAGATGCATTGTTAGAGCCATCACGCAAGATTCGAGTCCTACCATAACCACGACCAGTCTGTCAAGAGTGTCCGACTGAGAATTATTAAAGACTAGATGTCCTCGCAGTTTCACCCGCGTTCCGGAGATATCTTTCCGGGCTAAAATGTATCCTATGTTTTGTTCCAGGTTATTATCTACCGGTGTGCCAAGTTTCATCAAAATCTGTTCAACAGTTTTTGCGTGAAAGAGTACATCTTCACATCCAAACATACTTTCACATTTATAATATTAATAGTATTGTTTAATAAAGATTATTATTATTATTATATAAGTAATTTTTGTTACTATTTTTGTTTACAGGGTAGCGATCTGGGTCAACTTTTTAAAATATAATCTATGTATCATTTATTTTATCCTCTATTTTATTTACTTAAATAGTTAATATAAATTTATTTATGTTATATCTATCTTAATTTAATTATGTTATTTTAATTGTATATTCCTAACTTACGTACTTTGTATTTTAGCTAATAATTAAACAATATTATACTGTTTAAAACTTAAATTAAACCTTTAGTTTCTCTATAAATACTCGTATAACTAACAGACGGCCCTATTTCTTATTAAACAGCAATTCAAGGCTTGCTACTATCACTAGCATACATATCACGTTGTAAGTCACATAAAAGTTATTTAAGAGTCATTATGGCAACAGATAGAGTATCTAGGCCTATCTAACCGTTTTGTCTGCACCGTTAACGTTAGCTCTATCGTTTATGCGCTCAAGTGAAACGGAACGAATAATTGTTACGTGAGAATTGGACTAGTCCATTTCGATACAGTTTACTATATCCTGCAGGGCGATTGTGAAACCTGATCGATATAATATAGATTTAAATTTGACTTTTGAAATGAACGTTTGGAATTAAATACAGTTAATATTCATAATGAAGAATCAAACTACAATTTGCCAGTATTTGCACTTGGATCATAGTGAAGTCAGAATCATATAATTTAAATAGTTTTACTAATAAACAATCGATAAACATTCATGCAATTCTAACAAAATTATTAATAAAAATAAATGTCCAATTGAAGCCTATATGTAGATTAGTTTGTATGAACATATCATGAAGAGAGATGAAAAACGTAGCATAAATGTGGTAAAATATAGAGGTAGAGGAAGGCCAAAGAAGGTATGGATGGATGGACTGCGTGAAGAATGATATGTTTTAGGTGTGAGTACTGAGACGACTAGTGATAGAGCGTAGTAGAAGAGGAAAACATATTGTGCCGACCACGCCTAGCATTGGATAAGGACAAGAAAAAGAAGAATAAATTGAAGTACATTTGTATCAACAAGTTGTTTGTATAAACGAAGTATTCATTAATTTAATAAAATGCCCCACCTATTAAAAATTATTGCAGATACTAAAGTTTCAATTATTACTTAATTTCAACTGTAAATTTTAAATCAATTACAATGCTGGCATCTCCTTATCGGTTTTTATATTTAATGAATACTATTTGATCAAAACTCATTTATTCAGTTTAGGCTCTGGTAAGGCACCCATGAACGTTTAAAATTGACTCTACCACCAGTTCAGAATACACTTAAACTGAGAAGAATCCGACAAGAAACTCAGCAAGACAATTTTTTTTTGTGGATATTTCTTAAACTCATTTACAATTTCAAAAATACATTAGATACATGATTTAAGCAGTACCAACTCTCATAACAGAAAAGTTATATGTGTAGGTATAGGCAACTTTATTTGTAAAGTGTTTGATAGGTTTGGTTGGTTTGAGTGAATTAGGTAGTAAGAATGCCTTTCTAACTATTCAGGAACTTGCGTGATTCAAACTCGTCTAATGCAGAAAATGTATGTTTGGTAACACTACATGTTTTCGGGCATTAATTTACCGCATTAAAGAACACGGCAAATGCGATAACTTCTTTTTGTTTCGCAAACATTAAAATAATTTACGAAAACGTACAAACGTTAAAACACGCTAGTTTCCTGCCAATTGAAGTGCATAATTCTAGCGTATCTAGATTTAGGTATCATATATCTGTAAAGAGAATGAGACGCACAAAGATTTATGCAGAAGACAGAAAATATTATAGTTATATGATTATTTCACAGAAAACACCTACGAACTTTCACTTAAATTAACAGATCTTATAAACAAATGCTCACTAATAAAATAAATAAGCTAAGCGAGCTAATTAAATTTCTAATATTATACCTAAGATAATAAAATATTAATGACATAACAACTGCGGGCATTCTTATAGATTATATCTAAAATAATCACTGAGTGATTCAGTAAAACTGATCCAGCGCCTGCTAAGAATAGTACTCAAGTTTGTACACAATTTCGACCTACCCTTTAAGCTTTCAAGTACAGCTCAGAACACACTGACGAGTGCTTGGCAACAGATTTTGAACATGAAAGTGGTAGCCAGTCGTTCAAATCTACAAAGTACATATCTCATTCATTACCCGGTGGCTACAATAGGGAGGGACAGATGTCCCAGGAAAACAATAGAATCTAGTAAATAAGCAATTCAAGTTAAATACGCACAAAAATTCAAGCTCAACATAGGACAACGTTGTCAAAGAAATCGACCTCATTACCACAGACTATTGACCTTTAGTATCGTAAAAGGAATATTTGAATATTAATAGATTAGCTTCATGCATAACAACAGTCTAATGCAGATTACAAAATATTACATACATTTTATTGATATCAGACTCAGACAGTCTTTATTCAAATTAACTTTCTTTAACATTATGTTGACATGCCAGTCATAATGAAAACAAACCTGTCTACTGCTCTTTTAACGTATGTAAATACCAACAATGAATACAAATCGATAAATCGATGAAAATTCAAACTAGTTAGTCCGACAATGTCGCCTTGGGGCACACCCATGCTAAACGAATCAAGTCTTTAATTATGATTATGTCAATAAACTTGTAAGTAAACGTTGTACCATAATTGACTGAAACAAGTATATTTGTACTGAGAGCGAAACGTAAACGCAGGATTGTAATAAATAATACTATAGCGACTCAGTCGAACGCTTTGTCCAAGTCTGACACACCTACATTTTTGCTGTACTTGTTTGGTAGGTTCTCATGGAATGCCTTCGTTGGAACGCATGATATTAAGTCACGGTTAGATTGTTAAGGCGATCGAGATTTAAGATTACTTGACGTCGAGCCTTGATTTTGTTTTGAACATTAAATTCACGCGACTTTACCCGAAAGAATATTATGTTCAGTTAGATAAGCATCCCTACCATTTTCCTAAACCTGCACAGAAACTGCATTGGAGGATTTAATAAGGCTGAGGTGGCAAACAGTACTGCCTGAAGGTAAGCTGTTACCGTACATGCAAAAACATCTTCACATCCGTTTTGAAGATCCTCATGCAATCACGGTGGGAAGCTCATTCTACAAACTGAGTGGACGCGGTAGGAAGCTCCTTTGATTCTTCCTGTCGCACATTGCGAGACTAATTTGGTCCCAATTTATGAGATCTTGTCGATAGCTAGAAGTGTGATGGTAGAAGGTAGTCGTGGACAGTCAAACAATATGGTAGCTTTGAGGTACCTTTCATGTGAAAAAGCTGACGCTAAGATTACACATAGATAGGTACAGTAATTTTGTAAAACAGAAGTTGATTTCTTTATGTATATTTTTACGAATTACTCTGAATTTCACCTGTAGTGAAAACTTATCTAGTTTTCACTTTATCTAGTTTGCGCCTATTAGTTTTACCGGGATAAAAAGTAACCTAAATAACTCTACAGCTAGACTACATCTATGCAAAACATCACGCTGATCCGTTGGCCCGTTGCTGCGTCAAAAGACAAACCAATAAACACACTTCCGCATGTTAGTATCATTATTTTATCTACCATAGATAATTATGTTAACCATAACCAACCATGCAGGCACTTAACTATCACTTTGGCATGTTTTGGTCATTTTCGTTATCATGTTTACATTATACCCGCATATTTCCGTATGTTTGGTGGACCATTAATTTCTTATCAGATTCTGGAAAGCAATGTTAGTTAAATAGTTTCTGATGATACGTTTACATATATTTAATGTGCACACAATTCTCTTGTAAAAAAAATATACAGTCGAACAGAACCTCCTCCTTTTTTGAAGTCGTTTAAAAACAGTTTAAGAACTTCAATTGCAATTCCATTTTTTTTTTATAAATTATACTTTTTGGACGACCATTTCATATATGTATTTCTATTTGCAACTCAATCATGACGAAATAACGCGAATAAAAAAGCGGACAGTTTAAGAATTCAAATCTTATTGTAAAAAAAACGTTTGGCTAAGATTTTCACACGCAAGATACGTCAGTCTACTTGATCGAATACCAAATAACAAATTAAAAAGTTAGAGCAAATTGGTCCGCGCCAATGTGGCACATAAATCTTGCATTTCCCGCCGCATCGCAGCCATGTCGCGACGTTGCTAAATAACAGCGGCTGCGCCTACACTGCACTTTCGTGTGCGAATCATCTAATTGCTGCAATAGAAAGTCTTCTTTACGTCTTTTTTTATCAAACTATTCACTGCTTCCGAGCGTCGGTACGATTTTTGTGCGTTACTTTATTATTATTACGTGTAGATTCCACACTAACAAGATGAAAGTTGGATCACACTTTTAATGAATTCCATTTTACATTCCTGTGGTGAGTTGGTGACTGGTGACTGGCGAAGGCGGGATACTCGGAAAGTGAACACATATCCAGAAAGAAAGTCGACATCGCTAATTGGTAATCTCGTTATTTTTCACGTCTTTTCTGTTAAAAATACTTAATTAATAGCAAATATTTTTTGTGGTCACGCTTCGTTTTCATATTTCCAAATATTATAAAATCACTCAATCGAATCGACAAGTATAAAATACAATATCTCATAGAAATTGAATCGAAGGTTAGTTATTTCACAACTGGCTGTTATACTTAACGCACGCAAAAAAACATTCAATTGAATAAATAAAATCGTATATTCCATCAGTGCACTTGAGAGCCATTGGCCAAATGTCCTGATAAGCGACAGTGGCCTAAGTATTACCAATAACTCAATAGCTTTATATTACATTAGGTAGTAAGGTATATATAGTAGGTACATAATTTCTGTGAGGAACCTAAAGTCTACAAGACTTCTTTGAACTAATCGTAAATAAAATTTGGTGCTTTCAGGTAATAGCGCTGTACTTAGCTGTCCCAGTAGGAAGCTATTATATGACTGCACAAAGATTTTACAAGACTCTTACTGCCATCTAGTGAAGCATATTGAAGGTGTATGAAATTTCGTCTTTTATCATAGCGATTCCTACAAAAATTTCGATTACACAATACATTGCAATTGTGATTTTTCCTTTTTGCAAGACAAATTATAATAACAACTTAACTTCCAGTGTATAAAACATAGTTGTCCTCCGCGGTTTCTACCGCGTACCCGTGGGATCTTATCTTTTCCCGGGATAAAAATTTAGCCTATGTTACTCAGGTCAGGGATAATGTCGATAAACTACCTAATGGTAAAAGATTTTTTTAAATCGGTCCAGTAGTGTTTAAGTTTATTCGTTACATACCTAAATACAAATCTTTCCTCTTTATAATATTAGTGTATATCTAATAATACTAATAACTAATACCTACGTCGTAAAATTCATCCTTTTTTAGGATTTTTAATAGATCTTTTGATAATGTGATTTGCATTTAAGTTGGCAAAAAAATGCAGGTACAACATATCTCTTAAATAATGTCATAATTTTGGTTTTAGTTAGGTACCTATATCCGAAACCATGAAAGGTATCTTGTTGGGTATTTATTTGCCCAACAATACAATATAATTACATTCAAATGCTAACAGAATCATGATCCTATATACTGTCAAGGGTAGTCTGCGGTCACGAATGATTTCAGGTAAGACATCTTCATTTCAGGTATAGGTGACACTTCAGGCGATGATAGCTCAGTGGTAGTGATGTCGGATACCGCGGCGAAGGTCGTGGGTTCGAATCCTACAATGAGCTTGAGCTTTCGGTGAATTTTCCTTCATCATCGTGAGGAAACCATAGCACGGTGGTAGGGTAGGTACTTTGTGGTACCCGACTGGCTGGCTACCACCCTCAAGTTGAAAATCTGTCGCCAAGCACCTATCGGTGTGTTCCGACAGCTGCACTTGAGACCCAGTTCCCATCTAGGCTTTGTGTGCTTACCACCTTCGGCCACATCAACACTTACCATGGTGAGATTGTGGTCAAACACAAGCTTATGCAGAATAAAAAAAAATATTCGACCGTAATTTTTTTAGGAGAAAAAAACTGTTTACAATTTTTGAAAATCGATTTACATACGGAGGAAAATAAGGGTACAAAGCTTTTTCTTCACGTAATATAAGATTTAAAAGAAAGAGAAAAGCTAAAAGCTAGCTACTCCTTACCACACTCAGCTATCGCCTCCCTTGCATCCGAATCCAAACAGACACTAACCTAAGTCAAGATATCGATAAAAAAAATTGTAAGTTTCACGTCAGTTACTCACTCGATTAAGTATGAAATAGTTAAACCAAGTGCACTCCCGTCCGTGAGTACGATGGCTAACCGACTGGCACGGACCCCACAAGATTCTGCTAGTGCTGGGGTACTGTCTATTTATATTTTATCGATAATTTATATTTTACATTCAGTATTTGAATATTACTCATTGAACGCCTAGCATCGATTTCATCAAATCCAAAAACTCATTTAACTACAAGTTTTTATTTCTAACTTTTTTATTACTAAACTTAGTTTACAAATGTAATATGAAAATAATATCTTGTGGAGCCAACAATTAATTCAAATGCGTTCGCTATCTTACATAAATTCTGTTTTACTATCTTTAAATCTATGTTCAAAATCAAATACTCATTTATTCAGTTTAGGCCCTGGTAAGGCACTTATGAACGTTACAATTGACTCTACCACCGGTTCGGAATACACTTAATATTATGCATATTATGTAGTTCTAGGGATATTTCTTTGGATTCTTTGTCATAGAAGCGTATACATACATTGTACCCTTACCTAAGTGTCCCTAATTTTGCTAAAATTTATCAAGGTCCCTCCAAAAATGTGGCTTATAGAATTTTGCCGACGCGACGTGCGGATGAAATGACCACGAGGCCTTTTCGACCATGGCTCAAGTCAAAATATAGATGCTTGAGGACTGGTTTTGTACCTACTTTGTTTTCTTTTTATGGAGATCTTATGGGTATGGTCCCTACACTATGCCTCCCTTTCGATGTAAAACAAATTTATTACTCATTTAAAATCACTATTCCACTAATATTATAATGTGAAAGTTTGGAAGGATGGACACGCAAAAACGTCTGAACGGATTTTGATTAAACTTGGCACCCTGGTAGATCATATCCTGGAATAACACATAGGATACCCGGGAAAGGATAAGATCCCTCTGGAACACGGGTGAAACCGCGGGGGACAGCTAGTATTTTATTATTTCAAAATATTAATTTCAACTATCGATATGAGCTACCACATCACTAGCTGCCCCAAGCCGGCACAGTTGTTGAGCAAAGAGTTTCACTACTCACGGTTTGTTTACTGCAGCTCAGCTATTACCAGTTTGTATCGTGTACAATACTACGGCTAGTGAATTTGCCCCACTTTGCGGAGAGATGATTGAAATTGCGACAATTTTTGTTTTGAACTTTAATATAGTTTCACAAGACAATGCTCTTGAGTGACAAGCGTGGTTGACTCATGTATTGCGCTTCTCACAATAGGTCATAGAGATAGGTCCAAGTTTTATTTTATATTTTATTTCATAACATACTAGTTTTCCGCGCCGCCGTTTCTCTGTTTTTACCACTTAAGGGGAACTTTAAAAAAATATTACGCCCCTACGTAGTAAAAAAAAAGCCGTGCGAAAATCGTAGTCCACATTTTTATATAAGTAATATGTTTACCCCATTCTCCTCTTAGTTTGAATAATAATAATAAACATATTTATCTTAAGAATGATAGATCTTCATAAACACTTTCTTCTCTATTTTACCCTATTAGAAGGATCCCTAAAATATAAGACATCTAAGTAAAAAAACCGTGGTAGGTATATAATATAGGCTTTTTATTTTCAACGAAAAGACCAAATAAAATTATTTCATGGTTAATTTCCACTTTTCACCTCCTAAAAGGTTAAATTTCCAAAATCGCGAGTTATTAAGAATCCCTTTAGGTATCTCTACTTGATCCAACCCATCAATCAGCCAATCATAAACTACACGGCTCTTATAAATATTGTAAGTTCAAAAACCGAATACTAATGTGGCAAGTTCATTGACCATTGCGAAGTGCAATGCTTTCTGTTTTTTTTTACAATTTAGTATAATGAAGCCATTAAAAATACGCTAAAGATTGCATTAATTAATTAAACATTAATCTGTGATCATCCGAAACGGTTTTGCCGGGTAAGTAAGCAAATAGCATTGGCTCATTGCGACCGTCCATGAAGAGTGTACAAGAGAATCTATTCACCAGCCAGTGTATTCTGCACTTGAGATCTCAGTTATTTGAGTATTTTGGCAGTTAATATCATTTAGGTACTGTGGTAAGTTTATTCCTTAAACAACAGAGTGGTCAAAACGTGGAACAAGCTCCCAGAAGACGTTGTAACAGCCCATAATGTTAACCAATTTGAATAAAACCGACTCAACAAGCATCTCAAAGAGAAGAACTAGCAGAGAACAACAGGATATAGATATGAACCCATCTCCCCTTTAAGTTTGTCTTATTAGATAGACCTACCTTATTAAACTAACCTCACCTACTTTTGGCAACGCGCTCGTGACGCCTCTGGTGTTGCAAGCGTCCATAGGCTACTACGGTAACCGCTTACCATCAGGTGGGCCGTAATGTTGTTTGCCACCTAGTGGTCATTGATATCTAATAACTAAAGATAAACAATCCCAAGGAAAAGTTCTCTCAAAAGTGTCCCAAATTGTGTTAAGTATTACTAGTTATTTTTTTAAGTTGTATTCACAAAGCTATGTACTAAAGGCAATAAAATTTTACTGCTCATACCTGCTAGCCAAAATGTATGTTAAACGAGCACTGAGGCATGTTTACCGTCGGAGCGTTCGACTGCTACTAGATTAAAAGAGCACCCAAATGTTCGAGCGGGCACTCATTCGGTAAGGCCATTTTTTGTCGCTGATTGTGTATCTTTAGTTATTAGATATCAAAGCTAGTGGTATAAAAAAAATGTCTCCTCAGTATCACTAATATAAATCAATACCTATGAGTTCCGTTCCATCTTATTTTGTAACTTTGATCAAAAACAATATGAAATAATTTTAAAATACCTACATACCCACATTTTTTTATACAGTTTTTTTTACGATATACTTACTTACCACATCAAGGTACTTAGTGTAAACTTACCCAAGGCAATGTACTTTGTCACGGTTGATGAAAATTCATTGAAGCATAAAACACCCAGCCATTATGTAGGGATTGATTTTGAGCAGCCATTTTATCAATCATTCAATGAAAGTGATTTTCTTGTTCATACTTTTGATATCTGAGATTCTATTGTGTGTATTTAATGTACCTACAGTATATTCTGAACTGCAATAACTGGGATATTGTTTCTTTAACAAAATAACCCCGAAGAATCATAACAAAATAATATATTTAATTCATCATAAATAGCATCACATATACTTAAACCTAACATACATTCAGTAATACGAGTATAAGCGTCAAGCCATATGATCCCAAATGCGTAGGCGAGTGTAAGCAATAAAATTTATAATGCACTAGTTTTCCGCCCCACGGTTTCACCCACGTTCCCGAGGGATCTTATCTTTTCCCGGGACCAAAAGTACCCTATGTCCTTCTTCAAGGTTCCATCTATCTTTATACCAAATTTCGTCTAAATTAGTTAAGTGGTTTAAGCGTGAAGAGGTAACAGACAGACACATTTTCACATTTATAATATTGGTATGGATTGTCGTATGCTACCTTGCGCGGCACGCACTCACATACGCGTCGACTAGCACTTGGGATTATAAGGCTTAACACTGAACATGTAAATAAACTTTATTAATTTCACTTCAACTCAGCAGGCATAGGTTTACCCTTTAGAGCGGCTAATATATTCTGAGCTGTCAACTCACTCATTGTATTTCTAGCTTCGATAGAGGCACTGCCTATATGCGGCAGTATGACGCAGTTCTTGAGCGTAAACAATGGACTATCTAATGGCAGAGGTTCAGGAGTTGTGACGTCTAAGCCTGCAGCCCTAATCGTATTGTTCTGCAATGCTTCAATCAATGCATTTTGATCTACGGTACCTCCTCGACTTGTGTTAACAAACACAGCTGTATTCTTCATTTTTTCAAAGGCACTTTTGTTGAAAATCTCCTTAGTTTCCGGTACTAATGCTGCACAGCATATAACGAAATCACTTTCTTTGAGTAATTCATCAAATGATACTTTGACAGCGCCTGTTTCTTTTGCTTCTGGGCGTTCACTTCGGTTGTAGTAAAGTATACGGGCAGTGTTAAAAGCCTTGACTCGTCTGGCGACAGCTTGACCTATTCTGCCGAAGCCGGCGATGCCAACGGTAGCTCCGGCGAGGCCGGGCCCTGTCATCCAAGTGGGCGCCCAAGACACCCAGCCACCAGATTTAGCTTCATGTTGAGCTTCAGGTAAACGTCTTGAGGTAGACAGGAGAAGAGCCAGCTGCAAAAATGTACAGGTTTTATATCTATTATTAAACTCTTAAGACAATGATAGCTCAGTGGTAGTGACATTAGATACCATGGCATAGTTGTGGGTTCAAATCCTAAAATTAAAACATTGTAAGAAAACCTAAGCACAATGATAGGGTACTTTGTAGTACTTAATGGCAACCTTATGTTGAAAATTTGTCAACAAGCACCTATTTGAAAAATTAGTACTAATCATTAACATTGTCTCCAAACTCCAAATATTTATACCTAGTATGTGCATTAAACTTAGTTAAATTTTATTTATTACTCACAGTTAACTCTGCAGTAGCATCTGTCAGCACATCCGGAGTGTATCCCACTCTAACTCCCCTCTTCTTACATTCGGCTAAATCAATATGATCGTAACCTACGGAGATGGTTGCCACAACCTTTAATCCCGGACCGGCTGCCTCCAACAACTCTTTGTCAATTCTATCAGTTAATGAACAGTAGATTCCATTAGCACCAATCACAGATTTCAAGAATTCAGCCCTTGGCACTGGCGATGGTTGATTCCATAGTTTTACATCACATCTGTAGAGATGAAAATTAAGGAACCTGTCAAACAACTCGTCAACTCGCGCACAGTTTTCAAAATTTCAGAATTCACACCCAATTTTCAAGTAACTGTCATTGTCCCAATTGTCCCATTTGAGAACCAAGTGGTGCAGACTCTGAAACCCCGATTGTCCCAAGAAAGAACTGACAGGTTAAAACTTTATTGTGAAATATATAAACTAGATAATTGATTAATATTATGAATATTTTCTTTATCCAAATAACATACCTACATAATGGATAGCTTTTTTAAAACTCCGAAACACGGAGTAAAGAAGTTCGTTACTCCGTGCCCCGAACCCACCATCTGCTTAGCACATGGTCACATAATATAATTTAAACAGTAAACAATGTATAAAACAATACTTACTCTTTCTTCAAAAGTTCCACGCCACTTTGAGGCATATCATTACGGCTGATGTATACTGTAAACTTTCCTTCAGCACTCATTGTTCTCGCAGTCTCGCCGAATCGTAATAAACCCGGCAGAAAACTCGCTAACCTTTTATATAGCATTAATCAAATCAATCTCTGGGTTTTTCTCTAACTCAAGGTTGTTCACTTCTCCGGCAGGTATTTTGGCGGCCTTGTGTCTGTATTTGTATTGTCGCTCTTGAAAAACGAAGGTTTAGCCACGTAAATTGTTATATGAAGAGCTGCGACAGTCGCGAATAGAACCTTGCCTTTCGTCGACTTTATAAATGATAAAACGCTCATTATCAAAAGTTCAAGTATAACATAGTAGTTACGTAAGGAATAACTGAATTAAGTGCGTGGCCACATGTTTATTATCATCTAGTCTAGAGTAATAATAGTAAAAAATAAGCCTGATATTGAAATTCATAAAAAAAAACTAAGTTTCGTTCAAAATCATAATTCGACGTGACAATTAACAAGTCGTCATTTTTTTTTAATAATCTTTACCCATGACCATAGATATAAACTCTTTCAGTCGCATACATTTTCTTCAGTTTTAATTTTGTCATAGTCACGTTATATTGTCACATTCACTGTGAAGTCTAATCCTCGTACGTACAAATCCGGTCATGTTAGTAAAATTGGCGGCCGTTCCACTAAAACTTTTCATGGACTTTTTGGGACAACCTGAAAAGTCATGAAACACGCTTTCACTTCATTTGTGTACTTAGATTGATCTTTATTGGACAAAACACCACCGGTGTTATTCAATAAAACTCAAAATACACGAATTTAATGAAAATAAAATGAAAACGCAACGACACTTTGCAAGTTCCCGACAGCCGCCAATTTCACTAAAACCTGACCGGCCTTGTACGGACGAGGGCTAGACTGCTATGAATGTAATGTTACGAGACTATATAACATATAAGACTTATCTACTTGATGCTATCGAAAAACATAAGCCTGTGACACCAAACTATTATTAAATAAATAGAAATCATTCTATGAAAAATCTTTTGCACACAAAATCACTTTCCATTAATTTTATATGTTCATTTGACCTCAATCTCACTATGATAAGTGATCAATGTGGCCAAAGCTGGTAAGCACACATAGCCTAGAAGGGAACCGACTCTCAAGCTATATCCTTATTTCAAATAAAATAATTAGGTAGGTACATTTAAGTTTTTTTAATCTAAATTAATAAATAGCTTAATTAATCTACATGTTCATGTTGGGCCTCAGATTCTCTCCAATTATTCTGAACCATCTCAACAATCATATTCCAATACTTTGACTGCATAAAATAATAAACTGAACATACAATTATGAACAGCCACGACAGAACTAAGAAATAGTCAGTATCCTTCTCAACAACACTAGACACAGGGCCTTGGAAGTCTTTTGATGTAACCAGGAGGACTTGCGGGTGCTGTCCAGTGATAGCATGGACAAACTTACTGAATGACTGTATGTTATACTCTGTACCATTGAATTTTCCAACCGGTCTTCCATTATGAAACATTTTCAATGTAGGCACTCCAACAATACCATACTGTGCATTAATGCCATGATACTTTAATGCGTCAAGTGCTACCATTTTGACGCTAGGGTAAGAACGAGCGAGAGCATTAAAATGTGGTGCTGCATGAGCACTAAATGGACATGCTCTTGCATAGAATAGCACAAGTACACAGTCAGCTTCAACATCACGGCTTGTTATGTCTGGTTTGACTTGTAAAAGTTTAGCTAAATGAGTTCCATTAATTATTTCAACAGAATATTCTATTTCCTCACTTTGTTCGGTAATTAATTCCTTACATTTGACTAGTTTTTTTGTCTCATTGGCTGTTTGTGTTTTATTTTCAGCGGTTATATTACCAGATGTCACCGTGTTGTATAGATTGGTTAAGGTTTTGTTTACATCAGATACAACATGTGATAGTAATGATTCCGATTCATCTACATTGGGAATGTCGAGATCTACATCTTGTGTTTCAGTTTCAGACTCTTCTTGTACATCAAATTGCTTGGATAACGTTGCCAACCCTAGAAATTTTTTAACATAAGTAAGTAAATTAAAGTCCTCAATATTTTGAACAGTACAAAATTTGTTTACGAAATTGTATCCTGTTAAACGCAGTAGATTGTTTTTTTTGTTAAATTTCATAACTTTCATTACGAAAATGATTGAAATACAGTAAGATTTCTTGGTAACAGACAAATCAATAAAGTAGCAACGTTTTACTTACCAACCAACAGAGATATTATTAGAAAAACATTGTTTTTCATACCACAACGCATAATTAATACGTTTCAAAACTTTCGATCAATATTAATTCACGTATAAACCTTTTATTATTCCTAAAATGCAATCCAAATGCAATCAACTTGATTGAAATGGACTTCAAATGTTTTGATTTTGGCCGCTTTCCGAATTACACCATCATCGCTCACAGCGCTAACATTAATAATTGGCGTTCCGATTTAGATATCACGATTATGACAGCTAAGAGCCGTCAACAATTCGGAACGCTTGTGACCGCGCTCACAGTGCGCGCTCAACCTCAACGTCAAACGTCAATAATCCCTTGCAATCCCTTAAGCTTCTTGCACACCTTTTATAACAACTAATATCGAAAACTAAGAAACCGACTGGATATATATTATTTGAAAATGGAAGATCAACAGCAACGCCTTGGCACTTCTGTGTGTTTGATTGACTGTATCGACTCTGATAACTCAGATTTTGAGTTTGAGAACGACGATTCGTCCAGCGATGAAGATGACGAAATGTTTATCGTAGCGTATTTATATGCTCCCGACAAAGATGTGCCCAGAAGGAAAATACCACGCATTACAAATTTCATGGATGCAACGATCATTAATTACAATGTGAGCATGACAGAAATTTATCGCTCGTTAGGCTCGTCGAATACTCATGATTCGAATATTTCCTAGTGTCTAAACCACAAATTTATTGTTTTCCTTTGTTACTGTAGTGATTTCACCCAGAGCAACGCAACACACTGAATCAGAATACTAGAGCACATAAATGAAATAAGATGCGACTCAAATCAAAGCAAAACAGCACAATCACAAGCACAACTGTCATTTTTGCCAGCGCTCACGGTGATATTAATTTATAGCTGGGTCGGTGTTAGCGCAAGATGGCGCATGTAATGACGTCATCTATGACGACATAGGGGACATCGTTATCGCGCTCACGCTAATTCGGAATGGGTTTATCGACGCTCAAATCGATTATGGTGTAATTCGGAATACGGCCTTTATTTGATTTTATTGATGACAGAAATGTCAATAGCAAAAAGAATTGACAATGACAACATAGTGACAGATGACACTTGGATATTTGACAGATTGAACTACAGACTGACTTTGTGGACGTTGGATCCGTAACGATTTTAGTTAACCTGTCAGTTCTTTCTTGGGACAATCGGGGTTTCAGAGTCCGCACCACTTGATTCTCAAATGGGACAATCGGGACGATGACATTTACTTGAAAATTGGGCGCGAATTTTGTTTTTTTTTAAAACTGTGCGCGAGTTGACGAGTTATTTGACAGATTAATCTCGCGAGTCAACAGATTAAGAATGCAGATTTATAGAGCTAAGAAATATTTAACATACAGTGCAAAAATTTTTGTTCTACGACAAAAATTGACGAAGTTATGACCGAATTACTAGCGAAGTGCACCGAGTGGCCGTAGCGGTAGCTTATACGTCACAGTGACGGTCGCCGCCAGTTAGTCGTTGGCAGCGAAAAAACGCGTTAAAGGACGTTACTATTCAGCTCATTTCTGATGGATTTGGTTTTGTAATATGGTGTCTGAAATTTAACCGTTACGGAGATATTCAACCTTAAAAAATAACCTTTATTAGGGTTCCGTACCTCAAAAGGTAAAAACCCTTATAAGATCACTCTCTTGTCCGTCTGTCTGTCTGTCTGTTCATGTGTCACCACCGATTATCTCAGGAACGGGAAGACCTAGCAAGTTGATACCAGATATTGAAATCTATAGTCCCTATTAGGTGTATAAAATTCAAGGTCCTGAGTCAAAACGATAAAAAGATATGGGCAAATTTAGATTTTCGCGAATACTTGTAAGTACCAAAATTTTTCCTTTACTTGTATGCTGTAAGACCTTGCTTATAACCAAGTTGAAAATTAAAGGCTGTCTCCATACCATACATACATAGTGACTAGCAGTTAAGATAGACCTCTGAGTTGTATAGACGCTCATACAATTTAGAGGTCTAGCTTAATTGGTACCAAACTCAAATAAGGTATTATTATCAATTTTTTGGGCTTAGAGCTGTTAGTGGCCCCTTTTTTATGTTTTAAGTTAGAAGGCATGTCAATTAATAGAAATTATTAACAAAAACTGAACCTATTACAGCTACAGCTTAAAAATACTGCCCGAGAATGGTTACAATTAATGAATTTTAACTAAGTGTTTTTAACATTTAGGTGCTTTTTTGAAAAAAAATTATGGACTTATTCGGCAAATGATTTTAAAAACTTCTATGTCTCTTTAGCTATTCAAATACCAGTTTACCAGAAGTAAGCGCTGGCCGGCCGCGCTCGTTCCTTCACAGTGACGTCACACGCACCCGCGTGCATTGGCTTTCGGCGACAGGAACGGCATATGTTTATTACTTAATATCTTCGTACCTAAGTAATGGTCCGATTTAGATAATTCAAAAATATATATCATTCTTAAGTTATAAAGAATAACGTGGAAACTAGTTCTATTGAATTTGCTGTAACTTTACTGATCCTCATTCCAAAAATTATCTGTTGTTTCGCTTAATACTCAAAGGTTGTTTCTTATTTAGCAGGGTACAAGCTTTAATACTCAAAGGGACAAGAGAGCCTTTAAGGCATTGTAATAAGGTGTACAACACATTAGCAATCCCCTGGTATTGCCAATGTCTATAGGCGACGGTTGTCACTTACCATCAGGTGACCCGCCTGCCTCGTTGTCACTTGTGACAAAAAAAAAAGAGCATGTATGCATCTGCAGTAATGTCTATGCTATAATAAAACCACATAATATAACATATACCTACATATTATATAGAGTGTCCGGTAAGTAGTACTAAATACTTAAGGGGGAAATAGGTGAGCGGGTCACCTATATACCAAACTAGCTTTCCGCCCCGCGGTTTCACCCGCGTATCCTTTTTTTACCCATTTAGACATTGTATGTCAAAAAATCCTTTCTTATTCCTCGTCTACATCTTAAATCAATACCTGTGAAAAAAAACAGCTTTCTAGGTCTAAGGGTGTAACCTGGGCGTTGTTCAGACAGTCCTTCTCATTTTTCATACCAAGAAACGGAAATAACTCCTAACTTTGAATCCCCGTTTCACCCCTTCAGAGGTGGAATTTTAGAAAACGCTAATACACGTGTTTCTTTATTTTAATTGTTAGTCTAAAAACAGATTCTAGCTTCAAAAATTAACGACTTTCATACAAACTTAAAACCCCCTTTTCACCCCCTTAAGGGTTGAATTTCGAAAAATCCGTTCTTATTCCTCGGTCACGTCTTAAAAACAACACCTGTGAAAAAAATCAGCTTCCTAGGTCTAAGGGTTTAGACTGGGCGTTGATGAGTCAGTCAGGACTTATCCTTTTATATACCAGGATGTCCCAGAAAATAGTGTCAAGCGTAAGCCCAGGGGTAGAGCAACTTTAGAGGAACCCTTCGTGCGCGAGCCCAACTCGCACTTGGCCGGTTTTTATTAATATCAGCTGGAAGACGTCCACTGCTGGACAAAGGCGGGAGGCGGGAGACACGAATCTCCAATCCAAAACATGTCATGATCAAACGAATTGTATCCTTATCTTCTAAAATTCTAAATAGTCAAATAAAAATATCTATCTCTGTCTACTTAACCTACGTATACAGATTCGTTTCACGCAATGACTCAGTTGCTAAAGCTCCGCTTCTTGAAATCGAAGTTTAGGAGTTCGATGCCGAATTTCAGTATGTACCTACATAATGCATTTAGCGCCTATTAATTGGGTTGCAGCGAGCTACAGTTATCGGTTTTAGGTGATGATAACGGACTAGCTAACAGACGGAATTAGGATTTTCGGACATAGTTATGTCTTATTTATGTAGGTAATCATAACACACTATAGTCTACCAGCTGTCTCCCGTTCTCGTGGGATCTTATCTTTTCCTGGGATAAAAAGTATCCTATCCTTATTCCAGGATACAGTCTATTTGTGTGCCATGTTTCATCAGAGTTCATCGCGCATCAACAGCATGGGAATTTGCATATTAGGATAGGAATGTTAAATTCCAAAATATCCAGAAGAAAAGATTTTCTGAGCTTATTGCTAGAATGTACCAAGTTTAAGTGGTACCTATTAAAAACCGATGGTAGAGTGAAATTAGTTTTTAGTTTGATTTGAATCACATCCCCAAAAACTACATCAATTGAAGCATGCAATGCAATTGAATGACCTTGCCACGTAACCCGACCATCTGTTCCTCGGATCACACTCAGAGAGCAGTCACCGTATTACGTACAGATATTTAGGGTGTCATGACGACATTCATTACTGACTCGCGATATTGTTTTATTTTGTTCGGTTATTCAGAGCGGAGATGCGCGGGCGGCGACCGGCTGCCAGTTACCGTGTGAACGTGCCGCTCGACACCGCTGCCGCGTTGCTTTCCGTCTCGAAGCTAAACGAGAAACGCGCAAAACATTTCCTATAAGGTTCATACAAAATAATGGCGTACTCTTGGGATAATAGAGTAGCTTTTGTAGTGCGATATCTCTACGGTGAGTTGTTGATTTGTGCATGTGGTGTTAAACAAGTCATAGATTTTAGCGACTATTAAACTCATTTGCACACAAAAAGTTTTTCTGACTGGCAGTTTTTTAAACCGGTGGACAAGTTAACGGCATAAATATATGTATACCAACAATATAACCGATAAGTCTATATGTAAACTATAATCTATACCTACCAACTAATAAACTTTTAAAAATAAAAGATTAGATTTTTATAGTTCTGCTATATTTTATTTTATTTGCTTCGGGAACGCGGGTGAAACGCGGGGTGGAGTAGTATATAATAGTGACCCTACTATTAGCGATAACCATCTACGTAGGTACCTATAAGTACCTATTTGTGACACTGGTATAGAAAACAGATTATTAAAAGAGGTACTTTTTTCGAATCATCCACTTATCTATAATTTCTCGAACTCATAATATCCAAACGCGTCATATCTTTTTCCAATAATGACAATTGGAACAAAAAAAAAGTGATTTCTGAAAAGCAATTTACTCGATCATCAGAGTTGTGTCATTATTGTCCTGTTGGACTTGAACCAAAGGTGGGATATTTTTATTTTCAAACAATATATCTTCCGGCCCACGCATTCAATCTCTCCCAAACAACATTCCACTCACGAAAGTATTATCATCAATACAGTAATGTTATAATTTTCGTGGCGTAGAACGAAGTTCGATATCGATCGTTAATCGATAATAATTAATCGCTAAAAAGGTTCTTTAGCAGTGAAATAGGTTCATATTAATATAGGTTCGATTGAAGTAAAAACCGGCCAAGTGCGAGTTGGACTCGTGCACGAAGGGACGAGTCGGACCCTTAAATATTTATTTTATTTTGTTTTTAGTATTTGTTTTTATAGCGGCAACAGAAATACATAATTTGTGAAAATTTCAACTGTCTAGCTATCGCGGTTCTTTAGATACAGCCTGGTGACAGACAGACGGACAGACAGCGAAGTCTTAGTAATAGGGTCCCGTTTTTACCCTTTGGGTACGGAACCCTAAAAATACCGTGAATCCCTTTATCTCGACAAAAAAGCAGCAACTATACTGCAGGCGCTATCTTCCAAAAAACATGACTGATTTCTATAAACAACTTCTATCTTCAAAGTAGGTACAAAATAGGTTCCCTTACTATACTAACCCGCTCAACATTTCATAGTTTTTATCAAAAACAACAACCATCTACATGCTTTCATGTATCTACATCCCGCTGTTATTGCTAATGTCCATAGGCGTTGGTTATTATTATTATTTATTATTATTATCGGGTGACCCGGCTGCCTGGTTGTTTCTTGTGGTTTTAAAACAATATATCTAGTAAATATTCTCAATTCCAAATTGAGTAAATTATTGATTAAAGATACAGGCCGACCGGCAATTATATTAGGTAGCCTAGGTAGGTAACCATTGGACAAAGAACCTCTGGGAAGTAGATAATTCTCAATCGCTTATTTCCTTAGACCGCTGTCTAATTATAAGTTTACTACCGGCATTATTTACTCATCTATCATTACGTATCATATCATGACGGTCGCAGCTTGCCATGATTTCACAATGAAGAATGTTACCTAATTTTGAATATTAGCTCTCCATATTCACTGTCAAAAATAAAAACAATTACTTCGATACGTCAATTAGTTTCCGATTTATAGAAGTAAACGTGCGATGCGGCCTCGTATTTGATGTGCCATACTTGTGTGACGGTGTGACGTCAATGTGCAACGCTCCGCTATGAGCGAGTGTTGCACATTGACGTCAAATGCGGTCACGTGACTGTTAGCGGGACTCGATTTTATCGTAAGTTTAAATGCCTGTAAAATCAAAACTAATAGGTATTTTTGACTACAACAAAAACTAGTGTATTTGTATACATACAAGCTTTACTGTAACAAACTTTCAACCGATTTGCATACCTAGTAACATTCTCCATTGCAACGTTTCCCTAAAAACTACCAACAATTAAAACTCAACAATTTGAGAATTTAATTAGTGAAATTATTTTGTTCATTTATAATTTATCGATTTTCCATAAATTTATTTAGATATCCCACTAATCTTATCTTACTAATATTATAAATGTGAAAGTTTGGATGTTTGTTACTCATTTACGCCAGAACAGCTGAAGGGATCAGGATGAAATTTGGCATAGATATAGATTATAGTCTGAAATAGCACATAGGCTACTTTTTATCCCGGTAAACGATAATATCCTTTGGGAACGCGGGTGAAACCGCGGGGTGAAAAACTATAGCTTACATTTTTTAAGTTTATTAAGCTTGCAAGGAAAACCTACACAAAATAGGTCCAAGCAGTATTTCTCACCACTCCAGCGGCTGCAGCTCTATAAAGCGCAGGTTAGGCCGCATATGGAATACTGCTCACATCTCTGGGCTGGCGCACCCGCTTACCAGCTCGATCCACTTGCCTCGGTTCAAAGACGGGCCACTCGTATCGTTGACGATCCCGAACTCACCAGCGGTATAGAACCTCTCAGCCTTCGGAGAGATATTGGCTCTCTCTGTGTGTTCTACCGTCTGTATAATGGGGAGTGTTCTCAAGAACTTTTTGACTTAGTGCCATCGTCACCATTCTACCATCGCACTGCTCGCCGGCGATGTGGAGCTCATCCTCATATCCTCGAGCCGCCTCGTTCGTCCACGTAGGATGTGGAATGAGCTCCCCATTACGGTATTCCCTCCGCGCTATGATATGGGGTTCTTCAAAAAGGGCGTAAAGAGAGCTCTTCAAGGTCGGCAACACATCGGCAATCACCCTGGTATTGCAAATGTCTATAGGCGGCGGTGACCACTTACCATCAGGTGGACCGTCTGCCTGTTTGTCAACCTATTGACATAAAAAAAACAAAATAAAAGAAAAATGTTGTAACTGACATTGATCTATTCTAGTATGATTGGCAGTACCTACGATCAACGATCATTCATTTAACTCTGTCAGTACGCACGTTAATTGCATCTGTCAAATATCTTACGGTTGCAGTTTGAATATCGGGTGCAATTGCGAAAAGGAACCCCGTCTTTTGGCAATGATACCTAATTAATACTCGCCTATTGTTTACATGCGCTTGCGGCCAAGTGGCAGCGAACTTACCCTCAATTACCAACGATCGTTGCGACATCCTATTGAAAGATCCACACGAGTTTCTTTTGCGATGCGTTGCATGTCCTCAGCATTTGATGCCAGATTTATTGCGGGGGATTGATGATTCATGCTTCGATGCATTTCTTAGGAATTTGAAATTAATGTTTAGTTATTTATTTCTAGCTTCAGCTATATATTTTAGTGAAGGAAAACAACAACAAACAAACAACAACAACATGCAGACGAA
Source organism: Ochropacha duplaris (assembly GCA_951361185.1). Lineage (NCBI taxonomy): Eukaryota > Metazoa > Arthropoda > Insecta > Lepidoptera > Drepanidae > Ochropacha > Ochropacha duplaris. The sequence goes on along the minus strand of OX592704.1, from coordinate 9,578,003 downwards.
AGTATAGCATTAAGGGAGAGGTGGCATGATGGACACTATTTATAATAATAATAATTCGTTTCAAAACAGCACTATTTATGTTGTATAGCAACCCTGATCTGCGAGGAATATCGAGGCTGCCATACCTAGTGTACCTGTCCGACCACCACAGACCATTTAACCTACACCTAGCTGACTACCACCTGCTTGAAAAGTCTCCGGCAACAACACTTGAGAGGTCATCTAGGCTTTGTATACCTACCGGCTTGGTAACCTTTGGCCACATAATTACTTACCATAGTGATCTAACTTACCGTAGCGATCAAACATAACCTTACCCACAGCACCATAAGAAAATGTCACATATTAGCTGGCCTCCGCGGTTCCACCCGTGTTCCCGAGAGATCTTATATTTTCCCAGGATAAAAAGTATCCTATTCTAGAATATAACTTTCATACAACACCTTCGGTTTCCTTCAAATCTCTTCTGCTGTTTTTTTACGTGAAAGAGTCACAGACATCTTCACATACAGACAAACTATCACAATAATTATTATTAGTATCTATAGTAAGATAAGATTTAGAATACTTGTTTTAACATTTTCATCTAGTAAATTTATGGATGACAATTCCTCCCGCCTCCATTCTAGACATAGACAACAACGGATACCTGGACGCGCACGATTTCCATTGCTTGGCGCTGCGGTCTTGCGTGCTCGAAGGCAAAGGCGACTGCAGCGCTGCTCGCCTGCAGAAGTACCAGCACATCATGCTCAGCCTGTGGGAGGAGATCGCCCAGCTGGCTGACTTCGACAAGGTGCCGGACTATGTCGGTTATCCCCACACTTACTCTACGCAATGTACGCAAGGCTTCCGTGACGTTTGCGGCTGATATAACTCTAGCGTTTGTAGGTAGAATATAATTTGCATCTTGTATCTGTAGAACTCTATTTTCTTTTAATTTTCACTAAGCTTATTTCAGCGTCTGTAGATACTCGCTGTTTTAGAAAAAAATAAAGGTTTGTCTACTTTTGGTAGGTAATCGTCCAATCATTTGGTGGGTAAGGCTATAAAGCTCTTATTATTTCTTCTGTGCTATAAAGTTAAGATTTTTTTAAATCATATGAAACTAGGTAGGTATATTTTTTTAATAGAAACCGATACTTAAATATCCGATTTAATGTTATTATTTAATTTGAGTTAAATTTAGTGTTTATCGTTACTGTAAGCATATTAAATATCAATATTCCAATTAAACGTAAGTAATAACGACCTAATTAAATAACTAATTAGTTATTAGAAAAGTTTACTTGCTGTGAGTTTGTTCATACATAAGTAGGTACTTACGTAGGTATACTTAGATCAAGTGCGAATTATTGAAAAAACCTTTTGCATATTATAATATGTATATGAAAATAGACAAACTCAGGATATCATGCAAGATTAAGTCTATAATGCAATGCTATGTGCACGTTTATAATACAATGCAATGAAATATTTTTTCTGGCAACGATCAATTCTCTGTACTGTTTCAATTAACATAATAGTTTATTGCCGAAAATTTAATAACATTTTATTGGCAACATCGAAGTAAGTAACCGCAAGTAACGCACGTTAAACGTGTCTTAGAAACTCTGAACTTGATGTATAGAGAGAACTTAAATAAATAATTAATTAGAATGATCAACACTACGACGACACGACGACAGGTTTGTGCGTAGTTTAGAATTCACACTTCAAAGATACTGCAACAAATTGTAAAGGGCAATTATCGCTTATAATTAGACCAGAAAAATAATCCTAATTGCCGTGAAATTACTAGGAGCGAATACGCAAGACGACTTTCAATTATACTTCTGAGCTTCTCAAATTTTTCTTAGTTGTTGTCACTCAATACTTGGTCTTATTTTATCATGTCCGTGCTGAAGGTCATTAACAGGGTTAGTAACCTCCTCCACTAATTTTCGTAGACGTATTATATATAACACATTCAATTCTAGCTTTTATTTTCTTAATTTCTTAGTTTTTAATGTCGTAGTATTTTTTTAATGTTGTAGTATCTTTCTTATAATTCTACCGCCTTGACTCACACAATACACGCACGACAGCGCACACGCTTCCCGCTTTAATTTTTTTAAATTACATCATATTTTATCTAATGGCAATACTTTTTCAGGATGGTGTGGTAACAATAGATGAATTTAAACAGGCAGTACAAAACAGTTGTGTTGGTAGGAGATACGATGACTTCCCTCAAGCTATGAAGGCTTTCATCGAGTCAAACTTCAGAATGATCGATATAAACTCAGATGGTGTTATCGCTTTAGAAGAATACAGATATGACTGTGTGCAGAGAATGGTGGTGGAAGATATCAAAATAATTGACGAAGGCTTTTATTCCTTGTTGAATGTAAGTAAACCTATTTATTGAAATAGTGAAAGTTTGAGTTAATATTGGCGCCCAACATGGGGCTTTTTAAATACAAAATTTCATCCTCATAAAAACACTACAATGATATCATTTTTCTACTGCCTTATACCATAGGAAGTTATACAATGGCTATAAAAATTTATAATAAGCTTCCAGAGCACCTAAAAAAGATTCCCTTAAGTTTATTTCGACAAAAACTTGAGAAATGGCTAGTTCAAGCATGTTTCTATTCTGTAGATGAATATTTAAATAGGTAGGCAAGGAATTCATCAGAATTTTATATTTATAGTTATTTTGTTGACATTAAAATATTAATTTCTAAGTGTACTTAATTTAATTATGCAAATGTATATGCTAGTAGACAAAGTTATGTGTTAAGCTTGTATTAAGTGATATTTAGGAAAAATCATGATGACTTAATATTGTATGAATTAGAGACTATTTATTTAATCATTCTGTATAATGTTGCATGTCAGTTACTGGTGAAAGGTGAGAACGCATTATAAATAACACAACAGCTTATTGTATACCACATTTTCATGCAAAATAAAGTATTCTATTCTATTCTAGCTGTACCCCGCGGTTTCACTCGCGTTCCCGTGGGATCTTATCCTTTCCCGGGATAAAAAAGTATCTTATGTTATTCTAGGATATGATCTACCTGTGTGTCAATTTTCATCAAAATCCGTTCGGCCGTTTTTGCGTGAAAGAGTAAAAATCATCCATCCATCCAAACTTTCACATATACAGTTTGTCCCTGGAAGTATTATAATTATGTATCAAATCGAACAGGGGCGTGGGCAATCTGTGAATGTCGGTCCAATTTTATACGGTTCAAAATTATGGCCAATTTTTGTTTTATTCAATACATCGCATTAGATAGATCTTTAGCGTATCCATATTTAAATTTGTTGACATAGGTTAATATTGGGTTAATAGAATTATATTTTAATTGCTTTTGCTACGCCCTATTTCGTCACTCATCGTTCACCTCTGTAAATAACCTGAAGAAGTATATTCTAGACTATTACCTACTGTTAATGTCAGAACCATTAATTATACCGAGAAATACACATGTGGCATATAATACTTGAGTTTACTCAGCAATTAAGCGAGATGTTCCAATGGAGCGATTGAGTATCATATTAAACACACTTTTTGATATTCTTTTAATATCACAAGTGACTACCGTCGCCTATAGACATTAGCAACACCAGGGGGATTGAAAATGTCTTGTAAGCCTTAAAAGCAACTGGCTCTCAAGTGCAATTGCCGGAACACACCAACAGGTGCTTGGCGACAGATTTTTGACTTGAGGGTAGCCTGCCAGTCAAGTACTACAAGTGCTGTGGTTGTAGGATTCGAACCCTTCGCTGCGGTATCTGACGTCACCACCACTGAGCTATCGTCGCTTTAAAACACTAAGATTAGACGGTAATTAAGTATTGATTTATATCTTCTAAAATTTTATCCTGTCGAAGCTTACTCCAAAGTCAAAACCATTTATTCAGTTTAGGCCCTAGAAGGGCGCTTATGAAGGTCGAATTACAGAAGTTACTCTATTATAGGAATCAAAATATAAATGAAAGTAAATGTGATACACGCGAATGTGTTGTATACAGACGAATAGTGTTGTAAATATACGTGGTTCTAGAAATATCTTTTACCTACTAGCGAGTTACCACATACCTATATCACTAGGTATAAAGGTCGTAGCTCACTTACACGACTCCGCTCCCACCCGACAAATAAAATATCATTCAAATATGGGCAACATAAATTAGCAGACCGCCATCAGACTACTCGGTAGTTGACTTTTAGTATAGGGCGGTGTTGGGTGGGAGCGGTAGTGTTGGAGCAGAATCGTTTAAATGGGCTATGACCTTATGGTAGGGGAGGCAATGATGCTAAATTTGTAGTTACTCGAGCGTCTTTGGGACCTACTGGAATTTGAAGATTAGGTGGAATAAAGAAAAAAAGGTTATGTGATATTTTCCCCTTCAGCGGTGGGGGAAGCGTTTACAGGGTTTCAAAAATGTAAAAAAAAACAGTCACCAAGAAATACTCGAGCGCGTCAGATATTAATAGGGTAGTCGCGCCACGTCTGTCTGATAACGGAAATATAATAATCTGCCGTTTTGCGTGGTGGGGGTGGCCGTACGAAGGGGTCGAAAATATTTTTAAAAAAAATTTACTCGAGCGCGTCAGACATTGATAAGGGATGTTAAGTGAACCCTCCAGTAGCTCCTATTTTAAAGACTGACGATTTGGACGCGACCATCAGTCAGGGCCGATTTTTGAAAATGCAAAAAAAAATCGTGACCTTGATTTACTCGAGCGCGTCAGATTTTTATACAGGCGGTTCTTCTTGATGGCCTTGTTGTACTGACCCATAATCTGACAATTATGTTGAGGGATTTCCTTAATCTGACGGTTTGAAAAAAAAAATATATAAAAAATATCGAAATCTCGAAAGTGGTTCAAGATATCGAAAAAATGTTTGTACAAAAGTTGTAGAAAATTTAATTTTCTACAATATTTATTATGAATACATATACCAAAAAACCCATAGGAAACGAGATATTTGCAATAAATCATTTTTTGCCTTTGACCTTGAAAAATCAGTAGTCGCGGGCACCCTATGATAAGTAGCTTTTGAGTTAAGTTTTAGGGTATCAAAATAAAGGTCTATACAAGTTAATAGGTGACTATCTCTCATTCTGAGGTGAAACTCATAATATTCCTGGACTATACACTTAATAATGATTTTAGCTACTTCGGCTTGTGCAAATCGGCAGATTAAGATATTTCCGTGATTCGTGACTAATTTCCTTCAAAATAAAAAAAAAACTAATCGCGCTCGAGAAAATCCAGGTGACGTTTTTTTTTTGCAACTTTGCGAGTCTCCAATTTTCTTTCGTCACGCCCAATTTGTCAGATTATTGAAATGTACACTATTTTGCATGTAACTAACTTACCTTACCTTAATCTGACGCGCTCGAGTAGTTCAAACCATCGATTTTTTTTTACTAATCTGACGGGCTACCCTAGGCGTTCGACACTACATAGAGGGCTCAGATTTGGTGAGAGTACTTCACAAGGTGCAAGGTTGCCCCCTTATGTTAATCTGCCGCGCTCGAGTAAATCCCGAAATCCCCTATTCGCCTCCCCTACCATTAAGCTTGGCAGACATATTAGATATAGATTAATGTCAATGACATACAAATAAGCTTCTACGTTGATTGAAAACACATGTGTATTCAATCTGCTATTGAAAATGACCATTAATAGTATGGAGGAGCGAGGTGTTAGACTCCTCCATTGAAAAGGGAAGATCTTCCGCCAGGCTAGGTCATCGTGCCTGGGGACCGCGGTCCAACTGTTGATGTTGGAATCTTGTATATATGCAGGTCGCATAGAAAACTTCGTACGCGCGATGTAGGTTATTGGAGCGCCATCTATCTAGGAGTCGTGCGAACTATATCTATGTGTAGGTCTGTTGTATGTTGTTGCTGTGTCGTGCTGAGGTAGCTTGCAAGTGCCAGTGCTGCTCGTAGTCTACGGTGAGTTGAGACTGAGCGAGGTTGCTGCGACGGGTTGAGCCGGTAGTCCACGTAGCGCAGAGACTGCCACGCCGGAGAGTGAAGAGCCGGCCGATGAAGGTCCGGACGTGGGCTGCGGTGAACTGTGTGGCGAGGGGTGCTGTCGCTGGGTGAGCCTTGCAGGACCAGGAAGCGCGGTGAGTCGGCTGCGTTGGACCTGAAGAAGGCGAAAGCTGGCTTGCTGTGTGACTGCTGCTGTGACCTGGTGCGGAGTGCTGGGAAGTGATGCTGCATACTGCTGACATTCCAATCACGTCGGGGTCACCAATATGGAGGAGCGAGGTGTTAGACTCCTCCATTGAAAAGGGAAGATCTTCCGCCAGGCTAGGTCATCGTGCCTGGGGACCGCGGTCCAACTGTAGATGTTGGAATCTTGTATATATGCAGGTCGCATAGAAAACTTCGTACGCGCGATGTAGGTTATTGGAGCGCCATCTATCTAGGAGTCGTGCGAACTATATCTATGTGTAGATAGATGTCGCTACAATAGTATTGTATAGAAGGTTCAAACGATCTTGATGTGACAGAACTGATATTTTATTCGTATGCCCGGTATAGCTCGAAAACATCGCTAGGCAACCACAGCACGGTGGCAGGTTACTTTGTAGTAGGTAGGTTCTGGACTCACAAATTGAAAATCTATCGTCAAACACCTGTAGGTGGATCCGTTCCGCTGCACTTGCGAGTCAGTTGCCTTTAAAACCTTAAAGTTTAAGGCATTGTAAAAAGGTCAACAACACATTGGCAATCCCCCTGGTATTGCTAATGTCTATAGGCGACGGTATTCACTTACCATCAGGTGACCCGCCTGCCTCGTTGTCACTAGGTATAAAAAGAGGTATGTTTAATGATTATCTTCTTTCTAATATATTAAATTCCCGTGTCACGATGTTAGTCCGCAATTAACTCCAAAACTACTATAGCGATCTTGATGAAACTTGGCACACAAATAGATTTGATCCTGGATAAGAGATAGGATACTTTTTATCCCTGAAAAAGAAAATATCCCTCGGAACAGCAACTAAAGAAAATATAGAACGAATATGACCAAGCAAAATACCTAGGTAGAACGTTAGTTGAATAAAGAACATAATATGTCTAAGTATTGTACCTACACAAAAACTAAAAATACTTACACGACACGCCACGAGTGGGTTAATAGGTGTTTTATAAAAAGCATTAATAATAAATAAAATTATGCAACAAAACGAATAAGAGTTAAAGAAAACTTTCTTCTGGCTGAAGGCCAAGACGGCTACAATAGTGTCGTATGCTCAAACATTTCCCCTTTATCTACGTTTGAAGACGTAAACCAATTATTCTCAATGTTGTTAACTATAGTTGGCAGCTTGCTATCAGATGCACGATTATCTTATTTAATTTTTAATGGCATTGAACAAAATTTTACATGTCTACCTATATCAATAATTTGGCTGTAAATCTTCCTAAAAGAAAATAAATAAATAAATAATGGAAACGTCCCTGATTAGTTGTATCATTAGAGTAATATATTACCTATGTAAACTTCCTGGTTGGGACAAACATCTTTTCTTTTATCTCTCTATATTAACCATTCAATCCTTTCTTACACATGTAGGGCTATTACGTAACTTGTTTCAATGAGTTTCAATATTGAAAACAGCCTCTAAATTAATAGAAACATTACAATGGCAATATTGGTTCCATTCGCAATGAAGTACGGTTTGTATATGCATGCATGTATATGAAAAAAATATGTTTTAATAAACCGTTTTCACGATTGAAACTGATTGAAACAATTACTATTCCATCCACACTTTGGTCTTCCTCTAGTTTGATAATTTCATTATAGTTTTTGTTACCTAGAAAGTGCCAGGTCTAATCCAAGCCTATTTGTTTCAGGATGACGATCGGAGGAAAGGTGGTCTCACGCTATCCAGGTATAAGGAACTATTCGCCCAGTTCTTAGGTGAAGTTGGTGATGATTGCCATGCGAAACATCTATTTGGGCCCCTAGAATTTTAAGCTAATGATATATGTGACTGACGCACCTAGATTAACAAACTTTTCTATATATGGCTTTTATTTTTATGTTGACTAAATGAAAGATTGATAGTATCACGAACAATGTAATTTACGTAAAATATATAAATTACTGGTTCAGTAACGGCATGAGAATACCACTTGAAAGTCAGCTGACTTTATATTTACATTATTACATCATGGCGAGCAAACCGTCGCAAAAAACGCGCCAAAAATACACAAGCAGCATCGATACAATTTAAAAATAAAACAATTATGATGCGTTCTGAAATTCGAATTATAACTTTATAAATAAGAAACCTACAATACACGTCGCTTCTTATTTTGAAATTGAACATTATTTTCTATTGGTCCGTGATCGATTACTTGTATGTTACCATAAAAACAGTAGGTATAAAATAATAAACAAAATGGATTAACTCTCGATTATTACTAGTCAGTCAACTCAACGTGACTCAACGCTAGGTACCTACCATGTCGTAGTCTATGGTACTGTCTAAATATTAAGGATTTTGTTATTACTTTATTTAAGTAGCTCTTATTTTTTGTATCAAATATTTCTTGATCAAATAAAGTTATGTGATCGCGACTATTATCTTACATATTTAGGATTGTTTTTTCATTTATTTCAACCAAACGATCACGATATAGTTTAAATGTATTATTTATTAATGTAATGTACAATTTCATATATTTTTCAAAGAGAATTATAATTATGAATGTAATTGAGAATGTACGGGAAATGTTATAAATGTGCTCAAACATACAGATTGAATCTAGTCACCGGCTCACCGCTATGTTATTTATTAATTTAAGTGTAAATAATCGTTAAAATATCGATTATATTTAATTCGAAAAGAATAGATACATTTTATTTCTTAGAGCCAACAGCGCCACAACTATTTTGCGGCGAATTCGTGTCGCGGCCATTTTGTGACTTCATCGCTGCAAAGTCTATGTGGTCGTGGCTCAAACCCTTTGCGTGTTTTACTCAGACGTTGATTCTGTTCACTTTACAAAATAACGACAATATTTATAGAGATACTGGTAACACAAAGACCTGGCAACACTATCCATGACATTACAACGGGTTTCCATGTTTAAAAATTATCTTGAAAGTAATTCATCAAATAAATTCATGAGTGCATTTTCAATAATTTTATTATATTAAAAGCTCTATTAGACTTCACATACAACACACATTTCCTTCTATTAAATTTTAAACATGTTTCAATGTTATATAAATTACAATACATCTTAACAGTATAAATATTTGTATGTAGGTACTTACATGTATATTAGATGGGTATATGACTGGAATTAGTTTTAATATTTATACAATTTAATGAACAGTTATTTTGAGGTAACAGTTAAATAAACTAAAATGTAACAAGGTTCACATTTACAAAATTCCTCTAAAAATAGATCTGTATTATAGATAGATACATTATCAAGAAGACAAATACACGTAAAATTTTGCTTTTGATTATCTTGGAATAATTGTACCTAAATAAGTACATAAAAATCTAATATAGTAAGTACTAAAGTAAGGCTGTTTATGCAGCAAAAGCTATGATATTTGGGAAGATAAACACTTTTTTTTTACCTACCTAAGTCAAAAATGATATATTCAATGATTTTTTACTAGTAATTCTGTCGAAAAGCGTCAAACGAAGGACGCCAAATTTGGGTCGTATCATCATGAACAACGTTTACGACGAACATTCGTTTCTGCTTCTTCGTGTAAATACCAGCGCAAAAATTCAAAATATATGGGGCCAAATATTGAAACTCGATTCGGCGTCTTACAGTAACATAGTCGACCGTGGACGCGAGTCTTGACAGCTAATAGCGACAATATTGTGTCCTATGTCACTTAAACGGAGACAATATTATAACGGTAAACCTATGAAAAATATCACGCATCAACCATAGACGTACAAGGTTTATAACTACGTTTATGGCATCAATTTTGAAAATAAGTATAGGTGTATGTTTCGGATAGGTAATCTATAACATGTAACAGATGGGTACACAAGAATAAAATCATATGTTTTTACATAAATCCTGAAACCCTTACTAAATAACTGACAAGAATCTTTGCCCCAAAATCTTTCCCATTTCAAATAGCGATTGACCCGATTCACACTATCGTGTCACTAAATCGATAAATTTCTCCTCCTTATTAACAAAATATTATTTAAAACTTTGTTGGGAGTGGAACAAGATGTGTGAATCGGCACAAGAATGCCATTTGCATTAATTTAATCAAGTCGAGACTTAACTATCAACACTCAATAGAGATACATGTTTCGAGTGAACAACGCTACGCATTGCGTTAAATTGACATTTAAAGGCACAGGCTAACTAAAGGCCTTACTAAAACACTATATAACTAAAAGTACTAACGTATATACGTTTAGATGTTCACGGATTAAACATCCTTATCTATAAATGTCCATTTTCCAACAATAGGTATATCACTAGCTTTCTTTGCGATCCTCAATTTTACCCCTCTCACTAAAGAGTTGAATTTTAAACTCTTTCTAGTGGACGCCTACCTTACCTAATAAAGGAATAATCATTTAAGGTTTCTGATGGGTTTAGGTTGTACGTTGATAGGTCCAACAGTCGGTCGACGGTCAGCGCGTGTAGACAAGATGAATGTCGACAACCGTCAACTTTTATAATTTTGACATGATTTTTATCGATGACATATTGTCGACATTCATCGTGTGGTATTGGGTATTTTTATATTTAGAAGATTATTCACGTGACCGTATAAACAGTATTTTAATTAAATAGCGTTTTATAAGTAAGGGTATTCCATAAATAAAACAATACATAAGCTTCAGCAACGCGCGCAAAGATCTCGAGATAGATTACAAAGCTAGAATTTTAACAAATTAATTATATTGCGAGTCAAGGTGGATTATTTTTGTAACGAATATTTTTTGTTTTAATTTAATAATTCAATTTCACCTATGGGAAGCAACTATATTTTTTTATGTGCTTTATTCATTGATAGAAACCAACATTTAAATGTACCTTACAATATTTATGTTTTACGCCTTAAACGCGAATCACAAAATAACGTCCCATTACTGAATAAAATCGATAATTATAATAAATTAAAACCCAAAATTTTCGTACAAAATAATTCATAATTGAATTTTTCCCATCGAAAACGGCTTAACTCGCTATTTTTTTTTTGTGTAAATCGAGCCTTTTTGCTCGAAAGCTGTGCGGTTTCTTTAATTTTGAATCCCGCTACAGATATATAACAGCAAGCAATTTTAAAATTATTTTATTATTGAGTATAATTCATATTACATTATTATAAATTGCCACAAAACTATCTTCCAAATAGATAATATTACTTTTATATGAAATAACCAATACCAATAAAATTTCATGGAATAAAAAAAACATTTCTATCAAACTTAATTTTGCCTAATATGGAATCATTAAAAATATAATAATAGCCTTTCAGAAGCCTATAGACTTAGTAAGTAATTGTACATGAGATAGATTATAAATTTGGTTAATATTATTTGACTTTGTCACTAAGCTAGCAAAGATATTAATATTAACGATGGTATCATACTTATTATAATTAAAGTGCATCTATATTTAGTTGATATTCAACAAGAAATGCTTGTCGATATACTTTAGAACCTTAAATATATCCGTATTTTTCAAAATACATTTATTGAAAGGAGACGGGGCCATCTTGTTACTTTATAAGACAGAGAGGGATTAATGTCAACAGTAATAAAAAAAAACCCCCCATTTTATATGTTTTTGTCCTAATAAAGTAAGATCGTTTTAAATAAATAATAACAGGTTTAAAGTCAAAAGGTTGAAAATAGACGCTCATAAGAATAATCATTGTGTTAGTATTAGTAATTTATATGAATAATTCATAAAAAAAAAATGGGGAGGCACTCTACCAATTTTTCCCGCTAGGAGTCGCTGATACTATCGTGCTCCATGCTTTTTTTACATGTTCACCTCAAATAATTAATTTCTACAAGATTTTGTTATCATATAGTTTGCAATTGCAATCTAATGCGCGGTCATTTATCTTTATTTCAGTTTTTAAAATATGATACGGTCATCAAATAATACACCAAATTCAGATTTTTATAGATATAAATCTGAAATCGCAAATCAATGCGAATACCAGAGTGGCGCCATCTGAAATTAACTGTACCTGTGCCTCCACATTCATGTATTCTGAACCTATTTCTTTTTATTTCTTTTTTCGGTTAAAACAAATACAATTACAAAATAAAAAAAATGTTATTAAAATATATTAAAAACAGATTTCACTATAACAGGTTAAGCTAACTGAGGTTTACTGGTAAAAATTCAACATACTAAACATAATTTAGACGGAAAATCGGTAAAATTTAGCACGTCTAACCGCAAAAAACGAAAGAGTATATTATATCAATTAAATAATGTTTATCACCAAGTCTTAGATCCCCTAAATCCTGAAGCTATAGCTTACAGGCTATAGGTAATATCACAAGAGGTATTTGCGACTTATACATTAATATTTTACCTGAAAAGTACGCATAAAATTTTATATCGCTATTACGCGCAGTCCAACACGTGGACTGGACAAATAGCAAAATTACACTATTACCTCTAAAACGTTCACTCGAGTCCATTGCCTAAAAAATTACTAAAAACAAAACTAAGGTTTACATTTTTTATAAAACTCTACAATTAATTTACCTAATTTCTCAAACGGCAACATTTTTAATCAATTATTTTTTATCTGTAGTTGCAATAGACATTTTGGCGGATTTTTTTTTGTTCTAAAAATGTAAATCTTACTTTCGTCTCATTGAGAAGTTTATTATGATTACTTCCACGCTCGTTTAGAGTTACATTTCATCGGTGAGTCCATTGACAGTCCCACTGGTAGAGGCTAAGGGCTCCGTCGTACCTAGACTGCCGTAGGTGGGGCCGCGTCGCGACTGCACGCGCCAGCGTCCCCGATTTCTGGTTATGCCTGATGGATAGTTATACAGATATTTTCACGTCATCCCAATGCCCCATGATTCTTGAAGCCAATGTGTAATGATTGATTTACTGTTACGTGCTCGAATATTCTGTATCTAAGTATATAGAGTTATATATATATATATATATACATATATATACAGGATGTCCCATAAATAACACGCCAGAGTGACACCGGAGCTAGATTGGCATCAGGTCTATCAGATAACATCAACATGACCTTAGTAAAAGTTTTTGCGTGGCGTGTTATTTTTGGGACACCGTGTATATGCCCATACTCGAGTCGATTATTTACAATATCATCAAATATGTATGGATTCAATACATTTTAATGATACAGAATACTTGTGGCGATAAAGAGAAACTAAAATGTTTCGAGAGATTCATAAAAGTTGATTATTTGTCAAAATTGCTAAAGCAATGAATTCGCCTTCTTAGTGAAAAAGAATAAACCTTTCTTGGAGAAACTAAAAAACAATGAAAAGCTGAAAATTCATATTTTTTTGCCAAAGAATAATTTATTTATATTTTACAATAATTTAAAGGGCGAGAATATGCACATAATAACATTGCATGCTTGGTCAATAATTAAATGGTAAAAAAAAACACTTATTAAGTGAGACGGCTTAAAGCAAGTCGAGCAAAACCGACGTTTTAGGATAGCCCCGTCTCTTTTTGTCACATAACGTTAGAAAATGATGGTTGTACTTAATAAGTGTGTTTTACTGAATTTCTTAAAGCCGTCGTACGTAATGCGGCCGTGAATTTACATTTGAAACGTCCATGCTACAAAAATATAAGAAATCATGGCATGTCTTAAACGCTTTGGCAAAATGGACGCGCGTCCCCAAGCTTCATACAAAAAGAAATGCTCAACTACTGAATTATTAACAACAGATATATGGAATATATTAATTAACATTTTCGATAGTGGAGTAGGATATCAAAATGTTTGACACTGGTTGGATTTACCGGAGGTAGATATTTACATATCTAGTTATTTTTAGGACTCGCAACACAGCGACCACCATTTTTTTCTGATCGAGATTTAGGATATTCTTCTTTTGAAAATACAGCCTTCAGTTTATATACAAATATGACTTCTATTGTATTATATGTATATGGAGCACGATAAGTTATTCGAGTTTATGATTATATTAGCTCCCTTGTAGTATCTTGGATATTTTATGAGAATAGCGATAATTTACTAACTATATTTTACTGTGGGGATTATGCACGTTTTACGTTGAAAAAGTTGTTATGTTATGATTTTTATGTATTGAGGAACTAAACTAAAATCTGATTCACATATTTTTTGGCAACTTTGAAAATTTTGTGCACAATTCTCAAAAACAAAACATAAGTATGTCTATAGTACTATGCCGAATAATGCCGATATGCCGGTGATACCAAACTTTACTCTAGTGTGTGAATGTGCTATTTTTTGTAATAAAATGTACTCTTACGTCATTTTGACTTGGACTCAGTAGCTCCTTACATTGAAAAAGAAAAAATATATTAATTTTTCACTCTTCTAAATTAATTGTACATTGGACCTTTACTGTGCTATGGCTAATTTTTGTTATTTTTAATGGTAATTAGATTTTTACACACACTAACATTTTATGTTACTAATTCAAAGTGCCAATATGAAAAAATCAATCATTTTACTTAATTGTTATTCCTAATTTATTATTTTTAATTAAAACTTGACTCATTGCGCTTTAAATTCGTAACATGTTAGTGCCCGTACATGCAAAATGATTTGCTTATCTGGCAACATTGAGCGGTGCATTTATAGCATGCAAAGGTGCTCTACAACTAAAAAATAAAACAAAAACAAATAATTAAAAAACATAATTTATTTCTATCACAATAATAATAAACCGTGTCAGTACAAACGACAATAAGCCATAACCTTTGGAATTGGAAAAGTTACAACCCTCTAAATTAAGTACTAATTTTAAGTAGGAGATTCCTGGAGTAGGAGCTTTTTGTGAACAAATTTAAAACAATTTCAGGCAGTATATATTCACAGTACCTATATAAACTACGATTCGATTACATCTTTTAGTTTTTAAATTAGGAACTTAGAGGGCACTAAATAAATCTCTTCAATCACAAATAATACAGATAAATTTTATACAAAAGAGAAGAATACTTGATAATCGACTATTTAAAAAATAAATAGTTATTTGTTCTTAATCCCTTGAGGTATTAGAGTCGTACCTGTAAACAGACGGCTCCTTGTATTTTGGCAGCACCATTTTTAACGGCGCGTTATCCAACACCAATTGTATAGCTAACTTTTCACCAATATTAGTATGTATGTATATTCAACCATTTATATACGCATTGTACCCATAATGTTAGTAAGAACTTTAGAGAAATCTTTGTATTACAATGTGCACCACATAAAGCTAAAATAATAATCAGTTGTTTAGCAAAGAAATTGACTTTGTGTAAAATTTCAAACAGCTGCGTGCGGCTAGCGACGTGAATAAATTTTTGCTAAACTATAGTTAATAAATATAGCTAGCAGCATAAGGTGGCCACATTCTCAGTGATTTCAATCAAACCGTCACCAGTCTTTGTTGTTCATTATCATTAAGGTTTTAAACCATCACCGTATTGCACCAAATATTAACCTCACCTGCGTTCAGTTGTGTGCCTCTGATTTTGAATAATCGGTGTATGTAAAAAAAGGTGAATTTCCTTCCACAAATCTATTGCCACTATATAATTTGGCTTCCGATCAAAAATCCTAAGCTCAATATTAAATTTTAAAAAATATATTCGCATTTAGGTATCCAATGTTTTCCCGAGTTAAAAAGTCTTCAATGTTAATCTAGAGTAACATTTATATATGTGCCAAAATTAATCCGTTTGTTACCACAATCATAAAATTTTATCTATAAAACAAAAATATTGCCAAAAAGCTATAAGCTGCAACAAGAAAAGTCAATTTCTCGCTAATAACTTGAACGCCTAATACTTAAAAGTTAAACAATTTCCTAAACATTGACAACTTACTTCTATCGAATAAAGATAAGAGAACAAAATAAACAAGTATCTTGTATCAAGCTAATTTTATTATCTCCTCACTGTTAATGGAATATAAGCTTTGCACCGCATATATTAAGAATCTAATTTGTATTACCATTATAGAAAATAAATAATCTAACATCAAAGGTAGATATTTAAATAAAGAATTATTACTATCCGCTTTCTACACTGAACCTCGTGGGTGATTCTATTAAGTACTGGTGTAAGTACAGAGGGTTAATCGTTCGATAAAAATTGTATATCAATACAGAATAACCCATTAAGAATTAAGTAACGTGCAAAAAATATAAAATAAAAAAGGCTGTGACACATGACACGCAGAAATTACACAGAACATCGATAAATTAAATATTCAAAAATTTGAAACTAATAGGAATTATTGTAACGTTACCAATACACAGCTAAACGTACAAATATCGATACATGCAAAATTACAATAGTAAAAATATTCGTGAACTCGTTTATACATATAATAAAAAGGGTGTCCCATAAACCATTTTGTGGTTAGAAACCATACCCTCGAAGACTTACAATTTTTAAATATTTAACTGAGAATACATTCTCTAATTATTCACCGAGATGAATGAATTTAAAAATTGCAAGTCCTTTATACAATAAATGCTTTCAATATTATGAATTGGGAAAAGAACCACATTCCCACAAGACTTGGCGACTATCTGTGAACTAAAGCAAACTACACGCGTGCGTCAAAATGCAACGCGCAAGAATACTAAGTTGACATCGATCGCAAGAACTTTCTATCCATATTTAAGAATGAACATTATTCGAAACATAATTTGTATTTTTTAAATAAACAGTTAATACTGATAAAATTTATTTTATTAAAATTTTCAACGATATAGTAATATATAGGGTCTGTTCCTAAATGCGATCCAGCATATTGGACAGTACCTAGTGACGTCATAGAAATTTTTAAGGATTTTTTTATCAATTTTACTTGACATTTGACACCGATCAGCCACCATTATTTCAAAATGGCGCCAAGTCACCGGTACAAGATGGCGTCAGTCGATTACGTCACACCGTACTGGCCAGTATGCTGGATCGAATTTAGATTTGCCAATGTTCAGTCTAAACATGAATATAAAAAAAACTGGCAAGGCTTTTTTGTTGGATCTACTTTTTCAATCTACACGTGATAACGCATCGAGTTAAGAAGCGAGGCGATAGCGAGTGTGGCAATGGAAATGAAAACTGCATTGTACAGTGTAATATTCACATATGAATATGATATTAAAGATGATTACTACCATTTACCGCTGCTAATTATTGTTCGTACTTAAATGTGATTAAAACCTACGTACCATAACCTTTTTGTGAAAGTAATTTAACAAAATGCGCAATCACTTTTTATGGACTAGGTAGATGACTTTTAAACTTATGTCAACTGGGAATAGTTATCAATTATTGTCGGGTATCTATTATGTATGTCAAATTACCGATATGAACTTTGAATACACTGTTTTCATTCATTTTCAATTTTGCTAACATATCTACCCAATGTAACTAAAATCAACACATTGGTAAAGGCCGATTATCTTGTTTACGATCTATATTACTTTACTTGAGTTTTTTCATCTCTTTCTAGCAAAAGACATGACAAGAAAAAACATGCCTATGTCATGTACTGGATGATATCAAGTCAATCTATCTTTTTCTAATGTTTAGTGTTAGATAGAGATATAATGAGACCAATTTAGTATTTAGCCAAAAATGCTTGGATTCTAACTTCAAAATATTTATATTTATTCTCAGTTGATATAAGCTCATGATGTTAACTAAAAACAGAATCCAAAAAGCCTTCCCACTTTAAAAAAACCGTAAGTTAGTACGGAACTTGAAACGAGAATGAACAAGGGCCGAAGAGAACTGCATACTACGTCTCCAAAAAATCGATAGAATAAAAAAAAGATGTTACATAGATAAACGTAATACACAGGCCACTTGAAAACGGGAAATTAGACTATAATAGCGCCACAATAGAGCCCATTCTCGTTAGTGTCAAGCTCACGCGACAAGCTTGTCAAAGTTATACTGTCTGACAGTGAGGTCGTTGCCCTCTCTTACTCGTGTCAACGACGTCTCCGCTACAGCCGTCTCCTTGCCGCGAAGCATCTGATTGGCCAACTTCTGTCTGTTAACCGGCGAACCTGGAATTAAGGGAATCACGTCACCTGCCTGACGGGTCACTGTATACATTTTCGAGGTGTACATGGAACATACAATCTTGGTATAAGGGTGAAGGAAAGAAAATATTTACAAATAATAGGGGTAAAGCGAGTTTATGGGGAAATAACCCATACATATAAAGTTGGAGTGGTTAATAGTTAATAAAGAAGATAGCTTTCAATGCAACTCATATGAAATATCATGTGAGTTCTAATAAAATAAATAAAAGGATTCGTCTTATACTTGCTTGTAAGAAAGGATTTTATAAATTCAAGCCCTAAGGGGGGAACGCGGATGAAGCCGCGGGGGAGAGCTAGTAAAATATAATTTAAACAGCAACATAAATAAGAAAAGCAATGATAAATGGTGCAGGTAGTACAAGGAAGATACATAAAAAAGCTGTCAGTGTGAGTCGGACTCGCGCACCGAGGGTTCCGTACAAATTTTGTATTTTTTTTTTAAATTATTATTTTATTCTGTTTTAGTATTTGTTGTTGTAGCGGCAACAGAAATACATCATCTGTGAAATGCTATTCGATTTCAACTGTCTATCTATCACGGTTCTTGAAATACAGCCTGGTGACAGACAGACAGACAGACAGACGGACAGTAGAGTGTCTTAGCAATAGGGTTTTTACCCTTTGTGTATGGAACCCTAAAAATACCAAGCGTGCCAAGTCACACGGCAACACGAATTAAATTTAAATTATGCAGTTTCACCTGCATTCCCCCGATAAAAACAAATCTATTCCCGCTTTAAACCGAAATGATTTCCATATAGACTTGACGGAAGGACAAACAAGCATGATCACATTAATTAATATTAGACGCCAATAGAATGGCAATAATAAAATAACCCTCAAAATTAATAGTTCGCATTAGTAAGGTTACCCACCTTCCCAGAAAGCGTTAATAAAATTATCCTTACCTCAATTTGTTAGTTAGACACTATATTTCATGATGTGTTAGACCGAAGCGACAGTAAAAACATTTTATGTGTTTTTTATAAATTTTACGTAACGTTACTAAGTATGTATTACGTAAGTAACGTAACTGCGTAAATTAGTTATAGCACTTATAACCAGTGTGCTAAGAGCGAGTCTTTGACGTTATTAAGACCTGTTTTTGCGATTGTTAAAAATTATGCGTGAGAGCATTATTATCGTTCATAAAATATACCTTACCTGTGACAATTATCGGAGTTACACGACAATGAACCTTATTGCTCTACGATAAGGTCCATCTGTATTATCGTACAGTTAACCATACATTATACAAATGAACCTTAATCTATGACAATAAGGTTCATTTTCATGTAATTCTGACAACTGTCACAGGTATCAAGCTGTATTTTATGAACTATGAATATTCCGCGAGAGACGCTGTTCAAGAATTGTCGTAGCCGGTAACGTCAAATACTTGTACGGGTAGAAAGATAGTGGTTACCGTTATGGACTTAGGGTTCATTTTACCGGTATAATTTTTTCAGAATTATTTTAAAAACAATAACGCAAACTACGCGAATCAGTTACAGTTTTCGGAGATAACAGGGTCGATTTCACAACCCTGCGAAAACTGTAAAAACATAGCGGGACACATATTATGTATGTCTTTCATTCTTATACTGGGAAATAAGTAAAACCTAATGAACAATATAAAATAAAAGTAACAAAATATTAAAGTCTATTTTGTGAGAGAGCGTGCAGAAAATATGTTACAAAATAATATTTCTTCGCGAATTTTAACGGAAAAAGGTCCAATATACAAGCGAGAGTAAAAAAATAAAATGTGCAAATAAAAAATAATAAAAAGTATGGAGATACTGCATGCAAGACTAAAACGTCTCAAATACACTTAGGGGTGCCATCTCTAAAATCTGTAAACCAGGGAAAAACTTTGGAGCTTAGAACCCGGACATATATACAGTGATGTTTTAAAGTCATACAATTAAAAAAGTCGTTGAAATTTACTTTAGCCCGGACTACATATGAAACCCTGCGGACGCCCTCTAATTTAGGACAAATCCAGGGAAACCAGGATGGATGGCAACCCTAAATACAATACTATAAAAAGTGATCTTGTGCTGTATGGTCGATAGTGGGGTATTCACCAAATTGGAGATTTTTTTGATATTCAATGTTACTTGACAGAAAAGTGTGATGTTCTAAGACCTTTTTAAAGTAAACCTTGCGTTGTAGGATTGTGTGTAGCAATCCAATATTTTTAAACAATATCTTGTGAAATTTCACTCAATTATTCTGAGGTACTTCACAAAATGTTTCATTAAACCTCTTAATTATCATGTCGGTAGTTTAAACTTGTACTGTAATAATTAGTTTTTGGGCAATTAATAAAAGTCTCGGGGCTGCTCAGAACAACTTTATGCACCGATATCGCCTGATTCAGTAGCGTTGCTGAACCTTATATTGAACTAATAAGACCGCTGCTCGGCGTAAATGTTATTTCTATTAGGCGCCATTGATTTATTGCGTAAATGTCTGTAAACTGTTTTGATAGTTTTCTAAATTGTTATATACTTTTTTTAGTCATTACTTTGTTGTAAATGGGAAATCCACTCGTTCCATCGCCTTTAATTATATCAGGAAAACCTTGAATAGGCTTATGTTTAGTTTATATGTCTGTTAACTCTTTTGTTAATGCTGTTGGTTTTCTAAATGAAGAAAATTAAATAGAAATAACATACATCGACTACATTACGACACCCCTGTCAAATATTAATAATTAATTTTTTAAGGTAATAATCAACTTTGGTTTTATCATAAAATCGCTTTATCAAGGTATAATATTAACTTTGCACATTTTTGTGATCTAACGTAAGAACTTCAAAAACTCCCTCCCACCCCCTTGTTAAATAAACCCCCTAAATCGTCTTACGTAATAAATTAATGGCGCCCAACTAAAAGTAAAATAACCCATAACCATACAGCTTACCCAAGTCATAAACAATAAACCAATGTATTATTCTAGATAGTACTTACCGATATAGCTAAGCATTACGGGCAAGAAGATCAGACCGTGGGCGGCGCCGATCAATACAATACCCAGGTACATCCGGAAGTAGAAAACCTGGGTAACACGCTATGGTTATTTAAATGTTTAATTATTGATATTGGTAGAAAACAGAGGTTTAACTGTATTATATAAAATTAAATCGTTACTGACTGATCTATCAACACACATCTCAAACCACTGAACGGATTGCGCTGAAATTCAGCACGCAGATAGTTGTTATATCAGTCATCTAGTTTCCATATTACAAGCTGTGCTTAGTTTGGGATCAGGCGATGATAGCTCAGTGGTAGTGGCGTCGCATACCGTGGCGAAGGTCGTGGGTTCGAATCCTACAATGAGCTTGAGCTTTCGGTGAAGGAAACCATAGCACGGTGGTAGGGTACTTTGTAGTACCCGACTGGCTGGCTACCCTCAAGTTGAAAATCTTGAAAATCTGTCGCCGAGCACCATTCGGTGTGTTCCGACAGCTGCACTTGAGAGCTAATCCCCATCTAGGCTTTGCGTGTTTACCACCTTCGGCCACATCATCACTTACCATGGTGAGATTGTGGTCAAACACAAGCTTATCCAGAATTTAAAAAAAACGATAAGTATAAAAAATAAAGACTATTGCCACAAAACGCTCACGTCCCCGCTCAGCATAATAAGAGTTATTTGTAAACCGGCGCTGGTCTTCCGATGCTATTACAAGCTCTGCTTAGTTTGGGATCAGATAGCTGTGTGTGAACAAATGTCCCTGGATATTTATAATCCTTGGGGGATAGCAAGTAGTTGTGTTGTGTAGTACCTGGAAGATCTGACTCTTAGCGGTGCCAAGTACGATGATCCCTCCGAACTTGGTGAGCGTGATGCCCGACAGCACGGAGGAGCCGACGCGGGTGAGCGAGGCCGCCGCGCGCGCCTCCCGCCCGCCCGCGCCGCTCACACTGAAGCTGTGCACCAAGTGAGAACAGAACTCCACCGCTATACCTACCGCCATCACCTGCACACACACAAACACACAAAACTGAACACATCATATTCCATTAGAACTCCTTGGCGGGAACATGCGAGGTCCCTTTTTATCCAATAAAGTTCAATCTATGTTTTTTTTTTACCACAATGCCATCCATAAATTACGTATGTAAATTGTGGAATGGTCACCTTTATCACTTCAAAATTCCGCGAGCCAACGTGACTATAACATGAAAGAATAATATTAATAAATGGACATTGGCAGAAATGTCCCAAAGGACAAATGACATCAAAGATAAAAAAAAACCTTAAAAGTTACTCTAATTCCGGTCTGGATGGTTATTTTTATCTTTAGAATAGTTTTTATCCAGGGAAAATATATTTCCGGAACGCGGGTAAAACCGCGGGGGAAAGGTGGTAAATAAAATGTCTTACCAAATTAACAAGTGAAACGGCATTGAGACTGATTCCCGTCCAGTACATGAGACCGCCGAGGTTCACCACGATCATTGTAATCGTTATTACTACCACCTGGAA
Organism: Ochropacha duplaris; assembly: GCA_951361185.1. Classification (NCBI taxonomy): domain Eukaryota; kingdom Metazoa; phylum Arthropoda; class Insecta; order Lepidoptera; family Drepanidae; genus Ochropacha; species Ochropacha duplaris. The sequence continues at coordinate 9,555,152 of OX592704.1, read as the reverse complement.
ACAAACAAACAAACAAACAACATCACCATATATACTTACAAATATTGCTTATAATCATATCTCAAGGCAGTTCTTGAGGGTAGATCATTCAAACATACGCTGCTCAGATTTATAACAGAAACAACACGACAAAGCGATTAATATGTCATTACATGATCCAGACCATTATCGATCGCTCGAAGATCATTCTTATTTTGTTTAAGGTATTTTTTTAATTCTTGATAAGCTTGTGTTTGACCACAATCTCACCATGGTAAGTGATGATGTGGCCGTAGTAAGCACACAAAGCCTAGATGGGAACTGGCTCTCAAGTGCAGCTGTCGGAACACACCGATAGGTGCTTGGCGACAGATTTTCAACTTGAGGGTGGAATATGATGTATTCAGGGCCAGCCAGTCGGGTAGGTACTACAAAGTACCCTACCACCGTGCTATGGTTTCCTCACTATGTTTTCCTTCACCGAAAGCTCAAGCTCATTGTAGGATTCGAATCCACGACCTTCGCCGCGGTATCCGACGTCACTTACCACTGAGCTATCATCGCCTTGACATGATGAGGCCAAAGATGGTAAGCAGAAAATTAAAATATAGTATCATCCTTAGAATTATCTCTAACAATATGGTAGATAACTCACCAATGCAGAGAACAGATCAAAACCCATCAACAAAAACGTGACTATGAAAATTGATAGCACAGATATCCCCATAGACTTCAACGTATCAGGCCACATAGTCAAATACTGTTCGTAGAACACATAAAACACTGAATACGGGAACACATTAGCCGTGGGCTCTTTGCCTTCCTCTATCAAATACTTATTCAAAGTTTCCGTTATATTAGCAGCCACAGTTCTTGCACCTCTCAAAGCCGAATAATAATCGTGGCTGGTTTTTAATACGGAGTGGTATCCTTGGAAGTATGTGGCGTTTATTTCGGCCAGGTCCCCGCGCATTTCGTAGTTGACAGCTTGCCCATAGGCAGCGTGGCCTCCTTTGATGCAGCCCCCAGTTGCTGATGGGTTGTCTTGTATGAAGAACGGGACGTAATGTTTGAAGTCATTTGCGTTTGGTCGCATTTCAGGTTGGATTAGTGATATGTTGCACGAGTTGCATACTGTACTGTCCGCTGAAAGGTAAATAGAGAGTAAAATCAATAGAGATCTTGACTATATTCAATATTAATTATTTGACACTAAATAGTGTATAAAACACCTAAAGATACTCTTAAATAGCGAACACTTTGTAAAATTCAACCGTCTATAATTTTTGATTAATATCCATAATAAACTATCGTTCTGTCATTTTTAACCGACTTCAAAAAAGGAGGAGGTTCTCAATTCGACTGTATGTTTTTTTTTGTATGTTTGTTACGCGATTACTCTGCCAAGAAGAAGGACAGTTTTGAACTGGACGCGAAGTGTTCATACAAGAAAACGACACCTCTATTAAACTGTCCTTCTTGGCTAGCACCGACTCCAAAAAGAACTGTTTATAAATATTAAATAGATATATATAAATATCAATAATTTTGTTGATTGTCCTTTAAGGCTCTTGCTTTGAAATTAAAATATTATTCTTTACTTTTTAGTTTATGTTTGTACATAGGTATAGGTTAGTTTTGAAGTCGCTTTTTGTTTTTTATTTTTAAAAATATTTTTTTTAAAAAGAAGCTGTTTGATATGTCAGTCACATTCAATAAATATCTTGGGAATTTTTCACTAGCGTCTGATCTCAAACTAAGCAGAGCTTTTACTATTGCAACCAGATAGCTGATATACTACATATTTTTTTGTAAATACATACTTAAATAGATTATTCGTAGATATTGGATGGTACCTATCGGTGTGTTCTGACAGTTTCACTTGAGAGTCAGATTCTTTCTAGGCTTTCTGTACTTACCACCTTCGGCCAAATCATCTCAATTCGATTCCCATCCACGATAGAAATTTGTCTCCATAGGTGCTATCCCCAAAAATACTAGAAGAAGGCTCTCAAGTGCAGCTCTCGGAACACACCGATAGCTTGGCGACAGACTTTCAACTTGAGGGTGATAGCCAGCCAGTCAAGTACTGCGTTTCCTCACAATATTTTCCTTCACCGAAAGCTCAAGTTCATTGTAGGATTCGAACCCAAAACGCAGCAATATCCGACGTCACTACCACTAAACTATCACCACTTTAAAACTGTATACGAGTAGTTACCTTCACTGGGACAGAAGCTGCTATTGGTCGGGAAGTATTTGCAGCAACTAGGCAGAGCGGTCCAGTCGAAGAAATCGTCCAGCCAAGAGTTGGGCGTCTGAGATATGTACGTCTCTTCAGGGTTGCGGTAAGCTGGAAAAACACAGCTAACTTAAAACACATCCATATAAGGTTGTAATAAAGTTCAATTTAGTGTAATTTGACGATAAATCTGTATATAAACGGCAATCAGTTATTTCAGATGAGAATATTTTATTGTTTCATACTTTTTAGAGCGTGATTTTTCAGTAGTCGGGTTTTAGTTTTTAAACTTATTTTTTATTTAAAGTATTTTGGGGTCTTTGCAGAGCCACATCACATTTTTTTTCTGTTTAGGGTTTGTTATTTTACATGTATTTAGATCATGCATAATTTGGAGTGGATTTTAATAATGTTTTTTTTATACCAAAGTTTGTACCAAACCCTACCTTAAGTTATCCCTGTTAAAGGATACCACATATGATGGAATGGAGCGAATTTCCCGGAAAACTCGGTTAAACCGCGGGGAAATCTCATAAAGAAAACAGCAACACTCACCAGCATACAACTGCATGGCAACACTGTCAGACCTGCAATACCGGGTGCCGCAGACCATGTTCTGAGTGCCCTTGTGAGAGTAGTCCAGGCCCATGACCACGAAGTAGACCGGCGGACCAATGTTCAAGTACTGGTTCAGATACTGGAAGTACTTCAGTTGGAAGCTGTCGCGGGGCATCGATAGCTCTTGGTCCAGACCGATTTCTATGTGCGGGGCGACCTGGGAAACGACCAAATTCACAGGTTTTAAGATAATTTCGAAATTAAATGATTACATATTTAAGGCGATGATAGCTCAGTGGTACTGACATCGAATACCGTGGCGAAGGTCGTCGGTTCGGCTTTCGGTGAAAGAAAACATCGCGAGGAAACCATAGCACGGTGTAGGTTTTTTTTCGATATTTTCATTATTATTACGATTCTATGACTTTTTACAGATTTTTCTCATTACAAATGTGAAAGTTTGTTCAGATGTGAGGATATATGTGAAGATGTTTGTTACTCTTTCACGCAAAAACTACTGATCGGATTTAGACGAAACTTGGCACACAGGTAGATCATATCTTGGAATAAAACATAAGGTACTTATGCCGGGAAACGATAAGATCCCTAGGGAAAGCTGTCCCCAGCTTGTAAGAACTTACAGCAACTGAAGAGCACAGCCAAGCGAAGAATAGGACCATCACAGACGCCCGCACCTCCCTCTTCATGAGGAACGGCACATACAACTGCTTGAAGAAGTTGTACAGTACGCCTTCGCTTTGAGTAGCGTTATCCGCTTTGCTGCCTTGTACGCAGCAGAATACATCGAATCTAAAACAATATTTACATCATATGTAGCTCAGTTACGTCGGATGTCGTGGGTTCGAATCTTACAATGAGCGTGAACTTTCAGTGAAGGAAAACACTGTGAGGAAACCATAGCACGGTGGTACTACAAAATTGTTAAACATTTAAAAAAAAAAGCCGATATAGTCAGATGGTCCAAAAATATTTAAAAAATGTAATCTTGCTGAGTTTCTTGCCGGTTCTTCTCAGTTGAAGGCTGACTTCCAAACCGGTGGTACTACTGTAATTTGACCTTCATAAGTGCCCTTCTAGGGCCTAAACTGAATAAATGGTTTTGACTTTTTCAAATGTTTAACAATTTTATTCTTAAACTAATACAAAAATTATAACCCGCATTAGTTACCTACATAGTAAATTAAAACAAATATGTGTATGTAATACCTGTTAGCGTTCTGTCGGTGCGTGTCTATGGCGAGCAGCGCCACGAAGCAGGTGACCTGCAACAGGAAGTCGATGAGAAGCGCGGCGCCGGCGTACAGCGCGAATGCTCTCACCGCCGGCATGTCGCTGAGGGCGCCCAGGAAGAAGCACACAGACTCCGACGCTGACGCCAGGAACATCGACGGACCCACCTGTCCCAACCTGCACACACACACATTAAATCAACTATACTATATCTCCATAGCTGCGCATTCACTAGTTTTAAGTTAACTTTTAAAAATGTTAACGGACACGTTAACTTCCGTTAATATGCAGAAGTCCGTTAATCGTTAATCCAATGCCTAATAGTTACCGCACGGCACTGACAGTGACAACTCTGACAAGTTCCGGGCGGCGCGTGGCAGCGAGTGAAAAAAAAACAAAACTAGATATATTTTGCCGGCGCGTGCGAGTGAGAAAGAAAACTGCGAAGAGATTTGTTTCGTTTGATCATTTCATTACTTAGCGCCGGTGCTTAGAGTGACGAGTGTTTTGTTTGTTGTTATTTTTATTTTTTTGTTATGTCACAAGTGACAACGAGGCAGGCGGGTCACCTGATGGTAAGTGACAACCGTCGCCTATAGACATTGGCAATACCAGGGGATTGCTAATGTGTTGTACACCTTATTAAGGCGAACTGGCTCTCAAGTGCAATTGCCGGAACACACCAACAGGTGCTTGGCGACAGATTTTCAACTTGAGTGTGGTAGCCAGTCAGTCGAGTACCACATAGTAACCCTACCACCGTGCTGTGGTTTCCTCACGATGTTTTCCTTCACCGAAAGCTCAAGCTCATTGTAAGGATTCGAACCCACGACCTTCGCCGCGGTATCCGACGTCACTTACCAATGAGTTATCATCGCCTTAAATTACTGTTAGTCATCATTTGCGTGTTGATAATTGATAAAGAAGAGTGCAGTGTAATTTAGTTAGATATAAAAAGTGTACTGTGTAGTAATCAAAAATAAAACCATATGATGGATGTTGGAAGACATGGAATCGGATCGGATTCCAGCGGATATTAACGGATTAACGATAACTTGCGTTAATTCTTCCGAAATGTAACGCTTTAACGTTTAACGAAGCTAACTTATTTTTGCAGCGGATTAACGAAGTTGACTATTTGATTAACGGTGCCCGGCTATGTATATCTCTATCATACACATGTCGATAAGCACCACTACTAGCGAAACGATGCATAGATGCACTGTAAAGGACTTTTTGGCGGGAACTTGCAGGGTGACGTTGCGTTTTCGTTTTATTTTCATTAAATTCGTGTATTTTGAGTTTTATTGAATAATATCGGTGGTGTTTTGTCCAATAATTATCAATCCAAGTGCACAAGAGAAGTGAAGTGAAATGAAAGCGTGTATCGTGACTTTCTAGGTTGTCCTAAAAAGTCCGTGAAAAGTTTTAGTGGAACAGACGCCTTCACTAAAAACTAGACCGGACTTGTACGGACGAGGACTAGACTTTACAGTGAGTGACAATAAAACATAAAAGAATATTTAAAATAAAGAAATGGCTTAAAGGTCTAGATACCAAGCCAAAAACCTTCTAAATCATGGGTGTATCCTCTAAAAAGTATTTTTGAAAATTCTATCTCTAAAAGATTCCCTCGGGGGGTAACTAGTTTGTTCTCCTAACCAGTTCTAGTAACTAGTGTGTAACTCCTTCGGCCACATCATCACTTTCCATGGAAAGTTTTTTTTTTAAGTGGTTGTAGTATTGTACTCACGTCCTGCCAATATGTTCGGCAACAGTTTCATCGGGCCGCCTACCCTCTCTCTGGTTGGTCTGCACTAGTATGAAGATGTTGTCCACGCCCACGGCTAGCACCAGGAACGGTATCACCTCCACTATGATCAGAGTAGCCGCCACGCCGATAAAACCGAATATGCCGATGGAACATACCACCGATGCTAACACTATCAGTACACCTGGTGGAAAAACACAATTTAGGTTAGAAAAATGAAAATTTATTGTCCGGTCACTCATGAACCAGAATTAGTTAAATATTATATAGAGAAAATATATTTTTGTTGTATGTTTGTTTGTAATGGACAAACTCAAAAATGACTTAGCAGATTTTAAATATTCTTTGAACTATGGATAGCTATATTTATATATACAGGATGTCCGGTAAGTAGTACGACAAACTTAAAGGGTAGATAATGGGCGGATAACCTACCAAATATGCAAAAATCACCTCAGTAAAAAGGTCACTGTTTTCGAGATATTTCAGATTTTGATGTACTGATTTTTTAATTTTAGGTATTAAATACCTCGAAAATGGTGACACTTTTACTGAGGTCATTTTTGTATATTTGGTAGGTGACCCACCCACCTATCTCCCCCTTAAGTTTGTCGTACAACTTACGAAACACCCTGTATATCAAACCAGCCTTTCCCTTCGTTCTCGAGGGACCTAATCTTTTCCCGGGATAAAAAGTAGCCACTTTCGCATTAATAATATTAGTATGGAAGGATGTATAACTCACCTCCAAGTCCCAAAGTGACTTTACTGTCGATGAGCAACCTTGAGAAGTTAGAGGACAAACGTCCCAGCGTGATCGCTATATACAGGAACATTATCAAGTATGAGTATAATATAGTTGGCACGTCCGACTGGGACTCTCTGTACAACTCGTCCTCTATAGACCGCTCTGAGGTGTATGCAATGTCCATGTACTTAGGCATTTGAGTCTCGGTGTAATTCTTCATGAATGCAATGAATTCTTCCTCCCATGAGAGCGCTGGTTTTAACTGTAAGTTAACGTTTTGATTTTTAGGTACTTTAAATGTGAAAGTGTTTTAAAAGATATATGAAGATAGTACAAGGTAGAATGCATTATAAGAATAATTTTATATAATTCATATATTTTTGATAACTTAGGTAGGTTGTTCTTAATTATTTTTAAAAATTTACTAGAAGACATAAGTATACCTATTTTTTTTTGTTTTACTATAGGTTGAGTGCGTTACCATTTTTAGAGGGAACAAAAATTGGAAAAGTCTTGTATTTTCTGAGTTATAGAATTTAAAATTGAAATAAAAAAAATTTAAGAAGATTTTTCATAAAAGATGCAACAGTTACTAACTATAACCTTAAAAAGATACAACCGAGAGACGGACCGTAAATGCTTAGTATAGAGACCCAATGGGTAGGGAACCTTTAGGTTAGGTTGGTGGGGTCTAGTGTACTTAACACTAGACCCCACCAACCCCCTAAAACCCAATTAGCCGTATAACTTACTTACATGTCTAGCCCCCTTAAACCCCCAAAAATACTATGAACCGTAACCCTTACATATGCCTAGCCCCCTCCAACCCCTACAAAAGCATTATCCGAGAGGGAGACAAAAGTTTGCTCGCCAAACTCCCTCCAACCACAAAGGCAGTATCCGAGAGGGAGACAAAAGTTTGCTCACCAAGTTCTTGTCGTGTTTATTGTTGACTAGAATGGTGAGTATGAGCGCTTGGGCCTCGTGGAAGCGTGCTCGCTTGGTGAGCGGCTCGCCCGGCGCCAGGAACCCGCCCAAAGCGACGCCTGGTAACACCGGCCCGCCGTACTGAGCCAGGCAACTCGGCTGGTACGCGTTACTGTATACACACACACACACACACACATTCACATATATAAGTACATATTCTTTAACTGTATGTCTATAACAGTAAGCTCTAACGGCGATGACTTTTTGGTGAACTTGTGTTGAAGTTGAGTTTTCGTTGAAAATTTAGAGTTTTATTGAATAAATAGCTGACCCAATAGATGTTATACAATAACGACGTTGCTCATAGGCATTTTTTTTTCATAAAACCTCATTTGGACTATGACGAACATTTTAAGACCATAAATCGCTTCTCAAGTTTGGCGCTTAGCGATTCATTTTTATTTACATAATTAGATAGATATAGGTGGCGTTTGGTACAATAAAGTTCTATCTAAGTGCACCAGTGAAGAGAAATTTTATTTTAATTATGACTTGAAATTGGCAGAATCGGCGAAAAGAACGATTGCCAGCAAAAATAAAACAACGGCGAAACATCACTTGAATAAAAAAAAACATTCTTCACCAAAACTAGTCCTGAACTCTATTGATGTAGCGAAAGCATATTTTGATTTCAAATCAATAAGGTTGATAATTACCTGGCACACTTGAGCACCTGATTGAGGTACTCATTATCCTCAAGGTCCAAGTTTTCGGGGTCGTTTTGCCACCAGCCCCATATAGTCTGTATGGCGCACTTGTCTGGAGTCACGGGCCCCGAGAATGGGGACGACAGAGGGGCGAAGCAAATATCCTGGATTCCTGTCTCGTTGCCTAGACCTACAAATTCAGTTTCTGTTGTAAAAAACATTAGCTAAAAAAACATGGCGGATATCTATAGTCTATTCCAAATACGAAATCCCATTTGACATTTAAGTATGAGGAAAAAAAAAGACTTTTGAGGTGGGACCGGAGGCCGGAAAACACCAACAGGTGTTTGGCGAGACTTTCAACTTGTGGGTGTTAGCCAGCCAGTCGAGTACTACAAAGTACCCTACCACCGTGCTGTTGTTTCCTCACGATGTTTTACTTCACCGAAAGCCTAAGCTCATTCTAGGATTCGAACCCACGACCTTCGCCGCGGTATCATTGCCTTAAAATGTAAATGTGATACGTACTCATTATCCTGTTCTGTAGATCCAGTACATCCATGAGGAATGTAGAGTTGAACACGGGACCAAAGGTGACATTGCCCAATGGGGTCTCGTGCTCGATCTTCGGTAGACCTTTCGAGCTGATGATTATCATCTCCGTTCTAATAAACAATAACACATATCATTTAAACAATTTATTTCATAGTTTAAATTGATGTTATAAAGGACTAGTTTCTGAAAGGGATTTTATATATATTCCAGGATAAAAAGCATACTGTTTCATCCAAATATGTACAGCCATTGGTGCGTTTTTACGCCACAAACATACATACGTACATATGAAAAATCGGTACAAAGTCCTAATAATGTGTATAACTCCACGAGCTCCTTACTGTACAATTCATGGTAGATTTGATGTGCGGAAATTATCAGTCAAGCAAGTCAAGTGAGTGACTTTAGTTGCTTTGCATTAGGCATAGGATCTCTAGGGGGGCAGCTGCCCCTCCCTGACCCCCTGAAGTCAACAACTCTAACGCACAGCACTGCTTGACAACAGATACCTCGGCGCTTTCATCAGTTATTGGCCCTTCTCGTATTGGCACCAACCATTGGCATTACACATTGGCACCAACCATTGGCACCAACTATCAGCACGTACCTGTAGAAGGGCTCGAACCGCGCGTCGAAGAACTCCCTCTCGACACGTGATCGCGAGTCGGGCGCGGCCCACAGCTCCACCGGGTTGGTCGTCATCTGCATGTACTTGATGCCGTGCCCCAGACCAACCACCACGCATAGACCTGACCACCACATTTACAATTCATCACATGGACCCATACATGTTAACAACGGGATAAGTAATATACAGTACTGACTCTCTAGCAAGAGACAAAGCGACTGTGAGGTCTAATCTCTATTCTGTAGGTCTGACATGGGCAATCAGAATTATACAGTGAGACACTTTGTTTAACTTAAAGTAAACTAAACGCTCCAAATCTCTGTGTCTATATGTGTGTAAAATTGTACAAGCGTGGAAGCTCATTATATTAAAAAAAACTATTCTATTCTATTCTATTCTAAAAGCATAGACAAAATACATACAATCCCAGACCATCGTTTACTATGGAAACCGGATATTACTGATAAATGATAACTACATATTAGGTATTGTAGATTGATACTAGTTTTCCGCCCAGCGGTTTCACCCGCGTTCCCAAGGGATCATATCTTTTCCCGGGATAAATATCCTATGTCCTTCTCCAAGTTTCCATCTATCTCTATACCAAATTTCATCTAAATCAGATAAGTGGTTTAAGCGTGAAGAGGTAACAGACAGACAGACACACTTTACCATTTATAATATTAGTATGGATTACTGGACAGTGACGACGCATCAATAAATTGGAATTTATAAAAAAAAATACATCACAAGTTCTTGATTAAGTACTCACCCACAAACAGTACAATCCACGGCCTAGACGCCATGTTATAACCCCACCATTGGAAGAAGTCCTCCAGTTTCGTCTCCGTTTCCGCGCCAAGCTTCTCGAAGAACGATGCCTCTCCAACTCCGTCGGGTTGGTCTATTACCCACCCCGCTGCGTTAGGGTTCGTTGCCATCTCTTGATTATTCTCGGATGTCACACCTAATTAAATATATGTGTTAAATTGCTTCCAATTATACAGGGTGTCCGGTAAGTAGTACGACAAACTTAAGGGGGAAATAGATGGGGAGATCACCTACCAAATATACAAAAATTACCTTAGTAAAATGGAAAATTCAAAAATCTATACATAAAATCAGAAATATCCCGAAAATGGTGACCTTTTTACTGAGGTGATTTTTGTATATTTGGTAGGTGATCTGCCCACTTAGTACTACTTACCAGACAACACACATACAAATATACGAGTCCATGTTTTAAAGAGACTTATAAAAGATCTCAATTCGACATTGAAACACATTTACTCTGAGATTTATCGTTTATTACTTTGATACAAAAATATGTAGGTAATCATGCTAAATATCTAGTCAAGATATATCTCAATAAGAAATATATTATCATAAATAATTGTTGAGCATACCATTTGAAGCTGTACCTAAAGGTTTAATAATAGTATATAAGATATAATTTACCTTATTGTAATTTCAATAAATAGAAATAACGGACTCGTTACTCAAGGAATTAACTTCACAAATAGACAAACACATACATATATGTAATTGTAATAAATATAGTGATTTTGTATAATGTTAACAATAAAATAAATAATACATGAGTTAGTAAAATAAACATGCAACTAGTTTATTTACAGAGTTATGAGTAATATTTACAGAATGCTGAAATAAATCGATAGTTACTGCAGTATAAACAATGTCGAATATTTCAACAAAATGTATTTAAATGTGTGATAGTGCTGTCATTTTAATGTTTAATTGTTTTATAAGAATATATACACACGCTGTACCAAATAAGGAAATCGCGTTGAACTAAATTAAGAGTAACATTGAGTAATGGTTTTCTAGTACGGCAGCCGGAAAATACCGATAAGATTTCTGGATACCCTACAAAATGTACATTTAATTTGCATTTTCTTAGTTTTTATTGTAAAAGCTATCAACCCTAATTTAAGAAACGACAATCCACGCATTTTATCAGTGTCGTGTATATGTGCGTGTACGTATGCGTGTGCGTTTACGTATGCGTGTGCGTGTACGTATGCGTGTGCGTGTACGTATGCGTGTACATATGCGTGTGTGTGTATGTGTGTGTGTGTGTTGGATACATACTGGCGCGATGCGAGTGCAACGGGCTGGTCTCGGGTCCGCCGCCACGCCGCACCGCGCCGCCCGCGCCGCGCGACCACCCCTCTGTACCGAACCATACCAAGTGCCACACCATTAACCCCACCAACCATACCACATTCCATCCCACCCACTACCCGGCACTATCTCCGATCTAGCAACTGATCATATGCCCCGATTCACCAGTCGTTGCCAAGCTGGCTTATCTTCTGACGATCAGTGATTTTAGACAGATTTTTCACATTGATTCCCATGTTTTTCCAAAATCTTACCGATGATTATTGGTACAGTCAGCTTCAAAAGTAGATAAACCCTTTGGTATACTTTCATAATTATTATGCTATTGACAATTAAGAAAGTCCGAAAACGGCATGCCTCATTTTATTACGTCAGTAGTCTGACAAGTAGGCAAGCGGTTCACTTGATGGTATGTGACTACCGTCGCCTATAGACATTAGTAATACCAGGGGGATTGCCAATGTGTCATCGCCTTAACATTAAGTAATGTGACACCGTTGTAGGTGCACATTACTTAATGCTGGTGGTAGGGTACTTTGTAGTACTCGATTGGCTGGCTACCACCCTCAAGTTGAAAATCTGTCGCCAAGCACCTGTTGGTGTGTTCCGTCATTTTCACTTGAGAGCCAGTTCGCCTTTAAGGCATTGAATAGGGTGTACAACACATTAGCAATCCCCTGGTATTGCCAATGTCAATAGGCGACGGTTGTCACTTACCATCAGGTGAACCGCCTGCCTCGTTGTCACTTGTGACATAAAAACAAACCGTACTAAAGTGATCTACTTTTGCCTCTGACTGTACATAACGATCATGTTTTTTTAAATTAAATTGATTCTCTCATCAAAATAGATCGATTTTTCCCATCAAAAGCTCAATAGATAACGAATTTAACTTGCTAAATCGGAGATTGCCTATAAATATTTTTAAATAACTTATTAACAATGGGTACCCATGATTTAAATGTTAATTTTATTCGTTCTCATTTTGAAAAATGCTTCGATTAAAATCATAGAAACCCATATACCGTCACACCGTTACCATTTACAACCACTCACAAATTCCGGTGCAGAATAGCCTAAGTGCATTGATGCTAAAATTATGGTTTATGATGATGTAAATAAAGTATTAAATGGAATGCACAACTCATAAAATATACTCGATATTTGTGTGTGGTTCAGAGATCAATACTATGTTATTTTTTTTGTCTACTTATTAAGATATTCAGCCAGTATTAAGACTGAGTTAGCAACAGAGGTTTTCATCCCAAAAAATCCACAACCGTTATTGTAATTTGAGTTTTATATGCAGTTATGCGGGACAAGCGCTCGGTTTTATTTAAATTGCTTGTCTCTTTTTTATTCCATTTTTAAACAATGGCAATGTAATATTGATCTCACAAAGTGCACTGATATAAGAAATTATCAGAATAATAAGAGTATGCCCGTATGGCGTAAAGAAAATAAACCTTATATGATAGATTTCACTTGTAATCTATATACCATTTTATATCTAGCTAATGATTTATATTATACATATAGATACTTGTTATACAGCGTATATATTTTATAAGAAATGTTAGACACAATCAATAGAAATAGTATGCTATTTAATTAATTCTCATTAACAAATATAATATTAATAATACCAATTCTATTAGTATATATACTTCTCATATTTTAAGCGTATTAAAGGATATTTTATTCACCCATTCATTCATTCACTCGTTCATCCATTCACTCATTCAATATATGTGAGTAATCGACTAACCGACAACGTTCTCAGGCTGGTTGCAGCAGTAGACGCCGCCGAGGAATAGCGTGGTGAAGATAACGAAGACGATGGCCATGATGACGGCATACCCGTCGGCGCCCGCGATGCTGAAGGGGCGCACTGGAGGCGCCGGCGGAGGGGGCGCCGGACATGCGGACGAACAGTCCAGGCATGAGCATCCTGGGGAGCCCTGGGAACACAACACACACGTCAGGTGTTTTTTTTTTGGGGTCGGTAAAGAGACAAAAAGCTAGGTTATTACACCCTTACGCGGACTAATCGGCGAGCGCTTAGAGCTCTCAACCGGATCGGATTTTATTAGAAACTTATACCTCTAATGGGTTAGAAACTGCGGTGGAATAGTTACACTGTTAGTTACAGAGAAGGAAAACATCGTGAGGAAACCATAGCACGGTGGTAGGGTACTTTGAAGTACCCGACTGGCTGGCTACCACCCTCAAGTTGAAAATCTGTCGCCAAGCACCTATCGGTGTGTTCCGACAGCTGCACTTGAGAGCCTAGGCTTTGTGTGCTTACCACCTTCGACCACATCATCACTTACCATGGTGAGATTGTGGTCAAACACAAGCTTATACAGAAACTATCATACAAAAGCTACTGAACGTATTTTGATGAAATATAATATAGGATACTTTTTCCCGAGAAAGGTTAACATCCCTCGGGATCCGGGAGCACAAGTCAAACAGGTAATCTTTGAAAACTACTAAACCATTTAAAAAAAAATATTTCACCAGCTAAAAGCTACATTATCACAGACATAATATTTCATCTTAATGAAGAATGTTAACTAATTTTGAATATTAGCTCTCCATATTCTCTGTTACTTCGATACGTCAATTAGTTTCCGATTTATAGACGTAACAGTGCGATGCGGACTCGTACTCGATTTGACGTACTCGTGTGACGGTGTCACGTGACTGTTAGCGGGACTCGATTTTATCGAAGTTTAAATGCCTGTAAAATCAAAACCAATAGGTATTTTTGACTACAACAAAAACTAGTGTATTTGTATACATACAAGCTTTACTGTAACAAACTTTCAACCGATTTGGCATACCTATTAACATTCTCCATTCCCTCAGGAACGCGGATGAAACCGCAGAATACATCTAGTCTAGTATAAAAGTATATTCTTACCCCCACGCCAACATTGCAACCCCTCGTCGGTGGGTTGTTAGGTGTGAACCCATCGATGGGCTCGTCTCCAGTCACGTAGTTGATTTGGAAGGGCACCATGGGCGTGTTCTTGTCCCCCATATACGAGAACCACTTCTGAGGCGAGCAGTACTCCGCGCCGTTGTCGCCGCACATAATGTCCAGAGCTAGCTGATTCGTTGATGGCACTTGCACCTGATCAGAAGCATCATATTATCGGACTATTCCTACTAATATTATAAATGTGAAAGTATGTTTGGATGTGAAGATGTTTGTTACTCTTTCACGCAAAAACTACTGTGTGGATTTTAATGAAACTTGGTATACTGGTAGATCATATACTGGAATAACATATAGGATACTTTTTATCCCGGTAAAATATAAGATCCCTCAGGAACGCGGGTGAAACCGCGGGGCGGAAAACTAGTAATAAATAAATATCACTTCACTTCACTTCTTGTTAGATTGGCATCAGATGCGTTTTTTTTACACAATTCTGCCAGTGTCAGGGTGTTTGAAGATAAACGATGGGGATTGATCAGTAGGACCAATAAATGTAATAAAAAAATTGTCAAATCAGAAGATGTTGACCGGTGATGAATTTACCTAGAGGTAATAAATATTGTGAGGTTATAATACATAGTAAATATCAAAGTTTAATTTTGTTAACATTAATAAATTGTGACAGAACTAAATAAATATCACTCAATGATTATTAAAGCAATGTATAAATGCTATAAACTGGAATTTTGGTAGGCATCTATACTAATATTATAAAGAGATAAAGTGAGTGAGGTTGTAGGGGGTAATCTCTGGATCTACTGAACCAATTTTGAATTTTTTTTTATCAATAGAAAGCCACGTTATTTGTCAGTGTCATAGGCTATATTTTTATCCCGGGTAAAGATAAGATCCCACGAGAACGCGGCTGAAACCGCGGGGGACAACTAGTATCTTTATAGATGTAATTTTCTGTACGTGTGTTTGTTCACTATTCACTCTGTATTTTAGCTAGACTCAAGATGTAGTTAGAAAACAGCCGCGAGAGAGACTGATTGTTTACCGGAAAATTTAATTAGGTGTTTATTTAGGTAATAAGTATCAGTTTACCTGTGAACACGACTCGTATGTAGCGTTCATATATGTAGCCCCGAGATGATAGGTGATTTCTTGAATGGCGTGATTGCTTGTACCTAAAAATATCACAGAAAATGTATTATAGTCAATTTGTTACGCGTGTTTTTTTACGGGCCAGGGGGAGGCAAGTTGGATTTGATGTGCGGAAATTATGGGTCATCAAGTGAGTGCCTTTTTTTGCTTTGCTTTTGGCTACATTTTTTAATCTCTGGGGGGGGGGGTCGGGGGGGGTGCAGCTCATCCTACCTGCCACTTATCGACGCCAATGCAAACAACACGATATTGCTAGCAAAATGTATAAAAGAGTTACATAAATAGCTGATACGACAATAATGCCGGAAAGGAACCACGGAACTCCTTAATAGAAAACTCTAGACCTGTCAAGATTGGAATAATTTGACTAGCCTTGCTTGACTTTAATTAAAATCAGTGCAACCTCTAATCTAACTTGAAAGATAATCCGCCTATGTTTGGTTTTGATTGACGTCAAATGTTTGACAGCTGGGGACAAAGTGTTTTGTATGGGAAAAGAAAATTTTTGTTTTTACTATTTTCCTCGTATTTTTTACCTTTTTTTTCTCTCCATAAGAACCTTCCTCAGACTTTATCAAACACAACAAAAAAAAATCAGCCAAATCGATTCAGCGGTTCTCGAGTTTTGCGCTTAGCAACACATTTAGTGATAAATTTTTATTTATATAGATAGATAGATACATCCTAAGATTATTTACCATTAATCGGCTTCATCTTAACAATTTCAATGAAATCGCTCTGTCGCGGCGAGCAGGTGAGGTCGCAGATGTGTTTGTAGAAGTTGTCCATACAGGAGGGACACCTCGCCAGCAAGTTCTCAGCGATGCCGATATTCATGTTGAGGTTCGAGAGCTGAGCGCTGTTGCAGCACGTTACGCCCCCCGCTGCTATGTCTGGACAGAATTTCTCCAGGATCGCCTGATATAACAATAAAATAGCATATAAATATACAGAAAGAAAAGGTCTGTAATCAATGTGGACGTTTGATAGATGGGCTGGTTCGGCGTGGTTGGTTAAGCACAGGTAGCCACGCCACAGTCGTCGGTTCGTTTTCCCATCTTGAGCAGACAGACATCTGTGTGCATGAACTGAAAGAACATGTCTGTTACTAAGTGTGGGTATGATTATCTATTCAAGTATTAAATAAAGTATAGTAAGTAATGAAATGAAATGGTTTATTCATCCAAATAGGCTTCACAGGCACTTATGAATAGACAGACTCTAATGCTCGGTTCGGAAGGTTGCTTTTGCTGAGAAGAGCCGGCAATAAATTACTCTTTTCAAAAACAACTTACACCTATTACATTCAATTATTATTTATCTAGTCTCACTGACCATATTTGCATGTTATGGCGGCAAAAATAGTAATCTATGGAATTTAATGATGACTGATTTAGTAAACAACAAACTCAAGCAGACCAGTCCCCACAAGCAGCACCTGTTCACAAGTATATACCAGTTGTCTGCTTTCCATAGTACAAGATCTGCTTAGTTTGGGATCAGATGGTGTGTGAAAAATTACCCAGGATATTAATTTTATTGAATTTAACTGACTCCAGAAAGAGGTGGTTCTGAATTGAACACACAAAACATGTTCGAGGGTGATATAAAAGTCACGAAAGTGGCCATGCAACACAACTCCTTGCGTTTTTTTTGAAGTGAATACTTCTTTTCCGCTATGAGCAATTTATGGGGGAACAAAAACCATGGAACTGGCGTCATCGTCACCGAACGCTTTTATATTAGGTCTTTACCTATGAATTTGCCGTTTTGTATGAAAAAAATTTAACGATTTTTTTTCATGTATTTTTTATTTGTATTAATCGAAGTAATCACCTATGCAATCAATGCATCTTTGCCAACGCAGTGGCAGTTTATTGATGCCCTTCTTAAAGAAATCAGCTGGACGGGAGGCAACAAATTCTTCAAAGGCATTTTGTACTGCCTCTCGGGTATTGATTTTTTTTCCCGCCAAGAAGTTATCCAAATTCTGGAAAAAGTAGTAGTCTGTAGGCGCAAGGTCAGGTGAGTAGGGTGGATGACGGAGAGCTTCCAACCCCAGCTCTTGCAACTTGGAGACCGTCTGCTGTGCAGTATGAGGTCGCGCGTTGTCGTGCAGGAGCAGCGGAGACGAGCGATTGACCAATGCTGGTTGGAGATATGCCAGCTTCTCCATCATTGTGTTCAGTTCTTCACAGTACACATCTGCAGTAATGCTCACCCCGTTTGGTAAGAAGCTGTGATGAATCACACCGGCGCTAGACCACCAAACAGTGACCATCACTTTTCTAGGGGTAAGTTTTCGTTTAGGGCATTGTTTAAGGTGCTGTACCAGGGTCCAACCAACTTGCTGAGCGCTTGCGGTTATCAAACAGAATCCATTTTTCATCGCAGGTAACAATGCGGTTGTAAATTCCTTCATTTGTGTGTCTGTTGAGCAGTGCAAGGCACGTCTCGACGCGTACTTCGCGCTGGCGATCATTGAGTTCGTGGGGCACCCATTTGTCAAGCTTTTTTACCTTGCCAATTTGACGCAAATGGACCAATATTGTTTTGACGCTAACGTCGAAAGTTGCTGCTAATTCAGCCGTAGATTGTGTATCATCAGCTTCCACAATCGCCTTTAATTCGTCATTGTCGACCAAAGTCTTCGGACAACCGCGAGGTTCATTTTTCGGGTCGAAATTTCCAGAACGGAAGCGAGCAAACCAATAACAGGTGGTGCGTTGGTTTGTAGTGTTAACTCCGTAAACGTCGTTGATGTTGCGTGCCATTTGTGCCGCGTTGCTGCTGCGACGGTACTCATATTCCATAATTACTCGAATTTTTAACGTATCCATGATGACGAAAAAGATTGAAATGCGATGAAAATGTAACACTAATCAATAAACAAATGACTACTTTTGGAAAAAAAAAACATGTTTTTAAAATAAAATTAATTTGAAATTAGAATTCTTAGCCAAACAAAAATTATTTTGATTTATTTTGATTTGAAATGGCCAGTACTGCAGAACAGCAATTTCATAGGTAAGACCTATTATATGTGTACTTTAGGGGTTAACAAAAAGCGTCATCGTCACCGCACGCTTCCCATTAGTAATCACTTCTATCGGCAGTCACCAAAGACTGCCCCGACCCTTTTTATCGTATTCGTAATAAGTAGATACATAAAGTATTATGATAAATATATTGATTGTTTATCTATCCAACGATCATAACAAAACATTCTTGATTACGGAAATACATCTGAGCACATCGAGAATTCAAGTATACGCCCTTAGAAATTCCATTACTCATCCACCTATTACAAACGTAATAAACACACTTATATGTCATAACTAAGTGATAAACTCTTAAAGAAATAAACAAGCGTGAATCAAGTTTAATTCAAAAACCACAACAATATCATTCGCCTTATCAAATGCGATATCAAAGGCAAGAAAGACTGTTTGGGTGTGATCAAATCTAAGAAGTATTCTTTAATCTTTGAACGTCATTAAAACAGAGGTTATCATGTTGGACTTACAACCGCGATGAATCACTCTATTGATCAACATTGCTTTTCAAAATAAGATTGTACTGCTATTATTATAGAGATTATTTTCTAAAGTATGTTCGCTAAGGTCTATTCACGCGATATTAACGAACTAGATCATTCATTTGGATTTGGACATAACAAAGACATCGATTGTTTTATTAACTACTGTATGTAATTTAAGAGTTTAGGTACAATAGTAGATTGTTATACAAAGAGCTAAAATGACCCATTATATACGAGGTAGTTTTACTCCAGAGCTTTAGCGAGGGAGTAAATGGAAACCGAGTTTTAATGGGTTTTAGCGCCGTGTGTTACATTATACTTTTCACTACGATTGCGAGAAAATAAAACAATCCAATACAATATGAAATGTGTAGTTTATAATGTCTTTTTCACTCCTCTTGCTCAAAAAGACAGTCATTGTAGCGTACCAGAGCGGTGAAAAAATAGCAATTCATCCTCTAGGGGAAAAAGGTTTTTTTTTTATTTTTGTGTGTCAAATGACAATGAGCCTACAATAACGAAAAAGTCTTTAGTCATAAGTAGAATAATCATGAATAAAGACTCGACTTATTACTGTTTCATAAAAAAAGAACTTCATTTTAATTTTGAAAATCTCTGGTAGAATGCATGCAATGTGTTGCGGCTACAGAAGAAACAAAAAAAAAGAAATTATAAACTACATATTTCATATTGTATTGGATTGTTTTATTTTTTCGCAATCGTAGTGAAAAGTTTAGTGTAACACACGGCGCTAAAACCCATTAAAACTCGGTTTCTATTTAGCTAAAGCTCGGGAAAGCTCGCTAAAGCTCGGGAGTAAAACTACCTCGTATATAATGGATCATTTTAGCCCCTTGTATTACAATCTACTATTTTTTGTTTCTTCTGTAGCCGCAACACATTGCATGCATTCTACCAGAGATCGCCGATTTTAGTTCCTTTATCAAAATTAAAATGAACTTCTTTTTTTATGAAACAGTAATAAGTCGAGTCTTTATTCATGATTATTCTACTTATGACTAAAGACTTTTTCGTTTTTGTAGGCTCATTGTCATTTGACACACAAAAAATTAAAAAAAAAACTTTTTCCCCTAGAGGAAGAGTTGCTATTTTTTCTTCGCTCTGGTACGCCACAATGACGGTTTTTTTGAGCAAGAGGAGTGAAAAATAAATATTACTAAGTACTATTATACATGTGCAAGTTTGTTACTCTTTCACGCAAAAACTACTGAACGGATTTTGTTGAAACATGGCACACATGTTAATCATATCCTGAAATAATCCATACATTTTATCCCGGGAAAAGACAAGAACGCGGGTAAAACCGCTAACGACAGCTAGTTATTGATAAGAAATTTATTTTTATAATAATTGCCATAAAAATAAAACTTGAATGCATCAAGCAATGGAAGCATCGACGGCGCACGTTTTGCCAAACGCGAAAACAATTACACGTGCCGAAACGTGATCTAAACATTATATGCAGACCATTAGACCATAAAAATATGTATGTTTAAAATATTGATGTGTAGATTATTTTCACTAGGTTTTATATATAATATTTTGTGAGTTCCCCAACAGGAAAAGACATATCTATATGGACTCACGAAGGTAAAAAGGATTTACCATCCTACTAATATTATAAATGTGAAAGTTTGGATGGATGGATGTATGTTTGTTACTCATTTACGCCAGAACGGATCTGGATGACATTTGGCATAGAGGTAGATTAGGGTCGAGTTGCCTAAGTCGGACCGGCTCGTAATTTGTACCACTTTAAAATCTACCAAACCGTAATGTTTAGTTTTGAATTGGCAACACTAAAAAGAAATGCTACCAACATGACGCAATCCCTGCCATTTTGGATTCGATGTCACAACAGAGTGAAGTTTAGTAAACAAAAATAATTATTACGGCGTTCCGATCTTATTTTATGGATGTTTACCTAAGGATTTCTTGTGGCAACGGTAAGTACACTGCAGCTCTTATATATGTTTTTGGAAAGTAAGCATTTTAGTGCATTATTTAGAGAATATAGTTTTATGTTTAGCATTTCGAGGTTATGATGCCGGCTCGCATGAAAATAAAACTTAGTGTTGCCTAATTTGTACCAGGTAGGGTAATCCAAAAATGTACCGGTACAATTTAGGTTCTTAAACTGGATTTTTAACTAGATTTAAATATTTTTAGATGTCTGGAGAGGATAAAAAGTATTATAAATGGACGCAAGATGATTTAGAAAAAGCCTTAGATTGTTTGAATAAGAAATCTATGGGAATTAACGAGTGTTCACGCTTGTGAAAGCAGAAAAAATAAGCAGTGAATCTGAAATAGAAGAAATTGTGCTACAAGACGAATCTGATGATGATGGGGAAATTGATATGGATGATGAAAATTATTGCTGTGTGTGTAATGGCTATTACTTTGATTAAAAGGGACCAAAAGTGGAATGGGTCAAGTGTGTGAGATGCCAAAAATGGTTTCACGAAACATGCGGAGACAACCCTGACAAAATATTTGTAAAATATGTTGGAAAAAGAAAAGAGTTAATTAATTAACCTTTTCTTTTCAAATAACTCTTGTATTTTCTTATTTAAAATGTTATTAAGAATAACTTAGAATACTAAAGACGTACAAGTACCCATATTGAAATTGCAAGTCTGATTTTAGTTCATAAATATGAAAGCCTTATTTAGACTGATTAAGATATAAGTAGAATAAGAGAAACTTTAACTAGTTTTATATAAAAGATTTATTTTATTGTGTTCTTGTTGTTGATTCGACATTTATTTGGAGTACTTATTTCCATGATTAATTCTGGATAATAATTTTTATAAAGATGTATAACGGTAAGGCTGATTTCAGTTTATAAGAGGCATTTGAATCTCATTTAGATAGTAAAGTACAATTTAGGATAC
This sequence comes from Ochropacha duplaris, assembly GCA_951361185.1. Taxonomy (NCBI): domain Eukaryota; kingdom Metazoa; phylum Arthropoda; class Insecta; order Lepidoptera; family Drepanidae; genus Ochropacha; species Ochropacha duplaris. Next base: position 9,533,062 of record OX592704.1, on the reverse strand, counting down.
CTATGGTACAATTAAGGAAACCAGTTTCCTAAATTGTACTTTTTTAGACTTTTTTTAAAACTTCAATTGTCGTTTTTTTTTTATATTTCCTTATTTTCTAATAATAAAAAATCAACACCAATAGAACCACCGTTTTATTTCTAGTAATATAATCCTCTTAAGTTATATAGTTTTTGTGTCAGCTTGTAAAGTTCGTTAACTGGTACAATATAGGCAACCTTACCCTACAGTCTGGAATAGCACATAGGCTACTTTTTATCCCGGGAAAAGATAAGATGCGGAACGCGGGTGAAACCGCGGAGGACAGCTCGTATAATCTAAACAAGTGTTTGCCCATAGGTCCAAATCCGATCATACATTAAAAAAAACATTAAACATTACTTTTGCGTTAGAGAGCCCGTTTTATGTTGAAAGGTTAGGACATTAAACAACGGAGCGGATTATGTAATCATAAACGCAGAAAAACAAAGGATCCATCGTGAACAGGGAAATAACGGGACGGAAATAAGTTAAACGAGGAAGCAAATCTATACTAATATTATAAAGAGGAAAGATTTGTTTGTTTGTTTGCATTGAATAGGCTCCGAAACTACTGGACCGATTTCAAAAATTCTTTCACCGCTGGAAAGCTACACTATCCCTGATGAACATAGGCTATATTTTATCCCGGGATAAGATAAGATCCCACGGGAACGCGGGTGAAACCACGCGGAACAGCTAGTTAGAAATATGATAAAAGTTAACCACGCTAAATAGTATTATTGTAATTAGTTATATGTAATTATCAATTACTTATCTACAAGACAAATATGTTTAGTTTTCTATAAAAATGTAGACCTGCAGTTTAATCTAACGAAATAACATCAATAAAATAATTATACTCAAGTGTTACTTCAAAATGTCGAGTCACTTTGAATTATTTTCTTATTGATTAAAATGCCCATAAAAAAGTAGTGGAGTTAAAAGTGTACAAAATGTAACAAAACTTCCTCACTATCTAGCTAAACCTAATGAGGTAAGAATGTAAAAAAACCTCTTTATTTGTGAAGAATAATCCAGAACCGAAATAGGTCGTAATTTATTAAAAGTACCTGGGTGACCGAGCTTTGCTCGTTATTTTTTGGTAAAATTTTAATAGGTTTTCTCACAAAAGAAGGAACTTGAAAAAAAGGAAAACTAAAAATGATATTATCTGGTCTCGAACCGAGGTAGGTACTTTGGTTTTGGTGTCGCTCGATTTCCCCCTGAGCTATTGTAAACCTGTCAGTAAAAGCGAAATTAACCTTGGTATTCTAATGATATTATAGCAGTTTTTCATAGCCTGAAAAAACGGATAAAACGACGTTTTCTACAAATGTAACCTAGCTAGATCAATTTATCGTCCCCGATACAAAATTTCATGAAAATCGTCGAAGCCGTTTCCGAGATTCAGATTATATATATACAAGAATTGCTCGTTTAAAGGTATAAGATAACATAATGTATAATTATTTTTACACAAAACGTGTCCATACAACAACAATGTTGTGGTTAAGAGATCCGTTTTGCATGATTGAGCAATAAACAACCAAACATACAAACTTTCACATTTATAATTATTAGTAGGTTATACTATAGCTAAAAAGTATCAGTTTCATCACAATCTCACGCAGCTCACGCAACGAAAGCTCTGAAAAGGAATAAATTTTTCCCTTTTTTGCAACATTTTTCATTGATATTCCGCTCCTATTGGTCATAGCGTGATGTTATATACCCTATAGACTTCCTCTGTAAATGGGCTATCCAACACATTTCTTTAGATCAACGCGCTCAAACAAATAAACAAACTCTTTAGCTTTAAAATAATAAACCGGCCAAGTGCGAGTCGGACTCGCGCACCAAGGGTTCTATTTTTTTTTCTAGTTCTTGTTCTAGTTAGTTTTTAGTATTTGTTATTATAGCGGCAACAGAAATACATAATAAATAAAATTTCAACTGTCTAGCTATCGCGGTTCTTGAGATACAGCCTGGTGACAGACAGACGGACAGACGGACGGACAGACAGCGAAGTCTTAGTAATAGGGTCCCGTTTTTACCCTTTGGGTACGGAACCCTAAAAAGTATAAATTATGACAATCATATAAGGCTTTGCTTTTCGCACTAATCAATCAGTACTTTGTACATAATAATATGATATAAGTTAGTAAATGAATATAACTTATATTTAATCATTTAGAACTAAATGATTATTCATAACTAAATGACGTAACGTAAGGAAAATTCACAGAATATTCGAACACTCCAAGAAGAACTCTACTTATAAGAACATAAGGTTTAAACTTAACAATAACCAATAACTTTTTATGTATACATAATTTGTAACCATTTTTACAATGAAGTCAAGTACAAGATTAAGATAAGATAAGATAAGAGAAATAAAATAAGACCCAATGGGGATTAATGGAATTCTAATCTTATGCCAGCTAGACATTTATGGAATGTTTCGTCACATTATGCTTATCACCGGTAAATACAATACCTAAACAATTACTACTCATAAACAAAAATAATTCTGAAGGTGAACTAATGTCAAACTCATATTTTGAATGCATCGAATAAATAAGTTTCATACATCACGTTTTATAAACCAGTCGAATTAACGATTTTGAAACTAATAACCAATTTGCCGTCGAAAAAACATTATAGAGATCCTCATCTTAAATATTAAATTAACAAATCGAAACGTATTTCAAAACATTCCGTTCTTTTTGTCGAAACCAAATCTAGGTACCTATATGTATACATCACATCCAGCCATCAACGCCCAGCTTAAACCGTTGGACCTAGAAAGCTGTTTTTTTTTCACAGGTGTTGTTTTTAAGACGTAGACGAGGAATAAGAAAGGATTTTTCGAAATTCAACCCTAACGAAAGGGGTACGCGGGTGAAACCACGGGGCTGAGAGCTCTATACTAATAAATTAAAGAGGAAAGTTTAGATTTTTTGTAACGATTTAACTCAAAAACTACTCGATCGATTTGAAAAATTCTTTCACCGTTAGAAAGCTATATTATCCCTGAGTAACATAGGCTATATTTTTATCCCGGGAAAAGAAAAAACGCGGGTGAAACCGCGGAGGACAGCTAGTGTAGAATAAAATTAGAACATGAATCATTTCAAGACATACCATATGATTGACGTCAGCGCAGTGATTTTACGATGCTAAGAAGTATTACGTACTGATAAACATTTATTTTTAATGTGTTTGTCCACAGTTGGTTAACACAATACCTGTCATGCCACAGGACAAGGGTGCGATTCCCATCCAAGACAGTGTTTGTCCAGAGTCTAGGTGTATTAACTGTATTACTTTTTTTACTTTAGGATAAGCTTGTGTTTGACCGCAATCTCACCATGGTAAATGATGGCCAAAGGTGGTAAGGACACAAAACCTAGATGGGAACTGGCTCTCAAGTGCAGCTTTCGGAACACACCGATAGGTGCTTGATGGTGGTAACCAGCCACTCGGGTACTTAACCGTACTCAAGTTATTCAGCGTTGAGTATCAGACTCTCTTTATCTCCTCTATCATTTTACTCTTCTCCTGGTGGATAGAAGTTATCGTTTATAACAGGAGTATACAGTATACACGAGTAAAGTCCACTATACATATTATGACGAGTGTATATTGTAACTATTTGTTCATAACTTTATTATATTTACGGCTTTTTTCCCTTAATAAATAAAATAACATCTAATGAATAATAAATTTCATTTAACAAAAATACCCACAATACATAACAAAATATGTCAATATAATCATAATTTTCAGAACTACAAGGAAATAATAATAAATCATCAGACACGGAGTGATATTATAATTTTGAATAATTTAATGACACTGTAATATAGAATCGCTAGTTATACACTTCCTGTAAATCTATCAGTTGTTTACTCATTCCGCAACAAAAAGCAAACATCCAAATGTCGACTCTTGTAATTTAAAACAAAACGTGAAGTTATACAAAACTAAATTATATAGAACTAGCTGTCCTCCGCGGTTTCACCCGCGTTCCCGTGCTATCTTGTCTTTTCCCGGGATAAAAATATAGCCTATGTTACTTAGGGATAATGTACCTACTTTATAATGGTGAAAGAATTTTTAAAATCGGTCCAGTAGTTTATAAGTTTATTCGTTACATACAAAATACAAATATATCCTCTTTCTAATATCAAAAAATATATAAAACACCTAAAAATACTCTTAAACATCGAACATGTCATAAAAAATATGCGAAAATTCCTGATTTGATATATCAGCAACATCTCTATTACGAACATTTAAAAATAAATAGCCGGTAAATTTCGCATTAATAATATCAGTATGGATGAACAAACAAACTGATTAATCAATGTCAGACTGACCCATTAACCGTTTGCTGACTGGGACACGAAGCATTGCTCCCGTCTCCAAATGTAAATATTGTTCCACGATCGATACCATACGTCTGTCGGAAGGCCGAGTCTCAAGGCCGACTATGAGCCATAATAAGCACAGTGGGAGTAGTCCCTAAATCTAATCTATACTAATATTATAAAGAGGAAAGATTTGTTTGTTTGCATTGAATAGGCTCCGAAACTACTGGACCGATTTCAATAATTCTTTCACCGTTGGAAAGCTACACTATCCTTGATGAACATAGGCTATATTTTATCCCGGGATAAGATAAGATCCCACGGGAACGCGGGTGAAACCGCGCGGAACAGCAAGTCTTCAATAAGGTTATCCAGAATTATTTAGGACATGGACCATCAGTGGAATCTCTATTAGAACCAAACCCTGATGAGGCAACATTATGTCAGCAATTTATTGGTAGTTAGCCTGTAATTTTATCACAATTTGGCATTGTCATTAGTAGATAATATCTATACAGATTTCATAACATTTAAAAATAACATTACTTCTGGAAATTGTGTACCTAGATATACTTATAGTCAATGGAATTAAACACATACACCGTTTTTTTTTTACATCAAGGTGCTAGGACTGTGTTATTATTAACTCTTGATATGTTGACCTCCTGACTGACCACATATTTTTACAACCTTATTTGTTTCTGTTCTTAATTTATTTTTCTTTGCTGGCAATCGTCCTTTAGGACATAAAATAAGAATATTAAAACTGAAAATGTATGCGACTGAAAGACTATTACATTAATAAAAACAACATTTCTGCTGTCAAGTTCGAATCAATATTCATCTTTCTGATAAATTGTTTTAATAGTCACGTCACAGTCACTGTTAAGTCAGGTCAGGCTTTAGTAAAACTGATGGCCGTTCCTCTAAAACTTTTCATAGACATTTTGAGACAACTTAGATTAAACTTTATTGGACAAAAAGCCACCGGTATTTTATTAAATAAATCCCAACATGCTAGTTCTCGCCCAAAACTCATTTATTTTCTAGATCCAGAATATAGGTATGTACATAGTGATTTGTGACATGATAGGCAGATCCTTACTTCAAATTAAGGGAGCGGTTTTTTCCGCATCTAGCAGATTAAATATATATGCAAATTGAAAAAACAACCTTCCCATGTAGTGATTGCTTCCTTGTAACTTCACTACACATTCGTTTTTGTTCGTAACCATTCTCAAGACATTTCCGGTGTTTTGGTGATTTCGCGTTAAATAAGGAAGCTAACATCATCGCAGAAAGATGGATGAAAAAAAAAACGTTGAAATTCCGTGTTAAAACAAACACCATAGCCGCAGCGTATTAAGGTTTAAATTTCAATGTTAGTTTAAAACTGGCAGGCAGCCACAAACTAACGCTGCGGCAAATTCAAGATCAAAACAGTAGGTAGGTACTAGACGAAATAGAATTTGTTATTGTTGTGGGATTTGTTTACAAAAGCTTAATTTTGCTTTTTATAAACTCAAATTTCGCGAAATCCCTTAATGGACACCCGCTGCTACCTTGTGTTATTCAAATCCATGTTACACACAATGTAACTTGAGATAACTGTACGCATAAGTTTGGAGACTCGTTAGTTTATATAAGTTATGCGCAAAAAATTATAATGTGACTGTTAAAAGATACTATAGTTTTTTGTTCAATTTGATAGTTTTCTAGATCCCCAATGCAAAACAGCCTGGGGCAGATCGACAGAAGATGGTCACTATGGCCTTTTTTTTAACGTGGGGAAATCCTCATAGGATACTCGATCGCTCAAGGGGGTAGGGACCGGGTTACGCCAGACTCTTACTAGCTAAAAGCCCACGGTGGTCACCATGACCGCTGTAGAGGGGGTCGAGTTACAGAACTCATACTCGACCCCCCTCCACGCGCCAATCTGAGATAGTCCACCCCGGGGTAAGTGTGATACCTCCCCCCCCAGCACCACCGACCAACCCATCATCCTCCTCGGGGCCGCTTTCGGGCGCGCGGGACCCCCACCCCGACTGCCCACGACCCCGAAAGGTCCCCGCGCCTTTTACGACAGACAGGGGAACACCGTAGCTGCTATTCTAAGCCCCAGCTACAGGGCAGGACACTATGGCCTGTGAACACTACATAAGCGTTGATATATCTGTTGCCGTAACAGGTCGACAGTCGTTTTAAATGTTCCATTCAAATGATTATAATGTAAAACAGTTATTATTTGCATAGAGCAAATTTCCGATAATACGTTTAAAATAAACAATGAAGTGAACAACTCACACAGCATGATTCATACCTATATAGCAATTTACATATAACGGGGCAGAACAAACGAACATATTCTTCCTGAAACTTGCTCACAAACTGGCACTGTAAATTGTCTTGAGTGGAAATCGAACCTTCAACTTATGCCGTGCCAGAGAGAGATTTGGGTAATTAAATGAATGGGTTTCCCCGCTTTTAAATATATTTTTGTAGCAATTTTTGTTTCTTTAATATAATTTCCTCTAAATAAAGACTCCACGCGGGCATTTGTGATTACCTTGGTCAATATTTGATAGGCTTTTAGGACCTATCTCCTTATTACTGTGGATAACAATTGCTTACATACAATCTGCCTAAAGCATTATTAAGATGTTTCACACTAGCTTTCCGCCCCGCGGTTTCTGCATTCCCGAAGGAATCTTTTTTTTTAAAGTATATAAGTCCGAGTTTAAATCAAAATAAAATATAGCCCATGTACAAAATTAAAATAAAACCTTTTGTCTTTACAACATTAATTTAGAAGTATAACATTTTTTTACTCAGAACGAAATCATGTTGAAACAAAAAATTGGTCTTAGAACAAGACTAGCATATTTCCTGGTGGTCTTATATGTTCAAAAAGTTATATTAAGAAATGCATAAATATAACCAAATTCAATTTGACGGAAATGAACGGAAGCGGTAGTAAACCACATGCTAAATCATAAAGTATAACCGAGTTTGTATATAAACCAGTTTGATTCGATGTTATGAATAACATGTTTTTTTTTAATTTATAACTAACTTTACCCCGTAGTTTCACCCACGTTACCGACGGATCTATTCCCTATCTATGCCCGGGATAAAAAAAAGTATGTTTTATTCCAGAATATGATCTACATATTCAGCCGTTTTTAAGGTTCCGTACCCAAAGGGTAAAAACGGGACCCTATTACTAAGACTTCGCTGTCTGTCCGTCCGTCTGTCTGTTACCAGGCTGTATCTCAAGAACCGCGATAGCTAGACAGTTGAAATTTTCACAAATTATGTATTTCTGTTGCCGCTATAACAACAAATACTAGAAACAAAATAAAATAAATATTTAAGGGGGGCTCCCATACAAAAAACGCAATTTATTTGCCCTTTTTTGCTCGATATCATCACCAAGCTGTATCTCATGAACCGCGATAGCTAGACAGTTGAAATTTTCACAAATTATGTATTTCTGTTGCCGCTATAACAACAAATACTAAAAACAAAAGAAAATAAATATTTAAGGGGGGCTCCCATACAACAAACGCTATTTTTTGCCCTTTTTTGCTCGATATCAATAATGGCAACAGGTTTTTACTTTAATAATAAATAATAAAATTAAAATAAAAAGTATTTAAGGGGGGCATTTTTTGCCTTTTTTACGGAACCCTTCGTGCGCGAGTCCGACTCGCACTTGGCCGGTTTGTAATATTAGTAGGATTCCTTTACACTTAAATATGAGCGACGTACTAATGAAATGAAATTAAATGTTTAGTCATCCAAATAGGCCTTCACAGACACTTATGAAATGTCATCTAATGCACGGTTCGGAAGGATGCTTTTGCTGAGAAGAGCCGGCAATTTTCATACAAATCATCAACCGCTTGCAAAAATTAAGCAACGTATCTAATTTTAATCAATTACAAAATTATGTATATTAATGTCTGAATAGATTTTGTTAAATGAAACCTTTAAGTTATAGGTGAAAGGATTAAATTTCAATATGGCAACTGCGACATTCATAGACATTCATTCTTGACTCATGTGTTGATGCGGGAATTCTTCCATGTCACTTTACATCCATAGACAAGCCTTACAAAATAACGTAGTGTCAACGACAAGATGAGTCAGGCGTTCAAATATACAGGGTGTCCGGTAAGTAGTACAACAAACTTAAGGGGGAGATATGTGGGTAGGTCACCTACCAAATACACAAAAATGACCTCAGTAAAAAGGTCATTATTTTCAAATTATTTCGATATTTTTTTGTATTGATATTTGAATTTAAGATATTAAATATCTCTAAAATGGTGACAGTTTTAATGAGGTCATTTTTGTACATATATTTGGTAGGTGACATGCCCAGCAAACTTCCCCTTATGTTTTTCGTACTACTCACCGGACAGCCTGTATAAAATAACGATTGCAACCATACCTGTTGTCATAAAAACAATTAGATGAACAATGGCTATTTAGATCGTCGAAGAAGAACGCTCGCAGTTTCACCCGCATGTCCAGGACATAAAATGTAACTATTTTCATAAAAATCTCAGGTATAAAAACATTTACAATCTAGTGTCATGATATGACGGCGATGTAGACCATATTGCGATACACCTGTTTAGAAATACCTTCACCACAAGAAGGCCCATACAATGATACATCTTTCATCTATGCCTAATGCCTAATATTTTGTTCCTGATAGTTTTTTTTTTTAATTCTGGATAAGCTTGTGTTTGACCACAATCTCACCATGGTAAGTGATGATGTGGCCGAACGTGGTAAGCACACAAAGCCTAGATGGGAACTGGCTCTCTAGTGCAGCTGTCTGAAAACACCGATAGGTGCTTGGCGACAGATTTTCAACTTGAGGGTCGTAGCCAGCCAGACGGGTACTACTACCCTACCACCGTGCTATGTTTTCCTTCACCGAAAGCTCAAGCTCATTGTAGGATTCGAACCACTGAGCTATCACCGCCATGACACGTGTAGGTACAATAGTTTTTAATCAACATTTATGTTTTTAAAATGCCTTAAATATAAGTTTTGCAAATACCACCATTAATTACAATGAACACAAGGTCGATATTAGCATCAGTTTGCACATTGTAAACGAGGACATTACCGTTTATGTAAGGAAGTGACGTCGGCATACCTGCGATGTCGGAAATTATCGTGGGATTTAATGAATTATTTTATAATAGCCTTACAACTCGGTATATCATATACGAGTATACTACAGGAGAACTGTACGGCGCCGATTTCAGGGTTGATGAAATTCTACCCCCTCTTGAATTTCATTACAAATAGCCCCATATATTCCCTATATGGCCAGTAATGTTTTTTTTTTAATTCTGTATAAGCTTGTGTTTGACTACAATCTCACCATGGTTAGTGATGATGTGGCCGAAGGTGGTAAGCACACAAAGCTTAGATGGGAACTGGCTCTGGATATGAGTAATATAAATAGCACCCCACGCTTTTTTTACGATAAAATTCTTTTTTTTGCTAATCCTTAATTTAAATTTATAAAAAACAAAAAACCTTTTATTTTAATTTTGTAAATTGAGTAAATTGTTATTTGCCCTCTGGATACTCCTTAATGTATTAAGAGTATGAATTATATTATTATTTTTATTATGTTACCTATTAAATAATTTGAGACCATTTTCATGTTGGTTTGCAATTTTCACCCCAAGGGCGTGAACCGAACTGGGTCATCGGGCGAGGCTTCTCTGTTATATTTATCGTGAGCAAGTAACTTTGACGTAACAATAGTCCTTATTAGTGTTGCAAGAACTTGACCTAGGCAACGCTGCCAATTTCAGGTTGCATGCAATCTATATTCGACAGTTAATTTTAAAACCATCCATAAAATGTTCAAACTAATAATTATTGTAAAAACATCGTGAGGAAACCATAGTACGGTGGTAGGGTACTTTGTAGTACCCGACTGGCTGGCTACCATGCTCAAGTTGAAAATCTGTGGCCAAGCACCTATCTGTGTGTTCCGATGGCTGCACTTGAGAACCAGTTCCCATCAAGGCTTTGTGTGCTTACCACCTTCGGCCACACAAGCTTATCCATAAATAATGATGGATTCCAAAACAATATTCCAAACAAAGTTCCAACGAAATTAAAACTAGCTGTCCTCCGCAGTTTTACCCGTGTTCCCGTGGGATCTTATCGTATCCCGGGTTAATATAGCCTATGTTAATCTGGAATAATGTAGCATTCAAATAGTGAAAGAATTTTTGAAATCGGCCCAGTAGTTTTTGAGTATATTCGTTACATTCATACACACATTACGTACAAATCTTTCCTCTTTATAATATTAGAAAAATTTGCTTGTAAGGTTCAATTTACGTTGCCGCGGAACGGAAGGGAAGGGATTTTTGTAATGAAATTTTAAGTAGGTACATAGCATTACGAACTTTATATTGATTGAGTAACGTACAAAATAGATACGAGCCAAAAAAAGAGGTTGCGCGTCATCCGGGGAAACTTCGCGTATTCTCGAGAATTCCCGTTGTTTAGTAGGTATTCCATTCCGTTCCGCGACAATAGGGAATATGCACGTTTTTTTTTATTGTTTTAAACGTTTCTACTACCTATATAACCAAAAAAAAATATAACACATCCAAAATCACTATCATTTCCAGGTGATTCAAACGCGGCCATTATGGTGCGCTTATTTTGTGATGTGAGATTAGACGATGTCGATGTCAAAAATGAAGTGTTTGGTTCACAAAGTTACTAAAATCCGTTTACTACCATGGAAAAGCACAGGAAACTTATAAATTATAATAAATTTAAGCGTAGCGGTTACATACTCTGTGGTCGAGTGTAAAAGTGACGTCACGATTACTCACGATTTGTTCACGGGGCGTTTTGGAAATTTGCGAGGGAATTTAAAAACAGACACTTTTTGATGATTAACTTTAGCTATTAAATCATGAAAAATTTTGAAAATAACTATGTAGGTATGTTTGTGTAACAATATGAATTACATAAAAAAAAATCGTCCATTTTAAAGTCACGTGCACGTATATAACAATTAAAAAGACATCATGATCACACGAACACAAAACAATTTCCGACATCTGTCTTAGTCAAAGTTACATAATAACGATTAATCGATTGTTTCTAGAGAAACAATAATCATCAATACAAAATGATTGCATTAAATATAGACAAAAATCACCTCTGACATCCATCACGCCACTATTGGTGGTCATCCAATACAATTATAATAAGATGTAATGTAGAATACAATGTTGCTATCATTGTGATTACCTACCGTCACATAATATGAAGCTTAAGCAAGTCATTCCGTCTCAAACAAAGGGCTTAGTAAGATACAACATTTGAACATTTTCTTTTAATTCTGGATAGGCTTGTGTTTGACTACAATCTCACTAAGGTAAGTGAAGATGTGGCCGAAGGTGGTAAGCAAACAAAGGCTAGATGGGAACTGGCTCTCAAGTGCAACTGTCGGAACACACCGATAGGTGCTTGGCGACATATTTTCAAATTGAGGGTGGTAGCCAGCCAATCGGGTACTACAAAGTACCCTACCACCGTGCGCTACATCCAGGTTTTCCAGTGGTTTACTAAACCTATTGTAAAATATAGTCCAAATATAATGTAGAACCGTAAGTAGGCGTAGTGCTAAAAAGGATCTCTACAACTGCAAGTATAATCTAGCTAGAGAAATCCTTTATTCTTAGTAATTAATATACATGAAAGAAGTGAACTTATTTGATGAGTGAAAATCAATGATATTGTAAAGAGGTGAAGATAGGTTCCTTACAGACCCATTATTCGATCTTGGCCCAAAAATGGCACACATAAATATTGCAATATCTCGTAACACACGACGGCATTTTCGGTTGTTTTGGGTCACGTTTATTTTGCACGCGGTCCGTTGACGCCGGCGACGCCACACATATCAAAGTTTGCTAATTAGCCAGGTTAAAACCTATCTAAACCATTTTACGTAGTGTAAAATATTTGAAAATGTAGGTATCTAAATGTACCTACTTATGAAAATGAAAATTTTAAGAAAGATCCACTGCTGAAAAAAAAATTGCCTTGCTGAAGTTCTTGCCGGAGTCTTCTCAGTTCAAGTGTATTCCGAACCGGTGGTAGAGTCAATTGTAACGTTCATAAGTGCCTTACCAGGGCCTAAACTGAATAAATGAGTTTTGAGTTTGAGTTTGACTTATATGATTGGTGAAAATAACGACTTACCCGTGATTTCTCTTCAATAGGTTTTGCTGTGCCATTGTATGCACAATTTAACGGCTTCACACCGCCTTCGCACACGCCATACCACACGCAATGACTCTCCGCCGATGTTGATGGAATCTACAAGTACAAAGAATGATATTAGTATTAGGGCTTAGGGAACTAATAAATGAGGTAACATTTTAGGCCGTTATGACACGATTCCTAGTTATTTTTTTATATTTCCTAGTTAGTTTATTCCTATAAAAAAATTACCAGCTTGGAAAAATAAATATTAATTGCCTTAAAACGTTTATAATGATGACTAGAATTTAATGTACGGCCAAAGTATCTCTATCATCCTTTCAATGTACACCATTATTACTCTATTATAAAAAAACTGCCAAGTGCGAGTCGGACTCGCGCACTGGGTTCCGTACAAACTTGTAGGTGTGTAAATAGTTTATTCATCACGGGAATCGAGTCTGAAGATTTTTTCAGATATTGTTGCTTTTTTCTTATGTAGCAACATTCGGATTTTTTCCTTTATTTGTACTACATGACATTGCTTGCTGTCAAATTTCATGGTTCTAGGTCAACGGGAAGTCGAAATATACGTTTTTTGCGGCATAAACCGCCGTACCTTATTTTTACGTTAACTTAGAAGATTGATTTTCACAGTTTCAAGGGATTGTAGACCTGAGAATATCTTTAATTTCTAATCGATACCTCTACGCATTCCCTATGTCTTGACAGACAGACAGACGGACGGACGGACAACAAAGTGATCCTATAAGGGTTCCGTTTTTCCTTTTGCGGTACGGAACCCTAAAAACAAACTCCAGATCGTTCATGCTTGCTTTTTAATTCATGTGCATTAAAAACGAAACAAAAAATACATTTAATCCTTGATTTGATGAATTTTTATAGTTTATGAATATGTTACTTAAACTGGTTATACACGAGATCACGTTGCGAGTATTAATTAAGTAGGTATAGCCGAAATAACATGAGGGATCAATCTCGTGATGAACATACGTCAGGTTTACATTTGCTGCGGAGAATTGCCTTTTTGTAACATTAATTTAAAAATTTAATAATAAATTAAAAACAAAACACAAAAAGGACAGAGGTAGACAGCGTGAGGAGGAACTCAAACTCACAGCAGGCCCAAACTGGAGAGTTGCAAAGAAGAATGGCCTTTGCCACACTGAACTCCGAGATACAATAACGAAGTCTAAAGAGTTTCAGGATAAAGGTGCTATTGAAATTGAAACATTCATTATAATGTAAATACATATAATGACGCGCTGAACATTTTAAATGTGTCTCACTTTACTTATTTGACGTTTTTAACCTCTGTTCGGTCAGAAATCGATATCTGCCTCCAAGCTACCTCCCCAATGGACAATTGTACACTTTACACGGCACAAGTATGTTAACGGCCTACTTGATTACGTCATGTCGAGGAGAATAAAGTAACAATATTAACCTAGCTATCCCCCGCGGTTTCACCCGCGTTCCCTAGGGATCGTAACTATTCCCGGGATAAAAATTATCCTATGATACGATCCGGTAGTTTTTGTGTAATTGATAATATTATTAGTAAGTAGTAACTAGCTGTCCCGGCAGACCTTGTTCTGCCCTATTTCTCTAAAACGCGTCTTTGTTTTGTTTCGATTGACGTCAAATGTTTGACAGCTGGGGGTTTGTATGGGAAAAAGAAAAGGGCTGTTTTTAGGGTTTTCCCGGCAATTATTCGAATTTTTCTCACCGTAAAAACCATTCTTGGACTTCAACAAACATTTTTAAAAAAGAATTGGCCAAATTGGTCCAGGCGTTGTTGAGTTATGCGCTTACCAACACATTTTGCGGTTCATTTTTATATTATAGAAGATTATCAGAATTGAAAGAATTTATCGAAACAGTCAAATTCAGTTCGTAATAATAATTGGTAATTTTTTCAAGCCAGTTGGATCGTCCGTCTGTCTGGAACTTATTTTTTATTTTTTTTTATTGTAGATATGCTTGTGTTTGACCACAATCTCACCATGGTAAGTGATGATGTGGCCGAAGGTGGTAAGCACACAAAGCCTAGATGGGAACTGGCTCTCAAGTGCAGCTGTCGGAACACACCGATAGGAGTTTGGCGACAGATTTTCAACTTGAGGGTGGTAGCCAGCCAGTCGGATACTACAAAGTACCCTACCACCGTGCTATGGTTCCACGATGTTTTCCTTCACCGAAAGCTCAAGCTCATTGTAGGATTCGAACCCACGACTTTCTTCGCGGTATCCGACGTCACTTACCACGGAGCTATCATCGCCTTTAAATTACGCTGGAACATGAAGGAAACCGGGTTGGCGACCTTCCCCAACCTTCAACTGATCCGTTTTTACACACAACGCTAATGAATACATCATTCCAGGATACACAAATAAAATAAAAATAGAGTGCGTTAAAGCACACGAATTTGAACTTTGTTACGTTATAATGGAGAATGTTCCTGTACCTATTAGGTATGCCAAATCGGTTAAAAGTTTGTTACAGTAGTAAAGCTTGTATGTATACAAATACACTAGTTTTTGTTGTAGTCAAAAATACCTATTAGTTTTGATTTTACAGGCATTTAAACTTACGATAAAATCGAGTCCCGCTAACAGTCATGTGACCGCATGTGACGTCAATTTGCAACGCTCCGCTATGAGCGAGTGTTGTGAGATGACGTCACACGAGTACGTCAAATCGAGTACGAGTCCGCATCGCACGTTTCTTTCTATAAATCGGAAACTAATTGAAGTATCGAAGTAATTCTTTCACTTGTATTTTTTATTTTTGACAGAGAATATGGAGAGCTAATATTCTAAATTAGTTAACATTCTTCTTTGAACGTGGCTGTATACTATAGAATTTAAAGGTATCATTAAACAAATATTTTAATTAAGCCTCAACTAAGTAAGATCAAAACACACGTGACATATGCATACCGTTATCAGACGTTGGTATTATATTCTAAAAAGTAAAACGTGACTTGTATACTAAATTGAGCGGTTTCAAATCATCTATGTTCAGTTTTTATTTTTATTTTGATGTAAATTGCGGTTATGATCAACAATAAAATTTAAGTTTTAATCATATTTTAATTCATTCACATTCAAAGGAAGCGCGAATCCAGAATACACATAAAAATAGATGCTCTGCAGATTTTTAATATCTCATACGAAATTCACCATGACTTTTTTACCTACAGGAAAGTCTTTTTTTTTCCAAATTGTAAAGTATAATAAGCCTTGACTTTAAAATGATTCCAGTGACGTCGTTACAAGATTGCTTATGTAAACAAAACATATGAAACCAAAAATCAAAGCAATATAACCGCTGTTACTTCGACATTTAAGTAAAATTTTGAAATGGAATAATATAGAATAATCATGCTGATTTTGTTGATGCAGACAACATTGGCGATTATTCAGCCAGCGGTCAGACTCATATAGGACACACGAATAACAAGTAAGATCATGTCCCGTTACAAAGATACTGACAATAATCAATAATACTAGAATGTAGATAAGATGTTCTACCTATTGAGTGAATTGTTGAGACAACAAGTCAAGTTGCCTATTGGAATCGTGAAGAATAGATTTTGATATAAGTGAGTTAGACAGCCAAAGTAGTCATTTGCAGGAAGAAATCGATAGGTCCTACCATAGTAACAACTCATTTAAATCAAAAGCTTAATGAAGACTTGGAGCCAACGTGCTGCAGACCAACCTTTCTTTACTAATGTCGCTGTCTCTAGACAGTAGTGCTGCAAAAAGACACAGTGGGCCCAGGCCCCTAATATTAATGGGTCATTCTCCGATGGACTACCTATAGTTAGATTCGGAGATACCTAGACCGAATAAGATGATGAATTCAAATATAAATAAATCAACATAATAATAAAGATCCAGAGAAACGACCTGAAAATCAATTCTAAACTATAACTGTATCCAAAAGGCTATTTGACAAAAACATCACATGTTTTTGGGCCAACTGAATGAGCAATGAACAACGTTTTAAAATATTTAAGGTAATATTTTAACATAAACATAATAGGTATTCATATACCTACTAACTAAAGGATTCGAAGATATGTTACATAACTTCTGTGAAGCGACTATGAAACATCAAGTAAAATGATCTGAATAATAACGAAATCATCCGATTTTGGAGGCCAATATTCAAGGAAGTCGCGGGAAGAAGTTAGTCATACATATAACCTAAAGATACCTTATTTGTCGAACATCATATTGAAAAGGGAGTGCGGTGACCCTTGAATACCGCTCCAATTACAGTTTGGCTACCTTAAAATGAAACCTTTTGAGTTCTTTCACCTCCCACAAAATTGATAGTACACCTTTTATGAAGTCTTTTAAATCTAATCGGTTGATATCTTTCTTGTTATCTAGAATTATACGTAATGTTTTTAAAAGCCTTTGTAAAAAGAGTTCAATATCATCAAGAATCTTCATGATATAGGTATGTATGGTATCAAATTGTTTATGTCGATTGGGTTTACTAAAAACCTAGTTTATTGCCCACAAGATCATAGCAAGAGAGACACAACCTCTCTCTATAAATGTAACCATTACCTACAAAAACTACTGGAACGACTTTGCTGACATTTTTAATTACGTAATACTTCAGAACAGGTTTAAAGATATGATTACAACTTAAGTTTATATTATTTGCAAGTCTAAGATTTTGTCGGTAAATTTGTACATTTTTGACACTTTTAGAATGTTTTGCCCTGGATTTTAAAACATAATTATATATTTTTGGAACAATCAAGGTCCTTTTAAATCGACGACATTTTTTACGTATGTAACAACACTATAGGTAAGTCTGTTGTACAAATTAGCAACAACTGTTGTGGGAGCTACCAAACATCGAATCACTGGATTCTTAATGAATGATAATTTATATAGTTTGAAAGTAAAGTTATGCCAATTAGACCACAAACTTAGATGATGAAAATTTTCGAAAACCAGCTTGTAGTTTTCGAAGTTATTGTCCATCATTAGGAAAAGTAAATTCTCTAACCATCCTAACATTTCTCATTTCAATCTGACTAATCGAAACTTAATTACCAACGAATGGTTATTCAACAATTAATCATAGCAGCATGACTCAATGAAGATAAAATAAGTATCGACGAGAATCACAATTTTTTTAATGAATTTACTGGAATTCTGTTATTTACTGTTAAAATCAAAGCCATTCTAGCTAGCCCTAAAACAGGAGGGCTCTTGCGAAGGTCTGACCAAGAAACTCAGTAAGGTTACTTTTTAAATAACTTTTGGATAATTCCATAGGATACACGAATATCAGACGATTCAATGTAACCCGCATAAGGTTTAAATATCATAGAACTACACATAATGGAAGCCAAATTCAATAAAGTTCAATAACATTTCCTTAAACAGTAGCCCCACAGGTCGGTCATTAATTTTCATCCGCTTAAAAAGATCTACTTCCGACGATTACATCGCAGTAATATTCGTAGCAATGGTTATCATTCATTAACTCCTTTTTGATACTGTATAAGGTGTAATTGGTCCCTTTTATTAAACTTTTTGTCTATACCCACTTCAGTTATTCTCTGGCCAATTTACACGAGTTTTGTAAATTTGATTATGGTCCAAGCGAGTTGAAATCCTTTGTCTAAAAACAAAGAAGTACGGAATGCCTTGAATAAAACTTTAACTTCCATCACCTAAGTCCTTTCAATTACCCCCTTAACTCACTGAAGCAAACAGAGGGTTCGGATTTCGGAACAAAAGCAGAATAACTAAATAATCACAGATACTCTCATAGTACCAACCTCACAAACGAAGCAAGTTTTGCTTTAAAGTCAGCAATAATCCTAGAAAATTAGAACAATTTTGCTTTATTTCAAGATTTTGACAAGACCGGCCCCAAAATCACATAAACACGCATATTATCTGCTTTGGGTAATAAGCGTATTACCATCAAGGTTCGAGAGATGACCTTCGGACGGATAATAATCACCTTGTAACTCTTGTAAGACACAGATCATTGCATTGTAGTTTATACAAATAAATCTTAGCCAGACACAAGCAAACGATTTCTGATAAACAAAAGATTAAGAGCATTATTTACTCCTAATATTCTCCTGGCTTTTTTCTGAATTATTTTAGCATCTACTTCCATGGGCTGGTTATAAGGAAAGATACACTATCAAACGTAGACGATAATAGATTAAAGATGGCGGAAGTTATGATTGTGGGCATAATTATCATGTAATTCGATATTGTTTAGGAAGGGAAGTCGGTATTATTAGATATCATTGTATTATTTGTGAATGATGAATCAGTAGACTTATCGGATCACTCTAATAAAATGTCAGGGAACAACAGATAGGTATAGAGACACGCTGGATATATTTAGGATCATAATCGGTACCCCGAGTGCAATCACATCACATCACGCTAGTAACAGGTACCTATTACTTTTGTAGTTTAGTCAAAGAACAACTGTACAATTTTAGATGAACTTAATACAAATAATAATTCACGTTCATGGCACTAAACAACCAGACAAATCCACTGGAAAAATCTAGATAAACAAGAATCTAAAGATCTTTATAAACTTGTAACTTTATAAAAAACGTGTAACGAACTAAAAAATAAATGATTTGATCGTTTTTCTAACTAGATAGTCTCCATTATAGAATTATTCGTCAAACTTATAAGTTTTTTAATGCAATAACAGATCACCAAAATAAGTTGATGTGATTTGAGAATTGTGTCAAATCAAAATCAGATAATACATTCATAAATACGGCACACAAGGTAGAAAACTAACCGTGACCTAAACTAATGACGACGAAGGTTCCAGAATGTTGTGAACAGGGGCGTCCGGTACTTTAGCTGGTGACCGAATTAAATTTGGAGTTACGCTTGCGTCGTCGTTCGTTTTCAAACAGATTTCGTGTCTAGTTCCCAAAAATCATAAGAATCATATCTTAGAAAAAATTACTTAATGTTTATAATTGCGTTCTTGGTTTACATCGGTTGAATTGGATGCGTGAGAGATTCTTTCGAGCAAGTGATGTTTTTAATCAAGAATCAGCGGCATTGGGAGTGAAAATATACACTGCATTCAGTGAGATCTGATTAATACTTCAAAGGCTTATTTCTTTTAATTTTATCCAATGTACTAGCTCGCTTTTAATTCTGAAGTAGGTATAGCTAATAGATAATTCGAATTCGGATTCACATAGAAGCGTCAATACGAATTCATGTTTACAAAAACATTTTCTCAACACCAGCAGTATCTTTGCAGGCGTCCAATTATTTATATAAATAGGAGTTTTTTTATATACAGGATGTCCGGTAAGTAGTAGGTACGACTAAGAGCTCAATAAAAAGGTCACCATATTCGAGATATTTCGATATTTCAGATTTTTATGTATTGTTTTTTTTGTGTCACATTGAAAGAGTGACGGATCAGGATCACAAACAGTGTAATTTTGGGGAAGAACCAAAACTCAACCAGACCCTATGATTTATTGACCAATTTAATCCCCCACCACTTTTGAAATAATTGGAAATAATTTTTGTCGAGGGCCTTGCTTCATAAATTGTCATCAGTTTATTCTTAATACTGGTTATTTTATTTATTCCACTAATATTATAAATGTGAAAGTTTGGATGGATGGATAAATAACGGCTGAACGGATTTTGATGAAACTTGGCACACAAGTATCATATCCTGGAATAACACATCTATAGGATGCTTTTTATCCCGGGATAAGATCCCACGGGAACGCGGGTGAAACCGCGAGGGGACAGCTAGTTTCTAAAGAAGAAAAATCTTGACAAATGTAATCATGAAACTAATGTTACTATTTTCATCTTCGCTCTTGTGTCAGTTTTTGTCGCTGATTACGAGGAAAAACGAGTTATTATTCTACACATGTAAGCGAGACGGTGGTAAGCACGACTGTAAACCTTGAAGTTTTTGCAGTCGCAATACGACGCGTGAACGATGCTTATACAACGCTCCACAAACCTTACGGCACAACACATACTATGTCAAACATTGAAATCCTACCATACGATTATGCGATGCCGTCAGTATCCTCAATGTGTCAATCCGAATTATGTCGTTAACCTTCTTAGGAGGAATAATAAATCATTTGACGTCAATTTGGATTTTATATGACTTAAAAAAGGAATTTCATAAATCAAAGATTTTTCGAGAATAATAAGATTTTTTATGAAATCGGCGAATAAATGACGTGCAATTATTATCTACTTAGTGATTAGTCATAAAATAAATAAATGCATTAATGTATAATATATTAAAACCAATTTCAATAGATAACACGTCACCTGTGGACTGTATGCATGAGGTCAGAGAAAGTTAAATCAAAAGAAAGTAGTTATATGCCATACGCCTTTTTTTTTATTTTGTTGGTCAGAGATAAGTCCGTTTTTCTTAAGAGTGAAATTAAAAGACTGCAGATATTTTAAAATCATGACTACATATGAAATTGAAGTCCTACTCCTGACTCAATCACCGAGTAATCAAGCCCAGCCCAAACCCTTTACTTAAACTGAGTAAATTAGTCCAACAGTAAGAAAAAATATTTCATATTTAACCCCTTGAATGACCAGACAGACGGCCATCCGCAAACTATAGACAGAAAAAAATTATCACGCTTCAAGTTATTAATATTATAGAGTTTCATAAGTACACGATACAATCCATGAGAGCATAAAATTGCTTCGTTCTTGTCTATCAGACAGTAAAGCAAATGAGACAATAAAGATTAATTTATATCAATAATGCGTGTGGGCTTCAATTGGTCCAGAATTAAGCTTAATGAATAGGGGTCTGAATTGTTCAATAATATATAATCAGCTCTATAGGACAAGCTATTTAAATCTTTTTCTAAATGTATTGAGTTAAAGAAAAACTATCTATTATGCACAACTTTGTCCACATAGAATTTGTTCATCCCAGAATCATGTCCAATGATGTTTCAAAAGTAGTTTTTTGTTTACAATTAAAAAACACTTGATTTAAAATATAAAATGATTGTAGGGGTTGATTACAAGTAATTTTGCCTGTATCCTTCCTCAAGGTTCCAGGTATCCCTATTTAAATGATATCATCAAAATTTGTTCAGCCATTCAGCTGTGAAAACTAAGAAAACAGACAGACAGTTTTTTCATTTACAATGTTAACTATTTAATAGTTAACGAACATGAGTTGTTGTAAGATCAATCTGGCTATAATTTGCAAGTCAGACAGTGGCATCCTTATGGGCTAGTATTTATGGGGTCAGCAGCCTTATGGGCTAATATTCCCAACCCATGATCAAAGAGTAACATTAGTAAATCAATGTTCTCCTTGTTTATATTGTTATTTAAAATACTATAATATTACCCGTTGAATCCCTTAATATTAACCTGTTGACTTGTGAAAACAACCATATTATTGTTGTGTTATTGTTCAAATGGGACCCGGGATGCAACGGGTTAAGAAATAGGTTTATTTAAATAATTATGTGGCTGTATAATTAGCCACAACTGATAACAAATATTCATTGATGTAAAGTGTACACATTTATCAAAAATCCGGTATAGAACACTATAGTATTGTTTGTAAGTAAAATATTGAGTTAAAAATTAAATAAATATTAATACCAGTTACCAGCATTTACAAATACTTCCCCAGATATTGAAAAATAGGTAAAAACAGTATTTATTAAGTTTTATACCTAATAATTGTGAGGAAAAGGCACGATTCCGCGATAAAGAAATTCCTAACAGACGTAGTCGCAGGCAAGAGCTAAATGTAGGTGAAACGGAAAAATATCTAGATCATCGCCAAGGCAAATATTGTTTTTTTTTTGTAGCAGAAAAGAATCTTCATCGCTTCACTAAAAACGTGAATCAAATCAACTAGTCTCTAGTCTCTGCAGAGATTTATTAGCGCGGAACAAAAGGAAAATAATCTATACTTACGTATTGCGCTAGCTGTAATAAAAACAGACATTTCAAGAAGGCGGGTAGTAATCTACGTAGAATCTTTCCTATGCCAGCCATGATTCCACACTTTGTTCACAAATTTATTATAAAACAAAAGGTTTTGTCATATCATAATTAGAAGAAATATTAACGCCAAATTGTCTTTCCACAAAACAGATTACAATATATCTAGCGCACTTTACTTCCACTCTACTTGACGAAATTTCAACTAATGGAATGAAACGAACGACTAATAAAGATTGATTACGGCTCGGTCGTCGGAGGGATTGTTCAGTCAGCCGAATGTGACGTCATGACAGACAAAATAAGAACTACAAAACAAAATGGCCGTACAAATTATTACCATTCCAAAATATTAAAATTTAACACAGACCAGTAGTGCTTTTACGTAACTTGATTCAATCAGTTTCAATCGTGCGAACGGTTTATTAAAACAGTTTTTTGCATACACATGCGTGCATATACAAACAGTAGTTCATTGTGAATGGAACCAATATTGCCATTCTAATGTTTATATTGATTTAGAGGCTGTTTTCAAGATTGAAACTCATTGAAACAAGTTACGTAATAGCCCTACAGACCTTGTCTATGGAATTCAATAATACCAAAAGATAAACGTTTCTCTTTGTTAGTTATTGTTCCGAGGTTCTCTTGGTATTTTATGGATAAACCATAGATCTAGTCAAGAATGATATATTCTAAATGGATGGGTAACTCTAAATACCTATTTGAAGCAAATACTTATCAATTGCGAAAAAGAGAAAGATAACAATTACGTTGGGACAATCTCTCTTTCTTTCACTGGGTAAGTAGGGTTAGAAAGAGAGATTGTCCCAACGTAGTTGTTATCATTCTCTTTTTCGCAAATGATAGGTATTTGCTTCAAATAGGTATTTAGAGTAACCTATCCATTTAGAATATACACGGTGTCCCAAAAATAACACGCCAGAGTGACACTGGAGCTAGATTGGCTTCAATCAGATAATATCAACATGACCTTAGTAAAAGTTTTATGGTTTTCGAGATATTGTCACTTTAAAAAAAAATACACTATTTAGCTAGACGGAAAAAATACTTACGACACTTTTTGTGTCATTATAGTAAGCTATTGTAAGCTGTGCGGCGTGCGCATGTTTCTCTGTCTGTCTCTCTCTCTCTCTCTCTTATAGAAAGCTGCACTTGAGAGCCAGTTCCCTTCTAGGCTTTGTGTGCTTACCACCTTCGGCCACATCATCATTTACCATGGTGAGATTGTGGTCAAACACAAGCTTATACAGAATAAAAAAAAAAAAGCAAGCCAGATATTTTCATTTCTATTTTTTTTTTTTTTTTTTTTGTTGCTGACAATCATCCTTTTAGGATATTTCTGCCAATGTCAAAGTATTTGAAATGATCTTGGTCTATTTGTCCCTCCTAATAGTTTTTTAAATAATTTTTAGTCAATACAAAGTCTTTCAGTCGCATACATTCTTAAGTTTTAATTTCTTCTTTTATGTTATAGTCATATTCTCAAATTCACTGTAATGTTTAGTCCTCGTCCGTACATGTCCAGTCAGGCTTTAGTGAAATTGGCAGTTGTTCCACTAAAACATTCACGGACTTTTTGGGACAACCTGGAAAGTCACGATACACGCTTTCATTTCATTTCACTTCACTTGTGCACTTAGATTGATCATTATTGGATAAAACACCACCGAAATTATTCAATAAAACTCAAAATACACGAATTTAATGAAAATAAAACGAAAACGCAACGTCACTCTGCAAGTTCCCGCCAAAAAGTCCCATTTCTATTTATGTATATATAAATAGAAATGTTTTTTTTTTTAATATATATACTCTCTATCTTATATAACTTCGTTCCATCTGGGTGTCCCTTGGCACCTCTCAAGTTTTTTAAGTCTTTTTTCGCCTGTTTTGGCTATAAATAACTTCTAAATTATAGGTTTTTTTCCTAGTTGGTTGAGACAATCAAGTAATCTTTTCATTTGAAACTAGTACGCTATGCTCAAAAAATAACTAAGTTGTTTAATTTTAAGTCAATGCGAAAATCGTAACTAAAGTTTGACAAATTACTGTGAAAAAAAAATTTTAATGGACTGAATCAGCAAAATTATCTTAAAAACTAGCCTATTTAATGTTATTTCGAAAATGGCATAACATTCGTAGTTTTTTTTTAAGTTATAAATTCCCATTTTTGAAAATTTTGACATTGCTACTTGCTACTTGCGAAATACTACAATTAAAAAATAATACTTAATAAATGGTGCAGGCGTCTTTTGTCGCCAAATTACTCACAGAGATTTTTTTTAAAAGCATAAAAGCGGCAATATCTCGAAAACCAGAAAACTTTTACTAAGGTCATGTTAATGTTATCTGATAGACTCGAAGCCAATCTAGCTCCAGTGTCACTCTGGCGTGTTATTTATGGGACTTCCTGTATAATTCTTGCATCGGACCATGAATTTTCAACCTTATTTTTTATTTACCTATTATGTAATGGCAACAAATTATTACACTGGACTCAGTCTTACAAACCATATGTTAATTTGCCAGTGTCAAATACACAAACCTATCAAATGTCAATCAATCCTCCAATACGCGATCTGGATCGTAATGATTACCAAAGAGGATAAAAACACTACGTTTTAAGAGTCGGCACTTCCTTACAAGCCATTGTACTGAATTAGGAACGTACTTTGTACCAACCTGTTAACATAAAAGTAATACCAACATTGTAAAATCCAATTCGTTATTAGGGCTTGACAAATACGAATCATGCTTTTCTATCGATATCGATAAATATTCGATTTTCATAGTTGCATAGGTCGCTGTTCGTACGAAAATAAATACATATACGCCATAAAAATAGTTTATTTATTGTATAATATAACCTGTAGCTACAGTCAGTATCAAAGTATTTATGCGGCTAGGATGATCAACTATACAAAGTTTTATGATACCCACATAAGAATTTATTTTCGTTTAATAGTTGAATAGGTAAGTAGGCCAAGTCCTCATTTTCTGTCAACTTCACCCATAAACGGCACCTAAAATAAAATAAAAAAGTTTATCGATAAATTGTTCCATCACTTTTTGTACCTATTCGCGTAAGTATGATTTTTATGAAACTGCTACAAATATGAGTAAAAACAACTAATAAATACAACCTATAAAGTAAATTGATATTTAAATACACCAAGTTTTACCTGACCGGGTCATTTGGAAATCGGGCTAAAATATCCCAGAATATCTTCTTCTGACACGCCTAACGCCACAAACTTCACATTTACTAAGAGATTTCCCTCCCATATTGCATAAAACACTCGAAATCGGAGATTAAACACAATAATTTCACCACGAAAAACACCCAATCTGTTTATCCAAACATAGATTATAATACCTCAACAATTCTACCAACAGTAAAAAAAGGTATAATGCGTCTAAATCAAATAGACGTTAAGACACCTGCTACCCAAAGGAATCAGTACTCGTTTTAATTTAGTAGGACTATTTTTATATTACAATGTTGGTACAAAGTACGTTCCTAATTCAGCTTGTAAGGCAGTGTCGATGGACTGATGATTACTTACTTGTTACTTTGACTTTGACAGCTTACAATTTATTAAAATAATGTTGTATGTTGGAAATGCTTGGAAAATTCAATTAAATCAAATCAAAGAATAAAAAGTAATTTGTTTCCAATCCGCTACGTTTCTTGAGCACTTTATTTCTGTCTATAATTCAATTGTACTTAGTCGTCGATCTTTTGCAAGCTCAAAAAATCAAATTATAGTTCGTAGGGGTTTGCAAAGAGGATAAAAACACTACGGTTTGTGTACGAGTTTAATCAATGCTAAGATGAATTATTAACGCCGCGAATATAACCTATTTGCCTACCTAAATAAATACGTATGGGTAAGCTTATGCCTTATCTATGTGGTCATCTAGAGTAGAAACAAGCAATGGATGGAAGAAAACAACCTAGAGGTGTTTATGTTAGTGCTCGTCAAAAAAAGAAACTTTTGCAATTGATGGCACAACACCCTGAATTGATATCATGCAGAGTAACACAGGGATTCAATTATAGGGACTCACAGAAACTGTGGAATAAGATATCTAATGAATGTAACTCAATCCCTGGGGCAAGGAAAACTTGGAGGCAGTGGAGAAAAGTAAATAGTTCATTTTAATTGTATCTTAGAAATAAAGCAGGTTTACTGTTAAGCTAAAACCAAGGCTTGTAATATTAGATAATTAAAGCTAAATTTCTAAGTATACATTATGAACTTGCTCATTTAATTTGCAGACATGGCAAGATATTCGTTCAAAAGCAAAAATACGGCAAGAGAGATATGGTGAAGTGCCTATGTCTTTTGTCATGTTATCACAAGAAGAACAGGAGACTCTGGGCATACAACCCATGCCCACCACAACTCCTATTAACTACCATGATATGAGTGAAGTTGAAGCTATGGATGAGGAACTCGTAAAGGAAACATCAAATTCTAATAATGAAACAGAATCAGAAGCACATTACAGTGAACCTGAATCTCCACCTGAAGAAAAATTATTCACAAGGTCAAGAACTAGAATTGCAAAACTGAACAACACTGTTAAAAATAAATCTAAGCACCCAAATGACTGTGTATTTAATTGTAATGCTTTAGCTGTTCAGGAACGTAGAAAAATACAGATAAAAGAAGATTATTTAAATTTCAAAAAAGATTATTTAAAACAAAAGTTAAAATTAATTAAAGAACAAACTGAAGCTTTAAAAAGTATTGCTAAAGAACTCTCTAAATCAAATGATTAATTTTGTACGCAATATGTAAGTATTACCAATGAATTCACGTTATAGATGTAAGATCAACATTATTGTCTTAATATCTAATAAAAAGATAGTAAGGAAATAGGACTTACTGTATTGATTATATTATCATGATACATAATTTATATTTTATGTTTTGTTTGATTTGAATGCTTTAACATTTCTAATTAAATATAACATTGATTAGAGAATGTTGTTTAACTTTTTAGAAAATACTTGTCAGACCAAGATGATGATTGGTTGTACAACCTAAGCTAGCCAGATGCTACTTGTATATAAGTAGGATTATTACCAAATAAAGCCAGGAGCCAGGAGTGTATTACTGAGGAAAAGGAATTAGTGTCTACTACTGATTATAATGAATTGGCACTGACAATAGTGAAAATCCTAAAATATGAATTACTTATTGTTGGGACACATATGTACCTACGCGCGTCACATTGCTTAGCAAGCATTTTTATTGTTTAAACTCAAATCGTATCGCACTGCAAACAGTAACCGTTTGGCAGTCTCATGTCTCATAGAAAAGACTATTACAAGAGTTAGATTATATTCAAGTGTTTTATTTAAAAATGATAGGATAGTGGATAGACTATAATATAAACCCCACACTTATTATACTTAGGCCAAAAAACTGGCATGTGTGATGATGGCTGTGTTGATGATGTCGGTTGTTGTGACGTAGGTCAAGAGTTTCTGGTGAAGGAAACCGTAGCACAACAGTATTTTATAGTACCGGCCTGACTGCCTATCTATCACTCAAGTTGAACCTTTAGTATCTTCCTGCAGATACCTACACTTGAGAGTGCAAGTCAAATAATAATAAGATGCAATTTGGAAAATGTTTAGCCCTCTGTGAGGTACTCATTAATTGAATAATATAAGACCCATAAGAATATAGTAATCATCGTAAAAGTCCGTGAAAAGTTTTAGTAGAACAGCCACCAATTTCACAATAAATTACCGGACTTGTACGGATGATAACTAGACTTTACAGTGAATGTGACAATGTAACGTGACATTTATAACATAGAAGAATATTTAAAATAAAGAACTGGCTTAAAAGTTTTAGATACCAAGCCAAAAACTTTAAAAAAATGTCATAACTGTCACACCACGGAAAGTATGTCTGCCATTCTAACAAGAAGTGAAGTGAAGTCACTTTATATGTCAAATGTCAGTGTTACGTTACAAATATTAATCTTTGTTGAGTGTCACTCACTCTGTCACCTACATTTACCTATTAATTTATGTTATTATTGTTTCATTTCAACTTCAACAAACTAAGAAGAAGAACCAATAAAACTTAGTGATTCTTTTTGTAAAGACTTTGGCAAAGGCATACATATCTGGGATATCTGTCCAGCACGCATACACAGCTGTATGGACATGAGTGAGTGACGAGTGTTCTTACTAATATAATTTCATCAGAATGTTCAGTCAAAGTTACACCAACTTTGTGAGACCCTCATCTCCCACTTCATCATCGATCAGCAAAGGCTGTACTACACTATTGAGTGGAAAAGAAGCCAAAAGGTTATATTTGGAAGAAGTAAAAGATGCAAGAGTATACTTAAAGAGAGATAGGAGAAAACAGAAGAAGTTATATGATACTCCAAATGCAGGTCATGTATCAGATAAAGATTTGTTTCTTATAGTGCAAAATAATGATGTGAATAAGTTAAAGCAAGTTTTAGATAACCATCCCGGCAAAATTAATGTGACTGATGACTATGGGTGGAGCTTACTTATGATTGCTTGCCAAGCAAACTCTATAGAAACGGCTGAAGAGTTGTTAGTTCGTAACATTGATACCTCTACTAGAGATAAAGCAGGAAATTCTGCTCAGAGCCTTGTTATTAAAAACAAAAATCATATATTAGCTGACTTACTATTGAAATGTAGCAAAAAATATGAAAATAATGTCAAAATTGCAGAGAATCAACAAATCAAATTAGAAACACAAGAATTTACATGTGAAGTATGTAATAAAACATTTCCCGATAAAAATGATCATTTATCATCCACTATACACAATATTAATGCAAGTAAAGGTAAAAAAGCTACAGCCAATTATGTTATTCCCACATCAAATAAAGGATACCAAATAATGCTAAGAGTAGGCTGGGATAAAAACACTGGCCTGGGCCCTGACGGTTCTGGCAAAATATACCCTATAAGAACAGTACAGAAAAAAGATAGAAAAGGCCTAGGACATGGAAAAAGGCTTAAAGAAGAATCAAAAGAGGATACTGCTAGACATAAAAACAAGAAACAGATAAGAAATGAATATCAAAATAGTAGGATAATGGAAATTAACTTTAGAAGAGAATTTTACTAAATTATCCTGAGCAAATTTCATACCTGTCTGATCCCAAATAAAGCAGAGCTTGTACTACGGAAAGCAGATATCTGGCATGCATAATAGATAATCACACCTAGACTCAATTATAATTAGGTATTTTATATTGTAAGAGATCATTTTTAAAACAATAATTTTTAAAATATAGTTTCCTTTATTTTGTCAAGGCACTAAATAAAAGTCATATTAAAACATAGTATTATACATACTTAACAGTTCAATTTAAAATACTGTAACTGTTTGTGCACTATCTGGATCACACATTGTTCACAGTTATTGTCATGATCACATTCAGTGCTAAATACTTGAAGCATCGGACCATAATAATCCCAAGTGCTACTTGATGCATAGGCGAGTGTAATCAATAAAATGTATCATGCATTGTCATATGCTCCTGGGTGTTCAAGCACACACTCACATGCACTGTGTAGCACATGGAATTATAAGGCTTGATGGTTAGCACTTAATGTGTTAAGTTATGAGGTAATTTGTCTGCATACTGAGTAAAATATTCTCTACTAGCTATTCTCCGCATTCCCGTGGCATCTGTAACAAACATGAATCCGTCCATCCAAACTTTCACATTTATAATATTAGTTGGATGATTGGATGAAAATGTATTTGATGTTTATTGGCTATGAGTAAACTTGACCATGGTATAATAATACACTTTGCCAGTAAACTAAAACGAATTATGGTATGTTTGAATTACTAACAAAGTTATTGGTTTAAGTATAACAAAACAGTCCAATTTTATTCAAGTTACAGTCTATTTGCAATTGTAAAACAACAATATATATTACTAGTATATAATATATGTCTTTTTTAACTATGTACCTATCAAGTTGAAAAACATAATAAAATTTTCATGTTTATTAACTTACAATATTTCTTAACACCTATATGTATACTATACAACCTATTGCATTGATTTAGCTGATTGGTCACTGTATTTCAGTTGCTTGTCATCAAAGGTTGGGTGCAACCCAATCAAGGAAATTGATGGCTAATTCAAACCCAACAAAGCAAGCTGCATTTGCTGGAAAAGCCCTAATCATGACAGGTGTTACACCTTTGTACAGTGCTGTAGGACCTTCCCTTTCCATTAATTGTTTGAATACATCCCTCATACCATTAGGGTATGTACCTTCAGGTGCAGTTTGTAACCTACTCTTCAATACATCAGCAGGCATGCCTACCAGCCAGTTAGCTATTCCAGCACATCCACCGGCCACTATGGTTGCCATCATCTTCAGTTTAGCACTAGCATCCTCTGGCACAAGTACCTCTTTGACCCATTCATATGTCATAAAATACATGCCACTGGCCGGTACATCCCTCAATATAGTAGCAACACTCCCTTTATAAATACTCTTCATTCCACCTTCTGAATATAGCTGCCTGGCGCAGTCAACCATGCCATTGTATTTCTGAGGTACATTACCACCTTGCTGAATTTGAAGCAGGCATTTAATACGTTCTCCAGGAGCCATTATGGATGTGGTGAATATACCTGAGAATGCACCCGCGGCAAATAGCTCAGGTTTTGATAGAACTTGATTTTCATCTGTTTTTATCAATTTCTTGCCTAGTCCGAAGCCAAAGAAACTAATAGCGAAGATAGGGGCTACTCCTGTAAGCGGCGCTGACATGCCCTTGTAGAGACCGCGGAACCCTTCTTTCTGAACGGTCTTCTTGAAACAGTCCCAAGTGCCACCGTATATGGCGACCTCGCCCGGTTTAGGTAAGGCCATAGTCTGCAATCTCACTTTAATAGTGTCCATAGGATGTCCTGCTAACACTGTACATACTCCACCAAAGCCACCACTTAGAAAATATTTTACTGGGCTACTTTTTTCAGACATCTCGTGTATTTCTTTCGTTCGTTCGAAGAGAAAGGATAAGGAAGGACAGATAAACTTTGTAACTGGTTCTTCGGAGTTCGTTACAGTAAGTTAACTAGGTACATCTACGGTAAACAGCTGTCGTTTGTCGAAATCGAAATGTCAAAGTCCACAACATTGAACTTCTTATTTATTCCAATTCACGTAAACAAAAAATATATTAGGTACCTATGTATTCAGACGATGAATTTAAAGTACATTGTTAAGTTTACATCTTAGGTGATTGTGTATTTTTATTGCATTGTGATAAAAATAATTACTACCTACCATAGAGGAAAGTAATAAAACACCTATTTTGTATTGTAATTTTACTATACTCCGAGTGCATTCCGATTCATGCTCAAGCTCATACGATAATCAATGAATGATTTGCGTTCTGTTCTGGTTCTGTCATGCAAGTGCTGTCAATGTCGTTATATGCCAGTGGTGTCTGTCACTCAACTCAACAACACAAGCACAACACAGTTGAATACAGAGAAGTGGAATTAATTTAAAGTTTTGTTTTTGTCTCAAAAAAACAACTCTGTCTGTGTCTGTACTATCCGATAGTCTTCAGCTCAGCACGGCCAGCCTCAGGACACATAAATGATGAAGTAACTAATAACCGAAGAGGATAGGTACAATACCAAAAACCGAATTTTACTCTCCAGCCATGGCATGCACAAGAGAAGAAATCGAAAGAAAACGTTTAGCTGCCCTGCAGAAACGAAAAAGCATAATATTAAACAATAAAAATGCGAATGGAAGTTCACCAGTTCAAAATTCTGTTGCAATGAAAAGTTCTTCTAACATCAATCAAAGTTTTCATCCCTATGCCAAGCCTGGTAAACTTTCAGAGAGCAATAGTGTTCCTGCGGATAAAGTAGTGAGTGGAACTGTATATTTGATATCGGAGGAGCGTTTTGAAGTTAATCTTTCTGAATTTTGTACACCACTTATAAACATCTTTAAAACTTTACATTCTAAAAGCTATGGTAAGTGCCCTCCTACAAAGAAATGTTCTCTTTGGTGTACTTATTTTGATTTATTTACTACTGTTTTTTCTGAATATTTGCTTCTGCATAGTACATATATCATTCATTATTCAGAAGATACAAGAATATAGTATTACTTACATCTTTAATTCCAATTGCAGATAGCAAATCAAAGTTATGGAATTTCTCAATAAATGATTATCAGGAGTTGATGAACAAAGTGGCGCCACTGGCACCCCATGTGGTGCTGGGGCCACTACCACAATATGTTTTAAAGGTAAAATTGTCTATAATAAAATAATTAAAAAAAACAATTGCAAAGTGAGCCTTTGTGGTAGCATCGGGTAGCAATTGAAAAGCATATACATATGCCACCTTTATTATGTTACCTTATATGCTATAATTTACTTTAAACAAAAACAATATGGCAGGTAGATGTAGTACAAAAAAAATACAAGTGATTAAATAAATACTTTATCCTAATACATACATTAACAAAATTAATAAACCAATACACTACAAAAAGTATTATACATATGTAGTGAAAGAAATAGCAATGACATAAAAACAGTATAGAACTTACATGAAAAAAGACATCACACAGGTAATAAGATTAATGTCTGAGCTATAGTTAGGCCGCACTTACACTTGAATTTTTTTCTCGCGTAAGTAACTAACATAATTAACTTACGATAAATTTGCAAATGTAATCACGCTATGTAAGTTACTTATCATCATTTTGTACTACTTTAAATGCAGCCGTAAGTTACTTACAAGTGTAAGTTGGGGCTTAGACATATTGACTTAATTTTTGATAACTTGTAAACTAGAAATAAAATAACACCAAAACATTCTTGTAGGTACTGTATGATCCTGTGATAAATCCCAACACTGTAGACTTGACACCTATAGAAGCAACACTGAGGCACAAATTAATGCCATTTCAAGAAGATGGTGTGAGGTATATATTTTTTATTCTCTTTACTCCTCATAAAATAATTAAATTGATACTAATTGTGAGCTAAATTTATAGTTGAATCTGTGATGATAGATATGGTATTAAAATTGTCAAGCAAAATCAGGATTTAGACATACATAATGGTCACATATATTATCTTATTTTAACATAAAATATTATCATTCAGCCTACCTATACCATACCTGACTGTAAATCGTCAGAAACGTTGCAGGATCCTAAAACTCAAATCAATACTACCATAAATATGGATCTATATTGCAGTTATTCCTAATGAGGGATAACTTACCTGATGGTTAACTTTTAACACATCTGCTCGTAGTCGGAAGGACTGATTGTATGATATTAATAACAAAAAAAAAACCTTATTCAGCCTACTGCAGGGCCAGATTTAGAGGTGTGGAGGCCCTGGGGCAATTAAGGCCAGGCAGGTGTCAGACATCTAGCCCTATTTATGTGGGAGCCCCTCTTGTGGAGGCCCCGGCCGTTGCCCCGTTTGCCCTTCCTGAAATCCGGCCCTGGCCTACTGCATTAAAAATACCTCATCTATTTCAACAACAAATTACTTTCAGTGACTAAAAAACATATAACATAGCATAATGAACCATGAGGGTCAAAGCAAAGGGACAAAAAATGGCAAAAAAATCTCAATTGTTGTATGGGAGCCCCCTTAAATATTTATTTTATTCTGTTATTAGTATTTGCTGTCATAGTGGCAACAGAAATACATCATCTGTGAAAATTTCAACTGTCTAGCTATCGCGGTTCTTGAGATACAGCCTGGTGACAGACAGACGAACGGATGGACAGACACCAAAGTCTTAGTAATAGGGTCCCGTTTTTACCCCTCATTCAAACTCGGTCATCAATATTATCTGAAAACACCATCATAGTCTCGTATTTCACATAGATCTGTCAAACCCTTACAAATGATTAAAAGTACAGAATGTTCCGTTATTCTCTTCTGCAGGTTTGGTATAGCCCGTAGAGGCAGGTGTATGATCGCAGATGACATGGGATTAGGGAAGACATTCCAAGCGCTCGCCATCGCCAGCTATTACAGACAAGACTGGCCACTGCTGATTATTACTACATCTTCTATGAGGTAATCAATTGATCAATTAAGAAGATTTAAGCCAAACTTATTCCACCACACATGTGAATGAATACACGGGTAACTGAGCATTATACGCCTACATTTTTTCTGTCGTTGTGTCGTCTAAGTCGTTATAAGTCTTTTCCGCCCCGCAGTTTCTCTCGTGTTCACTAGGATCTCATCTTTTCCCGGGATAAAAAGTATCCTATGTCCTTCTCCAAGGTTCCATCTATCTCTATACCAAATTTCATCTAAATCGGTTCAGCGGCTTAAGCGTGAAGAGGTAACCAACAGATAGACACACAGACACACTTTCGCATTTATAATATTAGTAGGATTAGTTAACGCGGCGCATGCCAGTAAAGCTCAGTCGACATGATTTGTTCCGACATCTTCAATAATTATCGTCATAATTTAGCTAATATAGGTACACAGAACCTTCCTCATGAATCACTTCATCCTTTGTTGAAAACCGCATGAAAATCCATTCTGTAGTTTTTGAGTTAATCGCGAAGATACAGACATACAGAGGCGGCGGGGGACGACTTGGTTTCATAATATTAATTATATTCTGGTGAAGGATATTGTGACGAAAGTTTTTTCTCTACATCATCAGTTTTATCATTACTTTCTATGGTGACATTTTGGTCAAACAAACCTATGTGTTGGAATTTTTTACATAACTACAAATATTTATTTTCTAGAGAAACTTGGCAGAGCAAAATAAATGAACTGTTGCCTTCAGTACCCCTAATGAACATTGTCACACTAACAAACAGCAAAGATACCCAA
This sequence comes from Ochropacha duplaris, assembly GCA_951361185.1. NCBI lineage: Eukaryota > Metazoa > Arthropoda > Insecta > Lepidoptera > Drepanidae > Ochropacha > Ochropacha duplaris. The sequence goes on along the minus strand of OX592704.1, from coordinate 9,497,413 downwards.
CTTGTTGCCGATAAACAGGTACATATCTTCATTTGAAATATAATTTCCGTGTAGTAGAAGTAAACAGTGAATTTGGAATAATGGCGATGATAGCTCACTGGTAGTGACGTCGGATACCGCGGCGAAGGTCGGTCGCTGTCGCCAAGCACCTATCGGTGTGTTCCGACAGCTGCACTTGAGACTGAAGTTGAGAGCCAGTTCCCATTTAGGCTTTGTGTGCTTACCACCTTCGGCTATATCATCACTTACCATGGTGAGATTGTGGTCAAACGCAAGCTTATCGAGAATATTTTAAAAAAATCAGCATCAACCTTAAATGTTGGTAACTGAGTAGGCAGATGGTGACCAAAAAAAAAATTGAAAGGATAACACGTAACAGTGTAGGAAAAGCATAGAACGGTGGCAGTACCTGCCTACCTTTAAACTTAAGATTGTGGTCGTAAGGACAAAAAAAGCTTATAAGTAAAACTTTAAATTAAGTTATGATTTTAATTTGTTCTTTTTCAGACTGAAATAGTGATTGTTAGCTATAAGATGACATCAATGCATAAAGATGTTCTGAGTAATAAGAAATTTGGTATTGTTATTATCGTAAGTATTTAACATTAAGTATATCATGGTTATTTTATGTTAAGGCAATACAATTCAACCACGCCTGTTCCGTAACTTTTTCTTTGATGGCAATCGTCCTTTTAGGACACTTCTGCCAATGTCAAGCTATTATTATACTTATTTTATGTTATATATCACGTAATATCACATTCACAGAAAAGTTAGTCATCGTCAGTCAAGTCAGGTCAGGTTTTAAATTTGTGATGATTCCACTAACACTTTTCAGACTTTTTGAGACAACCTGAAAAGTCCTGATACACATTTCACTTTACTAGTGCACTTAGATTGAACATTATTGGACAAAACACCACCAATATTCGACAAAACTAATAAAATACACGATTCAATGAAAAAATGCCAAAAAAATGAATATGATATGTGTGTAGGGCCAGATTTAGAGGTGTGGAGGCCCTGGTCCAATAAAAGAGTGGAAGTCCCGAATTATTTTGCGAATATGATAAATAATACATATTTTTTCTTGCAAATGTTTCACCTTATACGATACCTGACCTGATACCGACGACACTTCTAGAACTTTATGAATATATAGAATTTGAATTTGACGGGCCAGTTGGCGTGGTTGGTTAACACACTACCTATCACGTCGCAGGTCGTGGGTTCGATTCCCATCCAGGACAGACATTTGTGTGCATGAACATGTGCTGTTTGTCCTGAGTCTGGGTGTAATTATCTATTTAAGTATGTATTTACAAAAAAAAGTAGTCTATGTAGTATATCAGTCATCTGGTTTCCATATTACAAGCTCTTCTTAGTTTGGGTTCAGATAGCCGTGTGTGAACTAATGTCCGAGGATATTTATTTATTACTTATTTATGTGGGGGCTTATTTAAGAGAGGGCTCTTGTTGAGGCCCCGTTTGCCCTCCCTTAAATCCGGCCCTGTGTGTGTGTGTGTCAGGACGAGAGCCACTGTCTCAAGTCTCACAAGGCGCAGTGCACGGTGGCGGCGGGCGCGGTGTCCCGGCGAGCACGACGCACGCTCCTCCTGAGCGGCACGCCGGCACTCAGCCGTCCCGCCGAGCTCTACACGCAGCTCGCGATCATCGACCCGCACCTCTTCCCCTCCTACACACACTTTGGTATGTATTACACTACAGCTTTTTAGGGTTCCGTACCCAAAGGGTAAAAACGAGACCCTATTACTAAGACTTCGCTGTCCGTCCGTCTGTCTGTCACCAGGCTGTATCTCAAGAACCGCGATAGCTAGACAGTTGAAATTTTCACAAATTATGTATTTCTGTTGCCGCTATAACAACAAATACTAAAAACAAAATAAAATAAATATTTAAGGTGGGCTCCCACACAACAAACGCTATTTTTTTGCCCTTTTTTGCTCGATATCAATAATGGCAACAGGTAGACACTTGAAATATTCACAAAATACTCAGTTGTATTTTTACTTTAATAATAAATAATATAATAAAATAAATATTTAAGGGCTCCCATACAACAAACGTGATTTTTTGCCTTTTTTACGGAACCCTTCGTGCGCGAGTCCGACTCGCACTTGGCCGTTTTTTTAATTTTTTTATTCTGTATTAGCTTGTGTTTGACCACAATCTCACCATGGTAAGTGATGATGTGGCCGAAGGTGGAACAATCACTATTTCAGTCTGAAAAAGAACAAATTAAAATCTTAATTTAAACTATTCATATTAAATTGTCTTTAGTTTTGTTTTACTATGTACTTATAAGCAATTTTTTGACCACACGACCAAAAAGTTTGTAGGTAGCCAGAGAGGTACTACCACCGCGTGCTATGCCTGCTCAGTTACCAACATTTAAGGTTGATGCTGTTTAATTTTTAAATATTCTGGATAAGCTTGTGTTTGACCACAATCTCACCATGGTAAGTGATGATGTGTCCAAAGGTAGTAAGCACACAAAGCGTAGATGGGAACTGGCTCTCAAGTGCAGCTGTCGGAACACTCCGATAGGTGCTTGGCGACAGATTTTCAACTTGAGGGTTGTAGCCAGCCAGTCGGGTACATCTTGGTTTATAATGTTTCATTAGGTTTAGGTTGTAGGGGTGTTTTAGTTAGTAATTCTTTAAACCCAGGCAAAAGATACTGTGATGGCAAGCAGACACCCTTCGGATGGGACATGTCGGGACAGTCTCACCTGGCGGAGCTGCAAGTGGTGCTGCAGCGCCGTTTCCTCATCCGCAGGACCAAGGAACAGGTGCTCACCACGCTGGAGCAGAAGACCAGGTACTATTCTGTTTTTTTTTTCGGAACGAAGTTCTTTTACGCGGCTTATTGTAGGGTGAACTGGCAGAAATCGTCACGTAAGAAAAAATCGTTACGACGTGTATAAATATCTTACTTTAATGGAGTCATTTTATAAAAGTTGGTCGGCAATCTCGGAGCTCTGGTAGTTTCGTAGCTCACAGACCATAGTGAGTCGTATAACCGACAAAAAGTGTAACTTGGTTCATGACGGGCCTTCCCCGACCGCAAAACTTTTTTTGGTCATTTCGACATGTACAACTTTTTTTATTTTTTTTATTCTGGATAAGCTTGTGTTTGACCACAATCTCACCATGTTAAGTGATGATGTGGCTGAAGGTGGTAAGCACACAAAGCCTAGATGAGAACTGGCTCTCAAGTGCAGCTGTCAGATCACACCGAAAGGTGCTTGGCGACAGACTCAAATTAAAAAACTGTGATAGCTCGGTGGTAATCATGTCAGGTGCAAATTAACCTTTTTTATTCTTATAAGGCATAACTTACTTAAATCTTCCTACAATACGCACTGAATGGTGAAGAAACATAGCATGCTGTCTTAGGTGCTTAATTTTAAAATTAAGGGTCCATCCATTCATTCAGCTAGGTAATTTAGGTAAATTCAGGTAGCTACAAAGTAATCCACAAACCAACCAAAACATGGTGGTACATGATATGGTTTCCTTACCCTATATCCCGGTGTACCGGCATTTGCGAAGATTTGAGGGTGGTCACATACCTGATTGTTAACCTTTGGACTTAAAAGTATACCTGTTGCAGGGAAACAGTGTTGCTAGATGAAACCCTGCTTCAGTTCACAAAGGAGGACGCTCAAGGACTATCTCAGATGGCGGAAAAGTATAAAACAACGAAAGCCTCTGACAAACACGCCGCCCTCATATCATTCTTTAGTGAATCCGCTAAAGTTAAAATACCTGCCATTTGGTAAGTATTTCTAGTAATTTGTCACACATTCCTTGTTTCCGCCACATGGTATTTTCTGCTTCGTTCTTTGTTTTTTCAGGTTTATAGGTAAAGTCGATGCCATTTATTCAATTCAGGCCCTAAAATGAAACTTATGAAGATCCAAGCTTCTTAAGTTGCTGCCAATATGAAGATTTTATACATTAACTAGGTGTCCCCCGCGGTTCCACCCGCATTCACTTGGGATCTTTTCCCGGGATAAAAAATATCTTCAACTGGCTCTCAAGTGCAACTGCCGGAACACACCAACAAGTGCTTAGCGACAGATTTTCAACTTGAGGGTGGTAGCCAGCCAGTCGAGTACTACAAAGTACCCTACCACCGTGCTGTATAAAAAATACCCTCTTGCCATAATACTACCCGCTTAGTATAATATTGTATTGTTGTATCCTCAGCAAATACATAAAGCAGGTGGTATCATCTGAGAGCGGCAAGTTCCTAGTGTTCGCGCACCATCGCTGTGTCATCGAGGCGATCTGCCTCACGCTGGACGAACTCGAGGTGCATTACATATGCATCGTGGGAGCCACGCCATCTAGTGTCCGCGCTGTGAGTTATATACAACTAGTTTTCCGCCCCGCGGTTTCACCCGCGTTCCTGAGGGATCTTATATTTTACCGGGATAAAGAGTATCCTTTATGTTATTCCAGTATATGATCTACCTATGGACCAAGTTTCATTAAAATCCATACAGTAGTTTTTGCGTGACAGAGTAACAAACATCTTCACATCTTCACACACATCCAAACATACTTTCGCATTTATAATATTATTAGGATTAGGATAGTAGGATACATGGCTCTAGTCTGCTTTCTAAAGGACGTTTTTTGTTTATTCTGGATAAGCTTGTGTTTGACCACAATCTCACCATGGTAAGTGATGATGTGGCCGAAGGTGGTAAGCACAAAGCTTAGATGGGAACTGGCTCTCAAGTGCAGCTGTCGGAATACACCGATAGGTGCTTGGCGACAAAGCCAGCCACTGAGCTATCATCGCCTTAAAACAAAAAACACGTTGGCCGAGATTAGAACCCAGTGTGCCCATAAAAATAAATATCCTCGGACATTTTTCAAACACGGCTATCTTTTTTTTTTAACTAATTTATTCACTATACATTTTAAGAAACTCTCAAGATACATATAAGGGCTCGTTCACACGAGCAGCATGCTGCTCGCACACACGCGTCGATGCAACATGCTGCTCGTGTGCACGAGCTCTAATACCACATAGCGCAAACCTCACAGGGTTTATCTGTACGTGGCAGGTGGCAAGGTCGCTCGTTCACAGTCGAACTGTACAGCACAGGAACTATAGTACATGAAGTAAAAATATTTATACTTTAAGTTGTATTATAAATTGTATTAGGTAGTATTTATGTTGTTCAGATAAAAACTTTTTAGCTTGCGCTTCACAATATCATGTTATAATCATATATAAATGAAACAGAGCTTGTAACATGGAAACCAGATGACTGATATTCTACATACATATACTACTTTTTTTTAAAATAAATTCTGAAATAGATAATTACACCCCAGACTCAGGACAAACAGACATGTTCAAGCACACGAATGTCTGTCCTGGATGGGAATCAAACCTACGACCTGCGACGTGATAGGCAGTATGTTAACCAACCACGCCAACCGGCCCGTCAGATGTAAATAAAGTTTAAGTTTAATAGGATATAATCCAAAGCTACTGAACCTATTTTGAAAATTCTTTCACTATAGAAAGCTACATTTACTTTTCATGTAGAAGTGTTAAATAAGCCATTTGTTCCAGGATCTAGTGGATAAGTTCCAATACACGGAGTCGTGTCGATGTGCAGTATTGTCAATAACCGCTGCCAACTCTGGCATTACCCTCACAGCTGCCAACCTCGTTCTATTCGCTGAACTGCATTGGAACCCCGGGGTGAATATACTGGTTTCTTCATTTGTGAAGGAATATTGGTTTACGAATCCTGGTTTCGGTACCGTCACCATGATAAGCTGTACAGTTAGCTGGGAGCAATAAAATTTGGTTCGCAGAAAGGCTCTCGATACTGATCACAGCACTACTTGCGCCCCCTAGTGTTTCACTTAAAACAAATAAAACGACAGAAAATAGTGAAAGCAATCGTCATCCTGCCTTGAAATTAAAACAAATCTTAGAACTCGATTCCAGCGCCACCTACCGGGTCCAATTGTTTTCAAACCATCGAAGAACCCATTGAAATATTCTAACAAAATTTCGTCCAAGTCGGTCCAGCCGTTTAGGAGGAGTTAGGTGACAAACACACGTACAGAATTAAGGCGATACCAAAAAAAAATTGAGGTTTTTGAAATAGTTTTATTTCACTATGGCATAATTAATAGATCATTTTTTAGATAATATGCATATTATTGACTATTTGATTAATGTTCTGGCAGACGTGAAAACACGATTGGATTATATTGCCTCGATAGAATTTAATTCGGAAAAGACCTCTTCTTTCTTTTTTCTATATATATATATAAAATTCTAAAATCATAACGAATTTCATAGCTTAACTCCATTGAAAATATGGGTATTAGGTATTTGAAAATTCTGGTCGAAAATCTTTTTGATAAATAGCGTAATTAATTAGTTTGGCGCTTACGTTGTATTATATTGTGAGCGAGCGCATTGTTGCGCTCTCTTTCTTCGCATATGGAAGTAAATAACTCTGTCACTTTCGTAGCTCCGCCCAGTCGGCCTACCATCAAGCTTTTTTACGTTTTTTACGTATCACCTTAATCTTAATATAACATAATTCATATTATATTAAGATTGTGGGTAACTTTTTTGCTAGAAAGAAACCGTAGCTCAACTACTAGCGCCATCTAGTTTACTAGTTTGTAATATATAAAAATAAATAGATGCACTATGCATATTTAAATCTGTGAATTTTAAATTTGAAGATAATTCATTACACATTTGGTAAAAAATACAAATTAATGCATTCTATTGTAGGTATAGCTTTGATAGGTACATACGAGAAAAACTTAATGTGCTCTATTGTATGTATATAGATCCTGACCCAGGCGGAGTCTCGTGCGCACCGGCTGGGGCAGCGCGGGGGGGTGTGCGCGCGGTACCTGCTCGCGCCGGCCACCGCCGACTGCTACATGTGGCCCATGCTGCGGGGGAAGTTAGATGTATGTACACCACATCACACCACATTGTACCACACTGCACAACATCATACCACAACACACTAAACCATACTATCCCATCTAGGCTTTGTGTGCTTACCACTTTCGACCACATCATCACTTACCATGGTGGGATTGTGGTCAAACGCAAGCCTATCCAGAATAAAAAAAAATATACTACACTACACTGTAGCACACCACACTACACTTTTAAGGCGATGATAGCTCAGTGGTAGTGACGTCGGATACCGCGATGAAGGTCGTGGGTTCGAATCCTACAATGAGACTTTCGGTGAAGGAAAACATCGTGAGGAAACCATAGCACGGTGGTAGGGTACTTTGTAATACCCGACTGGCTGGCTACCACCCTCAAGTTGAAAATCTGTCGCCAAAACACCTATCGGTGTGTTCCGACATTTGGTAAAAGATGAAATTTGGTATGGAGATAGATGGAACCTTGGAGAAGAACATAGGATACTGCGAAAGGTGCGGAAAATTCAAAATTCAAAAAGTACGCCTGTATTGGTCCAAATTATCAATTTATGCCTTTTGCGGTTGAGACCATGGGTCCGTGGGGGTCTGAAGCTCGTCGTTTCGCAAATATTTTATGTAAAAAATTAATCGAGGCCTCGGGTGACCGGCGGGCGGGGAGCTTTTTCCGCCAACGCATCAGCTTGGCCATCCAAAGAGGAAACGCTGCCAGCCTTCTGGGAACCTTGCCGATCGGCAGCAGCGGCAGCCTCGAAGAAGTTTTTTATGTATTGTAATTGTACATTTGCATGTATATTTTGTACATTTGTTGTAAATAAAACTAGTAGTTATTGAAGGATACATTTTATCTCGGGAATAGATAAGATTCCTCGGGAACGTGGCTGAAACCGCGGGGCAGAATGCTAGTTCAATAATTTTTATGAGGCATAAGTATATCAGAAGTTGCCTGTATACATTGATTTATTTAATTATAGGTATTGAATGATGTCGGTCTCAGCGGTGATTCATTCGAAGATACCACAATGAAACATCAGGTATGTATTTATTACGAGGTCCTATCATTATATACAGGGTGTCCGGTAAGTACCACGAGGCGGGCCGGTTGGCGTGGTTGGTTAACACACTACCCTATCACGCCGCAGGTCGTGGCTTCGATTCCCATCCCATGTTCATGCACACAAATGTGTCTGTTTGTCCTGAGTCTGGGTGTAATTATCTATTTAAGTATGTATTTACAAAAAAAAAAGTAGTAGTATATGTAGTATATCAGTCATCTGGTTTCCATATTACAAGCCTTGCTTAGTTTGGGATCAGATAGCGGTGTGTGAATAAAATAATAATAATACGACAAACTTAAGGAGGACATAGGTGAAAGGATCACCTACCAAATATACAAAAATTACCTTATTAAGTGTCACCATTTTCGAAATTTTAAATAATCTTAAATATCTAAAATAAAAAAATCTGAAATATCACACAAATATGTATATAAAAATACTCACAAATATGTAATGCATTTTTGTGACCGGGAGAATAACTTTGCACCTTTAATAAATTTGCACTCTTCATTTTATTTGTACTTAAAGTTTTTGTATTTTTTTTTACACTTTATTATTTATATATTCCATTCGATAATTTGTAATTCTCTTTTTTATTTTTATTATTATTTTTTTTAATTTTTAACTCTTTTTTACATGCCAAATATGGTCAATGTTGTACACATCTGTCATTGGTGTGCATATCAGAAAAGTGTATGTATATGTTTGATAATGTATACTGTTGATGTGTCTTTTTCATAAATAAATAAATAATGATTTCGGCGCCCCCCGTTCCCTGCGGTTCCCAATGGAACCCTTAACCCAAAAGGGGTTGTATTTTAAAAAATCCTTTCTAAGCGGATCCCTACTTAATTACTTCCTATTAGGAATCTACGAGTACGTGCCAATTTTCAAGTTTTGTAGCATTAATACTTTGAGGTTTCGTGATTAAACAGTGAATGGTATTTCGCTTTTATATTTATGGATTGTAAGTTAATATCGAAAATAAGGAAAAGTCTAAAGTCTATAACATGGGGTATACCGTATACCCACAAATGTAGGCTTAACGCACGAACAGGTTTAGTCTAGTTTCCATAAAAAGCTTTCCTTAGTTTAGGATCAGATGGTCGTGTGAAGAAAGCCCCAGGATATTATCTATTCCAAATAAATAAAATTACTAAAAATTTTTTTATAAAAAGTTTTAATATAAAAATAACAGATTTTACTAAATGCATATGAAAACATATACGGTGCTTATAACTGAAACAGTTTTGAAATTTTATTGTCTGTTGGTTGCGGCTAATCTCCTAAACGGCTGGACCGATTTCGACGAGACTCACTGGCAGATAGCTGATGTTATAAGGAGTAATTTAGGCCTGTAACTTACGCGGGGAACTGTAATTGTAATAACAATTTGTTTTTCAGGAAAGCAAAAATGGTATCTCGCAGTATTTATTACCCGCACAATTTTCCAAAAACAAAAATGACTATGTACCTGGTACTAATATTAGGAAAAACGCTCACAATGAAGTCCCTTCAACCAGTGATCACACCAAACAAAGTGGTGATGTTATTTGTGATGTGGACTTGTCCTTTATGGAAGTTGATGAGGATGATGAACTGCTGGCCAACTTGGATCTATGATATTAGAATAAAAACTTGTGATATTTATAATAAATTATTTTTTCATACCGTAATATGGGTATTATTGTATACTAGTTTTCCGCCCCGCGGTTTCACCTGCGTTCCCTAGTAATAAATAAATGTTTTATTCCCGGATATGATATGTATTGCCTATGTATTGTCGTGTGTGTGTGGTTTATAATTGGCGATGATAGCTCAGTGGTAGTGACGTCGGATATCGCGGCGAAGGTCGTGGGTTCGAATCCTACAATGAGCTTGAGCGTTCGCTGAAGGAAAACACCGTGAGGAAACCATAGCACGGTGGTAGGGTACTTGGTAGTACCCGACTGGCTGGTTACCACCCTCAAGTTGAAAATCTGTCGCCAAGCACCTATCCTGTTCCGACAGCTGCACTTGAGAGCCAGTTCCCATCTAGGCATTGTGTGCTTATCACCTTCGGCTACATCATCACTTACCATGGTGAGATTGTAGTCAAACACAAGATTATCAAGAATAAAAAAAAATGTTTTGACAATAATTAGAACGTTTTACCTAAATATTATACAGTGCGACATTATTCCGTTGTTATCTTGCAATAATACTTATAAATAAAAATGAATTTGGTAATGTGTTTTAGGTCTAAGATAAAAGGTCAATGTAAAAATCTGATAACATTACGCCTCATAAAACATTTTGTGTCGGAACACTGAAACATTGCGTAATAAAAACAAACTGCTTTAACCGTTAAAAAGTTTAATAAATAAAAAAACATTGTTGGTATAAAACTAATAATAAAAAGAACTTGAATGACATCACAATTTCAACTTTAACCACCTTGACTTAAACATAATAATTCTTTGGTAAAGTTATCAGGCTTCGCAAGGCTCGTTCTTTGCGACGGACACTTTTCCGGAGCATTTCAAAAGACATTCATTGTTGTATGTAACTCCGTCAGTACCGCAAACCGGTTTTAAGTTTCTGGTACACGCGCAAGAAGGTACCTCAGGTTCAGGGTAGGGCTGTTCAACCACTCTCACTTCATCGCTACACCGACCGGCATGCTCAACACTCAGCATAGAGTTCTCAATCGTAGCGCAGTTCAGCATACAAGGGTTAGCATAAGTGTTTCCATCGCTACCACAAACAGGTGTCATTTCCCGCGTGCAAACACAAGGAGGTTGGACAGCTTTAGCCTCTTGACATTCACCGTCATGGCTGACTTCTACTGATCTCTGACATTTCAACGAGCATTTGTTAGGGTATGTCTGGCCGTCAGAGCCGCAGATGGGCTTGTACTCGAGGGTGCAGATGCATCTTTCAGGTTCGATGCCCTCGCATGGGCCTTCTCTAGCGATGCTGAGTTCGTTGTTGGCCGTGACTCGAGCGCATTTGAGTAGACATTCGTTGCTGTATGTGGTGCCGTCAGTGCCGCAGACAGGTCTGAAGTTGCGGGTGCAAGTGCATGGTGGTAGTGCAGATGTCACGCACACGTATGATGCAATCAGGAGTACTACACCTGGAACAGTTAATAAAAAAATTATATGGGACCACCTCTGAATTATGATCTACCAAACAAAAAAAGAATCATCAAAATCTATTCATAATTGGCAGAATAATCGCGTAACAAATATACAAAAAAAAAACAGACGAATTGAGAACCTCCTCCTTTTTTGAAGTCGGTTATAAATTGAGACACCTTTCGAACGAAATAACTGAATCAATGTCTGTTCATCTTGGGGCGATGATAGCTCAATGGTTAACGTCGGATACCGCGGCGAAGGTCGATGGTTCGAATCCTACAATGAGCTTGAGTTTTCGGTGAAGGAAACCATAGCACAGTGGTAGGTTACTTTGTAGTACCCGACTGGCTGGCTACCACTCTGAAATTGAAAATCAGTCGCCAAGCACCTATCGTTATGTTCAGACAGCTGCATTTGGGAGCAAGTTCCCATCTAGGCTTTGTGTGCTTACCACCTTCGGCCACATCATCACTTGACATGGTGAGATTCTGATTCTAGACTAGCCAGATAATTGATATAGGTACCTACTACTTTTGTTTTTAAATAAACACACACAGACTCAGGACAAATCGACATGTTCATGCACACAAATGTCAACCCTTATAAGGATCATTATATCTTGTGGAACCTTATTCTGATGTGATTCTGTTGGGTCTAAAAGATTTGCAAAGAACACGAGACTCGATGTATAAAAGAAAAGTTGTTTTCCATTGTTTTTCTCAATAATTAGAAATCGTAAACTAGAACATTGATAAGATACTTGTAATTACAACCAGTGTATCCACACAAGTATATATATATTTACACATTGTGTTGCATAACATTACAGTGTAAATAACAACTATTAACACTGTGCGAGTGCACTTGTATCTCTTTTCCTTCAGTTATCCTATCACACCATTGTTTAGTTAGGTCACGTGATTACCAACCTTGTCTCAGTGCTATTAATACTTCTATTTACTTTGCAATTAAATACTTGCGTAATTATTGATATCATCTCTTATTATTTAAAAACTTTACCTGTGCACTTCACAACAAATTAAATACATACATAGGTACATACTTCAATGAAAATTCTCTTTAATTTTTGTTTTTTTTGGAGTCGTATTATAAAAGTGATGTCTTTTTTTTAATTCAGTATGGTAAGTGATGATGTGGCCGAAGGTGTTAAGCACACAAAGGGAACTGGCTCTCAACTGCCGGAACAAACCGATAGGTGCTTGGCGACAGATTTTCAACTTGAGGGTGGTAGCCAGCCAGTCGGGTACTACAAAGTACCCTACCACCGTGCTATGGTTTCCTCACGATGTTTTCCTTCACCGAAAGCTCAAGCTCATTGTAGGATTCGAACCCTCGACCTTCGCCGCGGTATCCGACGTCACTTACCACTGAGCTATCATCGCCTTATCTCTTAAGAAATTGTTTTCTTAAAAAGGATCAAAGTTGCAAAACGTCTGAATAGGTATTAATAATAACTTTCATTTTTTTGTTGCATCAATATTGTTACCCTAATTCGTAATATTACGGCATCTCGAGGAAGTGGGACATTATTTTAATTGTGCTTATTATATATGTACTGAGTAGGTAGTATAAATGATAATAGATTCATATATCGATTACAATAACAAATTATATCCTAATATGTCTTCATATTGAGTCATATCGTCGTATAAGAGCCGAGCTAGCTAGTGAGCGGTTATTTTTGATCAACAATGTTATATTTGATTTATGCACGCACATAACGTATTTTTAATTAAAAAAAAAATAAAGCAACCGTTCAAGAAATAGATATTTAGGTAACTTTAAATAAAACTGGTAAATATTTTCTGTCACAGTAAAGTTAGGTAATGGTAAAGAAACGTTAATAGTAAATGGTAAAGAAACGTTAATGGTAAATGGTAAATCATGGGAACCAACAACCTCGTACGCACACACAATGCTTTAGCCACTGCGCTACTGGGGCTATCAAATGTTCGCCTTTAAGGCATTGTAATAAGGTGTACAACACATTAGCAATCCCCTGGTATTGCCAATGTCTATAGGCGACGGTTGTCACTTACCATCAGGTGACCCGCCTGCCTTCGTTGTCACTTGTGACATAAAAAAATAATGTTAAGTAGATACCTATCTACTTAAGATCATTAAATGTCAATTAAATATAAAACCAAAGCTTACCTTTAAAAATCATATTTGCGGCAAGTAAAATTATTTATCTAACACAAAAACTGAAAATCGAGTAGATAATTAAATATCTAGCAAAAGTTATCTCCAAAAGATACACTCGTGTCGACACTTGTGACACACAAAGATGGTCGGTAACTGATGGCCTGCAGCAACCGGTATTCGTTTATATACCTAGTATTAAATAAGCAAGGAGCGGGTATTGCAGGCTGTTATTGTAAATCCCCAGCAATGCGTCATCGCTTCCGAGGCTCCTTGTAAGTTTATTTTACCTGGCTTACGTCAATTGCACGGAGCTTCTGGAAAACCGATGTTTGTAAATAAACGACTTACTTAAAACTACATTTATTTATTGTCTTTCAAAAAGTGATAAAAATATCGTATTTGTGTACCTACTTTTTGCGTGTGTGTACCTACTGCGAACGCGTTTATAACACAAAACTTGTAAATAATGCGCTTATTACCCGTTTTCCTAATCCCTTACTTACAGTGCAAGTGTGCTTTCTTTCGCTAGTGTTTAAATGCTGTCGATATGACTATATGGTCGTATGCAGCACTACAACATTAATAACCTCCTCCTTTTTTGAAGTCGTTTAACAAAAGGATGTACACTTGCGACTTTTTGGCGGGAATTTGCGAAGTGACGTTGTGTTTTCGTTTTATTTTCATTAAATTCGTGTATTTTGAGTTTTATTGAATACTTTCGGTGGTGTTTTGTCCAATAAAGATCAATCTAAGACTTTCCAGGTTGTCCCAAAAAGTCCTTGAAATATTTTAGTGGAATGATCGCCAATTTCACTAAAATTAGACCGGACTTGTACGGACGAGGACTAGACTTTACAGGGAAAGTGACAATAAAACGTGACTAAACAAAAAATATGAATATTGAAAATAAAGAAATGGCTTAAAGGTCTCGATACCAGGTCAATAATCTTCTTAAAAAAAAATGTACACTTGCACTTTAATCTCTTATGATAATAGAAAAAGAGTGGAGCGCGTCTTTGCGGATGGCACTATATATACAGACTCGGCTAATCCAATTTTGGTGACACTCACTATACCTAAGATCATACTGAATCTCCTTATGAAACTACAAAAATGGATTACATGATTTCGTGATAACTGCTGTATTTTCAAGTGTCATAAATGCATTCTCTCGTTGGCGCGCACTGTAGCTAATAATTAAGTTTATGTTGCATTTTTCCAGCGAAACTACATCAAAATTGAAAATATTTCTTTTTATTTGATCATAATTTTACGGCCGAGACGATAATCATAAGATAGCCTATAACCATAAGATAGACTCCAATGCGGGTTCCATAACACCGCTAAGATTATCCAGTCTACTATCTTCGACTAAGATAATTATGTGATAGTTAACTTAAGAGGAATTAAAGGTAAGAAATAACCATTTACTTTTAATATAAGTACATAAAACATGATCTTAACATCTGGTCGTGTCCGTTAAAATATTATGTGTAAATAGTGTGTAGGTCACGGAAATCCACTGTCTCGCCTCAAGGTCTTGAAATCAATATCAATAGCGAGGGGACCTTCGTCTTTTACGATTACGAATCATTACTTGTTCTCTTTGTAGGATAAGTTGGATGAAGATTTTATCTTATTATGTTAATGAAATCATCGACACTTTACTAAATCCTGTTTTTCCTGTCTATTTATGTCCGTCCGTCTGTGTCATAGTTCATTTACTTGTAAACTAAGTATAGGTATGTCACTGAAAGACCATAAATAATTATTTCTATGTGGACCAACTTAATTATAGAAAGTAGATAGATACTCGTGTTATTTGTTTATTTAGAAAAAAACAATGGATTTCGACCCAGAATTTCTCATATAAAAAATATAATGGACAACTGACATTATTTAGGTATTTTTATATGTTGTTTATTCCTTATCTTTGCGAGAAATTCAGTAGAGATTAGGTAATTGTTATGCTAATATTATTTCGGTTCACGGAAATATTATCCTATAATATAATTTCCGTAGTTCTCATGACGATGACTTTAGTTAGGCTGGTAAATAAACTATAGGTACAATCGATAGAGTTTAACATTTCTTCCGTCTTCTGTTTCCTGGCTCCTTCAGTCTGGAGACCTTCAAGGCTAGAGAGAATAATAGGACTTTGTCTATGGATATTCACAAATGCATGACGAATAATAGGATTTTGTCTATGGATATACACACATAATTTCGACAGAATATTTATTGTAATTGAATGAATATAATTAACTAGCTTCCCGACTTTTTGGCGGGAACTTGCAGAGTGACTCGAAATATTAAATTCGTGTATTTTGAGTTTTATTGAATAATTTCGGTGGTGTTTTATCCAATAATGATCAATCTAAGTGCACAAGTGAAGTGAAATGAAATGAAAGCGTGTATCGTGACTTTCCAGGTTGTCCCAAAAAGTCCGTGCAAACCGGAACAACCGCCAATTTCACTAAAGCTTGACTGGACATGTATGGACGAGGACTGGACATTACAGTGAGTTTGAGAATGTGACTATAACATAAAAGAAGAAATTAAAACTGAAGAAAATGTATGCGATTGAAAGACTTTGTATTGACTAAAAGTAGAATAGAATAGAATAGAATAGAATAGAAAATCATTTATTGACAGCAAAAAAATATAACAAAGGAGAAAAACAAAAATAAATTCTAAAAAAATAATAATAAGAAAATTAGAAAAAAAACAAAAAAGACAAATACATTTTTCGCGCCGTTAACGGAAGGTGTGCTGTCAAAAGGATACCAGCTCAGCATGTGCTGCTGATACCAGCAGCGCTGATTTTCAGCTGGCACCTTTTACTACCAGTACTAAAACTTATGTAAAAAAAATTTGTGACAAATAGACCAAGACCATTTCAAATACTTTGACATTGGCAGAAATATCCTAAAAGGATGATTGCCAGCAAAAAAAAAACACACAACTAGCTTCCCGTCCCGCGATTTCACCCGCATTCTTATTTTAAACTCTTCGAAGTACATATACGAAACATTCGGCCTTATTCCTTGACTACAACATAGGTAGGTACCTACTTACTCTAAATCATATTCAATCAAGATTTATGGTAGTTCGGTATTATTTGAAGCCATTGTTTGGTCCTACCTACATATATTCTCGTGTCCTTCAGTTTAAACCGCCGATTTTAAATAAGAGCATTAGATAGATACATTGTTTATCAAACAACACTTGGTCACAAAATTACAAAAATCACCGACAAAATAAAGGTCAGTTAACAGCTTATAGATAGTTATGTAAAAAACAATATAATTGCTGGAATTTTATAGGAAGTGATATTATTTTTTTTGTATATTATGTTGTTTTTATGTATCCATAAGTAATTGAGTAGCTGTGAAATATGTTATTAGTAAAAGTTGTGTGCAGTTGTTATTGGGTGGCAGGTTTATGTTATATTTTGGTTCAATTTGTTTGTTTAAGTGTAATCTGTTATCTGTTACTGTACCTTTCAATAAAAATAAAATAAAATCTCTTGGATAAGAGCCAGTGGATATAAAGCAGAACAGTGGCAAAGCGATGATAGCTGGAATGGCTGATAGAGCAAATGACGTCGGATATCGCAGCCAAGGTCGTGAGTTCGAGCTTTCAGTGAAGGAAAACAAAGTTAGGAAACCATAGCGCGGTGGGAGGGTACCTACATTGGTAAGTTGGTATTCCCCTAGTATTGCATTGTTTGCTATATTTGTCAAGTTTCATTCAAATCCATTCAGCTGTTATACACGCACACCTACAATTATTAGCTCATTATTATACTTCTACGTAAATACCTACCTATTTGTAGGTAGTGATTTACAGCCCCGGATTTAGGGAGGACAAACCGCCAAAATCATAATACAAAATGTTTAAAAAAAGAAAACAAGAAAAATACAAAATTAATGGCAAAAAAAACATAAGAGGTCAAATTTAGGGCCATTCTCCGGGACACAAAAATTCATTCTCTCAAACAAGAGAGGTTAAGTTTTTGCCCCGGTTCGAAAAAATCGTAGATACAGAGCTGAGGATTTATTACTATTTTATTATCTACTTAACTAGGACCTTACTTACATTAACTACTTAGTTTAAATGGCCTCGTAAATAAGGTTAGATACATTGTTTGATAATGCCTAGAACATGATCGGTAAATACTTGTATGTGACAACTTAGGAAGGTACATATTAGTGTTTTTTTTTATTCAGGATAGGCTTGTGTTTGACCACAATCTCACCTTGGTAAGTGATAATGTGGCCGAAGATGGTAAGACACAAAGCCTAGATGAGAACTGGCTCTCAAGTGCAACTTGAGGGTGGTAGCCAGCCAGTCGGGTACTACAAAGTACCCTACCACCGTGCTATGGCTTCCTCACGATGTTTTCCTTCACTGAAAGCTCAAGCTCATTGTAGGATTCGAACCCACGACCTTCGCCACGTTAATCGACGTCACTTACCACTGAGCCATCATCGCCTTAAATCGTTTTAGTTAAATAGCATTTCATGAGTAAGGATATTAGATTGTACCAAAATAAATAAGCTTCAAGTCCATTAATTAAAAATAACAACATTTAGTTATTAAATTTCTGGGATGCATCACACTTTACGTCCACAAATCACATTTCTAAGTACCGGGAAGCAAAACCCGATGGGACTTGAAAACAGGCTCGCGAAAATAAATTAGAATCGTACGATGCTTTACTTAGTTCTGCGAATATTTATATATATTTTGTTTTTTTTTTCTATTTTTGTGTGAAAATCTTAATGCGGTTCACAGAATACATCTACTTACCAAGTTTCAACAGTAATAGTTCTTATAGTTTCGGAATAAAGTGGCTGTGACATTCGGACGGACAGACAGACATGACGAATCCACAAGGGTTCCGTTTTTTGCCATTGGCTACGGAACCCTAAAAAGCGACTGGACTGAATAGAGAATGTGGACTGTATGTACCTATAATAGTAGATAAGTCGACAGTTTTAACACATTTATATCAATGGCATACAAACACAAACGACATTAAAAAAAAGGCGATGATAGCTCAGTGGTAAGTGACGTCGAATACCGCGGCGAAGGTCGTGGGTTCGAATCCTACGATGAGCTTGAGCTTTCGGTGAAGGAAAACATCGTGAGGAAACCATAGCACGGTGGTAGGGTACTTTGTAGTACCCAACTGGCTGGCTGTTGAAAATCTGTCGCCAAACACCTATCGATGTGTTCCGACAGCTGCACTTGAGAGCCAGTTCCCATCTAGGCTTTGTGTGCTTACCATCTTCGGCCACATCATCACCTACCATGGTGAGATTGTGGTCAAACACAAGCCTATCCAGAATAAAAAAAAATTAAAAAAAAACTGTCTACCTTGCAGTCCGAAAGTAGACTGTCTAAAAAAGTAGACATCATTTTAATTAAATACCTAAGTAACTAAGATACGATGTAGTAGATTGCACATGTGGGTAAAGTGGCTATTTACTTCAGTAAGAAAGTAAATACATTAAGTACCTTTTAAAAGTACCAATAAATTGTAAAGACTAGGATATACAAGAGGCTTTTTTGAGTATAATACATTAATATAAACATGCTGTTGTTGTTGAAGAACTCGGCTGGTAGCTCAGCCATACCCTGGACTGGAATAAGGATACTTTTTATACCGTGAAAAAATAAGATCGGTGAAACCGCGGGGGATAGCTAGCTATTAGGTACCTATTAAATAATAAAAGTTATAAGTTAAAAAAACTTTTTAAAAACAAGCTTTGGATTCAGAATGACGTCACTTTCTTTTTTGAGTTTTTCTCAGCAAGCCCTTTCATTTGATACCCATATTGTAGGATTGCATTAAAAAATAATAGTCCGCTATCTTAGGTGTTCCGCCATGTTGGATTTAGAATGACGTCACACTACTGACCATGCATTGTCATCCAAAATAAACGTGTATACCAAATTTCAGCTCAATCGGTTAAAGAGATCTGCTTCAAAATTGAGTTGCAAGATTCACCCCGGAAAAACATACATACATTGCAAGCTAATATGAAGCTTGTAAAATAAGAAGACATAGGACCGCCTGTCTATATAGGTGTATGACGGATGCGAGACGCAGTGACAACAGTAACCAACAGATTAGAGAGTAGGTAATTAGATATGTTGTTACTTGTTACCCAATGCAGCAGTGTGACCACAGTTTAATAATCCTTGCTGGATTATCTAAAGGAAATGAGCTGATAATGCTAGTTTGTTAACAATTGATGACTATATAACATGAATGTATTGTGAAAGTGTGATTAAGCGTGCACACCCGCACTACACTTGCTGACGTCACGAAACAAATACCTACCTTCTCCGGCACAATGTATTGCAGAATTGGTGAGTTGTGGATTACAATCTTTCCATTTGAGTGTATTGTTTCTCAACTATTCTTGCAAAAATTATGACGCAGTTAATTTTGAACATACTTTTGTAATAAAAAGAGGTTTATGGTCGAGCGGGTCACCTGATGGTAAGTGACTACCGTCGCCTATAGACTTTAACAATACCAACGGGATTGCCAATGTATAGTACACCTTATTACAATGCCTTAAAGGCAACTGGCTCTCAAGTCCAACTGCCGGAACACACCAACAGGTGTTTGGCGACAGATTTCAACTTGAGGGTGGTAGCCAGCCAGTCGAGTATACCACCATGCTGTGGTTTCCTCACGATGTTTTCCTTCACCGAAACCTAAAAAAAAACGATTAATAGGAAACTCTTATCTGACCGTGTTGAAGCCAGCAAATATATTTATTTTTATCTCATTCACAGTATTCGTTGCATTGATGATATCTTCGGTGGTATGTTACGTGATCGATGACGGTCCGCCGTGTCCCTGCCCTAGGATATACCTCCCGGTGTGTGCGTCCGACGGCAGGACCTATAATAACGACTGCCAGTTCAAATGTCGCGAGGCTTTCGTCAAGAAAACTTACGGGACTGACTACTATGTCGTCAGCCCCGGTAGATGTGACGGCTCAGATTAATACTTACTGGAACATGATGTAGAATAGGTAGGAATAATATTTATCTGCTAGTAAGAGTAGTGTAGGCTGCTATCTGAAAAGTCCTTTATCTGCCAGTGAAAGTCCCGTAAAAATCGGTTTAGCTGCTACGAAAATTAGCTCGGATGAACAAAAATTTTAAAATGCATGTTTGTTTTGATAGGTAACATGTTAATACTTAAGAATATGAGCGAAAAAGACTTCATCACGAAATCACTGACCGACACTTGTATTTTATTTATTTGTATTAGATTATGTAGATTATTCTAAACGACACGATATGATTGTGTTGTATTTTGTCGTATCCGCCGGGTTTTCACCCTCAAGTTGAAAATCTGTCGCCATGTGTGAAGACTTTTAACTTTATCTCTCTTTAAATCTCTTGGTGTTAATAGGTTCAATATTTCAATAATATTCTGTGCGCAAATAATACCTTCTAACATCGATCAGGCTTCTACAATCTAGTGACCATTTTTTTTCATGGGACACTAAACTTTTATTTAAGGCGATGATAGCTCAGTGGTAAGTGACATCGGATACCGCGGCGAAGGTCGTGAGTTCGAATCCTACAATGAGCTTGAGCTTTCGGCGAAGGAAAACATCGTGAGGAAACCATAGCACGGTGGTAGGATACTTTGTAGTACCCGACTGGCTGGCTACCGCCCTCAAGTTGAAAATCTGTCGCCAAGCACCTATCGGTATGTTCGGACAGCTGCACTTGAGAGCCAGTTCCCATCTAGGCTTTGTGTACCACCTTCGGCCACATCATCACTTACCATGGTGAGATTGTGGTTAAACACTAGCTTATCCAGAATAAAAAAAAACCCCGGGATAAAAGTAGCTTATGTAGCCTCTCCAACCAACCCCAACCATATTCGCATGAAAGTATGATGTTTGTTTCAGCCGTTATGTTATTTGTTATCACTACTATCACATCTGCGCCGCCGCCGGTAACTCCACCATGGTACGAAAACGACTGCCTGTGCACAACAGAATATGAGCCTTATTGCTGCTCTGATGGAGTTTACAAAAATGAATGCATCTTTCAATGCAAGAAGGAATATTTAGATTTCAATAACTTGTCCAATATACAAGGTGTTCGATGCATAGATTTAATTAACGGACAACATCTATTATAAGCACCATCTATCTGCAGATAATGTTAATAAAAAAAATAAATTTTGTAATTGTTTTTATTTACTTACATTACAATTTATTTAAAAATAAATGCCTTTTTTTTATTGTGTTGATATACGCCCATTTTCGAAGAACCCCGCGTTTGAGAAATAGATAGCCGAAATATTTTTGGCGTTGTGAAAGGGGGCTAGACGGAAAAAAATCTTACGACAGTTTTAGTGTCACTGTCACTTTATTGTAAGCTGTGCGGCGTGCGCATGTTTCTCTGTCTGTCTCTCTCTCTCTCTTATAGAAAGCAAGCCAGATATTTTCATTTCTATTTATATATATATATATATATATATATATATATATATATATATATATATATATAAATAACAATATTTAGCTATAATTGTTTGTGATGTAGATACCTATTAAATTATGTATAAATAAGTACACAAATCACATTTCCTAGTACTGAGTAGGAAAACCCGTTGCGTCTGCGCATGGAAACCGACCCGTGAAACTGTACATAT
Source organism: Ochropacha duplaris (assembly GCA_951361185.1). NCBI lineage: Eukaryota > Metazoa > Arthropoda > Insecta > Lepidoptera > Drepanidae > Ochropacha > Ochropacha duplaris. Next base: position 9,475,374 of record OX592704.1, on the reverse strand, counting down.
TTTTTAACACGTTAAGTTTGCGTTTGCTATGTTTATGTGGAATCGTGAGACGTTTTATTTAATTCTATGAATATTGTTATGAATGGTCATTATTCGTATAAATAAATATTATAGGAAATAACATAAGTTTTTATGACAAATGTAGGTAATAAATAGGTATAAATAGCTACTTCTATTTTATAGGAGATATGAAACGAACATCAAAATAAAGAGATATAGTCAAGTTAATATTCAAAATTTTAAACCTTAAAGGTGATTCGCGCCGAACGAAAAATCGACCGCGGCGAACGAAACGCGCGAGTAAGGATTCATAGAATTTAATACAAGTTATTCTGAAATTCGATTCTTTCGGCTCGGGAAGGAAGAAAAGCCTAGGTGCGAACTGGCTCTCAAGTGCAGCTATCGGAACACACCACAGGTCGTCGACGGGTACTACAAAGTACCCTACCACCATGCTATGGTTTCCTCACGATGTTTTCCTTCACCGAAAGCTCATGCTCGGAGCACTAAATTACCTAACTATGCACACCTTTTTACTTATACATCATTGAGGTAATATTGTATTTATCTGATAGGTAAAGCTAACGACTTATTATTTTGCTTACATATGTAACAATAAGTAAGGTACAGTCCCGATAATAACTTTTTTTTAAAATTCTGGATAGGCTTGTGTTTGACTATAATCTCACTATGGTAAGTGATGATGTGGCCGAAGGTGGTAAGCACACAAAGCCTAGATGGGAACTGGCTCTCAAGTGCAGCTGTCGGAACACACCGATAGGTGCTTGGCGACAGATTTTCAACTTGAGGGTGGTAGCTAGCCAGTCGGGTACTACAAAGTACCCCACCACCGTGCTATGGTTTCCTCACGATGTTTTAAAGCTCAAGCTCATTGTAGGATTCGAAACCACGACCTTCGCCGCGGTATCCGACGTCACTTTACAAACTCCGTAGGGCTTAAACTTATTAATACAATTTGGATTAACAACTAACAACGAATATTCCGTAACCTACGTATACATTATACAAAATATACAATATGCATTATAAAACACACAAAACACACAAATAAAAGAACAATATAACATATAAACTAACTAATCTATATTACTTATAACATAAAAGGAATAATAGAAATTTTGAGAAATCACTCATATGACATGTGAATATATACGTATTGGTATGAAGTCGAATAGCGCGGGTGAGTGGTGTTTTGGCGAGGAACTAAAGGAATATGACGAAACGTGTTTCTTATATGAATCTAGGCAATCGAGATAAGGATCAAAGTTATTCACCGCAGCCGGGTGCTAATCACACATAATGATGATGATGATGACCGTGATGATGACCGTGATGATCATCACATATCAGAGTCAGCTACAATTATAGGTAGGTACATACGTTTGCAATGACTATCATTAATCACGATTATTAATTTGACAACTTATGTATGTAGGTACTGAATAAATTATTTTTCCCATTATCCATTATGATGTGGTAATGTTTCATTTAATTATTGTTAACTTTACAAGAAATGTACAAAATATACAAACAAATGTACAACTATAATATATAAAAAAACTTCTTCGAGGCTGCCGCTGCTGCCGATCGGCAAGGTTCCCGGAAGGCTGGCAGCGTTTCCTCTTTGGATGGCCAAGCTAATGCGTTGGCGGAAAAAGCTCCCCGCCCGCCGGTCACCAGAGGCCTCGATTAATTTTTTGCATAATATATTTGCGAAACGACGAGCTTCAGACCCCCACGGACCCATGGTCTCAACCGCAAAAGGCATAAATTGATAATTTCCATTATTTTTAACTATATGTGGGTAGGTAGCTATAATTACTTATTTAGGCCTGATTATCCTGGATCCGCGCCTGTGTAGGTAGATACCTATATGACTCAGTTTAGGAAACAGTGTGCTATAAACCATGTAAATACCCTTTTCAGCACAATAAAGGACATCATTCATCATCACAGACACCAAAGGGTAAAAACGGGACCCTATTACTAAGACTTCGCTGCCTGTTCGTTCGTCCGTCCGTCCGTCCGTCCGTCTGTCTGTCACCAGGCTGTATCTCAAGAACCGCGACAGCTAGATAGTGGAAACTTTCACAAATTATGTATTTCTGTTGCCGATATAACAACAAATTACTAAACCAAAAAAATATATATTTAAGGGGGCTCCCATACAACAAACGCGATTTTTTGCTCGATATCAATAATGGCAACAGGTAGGCACTTGAAATATTCACAAAATATTCAATTGTATTTTTACTTGAATAATAAATAATAAAATTAAAAAGGGTCAAAAATCTCCAAAAATTGCGTTGAATTTACTTGAACGTAATACCTGAGACATTCGGAATATGATCAAAACATATTTAAAGAAAGCGGGATCATTTTCAACGCTTTACTAGGTAGGTAGGTATATGAATATTATAAAAGTTGGTTCCAATTAATGGAATCTTAATGTAAGTACTTAACAACTTATTAAAAGATAATATTATAGTAATTGGGATCAGAAACCACTCATACACCTACCTACCTACTCACAACACTCATATCATAAAAAGGATCATTGTGGTAAGTACACAATGTAAGCCACAACATTTTTTTACCTTATAGGTAAGTATGTTCTGGTTAGGTCCTAGTTTAATAACAATAGTATTTACCTATTCATAAACAAAATGGCGTTCCTGCGTTACCGGGATGTCACTCTTCAGCCCTATAACTAAAAAAACTTGTATAAGTACCAACGATTATTTTAAATATTATTATTTGATCTATCACAATAATATAAAATATATGTAGGTATATCAATAGCTGGATTATTTTAAGAAATGCAACCTATGGAATGTTTTTTTTTGTAATTCCAAAAATAATAAGTTCGCGCGTTGTGAAAGGGGGCTAGACGGAAAAAAATCGTATGAAAAATTGTCACGACACTTTTTATGTCACTATGTATGTTTATTAAGCTGTGCAGCGTGCACATGTTTCTCTGTCTGTCTCTCTCTCTTATAGAAAGCAAGCCAGATATTTTCATTTCTATTTATATATATATCAATAGAAATGTTTTTTATATATATATATATATACTCTCTCGACTTATATAACTTCGTTCCATCCGGGTGTCCCTTGATACGTCTCAAGTTTTTTTTAAAAGAATAGGTTGTTACTATGGTAATTAATTACCTAAGTAGGTTGTGTAAGTAGGTAAAGTGCCTATTCACTTCAACAAACAAATACATCAGGTAGGGTATAAGTTCTTATAAATATAAAGTCTATTACATACAATAGATTTCCAAGTAAAGTCCTATTTTAGAGTTCTTCTCTCTCTATTTTCTTCCGGAATTAAGATATGAGGTATAAAGATTTTTTTCTGCATATAAATTAAAACCGAATTGGAATTTCAAATAATATACCTATAGGTAAGTTTAATTTTGATCTAAACCTGAACTACTACTACTTTTTATTCATTAGACAGAACTGAAGATGTGTACCTAGATGAATTTATTTTAAACTATGTAACCTAGTCGTCCTATCGTCAAAATTCGACCATATTTTTATGAAAAATACTGTTTCCATTCTAAGCAAAAAAAAAAGAAAATCGGTACAAAAACAGAGGAGAAAAAGGCGTAAGTAAGTATATACCTACAATGTTTTTTCTTCACATATTAATATCGGATCGTAATAAAAAGTCTCGTATACGCAGCTGGACACGGAAGACTAGAGATTCCATATTCAAATTAATTTATGCGGTAACGGACACTTGGTCTTCAAAGTTAACAAAGGGTATTGTTACAACGGACAGCGGCGCATACGCAGCGCGGGACGTCCCGGTTATTGCTAATTTAAACGCCGACGAAACAGTGTAACCACAGTTTTATAATCCTTGTCGGATTATCGAAAGGAAATGAGCCGATAATACTGGTTTGTGAACAATTGATGCCTGTATATAATACTACGGTGCAAGAATATTGTGAAAGTGCGATAGAACGCCCTTGCGCACGCAGATTGCACTTACTGTCGCCGACACAGATAACAGCGATGTATTGCAAAGTTGGTGAGTTGTGGACCTTTTGAATTTCCATCTAAGTTAACATTCTTGTCCTATTTATCCAAGTGCTTGTCTCGTGTGATGGAAGCGGTTGAGTTTTCCACGTTATTGCTTTTTTGTATTTCAAAGTATGACGCACATTTATTTTTACGCACTGTGTTCTTTGTTTATTAAAATTCAAACTTACAGTGATTATGTTGGTTGAGAAGGCATTGAATTAAACTTCATCTTATTTATATTATTTAATTAAATATTCCCTATTACTGTTTATTTACCTACCTATTTATTTTAAGTTTCTTTACTCATTTCAAGTATTTTTAATTGTCATTCGTTTCAAGTTTTACAGTAGATAGTTTACAACTTAATTTACAAACGTAAACTAAGTATATTAGGTACATAATATACCCACAATAAAATAGCAATTCATTAAAATGCGTTCTTTTCATCAAAAACTCATATTAGTTATTAGATATTTTATAATTTTCATATTAGTTAGTAGGTATATAATCTGTAGTTCCTAGATAGTTCTTGAATGTTTATGGGTACGTATTCAATGCCCCTTGATGAAATGTCCCAACTTTGCTTAGCGGAGTAACTGGCACAACAAAAGTGTGGTTATTTCTAGTGTTCAAGCTATATTGGCTGTTCTTAGGAAATGTTTTTCCAAACATTAATACATATTCGTATATTTTGTGACGACACTGTCACTATATTAATGGATATAAACTTGCCTTTAAGATAGCCTCTTGGACTTAATATATAACAGCGTGAATAACCTACTTCAGCCAGCAGTAGGTGTACCTACTCTATTGATGTAGGCACCACTCTATGCTACTACCCCAGAGGAAGATGCCGTAGTTACCTTACCATTCCTCATCATTCATATATATAATATTATAGTAGATCTAGATATTTTCAAGGATTTTGTATGAACTATACCTAGCTAATGTAGAGTCTTACCGACATAATCTATTTTAATAACGACAAAAATGGTTTTTAATTTCAATAGGCTTTCATTTTCTATCCAACCTACTCCATGTCGTCCACGACGGAACATGAGGACAATATGGAGGGCTAACTTGAACTCGTCTGGATAATTCCGACCATTTCTATCATCTCCCAAGACAAGACATTGGTAGATAAACTTAGCACGGTGGTAGGTAGAGTCCTTTGTAGTACCAAAAGTAAAAAAAGGTTAAGTTTCTCATAGATTTCATGTTTTGTGTGCATGCGGCCTAATGTTTTGCATATTAGGTAGTCAAGATAAGTATCTAACTCGAACAGTGTATAAAACATCTAAAAATACTCGAAAATAGCGAAAATTTTATTATTTTTAATTACCATAATGTCGTCAAGACAAAGTGGAGTTTTTATGTCACATTTAATTTAGACGCTGATTTGATATGTTAGTCAACGTTCCTATTATTTTTACTCTGATTCATTTATACGAGTAACTATGTTTTTCCAACATTCGTAAGTTAAATGAGTAGCTGTGCTCCGTGTTATTTTGATGTCATTATATTTTTTTGAGTAAAAGACCTCGGAACAATAACTAAAAGACTCACTATAACCACAAGTGTTTGAACACATAATGTTTTTTTTCTACATGAGTAATAATTATAGGTAGGTAATTGGTAGTCATATAGGTATTATTATAATTCGTAATAGTTTGTGGTACCTAACGTACCTACCTATGTGGTGGGCCAATCCATTAGATGTTATTTGTTTTGAACCTGACAGATGTTGTCCAGCCCAAAAAAACACTAGAAAAAGCCACCAATTTCCTGGCAACTTTTAAAATTTTTCATCCCTCTAAAACCTTATTCGGACTATTACATACGACATTTACTCAGACCAAATAATAAAGGTAGACAGAGCCCCGCGCACCTAAAGTGAATGAAGCACAGAAAAGGAAGCCGATAGTGTTGCTGTGCGACGCGAGTCTCGCGGGATAACGTAGTTAGGTGCGTGCAGATCACGCACACAACTTCGTGCACGTTGTTTCACTTCATTGGAGTCTATTGTTTAAGTAGGTACGCTCCTTCTGCCTTTTTTTATTTGTTCTGTGGCAAAAACGGATCAGTTTACACCTCCTAGATCACCACTTACCATCTTTACCTCTTCATAATATTACCTTTTTATTCTGGATAAGCTTGTGTTTGACTACAATCTCACCATTGTAAGTGATGATGTGGCCGCAGGTGGTAAGCACACAAAGCCTAGATGGGAACTGGCTCTCAAGTGCAGCTGTCGGAACACACCGATAGGTGCTTGGTGACAGATTTTCAACTTGAGGGTGGTGGCCAGCCAGTCGGGAACTACAAAGTACCCTACCACCGTCCTATGGTTTCCTCGTGATGTTTTCCTTCACCGAAAGCTCACTGTAGGATTCGAACCCACGACCTTCGCCGCGTATCCGACGTCACTACCACTGAGCTATCATCGAATCTAGAGTATCGACATTATGAAGGTATCTACCTACCTTATCCAAATCATATGATGAAATGATTCAGTATTTTTTTAATTAAGTAATATTTGTTAGCTAAGCAAGCCTATGTGTACCATAACGCGTCGACAGGTCAACGGCATTATAAATACCATTTAGATAAGAGTAGATTACAGCGACGTGTGGTGTCACTAAGGGGATAGAGTAGGTAGATAATTAATATTACTTAACTAACTAGGTTATGCTGTTCTATTACTAATTTAATATGGAATTACCCTAAGTATGACAATGAAATATTACCTACAGTGGAATATGCATGTAAATAAAACTAGCATAAGTGTAATGATAGTTGCCTGGCTTATTTAGTAACTACCTAGATAATTATTTGTTCAGCTAATGTAAGTGATAATAATATGCAGTCCGTTTTGCATTAGATGGTTTTTAAATGAAGATTACTGGTGAATAAGGGGCGGCGTTCATAGCTTAGTCGGGTTGAGAAAATGAGCTTGATCTTTCGATTCTTCCGCTGGTCCAAGGCTTCTTCGGTTAAGGAAAATATCGTGAGAATTATGTGTCAATTGAGTGCTGGGTACTCAGCTGGCTGGCTAAATTGAAAATCTGTCGCCAAACTGTCTGTTACCTTCTATCTAGGCATTGTAAAAGGTCGGCATTGAAAAGAAATAGTTGACATTTCAGTCACAAAGCCATGATTCATTATTTATGCTAGGAATAATTGAACAGAATATGACAGAAACTACAAGATTAAATGTAGTGTACCTATCTATACTGACCTACCTATAATAACAAATGTTTATAATATTATGTACTTAGTTATATTTATTATACTATTTATTTATGTTCTCATCCACAGTATTCATAGTGGCATTGATGATGTCATCGGTGGTATGTTACGTGATCGATGACGGTCCGCCGTGTCGCTGCACTAGGATATACCTGCCGGTGTGTGCGTCCGATGGCAGGACCTATAATAACGACTGCGAGTTCAAATGTCGCGAGGCTTTCGTCAAGAAAACTTACGGGACCGACTACTATGTCGTCAGGCCCGGTAGATGTGACGGCTCAGAATGATTCTGCTGGTACTGCAATACAAATGATATAGAATAGGTATACCTACATATACACTTACTGCTTAGTTTGTTGAGCCGTTTTTAACTTCTTTTTTCGTTTTCTGCGTAAATATTAGTATTAAATCGTGGAAACTGTTTTGGCTTCTGTATTATCTATTTGTAATATTTATAAGCTGTTTGTTTCCCAAATAAATAAATAAATAAATATTACATAGTTATTATACATATACATACTTTACATTATTCGACACAAGAGGACTCCATTAGAATGTCTGTTCTACATACCTGATAATTTGCAATAGGTATCTAGGTCTACGGAATATGTTAACCAATTTCCAACCTAAATAATGTTATCACCCAACATTAATTACACTCGAAGGTGATAGGTACTGAATAATACAAGTGTATAAAATTACAGAAACCTATACCTACATACACACATCAAAAAAAGTTTGTGATCACTAGCATAAGCTGATATAATTTCTTAGATTGAACTTTATTAAGAAAAAATCTTTGTTATGTGTTTTCTTTAAATAGAAATAGGTACCTTGTTTGAAATTAAAAAATAAAATCCTTTTTATGTTTTATAAAAAAAATTTAGTCGGTAATTAATCATAATGATGATTTCGATTTTTCAAAGTGATCGCAAACTTTTATTGATGTGTGTACATATGTATAAAAATACTGACTGACCTACTTTACTTATAACAAATCAATTGAGAGGGAAATATAAAGAACGCGGGTAAAACGCGGAGCAAAACTCTATTGTAATGTTTATTGTTAACATTAGGTATTCATTTCTCACAAATAATATCTGCCTACTTATAAATTATATGAATATATGTAAAGGTAACATACATCACACATTTTATAACAACGTGTCACAAAAAGGTGAAGCAATATTGAGAGAGAGAATATATATATTTTACTTACACCTATGTATCTACCTTCTTAGGTACAATTATGTGAATTTTGGAAAAGATTGAATTAGCCAGAACTTAATCTGAGACCGACGGAAGACAAACTAAGGAGCGAATATGAAATATTTAGACTTTTTATTTAACCTTGGATGTGATAACATAAGTATCACCTTTTTGTTACACGCTGTGCATAATACAGAGTGTAGTATTTGATTGTCAGCTTTGCACTTTTATGGGAGCACCTCAGCACTTTAAAACTTATTTTTATTGTACCTTATAATGTAGGATATTGTCTAAAAATTGATTCGGAATAATTTAATATTTATTTACAACAAATGTACAAAATATACAAACAAATGTACAACAATAATAATATAAACAACTTCTTCGAGGCTGCCGCTGCTGCCTCTTTGGATGGCCAAGCTGATGCGTTGGCGGAAAAAGCTCCCCGCCCGTCGGTCACCCGAGGCCTCGATTAATTTTTTACATGAAATATAACAATTGATTTGATTGTGAGATGGGAGCACCTTATAGGTCTGGCTCAGCTTTATTTTTATTTTATTTAGTTCAGGTGCTTAGTAACCGAAAACTCGGACGTCGAAAAAGTAGATATGGGATATCAAAAATTACTATACCTACCTACTTACCTAACTTTGATTTGAAACTCCAACCATAAGGGTAAAGTTCGAAGTATCGTTCGTTTATCATTTGTTGGAATTATCAACTGTCTTAAAAAGTCTCTGATCAAACGATTGTTATCTTTGCATTTGTATATTTGATTAACACATTGATAAAGATATGCTTATATTTACTTTTAATCTATACTAATATTATAAAGAGGAAAGATTTGTTTGTTTGTTTGCATTGAATAGGCTCCGAAACTACTGGACCGATTTCAAAAATTCTTTCACCGTTAGAATGCTACACTATCCCTGATGAACATAGGCTATATTTTATCCTGGGATAAGATAAGATCCCACGGGAACGCGGGTGAAACCGCGCGGAACAGCTAGTCAGAGATAAACATTTACCAATGCATATTTTATTGATTTAAATGTGAATATATTTTTGTTTGTTTCAGTCGTTATATTTCTTGTTATTACTACAGTGACATCTGACCCGCAACCTAGACGTGTTCGGCCAATTAGACCTGTTCGACAAACTAGACCTGTTCCGCAAACTATGCATTATGTTACAGAAACTGTACCTGTTGAGACACCTGAGCCATGGTATGAATATAAATGTCCATGTACATCGCAATATGACCCTTATTGCTCTGATAGACTTTACAGAAATAATTGCACCTTTGAATGCATGCGAACATATTTGGGAAAAAATAACATGTCCGATATAAGCGGTGAACATTGCATCGAAATGATTAGACGGGGCAGTAGATAAGTAGCGCTATCTGTCGACAAATATTCTTAATAAAATAATATACTGTACATTTGTTTTAATCAAAATTTATTGAAAAATAAAACAGCACCATATAATTAATAATGGATAACAATTATATAACAACAAATAAATATCACAGTGTATTTTGATACAATCATAGTGAAATTTCATTTGTATTTAAGAGCTGGGCTCTTGCTGCAGTATCTCCGACTCAATTAATTGATAAATTAACTAAACCTATCCTACTCCCAAATCTCGCTGGGAAAATTAGTACATGAATGAATTCTTACTATTGTACTACCTATATATATATATATACATATCAAGAACCTCTATTTGAAGGTAGTTAAAATATGGGCAATATCATATTACAGCAAATTCTAACTAAATTAATATATTACACAGTATAATCAAACTGATTGAGAGGGAATGACGTCAATGCTGCAAATTGGTGAAGGAAAAAAATTAAGAAAATAATGTTTTGTATGCTTACCACTTTTGACCACATTGTTACTTACCACAGTAACGTTGTGGTAAAATACAGTCTAGAAAAGACTAACACCACATATTAAGGAGTATAGATGTTAATTGTTTAACCACATTCTTTCCAAATCCAATTTTTATACTTAGTACTTACATCTAAATTGTCTAATATGCATCAAAGTCTGTTGCTGTTCATATAAATAATAATAAAATATGACTTCAACTTCTCTTGTAATCTTACACTTAACATAACTTCTCTTCTATTATACCTTTAGTATATAATAGTTTGGTCATCTGATAAATTAACCTTTAAAGTTTGTACAGTGTTTTTGTTGATGGTTTTTGAGTAGTATTATTTATCCTGTTACTGTAAAAGCTACTATAATACAGCTTAACTGTCACTATGGTAAAGTGACCTATATTAAACTTGTATTATTTTCTTCCTTCATTCTTAAGTTGAATCACAAAATATTTTTGATGTATGTAAGCCATCGCAGGCCATCCATTTGGTCATTCAAGAGGTTAAAATGATATGCACAATATCTACTTTATTCCATTTTTAATTAAAACACCTTAAGATGTAATTACTTGAATTGCAGTTCCTGAAATTCTAAATTTTTTAAAATTATTTTCACATGAAGTGTAGGGGTAACACCAACACCACCAATTAATACCCAATCAATTATGCTCCAACATTATAGTGACGGTTGGCACCTCTAAATCTATCTATAAGACATCTATAACAAATATTTGTTATATGGCTTGTTTAAATTTTCTAAATTTTAGATGGCATTAAATCACCTAGTTCAAAACGTTTCCTCATGAAGTCAACTTCATAATCTTCACTATTCAGGAAGCATTGTAAGAATAAATGTGTTATCATACCTGTGATACCCCACACCTTATGTTTGCCACACAAAAACACAGGTATTTGAATTTTATCAAACTCAAAGTATGCATGGTTTGTTTTATTACAGAGCACACTCATCGAAACAGTGAATATTTCGTCTACCTCATTCACATTAGGCTTTAGTTTTTTTACATCAAAGTTTTTAATTTGTCCCACAACTGGGGTGATAAGTACCTCCTTGTTACGACCGTGTACTTGGCGCATGTCGGTCCATAGGTTGACGTCCGCAGGGGAAACTCCAATTTCTTCCTCAGTCTCGCGTAGCGCTGTCTCGAATACTGTTTCAGTATTATCCATTTTCCCGCCAGGAAAAGAAACTTGACCACTGTGGCTATTCAAAGTCGATGATCTCAGCGTATACAAAAGACATACTTCTCCGTTATTAACGCACAAGGGCACGAGAACAGCTGCGTTATATAGGGGCTTGAAATTCTTGTTGACAAATATAGGTAGTTCTTTCAATTTGGCTATACATCGTTCCCGGGCCGCACCAGATAAAAGGACTTCGGGTGTTAAAGACATAATGCATGTTCCAAATGATCTTATCATTCACGAATCTTTCGTTTTCACAAGCAAGCGTAAAATAATCACAAAAGAAAGTCCACGAAAGTCAAATCAAAAGATCAGCTATCAGCTGCTTATCAACTTTGTCATACCTGACATATATTTTTTTAGAGGTTTTTTTGGCTTGGTATCTACACCTTTAAGCCATTTCTTTATTATAAACGCTACGTGTTTCTAGTTTATAAACATGGCGGTAGTGTGGGATCACAATAGCATTATTCAATTAATATAAGTTAATTAAGTAAGTACTCAGTCTCGCGTGCGCCTCCAACAGCGTCGAGCGAGCGTGTCCTTAGCGTTGACTCGAGCGGTGTAATAAAATGTCGAATTTTGTAAAGTGCAATATAAATCTTAGAACGGAGACCAAATATTAACCTATTTTATTTAAGTTCTGCCTAGTGCCTAACGTGACATGTGCTGAGCATTGCTTGCTGAGTTTCCAGCTGGTTCTTCACAGTTGAAGACAGACTGCCAAAGCTGTCTTAAAATGCCCATACTGATCCTAAACTGAATAAAATATTTAAACACCAACACATCCCCGGATACTTAATAATTTCTAAACATAGTAAGACGTACCTTACCCTTTGAGTATTAATACTCAAATACCCTACCCGACCTGGGTATTTATGGCCAAAGTGCAACTGAAGATGATTTTAAAAAGGCTAAATATGTCTACAATAGGACCTACTAGCCGTACGATACGTTGTTCCTCTATGGACCTCCTGTGATCAACTGTCTGCCTTTTGGCATTAGAAATTAAAATAATTATTAAAAATACTGTCAAAAACAAATTGTCAAACAAAATCTTCAATACCTACATTTCATCCAATAATTTTCAAAAATTCATACAAAAGAAATTTCAAGTTAAAACACCTACCTAACATAATGAGTTGCTAATATGTCTGCTAAAGTTACGATCGGGATCCAAAACATATTTTCTCTCGCATCTCGCGAGAGATGTATGGCAAATATGAAAAAAATATCCATTCCAAAGTATGGGACGGCTGAACCAGCGATGGGAGCGGTACTAGTGCCTGTATGTAGCGTTGGAAAAATCCCATCGTTGCTATACACTGTGAGATCCGCAAATCTCCTGTCTAATAGCGGACAGGTAATATTCCCAGGTGGAAAAACTGAAAAAGGTGAGCTTCCAGCTCAAACTGCTCTGAGGAAAACTATCGAAAAAATAGGGCTGTCTCCGAAAAGAGTAGAAGTGTGGGGCGAAGCATCCCCGGTGCCAGGAGAGAAAAAACAGTTAATGATTACCCCTGTGATTGGATCGATCATGGATGTGACGGAACATGACTTTTCCGTCGATACTGATCAAGTTTCGGAAGTATTTTCTGTACCCATTGAGATGTTTTGTGATCCCAAGCACCAATATTACTCACAGTTCAAAGGCGGCATCATTCTACCAGTATTTAATTGTGAGGAATACAAAATATGGGGTGAAACTGCATACATTACGCATGGCTTTTTGAGTTCCATATTATCCAAAGATGTTTACACTAATGAGTGGATGAAAAAAAGAATTGAAATATATTAACGAAATAGGCTAAACTAAACTTAAGGTCCGTTAGTAAAATTATAAGTACCTATACCTAGGTAAATTTAAGAAATTAATAAATAGAATAGATACAAAATGTTTATTTTATAAAAGCTTCCAAAATTGTATCACATTAACTATAGATAGACGTAGAACAAAATCTGATGAGTTTCGGTTTTTAATTTGAAAGAGAACATACCTGTGTGTAAAACAAATACAGTAGAACACTGGTCGCTGACCTCTAAACCACAGTCTAAACTCACTGACTTGGGAGTCTCGGAAACTATAATATATACATATGTGTGCGTGACTTATAAAGAAGGTAACCAGTTACTTTTTGTGGTCGAAACTCGATTCAGATTATTTTATACGTCTTTAACATTACAGTTTACTGGCGTTTTCAACAAAGCAAGGCACAGGCTAAGATTATATCATTTTGGCACATATATACCTACATCAAGTCAAATTTTTGGTGTATTCCGATACACGCTAAAATCGCGAAAAATTGCATAAAAAATTTCGTCTCAAAAAGAAAAGTAAAGGGAACAAAAATGGAAATAAAAATAAAACTCAAACAAAAAAATCATAATATTTTATCCAGGTTTATTCCTTAACATTTACATTTAAATCTAGTATTAATATTTTATACATTGTCCAATTGACATGTTGTTCGTCTCTCGCCCTTGTATCCATTGTGTATCCAATGTGTATCCACTATGTGTACGGATCCATTTACTAAATACACTTTTAATATTGGAGAAAATATATATTAGCAAATTTGTGAATCCTAAAATAATATTAGGTGGTCCATATTAAAGCCTCGCAATATTAACATCTTACTGTAGGCCAACGAATATAATTAAAATCATAAATTAAGAAACTCATAATAAAAGATAAGTACTACTAAAATATTAAAACTACCTCCAGTAAGGTAAATAATAAGGCAGGCAAGAGCGCTCACAAAATGCTTTCAGTTGTACAGGACATTGCTACTTCGGTAATTGACACAGTATAAATTATTAGGCAGAGGCATTCAAAAATGGCGTCAAAATTGATACTGTTATCCTAAATACTACCTACGAGTGCAAAGTGAACAAATAAAATGAATACTGTAGAAACCAATCTTACATCTATTCTGAATATAATAAATATCTCAACTGCTATTCGTTGTTTCTATTCTAAAAACTATTTAAAATCCAATGACATTTTTTTATAAAAGTTATATTGTTATTTAGGTCAAACTTAAACATACAAATTTTATCACCTCTGCCTCCACAAAAACAGGCACCAATGTAATAAACAACAAAACAACATAAAAAATATGTTTCCATCTCAGGCATATCTCTGAACTATTAACCAAAATGGCCACGATTACCTCTCGCATTGCACCTATTGAAAATCAATTAAAGTTTGTTGTATTAGAGGTAAATTACTTGACCATGATGTGTCTAAAAATGTAATAAATTACCCACAATATAATCATAAGGAAATGCATCCAACATAATTCTGATTGCACCAAACCATACATCCAATCTCATCGATTTTTCTCTACCAACATAGCAACATTAAAAAAATCTACAAAATATATGACCACCTCTGTGCAATGGCTGATTGAGGGCGAATAATAATTAAAAGACGGTTGAAAGTGTAAAATCCAAGGGAATCTCACACCTGCAAAATGAGGTCGGTTGAATAACTAGCCTACTTATTAAAATGTTAAACAGTCTTTCATACAAATACTAAAAAAAATTGCATCGTTCTGCTAAAATTTCTTGAAATTACAAACGTTATTTTTTTACTTACTACATACTAAAAAGGTCGCAAACAATACGGAAATAACTTTTATCTGTATACTAAAAAAGAACAATCTAGGCCAGTTACTAGAATCGACTAAAACATAATGTTACTAACAAAAATAATATTAGCAATCAAGAAAACAACAACGTTGCATCCGTGGTCATTAACAAAACGGTGGTCTTTTATTTTGAATTGATTTTCCGCCTAAAATCTATTGTACCAAGGGTCAATATCGCGCCCGATTATATTTTGATAGGGTTTATATTACTCTGTATTATTAACTTCGCTCACGTCGATAGGAATTGATGTCGTGAACGTTGGTGTCTCTAACTCTTCATGTTTCTTCATTTTCAATGCCTGTCATAATTAAAAACATTAATTACCAAACAAACCTCACATTATAAAACAATAAATAAGTTATATAACATGTATATTAAATAAAATATAAATAATAAGTTACACACATAAGTTAGGATGTAAGTATACATATTTAAATAATTAGATAAGAAATACCAGAACCAACAAGAAAACCGCATAGCATTGTTTGATGGCAGTAGCTTACGGGAGGTTAATTTAGTTATACTTCATATCTGGCAGTCACATATTTACCAATTTTAATAGGGCATTTGACAGGTGTTAGAAAAGTATCTAAAATTGTTCATTATAGCATAATACATTTACAATTTGCTCAATTCTCTGTGAATTTCTCTATTTTTATTAAAAATCACCATCAAAGTTTATATTAATAAAATGGCCACCAAAACGCTAAGACGCCATAATGCCTAGGTCACGTGATATCATGACGTCACCTGCTCGTAAATAAACTCTAAGATGTCAAAATATCTTTAATAACTTTACTGTTTCTATTTTGCTGTTTACAAGCAGGTAACGTCACACTTAGAATCGGTCAGTACCGAGCGTTTCCAATCATGTGGTCAACCATGAAAATATAATCATTTTATTTATGATTTCTTATAAACATCATACATATTTTCAAATATTACGATGGCTAAATTGGTTTAGAAATATGTGTACTGTTAAGCTAACAACAGTTTTATCTATATTTTCATTGTAGTCAAATACCCTATTCAGATAAAACGGAAAATGAGGCGAAATTATACTTTGGAAACTACATCAAACCAGAGTGTAGAGCATGTATGTATTGAAATATGAGTTTACGATGAATTTTAGACATTTTATTACGCAATAAATGGTGTAAAATCCACGACGATAGAGGGATCAATCAAACGATCATGCTTGGACCAGTCAGTTATGATACCATCACATTTTACCCGACTGTCCCATGTGGCTAGATTTTTTATTGTGTAATAGGAAGCCACCTGGTAGAGTTGGCTGTCAGATAGCCACATTTCTATTGTAGTGCAGGCAAAGGGTTTTAGCCCATACAGCCACAAATTCAAAGAGGTTGGTACATGTATTACCAAGGTGAGATGTCAGATGTTACACATAAAATGCTGTCGTATCCTACCTTTAAAACATATTTACAAACGTGCCATGAATAAAAAATGAAAGGTGAAATTATGTACAAGTCAATGAGATCCGCATCAGCACCTAGCTCCACCGAAAGCATATCCATATAGTGATTTTCATCCATAGGTAAGCGATGAAAACCTGTCACCTCAAGAAAGAAGAGCGAATGCAATGTTACAATAATTGTAGTATGTGAGTGACGTCACGAACACACGCCGCAACGTACCGATTCCGTTGTGTGTGTGTCATCTTTCCGTTGTCGCGTCAGCGTCGGCGACAACACCAAACCTTTCGCCGACAACTGCAGGCGATAGTAACACGCATTGTGACAGACAGAAGGTACAGAATAGCGTGTCGGTGCCAGCGAGTCAACCCGAAAACGATATAGATTCCATTCCATTACAAATCATACGTAGAAACATAAATATCACTCCCATAGATAAAGAACATTTTGTATAATTTGAATATTTTTATAATACACAGAAATACTTTAATATAATAAGTTATTGGGGAATGCGGGCAATATCTACTAGGAAACAATGTATATTCATATAAATAACTCATATTGGATGGTATTTCTACAAGGTTCCATCAAGTTGAAACAAGAACTCTCAATCTTAAAGTTATTTTAAAAATCAAGCAAAATTGAGCTTTATTTGAACCCCATACAAATACATTTTGAGACTGGCAAGTGGCACCCATAAGGTCCGATAGTCCAACTACACCTAACAATGTCGAATAAGGTTGAGCCAATAAAAAAGCTAAGCCTATTTGCACCCTTATTTCAAAGAGGATTTAACTGTTACTGATCGACTTAGCTTGCTTATTCTCAATCTGATTCTAAGATTAATAGGCAAGTTATCATCATATTAGTGCATTTTTCCTGCATAATCCATAAATACTGTCATTGCAATTTGCACCTTCTGATACTTTGATATAACTATTGTATTTTAACAATAGTTATCGGACACCCTTAGTAGGTATAGTTGTTTGGTAGGTATATTTGTTTGTTAGGTTTTTTATTTTTATTTTTTTATTCTGGATAAGCTTGTGTTTGACCACAATCTCACCATGGTAAGTGATGATGTGGCCGAAGGTGGTAAGCACACAAAGCCTAGATGGGAACTGGCTCTCAAGTGCAGCTGTCGGAACACACCGATAGGTGCTTGGCGACAGGTTTTCAACTTGAGGGTGGTAGCCAGCCAGTCGGGTACTACAAAGTACCCTACCACCATGCAAAGTATAGTTGTTTGGTAGGTATAGTTGTTTGTTCGTTACCTGCTGCAGTTTGTAATGGTTGATGATGTCCTGATCAGCGGGACAGCTCTGAGTGAACGCGTCCAACTGGTACATGTGGTACATGTAGCGCCAGAGGGCGCGGAAGCTCGTCTATAAATAAAAAACATACCGATAAAAAAAACTAGAATTGACGTCTTCGAGTGGTGGTAAGTATGAAACAAGTTGGTAAGTCTATTTATTGCTTTTATTTATATTGATACTAGCTGTTCCCGTGGGATGTTATCTTTACCCGAGATCCTAGTATCCAAGTATTTTATTCCAGGATATGATCTACCTGTGTGCCAAGTTTAATCAAGATCGGAGTATTAGTTTCGGAAATTAGCCCGGAGAAACATCGTGACACGAGATTTTTATATGTAAAGAAAGATGGTACTGTTCGAAAACTATTTGAGTTTAAAAGTCTAAAAGGGGTCGTAAACATCATAAATAAGAGAGAAGATGTGTAGTGTGAGGTGTATTTTAGTTACCGGTATTTCGAAGTCGACGAAGTACTTGCCGGCGACGCGGATGTGCTGCAGCCGCGGCATCAGCTCGCAGTCGAAGCAGCACATCGTGTCACCCGTTAAGAATCTAACACAACACAACAAGATACATAACGTATTGATCTAGTGGGTCAATTAGAAAAATGTTACGCTAGCGCTCAGCGCAATAGGTATTTATAACAGAGATTATACTCAAGATCTTCTTGACGAAATAGAAAATCTTAAGCGAACACATTTTAGCAACAGAACTTATTAGGTTAGTTAGGCGAAAGTATTAAATCAATGTACCTGCTTGAGTGCAATGCATAGTTTAGCTTCAACAATTTTAAATATAAGTAAATAGCACTATAAGTAAAGAAAACTGATTGGATGGCGCTTAAAGAATACATGTGCTACCATCTATTAAATTCGTTAATTACTATAAAAACAACGTTTTAGTTTTCGATGTTGAGGTTTGAGATAACTTTATTTCTCATAAGAATTAGATTCACTTACATGAGATATTACATTAATGATTATGTTACAGTTTGTTTGTTGGGCGAAACATACTATAGTCTGATTTTTAATTAGCTGGACTAAACTGACAGTTACGAGCGTAATATGGTTAAAATTACTGTTTCATGGTTGGCCATATCACTTTTTATCAATAAAAGTCAATCTAATATCAGTGATTACAGGTATTCTCATTCATTCTTTTAAGAAATAATTTCTGAGTAAAGAAATATTTCTTACGACAACTGTCCACCTAATTAAAAATCCAAGTATAATACAGAACAAAATAAAATGAATATAAATATTAAAGAGGGTAGTCTGCAAGTTCAAGAATTCGTTCGACCATTATTACTATTACGTATTTTACTACCCATCAAATCGTACTGGGGGCCTTTATGAAATCTATTGTTAAGAAAAAAACTGCAGTTAAACAAAGATTAGTTACTGAATACGGTTAGTAATATTGTATTTTTATTTTATTTTAGATAAGCTTGTGTTTGACCACAATCTCACCATGGTAAGTGATGATGTGGCCGAAGGTGGTAAGCACACAAAGCTTAGATGGGAACTGGCTCTCAAGTGCAGCTGTCGGAACACACCGATAGGTGCTTGGCGACAGATTTTCAACTTGAGGGTGGAAGCCAGCCAGTCGGGTACTACAAAGTACCCTGCCACCGTGCTATGGTTTCCTCAAGATGTTTTCCTTCACCGAAAGCTCAAGCTCATTGTAGGATTCGAACCCACGACCTTCGTCGCGGTATCCGACGTCACTTAAAACTTATTTACACTACAGGAGATATAAAGGAGTGGTACTGATAGTATACCTGGTCCCTCTCCGGTCCAATAGTCCGTCGATGCGCGCGAGGTGCGACCTCAGGGCGGCCGACTTTTGCTCGTCTTTGCGCACCAACACCAACTTCAGCTTCGAGTACAGGTTCTCGATCAGGGACGCCACCTCCTTGTCCTGAACAATGTCTCTATCTTAAATACAATCTTAAACTCAAAGGCAGATCCAGCTTTCGTCGTGCAGACTACTGTTTAAAAAACTAAAACTTCTCACCCTTGCTTGCTCTTATATTTTTCAAGCAGGCGTTTTTGTAAAAGAGAACATACATTTGTTTAGCCATGATGAATGATAAATAAAACTGTATAAAACCAACTCGAGTAATGTTACCTATAAGATTACTTACATTATACCAAAAAAACTGTTATTTTATGCCCATAAAGATATTTAACAAGATTCAGTAAGTGAATAAATAAATAAATGATCACTACCATGACCCCCCTGGATTAGCTCCTGCTTATTGTTTTTTCTTCACTGGCAATCGTAAGACATTTCTGCCAATGTCAAGTAATATGTTAAACTCTAAAGTATTATCACATTCACAGTTAAGTTAGTCATGGTTCGACAGCCAGATCACTGGTGCACATAGATTGAACTTGAAAACATAACTATAATATACCACAGGTCAAATAAAAGATAACCACATTTAAATACCAGTTTACGCAATACGCACTATTTTTATTAATATTTATGTTAACACCACGCTTAAAAATAAAACATAATTTATTATTAATGGCAACAATTTGCATTAAAAAAATGTCTTCAACGAAAACCAGTCGTATTCCAGTAACGGACACCAATTAATAATTGCTTTCTATGGAAGTTACATAAAATTCTCGTAACTTAAAAATATTACATTCCACATGTCCATCTGATAGAATAATAAACATGCTACATAGTCCTTTCTGAATTTAGTAATAAATACTATGCTACTAATAAAACTTAATAATGCCGTATTGGCCGAACTTTGGATGATATTTTGCCTATTAGAGACATATAACCGTTGCCATGGTAACTGTTACAACTCAACCTCACAAAGCGCTTTGAAAATCCCGTTTCCGTAGGAAATTCGAAATAAAAAGTATATAAACACTCTTCTATTAAAATTCCGTAGGAAATTCGAAATAAAAAGACTCTTCTATTAAAATGCAATGTTATGTTAAGCCAATCTAACGACTGTCGTGTTTTGCAGACATATAAAGATAGGGTATCCCTTAGGGCCCGAGAAAGACAAGAATTGATGCTTTCGAGATGTGGTGCTGTGCTGAAGACGAATGCTAAGAATATCCTGGTCTGCGAAACGCAGTATCGCAATACATCGATCCTGACCCACCTTGGGACAAACTTGTTTGTCCAACATATGCCAACAACGCAATCTTTCGTATTGCGACGATAATCTGGAAAAACTGATTGTGGGTAGGAACACCGAAGGCAAAAGATCACGCGGTCGTTCACCAACAAGCTGGACCGATCAAATGAAAGATTCGTCGTCCTCCAAATTTTACATGGTGATGAGAAACGCGCTGGACAGAAACCGGTGGAGCAGTGGAGGCAAATCATCCACCGCAGATGCAACCCTAATGCTGACCACGCATAGGGAAGCTTATAAATTAGGAAAAAGTTAGGCGAAACCGCGGGCAGTAAAAGGCAGAAGAGATTTTATTACCTGTACAAATAGATTGTGTCCTCCCGGTACGGACTTCATGATGTGGCGTTCAATTTTCTCGTTCTCAAGTATTGCAAGGCCGTTGTCAATGAGAATGGGCGGGTGCGTCGCTTCGAAGTTGGTGCGGAAATCTGGCGGGGGCTTCTGCATATCCACTGTTGTTACCTGGAACATTACCGCAAGGTTTATAGATTTTATTCAATCAGGGGTGATCAAACTTGTACTGTTGAGCAGCGTTGTATAAAATATTCATTAAGCCTCAATAATCATATGCGTACCAGTATATTACAGCTACGAGAATTTGTTTCAGGCATCTGGATTATCTCTTTAATTTAGGCTCATCAAAGCAGATTCCGAACAAAAAACAAATGCGATTATGTAGCCGGTTACTATATCATGTCTGCAAAAACGTCTGCGGTTACGTTTCAGATCTTGGAAATCTATAATAGTTAACTTTTCACACGACTCTAATCAGAGTCTATTTTGCTTCAATCATCTGTCATCAATCTCCACGCACGCGCGTGTACCGTTAGGCCACGCCTGAGATTCGCTTCTGATGCGCTCACGCTTTTATTATTTATTTAGTTATCTTAGGTCGTTAGCTGTCTTGTTATAAATTATTATTTTTGGCAGTGTGGCCAATGTTCATAACGCACGGTGTTTAGAAATTTATCGACAGAGATGAATATGAATTGCCAAATTATGCAAACATTACAAAATATGTGGAAAATACGTTGCTTCAAAAATGAAACTTATTGACATCTGTAAATAGTTAGACAAACGTTTGACAGCGACTAAATAATTCCTAGTTTATCTGAATTTTACCTACTCATTTATAGCGAGCTAAGGTCTAATTAGTAAAACCCAGTGTCCAAAAATCTGGATCAACAAATTCTGTACACACCTTTAGGCTGATTGTCTTGAGCTCAGCTAGAAGGTAAAGGTCCATGAAGTACTCCTGGCAGAACAAGCACGCCCCCTTTCGTCGACCGTCGATCGTCGATGCCTGAAAGTAAAATTAATATAAATCGATATAAGTCATCAAACCGGTTTCTCCATCCATCAATAAGTAGGAGCCGTATAGATTACTTAAAAATAACAAATTGACCAGGAAATCAGCATAAAACATTGTAATTTATGTCAAGGCACAGAAAATAATATTAATTTCATAATCAAATAAGAAAAATGTAGAACACACTAATTTGTTTCAAAACATTAACACTTGACTTGCATTGAGTAAAGTCATAAATAATAAGACATAGAGTAACATTCTTATAACAACATTAAGTTTTATATAAGAGCATTACTCGGTGCTTGAGTTTTTTTAATAGACAAGTCAAGTTAGCCGGAGACGTTTAATTAGACTTGCTAATTGCAATCGAGCAAGATTACATTTCCGCGCGTTGCGAAATATAAAATTATGTACAATTTAATAGTTACAAGACTAGAGATCGAGACTATAAAATACGTGGCTGACATGTTTTGTTTAAGAGATAATACAATTAAATTGCATACTTCAGGAATAACTTAACCAGATTACTATTTTTGCCGCCATAACAAGCAAATATTGTCAGTGAGACTAGATAAATAATTATAGAATGTAATAGGTGTAAGTTGTTTTTGAAAAGAGTAATTGCCGAGTTTATTGCCGGCTCTACTCAGCAAAAGCAACCTTCCGAACCGAGCATTTAGAGTCTGACTATTCATAAGTGCCTGTGAAGGCCTATTTGGATGAATAAACAATTTCATTTCATTTCAGATTTAGTGTGAGACAAGGATCCAAAAGAGCAAGATATTGAAGAAGACAAATTCTGCCTAACAAAGACTTCTCAGTCTTCGTTATAAGATGGCACTTGAAGAATCTAAATATTTCCAGTATAAGAACGTGTAAACTCCTCTAAAGAACACCGCCGTACAATAGTTTCTATACATAGAGTAAGATGAAAACCTTCAAGTTGAATATTCATAAGCAGCATTGTTAGATGACAGAGCGGGCCGTGTCCGATTGTGTTTGAACACCTCTCGATTTCCACAAGGACAGATGTCTACTTGTATATCATTACAAATATCTCATATATCCGTAAACATTATGAGCCCATCTTGCAAATATTAGACGCTTAGCAAAAAGTTCGGCGGACAGACACCAAATTATTTTACGTTTACGTTTTGGTAATTCCCAGCAGTAACATTAGTAACATCTTAATTATGTCTTATAGAGAACTGATTTATGTAAAATCACAATAGAGTTAATAAAGAAGATATTTACTTAAGTATAGAAATAGTTGTTGCATGTCAATATATTTTTAAATGTTAGTAACATGCTGGCTATTGTGTTGGCGTGCAAGCTCGAAAGCTCTTTGTTGTTCTATGACTCACTGGCTTGTCTATGATTCGAGGTCAAAGGGCTTTCGACGTTGTGCAACGCTTACTGCCGACTTTCTACCTTACAATTATGCACGAACAGCTAAGTGGCGAAAAAGTTTCTGTCTTGTTAGAAATTATATTCAATTATGAGTAGGAAGTGACCAGAACAGATAAAAAGAATCGTTGCGAATGATTCAAAAAAGTAACACAATCGATGTAAGAAATTGTGAATTTATTGCTGTGGCGTTTTTTTTTAAAAGAAATAGGAAAAATAGAGATTCTAGTAAACTCTCTATTGAACCGCCGTCGTGGCTGAATGATCGCGGCACACAATATTTCTTATTTTATGATTAGTACTAAACAACGATCTGAAACTACAGTTGTTTATATGACAACTACAGACTGGAGTGACAATGTAATAAACATGTGGGAATTTGTTCTCATTTGCATGCTACGGTACAGTGCATGGTGTAGAGTAGCCATGAAATGTTTAATTTTCACCAAGCTCAAACATAGGCTTTTAAAGACCCCAATCCATTTAGGTAAGTAAATGAGAGAATTCTACCATCGAATTCGTCAGAAATTAGAAAGCAGACAAGCTGTATTACTGCTAACAGGATTACTAAATAGAAACAGATTCTAATCCAATAGATTCATTTCGCAAATAGATAAATCCTTTATTAAACAGTGCATGATCTTGAAAAACTACGTAAGGAAATACCGAGAACTTTATCTTGGATCATGGTGTCACTAGTGGCTAAGCATAGAGGAATAGAAACCTGGTGATGCAATGGCGCGTAACGCACCTACATCAACGCACAAACGCGACGGACACCGTCCAACAAACTATAAAGTTGATAGTATCAACCATTTTGTACTCTGTCTCATTCACTTAGCGTCTGGTTTTAATTGGACGTGAAGCTGGCAAAAAGATTTTACAACAGTGCTGTCAGATAGATAGATAACGTATTTTACGTCAAAGATTTTACGCGAAAATGGAAACAGAAACAAAAGCAATAATTTAACACGTTAAAATACATAAATACCAATACTAATTTTATAAAGAGATAAAGGTCTTTTTGTTTGTTTGTAGGGAGTAATCTTTGGAACTACTGATGTCATTCTAAAAGTTCTTTGATCGATGGATCGCTACATCACTGTTTAATTATTATATTAAGTTCTTGGAAATACTGCAAATAACCACTTAGAAAATCAGTCAATATTTTTATCACCATGCTGTTGCAGTTCAGTGCATTTTTAATGTCAACTGTATACATTAGATTTTTTTAAATGACTCAACGAACACGTCATATTTTAACTGACCCATATATTTGGTTGCCTTTAATTCTACTTGTCCATCTGTATTTTGATCATCTCCAAAAAAAATGAGCATAAAAATATCACCGACATAGTTTCATTTCAAATACATATGATTTGGAAATTAAGCCATATCACAGAAGCCTTAAAGGTGAACATAAAATAATGCAATAATATTCTGTTTAAGTCTATTAGAATATTCAACGATTGCATAAGTCACGTCAAAATGTTATGAAATAGAAGTCAAACATCTAAATGTTTGTTAGATGCTTAGTGTAAGTTGCATAAATGATAAGTCTCTCAAAGTTTTAAGAAATATTATAATAAATATACAAATGCTTTTGATGTTTGCCGATTGGTTGTCAGCAGATATAATTTACTTTATAATAGTGGCTTATAATGATAAATTTAAAAAGAATGAACATGTAACAATAGCCAACAAAGCGTGAAGCATCATACAGGTAGAGACACGCTGAAAACAAAATAAATTGCATCGCCAAATTACAGCATTCTAGCTTTACACGATAGGATGTCTTCTAGTAACGTACGATATATAACCAACCAGCCGTGACAAACAAACATCAGAGTCAACGACATCACCCGAACATATAAGCCACTTTCAGTTTCGTGAAATTGAAAGCGGCATATACAACTCCCGCGCACTGCAAGACGCTCCATTTTTGCAAAGATGGCGGCGAAAAAACTCGATAATCCGTCACGGCAGCGTGCACCAGTGCAACTAGCGGCCACTAATTTGTCAATTGTGGTGCTTGATGCTGTGCTACTCCGACATGTTGCGTGATACAAATAAACTAAAACTTGGTAAATTGATAAAAAAGGCATTTTTAGAATCTTCAACATAGTAACGCCATCACCAAGTGCAGTGACCCGCGACAGTGAAATGCAACCAGCACCTGAACATGGACCGGCCTTCGTCACCGTCGTGAAAGTGGCCACCTCTCTAATTACACTCGTCTTGCCTTCAATAGATATAGAATTTCTTTGAAATTTATTTAATGAAAAGTGAAATCAAGTACCCTTTGCTATGTTCATCCATACTACACCACGTTAGTAAGTATTTATTATAGTGCATCGCGTGTGTCTCCGTCAATGTGAAACTCCGTCCCCGATGACTACTGCATCGCTTCTGTCAGATGCATAATGCTTCCGCGTGGTTTAGACACATCGGTATATTTACGACCGAGAATTACTCTCACTAATGTTTACACTCTCTGAATTAGCAGTCTCCTTGAGCAGTGGGAGAAATATATACCATATACATCGATATTCATTTTCAACATTGTAAATATAATTACATTCAGAAACGTGCAAAACGTAAGCATAAACTTCATATCAATATTGGCGGGCTGGTGAAACGTGTGGCAATAGTAACTAAATGTAACATGATGTTGCCTTTTCAATTTCATAATCTCTGAATTCTGTTAAAGAAGTTATAAAAACCTTTAGGACTGAGTATGAATCACTTAAACACGACAAATAACCATAAACATTGTTTGGACACGTTGAAATTAGCTTGTCCACAAACGATTCAAGAGGTTATCTGGTAACAGACATAAAGCGAACAAACAGCCCATGCCCCGGAAACCAGAGGGCGCGGCGACTTGCACAATCCTACTCCATCCGGTGCTACCATACAATGCATAATATGCACACGACTGTCTACCTAAAAATTCTTGGCAAATCATCACGAACAAAGATAAAAACAATGTTTACAACTCATTCGATTTGTAGCACGTACACTAACAGTAATTCCTGCAGTCGAAGTACAATCTAATTAAGAATGATCCGCGTTGAATAAGGAATGAAATGGGTAGTTTGAATTCTGGTCGCAAACCACGCCGCGCCGTGTACTATTTCTTCGGCTAACGGTGCGCGATAAACATTGTGAAGGTTAAGGATTTTGTTCCATCAGATGTGTGCGAGATAATATCATAATCTAATGCAGCTGATATTGACACGGCGTTATCTAATCCGCGTTACCTTCATGAGAAGTAAATGTATTTTATTTACATTGGCCATTGGTCTCGCAAGCCTTTATTCTTAAAGCACGCGTTTAGAAAATAAATCAAAAAAACTTTAAAGTCTTTTTGAACATGAACAATAACTAATAGTAACATACATAATAGCACATTTCGGTAGGTTTCGATAGTTGCATTTGACCCAGTTCACATTTAGGCAGTATGTGCTTAAGATCTTCGGCTACATCTTTATTTACTGTATAAAGCAAAACTCAATTCGACTGACAAAGATGACAGAACGGAAAATACAATTTACAATACAAATCATTGTGTTTACCTTGTGATGTTCTAAACAGTATTTTAAAATGCACGTCGTGATAAATAGCCGAGCAGCCATTCCGTGCAGGCACGGCCTACAATGTTGTATAAGGTCAAAGAATCTGTAGACATGGTCTGTCTCTTACAATAATATCTTTATCCAGGAACTTCTGCTGAACCAGTCGGTGTAAACATTAAAGCCACTAAGATACAAACGATTCGATCTAATTACTTCATTCTCATGCGATTTTAATATAGAACAGCAAAGGAAATTCTTTTGTGCTGCACAATGTAAAGAATAATAGTTAATACGAGTCCTTGTAATAAAAAATAGCATTTCTGATTTTGTAAGAAACTATGTCAATAGCCACTAATAATAAACTACGTCTGACTCGTCCTTAAGAAGGAATATAATAAGGCCATGCGAGCATTATTTTAAAATCCATGACACAGTGTTTCAGAAATTCACTTAACTTCCTCAACACGGCCTTAAAATATTGTTTGCACGATGACTACTGCTCGTATATTAAATTGAGGTGATCTAAGCTTTATTATAACCAGTCATACGTTACTGATGATAATGACATCATAGCCTTGTCTGGTCTACTACATATGGGCGTTCAGGTAATATGTATTGTCAATAAAATAAAAAAAACCAGAGAGATAATCGAGCTGGATGAAACTTTTCGTTCCGTTGAGCTTCACTATTAACTAAATGTCATCTACATAAATTTTTGAACGTGCAATTTCGTATAATAACTTAAGCAAGACTTAGAAAGGGCATCGTTTGAGACCACGACCTCACGTTGGTGAACGCAATATTCATGACAGTAGTGCCAGCTGATCTTGGAGAAAGGACATTGAGCAAACTAAGACAATAGAGATTAAGATAACACAATGTTGTATACATAGGTACCTACATATTATTTAACTTATGGGGAGGTATTCAGTAAAAGAAAGGTTAAATTAATTGTAAAAGAATTTCGGTAGGATTGGCTTTGATTGTGAGAGCGATAATGATCAAAAATACGATACACCATCAAAGATAACAAAACGACAGTGGCGTTTTAGCGGTTTTTTTAATGCAAAGGAATAACAAGTATCCTATACCCATAACATAATTACAGGAAGACACTAAATTCGAACCAAACGCGCGACAGGTATGATCGCTCGATTAGAGCCATAAAGATTGCTTTCCATAGATGCCACACTGCATAATTATTGCCAATTATCATCGTCAAGCACTAGTTGGTCTCAGAATTTCATTACAAGTTTAATATACAGTTTCTAACTGGACACCAAAGGCTTTGTCAAGATTGCGTTTTCTAATTGTTAATAGTTTAAGGAGCGGCAGCTTCCTTCAGATCAGATAAAGTATCGCACACTCGTTCTTTTAACTGCCTTACGGCGTTTGAAAGCACCTGCATGAAAAATGTTAATTGGTTTGCAAATCCTTTTTCATTTGTATCATTTGCATGGCGTGACATGCTTATTCACAACTAATATATTACTTGTCGGTTTAAAACAGATATCATCGATGTCTAAATATTATTAATGTTTAAAACATGCAACATTTGAATTAAAATATGCACCTGCAATTTTAATAAAACTAATAACCTCATAACTTATACTTATAAGAATATTCAATGTGTCCATAATTATTCTAAACTTCCTAAAAACAACGGAAGCAGTGTAATTAGAAACCACTAGCTCCATCGATGGTATCTTATGTACTTTTTAAGTGTTTACATCACATTTGATTGTATCATCTTATACATTAAAATGTATAGCTGTAAAGCAAAACACTTTGCTCGATAATTGCAAAACAAAATTTCTTATCATTATCTGGTTGGCAACATTGTGATTCATGGATATTCTGGGAAGCCGATATTAATTTAAAATAAATTATAGCTTTGAAGAATGGAAGTTAAACATTGCAAAAACACTGCTTAATAGCATAATATGCCTTGTTATCAGATGTGCCAGTTTAGTTCACAGCTTACTTATTATCGTCAACTGTAATTATTGGGTACAAAACTTCAACTTTTATCGCAACACGGTTTTGAATCGTCAACTGAACAAATTTCTAAAACACCATTAGAAATTTCAATGACTTCCGAGAATAAAACTGCATTCACGGCCACCGTTTGCGGCAACACGTGTAATTACATCAATTATGGTAGTTATTATGTGCAGTTATGCAGAGGTGACAATCGTGGAACCGTGATCACGAATCTTGTGATCCAATTTACTGTTCATCTTTTGACCGGATGAAACAGTAGCGATGTGTCCTTTCAGGAATAATATTCTAGTAAAATCCTCCGTTTTCTAGAAGGTACAATATTTTTACAAGCTCGTGAAATACACATAATTATCGTCGTGTGACTTGTAACTTGGCAAGTAGCCAAGCTAATGCAACGAATAGGAAGACATTAGCACAACATCGTGCTGATCTGCGAGTCTTATCATAGACGTGATATTGTAGCAGTCACAATTGTGTTCATTTAAAGGCATGTATTCACTGAGAAACATGTTTCAGATGCAAAGTTTCTGGAACAAACGTAGATGTTAACAGAAACAATGTTTCGTGTCTTGGCCGTCCACGTCTCAGTTGTTTCAAATATGACGCCTGAGGAAGTATTCCATAATATCGACTTCGATTTGAAATAATTCTATTAATTTAATAATGCTATTGTCGTCCCACACTACCGCCATGTCTATAAACAACTGAAACACCCATCCACACTTGTATACAGCTGTTGCGAAACTGATTTGTTTCTGTGCTCTCCAATTCCATCGGGGAGCACAGAAACATGCTAGAAACACGTAGTGTTTACCGCAACATTTTCACATGTATTTTGTTTCACGTAGTGTTTATAAACAATTGTTTCTCAGTGAATACATGGCTTTCAAAGCAACAAGAAATACAATCGACTAAATGGCAAGTTAAGAAATTAGTAAACATCCTTGATTATCATTGGTCGTTCTCTAACCACGAAGATTCTCGTGCGAGGCGGCAGCGGCACCGGCGGCGTATCTAATTCGCTGACTTTCCCAATAGTCTATAGCTACCTAGTCTAGCGTTTTCAATGATGCGATGAACCGCGAAGTTGCCCAATTTAACAACACTTTCCCCTATTGTGCTTGTTTGATAGAATAACCGTTTCATTACTAAAATACCGGGGATTATTGCAGCGAAAGCTGATAATTCAAAAACAGATACATCTGCTATTAAATAAAGGTTTTAACCATTAGAAAATTTGTAAGTACTTAATGGCTAACGACATAATGCCTGGAATTATAGGTAGAGAAACAATTATTGTAGACCAAAATACAAGCAAAAGAATATTTAATTTATTACTATTGAAGTAGGTGTTCAAATGTCAGCAGCAGTTAATTTTCTACAGATGCTTCAGACTGTTATGGGATAGAACCTTTGCAAGCACTTTAGGCCCACCTGATTGTCTGAGTTGAGGTAAAAAACATACCCATTACGATTTCCTGCAGCGACTTGGTCGAGCTTCTAATAAAATTGTTATTAATCGTTGGAAACAATGGAATTCCCTATGAGACCGTTATTATTCAAAATGCTACAACGTGCGCTTATCTGTACCTAAGGTTGACCTCGACCGAAGAAGTACCCGATGACGTCATTCTAACCGGCCGACAAGAGACTACGACACGTTTCGCACACTTTAGGGAGTGTTTTACCAGAGTCTTATACGAAATGTTCGTTTACAAAACTTTTTGGATCGAAAACCATGAACAACATACGCAAAAAGGCATACTTTAAAGCATTTAGTTTTATTTATTGACTACAGGAAAAGCGGTTAATGTTTACCAACCATAAGGTGAGGATAAACACAAGTTTATAGCGAAATTCTATTGAAAGTATAAATAGGTCGTAGGGAAACACACACACCTAAAGCATAAACAAACCTTCGCTGATTTAAATTAAGAAACAAATCATATTCCAGAAAAAACATAAAACATGACGTCACGTGCAACATGTTCACATGTGACAGCCATATTAGTCACGATTGTAAGTTAACCACTTCGAAGTGTAGCGATAATTGGCACGACCTTGGCGATGTCAATTATAGAGGACAATCATGTTACATTACATTGTGAAAAATTATATAAGATTTAGTAAAAAAAAATCTATAGATAAAAATCTCAGGAAAAGACGTTTTAAAAAATAAAAGGTGTTTTTATTGACTACATAATTTAATCTCAATATATTTCATTCTAAAAACACAACAATAAGATTAGGTCCTGAGAATTTGTCTTATTGGAATATTTTCACTGTATAATATCAAGTATATAAGTCTTCTTTTTAAGTAATGATTGTAGATATATACTTAGCGAAGTTAAATTTGAATCACAGCAGAATCCACACAAATGTCTTTCTCTACATTTTCCATCATACAAATACTTTCATTGGAACTGATTGATTTCTAAGAGTATCATAACTATATAGAAAATACTTATATTTGAAATAATTTGTGTGTTATATTATGTACAATACAGCCGGTAAGGCAAAGACTTTTAACTTATACTAATAGACAGGACATTGCGAACAAAATCGTTATCCGATATTTATGTCCAGTGGACATAAGTCGCTCAGTCTAGTCTAGATTATTCATAGATAGATGACGTTACTGAGGCATGGAATGGGATCACAGTTTTTCTATGACATTTCTTCTGATAGCCGCTCTATTGTATCTATCTTTAAATCTCTTTGCGGTAAGGTCAACTAGCAGATCCACATTAAATGTAATTGTCAACAACTAGCACGTCTAATGATCTCTTTAATATTTTAACTTGTACCAAAACAAACAGACATTCGTTATGAAATTATAATTGAATACGACAACGGAGGTCAACATAGTAAGACTTCGCATAAAGGTAAAATGTGCAGCGTAGAATGCAGCTTTTTATGCAGTTGACATTATTATATGAACAATGTATTACTGTGCGATTACATAAGCGATTGTACAACGACGTAGGTCGCCGTGTAAGTATAGCTATTTTTTACACAACTTCTAGCCAAAATAATTAGGGTTTTGGTGTCAACAAACATGATTAATATTGGCAACTTTCTACAGGGAAGCATCAAGCAATAATCTCTTGTGGCAGATTGAATATTTGTACAAAATAAGCTATATAGCAAATAAGGCGAAGATAGCTCAATACGCTTGAGTTTCGGTGAAGGAAATCATCGTGAGGAAACGGTGGTAAGGTACTTTGTAGTACTCGACTGGCTGGCTACCACCCTCGAATTGAAAATATGTCGCCAAGCACCTGTTGGTGTGTCGGCAGTTGCACTTAAGGTGACGAT
The DNA here is from genome assembly GCA_951361185.1 of Ochropacha duplaris. Taxonomy (NCBI): domain Eukaryota; kingdom Metazoa; phylum Arthropoda; class Insecta; order Lepidoptera; family Drepanidae; genus Ochropacha; species Ochropacha duplaris. Next base: position 9,442,572 of record OX592704.1, on the reverse strand, counting down.
ATACGCGAATGACCTTGCTCGATTGGCGCTGCACCCCCTGTGCGCCCTCACAAAGAACGCGCAACGCTCTCCCTCGCAACTCGAATCGAGACAAAACAGATATTTTAAAAGTTCATAATACAGCTCGAAACGTGATAGTTATAGGAGTTACGTGACAATGAACCTTATTTCTATAAGATAAGGTCCAATTTCAAGTATCATAGGTTTTAAAGTATATTTGACGAATTGTACAAGCTATGGTTACTCCAGTGCCGCATAAAACTTAGGGTGAGTCCAACAACAATTTCAAGTTTGTTTAATAACCACTAAAAATAGATTTTTGGTTTTGATAACCAAAAATCTATTTTTATTATCTTATGAAATATAATTCTTCTGTACGTGTGTTTGTCACCTAACGGCTGGACCGATATGGATGAAATTTTGTGTGTATATTTCAATGGGTTCCTCGATGGTCTGACATTTGGACCCGGTAGGTGGCGCTGGAAACGGGTTCTAAGTTTTGTTTTAATTTCAGAGCAGGACGTCTGCCGGTCCCGCTAGTATATGTATAATATTTTTCGAAGTGATAATTTAAAAAATGTCTTTATTTATTTTTATTATGTAATATATAGGTTTTTTTAATTATTAGCATTCGCTATAATATGTTTTCATGTGTGTGGATGTCGAATACTGCAAAAAAAAAAGTAAGTTGTGTAACTTGATGAATTCATATTTTTTCTAAAGGTAGTTACGTACTAATACTATAATCAACTATATGAGTAGTTCTACAAACTAACGAACTTTCGACGCCTCAGCTAAAATACCATGAAACATTTTTAAAAGTTTCAAAAAAAAATTGGTTAATTAATGGACGAGCCCTAGCAACCGCATCGCGATGTATAGCTAAAATATACATCACTGCTTTAATTACACCATTTATGATATTGTATCGAGTGGAGAAAAAAGTAGCACAGGTCCGATCAGCACAACGTCCCGTCCCGCACTGAAATGACGGGCGAACGAGGGGACCAAAGCTGTCACCGAGTTGAAAATCGAGTATAAATTTAATTAAAAAATAACAGTAACTTTTTTTGAAAAAACAACAAGACAGTTCTAGGTGTAAGAAGTTGTTTTAGGTGTAAGAATATCTGTAATTAATTTCATGTTATTTGAATCCGTAATATAGGAGAGAAATATGTTTGAAATTTCAAAAAGGCTCATATTCGCGATTTTTTTCTGATGTTCTCGATGATAAAATTAAAATTTGAAAAAAGTCATTTTATGTCGTGTATCCTCTAGTTTAACATATATTTTTTATAAATCACTTGCAATAAAGAATGCAGAGAAATATTGTATCGAAAATCGTCATTTCACGTATATCGTCGCCTTAATGCCTTTAAGGCATTGTAATAAGGTGTACAACACATTGGCAATCCCCCTGGTATTGCTAATGTCTATAGGCGACGATAGTTAAAAAAGTTCTGGTATAAAAACTAATGTAACAGGATTTTTGCGAGTGTTACAGCATTCGAAAACATTATACACCAACTATTTTTAAGATAGTTATCTAAACTTCTGTAAACATAAATATAACGGGACTATAAAAAATATTTGATAGGGTATTAATAACTCGGAGTCACTATGTGAGGGCAAGGACATGGATACACGTTTAAAGTCTTTTACTTTTAAAATTGAAACCTTCTATTAATTAAGGCCAGTAAACGCAACGATTGATCATTTCAAACGCTGCTTATTAGATGCAGCAACTTACAAACTCGTGGGGAGCCCAAAATAAATCATAGTGTAATAGGATCACAAATAACATATCATAATGACGGTTCCATATTCCTTGAAGGCTGTAAAAACGTTCCTAATAGTCCCAGAGCAATGTCACAAAGCACTTTAAACTAATCCAAGCAATTAGCTTCAGGGCAATGGCCGGATGTAATTGAGGGGAACAGAAGTGAGTAAGAACCAAGACAATAGTTTTAACAAGAAACTAGACCTAGTTGATCTATGGTCGAAATGCAATAGAAAACCGCAATTATTGGCCTACGGTACAATGTGGTTTGCAAAAGTTACTGTTTTCAGATCATTAGTGATCATAATTGTGGGGTTTCGCCTTCATTCAAATAAAACTCCTTGCCAAAGTGATAATAGTGGACTGTATTTCTTTCTTCATATGGTGTTTTACAACTGTGACGTAGTTCACTATGCTAATACTTAAAAGTACGATTACAATTTTTCAGCTTGAGAGCAGCACGTAGATCAGGATGAATTCGAGGAGTGATTTTACAAAACAAACATGCCTTCTTATGTGCAATTCTAAACCTCGCAAACGTGTACTAATTCAATTTCGATTTCCAGCGCTGTGATTGGCTGATCGACTTGTTTACAAAAATGATATTTATCTACGTCATCGATTTATATTCGTGACGTCATTTTGGTTAGGAAATAACTATTTTAGGTACATAACATATATTTTACATGGTTCTATGTGTTTCTAAACATTTCCAATCAGTAATTCGACTGTATTTACATGGTTTTACTGAGTTATATTTTGGTATACATTTTTCACCAAAAAACACCTGTTTTACATGCAATATGGCTTGGCTACCTATTTAGTCATCTGCCTGCCATTATTCTTGTGTGGTTTACAATAGTACATAACGTATCCACTTAATGTATATAGGGAAAATAAGCATATTTCAGTTTCACAACAAACTTTTTGTTAGTGACTGGATAGGTATGAGAATAGTGATTCATTCCATATCGTATTAATGTATATAAACCTCATCAGGTACTTGTACATAACAAATATATAAGGAATTAGCCAGGAAAACAGAAAATAAACATCAAAATTGGTACCCTCGGCGCAAGGCATTACCTTATCGAGAGCCGTTCCATGGTTTTAGCATAATTCCTTCTATTTATCTTATTTACTTTGCTTATTTACTTTGTTTATTTACTACATAACGTTTCGTATGCAATGACTACGTTGTGGTTGGCAACGGTATACGTTTTCGCCACTTAATACCACGAGATACAATAATCTATAGACAAATTAATTTTACTTTAATTCACCTCATATTTCTATGCGATACATACAGGTAGGTTCGCATAGCAGACTTTGTTTACTTTATTTTCAATACATAATATTTTATTTTGCAGAGGCCAGTTTACGGCCTGCAACAGTATGTGATTTCGCCACTAAAGGAAAAACAACACAACACTCAAACCTCCCTATTGAAATGTCTCATTGTCCGTAACAATAATGTAAATAGCGGCAACATAATATAAGGAAACAAAAATATAGGTATAAGAAAAAACAAAGACCGTACATTAATTCAAAAGGAAACAAAAATATAGGTATAAGAAAAAACAAAGACCGTACATTAATTCAACAAAACAGCGTCGCAGAATCACAACTTAAGTGTTGTCACCGCAAATCCATTAAGTGAAAACATTGCACAAGTCATGTATGGAAAAAAAAAGAAAAGAATACCGATGCATGTAACCATTAACCCTGTGAACGAGTAGACAGGCGGCGCGGCGGCGCGGGAGTTGAAGTGAGACAACAATCAATTAATGGAAGTGGAGCTGTGGCGACACATGTTACACTGATTCATATTCAGTTTACGTACGATGTGAAAGCACATGCAACTTTTTAAGGCATTGTCATTGAAATTCGTAGATATTTGGGAAGTTGTGATGCGTCAAAAGGCTTGCTGGGATAAAAATATTCCATGACACATTATATTTGAACAGCAAATCGATTATTACATGAATCGTAGGTACCTTTCTATCTTTGAAACTCGCTGATACGGATAACTCGATAGTTTTATCGCTATCGAAGTAAATTTTGCGACATTTTACTAATTCTGTAGATAATAACTGTACTTAAGCATATTCGAAAATGTCTAGACCACTTAAATGCTGCAATAAAATAAAGTGCTCTCAGAGGACATTAAAAAGGACCGCAAAACTTAAAATCATTTGACTAAACTAAGCTACTACTAGTTTGACCACCAACGGCCGTACTAAACGTTGCATATGAAATTAGGCACATGTTCTAACAAGTTTTTTATCTAATCGGCCAAAGCGTCATTATCAGCGTTATCAAGAATTCAAGTGTGAGTACGTTCCGAAACAATGGACACATGCAATGATGCAACTTTACCGTGAAATAAGCCGAAAAATAAAATAAGTAGGACGAGATTATGAAATTAATCTATGTTATATCATTAATTACCAAAATTCTACGAATATTTTACACAAAATATTTTTTCAAGCTAATTGTTTTATTACTCGTATGACTATTTGTTGTAATATGTTTATTTTGTGAAGCTCAAAGGCTTGAATTCTGATCAAAAATTTTAGCAAATGAACCGGTCGCGGTGGGTCATTCTTAACATTTCTAATACAGAAATGGTTGGTTCAGCCCCAGCGGCGCACACGATGAGATCGTATAGTTGTACGTCTTGCAGATCCGGTTTTGCCATGACTCACTCTCTGACGACCTCACTCTGACCTCTCCGGAGCTATCCAAATGTTTTTTGTACAATGCTGTTGGGTTTAGCTCGCTTATTGCAATCACATATTTAACTTTAGAAAAAGTAGAGCTGTAATTTCGATTTATTAATTTTATCACATTGTACACCTTCGAGATTTTCTGCATGTTTTTATGGTAAGATTACGAATGTACATACACTTGAATGATCCTAAATTCAAGAAGATTTCATATCAGACTAAAAAAATTACAATCGAGAGAAGCCATATCCAATCTCAACATTCAGTTATGTTTCATAGAGACAGACTTTATTAGTAGATTATGAATTAAAATTAATATTCGCAACACAAGCGCACAGGCAATATTTACTTGTCGAACGTTCACGATGAATGCCGATGATCTAACGCGACGTCCCTTATTGGAAATACCATCGATCGTTACATCAACAATAAAACACACCACTAATAGCTTGCTAAGTACTCGGACACTCAAACAAATACATTGTTCATATTAATTAACAGCAGGTACAGTGGACTAACATAATGTTCAAACCAGACAAGCAATGGATTTAGTTTTGGCAAAGTTTTATGTAGAAAATTCAAGAGCTAATAAAGATCTCATGCAACAATACAATGTGAATTATTTTCCAGAATCAATGAACAGAAAGATACTAGCAGTAGGCGTGGTATAATCATCACGCCACATTTCTGTATAATTAAGATCGTGCTACGTGCCTAGAAAAAATACAAGAAAAGGGTGTTGCCGACACCTAAATACTCATTTTATATAATACTAATACGAAGCGATGACGGTAATTAAGATACGGTGGCTTTAAAATACACGATAGTAAATAGCTTCGATAAATTAAGTTATTATCGGGACATCATCATGGTAAAGTAATGGCCTGTTTTTGGACCGGCTAGCGGTAAACGATTCTAGAGAGATTTTAATCGTATTTCCCTGTTTTCGAAAATCTTGTTATTGCAAATTATATTATTGATTATTCTATCATTTTTGTTCTATCAAAATCAATATTTTACATTAATTAATTATATTTATCTAACAAATACTTATTTTAAAGATCCAATTTAAAATCAGGACAGTAAAAAATATTTGAAATTAATAATATTGAAAGTGTATCAACAATAATCGACAGCCGATAAAACTTATCTGTTTCATTTGTGAAAGTTATTACAACTGCAATACATTTTTTAAGAAATTGTAAGCAGATAATAACGACTATAAGAATGATGATGTTCGATATTGAATTCAGAATGATAGGTAACTTTATAAAGAAACCGTAACTCATTTAAAGTACACTTTATCAAATAATTTCAAATTTGAATGTAGAACCGTTTGTTCGTAACGGCCAACATGACAGCTGCGTGTACGCTTGGCGGAAACGCCATTTGTGGCGGACAGGGCCCTCCTGTCCAGCTTAGGCAGAAAATGAGCTGGTGCTTGACAGTTCTTTTTGTTCTGTATTTTACTGAAATTGATAGCTGTAATGATAGCATTACGTATAGACGTTATAGCAACGCTAGAATTTAAACAGAAATGAAGTTTGACTATTCTAAAATTAAAATATATTCTTCACACAGGACCAGCTGATCCCAAAGTAAGCTGTACTACTACCAAATAACTAATATATTACATAAATTACTTTTTTAAATACCTACTTAAATAGATAATGAATAATTCATATGGGCAAAACACTTCACTCAAAGTATTGATAACTCAGGATAAGGTAATGTTAAGAAAGTACAGGACTTATTAGGTAATTAAGATACCTGTTGTCTTCGCTTTTCAAATGAATTGTATAATAATATTGTTGAGAAAAGAAAAGGCAAGACAAAAAGGCGCGCGTGCGCCGATCCCTCCCTGCTCGTTGCGCACGGGCCGCTCCCCCTTGCTAGACACACCTGTCTTTAATTCCATACGTGCAGCAAAAAAACTTAGTTAAACCTTAATTGTTGAAAATAATACAGACAGCGTACTCATTGGCCGTTTAATAACAATGGCAAGAACAATGAAATATTAGCGTATTATAGTAGTAGTAAACGTATGTTAATAGAATATACCACTTCTGATGTGTTAAAAAGAAAACATCATCTAAATATTATTGTTAGTCTGACTCGAAAATAAATAGATACAGACGCGTTCAAGTTAGAATTTGAAGTAATTAATGTAGTTCGGAAACTTATACATAATATAAATGCCAAGTATCGTGCTGAGTGCTGAATCGATATCAATTATAATGACAAGTACGAGTAATTAAACCTAGTGTGGGGTACAAATACTGTAAGGGGATTATACGCGGTATTCATTGTAATGTAGGACTTATTCGAGAATGCCCGAGTAATTCATTGCGTAAACATTAAAGGACTCCTCAAGCTAATCATTTAAATGACTTTACGTGTGTTTGAACAAAGGCTAATTGCGGCTAAAATGGATTTTAACTGAACATTTAACTAAAAAGAAAAGCTTATAAAGTAATAAAACTATAGTCACGCACAATAGTTGACTATAGTTGGGCTTATGAAAAACAAAACCCAATTGGAACAAAAATATTATGCGGATGCTTTATATTTTTTGCTGTTGAGCAATGATACTAGTAAATAAGATGTGTCTTAGACGTTTCGGTAACAATTCTAAATAATAGATCTTTTTATAGTTGCAATTATTAGCAAGGAGTATTGGAATATCTTGCAGAATTTCCTTCAAAATTTGTATAACTATGTGTAACCAAGCAATATGTAAAGAACAGTCCATTGTTAGGAATACACTTATTTTTTCCATTATTTGATGATCTGTGATTTTTACTTTATCCGATAAATCGACTGCGATTTATCATTCTTATGTGTATAATGTAACTAATACCTCTAAATTTGTGGAACGTAATACCTCTGTAATCTCATATTATTACTAAATATTGCGTTTATGAAAATTCAGCTATCAATTTTACTCATGTTTCGAAAGAGAGCAACGATTCTTCGTTTTCTTACTTCGATTCGTCTCGCTTAATCGATGACCGTGATCATTGACTCGATAGGATTTAATTTTAAAATCGAAAGATCATCCCTCTCACTTTCATGTGAATTTGTATTATATTTAAAAAAATATAATACAATGAATTCCATCCTTCAAAATATCTGATAAGCAGTTAAGCTTATAGGAGTATACCTCATTATTGTATCTTATCAGATTGTACCTAATTGTACTATTGTTGTTAAGGATGAAGTAAGAATTAAACAGGCTGGCAAAGTAGAGACAGAGGAACCCTTAAAATCATTTTATGTAAAGATCTGTAAGTGCAGCGCATATTTTCAGTGCCGTAAAATTTATGTAACTAGGACATGATCGTGACACTCGAAATACATCTGCTATTTGCCATTTGAGAAGCGTCTATCGCCGATGATGTAATTTTTAATTTAAAGACCATTGTGAAATGTATGTAATAGGCACGAGGTATGTTCAAGGAAATAAATATGTTATTGGATGATTCAATATTTAACCGGGACATCAAAATAACAATTAATAATATATGTATTACATTTTGATGATTAATATACGTAATCCAAAATTACTTGGGAAACAATGGTGCAAGTTCTCGGAGAGTAGTCAGAATACAACATAATAACTTATAATTTTATCATACAATTGAAACATAATATAACTTAATAAGACACGAAAGAGCGTGTCCAAACGGTTTAGTGAAAATAAACGAAATACCAGAAACAGTAAACGCATCTAATTCTTGAACAAACAAGATATCAAACCGTGATCTGCTGGGAATTATTTTGCAGTGTAACTTTATAATTGGCCATCGTCACGATACATGGCCCAAACCACGTAAGTGATCACAATTACTACATACAGCATTTATAATATACACACGGTAATTGCCTGACGAATTAGGTTCGTTAAATGATGATGATTAGACCGAAAAAATTAAATTGAGTTGTTCACAAGTGAGCGCGACGTTCAACGATGCACAACAACGGATCATCGACGTCCACCAATCAGCTGGCGACGCAATGTATGCAATCAATTGAACTGGATTTATTGCTTGAGAAGTGGAGTACAGTTATTCTGCAGACACTCTCTGAGCGCATTTACGTAATGAAACCGGTAGAACTATTTCAAAGACAGTAACGAGAGAATTGTCGTGGGCTGCACAAAACTATGAGCAAAGTAAAAATAATCTTTTCCGAGTCAATTATTTTTGCTTCAGTCTAGTAAGCACAATTTTCAGTGTGTTACAAATATGAAGTAACAACCTAAGGTCTAGCAACGAGAGCCGCGTGTCTTGCGACATGCACGGCGGCGGCTAAGCGTACCCACTACGTTGTGCAAACGCGAAGGCGTGGTGAAGTGTCCTTCAGCTTCGTGGATAGGACGTGGTCAAACAGCCCGATGAGTGTACTGACAATATTGGCATTTCTACCATTCAGTTTAAATAAAAACATTTGACCGGTACGTTAAATTATGTGGTAGAGTATAAAATTTATTCCCATGTTTTTGAGGATTTAAACTTTAAAGACCTTTATGATTGTCATGGGTAATAAATGTTTAGATGACGTTACATATAGTGCTCTTCATGAAGCAAAGCATTATGGTGGTACCAAAATGTTCTAAGTCCGTAATTTCATTCAGCAGTAAAATTGCATGTTAGTGAGGTGTGACCAGTCATTCGTCCAGCAAGAATGAATTCAATGTCAAGGATCCATTGGATATATTAGGAAAAATCAATATGGAATCAATTCACCACAGTTTTAGAGTACATTTAGGCATAATGCTGCGTTTGATGCAAAAACTGGTTGAACCGTTGGCGGACGAGTCATGACAAAGGCTTTATTATTTGCGTCACCTTTTAAGATAACGTTTTTATTCGTCACATCAATCGAGTGCTCCCTAGCTTTGACGCTACACAATTTAGAGAATTTATTGTTATCAACCTAATTTGAATCGTATAAATTTGATTTCGTATTTTAACAAGATAATTTTTCCAGCAAGTTGCGCTTATATCTATCGATAAACATTTCGATTAGATCATTTGAGATTGAGATAATTATATTATTCGGCGCTAAGTTACAAATTGAAGAAAAGCATCTATAGATAGTAATAAATACCTACATTATCGCCGACAAAAGCTAACGAGTGGTTGGCGTGTCCAATGAAAAGAGAGAACCACGCTTGGTTATAAAATTTTATATTTTTCATGCATTTAATTGAACGTTATGTCGATCAAACATGATCTTAATCCGATTTCACCGTTTTGTTGTCCAATTGCATTCACAATGGTAGGGGAGGCGAATAGGGGATTTCGGGATTTACTCGAGCGCGTCAGATTAACATAAGGGGGGCAACCTTGCACCTTGTGAAGTACTCTCACCAAATCTGAGCCTTCTATGTAGTGTCGAACGCCTAGGGTAGCCCGTCAGATTAGTAAAAAAAAATCGATGGTTTGAAATACTCGAGCGCGTCAGATTAAGGTAAGGTAAGTTAGTTACATGCAAAATAGTGTACATTTCAATAATCTGACAAATTGGGCGTGACGAAAGAAAATTGGAGACTCGCAAAGTTGCAAAAAAAAAACGTCACCTGGATTTTCTCGAGCGCGATTGGTTTTTTTTTTATTTTGAAGGAAATTAGTCACGAATCACGGAAATATCTTAATCTGCCGATTTGCACAAGCCGAAGTGGCTAAAATCATTATTAAGTGTATAGTCCAGGAATATTATGAGTTTCACCTCAGAATGAGAAATAGTCAGCTATTAACTTGTATAAACCTTTATTTTGACACCCTAAAACTTGTCTCAAAAGCTACTTATCTTAGGGTGCCCGCGACTACTGATTTTTCAAGGTCAAAGGTCAAAAAATCATTTATTGCAAATATCTCGTTTCCTATGGGTTTTTTGGTATATGTATTAATAATAAATATTGTAGAAGGTTAAATTCTCTACAACTTTTGTACAAACATTTTTTCGATATCTTGAACCATTTTCGAGATTTCGATATTTTTTACATATTTTTTTTTTCAAACCGTCAGATTAAGGAAATCCCTCAACATAATTGTCAGATTATGGGTCAGTACAACAAGGCCATTAAGAAGAACCGCCTGTATAAAAATCTGACGCGCTCGAGTAAATCAAGGTCACGATTTTTTTTTGCATTTTCAAAAATCGGCCCTGACTGATGGTCGCGTCCAAATCGTCAGTCTTTAAAATAGGAGCTACTGGAGGGTTCACTTAACATCCCTTATCAATGTCTGACGCGCTCGAGTAAATTTTTTTTTTTAATATTTTCGACCCCTTCGTACGGCCACCCCCACCACGCAAAACGGCAGATTATTATTTTTCCGTTATCAGACAGACGTGGCGCGACTACCCTATTAATATCTGACGCGCTCGAGTATTTCTTGGTGACTGTTTTTTTTTACATTTTTGAAACCCTGTAGACGCTCCCCCCACCGCTGAAGGGGAAAATATCACATAACCTTTTTTTCTTTATTCCACCTAATCTTCAAATTCCAGTAGGTCCCAAAGACGCTCGAGTAACTACAAATTTAGCATCAATGCCTCCCCTACCACAACATTTGATGTGCTCTAAAATAATTGAATCTAAATACCTCTGAAGCAAACATTTTTTTTCTAAGTATCAATCAATCTATAGAAGCGGTGCAATCAACCATTTGGAAAAATCAACATGGATAAGGATAGTCATGTTTGGCTAATGGCTATTTCGGTATCTCAATTGAAACAGTTTGGCCAATCCTTAAATTAAAAGCAACTCATCGTTCATAATCATTCCCATCGTAATGTTCACATACAAAACGATTTTGTTCCAAGACATTGAAATCATCTAAGTTTTGCAACTAACGCTCATGATTGTAGTATTTTTGAAATCCCGTTAATCTAAAATCAATTTCGCAAAATTTTCTGGATACAGAAATTGCATGTGACATCTACATTTCGAAAAATTGACTGTTTTATGAACAAACGTCTTTTTAAAGTTTCGAATCACTTCGTATTTTATAGCATAAAGTAACTTTAGGTAGCTAAGTTCATCTTGTATTTTGGTATAAGTATTTTAGAGCCAAGCAGCATAGGAATAGGTGCTGGTGGTTCTATAGTACATTTTAAACGAATAAGTATGATGTAGGTAGTTGTGTTTGTAGAATTATCATGATGTTACTAAGAATGGTAATGGTTGATGTCAGTCAGTCGGTTTCTGGTGTCCGGAGTCCGGACGCACGTACTGTCGCGTGCACAGTCACTTTCCCCTGGACGGCACCAGTGCAGCGCCAGCGCAGGTTTCTGTTTCGAAGGCGCGCAACGCTCTCTCGCGTGGAATGTCTGCCCCACTGGGGGATGAGCTCATTGTACTAGGAAACTTCTAGAAATCCTCCGCTTTACAATACAAAAATGTATAAAGCGTCACATCTCACCAAAAACTAAAACCTGCAATGATTTGTGACCTAACGGATGTCGCGCCTTACAATTGGTTCCTCGAAGAAGGCTCCAAGAGTGATGTATCCACGGACCGCTGAGTCCAAGATGTTCGATCTAATCTGCACTCGTAATCGGTGTGATCCATTAAAATGACATAACTCAAGCCGACGCATCCGATCGCTGTTGATGAACGACCAAAACATGACATGTGTTTTACGAGCGCGAAGCACGAATCGGCCGGGCCTTCTCCAATGGAAATTGATGCAATATTTCCTAGTATAAATAGAAATAGCGTATATGTTCTCTTACTGAGTAATGTTTGTGTCTTCGCTTTGTTGGGAATTACGTAATTAAGTACTGTAATGTGCTATTTATGTTTCGTACAAAGTATTAAGTCGGCCAGGTGTTGCAGGTGGTCTGTAGGAGTACTGCAGGTGATGTCTGTTTAATTGGAGCAGTGAATTTTGTGGAGTTCAACTGTCAGTTATTATCAGGTTTAATATGTTACAATTTATGAATTCTCATAAAATTGCAAAAGTGCATGTCAAGGAGGTAAAGATAACATCTCTAGTAATTCACTAATTCAATTGGCTACTTGACAGTTTTCGGAAAAGTATTATAAAAATTGCGTAGGCTTATTTTATACCTCTTACATTCATTTTTTTCTCAAAAAACCCTTATTTATTGGATAAAAAATAGATTTTTTATTCATTAATTTGAAACTCGCACGAAAACAGCCGGTCACGTGACATATGGTGCTGTGACGTCATACCCCAATAAATAAACAAAAGTAACGACGATCGCTCTAACTCTTCAGCATATTTTGAGTGGAAAGTTTAGTTTTTTCACTTGATTTTTGAAAATGACAAGCTACAAGACGTGTGCCGTGCCTAATTAAATATCCTGATAAATTATCGCAAACGAAAAAGACACGACGTTTTGTTTATTTGGTGTAATGTGACGTCAAATTTTAAAGGATCATGGCCGCCCGTGTTTCGGTTCTTGTAATTCACAGATAAAAAAACTCAAGTTTATTTTTCAAAAATAAAATATTTACAAATTATTTTTATGCAAGAAACATATTGTATAATTGTTCTTAACCTATAAGCTACCATATCTAATATAATTCATGTATTTTCATTACAACTGTCAAATAGCCAATTTTGATAAAGAAATTAAATTCGTTTTTTTAACTATACAACTTCATAGGTTTCAGTTTAGCGATAGTGAATCAATCAAGAAAGTAACTTTAAATCCTAGTAATATTATAAATGTGAAAGTTTGTAGGTTTGGCTGTTTGTTCCTCAATCACGCAAAAACGCCCAAACGGATTTTGATGAAACTCGGCACACAGGTAGATATATATCCTGGAATAAAACATAGGATATTTTTTTATCCCCAGAAGATAAGATCCCTCGGGAATGCGGGTGAAACCGCGGGGCAAAAAACTAGTAAACAAATAAGCTTTAAAACATTTGCTTACTTTGTAGTTAGTACCTACCCGACTGGCTGAGTTGAATAAGTTAGGGCCACTTGGGCTGTCAAATGGTAGACAGAACGAGACAGAGAGTTGCGGTCTGCGCGACGGTTTTCGCCGCCGAGATCAATAATGGGGATTTTCCAACATAGAAAAATAAAATAGATCTAGCTATGAAACATCTATAATAACTATAACTACTTACCCATTTAAAAATTTCTTGTCTCTGAGTATGACATAGAACCATGCAACTATGTAGGTACCACCTGCCTTACTTTTGTTTAAAGTGGTGTTTAGTCAGATATTACAGAAAGAAAACCGGTTATTTAAGTTTGTCTTATACAAGTTGTATCACAAAAAAATTTATACCTAGAATCTATTTTTTCTTATTGTTTTCCTGGCACTTTTTTCCATTTGATAGCCAAGGGGTATTAATGTAATGTAAGGGGGCTTAATGTCTTACTATTCAATTGTCAAATTAAAGGTTTAGTTAAAAAGATAATAACATATTAAGTATGTAAGATTTGGCAATCACAATGTTATTTATTTTAATTTTATTTATTTTTAAATCATTTTGTAATAAATTGTAGCTTGGTTATACGAGGTCCCGTCATGTAAAAATCTAATCTAAGTGAAGAAGACGAGTCTGCGCATGGGTACAATTACGTCCTAATGTTCTAACTATTGTTTTATAATATGTTTAAGTGTAATTGTTTTTTTACAGAATCATAATAGGTTTACTAGCTACTTAGTACTTTGGAATAGGCACTAAATACATAAATCACTCAGTGCCTGCCCACTGCAAAGAAAGAACGGAAAAAATGATTATTTTTATGTGATGGTCAAAATACTAATCATGATCTCCCTACAAGGGATGATAGCTCAGTGGTAAGTGACGTCGGATACCGTGGCGAAGGTCGTGGGTTCGAATCCTTACAATGAGCTTGAGCTTTCGGTGAAGGAAAACATCGTGAGGAAACCACAGCATGGTGGTAGGGTACTTTGTAGTACTCGACTGGCTGGCTACCACCCTCAAATTGAAAATCTGTCGCCAAGCACCTGTTGGTGTGTTCTGGCAATTGCACTTGAGAGCCAGTTCGCCTGGCATTGTAATAAGGTGTACAACACATTAGCAATCCCCTGGTATTACTAATGTCTATAGGCGACGGTTGTCACTTACCATCAGGTGACCCGCCTGCGTAGTTGTCACTTGTGACATAAAAAAAAAAAAACAAGCTATTTTGATGGAACTGTCAATTTGCTTACATTGTTGCTAAATGTCCCAGATTATTTTTAGTGCAACAATGTTATAAAATTGATTAGGCATTTCCACTGCTTAGGCATTTCCACTGCTTAGTCATTTGGAACTTGCTTGTCTGCCATTGTTTATCAAATAATATTACTGTATGTATGTATATCCTGACAGTGATTCACCATGTTTATAATCCCTAAATTAAGGTTTCAAGTAAAAAATGTCTCAAAAAACTCATTTGTCAATTCACTAGCTTTTTGCTCCACAATATCCTATTTTAGCCCCTTTGGTATTGAATTATAAAAAAACTTTCTTAAGTTTTTGTGGTTTAGGCTGTGCAGTGTTAGGTCAATTTATCAAGTAATTTTAATATGCGCATATATTAACACAGATTTTGAAGTGTGTTATAAACATAATCTTTATAAATCCAGTTTAGTCAAGTTTTGGTTCATCAAAACTGCAATAAAGTTAACTATAATATTATAAAGTTAAAATACTTTTTTGTAATGTTTGTGATAACTTAAACCCAAAATATAAAACTAATTCAAAATATTCCTCTTCCTCACCTTTTGAAAGATACATTAAGTACCAGCGAATAACATGGGCTATTATTTTATTTCCCTATGAAGCTTGTAATAAATAAATGTTATTACTGTTAGCAAGTTAGCAAATCAAGAGCAGTAACAGAATTATGTCAACATAATTTGAGAATAGATAACCACAAAGGTAGATAAGCATTGATGGGGATATAACGGAAGACCTGGATAATGACATAGGGTCAAAGGCTAGAGCATGAGGCTCATAGTCACTCCATAGGTTGGGTAAGAATGGATACTTGTTATGTCATTTTTTTTTTTAACTTTTGGATAAGATTGTGTTTGACCACAATCTGACCATGCTAAAAGATGATGTGGCCAAAGGTGGTAAGCACACAAAGCCTAGATGGGAACTGGCTCTCAAGTGCAGCTGTCAGAACACACACTGTTGCTTTCAACTTGAGGATGGTAGCCAGCCAGTCGGGTACTACAAAGTACCCTACCACTGTGAAACACGGAAACTTGAAGAGCTAAACTGTTAGAGGCAGGATCTATTGCAGATTCATAGAAGTATCCTGAATACATAACATATGGACGAATATCAACAACTTTAACGTGCGTAAAATAGACTGCCTGATATGACAAAAATAAAAGGGAAATAAAAATGTCGAGCCAAACTTATGAGACTAATAAAACAGTCAGAGATGCTATTTGCAACTGACCTAAATAACGCGCATTAAAAGTGCAGTTTAAATATACTTTCATGCATCCTACGGCACGACAATAATTGTGTGATGTACTACTGCACGATAGTTTTTGTGTGCCTAATAAATAAAATAAATAGTGTTGTTAATTTCCTTGTTCAAGTAAAAAAGCAATTGCTGTATCACAAAGTACGTGAATATCAGATTTGCCACCTCTTCAAATCTTCTTATATCTCCGAAGGCCAGAGTATGCCGTCGCCGATGTAAGCAGCCAGTCTTGTGCATAAACACGTGTAAAACAATACACACCTTGATGATCAGCTCGATCTCAGGAACGTCCCCGTTCGCAGTTCCATTTTCAGCGATTTCATCCGACATTGTGAACTCAAATAATAATACACTTGAGATATTTGATTTAAAAATTATGTTATTTCACACAATTCCACACAACCGTCACTGTTTCAAAACACCGACAGACTGCCTCACTTCAGTTTGGTTCGGTAATCGTTCCGTTCCTCGTTCGTGCGTTATGCAGCTAACTTCTCGCTGATCGTTTTTTTTTTTACTTTCGTATTCCGTTCCGTACTCTCAATACTGTCCGATTGTGAGTGAAGTCGAACAAAATGAAATCGGTGTTTCAAAATCGATTGCCTAAATATTAGAATATTTGCAAATAATATTTTTAATCAAAATTATAAAAGTAGACAAGAATATAGAGAAAAAAAAAGATTTGTGCTAATTCTGTAGGGCTCATAGAACACTATACTCTAGCGAGGTAGGGCTATTGATTATTAAACAAAGGCTATTATGTAACTTTCTTGATCAGTTTCAAACTTGAAAATAGCCTTTAGAAAATCTATTGAAAGATTCGAAGGATGATATAAAGTAATTTTAACATAAAAGAAGAATAACGAATATAAAAAATGGTTTAAAGCCTTTAAAATTAATAATAATAAAAAAATCACACACTCAAAGAGTATGTAACCGCTGTTAAACCTAACTGCGCTAACCTCTTTAGTGTTATCCATAAAATATGTTAACTTAGTTTAAAAAGAAATAAAGACGTCATGTCTGTCTATTTGATAAAGCTTGTGTGGTTTCATTTATGATCCCTATAATAATTATGTAAAATAATATCTAGATAGATATATAAAACTCTACAGGTTATGGGCTTTCACGAACCATTAAAATAAAATCAGTTTCAAGTGAAACATAAAATAAAAGGTGAAAACTAAAAATATTTTTGTGCGCAGAATACAATTTGCGTTCATATAAAAACAAGTGAAAAATGTCGGACGAAAAATTACGCATAGAAATTCTAAATGATTCCGAATCATTTCAATTATGGAAATTCCAAATTAATATTTTGTTCGAGGCAAAAGGTTTGAAGAAAATTGTGAAAGGTGAAATAAAAAGAAATGCCGAGAATGCTGATGGCTTCGATGAAAAGGATGCAAAAGCTAAACATTATATCATCAGAACCATTGAAAAAAAATATATCACCCAACTATTTGATTGCGGCACATCATACGATATGTTCACAAAAATATGTTCAATTTTTGAAGGATCAGAGGAAAGGAAAAAGATGTCACTACTTCAGGATTTCTATAATTTCAAAATTAATAAGGAAGATAACATGGAAGTAAATTTATCAAAAATTGAAAATTTAACATTCAGACTGAAACAAATGAAGGTCAGTTTAGATGATGCGATGATAGAATCAAAAATTTTAACAAGTCTCGATGATACGTTCCAAAATTTTATTACCGCATGGGAATCTACTACAACCGAAGAGCGTAATTTAAAAAATTTGAAAACTCGTCTGGTCAAGGAAGAAGAAAGGAAACGACAGCCTGAAATTAACCAGGTAGCTCTCAAAGCATCCTCTTCCAAGACAGGTAATGAGTGTTTCATATGTAAAAAACCCGGACATTTGGCTAAAGACTGCAAAAATTACTGTAGAATTTGCAAGAAGACCAATCATAGAGAAAAAAATTGTTTTTTCAAAAAGAAACGAGATAATGTGGCTCTTATAGCCAATAAAATTAAGAATTATAACTCGGAGACTTTTGTCGTAGACTCAGGATGTACTGTCCATATGGTTAAAGACAAAAATGTGTTGTCAAATCTTAGGCCTAATAATACTAAAATTGGCGCAGCCCGAAAAGACTGTAGCCTTAGCGCTCACTATGAAGGTGATTTCATAGGTAAAAATTGTAGCATTAAAAATGTTCTGTGTGTTCCTGACCTCACATGTAACTTACTTTCAGTTTCAGAGATTACAAAAAAAGGCGGTCAAGTTTTATTTAAGGGAAATAATGTCGAGATCAATAGCATGGGTAAAACGATTAAGGGAACACAAGAAGAATCAGGACTGTTTACATTAAAGCTGCATAAAAATACAGAAGAATCTTTGCTCAGCAGAAGAATTGATAATTCAGTCACTACATGGCATAAAAAATTGGGTCATCCTGGAGAAAGCACATTAAGAGCATTAATGAAGGCAGTTGATGGCATAAAAATAAACAATGTTACAGATGCTGAAGAGAAAATGTTGGCGAGTTGCGAAATTTGCCTAAAAGCGAAGCAGACAAGGCTTCCTTTTAAAACGGACCGGAAAAGAGCAGATAAGGTATTACAAATCATTCACACAGATGTGTGCGGTCCATTTGAAGTAGAAACATGGGATGCAAAACGATACTTTCTAACAGTGATTGATGATTTTAGTAATTATACGAAAGTATATCCCCTAAAAAACAAAAGTGAAGTGCCTTTTCACATAAAAAATTACATAAAAGAATCAGAAAGAGAAAAAACAAGTAAAGTTTCGATAATAAGATGCGATAATGGAGGTGAATATACATCCAAGCAGTTCCAAAACTGGTGTAAAGAAAAGGGTGTTAAATTAGACTATACCGTGCCCCATACACCTCAGCTAAATGGGAAGGCAGAACGCCTTAATCGAACTATTACTGAAAAGATCAGGTCACTTCTGTATAACGGAAACATGCCAAAAGATATGTGGGGAGAAGCTCTCTATTGCGGTGTTTACCTAATAAACAGATTACCAAGCAAATCTATTAATAATCTAACTCCTTACGAGCTTTGGAACAATACTAAACCAAATTTATCAAATGTTCAAGAATTTGGAACCGAAGCATACGCAAAGGTGTTGACGCCTGTGAAGAAATTAGATTCGAGGACCCAAAAATATATCATGATTGGATATGCTAATAACGGATATCGGCTTTGGGATAAAATTAAACGAAGAGTGATTGTGGCACGGGATGTAACATTCAGTGGAAAAACAGAGGAACAACAAGAAAAAAATAGTTATACTGACATAAAATTTAATGAAGAAAAACCAGATGATAATCAAGAAAAAACAGAAGAGTCAGTAGAAGAAGATCCAGAAAGTCGTGAAATGGTTGAACGGATTATAGAACCAAATTGTAACGAAGAAGAATTATCTGAACAAGGAAGTAGTAATGAAAATCAAATTTTAGATTCAGATAATGATCAAGAAGAAACAATCAGAAAAAGTAGAAGGACAATAAAAATACCAAAAAAATATGACGATTATGTTTTAATGTCTTTCAATGAAGTTATGAAGACGCCAGAAAAGGACGATTGGAAAAAAGCAGTAGAAGAAGAACTTAAATCCTTAAAAGAAAATAACGTATGGAAATTTGTTGATGAAGAAAATGCTAAAGGGCATAAAATACTAACTAATATGTGGATATTTCGCGTAAAAGATAATGGAACATACAAGGCAAGATGTAGTCATAAGAGGAAATGAACAAAGTGATACAGATTTTGATGAAATATTTAGTCCAGTTGCTTCGCAGTCTGCCATCAAAACACTGTTTGCTATTGCAGCAGCAAAGAATTATAGTTTTATGACATTTGACGTCAAAACAGCTTTTCTCAATGGAGAACTTAGAGAAGATGAAGAAATATTTATGAAAGTACCCAATGGCGTAAATGTTGAAAAAGGTAAGATATGTAAATTAGTCAAGTCCTTGTACGGACTTAGACAATCTCCAAAAAGATGGAATGAGAAATTTCTAAAGACAATGGCAGATATTGGATTTAAACAATTAAAGAATGAGCCTTGTATACTCAAAAATAAAAACGCAAGTATTTTTATGGCGATTTACGTCGATGATGGATTAATAATTGGACCTAAAATTCAAGAAATAGATAAAACACTCAAGAAAATTAACTCCAAATTTGAGATCAAAGTGTGTGAAAAACCAACTTCATATTTGGGAATGGAAATAAAAGAAGATAGTAAGGGCCTGCATCTGACGCAAGTGGCATACGCTAAATCGATTCTAAAAAAGTATAATATGGAAAATTGTAAGCCTGTGCAGACACCATGTCAGAGCAAACAAGAAGATGACAAAACAAAAGATAATGAAAAGATTAAATTTCCTTACAGAGAAGCAGTTGGCAGCTTACTATATTTATCCACTAAAACTCGACCAGATTTAGCTTACGCTGTGAGTATGGCAAGCAGAAACATGGAAGATCCCAAAAATGAAGACATAGTTGCTATTAAAAGAATATTCAGATATTTGGCAGGCACCTTAGGAGAGGGTATATACTACAAAAAGAATATTGTCGATCTAAAAATAAACATCTTCTGCGATTCCGATTACGCCGGAGATTTAAAAACTAGACGAAGTACCACTGGCTATGTTATAATGTTGGGTGAAGGACCAGTGTCGTGGTGTTCACGAAGGCAATCCATTGTTGCTTTGTCCTCGACCGAAGCAGAATTCATTTCAGCGGCGGAATGCTGCAAAGAAGCGATGTTCCTAAAATCGATGCTTATTGATCTCGGCATTAATACCCCCATGGTATTTAAAATTGATAATCAAAGTGCAATACAACTTATTAAAACTGGTATTTTTAATAAGAGGTCAAAACACATAGATGTACGTTTTCATTTTATTCACGAAGTCTATTGTGACAAAGGCTTTGACATAGAATACTGTTCATCTGAAGATCAAACAGCAGATATACTAACAAAACCTTTGGATAGAATAAAATTTTTAAAACATAAAAACAGTATTCTTTGTTAAAGGTAATAATTCTAAAATGTAGTTGTCTATAATATTTTTAATTTAGTGTTTAACTAGTTATAATAATTAATATGTTATTTTGACAAGAAGTGTCAAAAATAAAAATAAAAACTTAGTGTTGCTAAGCAGGTACACTTGGTACTTGGTAGAGTTAACTTGTTACGTTATGTAGGTATGAAAGTTAATATAAAAATAAGTTTATATAAAGTTATAATTTTACAGTCTAATTTAGATGTAAAATTAGGAGAGGGTGTTAAACCTAACTGCGCTAACCTCTTTAGTGTTATCCATAAAATATGTTAACTTAGTTTAAAAAGAAATAAAGACGTCATGTCTGTCTATTTGATAAAGCTTGTGTGGTTTCATTTATGATCCCTATAATAATTATGTAAAATAATATCTAGATAGATATATAAAACTCTACAACCGCTACGCTGGACTTTTTGGCGGGAACTTGCAGAGTGACGTTGCGTTTTTGTTTTATTTTCATTAAATACGTGTATTTTGAGTTTTATTGAATAATATCGGTGGCGTTTTGTCCAATAATGATCAATCTAAGTGCACGAGTGAAGTGAAATGAAAGCGTGTATCGTGACTTTCCATGTTGTCCCAAAAAGTCCGTGAATGTTTTAGTGGAACAACCGCCAATGTCACTAAAGCCTGACTGGACATGTACGGACGAGGACTAAACATTACATTGAATTTGAGAATGTGACTATACCATAAAAGAAGATACTGATAAAACTGAAGAAATTGAAAGACTTTGTATTGACTAAAAATTATTAAAAATATTTAAAGGAGTGACAAATAGACCAAGACCATTTCAAATACTTTGACATTGGCAGAAATATCCTAAAAGGATGATTGCCAGTAACAAAAATAAAAATCCGCTACGCTGTCACTGTCAAGATAAGTCGTAAAAGAAGGAAGTGTGTTGCTGTGTTGATTAGATGTTTATTTAAAAAAAAATAGTGTAGTCCTAAAGAATATACAAATAACACAATACAATCGAACAAAAATGAGTTCAGCAACAAAAGAACCATCATCATCGTCAAAGGAAATGAGTTTCGCGGAGAAACAAGCGGAACGCATGAAGAGACTGCGCACCTTGCACTCCGCCAGAAACGAGGCCAGGACACATAATCATCAAGAAGTGGTCGCTGAAGAAGCACGGAGCAAGCTCCCTCCTAATTACGAAGCCAAGCGTCGTCAAGCTGAGTGGCTAATTGACGACCAGCAAAAACGAGAGGACGCGGAAAAAGATGGCAGAAGCTACGACAGGGTGAAACTACTGAATATATCGGCTGTAGAAGCTGAGAGGCTTGACCGTAAGAAAAAGAAGAAAAACCCTGATCAAGGGTTCTCGACATACGAACAGGCTACTGTTAGACAGTATAATAGACTTGTGAAAAACATGCCAGCTGCTGACATGGAACAATATGAGAAACAAAAGCAGAAATATGGTGATGCATTCTATGGCGGTCCTAACGTCATAATACATGGTATGCATGAAGACCGTAGAGAGGCAGTGGACAATATGGTTCAAGATATTGAAGGCCAAATTGCAAAACGGGCTAAGTACTCCAGGAGACGTATTCACAATGATGATGCAGATATTGATTATATTAATGAGAGGAATGCTAAGTTTAACAAGAAATTGGAGAGGTTCTATGGAGAACACACGGCTGAGATCAAACAGAATTTGGAAAGGGGTACAGCCATATAATTTGTTTACTGACTATTTAGGTTTATTTATAGTAATTATGGGTTTACAAGTACCTACTGTAGGTAGGGGAGACGTGATAGCACCATTACTGATTTGAATTCCGAGTGACAAGACATTTGTTTTTAGCTCATAAATATTTTCTTTGTACCTTCTCTACCATGAGACCATATCTACTCATGTGGAGAATAAACAACTGTTCTATTGAAGTTGACTCACTAATATTGTATTGTGTAAGGTTATGATTGCTTTAATATTCGTAATCCCCCATGAGCATAAGGATATTTTTGTTGCCCTGTCAGGCAGGATAAGAATAGCCTTGGTATTGTAAGAACCAACAACCAGTCAACCAGCAAACATTTCTGTTACAGCATTTATGCTTATTACTTACCAAATTAAAGAAATTGTCAGCAAGTTGTTTTTTAATAACAAAAGATTTTGAGATATTAAAAATTACTATTACTAGTAAAATAAAGTTGGAAACAAAATTGTACAAACTAATTTTATGGATCTTACTTGACATATTTCTGGTTTAATTTAGTACTATGTATGTTATCTTACCAATTCATATCTTAATTAAACAAATAAATTAATCAAATTTCAATAACAAGTTTATTTTGATAAATGTGCTGATTAATTAAAAATATTAATTACCTACATAAGTACATAGTGAATACATATTTTTACATAATGTAAAATAAACTATAAAGCGCTAAATAATTTGGTGTTTTTTTTACAAGACAATTTTAACATGTGCAAGTAATCAGTGATCATGTACAGTCACATACATAAATTGTTATTCATCATACTTTTACTTGAATTAATTGACTTATTAGAATTCAAGATCATTCAAAGTGTAATAATAAAATTCTATATATTTTTGTTTTAATTATTTCATTAATCTAAAATGGCATTACAAAAATAATACACTTGAAATAAATCAGTTACGTTAAGATCATCCGTATTCGGCAAACATATCTTTTTATTGCTAAAATTACTTGCACAGTCATCAACTTTATTATTTATAACAAAATAGCAATGCCATAGATACTTATCTCATATAATTTATCTACATAGTGAGCACAAGTTTTTATACAGAAAGAAATGCTTATTGCTTAATACATACACAATAAATTGAGAAGTTCGGAGCTTCGACTAGAAATCACAGTGATCGTTTCATTTTACATAAAAAAATCATTGGTAAAATCGACCATACCTACTGAAACCATAATAAAAAGATTATATTAGCATAAAAAAAGAAAATACCATGAATTTTAAGGGAACTATCACTGTTTAAGTACAAGGTTTATTCTATTAATAAAAAAAATATTTTAAAGAAAATTATTTAAATTAAGGATACTTGTTTGTATATACAGGGTGGAATTTTGTAATGCCACCTGAAGGGAAAGTAAATTCCACTCTGTATATCGTATATAAAGGAACAACAGGACTGTCATATTAATCTTGTTCAGTTTTTATTAATTTAGCTTGTTCTCGTGGCACAAGCTAATTTAGTAAAAAAAAAAAAAGCAAGTTATCAATTATGCCATTGATTGTACCGGTTATGGTAGATACAATTTATTGCATAATTAGATTAACTATTGCTATAAATGTAGACATCATTTTATCAATCGGAAAACCACCAATTATTTTATTTTAGATTTAAAGGCCACCTGGCGAATCAATTTGACATGAGAATATATTATTTCATAATACAGGCGTACCAGAAATCGATGTCAAGCCGCAGTCGGGTGATAAAATAATATAAGCTATAATAGTTATCAGAAAAATATAAAAAAAAATTCAAAGTAACGGTTTAAAAAAAATATTTTGGGTGAAGGAGTAAAAGAATAAATAAAATTTTTGAATATTTGGATGGGCAAAAAGTGACATTTCTTCCATACTGAACCAGTAGGCGTTAAATTTTAGACAACATTTTACAGAAGCATTATTCAGGATTACATAGTTAAAAAAATAAGAAAAGTAAAGATTTGGTAGAAACAGGAGTGAAAAGACCGTCACGGGGTATAGAATTTTTTTTTTAAATACCTATAATTATTAAAATACATAACTCAGATTTTTTTAAATATTTTTCTAACGTCAAAACAATTTATTCAGTTTAGGCCCTAGAAGGGCACTTATGAAGGTCGAATTACAGAAGTTACCACCGGTTCGGAAGTCAGCCTTCAACTGAGAAGAACCGGCAAGAAACTCAGCAAGGTTACATTTTTTAAATATTTTTGGACCATCTGACTATATTGGTTTTTTTTTTTCAAATGTTTAACAATTTTATTCTTAAAGTAATACAAAAATACCTACATAAAAAATTATAACCCGCATTAGTTACCTACATAGTATTACGCCTATCACCCGATTCAGGCGTAACGTCTACTTCTGGCACACCTGTATTTTTACAATCACAAAAATTTACTCCAGATTATGATCAGTAAAGTTATAAGAAAGGACGTGTAAATTGCAGGAAATATTCGTCCTATTGTTCCTATAAATTTAAAAAGCTGGTGGGAATAAGCAACTTCGATTTATCAAAAAAATTTAAAGCAAATTCGGCGCCACAATAATATAAAAAAAATAATAAGTGCGCGCCCGTATGATGTAAATTATATACTCTTTGGTATGATGTGCCTACCTATGTTTTTAACAAATACAATAGTATGTACCTTATATATTTTCATAGAAGAGAAAGATTTTGCGCGCACTGTTAAGATCATAGTATTTTGTAAAGTTAAATACGAAAAGGTATATTTTAAATATAATACTTCCCTATCCACCTTAAGTGCAGCAGTGTTTAAAATGTAAATAACAATCAGTTATCCGCATTTGGTACAACAGAGCACTCACTGAGAATAGGAAAGAATAAAATAATATAGGCATATCAATTATTCTGGTTTTCTTTTGGAATGTGTAATCAAAACATAAAATATTTTACTATTACTTGAGAATAAAATCAGACTTTCTAATTACCAAATGCGAATATCACAGATTCGTAGGATATATTGTTCTACTGCACTTAAGGGCAGGCTGCTTAAACTTCATTGTAATTTCGACTTTTCGTTTCAAAGTTGCATATATTATTTAAATTATTTGCAAATGCAAGTTAATTTTGATGAAGTTTATACAACCGAGCCTATTATAACATCTATACTCCATTCCACTTCATTTCATAAAACCCAAGAACGCGTTATTTCTGTAAAAAAGAACAAAAAACATTAGGCAACAGAAGTTTAACAGTTATAGTAAGTAATTATTGTTAAAAACCAACATAAAAAATAAAATAGCATATAGTACTTTTGTGTGTAACCATACCTAATTAAAAATAAATTCATAGTAAAAATTAAACTTACTTCGTCGACCTGGCATAAGGCGAACAGTTATTCCGTCCCGTGCGCGAACTGTTTGGAAAAAAAAAAATTAACAATAAACAAAACTAAATCGAATCATAAATAAAGTTAATTATGAAAATAAAATATTATATAGATAAAAAGAAATCACTGCATTCAACTGGACAACAAATATCACACAAAAGTTTTAATAAATTCATAACATTATTAGGATTAGAACACAACTTACCTTGAAATTGTTAATTTTGAACCTCGTATACTGCACTTATGGATTAATATACTTTACCTGAATGAGTTATGACAAAGTTAAAATGTTCTTGGTACTCAACTTAGTAATAGTGATATCAATAAAAATACTTTTTAATTTTTATAAATTATAATAAACGAACTTATTTATTCTCCAATATACATTTAATAAAAAATATTCATCACAATTATATTAACGACTAAAATATAAGTATTTGCCTTTTCCCAAGTACAAAAATGTATATATATATATCTTTAAAATTGCTGTTCTAGATTTAAATAATGTCGGTACCTATTCAGGTGCTTACAAATCAATCAGTGCATATTTCAAACTATGAATATTTGTCTACAAATTTCAGCCTTAATTCTATTGTGATAAGTTGGGAAATCTATCAACTATTGATAGTGCATCTAAACAATAAATTATTGTAATGAATCTGTTTTGAGAACTTGGAATTAATATTACTTCGATACCCTTTATAAAGGACAATTAATTCTTACTTACAAATAAGTATGATATGACAGTTATTATTTCATGTAAAAATAAAGTGTAAAGTTAAACCCACGCCACCACACGCCTATCACAGTTAAATTCGACCATAAATTATATACCTGTATATGAACTTTAAAATCCCATGACATGTCTACAGGACATTATCAAATATAACATAATTTCAAGCTTTAGCTAACTGTAAAACCTATTTTTTTAATTAACGGTACAAGATATATACTATTGAAAACTGAGCAAGCGAGAGTTTGAGCAAGATAAAGGATTTTAACATATTTTCTTTCCGAAACAGGCAATAAATAAATTTAACCATTGTAAATGATATTTTTTTTTGGCAAGGAGCAATAATAGTCTTAATTTGAGATCTAATTGTGATAAAACGATGATTCAACCGTCAACAAGTGATGTTTAATTAAGGCTACTCTATAAATTAATTTTAAAACAATAAATATACATATTTAAAAATTAATCTTAATAAAACATATTTTCAAAATTAAATAGAATATGATTTACAAATCTCTGGGGCAATGTCAGTCACACCAATTAGACATAAACAATGATGGCCAACTTTTAGGAAAAGAGCCTCCGCAAGTGGCTTTGTTGGATGGAACGAAGAACCAAAATTTAATTTAAATCCATAGACATCCATAGGGTTTATTTTCAACTAAAACAATATTATTATGTTGTTGACTTCGCCCTTTTTTCTCAATATAAACTTTAATAATTGTGTAAATATTTTTAAGCTATCGAACCCAACTATCGCCAAAATAATTGACAAGGTTAACAGGTTCCCAATAATTATGTACATTCGAAAATTAGATTATTTTTATGAGAAATTAGATCTTAATGTTGTTTTTTACGATATGCTGCTTATATTCTAATAATAATTTGATTTATTTTATGATAAATATAAATCTTCTAGACCATCCTCAAAACAAAAATATTGTGATGTTTGTATATTAAATAAATATCTAAGGACATTCTTCATACATAGCCATCGGATCCCAAACCAATCAAAGCACTAGGGAAATCAGATAACAAGTATCTGCATATTATTATACTGCATTTTAAATAGATTTTACATCCCGACATACAAAATACATGAACATATTGGTTCATGTGCAAATAGTCTGTCCTGGGTGGGAATCGATACCACGACCTGCGTGCCAGCAGGTAGGTTTTTAGTCTCATCTACAGGAATGCTTGTAGATATTCCTTAGACCCATGATCAGTATTTAATAAGCTAATTGATATGACAACACTGGCAGTTATCTAATTACCGATGTGATGTAAAATAATTATTATGACATTTTATAATTGCACAATGTAAGTTCATAGCTTTTCCTTTTGTAACTTTTAGGTAAGATTTTGGCGCAACAATACTAAATTTACCTAATTTATTAACAACATATTTTTTGCGGCTAGTATATTTATAATTCTAGTGTCTGGAGTCCAAATTGTGTTTAAACAGATAAGATTAGGTGCATAATGTTAACCCGTATTATCGTCCGCTTGAGACGTTTCTCGGAAATGGTAATCAAATTAGTTTATCACGTTTGTCACGTATAGATCACTGATAACCGCCGATAGTCGCCGCATTACTAGATTCTTACCTACATATACATATCAATAAATGGTTAGTTTTTACAGTCAAATATAAAATCAAAACAACACACATGCAAGAAATCGCATCGAATAACATGTTACAGCAGAATCATAGACGCGTAGTCAATAGAACATATTATATACAAATATTACGGCGTCCACTGATTGTACTGTAATCAATGTGTTTATAAGGGTACTTCATAATGTAGGTACATTAAAATAAACCTGTTGAAAAACACCAACAATAATCGTCCACTAATGTCGGCACTATCATAGTTAACTGGCACGCATGCTTACATACACATGCTAGGGGTTAAGTCTTAAAGCACAACACAACACATCGTCTGAAATTAGCCTCCAAAATCACTTCACGAGTTTATAAAATCGTTTAACAAAACACTGAAAATCCACAGGCACTTTATACTATAGGCACTTAACAAGGCAGGAATTATGAAGGAACTCTTCGGGAAGGTAGCGTCCAGCGCGTGTCAACAGTTTAGTTTGGGTAAGGCACGAAAGTCTTGGATTAGGTCGACGGTTTCGTCGATGACATCGGGCCCGTCGACTTGGGTGGCAAGTCTTCTCGACCTGTCCCGAAAGGAGCCGAAGCCCGAGTCGTGAGTCCGAGGGGGAGACGTACCTACGAATATCCTCGGCATGTCGCACTCCTCACACTTGTCGAGGAGCGGGTGGTTCCGGAAGGTGCACATGTGGCACTGCCACGACGCCGACGGCCGCTGGCCCGTGTAGATGTTGCTGTAAAAACTGCCCGTATCTTCTGGCTCTGCAAGTTTTAAATGTGCCCTTCTTCAATTTGTTTTTGTTCTACAAAATAAAGAATTCAAATATTTCGATTGACTCGCCTATATAGTTTTGATGACGTTACAAGCTACGCCCCCAAATATTGTTGCGTAATCAAATGTATTCAAATGAAAGTTTGGCTGATGTAATATGGTCTTAGTATGGCATAAATTCGACTGCGTTGAAAAACTTAGTTTGGAATTTACATATGCATAAAACATTAAAAGCAGTTTGGGCTGGATTCGATACGCGAGGGAAGAACTCAAACTATTTTGATTCGCAAAATGAATGTAACTTACACAGATCAATCCTACTAATATTATAAACGCGAAAGTTACTACGGATGTTTGTTATTCTTTCACGCAAAAACTACTGAATGGATTTTAATGAAACTTGGCACACGGGTAGACCATATCCTGGAATAACACAGACTTTTCAACCAGGGAAAAGATAAGATAAGGGAACGCGGGCGAAACCGCGGAGGAGAGCTTGTCGGACATAAAAATAACAATGAAAACATGAAAAAAGGACATTCACTAACTTGGGTATGTAGACAACTCACCATTACCGGTCATCTCGAGCCTCTTCGCAAGTGTATCACACTGATCCCTCAGTCTCTCGACGCAGTCCTTGAGCCTCTGCGCTTCTGATATGGTGGGGCGAGGGCCGGCTAAGATATGGGTCTCCTTCGTGAGCTGAGCCAGGCGCCCCTTCTCCTGACCCAGCGCCATCTCAAGACGACCGAGACGCTCCTTCTGCCGCTCTATTAGGGAACGATCTGGAATGTACATCATCATTTAAAGTATTAATGTGCGAGGAGGGCGGTGGCTGCCACACGCGTCATACTTGTGAACAAGTGCTGCTTGTGGGGGCTGGTCTGTGCGTGTTTGTTATTTACTTAGTCAGTCATAATTAAATTCTATTTATTATTATTGTGCCGCCTTAACACGCAAAATTATCAGTGAGATAAAAAAATAATGATTAAATGTAATAGATTTAAGTTGTTTTTTGAAAAGAGTAATTGCTGAGTTGATTTCCGGCTCTTCTCAGCAAAAGCAACGCCTATTTGAATAAAAAAACATTTTCATTTCATTTCATAATTTCCAGATAGTTAATGTGTATTATTTCCGAAAAAGTTGATATCCTATGGTGAGGAATCGATGAGGCAATCATTGTCTTTCATCAGTCAGTAAGTTGGTTTTGTTAATAAAACAAGGAAACAAGCGAAGTAACAGTTAAAAGATCTTACTGTAGAATCCCATATCGCAGACTTCACCGACAGGTTTTGATGTTTCCACTCCTGGGACCATATTAAAGACCAATACATCCGTCTCCGTCGGTCGGTCTAATAGCAGTTTATGATTTTTATTAGGAATTATTTAACAATTAACGGGCCAGATAATGAACGACTGAATGAACGCTATCACTGAGGAACGAGAGACTAACATCGCCTACGCAGGAATACGTACGTACTTGTAATTGGTGACGTCTTTTTAAGTAGCTGATAATTTGTTTGTTTACACGGGTATTGTTATTCAGTTCCTCGAAATTTGGAAACGTAGCCAATGACATTTGTATTGTAAAACAGCTGCAGTGAAAGATAAGTAATGAGTTGAGCTTTGCGTTTAGAGCTTTCCTGGTAGTTTATTAGTGAGAAGAAATTAGGTATAGCACGGTGGTATCAGTGTTAGCCACTTGAAAAGTAAGAGGTATGCGAGGCGATTTCCTACCTAGCTTCCTGAAGTGCAAAAATCATAACCTCAGTGCAATGTTTGGTGTTGACTATATGGACCATTTTGGCATTTTAGACCGCATCAAATGTGAGACTTTAAAATTACAGTGGTATATTTTGGGATGTCATCCGTAAGTCGCCAAGCACCATTGGTGTGTATTGGAAAGCAGTATCACTGTGAGCCACTGCATCAAATGTGAGACTTTAAAATTACAGTGGTATATTTTGGGATGTCATCCGTAAGTCGCCAAGCACCATTGGTGTGTATTGGAAAGCAGTATCACTGTGAGCCACTGCATCAAATGTGAGACTTTAAAATTACAGTGGTATATTTTGGGATGTCATCCGTAAGTCGCCAAGCACCATTGGTGTATATTGGAAAGCAGTATCACTGTGAGCCACTATCACTTCATATCATGTGTTATATCTAAAGCTGAAGAGTCTGTAAGTATATTAATTGGAACTCCAAAACGGAAAGAACCAATTAGAAAAATCTTTTTGGGTCAGTTTAGTATTTACTGAAAAAGGATATATAACATTATGCTACAACCAGCAGTAAGTAAAAATAATGGTGACACGTGAAACTGCTTAGACAGCTAGCTAACAATAAAATAAATACCTCTCGCTAAAAAGATAGTTTACATAAGAATGTATATTTTAAATTAATTCAGAAATCCTCACATAATTTCAATCGAAAAATAATTTGATTGTGTTTTTAACAGAAATTTACTATTTTTTTAACATATTTCCTCATTGATATTTGTTGTACAACATAGGAACAAAAACAAGGCTTATTTTAACAAAATTAGGTATTTTCATGATGTTATTGTAACAAGTGCAAAAACATCACATCATAACAATGATATCTATTACCTACAACCCATATAATTTTATAATATAGAAAAGCAAAGAGGATTATGAATTAAGTTAGTAGAACATTATAGTTTTCCTTCACCAAAAGCTTCTTGTTGGAAACAATTCCACGACCAACCTTCAACGACTCACATTACTTTTACAACAACATCTATAAAACAATAAAGTTGTATGTCCCCACAATAATACTGACATTATAAAATAGGAAATCAAGGAGAGTGCAAGTCCTTGATTTCGTATTTTATAATTTTATAAGATACATAAACTAACATTTGTTCAGCTCCATCAAGTAAGTTGCCAAAGCCTTCCTCTAGGGACCCTCTAGGTAACTGTGAAGCCTAAATCAGTCTTGTAGTTCTCCTATAAGTACACTAGTATATACTGGACAGACACTGAGATGTTTATTGTAATGAAACAATAACAGAACCAGTTGTTTGTCATAAACCTGAAATATGACTTAATTATAAACCAATTTAAAGCTATACTGATATTATAAATGCAAAAGTAACTGTCCACAGTTTTCATGGCTAAATAGATTTTGATGAAACAGAGAACTGTTTTTAAAATCAACTCATGAATATATTATATGTAGATTGTACCATGAAGAAAAGCTGTTCATTTGAAATGTAAGGGATTCAAGAAAAGAGTGGGGCACATTTTCATGGATGGCACTCTCTATAGGTGGAATGTTTTAACCATTTTTTGTTAAAATCGCTGTGGTTAATTACTACACATTTAAAGTGTATATAAAAAGAATAAACATACCAATTATTGATCCTGGTGGTTCTGGAGCAGCTCTAGATGGTCTCGGGGAGTTTATTCTCGATGGCTGGGCAGGAGGGGGCGGCGCCCTACGCCGTGTCGGCCGCGTCGTGCTCGGACTCACAGTTACTGTAACATGCCCTTCAAAACCACCATCATCCTCCCTTGATTCTCTTATAGGACTCGCCATATTAGATGGTGGAGTACAAACAGTCAAATTCACAGATGTTATAGCTCTTGGACTATCGTAATCTTCTAACCATCTATCACTGTACCCGCGACTCAAGTCCATATTCACATTAACTGACAAGTTATAGCCTCTCTCGGGTCTATATGATTTAGGCTCCTTGATTGGCTGACTTTCATTCTTCAAGACTGATGGTGCTGGTGAAACAATGCTACATGTATCCTGATTAGGTTCTTTCAATGTCTGTTTAAATGCAATATCTGGATTGGGTTTTATGAAATCTAGTGTATTGGGTCGTTTTGGTTTATCTTGAGGACTTTTATTTTGTGTTACCTCTTTCTTTATAGTTTTCTTTTCTTTTATTGCATCCCTAGCTTTCTCCAATTTCTCATTCAAGTTACATTTTACTTTGTTACTCTTTAAGATCTTATAGTTTGTGCTCTCCGGTTGTTCTACCACCTTTTCTGGTAATTCTTCTAGTGAGATAATCACTTTCTCATCTTGTATGTTCTCGTTTGTGAGTTCTATATCACTTGGAGACTCAGCACTATACTTAGCATAACAATTATCAATATTTATGACAGTGACAGGTGATGTGCCGTTGTTACTTATGTCTGCTTCATTGTTTTTGGTGTCAACAATGTTCTGATTTGCATCAGTGTTTGGTGTGTTCTCTTTCTCAGGTGTGTTAGTGCCACTACTCAGTATTGCCTTTTGGGGTCCTTGGCAAGTGACAGATTTGATTGCAGTGGACTTGGCAGCTTCATGCTTGACTATAGGCTGATTACGACACTTGAGCGGTGGGTTGAGCCTGACTTGGTTGAGTTGGCGGGCAGCTGCCGACGAGGAGGCATGGTATGCGTGCGTTAGGGAGGCCTTGACTTCGCTGTGCAGGTGAGTCTCACAGGCTTGCTTATCGTGACAGTAGAGCTCGATGGTGTTCGATACAACATGATCAGGGACGCCAGGGAACTTCTGTTTCAGCTCATGGAACAATTGCATAAGCGATATATTGGTGCATGCGCACAGTGCAGGGCTCGCAGCGCTCTCAGAGGGGACAGACATCGCCGCCCATCCTAGCGGAGGCCCACCGCTGCGCCGTGAACTGTGCCCTCACCGGAACACTGCAAATATCTGTTCGCTCACCGGTAAAGACAATCAAACATTTTATTACCTAATTTACACTGTAAATAACGTCTTGTCTATTTTGTGACGTCACTCTCCCAAAAATCACGTATCTCTACAATTACGTATACATACCAGAACTTTATGCTAGGTAACGTTCATGTCGTGTTAATCCCGACGATACACAAATGACGAAAAAGAGCACATATTGAGACGAGAAACGATTTTTATATCTTTTGTTATCATATTATAATTGCAACATAAGTACAAGGTTGTGAAAATGTACACGATTCTATTATAACTACACAATGTAACTATTTTATGCCTAATAAAGTAACTTATAAAACACCTAAAGAGTACAAAGGCAGTAATAATTTGTACCCAAAAATAAATGAAGAAAATCGCACGACTTGTCAATTTGATTCTGCCATTTTGGCTATAGACAATATTTTTTTGCAATTTTCTATTTTATAGGACAGGCAAAGTGTTTTAGCACATACAGCCTCGTCATTCATGTTAGCCTCACAAAAGTGATCACTCTTGACTATGTAGCCCAAGTGCAGCCAATGTCTCCTACTAACTACTGCCAGCAAATTCACTTTATCTATCTCTTGCATGATCTGCGGGTCAATTACGTAAATTGTTGCAGTCAGTTTAAATCTTGTAAAAAACCTTTAAAAATATTACAATGGAAATGTGGTTCCATTCGCAACTTTCATTATAAGATTCGCAACTAAGATTCGCAATGAAGCAAGTAAGCGTAGCGGTTACATTATCTTTGCTAGCCAGCGCAATGTCTGTCAGTGTCAGTGTGATGTGAAGTGAGCAAAGACAATTTTTTTTTATTGGTGCTTCGGACGGACGGAGTAATCAAATGTGTATGTGAGTGAAGTGGACGAAACTAAAACGTAGTGATTATATACTCTTTGGACGAAACTTGCAGATTTCATAAAAACAAAACATAAAAATATTTTTTACGATTATCATTATTAATTTTCCGATAAGTTTATGGTATAAAAATGGTTGACGACCTCCGAAAATATTTAAATCACTTACTAGAAAAGTATGTGAAAAGTTACAACTAATTTAATTTGCCTGCAAAACTTCAAACAGTTGATAGCTTTTTTGTTGTTGTAGAGTGAACGGGCTACATTGTATCCTGATTACAGACCGAGATGGAGTTCCACTTGTACGATGCGTGACTGAAAGAGCCCCACAACTAGCTTTACGACCAAATTTTATCTCAACATTTGGAATGGCTACAGACCAGGCAAGCAAACTTGGCCTAGGCAGAAACAAAACAATAATATCTATGTACTCTAGTTATCAGGTTAGTTTTGGATACATTCTATCCTCATTACACTATTTCGCTTTTATTATGTTGTGGTTTTTCTGTAGGTTATCCAGATTGTGGGTTTCCTTTCCATCCCGGGCGAACATTTGTGTGCTCAAACATGTCTGTTTGTTTGTTGGGTGTTGGATCTTTGGTATGACAGTTGGGACTATTTTTATTGGGACTGAACTGTCTGGTGCCTGGGGTATGGAATGAGGCACATTTGACAGATATTTAAATTTCAACAACAACCAATATTTGTGAAATATGGCCATTTTATGGTGCCCACACTGGGCATACTTCAATCAGGGCCAAGGTGCCCTAGTGCTCCTTTATGTACCAAAGGTTAATTAAGTTTCATAGTACAAGATTTGCTTAGTTAGGGATCAGCTGGATGTTTGTAGAACAAGTATCAAGATTTGATTGTATTTTGAAACATTTTATTTCCTTATTAATCTGTTAAATTCATTATTACAGGTAATACAAATGAACAAGTTGCCACTCGTAGTGACATTCATAGGCAGTGATAACTGTAACACAGGCCACATATTGTCACTGGAGAGCCAAATAGAGCCTTTTCTGAAGGATCTAGCTGCGGTAGTTGCAGATGCACCTTGATTTTAAAATTATTGCATATTTAATTATGTTGCCTTATAAATGGTACTGTATAAGTTATTTTACAATTGCAAATTCATTATTTGTTTACATTTAAGGATAATTTTCATTGAGCCTGACCAATTTTTTTAAGGACAATTTTATCTATAAATTAATTGGCACAGATGGCATAAATTTAAGCCATCCCATAAGTGTAATGGACAAAAATGTTAAATAACTTATGTGTATCTTTAAACTTTATATGTACATGATTATGAGTTATGTTGTATGTTTTGATTATTGATATTATTGATTATTTAAAAAAAACTTCTATTATTGTATTTTATTTTGATTGTTAAATGGTGCAAATCTAGATCATATGTAAATTCTTAAAGTTTATTTCGTGTTATGTAGAAACATAGAAAGGCAAAAAAAAAATTGTGACATTTTGTATAAATTTATTATCCATTCTTAGTATTTCTAAATAGTCAAGAATCCATCAGATTTTCCAAGTTCCATGTAAAAAAATATATGATAGCAATATTTTATACCAATTAAATAAGTTAAATTAAACTTGTTTGTAACGATGTTTTTTTTACACAATTATTAATATAATCTTTTAATACCATATCAGATGTTCCTGGATACTCCTGATAAAGATATAAAAATCAGTATTGTTTGAAACTCCAATAGTGTTGGATCATTTATAATGTGACAGGTGTGATGAGTGGTTTTCCTGTCAGAGCATTGACGACGTTGTTGGCGGCGAGCACTCCCATGTCACTGCGCGTGCGCAACGTCGCGCTACCGATGTGCGGCACGATGACTGTTCAACAAGATATACAACATTATTTTTAATAGGTAGGTAAACATTTTTATGACGTCACAAGCCAGTATTCTTTTTCTTTTGACAGAAATAATAAAAGAAGCTATTTTGGTATGATATGTTACTTAAGGCGATGATAGCTCAGTGGTAGTGGTAAGTGACGTCGGATACCGCGGCGAAGGTCGTGGGTTCGAATCATACAATGAGCTTGAGCTTTCGGTGAAGGAAAACATCGTGAGGAAACCACAGCACGGTGGTAGGGTACTTTGTAGTACTCGACTGGCTGGCTACCGCCCTCAAGTTGAAAGTCTGTCGCCAAGCAACTGTTGGTGTGTTCCGGCGAATGCATTTGAGAGCCAGTTCGCCTATAAGGCATTGAATAGGATGTACAACACATTAGCAATCCCCTGGTATTGCCAATGTCTATAGGCGACAGTTGTCACTTACCATCAGGTGACCCGCCTGCCTCGTTGTCACTTGTGACATAAAAAAATAAAAAAAACTTGTTAAACTTACAAATGTTAGGTAGCGTCAAGAGCTTGTGGTCTTTGGGCAGAGGTTCAGGAGTGGTCACGTCGAGGCCGGCTGAGTAGATGACGTTGTTCTTCAGCGCGTCGTAGAGGGCGTCTTGGTCGACTAGATCTGAAAATAGGTATAATAAAATTATGATGA
The DNA here is from genome assembly GCA_951361185.1 of Ochropacha duplaris. Classification (NCBI taxonomy): domain Eukaryota; kingdom Metazoa; phylum Arthropoda; class Insecta; order Lepidoptera; family Drepanidae; genus Ochropacha; species Ochropacha duplaris. The sequence continues at coordinate 9,405,224 of OX592704.1, read as the reverse complement.
GCCGTCTTAGGTAAGGTAAGGGGGACAATGTAACAAGTTTGGGGCCCTTTTAAAATTAAAAAGAGAGAGAGACAGAGAGTGAGATAACGTTTCAACTACTGATGGTATTAGTCGATAATTGGTGTTATAAGACAAGATTTCGTAGTGAATCTTCTCGATATTGATAAAACGCGGAGATTCGCTTGTGTTTGACCGCAATCTCACCACGGTAAGTGATGATGTGACCGTAAGTAAGCACACAAAGCCTAGACGGGAATTGGCTTTCTAGTGCAGCTGTCGGAACACACCGATAGGTGCTTGACGACAGATTTTCAACTTGAGGGTACCCGACTACCTTGATAGGGATTAGGCTATTATCATGATTCTCACCTCCGCGACCGACATTGATGACAATGGCGTTCTTCTTCATCTTCCCCAGGGTATCTTTATTGATCATGAGCTTAGTCTCATTCGTTATAGGCACGGCTATAACTATGAAGTCACTCTGGCTGAGGAGTCGGTCCAGGGTCACGAATTCAGCGTTTAAGGCTTTACCTGTTCAAATCGTCTAAATTATGGATTATCTTGAAGTGAATCATCATATGATACCAATAATGTTAAGTACACCATTTCACCTTGTTCTCGATAGGAATTACATTATTTAATCACCTTTCAAAGCCAAAGACTGTATAATATTAGAAGAGGACTTAAAATGTTTAGTTAAATACTTCGTACCTTCAGGCTTCTCTATAACATCAGTGTACACAAATTTGGCAACCTCGAAACCAGCCAGACGCTTAACGACCGCCTGGCCAATGCCTCCGAGTCCGATCATACCAACTGTGCTGCCGCGTAAGTCCTGACCAAGGACCTTGTTGAAACCGTTCTCCCATTCACCTCTAAAACAAAGAATAAGTCAGTGATTCAAGCAATAGTTACAACTATTGCTTGAATAAGAAATTGTCGAGTTTATTACCGGCACTTCTCAGAAAAAGCAACCTTCCGAACCGTGAGGACTGAAGGTCCATGGGATTGCGGAAAAACCGTAATGGATAGCTCATTCTGCATCCTGATAATACGCTTGCTCCGTTGCTTGAACGATCGACTCAGATAGAGGATTAGCTTCACATAGTTGGCAAGCAATGCTATGGTGCAAATGTGTTGATGGGACAAGTCTTCTTGTATAAACTAGGTGATAGCGCTTTCAGCCTTTTCGAAATTTTCCGGGAAAAAAAGACCAAAAATAGCCAAATCGCTCCAGTCATTGTCAAGTTGTTTTAATTGAGAATATGATATACGAAAGAGTATATAGGTAACAAACATCTTCATATCCTATCATCCCAATAAACATTCAAATGTATAAGTAATAGTAGCAATAAGATTTATAATTGTGCATAATTTACCTGCGTACTTGATCTAAATTCTCGGTAAATCTCCTGGCTGCTCCCAGCATCAGAGCCACAGCTAACTCAGCTACGGTTGCGCTCAAGACATTGGGGGTATTGGAGAGTTGGATACCACGTGCTTTGAGCTCATCCAAGTTGCAGTGGTTGTATCCTGCTGATGCTGTGCTTACAATCTTTAGGTTTGGACCTGTGAGGAAATAGATTGCTAACTACTAAAGCCAGTAAAATTTTAGCAAAATAATCTCCAAGAGTAATCCTGGATATCAGTGTTTTACCAGCTTTGTCCAATAGGTCCTTAGTGATGGGGAGATTTGAGCACCAGATGAGTGCCGAGCATCCTGGAATGAGCTTTAGAAGCTCGTCATGCGTTTGATTCAGCCCTTCTTCACCGAAGTTGGCGTATTTGGTCTGGAGAACTGTGAAGCTAGGAAAGAACTGTGTTGAATGTTGGAATTTTTATTTTGACCACAATCTCACCATGAAAAATGGCCAATAGGTGACATAAATTAAGAAAATTTAAAGCACCTGGTTCTCAAGACTCACAGCAGTCGGTAGAAATTACCCAGCCAGCCGTAGGGTAGGTTGCTGTAATTTTCTTACGACCTTTTCCTTTACCGAAAGCTCAAACATTTAGGGTGTTTCTCTCATATCGTCCGTATTACAAGTTCGTCAGAAAATACACAAATCTACACGTTCTTACGCGACCAATATTTTTTAGTGAGTTAAACTGGCTATTAAAAGTAGGTATTAAAAAACATATAGACTCAAATACCAACACCGTACCTACACGAATTGTTTTTTATTGACAGGATATAACGATATACTTAATCGGATGCTTTACTATGTGAGTATTAATGGAACTTTTCGGAGTCGAATAGGTGGTATTATTATAGTTAGGTAGGTAAAAGAAACATAACTTACTGTTCTTTTAATACGCTAACTCCACTCTCAGGGAAGTCATTCGAAGACACCAAAACCTTAAGATTTTTCGTCATATCGATTTCTGTACAATGCACCGACCCACTTGTCAATATCACTGCGATGATCAACTGAATAATCTTCGTTATATAAATAAAAAATGAAAAGAGAAATACAAATAAAGAGTGCCCTTGTTAAACAGGTTTGAGATTGTCGTGTCGAACTGGTGCCGGTTGCAATTTCAATGCAAATCTGTAGGCACCCGTTTTTCCCATACCCGATTTGCCCAAACAAAAGCACACTTTCATTTAGCACATAACCACAAACCCAAAACAATAGGTTACAAATCACTTCATACAATATAACAAAATAATATCACCAAACTAGTACCAAATAACATCCAAACAACCAAAATCGACTAACCAGAAATCAAAATTCACTAATCCAAACATTCCCAGATGCTTAGCGACAGATTCTCAGCTAGTGGTATCCGCTAGGCATGTACTAAAAACAAAGTAGAGATACCTATCGACGTGCTATGATTTCTTCGCAATATTTTTTTCTTCACAGAAAGTTCACGTCCATTGCATGCAGGATTTGAGCTGACGACTTTTGTCACGGCGTTCGTCGTCGCTGCCACAGTGTCTACATAAGAGCTTAATCAGTAACCTAACCTAACATCTTCACAATTCCTTTAAACCGCTGCAATAATCAACCCCACTGTGATATCAGCAACAGCATCAACACTTGAGGTGTATTGCCACGCTTTTTCACCTTTTCCAAATCGACATGATTCTAGCCAGATGACATGGTTGAGAATTAGCTTTAATGTTGAATTAATAGCATCACAGCGGATGGAGGAAATATATTGCTATTACAATTCAAAAGTAGGTACGATATTAGAAAAGAACGGCATTAGCCTGATAGATTGGACATAATGATGAAGCTCGAAAATCTCCGGCCAGCCTTCATCCCCGCTACTCCTGCACGACAACGCTGGACCTCACACGGCACAACAGACGGTTGTTAAGCTACAGAGCGAGGATTGGAAGTTTTGTGACATTTTGTATAAATTAATTACACACACATACATTAAATAATTTAAATAAAACATCAATGGTTTTTTTTACACAATTTATTACATTACTTTTTATTAATACCATATCTGAGTATACTACAGATGTTTCTGGATACTCCTGATAAAGCTATAAACTATTGTTTGAAACTCCAATTGTGTTGGAACATTTATAATGTGACAGGTGTGATGAGTGGTTTTCCTGTCAGAGCATTGACGACGTTGTTGGCGGCGAGCACTCCCATGTCACTGCGCGTGCGCAACGTCGCGCTACCGATGTGCGGCACGATGACTGTTCAACAAGAAATAAAGATACATACTCGTATTTACAATTTTTTTTTGTGTAGAAACTAACAGAATAAACTATTGTTTTGACGTTTAATAAAAGATCCTTTTTTTTAATTCACTGTAAGCTTGTGTTTGACCACAATCTCACCATGGTAAGTGATGGTGGTAATGGTGGTAAGCACACAAAGCCTAGATGGGAACTGGCTCTCAAGTGCAGCTGTCGGAACACACCGATACGTGCTTGGCGACAGATTTTCAACTTGAGGGTGGTAGCCAGCCAGTCGGGTACTACAAAGTACCCTAAGCTGATTTAATATGTTAGACAACATCCCTAATTTACCACGGTAAGTCATTACTTAGGTACATTATGAGCCCGAAAGTGATAAATATACAAAACTGGTTTTCGGGTACCGAGTCACTATCACTGAGATATCATCGCCTTAAATCTTGTTAAACTTACAAATGTTTGGTAGCGTCAAGAGCTTGTGGTCTTTGGGCAGAGGTTCAGGAGTGGTCACGTCGAGGCCGGCTGAGTAGATGACGTTGTTTTTTAGCGCATCGTAGAGGGCGTCTTGGTCGACTAGATCTGGAAAAAATATCATTATGATCAGGGCCGTCTTAGGTTAGGTAAGGGCCTTGCACACAAGATAGGAGCCCTTTTTAAAAATAAACAAGTGCGAGTCGAACTCGCGCACGAAGGGTTCCGTAAAAACGGCAATAAAATCACGTTTGTTGTATTATTTGTTTAAATATTAAATTTTATTATTTATTGTTAAAGTAGAAATACAACTGAGAATTTTGTGAATATTTCAAGTGCCTACCTGTTGCCATTATTGATATCGAGCAAAAAAGGGCAAAAAAATCGCATTTGTTGTATGGGAGCCCCCCTTAAATATTTATTTTATTCTGTTTTTAGTATTTGTTGTTATAGCGGCAACAGAAATACATAATTTCAACTGTCTAGCTATCGCGGTTCTTGAGATGCAGCCTGGTGACAGACAGACGGACAGACAGCGAAGTCTTAGTAATAGGGTCCCGTTTTTACCCTTTGGCTATTGACTACATATTGACTATTAATATTGGTCGATCAGAGATCGACGTAAGAGGTTGCAGAGATTAGATTAGGGTATCATCATGATTCTCACCTCCGCGACCGACATTGATGACAATGGCGTTCTTCTTCATCTTCCCCAGGGTATCTTTGTTGATCATTAGCTTAGTCTCATTCGTTAAAGGCACGGCTAGAACTATGAAATCACTCTGGCTGAGGAGCTGGTCCAGGGTCACGAATTCCGCCTTTAAGGCCTTACCTGTTCAAATTGTTTAAAATCATGGATTATCTAGGGTAACTATGGATATCGATACCTAAACTTTACACCCACTATACATTTAATGTTAAGTCCACCACTCGATAAGAGTAATATTCGTCAGTTTTAATCATCTTTCAAAGTCAAAGACTGTACAATATGAGAAATAGACATAAACTATTCAATTAAACTGACTTAAGAATCATTTTTTACCTTCAGGTTTCTCTCTATGTCCAGTGTACACAAATTTGGCAACCTCGAAACCAGCTAGACGTTTGACGACCGCCTGGCCGATGCCTCCGAGTCCAATGATACCAACTGTGCTGCCGCGTAAGTCCTGACCAAGGACCTTATTGAAACCGATCTCCCATTCTCCTCTAAAACCAATAATAAGCCATGGAACAGATAGCCATAAAAAATAGTAAATGATTCGAGCAATAGTCTTCGTTGATTTTGAAATGTGGGTTGTCTTGTTTAATGCCAGTTCTTCATAGAAAAAAAACTAAATGAAAATCGGTTCATACATTTGGGAGCTACGATACCACAGACAGATACACAGACACGTTAAACTTATAACACCCCTTTGTTTTTTCGTCGGAGGTTAAAAAAGCATTCTTCCGAATCGAGAATTAGTCTGACAATTCATAGGGGCTTGTAAAGGCCAATAAACGCAAGCATAGATTTCAGGCTGATCAGGATTGATTTTGATAATATTGTCAAGAATTATTGGACCGTAGTAAGGCCTATTATAATGAAAGATGGAGCTAAGAGGAATCAAGAGACTATAAAAGTCTTTTTTCAAGCAGGCAGTCGGTCCACCTGAAAGTAAGAGACCATGGAATGGATAGCTCAGCTTAAAAGATCGAGGCAGCTCGAGGATGTGAGGATTAGCTTTAGGACTGCCTTCAAATACTTGGCAAGCAATGTAATGGTAAGACGTGAGGATAGCCTTCCTTGTATAAAATAGGTGGTAGATAAAAGATATTATGATTGTGCATAATTTACCTGCGTACTTGATCTAAGTTCTCTGTAAACCTTCTGGCTGCTCCCAGCATCAGAGCCACAGCTATCTCAGCTACTGTTGCGCTCAAAACATTGGGGGTATTGGAGAGTTGGATACCACGTGCTTTGAGCTCATCCAAGTTGCAGTGGTTGTATCCTGCTGATGCTGTGCTTACAATCTTTAAGTTTGGACCTGTGAGGAAACAGTTTGCTAGCTACTATATCTGTATGTGTGAAAAGCCAGTAAAGTTCTAGCAAATCTTCAAGAGAAATCCTGGTTATCAGTGTTTTACCAGCTTTGTCCAATAGGTCCTTAGTGATGGGGAGATTTGAGCACCAGACAAGTGCCGAGCATCCTGGGATAAGCTTTAGAAGATCGTTATGCGTCTGATTCAGCCCTTCTTCGCCGAAGTTGCCGTATTTGGTTTGGAGAACTGTAAAGCTGATTCGAAATCATTGTGTTAAATGTTGTTTTTTTTTTGGTTGGTTGGTGGAGTGGAATCGTTTGTTTTTACAAGCATTTATTTACCACAATCATCATCATCATCAACATTTCAGCCGAGAGACGTTCACTGCTGGACATACGCCTCCCCCAAAGTTTTCCACAACGACCGGTCCTGTGCCGGTTATGGCACTGAAACACGGTCATTAACTATGGGCCTCATAAAAAGAGTTAAGATCACTCTGAAAGCTATAGAGATGAGATGGCTATGCTATGGAGATGGGTATGATACGAGATTGAATAAGGAATGAGGAGATACCTACATAGATGAACGAAGGTCACCGATGTGGCCCTTCCATCTCACTATGATATGTAATAAAGTGCCCAAAGGTGTAGAAACGCTTATATACCTACTAGATTCTATTGCTATCTTATTGGTAGAACCAACACACCCATCCAGCCGGTTCCTTACATAATACCTTGCTGTGATTTTCTCACGACCTTTTCCATTACCAAAAGCTCAAACTCATTGCGAAATTCGAACACACGACCGTCAAACCATTTGACAATACTGTACCTATAGGTACCATTGATTCATTGGATCATATTTGCAATGATATTGTTTGTACAATAGCATTCCTTAGGTGGTGATTATGACGGATTAAAAACGAATATTATGATAATAAGACGTTGGTACCAACCAATAGAGACAAATTGAGTTAAAAAAGTTAGATATAAGCGAAAACCGAAACTAGCAGTTAGAAACTAACTGCTAGTTATTTGCTGCGGGTTTCGTTTATTTCATATATTCAAAAATATATTGCGTTATTGATATAGATAAGTAACATTTTTTTTTGTTAAGTACATCATTTGTAAAGGAACTTTTCGAGTCGAGTAGTTAGTAAGTATAGAAACCTTTGAGTATTAAACCAGCATAGAAACAGACAAATTTAATAGAACCCTTCGTACCTACACCAAAAAAATATTTCATAGACAATCGACGTTACCAACTTGTACGTAGGTACTACCGAGGTTGTAAATAACATAACCTCATTTACGTCAGTGTCAGTGATAGAAAAATCAAATGTCATAAATATACAGGTGATAAAATTATTTCAAGCGATAACAACTGATAAGTTACTATTAATTTTAGTTATTAAAGAAATATAACTTACTGTTCTTTTAATACGCTAACTCCACTCTCAGGGAAGTCATTCGAAGACACCAAAACCTTAAGATTTTTCGTCATATCTATTTCTTTACAATACACCGACCCACTAGTCAATGCCACGGCAATGACCAACTGAATAATCATCGTTATGTATGTTACCTACACTTTAGTTTATCTCAGTTAGAAATCACTTGAGATAAAGCATGTACTGTGATCGCAAGTCTGTGTCGAACTGTTGCCGGTTTCAAATAGATGATAGTGTGGATTTCAAGGTCGCTGTTCCAGAAATAGTAAATTATAGAACGGGAATTTAAATTGGGAATTGCGGTTATACGCACGCACACATTACAAATTGACTTTGATAGTTGCGAACACTTTTTTAGTTATAGTATTAATGACATTAGTTTTAGAGATCAAAATTGAATGAACAGTAATTCTATGTGATATAGGTAATAATAACTTGTTAACTAGTTAGCTTATTAAACTATTTTGTTATTTTACTATGATTTCCGTATATTGTGGTTGATTAAGTAGGTACCTAATAACTATAGTGTTTTACATAAATGGATGATTGATAAGGTTTTAATTTTTATTCGCTTTTCGATAAAAACAGTTGACATCTTTGAAAAACAAAAGAAAACCATAAATTTAAACATTTCAATTTATTGCACAAGATATTTCTTATCAGCAGCAAAAATATCCCGTATTATTTTGTATTATTCACTGAAATATAATTTTACATTGGAAATATCAATTTACTGGCGACTGCATAGTTTCCCCTTGTAAACTTAAAAGAATATTGTTGGCCGAAATTTTCGCCATGGCATTTCTTGTTTCGAAGGTGGAGCTTCCTAAATGCGGTAAAATATCTGAAAAAAAAAACGAAGTCCAATAAATCATAAGAGTACCTACCTACCTACCTATAAATATGTAAATACTTACAACAATTAGGCAGTGAAACCAGTGGATGGTCTTTGGACATCGGCTCTGGAGTCACTACGTCCAATCCAGCTGAGAAAATGCGGTTCTCTTTCAGAGCATCGTACAGAGCGTTCTGGTCTATCACTCCTGTGGATGTAAAATGTGCTTTATGTTTATTAACTTTAGATATAAAATACTGCCGTGCTTGTTTCTGGGAGAACCAATTTTGTTGACCTTATTTTTCAAGACTGAGTTGTTTTTTTTAACTTTTGGATAAACTTGTGTTTGACCGAAATCTTACCATGGTAATTAAAGTGATGATGTGGCCGAAGATCGTAAGCCTAGATGGAAACTGACTCTCAAGTGTAGCTGTCGGAACACACCAATAGGTGATTGGCGACAGATTTTCAACTTGCGGGTGGTAGCCAGCTAGTCGGGCAGGTACTACAAAGTACCCGACCATCGCGCTATGGTTTCACGATGTTTTTCTTCACCGAAAGCTCACGCTTATTGTAGGATTCGTACCGACGACCTTCGCTGTAAGAAGTCACTACCACTGAGCTATCATCGCCATGCTGATGCGTTACTATCAGCATAAATATTATATTATTCTGTTATTAAGTAGATACTAAGTCATAATAATTATCAAGTAATTACGCATAGTTCCTTTCGAGTCAGTATAACACTCTTTTCTCATCTTTTTCGTAGATATAAATACTTATATGGTAAGCCATCCAAAGCCACGCCCTGGTGCCCTGAGTTTACCAATGCTTATCTTTTATCTTTTCAGGCATCTTGTTATACTTTATATACACGTCTTGCGAATGTCTAGATAGCACTACAACAGTAGTTGCCTACGTTTTTACTACAAAAATCTACTAACTAAAATGAAATGAAATGAAAAGACAAGAGCCCACGGGAACGCGAGTGAAACCGCGGAGGACAGCTAGTCATTAAATAAAATGCAACCACATAACTACATGATTTAGGTAGTGATCAGGCGCAAATCTTGTCTACGGATTATAGTCACCGTCAGCTAAACAACAAACTGCATAAAATTACATATGTGATTTAAACCGACTTTTTAATGTCCTTGATAAAATGAATAGTAATTCGGAATAAACATATTGAACTATTAGACAAAATTACAATGAAAGATTGAAGGCAAAGAAGTTAAGTAAGAATAAGAAATCATTTATTGGACAACAGATTGGCATCAGATTACAACAAAAAATAAATAAAATAATAATAATCCTAAGAACCTTAATCACCCTACCTAATCTTGGTACGATAGACACCAAAGTGAAGCCAAAAGGGCAGCCACTCAGCATTATAGTGAGTCGGTCAATGACAACTGACGCAACGCTGATATTCTGTGGGACCCTCTATCGGTTAAGTACCTGATAGTTAGTAATTATTATAGGATTGCAAAAAACCGCTAACCCAGAACTGAGCTGTAATTAATTAAGTGAAGAAAGAGCAGCATAACAACAACACTATACCCAAGAGATGGTAGAAGAAGAAGAGAAGACGTACTCTACTAGATGGAGAGATGAACTCGACAACTACGAAGGTGAAATATCGAGCAGAACCGTAAAAGACAAAGAAGATCGGAAAGAAAGGGGAAAGCCTTTGCCCAGCAGTGACACTAAAGTGTATCCGCCATTGGTAGCGATGAGAGCCGCCAAATGTAAGACAGATTTATGTTATCGTTTACCTCCTCTCGCGATATTCACAAGAACAGCGTTGCTCTTCATAATCTTCAGAGTATCAGAGTTGATCAGATGCTTGGTCTCTGCTGTGAGGGGGCAGCACAGGATGACGAAGTCACTAACACGGAGCAATTGATCCAATGGAAGACGCTCAGCTCTTAAGGATTTAGCTGAAAAAAAACCAGGGATGAGTCTTTATTAATTTAAAATAATTAAGTTGTCAACAAAATAAAATGTAGATTGATTAAACCTAATCTGTAGGTATTCATTGGAGAATAATACTGCGCCCAGTGATAATAAAAAATAACAGTCTTATTGACCCAGAAATATGTGCTCACCTCTCCTTAATTTGGCTAGTAAGAAGCGAACCTCTGTCTACCAGATTTCAAGGCATCCCGACCATCTTTCCCCATTAATGTACAGTTTAATTTAGTTCAACACGATTGACTTCCTAAACTACCTTCGGGCTTGTCGCTTCGTCCGCTGTATATGAACCTCTTCACGTTGAACCCGCTCAGCCTCCTGACGACAGCTTGGCCAATGCCTCCAAAGCCCACTATTCCAACTGTGCTGTTTGCGATGTCTTGTCCTAATGTCCAGTTCACACCGTATTTCCACTCGTCACTATTTAGTGTTAAATAAAACAGGTAAACAGTTTTGACGTCAATAAAGTTTTAGGAACTACTTTTACTAACTTTCTAAACAATCTCCAGTGCAGCTGCAGGAAGATACCAGATGGTTCGCGATAGATTCTCAGCTGGTGGTAACCGCAAGGCGTGTACTAAAAACAAAATAGGTGTCTTAACGTCGTGCTATGGTTTCTGCGCGATATTTTTCCCTTCACGGAAGTTCACGCCCATTGCAGGATTTGAGAAAACGACTTTTATCACGGCGTTCGACGTCGCTACCACAGTGTAGATCTATGAGCTCAATCAGTATATTTACTTTTCTAACATCTTCACACCTTCCTTGAACCGTCTGGCAGCTGCAATAACCAGTCCCACTGTGATATCAGCTACAGCGTCATCCAACACTTGGGGCGTATTGCCCAAGGGTATACCACGCTTTTTCACCTCTTCTAAATCGATGTGATCCAAGCCGGATGACATGGTTGAGACTGCTTTAAGATTGGGACCTGATGAAGTAATAGCATCAGAGCGGACGGAGGAAAAAAGTTGCTATTATTAGGTCCTTACATATGAAATTGATGTTTTATATGGAAAAAGCAAAACTATTTTTTTATTCCTTTTTTATTTATTTAATCAATCAAATTAGGTGATCTATGCACTTTTGCCATTTTATAGGGAGTTCATTGATTCCTTTGCTGAAAAAATTGCAGGAGCGAGAATCAACAAATTCTTTGAGGGAGTTTTGGACTGCCTCATCAAAAATTAAGAAATTATCTAAATTACGAAAAAAGTGGTAATCGGTTGAAGAAAGGTCCGGGAGTATGGTGGGTGACCGAGACATTCCAATCCTAGCTCCTCTAGTTTCGCCACCATCTGTTGTGCAGTGTGTGGTCTAGCGTTGTCCTGAAGCAGCAGTGGGCTAGAGCGGTTGACCAATCTCGGCTGTTTAACGGCTAGCTTTTCCATCAAGGTTTCCAATTGTCGGCAATACAGATCTGCCGTAATCGTCTGACTAGATCTTAGGAAGCTGTAGTGGATGAGACCAAAGCTGGTCCACCAGTCACTAACCAGTACCTTTTTTTGAGTCAACTTTCGCTTGGGGCAGGATTTAGCCGGTTCTCTTGGATTTAACCACTGTGGTGAGCGAACCCCTCGTTATTGTGACGTTTGAATTATTACAATTACGAATTATTAGGTACATTCGAAACACAAATAGACAAGCTTAAAATTGAAATAAATTTTAATTTGGAATTCTTAACCAAACGCCGCGCCGCCGGCTTTTTGAGATTAAAGTGGCCAGTTCTATAAAACATCAATTTCATATGTAAGATCGAGTATGTGTAGGTCTACCTAAGTAGGTACAGTCACGAGCTTTAATTTGGGACCCACCTAAGGTTGAATATCGTGTAGCAAACTGACGTTATTTAATGCTAATAGTATTCTAACGCAGTGTTATAATGTTTACCGTCGACAACTTACGTTTACATTTCTAGGGGCAACCGCTCAATTACGTCAACCGGGCGGAGCGAGGGCAAACGATGATTTCCGATTTTTACCGAGTAATTGTCACTTACTTAATGAGGTTTTTGACCGTCTTCTATCTGGCAATATATATTTTATTTATTTATTTAGTTTACATAATAATATACAAGTTGTACTTTACAGATATACCAAAGCGTACAAATTGTTCTTATTTTCTATGACCGCTCTAAATACCTCACGGCACATCTGCGAATCTCAGGCACAGATGAATGAAATATATCCAGCTCCTTATTATCCTTGACCATATGGGAATTAGAATAAGAAATCATTTATTGTCAGATTACAACAAAAAATAAATAAAATAATCATAATCCTAACAACCTTAATATTTATCTTGGTAGACACCAAAGTGAAGCCAAAAGGGCAGCCACTCAGCATTATGTTGCGTCGGTCAATGACAACTGACGCAACGCTGATATTCTGTGGGACCAAAGACTTTAATCTATATTTAAATATCTTTGTGTGGGACCCTCTATCGGGTATCTACCCTATATCATTAATCATTCTCAAAGCACATGATAAGGGGCGATTTCGAATTAAATTGGTTCTAGTGGTGGGCACAGATAATTGTACAGTAGTATTTAATTGTTCGTGATACGGAAATTAAAAAAAAAAAGTTTATTTAAAGCATGTTTTTTTTTTGTTGCTGGCAATCATCCTATTAGGATATTTCTGCCAATGTCAAAGTATTTGAATGGTCTTGGTCTATTTGTCACAATTTTTTTGTTACATAAGTTTTAGTACTTTTAGTCAATACAAAGTCTTTCAATCGCATACATTTTCTTCAGTTTTAATTTCTTCTTTTGTGTTATAGTCACATTCTCAAACTCACTGTAATGTCCAGTCGTCGTCCATACATGTCCAGTCAAGCTTTAGTGAAATTGGCGGTTGTTCCACTAAAACATTCACGGACTTTTTGGGACAACCTGGAAAGTCACGATACATGCTTTCATTTCATTTCACTTCACTTGTGCACTTAGATTGATCATTATTGGATAAAACACCACCGAAATTATTCAATAAAACTCAAAATACACGAATTTAATGTAAATAAACCGAAAACGCAACGTCACTCTGCAAGTTCCCGCTAAAAAGTCAAAAGCATGTTTATTATTTGCAATTGCAATTTCTTGACTGACACTGACACATGTTTGTAATTAGAAAACCGTAGTGTCGATTCTATAAAACATTTAAACTTGACATTTCAACACTATCGAACTGAAGTTTCGACCTTATTACATTATGAATGTTCTATAACAACATTTAATGGAAAAAGGTCCCAAAATAATGCTCGTGACTTGTACAGTCTCAGACTTTTTTGTTTTATGCAATAGGAACGATCTATAATATTATGACAATATTTGAAATAAAGGGTTAAAGATAAATTATGCTATGAATAATCTATACTACCAGCCAAATCCATCATATTGGCGTCGAAACGCCGTTTTGTATTCCATATGATAGCATCGTATCCTAATTTGAGATTTCTCTTGATTTCAGTCTCGCCTTCAGCATCATAGTCCCAATATGGCACCACAGTCGTTATCACCCTGTTATGAAAAAAATAACTAAAATGTCCTGGGACATTCACATGGCCGTTTTTTTTTCCAAAATATCTAAGCGGGGATGTTATGAAAACTTGATAACAGATACCTACAAAGAAAGTGGAAGACCTTGATGTATGTACTTATTATTAATACCTACTAAGCTTAAGTTATCGAAACTATAAGAAAAACTTTTTTTTATTGTAATGGATAAACTCAAAATATTAAAAATTCTTTCATCTTTAGAAAGCTACATTATCAGCGAGTAACATCTAGTAGGCGATATTTTATTTGAATTCCCTGGGCAAACGCTGCTGAAAGTTTGTTGCTCAATCACACAAAAACGGCTGAACGGATTTTGATGAAACTTAGTACACAGGTACATTATATCCTGGAATAAAACAAAGGATACTTTTTAACCCGTGAAACGATAAGATCCCTCGGGAACGCGGGTGAAACGGTACGTTCGGGTAAGATCGGCTACAGTGTAAGATCGGATAATTCATTTTCCTGCCAAATTAGGCGAATTTTTTATCACACAAAAGACGAGATAATTATAACCAAGGACGTTATAAATTTATAAAAATCTCCAAAAATTGCTTTACGTAATACTTGAACGCTTGATACCAATCAGAGAATCAGATGAATGTTGGGCTGCCTGGGAGGGAGGGAATAAATCGGTAGCAATAAACGAACGAATTTTTGAACGATTGGTCTCACTCATTCTGATCACACATATGGATAAGTATCTACCTACTATCATTATGATTTAATTACACAAGTCAAACGGGCTTCAATCAAACTATAACCACAAATATAGTTAATAAAGAACTATATTTTATGAGTAAGTACTTCCATTTCAGATAGATGCTTAACTAAATCAACCAAAATAAAAACGTATTACAGAACTTACTTGTTTTTCAATAACTCCAATCCGGCATTAGGATAACCTTTATTCACAATAAGTACCCGTTTCAGCGACATCTTGTGGATAAATCTTTAGAATACAGGCTCTAGTTGAATGTTTACAAAATGCACGACTTAAAAAAGTTTGTTTTTAAAAAAAATAGTTATAATGATTACTCAAAAGAGAGACTAACTCAGTCTGCGGTAGACAGAAGTCTACTTGTCACTTACGTCAGTCTGCAAATGTGTGAATATGGTTGATATAGTTAGATAGCTGTACTCAGTTATTTACGAAATATATACAAACAACTACGTCCGTAGGTCACTGGTACGACGGTACGACAATGAATACTAACTAAAACTCATTTAATTTGGTGTCATTCAATTTGTGATGGTTATCATTAAAACAACATTTATTTTTAGATTTCGACTCCCAGTCACATGTTTTATTTTTTTAAGATGGATTTTGGCTTGGTATCTAGACCTTTAAGCCATTTCTTTATTTTTAATATTCTTCTTTTATGTTAAGTCACGTTATATTGTCACATTCACTGTAAAGTCTATTCCTCGTCCGTACAAGTCGGCGGGTCTATTACGTAAAAGTTAGCAGTAGCGACAGCTGTCGCACGCCTATCGCTGAATGACACTACCCATAGACACTAGCGCCACTAGCAATAGGGTAGCAATAAATGGAAACAAATATTTTTTGACGTTTGACAGCAGCGATCGCGAAATTTACGCCTGTTGCAAACCTGTCGCGAGATACATAATTCCACCGCCGGTCTAGTTTTAGTGAAATTTGCGGCTGTTCCACTAGAACTCTTCACGGACTTTTCGGGACAACCTAGAAAGTCACGATAAACGCTTTCATTTCATTTCACTTCACTTGTGCACTTAGATTGATCATTATTGGACACCGATATTATTTAAAAAACATCAAAATACACGATTTTTTTGAAAATTAAACGAAAACGCAACGTCACTCTGCAAGTTCTCGCCAAAAAGTCATCACATGTTCTATCTCTTTTTATTTTAAAAGACAATATTTTGTAAACTTTTTTTCTTAATATCTTTTCATATTGCTTATCGGTTATAAGAAGTAATATAATATGTGCAGTGCAATGAAAACATTTTCAAATACTATTATTTTGACGTAAGAGTGATCTGTTGCTGAGTAGGAGTTTTTTTTAATTAAGTTTCTAGCCGTAGATACGAGATGGCGTTAATAGTCTTCTAGATGTTTAAAAAATAATGTAGTCGGCTAGGCAAGTACTAGAAAGTACCCTGCTAGCTAGAAGCGTAGCTGGCTTCTGAAACACAATAGTAGGCTATCCAGCCACTACTTGAGAGCCAATTCAATTCAAGGCGTTATGTGCTTATCATCACTTATCATAGTGAGATCGTTCGTGTCCAAGGTTAGGTAAGTACCTACTTACTTAATATTCTGTATTTAAATTTGAAGGAAATTTGGAATTAGGTACGTTATAATAAATCTTTGGTGCCGAAGAAATCACTTGAGTTAAACTAATATTATGAAAAAAAAAATGATATTTTTATGTTTGTTTATAATGGATAAACTCAAAAAATACTTAACCGATTTAAAGACATTCTTAATAAAATTATATAAAAAATGCTGACAACGGTTTATCAAGGAAGGAAAGGTATCATAGGTACCTCTTCAATAGCCGCGTCCACACCGACCGAGCGGCGCTCAGTCCATATACAATATTAATCTTTGGCTCAGTCGATTGCTCGGCCGGTGTGGATGGCACTCGGGCTGCCTCGGCCGCACGTTGCCTCGGCCTAGCGCCGCTCGACCCCGAGCCGGTTGTCGGTTTTTGGCGATGCGAGGCACAGTCCGAGCTGCTCGCGCGGTGTGGACGGTATGGACGGCGCTCGCAAGCCAATGCAAAATAATAATTGATAAAGAAGACTTTATTCGTTTAATTCAATTATATGGAAGTTTTAAAATCAACATTTACTTTTGTCGTATTGATTACGATTTTGCTATAATTTTTTGATCTGGAGATTCGTTATTGTCGTCTTTTTTTATTCCATCGTAATTGGAGTGAAACTGAATGCTCAAACTGGGTCGCCTTGGATCGCGAGTACCGTATGTAACTTTCAAAAAATGGATCGTGCGCGCCGCTCGCGATCCGTGCTCGGTCGGTTTGGACGCGGCTAATGAGTATTCATTTGGGCGGGTTCTTTACATCAACTTCGACGCTTGTATTTTTTTTAATCTGTCACATTCTGTCTAGTCTCTAGTACTTACAACAAACAGCCTAGGTAACAAAACAAATGGAGCGCACAGCGGCAAATAGCATAGCTAATAGTTATGTATCCTCTATGCTGGCGACTCGTCTGGACGTCATGTCTGGTGGGCAGATGTGCCAAATGCTGGCAAAGTGACAAGCTCGGCGCGACGGGATATTTGTCCATGTGTGATCAGAATGAGACCAATCGTTCGGAAATTCGTTCGTTTATTGCTATCGATTTAATATCTCAGTTAGAAATCACTTGAGATAAAGCATGTACTGTGATCGCAAGTCTGTGTCGAACTGTTGCCGGTTTCAAAGAGATAATAGTGTGGATTTCATGGTCGCTGTTCCAGAAATAGTAAATATTATTAGTAAATTATAGAACGGGAATTTAAATTGGGAATTGCGGTTATTACGCACGCACACATTAAAAATTGGCGTTGATAGTTGCGAACACTTATTTTGTAGTTATAGTATTTATGCCATTCGTTTTAGAGAAAAACATTGGATATGTGATGTATTAACTTGTTATTGTTAACTAACTAGATTAATCTATTTTGTTATTTTACTATGATTTCCGTACATTGTGGTTAATTAAGTAATAACTGGTGTTTTACACACGTGTATAATTTTTATTTGCTTTTCGATAAAAACAGTTGACATCTTTGAAAACAAAAGAAAACTATAAATTTAAATATTTCCATTTATTGCACATGATATTTCTTATCAGCTGCACTAATATCACGTATTATTTTTTATTACAAATTCACTGAAATATAATTCTACATTGCAAATATCAATTTACTGGCGACTGCATAGTTTCCCCTTGTAAACTTAAAAGAATATTGTTGGCCGAAATTTTCGCCATGGCATTTTTTGTTTCGAGCGTTGCACTTCCCACATGTGGTAAAATATCTGGAAAAAACGAAGCACTGTGGTCAGAATCATAGAGTAGGTACCTAACTACCTATAAATATGTTAATACTTACAACAATTAGGCAGTGAAACCAGTGGATGGTCTTTGGACATCGGCTCTGGAGTCACTACGTCCAATCCAGCTGAGAAAATGCGGTTCTCTTTCAGAGCATCGTACAGAGCGTTCTGGTCTATCACTCCTGTTGATGTAAAATGTGCATTATGTTTATTAACTTTAGATATAAAATACTGCCGTGCTTGTTTCTGGGATTACCAATTTTGTGGACCTCTTCTATATATGATTCTGTTATTAAGATACTAAGTTATAACTATCGGGTATCAGAGTTTCGAGTCAGTATAAACTCTCTATTCTCATCTTTTTCGTGGATATAAATATATGGTAAGCCATCCGAAGCCACACGCTGTTTTTACCAATGTTTACCTTTTATATATAACAAGATGCCTGAAAAGATAAAAGATCACGTCAACAGTAGTTGCCTACATTTTTCTAGATCAATAATGAAATAGAAATCCACTGTCGTTGATCATCAAATAAAATGACGCAACCACAACTACATGCTAAAAAGATGACTTAGTTTGAGATCAGGCGCAAATCTTGTCTACGGATTAGTCACCGTCAGCTAAACAACAAACTGCATAAAATTCTGTGATTTACACTTTGTGACTTTTTAATGTCCTTGATTAGGTGAAAAAATTAATAGTAAATCGGAAAGAAAATAAACATGATTGCAAAAATCCGCTAACCCAGAACTGAGCGGGTAATATATGAGGGGCAAGTGAAGAAGATGCAGCAGAATAGCAACAACACTGTACCCAAGAGATGGTGGAAGAAGAAGAGAAGACGTTCCTCTACTAGATGGAGAGATGAACTTGACAACTACGAAGGTGAATTATCGAACAGAACCGTAAAAGACAAAGAAGATCTGAAAGGAAGGGGAAGGCCTTTGCCCAGCAGTGACACGAAAGTGTATCCGCCATTGGTAGCGATGAGAGCCGCCAAATGTGAGACAGATTTATGTTATCGTTTACCTCCTCTCGCGATATTCACAAGAACAGCGTTGCTCTTCATAATCTTCAGAGTATCAGAGTTAATCAGATGCTTGGTCTCTGCTGTGAGGGGGCAGCACAGGATGATGAAGTCACTTTCACGGAGCAATTGATCCAATGGAATACGCTCAGCTCTTAAGGATTTAGCTGAAAAAAATCCAGGAATAAGACTTTATTAATTTAAAATAATTAGGTTATCAACAAAATAAAATGTAGATTGATTAAACCTAATCTATAGGTATTCATTGGAGAATAATACTACGCCCAGTGCTAAGAAAAAATAACATAGTCTTATTGCCCCAGACATATCTTCTCCTCTCGCTTTAATTTTTTATTTTATTTTTTTATTCTGGATAGGCTTGTGTTTTGACCACAATCTCACCATGGTAAGTGATGATGTGGCCGAAGATGGTAAGCACACAAAGCCTAGATGGGAACTGGCTCTCAAGTGCAGCTGTCGGAACACACCGATAGGTGTTTTGGCGACAGATTTTCAACTTGAGGGTGGTAGCCAGCCAGTCGGGTACTACGAAGTACCCTACCACCGTGCTATTTGGAGAAGTAAGAAGCGAACCTCGGTCTACCGGAATCCAAGGCATCCCGATCATCTTTTCCCATGAATGTACAGTTTAATTAGTTCAACACGATTGACTTCCTAAACTACCTTCGGGCTTGTCGCTTCGTCCGCTGTAAATGAACCTCTTCACGTTGAACCCGCTCAGCCTCCTGACGACAGCTTGGCCAATGCCTCCAAAGCCCACTATTCCAACTGTGCTGTTTGCGATGTCTTGTCCTAATGTCCAGTTCACACCGTATTTCCATTCGCCACTATTATGTAAATAAATCAGGTAAACAATTTTGATGTCAATAAGTTTTACTAACTTTCTAAACAATCTCAAGTGCAGCTGCAGGAAAGGTGGTAACCGCAAGGCATGTACTAAAAACAAAGTATGTCTTAACGTCGTGCTATGGTTTCTTCGCAATATTTATCCCTTCACGGAAGTTCACGCCCATTGCAGAATTTGAGAAAACGACTTTTACCACGGCGTTCGACGTCGCTACCACAGTGTAGATCTAAGAGCTCAATCAGTATATTTACTTTTCTAACATCTTCACACCTTCCTTGAACCGTCTGGCAGCTGCAATAACCAGTCCCACTGTGATATCAGCTACAGCGTCATCCAACACTTGGGGCGTATTGCCCAAGGGTATACCACGCTTTTTCACCTCTTCCAAATCGATGTGATCCAAGCCAGATGACATGGTTGAGACTGCTTTAAGATTGGGACCTGATGAAGTAATAGCATCAGAGCGGACGGAGGAAATACGTTGCTGTTATCATTCAAAAGTATAGATATTATGCGATGATTTTTAGAAGAGATACGGCATTCGAATTTTTACTCCTAATTCCAATGGTAAATCCAATTTTTTACTTTAGATCTTTGGAAGGAGCCTTATTTATTAATCTATCTAGATTAGATAATAGCTACGTTTGCAACTTACTTAAACTTTGTATGGGTCTAACTAAGTAGGTACAAGCTGTTTGTTTTATGAAATTGGAACGACCTATAATATTATGACAATATTTGAAATAAAGGGTTAAAGATAAATTATACTATAAATAATCTATACTACCAGCCAAATCCATCATATTGGCGTCAAAACGCCGTTTTGTATTCCATATGATAGCATCGTATCCTAATTTGAGATTTCTCTTGATTTCAGTCTCGCCTTCAGCATCATAGTCCCAATATGGCACCACAGTTGTTATCACCCTGTTATGATAATAATTACTAAAATGTCCTGGGACATTCACACATGGCCGGATTTTTCCAAAATATCTAAGCGGGGATAAGCAACTTGATAACTGATTGATACAAGGAAAGTGGAAGGCCTTGATTTATGTACTAAGCTTAGATAGGTACTTATTATAAGTTATCGAAACTATTGTATTTTTTGTATGTTTTTACATATTTGTAATGGATAAACTCAAAAAATTAAAAGTTATTTCAAAAGAAAGCTACATTATCAATTTATCAGCGAGTAACATAGGATTTTATTTTAATTCCCTGGTAATCGCGGGTGAAACCACGGGCGGAAATATAGTCCTACTAATATCCTACTAATATTATAAATGTGAAAGTTTGTATGTTTGGATGTTTTTTACTCAATCACACAAAAACGGCTGAACGGATTTTGATGAAACTTAGCACACAGGTATATCATATCCTGGAATAAAACAGGATACTTTTTAACCCGGGAAACGATAATATCCCTCGGGAACGCGGGTGAAACCGCGGGGCGGAAATCTAGTATGTTATACCTACCTATATTGATACCAATCAGATGAAGGTTTGGCCTGGGTGGGAATCAATCGGTAGCAACACGCAAATATTGTCAGTGAGACTAGATAAATAATAATTATTGAATGTAATAGGTGTAAGTTGTTTTTGAAAAGAGTAATTGCTGTGTTTATTGCCGGCTCTTCTCAGCAAAAACAACCTTCCGAACCGAGCATTTAGAGTCTGACTATTCATAAGTGCCTGTGAAGGCCTATTTGGATGAATAAACAATTTCATTTCATTTCAATTTCATTTCATTTCAATAAAAAAATGCGCCAGACATATCTTATCTATCTTTGAACGATTGGTCTTGATCACCCATCCAATAGCGCACTAGTCAAACGGGCTTCAATCAAACTATAAATAATTAACTATATTTTATGAGTAAGTACTTCAATTTTAGATAGATAAAACACAACCAAAAGAAAAAAATGTATTACAGAACTTACTTGTTTTTTAATAACTCCAATCCGGCATTAGGATAACTTTTATTTACTATAAGTACTCGTTTCAGCGACATCTTGCGGAAAAATCTTTAGAATACAGGCCCTTGTTGAATGTTTACAAAATGCACGATTTGAAAAAGTTAGTTTTAAAAATTTTAAGGTTATAATGATTACTAAAAAGAGAGACCTCAGTCTGCGCGTGCGGTAAAAGTCTACCTACTTGTCACTTACGTCAGCCAGTAAATGAATGAATATGGTTGATCTACCTATAGATAGCTGTAGGTACTCAGTTAATTACGAAATATAATACAACTACGTACGTAGGTGTAGTGGTACGACAATGAACACTAGCTAAAACTAATTTAATTAGATGTCATTAAATTTGTGATGGTTATCGTTAAAACAACAATTTATTTTTAGATTTCGACTCACAGTCAGTTCTATCTTGTGTTAGTTTAAAAGGATTTTTTTTAACCTTGTTATTCTTAATTATCTTTTTATATTTCATATCTTATCTGTATAGTACAACTATAAGACATTTTAAAATACTATTATTTTGATCTAAGAGTCATCTGCTGCTGAGTAGCAGATTTTTTAAATTAAGTTTCTAGCCGTAGATACGAGATGGCGTTAATAGTCTTCTAGGTGCATAGATATAGGTATAGCTATCTAGGTGTTTAAAAAAAATAATGTAGTCGGCTAGACGAGAACTACAAAGTACCCTGCTAGCTGGAAGCGTAGCTGGCTTCTGAAACACAATAGTAGGCTATCCAGCCACTACTTGAGAGCCAATTCAATTCAAGGTGATATGTGCTTATCATCACATAGCATAGTGAAATGCGTTTCCTTGAGGTTACTTACTTAAGTATTCTGTATTTTAATTTTAAGGAGATTTGGAATGAGATACGTCATAATAAACCCTTGGTGCCGAAGAAATAAAAGAGTCATCTAAACTAATATTATGAAGTGAAAATATTTGATATTTTTATAAAGTTTCTGACTCTGTGAGGTTGTAGGGGGTAATCTTTGGATCTTCTGAACTGATTTTGAAAATTCTTTTACCAATTGAGAGTCACGTTATGGTAGGGGAGGCAATGATGCTAAATTTGTAGTTACTCGAGCGTCTTTGGGACCTACTGGAATTTGAAGATTAGGTGGAATAAAGAAAAAAAGGTTATGTGATATTTTCCCCTTCAGCGGTGGGGGGAGCGTCTACAGGGTTTCAAAAATGTAAAAAAAAACAGTCACCAAGAAATACTCGAGCGCGTCAGATATTAATAGGGTAGTCGCGCCACGTCTGTCTGATAACGGAAAAATAATAATCTGCCGTTTTGCGTGGTGGGGGTGGCCGTACGAAGGGGTCGAAAATATTTAAAAAAAAAATTTACTCGAGCGCGTCAGACATTGATAAGGGATGTTAAGTGAACCCTCCAGTAGCTCCTATTTTAAAGACTGACGATTTGGACGCGACCATCAGTCAGGGCCGATTTTTGAAAATGCAAAAAAAAATCGTGACCTTGATTTACTCGAGCGCGTCAGATTTTTATACAGGCGGTTCTTCTGATGGCCTTGTTGTACTGACCCATAATCTGACAATTATGTTGAGGAGTTTCCTTAATCTGACGGTTTGAAAAAAATATATATATAAAAAATATCGAAATCTCGAAAATGGTTCAAGATATCGAAAAAATGTTTGTACAAAAGTTGTAGAGAATTTAATTTTCTACAATATTTATTACGAATACATATACCAAAAAACCCATAGGAAACGAGATATTTGCAATAAATCATTTTTTGACCTTTGACCTTGAAAAATCAGTAGTCGCGGGCACCCTATGATAAGTAGCTTTTGAGACAAGTTTTAGGGTGTCAAAATAAAGGTTTATACAAGTTAATAGGTGACTATCTCTCATTCTGAGGTGAAACTCATAATATTCCTGGACTATACACTTAATAATGATTTTAGCTACTTCGGCTTGTGCAAATCGGCAGATTAAGATATTTCCGTGATTCGTGACTAATTTCCTTCAAAATAAAAAAAAAACTAATCGCGCTCGAGAAAATCCAGGTGACGTTTTTTTTTGCTACTTTGCGAGTCTCCAATTTTCTTTCGTCACGCCCAAATTGTCAGATTATTGAAATGTACACTATTTTGCATGTAACTAACTTACCTTACCTTAATCTGACGCGCTCGAGTATTTCAAACCATCGATTTTTTTTTACTAATCTGACGGGCTACCCTAGACGTTCGACACAAGGTGCAAGGTTGCCCCCTTTATGTTAATCTGACGCGCTCGAGTAAATCCCGAAATCCCCTATTCGCCTCCCCTACCATTATTTTTGGGTGTCATAGGCAATATTTTTATCCCGGGAAAATATATAATCCCACGGGAACGCGGGCGCAACCGCGGGGAACAGCCAGTAATGGATAAACTCAAAAAATACCAACCGATTTAAAAAAAAAACTTAATACTGTAATTTAAAAAAAAGCTGTAATTTCTACAACGGTTTATCATGGAAAGTAAGTTATCATATGTAGGTACCTCTTCAATGAGTATGCTTTTGGGCGGGTTCTTTACATCAACTTCGACTCTTGTATTTTTTTTAATCTGTCACATTCTGTCTAGTCTCTAGTACTTACAACAAACAGCCTAGGTAACAAAACAAATGGAGCGCACAGCGGCAAATATAGCTAATAGTTATGTATCCTCTATGCTGGCGACTCGTCTGGACGTCATGTCTGGTGGGCAGATGTGCCAAATGCTCGCCGCGACGGGATATTTGTGCCGGCTAACAAATGAGGAATTGCTTTTGTTCTACAAACTACACACAAGTGATAAACTTTAGATACACTTATGTTTATTATTTAGCTAAGCTTGCCCTGCGGTGTTGCTCGCATTTAGTTGGCTACCTTGCTAAATAAAGTATTTCTTCCTATCACTTATGTCAAGATTTATGAATATGAAAGTAGATGGATATATGAGTAGAGGCGACCGAAGAAGAGATGGATGGATTGTTTGAGAGATGATATAGAAAGAAAGAAAGAATTAATTTTATTAATGCGCACCATTCGACGCAAACCAAATACATGGCAACAAAAAGAAAAAATAATAAAGTACAAAACAAACTAAACAATATTGTTGGAAATTTGTGCGTCGTATGTGCGCAAAAATATGGGTCAAGAATAAAGAAACAAAAGTCCACATTACGCCGACCGAAATATCTAATTGGGAACAGAAGCAGATGATGAGGCCTCAGGCTATCTGTATCATCGAGGCTAGTGATGATCGAAAGGATCACAATGCTATTGGGAAAATGACTCTCAAGTAATGCCAGAAAACACGGGGAGAGGTAAGCATTTCGAATGAGTTAGGGATAAATAAAGTAAGTAGTTGAAAAAATGAAGAGTAAACTACTTAGATGACCTAGTTTCGACGTAACAGAATGAAAACCGTATTACTACCATGTAAGTTCTAATAAACAAAAGGAATCTTTGTTTATCCGAACATGACATTATTTTATATGCCACCCAAATCTCTAGATTATGGTACAACAAGCCGTTACGGCCAAGTTATGGGGAGATGTCGAGCGGAAAACGTTGCTTTTATATTACAAAAGAAAGTAAACAAATGAACATCTGGCTGCCAAGCAGCAACCTCAAGGTACAAACCGACCAAATACTGTACACCATTCGTTCTTATTATACTTACCACTGAATAAAACAACCTCCTTTTCATAACAGGATTTTATTCCGTATAACCCGATTGAAGAAAGTCGGTTAGCCTTATAGGGTGGTTTGGAAGAGGGTGCCTTATTTTTGTCTTGGTCGTGTTATTTGAGGGTTGGGGAGGTATCGACCGTGGACGGCGCCACACTGGCGGTGATGTCTTGGGAAATGCTAAGGGGTCTTTCCTGTCCTTGCAGCTTGAGTGAAAAGTTTGCTTTGTTTGTTTCTTATTGGAATCTTTTGTCCGTGAGATGGACATACAAGCCGTAAGATAACATATGTTTCAAAGAATAATTGAATATTTAGGTATACTTATGTTTTTTTTTAAATATATTTTTAACCGACTTCAAAAAAGGAGGAGGTTCTCAATTCGACTGTATGTTTTTTTTTTTTGTATGTTTGTTACGCGATTTCTCTGCCAATTATGAATAGATTTTGATGATTATTTTTTTGTTTGGTAGATCATGCTTCAGAGGTGGTCCCATTTAAATTTTATCGAAATTGATTCACCACTTTTTGAGAAAATCAACAAAAACAAATAAAAAATATATCTCGTTTGATAAACCTTAGTGAATCAAACTGAGTCGTTGAGCATGACTTTTTGGATTTGGATGAAATTTTGTGTGTATACTTCAATGGGTTCTTCGATGGTTTTAAAATACAATTGGACCCGGTAGGTGGCGCTGGAATCGAGTTCCAAGATTTGTTTCAATTTCAGGGCAGGACGACGACTTCTGCCGGGCCCGCTAGTTATACATATATTATATTTTACCGGCCCGACTAGTTCGAGTTAGACGATTTCAGGACAAACTAGTTTTGCCTAGGACAACATATAATTTAAGGAATAAACTTTAAAAATTGAAAAATAAAAACCAAAAACCGACTTCAAAACTGTAACCTATACCTATGTACAAACATAAACTAAAAAGTAAAGAATAATATTTTAATTTCAAAGTTTAAAATAAAAAACATATTTAATTTTTTTTACATATATAACATATTTTATTCATTTAATTTTTAAAAATAAAAAACAAAAACCGACTTCAAAACTGTAACCTATACCTATGTACAAACATAAACTAAAAAGTAAAGAATAATATTTTAATTTCAAAGTAAGAGCCTTAAAGGACAATCAACAAAATTATTGATATTTATAAACAGTTCTTTTTGGAGTCGGTGCCAGCCAAGAAGGACAGTTTAATTCTGCCTTTGTAACAAACTTCGAAAAGTAGGGGAGCGACGGCGCAGACCTAAGAAACATTACCGTAAGGAGAGGTGTCGTAAGACGTTTTCTCGTATGAACACTTCCAGTTCAAAACTGTCCTTCTTCTTGGCTGGCACCGACTCCAAAAAGAACTGTTTATAAATATCAATAATTTTGTTGATTGTCCTTTAAGGCTCTTACTTTGAAATTAAAATATTATTCTTTACTTTTTAGTTTATGTTTGTACATAGGTATAGGTTACAGTTTTGAAGTCGGTTTTTGTTTTTTATTTTTAAAAATAATAACAATAATCGATATTTGTATGTATGTCCGTATGGACACTAAAACCGCTGGAGCGATTTTCGTGAAACTTTGGTGTAGGTTGCTAGGTACTCCCGGAAAAGATGGTTAATCAAACGATAATACGAATATTTCAGACACTGAAGTGTTCTCGACACCTTGTACATACATACTGCATCTGATTAAAAATGGACCTGAAAAGTCATTTGTTAATATTAATTCAACTTGACCTTATCATAATGATGACATGCGGAATTTCCGTTGTCCAAATAATTCGGTGCGCATCACCTGTCGTAAGGGGCGCGCGCGCAGGGGCGCAGGGGCGCGGGCGCAAGGTGGCAGCACCGGCACGTGCCACCCTCGACATTTTGCGCAAGCCCCTCTACCGCGCCACCTGTGTCACGACTTGCGATATCAGGTGGCTGACACGTTTAATGCGATCATGCTTAAATGTAAGTAAATAATATAATATACAAGTTTTCCGCCCCGCGGTTTCACCCGCGTCCCCAGGGATCTTATCTTTTCTCGAAATAAAAAGTATCCTATATGTTATTCCAGGATATGAACTACCTGGCTGCCAAGTTTCATCAAAATCCGTTCGTGAAAGAGTAACAAACATCTTCACACATATCCAAACATACTTACTTTCGCATTTATAATATTAGTGGGAAGGATTTTATCCTATCTAGGTATCAGTCAAAATAAAAAAGGTAGATACCTTATTTATCAATACTTCTTTGATGTCCTTAAAAGTGCAGCTTCATTTCGACGTAGTAAAGACTGCCAGAAGCGCTCTAGGTAGGCTGTTCACTGGAAGTTGGAATCTAAGTGAAATACCTATAAGGACTTGTAGTAAGTACCTATCTGTGAGGAGGCCGACAAGTCAAATCAAAAGTATTAAAATCTATTAGGTATACTGCACTGGGGCCCTTGTGATGGACTATGGCATAAACCCCCCTTAATGCAAGGAGGGACTGGTGCCCCTATAGTGGGAACGTATATCTAGATAAAAACTCTTGTTTATTTCCAATAATTTCCAGTACCAAATCGAGCTATATCCGCTCATGAGAAAAATTGCTCAATTAGCTCCGCCCTACCCTACTCTAAAACTATGAAGTGGAGACTCTTCAGAGGAGATTCGTAGTTTCTCATTTTAGCCGAGAGACATGCATTAGGTACATCATAGGCCTCTCCCAAAGGTTTCCACAACGACCTGTCCTGTGCTGTTCGTATCCAGCGTTTTCCCGCGACCCTCATAAGCCGTCGCATTGTGGCGAGTCCTCCCCACGCTGCAGTTTCTAATACCTATCCTTAATTATAATATCTATCAGTAAAATGTAACATTTTCTTTGAAATACGATTTCATTTAATTTGACAATCTGATGCGATAATATCTCAAAATAAATCAAATCAAAGTATGAAATAAAAAGTCGAAAGCACATCCGTTTGCTTTTATTATTGTTGGCAATGTGAAATTAATTTATTATATCTCGGTGTCACCATAACTTTACACCAATTACTATTTTTATTACTATTACTAAAATATGTTTACACTTCGGGTAAATGGATTTTACTGAAGGAGGAACTGAATGACGTTTCACCAAATGAAACCATAGACAAATAGTCATAAGGGCAAAGGTTACGTATGTTTTCACAAAATTATATCTACTGCTTATTTATACAGTATAACTCCTTATTCCATTTGCATAAGGTTTAAAATACTATTATTCCGAAATAGAATGGGAAGAATTATTGAACTTTCCACTAATGACACGAAATATTTAGCCAAAATTTACAGTTAACAACTTGGTATTCGCAGTTTAAAAGAAAAAAGAAAAATACATTCTAATTTAGACTTTATGGTTTTAGCGAGTGAGTCTTAAATTTCAGAAACATATGTTTTATTTTTTTTCATGTGTTAACTTTTGAGGCGAAGGAACCCACATGTGCAGCCTGCTGTAAGTCGTTAGTTTTATTTTTTATTGTCAGCTCCTTTGCAGACACAAATTCATGTCAACACAATTGACACAGATGTTCCAGTAAATTATTATTAAGGAGGCATTTGAAATTGGTACAAAAAGTTTTTAGAATGCACACGCAACGTAGGAAAGTTCGTATGAGTATTTCGTCGCCGAGTAATTAACTTTATTATATAGTTGAACCACCTTGTTTTAAAAATAAACTTTTGAATTTTTATTTCGAAATAACATTGAATCAGATACACTTTCATGGAAATACTGAATTTTATTTTTGCAAGCGTCCATAGGCTACGGTGACCACTTACCATCAGGTGGGCCGTAAGCTTGTTTGCCACCTAGTGGTATAAAAAACAAAGTTTATGTTATATTGCAATTGTAAAACATAAAGAATTGCCAAAAGTATAGGTACGCTTAAAAGATGTGATCTTGCTGCATTAGGGCCGGTTCATCTCAATTGAAAGATGACTTCCAAACCGATAATCTGTAGTTTCGATTTCATAAATAATTTAAAGCCTAAACTGAATAATTACATAAGAATTGTAAGCTGCTCTAGGTAAAGTACCAAATTTTACTTATAATGTCATGGATTGAAATAGTTTTCTGCCTTTTAGATTTTAGCGCCAAAATAAAATTGCAACTAAAAAGTTTTGAATATTTTTCCATCCAGTAGGTACCTAAGCATCCATCCTTTCACCACTAATTAAAGTAGGTAATTGTTTATGTTTACCATTATGGCGTACTTTCGTGGAAAGATCTTAGTAACATCGTTAAGTATTACGACTGTAATTTTTTGGCGGCAAAATGTGAACAGCATTAATGTTTACTGAACGTATAATTTTTTGTGACAAGTGACGGTCATTTCCCTTTACTTTTGGGAGTATAAAAGTATTTTTTTCTTTTAACATAAAAAAGGAGTAGGTTGATTTATGCTTTATGCTTCCTTTGGCTCATCAGATGGCAATCGTGATGGTTTTATGCTAAGAGAGAAAGGTACTGCTAAGATATCTAACCGGACCTACTTAGAACATAATGCATCCAATTAACTCTTCAAAAATAGCCAAGGTAATCAAGAATTATGAAATAACACATTTCTTATTTACTAAGAAGAAGAACGTAGAAGTATTTATTATAATTTCCCTATAAAATTCCCGAAAATGCAATACTGAATATCTTGATGATTAAAGTTTTGATATAAACATATTTTAGGCGGCCACTTCAAGGTTAGCTGTAAAAGGTCAAAACAAATGAACATCGCGTTGGGTGGTACACAAATCCGAAACGTGAACTAATACAGTTGATGTAGTATCACAGACAATCCGATCGCGTACAACCGATTGCAGTCAGATTGGTACGGTTCCACGCAGTGGCAATAAAAAGCGCGTGTAATGTGGACGGACGCGTGCTCGCTCGAATTATTTGCGGTGTCTAAATCATAAGCGGAGCGAAGAGTGGAGCTAAGCTATTCAATCAAGAGGCATGCAATAAAGCCACGTAGCCTACCGAGAGTAATGCGTTTTCAAGTTCGTTAAAAGCAGACTCTACGATGGAGCCAAGCATTATATAAATATGAAGACAGGTAGGGTTAACAATAAAGAGTAAAATATAGATTAGAAGCTTAAATTCGCTTGCTACTCGCGGAAGATTTTTATGTTTAGTTAGTATTTCATAGAAATTTTGTTTACGCTTTGAAAACTTACCTGCACTAAAACAGAGATTTTTTTCCCAAAAAATCTGATAAAGCATGAAGTATACAGTATTGATATTCAACCCCCAGCTAAATTCCCCGCTCGTAACTAATGCCTGTGCCACACAGGAGAAGAGAGGTGTATCTAGCAAACTCGAGTGGCGCGAGTGGTCGCGACGAGCCAATTTCACAGATTCGTCACCGATTAGCACGCGCCACCCACTCCTCCCGACTAGTATTGGACACTTGAAGATAAACCATTGCTTGTAGGTTTTCTTTTATTTTGTTCAGCTGAAAGACGTCTGCGGCTTTATTTATGATTAGCTGTCGCCGCGGTTTCACCCGCGTTCCCGTGGGACCTTATCTTATCCCGGGATTAAATAAAAACAAAAAAAAAATAATGTTAATTTGGAATACGGTAGCATTCAAATGGTGAAATAATTTTTGAAATTGGCCCAGTAGTATTTGAGTTTATTCGTTATTTACATACATCGATACAAATCTTGCCTCTTTATAATATTAGAAAGAAAGAAGAAAGATGACTTACCCAGTATGCTAGATACCTTTTATTGGCAGCCATTTTGACGAGTTTAGTATATCTTTAACATTTATTTTCTTAAATCTTCCGGACGATGACTCAATTTGCTAACTCACAGCGCTCACTGCTTTAAACATCGACGATTTAACATTTTGCGTGTTTCTTTTTCATTATAACAGCTAATAAGATTGATTGCAAGTGTTACACAATGACCAATGCAGTATAGCGGTATTGCAGCAATGCGAATCGGCGCCGTTGTGGCGCCACGATCGCTGCAGACATCGCAGTAGTCATGTGTAGCGTCTGTCTTACATTCACAAACTGTAGGTATTTATACCTAGGTACGTACCAAGTATCTACTTATGCGTTGGTTTTAGATCATTTCAACATGGCTCTTTGTCTTTTTCGTTGTCAGCTACACGCGACAGTTCGACAATATTTGTTTGTTTTAATGTCTGATAAATCAATTACGCCGTATTGTAATAGATGAATGGTTGTTAATAACCTCGAATAAATCATATGAGATTGTTGTATCTTAGGTAATCGATTCGATGGAATAGCGGACAAAGTGGAATGTCTGTTACATTAAAGTTTTCGGACATAGAAGATTCCTGGTAAGGTAAGGTGGTAGCTTGACCTTCATAAGTACCCCCCTAGGGCCTAAACCCTAACTAAATAAATGGTTTTAACTTCAATCGTTTTGGAATTCGAATACCTAAGTGCTCGTGAGAATATTTTGCTATAGACAGTCGGGGATAAAATTAATGACCGCGTAAGAGATTAAAAAGCAGAAATTGTATTTTCAAATTGTAATTTCTTACAGATTTAACTGCGTCAAAAATAATACGATCAGTTTTCATTGCACCCAACTGTACACTTTCTTTTAATACGTGTAACAAATATTGTGTTTTAATTATTACGGACAGTATTTATCGATATTTTAATATCTCTTTAGTATTTATAAACATCGATAAAATATGTTTAACATATAACTCTGCGTTATGGATGCCACGACTTTTGGTGGGATAAATACCGACACGCAAACGTAACTATTAAAATTAAACATGTATTTCTCATTAATAAAAAGAAAACATGAAAGTACAAGTCAACCCCGATTGTCCCAAGAAAGAACTGACAGGTTACACAACGTTTGATAGTAATTTTATCGTTACTAATAATATAATAAAGACTGTTTTTGTTATAATTTAATCTATACTAATATTATACAGATTATTTGTTTGCATTGAATAGGCTCTGAAACTACTGGACCGATTTGAAAAATTCTTTCACCATTAGAAAGCTACATTATCCCTCCCTGATGAACATAAGCTATATTCTGTCCCGGGAAAAGATAAGATCCCACGGGAACGCGGGTGAAACCGCGGGGAACAGCCAGGACAGCCAGTAATTCCATATTCCAATCTTTCAGTCTAATTCTACATCCTTCCAGCACTTTCTACATAATATAACTACTTATTATTATAATTTTCCTAAGAATCACATGCATAGATAAACTATAAAAAATCTTGAACTATTTCGTCAGTTAAAAAAACTCACGCTATATCTTAGACATCAACTGTGTTAAAATCCACTTTTATTTTATTGCACAAAAAGAAAGTGACAACGCGACGAGTGACAAATAGCTCCTTAATATGCGTTCCAAATTAAAGAAGATCGGCCCGGTGCGAACGCACCTTTCCAATGTAATCTAGAGATATTTTTTATTTTTATTTTTTAATATTGGTATGCAGAATGGCACAAGGACGCGGTAAATATGCCGTGGATGGAAGAGGGCAGCTGTGCGTTTATGATACACCCATATCAATATCTCACACGGAATTGAGTCATGTCTTTTTATTATTGCACGAAATTCATGTTTAAATAAATTGGGAGACATTTCTTTTGCGGTTGTCTAGGTACAATTTGTTTTAATTAAATGGTAAGTAAAAAGTGTTTTGACTGTATCAACAATTTTGAACGTTTTATACTTATTAACACAAAAAGACCGGGAGAATTTCGTTCACTCGTGACAAAGAAAAGCAGTACTTAGCCCGCGGAAGGGACGGTCGTCCCAAAACTACATACCAAAAACAAATAGAATTCCAGCAATCGCGATTTATTAAGGTGAGAGGTGTTTGATCCTATAGGTACCTACATTCATATGCAGTTTTCCGCCCCGCGGTTTCACCCTTATCGTATCATACCTTTTCCCGGGAAAGAAAGTATCCTATTAAGTTATTCCAGGATATGAAGTATGAACTACCTGGGTGCCAAGTTTTATCAAAATCCGTTCAGACGTTTTTGCGTGAAAGAGTAACAAACATCTTCACACACATCCAAACATACTTTCACATTTATAATATTAGTAGGATATTCTGTTTTATTAAAATTGAATTCTAATTATAAAAAAAAAATTAAGTAGATAATAAAATTAAATAACTGATTTGCAAGCCCATTCGCCATCCATCTGACTAACCTCCGCTCGCTAATGTTTTCCTTAATTTAGTCATTTTTTTCGGTCAGCTGTCTTTTCGCCTGACCAAGTTCCGCCAAAGCACCTGCACAGATTTTTTAGTCGGGTAATCTTTGGTTATTTTTTTAAGACTTTTTTCGTGAAACACTCGTCTTGACACCTGGCCATTCTGCCTAGTACACCTTTATCATGAGATCGACCCGAGTCAGCCGGCAGAAGAATGTTCGAACGTTGCTGTGGTAATTAATTAAAAAAACGAATGAATATTGATATGCATCCTTCGTAGAGGGCAATAGGGTTATTAAATAGGTAATTATTTCCTGAATTTAGTTTTAATTAGCTATGCATATACAAGAAATAGTTCAGCTGGAGTGTTTGCAACACCTTACTAGTAATACTGTTGTAGAAACGATTATGTAAACATTTATTTGTCCTTCTAACACATTTACTTACTGTAATGACAGTGTTGACAGGCCGATTGGAATGGTTGATTCTTAAAGGAAGAAGTAGATTCTTCGTGTTACTTACACGTCCCAGGTTGTAGGCTTGATTCATCCATGACAGCTATTTTTGTGCATATACAAAGAGCTCTTCAAGGTCGGCAACACATCAGGCCTCGTATTGCAAATGTCCATAGGAAACCACTTACCATCAGGTGGACCGTTTGCCTGTTTCTCAATCTTCTTCTTCTTCCTTTCCTTATCCCACTCTATGTGGGGTCGGCACAACATGATTTCCTTTTCCACTCTTCTCTATCACTAGTACAGCCTATTTCTCAACCTAATGGCATAAAAAAATGTACAACACGTTTGCCCTGATTAATAATGTCTGTTAGTAATTATTTACTTCATAATGTATTAAAATTAATGTTATTGTTTGATCTGTCGATTTTTGTTCTGCTACGGAACGGCATATACCTACCTACGCTAAGCGAAAAAGCTCCTTAAGTAAAGATTGACTTCAACACCATTCAAATGAATTAGCCACCAATCTGGTAAACATAACGACAAGCAACTGAATCGCCTAAACATCCAGAGCCTGGATCTCTGAATTATAATGAGGAGATTCTCCCACTGGGGAGCTCCCTACACGAGACTACGCATACTACAGAGTCGCTTATAGTTAATGACTGATCGCAAATTATAAATACAAAAAGAAATACACTAAAAAAATATATTTATTTAATGTAATTACATCTTCAAATATACAATATCGCTGTGAAGCTGACACGCTGTCATGAGATGAGATATATACAAACATTTTTGCCACACTTTTAAACATTGCTAAGCGAAATATCTCATCTAAATAGTTTAGCTGTTTATCTTGCAGTTGTTTTCAAATTGTAGCAGAAAATGTTATCCCTAACTTAATTACAGTAAGGCAAAGGACAGGCAGTATTATAAACTAAGAAAAAAGGTGACGTACTAAATAGGCGTGTTATCAGATCCGATAGTAAGAAAGATATCATCTCATTACATGAGACACAGCCTATAATAAGCAGTTTATAGTCTAACATGTTTATAGTCTACATAAAAATAGACTCAGTAAAGTTACTTAAATGGCAATTGAACAAAAAAAAAAACATACAGTCGAACATACAACCTCCTCCTTTTTGAAGTCCTTTAAAAAAGTAAAATAAGTTTGGTATCTATACAGTCAATAATAATTTTAAGCAATCAAATAAGGATTAAAAAAACTGTCAAACAGAATCTCCACCTATAGCTCAGTGACTACAATGATCTTGAGCTTTCGGTGAAGGAAAACATCGTGAGGAAACCACAGCACGGTGGTAGGGTACTTTGTAGTACTCGACTAGCTGGGTACTACCCTCAAGTTGAATATCTGTCGCCAGGGACACGTTGGTGTGTTCCGGCAGTAGCACTTGAGAGCCAACAGAAGCTTAGCAATCCCGCTGGTATTGCTAATGTCTATCAGTTATCTATAGGTGGTTTTTATACCACCTATCTATAGCCTTTTTTGAAGCCTGTTTAAAAATCGACGTATTACATCAATGTCCAGTTAAAAATAACTCAATTGAAATAAAATACTAACAATATATCATATTTAACTGAATTAACACATTAGGAGAGACAATGATCGATCGATCGAAATCATAAACAAATATAGAAAACGAGAAATATCGTTGGAAAAACTTGTAATTCATTTAATAAAAAATATTCGCAAATAAAAATTATTAATTTTAATTACAAATTTATTGTCACTGACCTTAAATTGTGGCAAATGCCCTGAAAGGTGCTTTCTCAAACAAAGGTAAATCGACAACATTACGTTTTCACTTATCTAAGTGTCGTATCTTAAACGTTAGCTTTGAAATTTATTTTGTTGTGTGTAAATGATAAGTTTGTAAGTGTGCATGTTTTGGGGCGTGAGTACACCTGACAGTCCACCTGTAGGAACAGTTGCGTAACACCTTGGTCGTATTACATTATTCTAACTGAGGCAATTGTACACCTATTACAATAATAACGGTGCGGAATAGGTCATATTTTTTTGTGATCCCGTTTCATTGCACGGACCACCTTCCAGTGTTACAAGTAAATTGTTAGTTGTATTGTACTCTATGCGTTTCTATTTCGTCACTTTATTTATTGTCAAAATTATATTGTCCACAGTGTTCTCCTCTCCCCTCTTCTTCCCGGGATAAAAGTAATCCTATGTTTTATTCAAGGATATGATCTAACTGTGTGCGAAGTTTCATCAAAATCCGCACAGTAGTTTTTGTGTAATTGTAACAAACATCTTCACTTTCTTTTTCATCCAACCAAACATTCACATGTATAATAGTAGTTAGATAGATGATAATGAAGCCGAAACAATTAACAACTTCGCTCATTGGGCTATAAAAAAACTTCGAGAAGAAAGTAGTAGTAAGAGACTACTACTTTCATTAGTAAGATATAAGTAATATATCTCCAGGATTCCAGCCCTAGCGATAGGCAGCATGTCTCGGCTAGCCGCCGCGTCGGCGCACGCGCATCGATTTGGCAGTTGCACGCACATGCCGGCGCGCGGCGTGCACCTTGCGCCAGGTGTCACCAACTGACACACTTCTAGATCTAGCCTTCTAACACCGCTTTTCCACTTACATCCTGACTTATAAAATGCTCACTTAAATAACGTCACATTTGCTGGTCTTAAATTTCTCATACTTCTAGTTGATAGGTAAATAAATATTTTGGGACATTCTCAAGGCCATCTTATTCCTAATTAAGCAGAGTTTCTACTATAGAAACCAGATATCTGACACATTATTATAGGTAATACTTTTACCAAATAATGTATCAGACCACAAATAGCTATCATGAATTGGATTTGAACTCATGACCATTGAATAGAATAGAACAGAAAAACGTTTATTAATTTCAAGACAGGAAATGACATAAAAAATTTAATTACTACAGAAGACTTATTATATCTAAAGAGCTGAAAAGGTATCCCACTCAGCATAATGTAGACCTATTGCTACGACGCTGGTTTACATACTTTGAATTGATAGGTTTATAGTATTGTCACCGTCTTTTTTGCCTTGTATTCCTACTTCTAGATTTCTATATCGAATGATAATCTACTGCATATATCCAGCGAACAGTTTATGTCCATGGTTTACAAACGAATTGTAATAACTCTTTTATATGCACAGCCATGTCTCCCAGTCTCCTCAATATCAGCTATATATTCGATTTGTTCAAATGCAAGCGCATAATGATGGGCTAATATGAAACAGTAGCATTAAGTCACTCGTCAGAATGCAACTACAAGGAAATTCGATAGCTCGTTAGAGTGTTGCGAGCAGCCTACTATCGATACATATTCATGCCATCCCTTTTGAGTCGAAGACGCTGTATAAAGCGTCGCTTCTCGCCATTTATTGGACAGTTGACGTCTCTGACGAGTTGCCCAACAATAATTTTCTGCCAATATGTCGTTTTCACAATAGGTTTTTTGCCAATCAATCGTTTGTGGCCAACGCCGTCACATCACATTATATTCTACGTCCATAATGAGCCGCATTCCAACGCAGCCCTAGAAAAAATATAATTTATTGTACTTTATAACTTAATTTAAAAAAGTTATTGCCCGTTTCTCGGAGGATGTGAAACGGGTAGCTATTGTTAAAAAACCCTTTCGTTATTAGTTATAAATCGACGTCCTCTTAAATTTATTCTTTTGGATAGGTGTAAGTTGATCCGTGTAATGAAAAATGCACATGCCTACATGAAGAATACAGTTTAAACTTTAAAGTTTCTAGGTATAAAGTTTTTCTCTTTTGTGTGCTAAATAAATGGAGGGTGGACCTCAGCTGCAAGTCACACCTTGCTGATTAATGTGATGTCCTGAATTCTTGATGAATGTAATGACATTCGTTAATCTAACTGGGTCATCTGTTTAGTATCTAACAGATAAGGATTCAGGACGAGCGAATAATCTCTAGCTCATCTACTTAAGGAAATCTTTCGTAGATACTGCCAATTTCAAATGTAACTGCGATTATCAGCATCCTCGAATAGGAAATCATTTTTGTTTTGACCAAATGTGGCTCTCAAGTGCAACTGGACACTAACGTTCATCCGCGTTTTCTATTTTGCACATGTATATACCTAAATTGCGTACGATGTAACTTTAATTTTACGGTTTTGTCATTGAGGTAATTTTTAGACATTTCCGTCTAACATAAAATAAAACATATACGACTCACACACTGAACTATTAAGACTTAATTTACAAAAACGTTCCTATAAAACCTACACTGTATGTACCTCGCCTTTGTATTCTAAAAATAGAAAACAATTTGTAACGAACAGGGACGGTCGCGTCAAAATATCAATGAATACGAGCGACATTCATTCAAGGCTAATCATGCTACATATTCGATAATGCATCATACATTGCTAGTTTTAGATATTATACATTTCTAAGTAATCAACAAAAGTGTCAATGTATGAAGATGTTAGAAATTATATGGTTGGCTAGTGGTAGAGGGTGGAGGGTTGTTCGGAACACCTGATCGAGTGAACAGGTGCTATGTTCCGGCAATTAGTGATGGCTGTATAGTGGATTTAGAGTCACGCGATTTGTTTCAAGGATATTTCTTGAGATATCATTATTTTGTAAATTTTGCGTATTCAACTAAAGTCGTCATAATCTAATAGGCCCGTTTTGACAAAAAAAGGTGTCTCTTCTTGTCACACTATGTTGATGTAGGGTCTGTAGGGTCGATTAAATGCATTTTATTTTTCTAATATTTTATTTTTGTTTTAAACAAATGAAACACCAGGTAACAATGTTGATGGGAATCGAACCCACAACTCACGATAATAGGGAAAACTACGACGATTGTTTTTGCCCACCTTAGCTTACCTGACCCTCAAAACATTATACAAATCGTGGCCTAATTTTATACTGGGATTAAAGTAGTCCTTCGACTCAGGTTCTCCCCACCAATCATCACATATATCCTTCAAATATTTTCCCTTGTATACCCCAACTGGCAACACCATTCGGTGTCGGCGGTTGGCATGTGCATTCTTATTTATTGTTATTATTAATTTTATCATCATGCCTACATGTTTCTCTACCTATTGATCAGATAATTAATTAATATAATATCTTAAGGACTTGGTTTAAGAATTTTTTTTGTACATAATGTTTTTTTTATATTTTTTATGTCACAAGTGACAACGAGGCAGGCGGGTCACCTGATGGTAAGTGACAACCATCGCCTAAAGACATTGGCAACACCAGGGGGTTGCCAACGTGTTGTACACCTTATTACAATGCCTTAAAGGCGAACTGGCTCTCAAGTGCAATTGCCGGAACACACCAACAGGTGCTTGGCGACAGATTTTCAACTTGAGGGTGGTAGCCACCCAGTCGAGTACTACAAAGTACCCTACCACCGTGCTGTGGTTTCCTCACGATGTTTTCCTTCACCGAAAGCTCTAGCTCATTGTAAGGATTCGAACCCACGACCTTCGCCGCGGTATCCGACGTCACTTACCACTGAGCTATCATCGCCTTAATGTATTTTAATTACCCTAAATATTATTAATGTATATATTTCAAAATATGGTGGTTCTCATTACTTAGTACCTATTACTAGATTTTAATTGAAAGGACTTTTTATTTATCTAAAAGTCTTTAGAAAACAAATGTTTCGGGATGCATATCCACGGGGCGGAAGCGTGTTCAATAAATTCGATCATCTTCTACAAAAACATCAAATTAATTATTATGACTTTATATTTTGATTGAACTATAAAATGATGCTTCGTAAAGTTATAACTTACCTGCCTATGCCTGTCACTAGTTGGTTAACAAGAGTAAAAGTGATGTAACTCATTTTTTGACAAAACGGAGGAAGTGTCCAAATTATAAAAAAAAACTGATGCCATTAATTTCTACATACTAAATTGTACTTTTTTAAGTTTTATAATAATGGAATTACTGAATTGCAGGTGTCTTCTCAGTTTAACTGTATTCCGAACCGGTGGTAGAGTCAATTGTAACGTTCATAAGTGCCTTACGAGGGCCTAAACTGAATAAATGAGATTTTGATTTGATTAGCAAAGAAAGTTGTTGAATAGGAGTATGAAAAATTTGAAAGACTTTCTTTCTATTTATATTTGAACCTTTTTATAATCAATTCGCTCTGTGTGGCTCGTGTCAATTTTATTTATAGTCTCTATGGGCTATGTCTCAGTTCATGTATATAATTTAATCTACAATAAGGAGATAAGAATGCGAATAAAAAGTAGTCAATTGAGTCCATGCAATACCACATGCTGTAACATTGTTGCGATAATGAACAGTAATGTATGACTAATAAGGACTATAATTGTAGAACAGGTTTCATAAAAGTTTATTAAGGAATGTTTTCAATAAACTGTCATATTTGTAGTTGTCTTCATCTGAAATTTTCGAGTTAATTCTCCATTTGCACCGATCGCGACTGTTCCTCCAGTAAGTTACAGACAATAAGTTTGAAAATCATAAAATTGAGTTTTTAATAAAGTAAGCAAGCAAGAGT
This sequence comes from Ochropacha duplaris, assembly GCA_951361185.1. Taxonomy (NCBI): domain Eukaryota; kingdom Metazoa; phylum Arthropoda; class Insecta; order Lepidoptera; family Drepanidae; genus Ochropacha; species Ochropacha duplaris. Next base: position 9,364,397 of record OX592704.1, on the reverse strand, counting down.
CACCTGTGATTACAGTGGTCTTTAGACTTTAACGCTACCAGGGGGATAGCCAATGTGTTGGCGACTTATTTACAATGCCTTGAAGGCGACGGCAACTGCCAGAAGATACAGATAGGTGTTTAGCGACGGATTTTCAACTTGATATTCTATTCGTAATAGGCTTAACTAACTGCTGAATAAAAAACCTTTAAATGAGTTGGGACATGAATACTACGGTAGAGACATGTAAACTTCTATAAATAAATAAATAATAAATACTTTATCTGATTGTGTTGAGCTTGGCTTATTTGTCATTTTTGTGCATATAACTAAATTTAACCTAAAGAGTCTTGGCGTATTTTCGAAATCTGTGTTAGGTTTGTAAATAAAAAAAAACATGAAAAAAAATATTTAATACATTTTGATCGAGAAATATTTACCTTTTCTATGTTTTTTTAAAATAATAGTTGAGAAACACGTAAATACTTTTAGTTGTCAGTTCATAGGATTCACTATATAAGTAAGTATTTAGCTATGTTGAGAGATGAGTTAAAATTAGACAACTTATTTAGGCACGAAAGTTAACCGCATTTATTTACGTTCTACAAAACAGTGGGCGCACGAGCAAGCCCTAGAGACGACTGACTGCACTTCCCGTAGAGGGCAACGGGGAGGCAACAGTCTTACAATTATATGCTGACATTGCTACCAATGTACTTAATGTGTCGCTACAAACACCAACATAGTTTTTGAAAATATGCCTTCTCAAAGTTTCCACAAAGTACGTAAGTGAAACCTTGTGACGCAACGCGGAAAGACAATATGCGGCGAATGCACATCTTATGCTATTAATAAAAATGGTAAGCAGATGTTTACACCACCGGCAGTCTTTGTGCCTTTGTTTGAATGATATGAAACACGGTAATTTTATTTAAATGATAATGGGCACATGTTTATTGGGTGATAAAAATACCAGCGTAGTATTTTCTAGCTTGGTCATGTATATCGTTAATTGATTTTGCTCTTTTTTGCGGAGCGAAATAGTTATCGATTGTATTTTGATCGTAATAATTCTTGCACCATTTTGCATTTAATACTTGTCAGACTAAATCACCTCATAAACTACTGTAATAGCTAGTATGCTTTTTTAAAGGCGACTATTCTTTCACACTTATGAACGAGATAAGTGTTTTTCAAGATTCCTAACAGCAGCAGGATGAAGGCCATACGGGTATTCTTTCACCGTAAAACAAGTTAGAAACCCCATCGCAAGTAAGCCAAAAATAACTTTTGAGTTTTAAGATCATTAGAATTTTCCTTGTATGTCGTTTTTCTTATAGGTGTAAGCTCAATAGTTATGTATAATAATGACGATAGGTAATTTACCGATACAAAACTTGTTATAGTCATTTGATAAAAATTGTTAATTCACCCAAATTATTTTTTACTAGCATCGCGACAAAATATTTTCAGATTTTGTAGGAAACAATTAAATTTACATCTAAAGAAACACGGTGTTCGTAAACAGGTGATATGTTTGTATGAGACGTAATAAAATTAGTAATAAAAAAGCTAAGGGGATCAGCTCAGGCCTGGTTCACTAAATCATATGTCAAAATCGCGGCGCCGGCGCAGCAAACACTGACGATAGATTATTGGGGATAAGATGACAGGCGAAACTATTTGTTTTTTTTTATTTATTTGTTCAATATACTGACATTTAAAACACTTCATACAATAAATTAAATGTGAAAGACCATTCATGGGGTGTAAGTATCCATGGAAATATGTAATATAATTTTGTTGTGTTTAATATAAAAATATCGAAATGCATAAATGATCGGCATTGCTTTACTAAAAGCTTATTTTGTAATATTTGCTAAGAAGTGAATTCCATTGAATTCCTTTAGGTTTTGCCCCTTAGCTCACAGAAGGGAGAGTACAAAGCTAACTACACAAAAAATAGATTCGCGATTCGAGTTATTACCTAATCACATCGTCGCTTATCGCAGTAGCTTTGTTAGCAAACATGCTCATATCTCATATATCGAAAAAGAAATAAGTTACCAGAATATCTATACTTACCTTTAAAGAAGGAAAAAAATCATCAGATGGGCAATAAATACGAAATGACAGCGGTTGAATCAATCGGCGTCTGCGCAGTGTTACCCGCTGCGTTCGCCCTAATTAGAGGGCCCAGTGACCGCGCTACAAGGGCCGAGTCCAGACTGTGTTATTATGTATTTACTGATCTTTATTTTTTATTTCTCAGTGACGTAGATGCATCTTGTTAAGAATTTATAGATACCTCAAATTATTGTTGAGATAAATGGCTTGTTTTCTAATGGTTTCTGTGGTAGGTATATCGCGAAATCAGAAATGTGGTGTTGAAGCCAAGACATTATTATCTAAACTAATATTATAAAGATCAAAGATCGATTTTAAGTATGTTTGTTTGTAATGGATAAACTCAAAAAATACTTAACCGATTTAAAAAAACAAAACTTATGGAAAGCTAGTGGCACGGGCTATAATTTATTTTAATTTATTAAAAGCAAGTGTTAAGTAAAGTCAAACGTAGTAATTTATAAAATGGAATACATTTTCCATAAGAAAAGAATACGAAAAGACAATTTCTTTCAATGTTCACCAAATGCTGTGCTATTTACCCACGTTGCTATGGTAACGGGGCCGATGACGGCTGATTTATTCCCACAGTCGGTTTCTCACGGCTGTGGTGGTAACACCCACTCAATAGTAATACTACTTGTGTTTACGTTGACATTGTATAGGGATAGGGTGGTGGACTTATGTCACAACATTTATAACTTTAGAATCTTAAAAAAATGCGTGATAAATCAATAACATAAGAAAGTACTAGTTTCATATACAGACAGTTTAATTTCCTAGTTATGTTAAGTTATCGATACATCAAATTAATTGATCCACCTGCCATTTGTGTTTTTTTTTAAATAAATCTCCACTTTAATTGGCAGACAAAAATGAATGCTTTATTCAGAGTGTTAAGGTAAAATTGGTAAAAGTTTCAATTCAATAATAAGATCATAAAAAAATTACCTACATAACATACTATCAAAACTATTACCATCAGGCGGGCTGTTGTAAGCTTGTTTGCCACCTAGTGGTATAAAAAAAAGAAAAAAAAAGATAGTAACTCAAATTTTTAAAATTTGGAGTTACTATCATTTTACTTAGGAGCAGTGTCAGTAAAAGACATGTTTGTTAAAAACGTAGCAGGTACCACCGCCCATTCTCAAATGGGATCTATTTTCCACTGTTTCTACGCACTTACTAGGAATTAAAGAATTTGATACTTGAAGGCAAACGCTTGTGATTTGTAATCCTATATGCATTTCGTTAAGAATTTAATTTAAATTGAAATCTTTTTAAAATCAGTAAATAATTTCATTTAGCTTATGCTACTACTATTATTTGCTTATCACGACTGCACATATTATAAAAAAATGTATATGCGTATGTGCTCTGCTATCCGTGCGATTGGAGATTGGTTAGGTTTTTTTCTTTTCTTTGCTGGCGATCGTCCTTTAGGACATTTTTACCTATGTCAAGTTATTATTACACTTATTTTATGTTATAGGTATATCACGTAATATCACATTCGCAGTAAAGTTAGTCATTGTCAGTCAAGTCAGGTCAGGTTTAAGTGAAATTGGCGGCCGTTCTACTAAATCTTTCACAAACTTTTTGAGACAACCTGAAAAATTCCGATACACGTTTTCATTTCATTTCACTTCACAGGTGCACTTTGATTGAACATTATTGGACAAAACGCCACCAATATTGTTCAATAAAACACGAAATACACGATTTTAATAAAAATAAAACGAAAACGCAACGTTACTTCGCAAGTTCCCGCCAAAAAGTCCGGATGGATAGTTAACTAGAAGTATCAAAATGTTTTGTATAGTACCTACCTACACGCGCCTACGCACGCATTCGTATGAATGGTGTGGTTGTATCAACAGTATACGGTGCATAGTACGTAGGGCAAGGAAATTGTCCACCGTTTCAGACTGACACACACTGATTTGTGACTGCGATAAAATGCAAAGCACCTGTAATTTAAAGCCGATTAGAAAATGCTTTTGTGGCCGGCCAAATGTCACACTTAATCATTTGAAATAAGTGCTATAACTGTCTGGTGAAAACCTTAGTACGTATTTAGCTTGGAGTGTCAAATAAAGCCATGGTTTTACTCCTTCATGCTTACGTAAGTTTTTTCCTTATAGATTCTAATGAATGAGTCCTTCTGGAAAATCACCCTTTCTAATTATACCATCTGTTCTAACTAAACCTACCTTATCTCTCATTACGTAAGGTCACAATTGCACCGTTTGAAATGTGTATGTACAAATACCTGGCTACCCTGGGAACATTTGGAGAGGTCAACACGAATCGGCTATTTGACTATTTACACGGTCAAATAACATAGGTGTCGAGGTGTAACCCATTTGTTGAGGTTCTAATACCAACTGCATTTGTTTGCTTAATAATGTTGGTTTGTGATGTTTGACCAACATTGGGAATGGAGGGAATTTGTCAATATTGCGGGTGAAGGGTCAGAAGGCCTTATGGAGAGTAGTTTTAGTAGCGAGTTCTGGTAGGCTTGTTCGTTTTGGAGGTTTTAGTTTTATTGTTACTTATGTTTGTATTGTAATTGATTATAAACACTTTCTATTTTATTAATTATCTAAGCGACAAACTGAATTAAAACTAAAAACCTAAATAACTTAAAAATAAATAACAACTAAACTACAAATAAAAAACTGAATTTAAATTGCTGCCCGGGGAAATCGTGCCGAGGACGCTAGCGGCGTTACCTCGTTGAATAGCCAGACTGAGGCGTTGGCCGAGGTAACTACCAGCCCTCCGGTCACCAGTGGTGTCCACCAGCCTGGAGGAAAGGTCTTTATAGAATTTTTGGGCACAAGGTCCCCATGAGCCCATGGTCTCTACCCCAAACGGCACAAATATATAATTGTCACCAATAGATGAATATTTGAGCCGCTTGAGGTCCTCCGCGGCGGTGGCTGCTGTGCCCGCCTCACGAGATGAGCCCACCACGTGAGAAGGAGCAACAGTATCCACGCAGGTCGCATCCCAAACCAACGACATGCCTCTCTTCCACGGTATAAGTGTCATACCATCGGGCCGCTTACCGTCGTCACGCAAGACACCGCTCGGCTCTAAGATTATTGTTACATCTGAATCTGAACTACTGTTATTAAGAGAATTGTATTTTATTTTTATTCTGGATAAGTTTATGTTTGACCGCAATCTCACAATGGTAAGTGATGGTGGTAATGGTGGTAAGCACACAAAGCCTAGATGGGAACTGGCTCTCAAGTGCAGCTGTCGGAACACACCAATAGGTGCTTGGCGACAGATTTTCAACATGAGGGTGGTAGCCAGCCAGTCGGGTACTACAAAGTATCCTACCACCGTGCTATGGTTTCTTCACGATGTTTTCCTTCACCTAAAGCTTTTAAGCTCATTGTAGGATTCGAACGCACGACCTTCGCCCCGGTATCCGACGTCATGAACTGTCATCGCCTATAATGCAATGCTATTCTGTAAGAACGTTTGTGTATCTCGAAAACTGAATCTCAGGTGAGATATCAATTTCATTCTGTAAACTTCGAATGACACTTCACTTCGCACTTATAGATGCCAAATCAAGGTCGCGTGAGTTCGCTTTCGATGTGAGCTCGCTCGCCTGAGGTATTTAAGAAGAGAATAGCATTGAAGACTTGCTATCACCGCCTGCAACATGGAATTCCTATTAGCATTTAAAATTAGCATGTCCCCACTGATATAGGCTATATGAACTTTTAACAAGTACAATTTAGCAACTTTATTTGTCTATCATTAGAAATCACCGATGGACATGAATGGAAAGTTAGTGGCGTATTATATATAGTGTTATTACTGCGTCATTAATCTATTAGCATTAATTAGGAGCGTTTGTCTGTCCGTCGCCGCTTCCTGCAACGCTATCATCTTTGGATGGTATTATGTAAAAGTGTATAATGATAATACGTAGCTCAATGAGTTGTAGAATTACAATCTCTGAATAATGAACCGCAAACACGGCCTAATTCATTGGCTTTACAGTAAATCACGGAACAAACGTTTTAACAAAACTGAGAGTATTTTAGGGCCTGGAGTTAAACATCACTACCACCTTCATTGTACCACTAATAATGATGTGTATATTCTGTTATTTTTGTTGAATGATTTTGAAAGAAAGAAAGAAAGAAATACATTTAATATGTCAACCATCTAAACACAATAATAACATGGTAAATTAAACATAAAGTGAAGACAACTTTGCACGGTGGTAGGGCACTATGTGGTACTCGACTGGCTGGCTACCACCCTCAAGTTGAAAATCTGTCGCCAAGCACCTGTTAGTGTGTTCCGGCAGTTGCACTTGAGAGCCAGTTGCCCTTGCCCTTAAGGCATTGTAATAAGGTGTACAACACATTGGCAATCCCCCTGGTATTGCTAATGTCTATAGACGACGGTAGTCACTTACCATCAGGTGACTCGCCTGCCTCGTTGTCACTATTGACATAAAAATAAAGACAAGTAAGGCCACAGCTCAGCATTATGCGGCAGCACAGATCTGTGCTACAACGCTGGTATTCTGCTGATTTTGGTGTGCAATAAAGTGTTGTCTATCTATCATGATAAAACTACAATCTAGGTATTTCTAGGCTAGAATATATAGATCTCTTAAACTTCGTCAGCGAAAGTGGGGGGTCAGAATGCAAACTAATAAAAAAACTATAGAAGGTTAATAGTGGCGAAGGGCTTTCTAGTAAGTATTGAACTGGCTCTACCTAAGAAAAAATTATAAATCTTTTGCTATAAACATTTCCTTCATTGGAGCCCTCTTTCTATGCAAAATAAATAAGAACAAATATAATTAAAAGTAATGCATACTATACTTGGATTTTTAATTTGGTGGACTGATTTCACAGTTGTCGTAATAAATATTTCTTTACTCAGAAATTATTTCTCAAAAGAATGAATGAGAATACATGTAATCACTGATATTAGGTTGACTTTTATTGATAAAAAGTGATATGGTCAAACCATGAAACAGTAATTTTAACCATATTGCGCTCGTAACTGTCAGTTTAGTCCAGCTAATTAAAAATCAGACTATAGGTGACTCATTTTCTTTTAAAATATTGAATGGTGATCTACTGCATTACAACGTTCCTTGTGTCTTTCACTTACCGCTTCCTTGTTCTCGAAAGCAGGATGTTAAAATTGTCGGGTCCCATATTTGTTTGACACTTATAGAATGAATATTGGAAATTACAGACCTCTTAAATAGGAGCATATTTTTTTCTTTATTCATACATTTAAATCTCGGATTCTGATTATTAGACAACCTATGACCTCACCCTGCACAACAGATGATCTCCAACTACAAGAGCTAGGGTTGGAAGTTCTCCGTCATCCACCGTACTCACCAGACCTAGCGCCCATACTTGTGAACAGGTGCTGCTTGTGGGGGCTGGTCTGCTTGAGTTTGTTATTTACTTAGACAGTCATAATTAAATTCTATTTATTATTATTTTGCCGCCTTAACACGCAAATATTATCAGTGAGACTAGATAGATAAATAATCAATGTGTATGGTGTAAGTTGTTTTTGAAAAGAGTAATTGCTGAGTTTATTGCCGGCTCTTCTCAGCAAAAACAACCTTCCGAACCGAGCATTAGAGTCTAGACTATTCATAAGTGCTTGTAATTTGAATAAAAAACCATTTTCATTTTAATTTTTCATAGACTTCTACATTTTCGGATATTGGACTTCTTGGTAGGGAAAACCAATCAATCAATATTCAAGAGGCAATGCCTTTGAAGAGTTTGTTGCCTCCCGTCCACCTGACATCTTTGAGAAGAGCATTGATAAAAGACCACTGCACAAAAAATATTAACGATTTAAAAGTCAGGTCAGGGAGGCAACAAAGCCAAATAATAGGTATATTATGCAGAGTTTCCGGAAGACCTTTGGCTATTAGTATCATTTGTACACAAACTACTACATCTTGTTTCATCGACACACTTTGTACCAACTGCCTTAAGGTTTGTTTTACGCTGCAAGAGTTTTAGGGTTTTAGTCTAAAATAATTATGTAGAATTGCTACAACTTATAGGCATTACTATTTATAATAATGTGTATACAATCTCATCTCAGGCCAAAGGAGGAATACACCGCTATCCAGGTCGAAAAAATATATCCATTTTTCACACACGGCCATCGATCCAATCTAGGCAGAGCTTGTAATGTGGTGGAAGACAGGTAACAATATTGTTACCTTATTTTTAAATACATAACTTCATAAATAAATAACAAAAATTACATGTTCATGCATGGTCAATCAATGGTGAATTCAGATGTTCCCAGAATGTTCGGCACAAAAATTAAATCTTTACGAATAGCTAATGTACCATAGAAAAGAGGCCATCCATAAATCTTGTCACACGAATTTCATGATTTTTATTATCTAATTTATGAATGACCCCCAAGCATGAAAATATGACCTCTGAACCACTGAGGATATTGCCGAAGGTGGTAAGCACACAAAGCCTAGATGGGAACTGGCTCTTAAGTGCAACTGTCGAAATAGAACTTCACCAAAAGCTCAAGCTCATTGTAGGATTCGAATCCATGACCTTTGCCGCGGTATTCGACGTCACTACCTTACTTATGACGTTAAACATCGTTGTGCTAGTAAAATATAGATCGCGGATCGCATAGCACTAACTCCTCGCAGTGTAAGTGTATGACAAGGTTGTACTTAGAACGTGAGTTGTACCGTTCTAATGATAACCGGATGAAAGTTCAGAGGTTCGTCGTTAGCCGATGATCGGTCTCTACAAAACACTTTTACAATAAACCCCGCTATTGTGTGAAGCACGACAAATGCTAATTTAGAACAGATTACTGATGTATTGAGGCAATTTTTTCATGTCTTCGCGGTAAAATTATATGCTAACTATGGTCATTTTTATGCTTTCTTCGTAAGGCATTAGAACAAAAAATGTTCGAGCATACGTTTAAGTTATAATCGCCATTAAAGCTTAGGGTTTCGTTGTTGCCCTTCGCAATATGCAGACTTAGAACCCCTTCTAAGTCCCCATATTATGTCGGGCATTGTCCATAGCATGGAGTTCTTCAAAAAAGGAGTAATTAGGTTTATGCAAGGTCAGCTATGGAGAGTTTCGATCTAAGCCGCGGACAGGCAGACACTAAACTATAAGCGTTCTTTGTTAACTACGGAAACATAAAATTAAGTTTATCCCAACGCAACTTATGCGTTTTAGGTTACTGAAGTATGAACGATCTAAGTCATTAATGGGGGAATCCCTGTGTGTCTGATTAACCAATTATTTTATGTAGACAGAGCCCCGCGCACTTGAAGTGAAGCACAGTAAAGGAAGCCGAATTCGAAGCACACAACTTCGTGCACGTTGCTTCACTTCATTGGAGACTTGTGTACGTACGCTCCTCCTACCATTTTTTATAAGTAAACTTTCGTACATTGTGATAAGATTACTTCCAAACATTATTGACAGATCATGACAGATTTTTTTTAAGAAGATTTTTGGCCTGGTATCGAGACCTTTAAGCCATTTCTTTATTATAAATATTAATATTTTATGTTTAGTCACGTTTTATTGTCACTTTCACTGTAAAGTCTAGTCCTCGTCCGTACAAGTCCGGTCTAATTTTAGTGAAATTGGCGGCTATTCCGCTAAAACATTTCATGGGCTTTTTGGGAATCAGATGTTACACATAATATAATAGACTCTACGAGATACAGATTTGTTCTAACAGAGAGTATCTATGTAGAGCGGAGGAATTGGTCACGTCTTCATGGACGGTTAGCAAGCAAATGTATAGGGAAAGATAAGAAAAAATTATTTTCTACATCTTTCTAATATCTAATAAAATTATAAAGAGGAAAGAGTTGTATGTATGTGTGTATGTAGGTATGTAACGAATAAACTTAAAAAAGCTACTGGACCGAGTTCAAAAATTCTTTCACCAATTGAATGATGTAGCATTCAACGGTAATTCCAGATTAAATAGACTATACTTTATCCCGGGATAAGATAAGATCCCACGGAAACGCGGGTGAAACTGCGGAGGACAGCAGAGCTTGTACATTTTTTATAGCCCCAGCCAACCCCCATATAATTATTCAACTGAAATAAAAAGTAACGGAGGAGCTTTGTTTATTAATTACGATAACAGCCGAACCGAGCCAATAATTTCGATAAAATATGGTACACAGGTTAAAAATCGCGAAAATTCGGTTCCTCGAACGTATAGGTTCATAAGATAGACATTGACGTCTCATAAAGTGGGTAAATAAAAAGAGCGTTTCGGTGTTTTCTGATGATTGAGCGTTGAAATAATATTGACATGGTAATTTAAAGTTGTTTGATTATATTCAGTGATTGTTTTGCTGTCGGTACCGAGGCGTGTCGGCTTTACTGTGGGAATGTCTGCTCGTGAATCGCCCGTGGCTTATGACAATTTGCATTTTTTTACCGACCGTACCGATGGAATCGCTTAGATACTAACACAAGTTACAAGCTGAAGCGGTGAAATGACATTTATATGTTTGAGTGGCTTTTCATAGCGAATTCTTTGATAGATACGTACACTTTTTTAAAAAAAAATTTTTTTTACCACAAGTGACAACGAAGCTGACGGGTCACCTGGTGGTAAGTGACGCATCGCCTTTAGACATTAGCCATTAATTTAGACATTAATAACAATGCCTTTAAAGGCAACTGGCTCTCAAGTGCTACTGCCGAAACAACACCAACCAACCAACAGGTGCTTAGCGGCAGATTTTCAACTTGAGGGTGGTAGCCAGCCAGTCGAGTACTACAAAAAAGTACCCTACCACCGTGCTATGGTTTCCTCACGATGTTTTCCTTCACCGAAAGCTCAAGCCCATTGTAGGATTCGAACCCACGACCTTCGCCGCGGTATCCGACGTCACAACACTTGTTGCACTCTACATACAACTGCAGTCTAACAAGTGAATCATTTCAAGGAAACATTACAGCAGTCAGCAGCTAGCTAAACCCTTGGCTCTAAGAAGGGACGGTCGTCCCAATAAAAAAGTGAATTCTAGGAATAGCGATTCAAGCTAACCTCAGCTCACGAAATCCCAAAATTCCATGTGAAAAAAGAAAATTTGTCGATTAAAATTATTGAAAATTTAAAGATTATTTGACACAGCGATTGCAATACCCGCCCACGCCTATATCTTTTAACTTAAACATACTTTATCCCGCGGCACTGACCGCTCTCAGCTCGAAACACAAATGTTGCCTTTCTTTTCGTAAGCCACTATTCTACGTTCGCTAATTGTGTACAAAAACATGGCGTGTTACATCGTTTTTGTATAATTTATATTAACGGTACGTGATCTTAATGTCTTGCAGATAAGGTTCCAAATTGCATCATTGCTATGAAATTTGAAAAGGAAATAAGGCCCGCATTAATGAATGTCTATATTTTTGTAATCGAAAATAAACCTTATCTCATTGGTCCAAGATTTGAATTGAATTGTAGAAATAAATCTCTAGCTTTTGATTGACATTCTGATGTACCATAAATAAATAGACCTAAGTTGTAGAAAATTGTTGACACTGTTTATCGTGATTGTAAGCGTGACATTCCACCTGTTATGTGCTACGTAGCGAGGAATGTAGGTATATGATATCAACTAATAACATAATTTGATTTGAAGCTTATATCGTCTCCGGTGGAACGGCAGCTTGTTTGAAGTATGTCAGACCTATGTGTACGGAACAGAGCAAAATAGAATTATGTAGTTAGTTACTTGATTCTTCAGATCTCATCTTACCCGCCCCTGGGAATATACGTATAGTTTCGAACCTCACTCATGCTAATTCGCACATCTCTCTAGTGGAAAGGCAGCCTTATTATCGACGGTTTAGCACAGTATTTTAGTTCGCAATTGACGTTTCGATTGAAGTCGTTTAAAAAGCGTCTCATTTCGTATATTATTTTAAATTTTTTCTTTATAATATATGTTCAAATAAGTAATATGGCTGTAGTTTGTAGTTTCTCTTTGCACCAGCTTCCTCCTGGCGAAGTGTCAAATATATGATGAATAAGTAAAGTTTTAAAAGCGTTTTAAAGGCTCAGTGGTAGTGGCGTCGGATACCACGGCGAAGGTTGTGGTGCCTACAATAGAGCTTTCGGTGAATGAAAACGTCGTTGGGAAACCACAGCACGGTGGTAAAGTACTCGACTGGCTGGCCACCACCCTCAAGTTGAAAATCTGTCGCCAAGCACCTGTCTGTGTTCCGACAGATGTTTGGCGATAGATTTTTAGTCATTTTATCAGTGATTGGTGAGACTTCAAAGCTGTCTAGTAAGTATTCATTGCGGACTTTGTCAAGTATGGTCGCATCTCCCGCCCAGCATACAGCTAGTTCTCATATAATTGTACTAAATTTTAGGTTCATACTTTAATTGCACACGAACATATCGTAATAAAATCCGATTCGAAATATATCGTTTTAAAATACCATCGAAATAGCCTGAGGTGAAGACATTAACAAAACTTTATTATTTTAATTGCGGTCTTCTATAGAATCGAGTAATCACCATTCGAATACCAGTAGCGGAAACACAAATCACGACCTATCTATTATCGAGACATTATCTATCAATACATCGACTTTTAACTATAAATTACGTTATTTTGGGCTTTTAAACGAAATATAGTTACTATTAGTAAAAGTAGTGTAGCACTTATTCAGAGAAATTTTACTAAAAGCTTTCTATGAAATAATGTATTTTCTAAGATAGAAGGAACTCGAACATATTCAAATTTAGAACTAATAATAAAATGAAAAAATACAAATAATATTCCAATGAGCTGGTAACACTACAAAAAATAACTTTCTCAAAAGAGTAATCTAAAAGGTCATAATTTCTAATTAACTCATCAAAATGAACCATAATGGTAACCCAAAGTTTTGTTAAGTTTGAGACAGGTTATAAGTTTAATTAATTGTATTTTAATTTGTTTACTTCCTCAGACCACATGATTTTTAAAACTTGCATTCAAAATTCTAGGTCTACCTTTAAGTATAAATAAGAAGTGTTTATAATATTCGTCTATAAATATAAATTAAAAAAAAACTCTTCCTAACCTAATTATGTATATGTGTTGGATATGTGTTATATATGTATATAGGTACCGCGAAAAGAGAAGATCTGTCCAGGGACTGCAGTCCAACGTTTCTTGATGAGAACTCGTATACATACCTATATAAAAAGTGCCGAGAAAATTTTGTTAGCGCGATGTAGGTAGGATTTCTGTAATATTTAATTACGTCCATTCGTTGTGATTCGCTTCTGTTACTCTTCCGCTGACTCGACTCACATGTAGCGCTGTTACAATAGCCGCTACAATATGCACCAAAAGTGCAAAGTTCATATCCCAATTTATCCCAAACACGTGGTCACAGTAATGCCCTTTCACACAGTCCCGCCCTCAAGCGGCGTGGGGCGGCACACCCGACGCACGCATCTTGTACGTGACGGGTTGAGAACAAAACATTAAAAATATAAGTACACATCTCATAATGTACCACGACTGTCGCCAAAGGGGCTTTCTCACGACCAAGAGATTTACTCTCAACCTGCACATTTGTACTGAACACTCGCTTTACATTACTTTATTTACCGTACATTGATAATCCGACTAGTGTTTATTGTTTCGACGTACGCACAAAACCAGCAATGTCACGTGAAATAATAGATGTTGACGTAACGGAATAACAGTAATAGGTCACTCACTCGAAGTGATTACAGGTTACACTGGACAATATTTTAGGCGCTCATGATATTGATTTCCCAATAGCTAATTTATACTGCCTCAAGGTATAGTTGAGGCATTAGAAAGGAGCGATAAAAGACGTTAAAAGGTGCGATTGTAAGGTTTACAGTTACTACTTATAACAATTACAAGTGATCGCACTGCATATTAAATACTTGAGGTAGATGATAGATAATATACAATATTTATTACTAGTGGGCCTGGTAGACGTTGTCCTGTCCTGAAAATAATAAAAAGAAAATAGAAACCGACTCCAGCGCTATTTAATAGGTCCATGTTTTGTTTAAGGAGCTTTTAATAACTGCGTATTAATTTTTTAGGTATAGTCAATAAAATTTAAAAAATATATGTTTGTCTATTATAACCATTCCACATAATCTTGTAATTTCCTTTAGTTTTCATTATCTGTCAAGCTAACTTAAACATATTAATACGTCTATACGATACTGCTGTCTCCCACGGTTTCACCCGCGTTTGCGTGGGATCTTATCTTTTCCCGGGATAAAAATATAGCCTATGACACTCACAAAATAACGTGGCGTTCTATTGGTAAAAGAATTTTCAAAATCGGTTCAGTAGATCCAGAGATTACCCCAAACTCATAAACTTTAACTCTTTATAATATTAGTATAGAAGTATGGATACATTGCTTGATCATATACATATATATATATATATAACTGGGTTGGATCTGTTCCCAACAGCAGGACAGACCAAATGGAATGTTCGCATGACTCCCTACTTGCCTAAGGCTGGTTCACACGACCGCCTGTTTTGGAGCACAACACAGGTGAGATTGTCTGTGTATACACCGGTTCAAATACCAGAAGGATTTCGATAGTTGCTAATCTTTACGGAATCTAGGTACGTAGACAAAAAGGGTTTTTTTATGTTTTTTTGTTCTAGCTTAGGCTCTGGATCTCGTTCTGAAAAACAATAAACAATCCACGAAACAATTCCACAAGATTTTTGCCATCTGAAATTTTGGTATTTAATATCTGCAGTAATCATTTTAGTAGGGTAAGGTTGCCTATATTGTACCAGTTAACGAACTTTACAAGCTGACACAAAAACTATATAACTTAAGAGGATTATATTACTAGATATAAAACGGTTGTTCTATTGGTGTTGATTTTTTATTATTAGAAAATGAGGAAATATAAAAAAACAAACGACAATTGAAGTTTTAAAAAAAGTCTAAAAAAGTACAATTTAGGAAACTGGTTTCCTTAATTGTACCATAGGTATCCTAAATTGTACTTTACGATCTAAATGAGATTCAAATGCCTCTTATTAACTGAAATCAGCCTTACCGTTATACATCTTTATAAAAATTATTATCCAGAATTAATCATGGAAATAAGTACTCCAAATAAATTTCGTATCAACAACAAGAACACAATAAAATAAATCTTTTATATAAAACTAGTTAAAGTTTCTCTTATTTTACTTAAATCTTAATCAGTCTAAATAAGGCTTTCATATTTATGAACTAAAATCAGCCTTGCGATTTCAATATGGGTACTTGTACGTCTTTAGTATTCTAAGTTATTCTTAATAACATTTTTAAATAAGAAAAAACAAGAGTTATTTGAAAAGAAAAGGTTAATTAATTAACTCTTTTCTTTTTCCAGCATATTTTACAAATGTCAGGGTTGTCTCCGCATGTTTCGTGAAACCATTTTTGGCATCTTACACACTTAACCCATTCCACTTTTGGTCCCTTTTAATCAAATTAATAGCCATTACACACACAGCAATAATTTTCATCATCCATATCAATTTCCCCATCATCATCAGATTCGTCTTGTAGCACAATTTCTTCTATTTCAGATTCACTGCTTATTTCTTCTGCTTTCACAAGCGTGAACACTCGTTAATTCCCATAGATGTCTTATTCAAACAATCTAAGGCTTTTTCTAAATCATCTTGCGTCCATGTATAATACTTTTTATCCTCTCCAGACATCTAAAAATATTTAAATCTAGTTAATAATCCAGTTTAAGAACCTAAATTGTACCGGTACATTTTAGGATTACCCTACCTGGTACAAATTAGGCAACACTAAGTTTTATTTTCATGCGAGCCGGCATCATAACCTCGAAATGCTAAACATAAAACTATATTCTCTAAATAATGCACTAAAATGCTTACTTTCCAAAAACATATATAAAAGCTGCAGTGTACTTACCGTTGCCACAAGAAATCCTTAGGTAAACATCCATAAAATAAGATCGGAACGCCGTAATAATTATTTTTGTTTACTAAACTTCACTCTGTTGTGACATCGAATCCAAAATGGCAGGGATTGCGTCATGTTGGTAGCACTTCTTTTTAGTGTTGCCAATTCAAAACTAAACATTACGGTTTGGTAGATTTTAAAGTGGTACAAATTACGAGCCGGTCCGACTTAGGCAACTCGACCCTATAATGGTAATGAAATAAAATTTTCTGAAGCATCAATTTACTTACCAAATAAATAGGTAACTACATTACCTAATAACGCACATATATTTAAATGAAATAAATTCGCAGATTTCATGTCTCTTAGCCGGCCAATGACTTCATAATGAGCTTGGCTACCAACCATCAGCTGGATTCCAATCAAATTTGAATTCGAAAATGGAACTTCGCGTGACTACTGAAGGCTACCGATTACCAAATTCCTGAGGCCTACTATTCAGATGAACTTCCCTGCCCCCCGCACCGCCTGTTATGATGACGACAGAGGGGTAATCCGATGAAATGTGAGACACTCAAGTATTCTGGTTTTTTGTTTTCAAGGATAATCACTTTTTGAATTTGGAGTAAGTTTAAGATGTCGCATTTGAAATACGGATTCCATTCTCACGAAATGTAAACTTTAATGTTCGTGTTCGATTTTCGAATGGTCCTATCACGAATAAGCTTCAGGCGAATCAGTGGTGTTTTTGAAAATATGTTGGTCGCTACAATGTATGGTAAAGCCTGTGAATTTTATTATCGACATTTCACAATTTTTAGTTTTCTTTTCGATGTTCCTTATCATCGTATAGCATCGCTAATCACTGCGTGAGAAAGTGTTAGGCCTCTCATTAGCTTAGGGTAACAATTCCAACTTCTAACACTTTTGAAATAAAGGTCAATTTTGCATGCATCGATACTGATATGGTATTCAGTCGTGTGGGTGTATCATGATATTCGTGATACACATCATGCAATTTGGTTGATTGCTGGCTGCGTATAAATTTACTATTGTTACGCTATGCGAAGTTTTCTACTATTTTGGCATTCTATTGGAAAGCTGAGACCTTTTACGGTTGAATTGACTGTTTGTTTTCTGCTAGACTATAGTTTTAACAATGCTTGGAGAATGTTTTAACCTACTTTAAAAAAGGAGGAGGTTCTATGTTCACTGATTTCTTCGTCAATTGTGTATCTATAGATCGAGAGATATTGTCACCAAGTAGGTACCTATGGATCTGATAAAGGGATCCATGGAAATCAATATTCTCAGTACCGATAAGGGTTTCAATTATAATGCAATAGGTATACACAAGAAGAATTTCTGAGGACATCTTAGCGGATTGCCTTCAATCACTAATAACAGATTTCAAATGTTGTGAAGTTTTATTATAATCTTACAATAGTGGGATAAGGAAAAAATAAAGAAAGAAATAATATTACAATGGTAATCCAAAAATCTAAATGGTATTCGAAAATTATTAAGTGTGATCGCCAAGAACGTTTTAAAAGTGATCGCTCGGTCACTAAACACTTCTCCAAAATGCATAACATTACGAGGTGTCATTCCGCTGTCATATTCCACATTCAATTAACTTTAATATAACAATAAACACTCAAAGGGGCCGCTGTCAAAACACAAGTATTCACGGCCCTGCTCTCAGCCACTCTACTTTTTTTTTCTTTTCGCAGGTGCAGAATTGAAAAAAATAAAGTTTTACGACGGCGCTTGATATTACCTGAGATGCTTTTATGTAACAAATAACCACGACTTTTGAAAAACAAAAAAATACGTCTCAGAGATTTGTTCGGTTACAATTTTTTATCAAATCCTGTTTGCGTGACAAATACGCTTGTAGTTTCACTACCACATTGTTCTAAAAAGCAATCAATTATTTCAGTTTCATTACAGCTAATGTCAAACACCGCTATAAAGACTGCCTCATCTAAACTAATATTATAAAGAGGAAAGATTTTATTTTTTGTCCGGTTGTTTGTTTGTTACGATTTAACTCAAAAACTGTAAGACCAATTACTAAAATTCTTTATATTAGAAAGCTACATTATCCCTAGGCTATATTTTATCCCGAAAAAGATCCCACGGGAGCGCGGGTGAAACCGTGGAGGACAGCTAGTTTTTGCATAAAGCCATCCCTATTCTGTCAAATTTCTTAGTTTTTTTTACCTGTCGATTTAAGAGACCTTACTAGTGATGCGAAACTAATACGAGTTTCTCGTTAACCGTTATAAGGATTATTTACTATTGTAGTTTTTTTTTTGTCGAAATTTGTTCGGTAGAGCGAAGTAAGTGGGTTATTTGTGGGGTGCCCCGGTGGTCTACGTAATAATACGGTTATTTTGTGTTATAAATTGCATATATTTGGTAATCATTATCCTTTCACCTATTCTAATATATATAAAATGACAAGACATGTCTCATTGACTCATCAACGCCCAGACTAAACCCTTGGATCTAGAAATCACTCACATCACTTCACTGCTGCACTTAGATTGAACATTATTGGACAAAACGCCACCGATTTTATTCAATAAATCTCATAATACACAATTATAATGAAAATAAAATGAATACGCAACGTCACTTCGCAAGTTCCCGCTGAAAAGTCGAAAAAGATTATATGCGATATATTAATGTATTATTAAAGAGAGCCGTATAAAGGTCATTTTAGTGTAAGAGGTCAGAGTGCGAGTGGCGCCGCGGGCATTGCAGCTTTCTAGTAGTTTAATTTATAGTAGAAATAACTAATATTATCCTAATTAAATAAAGACTAATCTCTGAATGTCTAGGTGTTAGAACTCTTGCGTGGTCCTTTTTCCATAGCGTAGGCCAGCCTGGTCATCATCACTGTTATCAACACAAGCAAAAGGATGCACAGTTCTGTTGTACTGTAAGGGAATAAGAAAGAGAGCCCTACTCTTTTTCTTCTTCGTGGATGGCACGATCTACAACGTGAAGTACGAACGTGAACGTATGTTGACAGTTGGTTCTTCCAACTCTTATATATTGTAATACATTTTTTTTATCCTGGATAAGCTTGTGTTTGACCACAATCTCACCATGGTAAGTGATGATGTAGCCGAAGGTAAGCACACAAAGCCTAGATGGGATCTGGCTCTCAAGTGCTGCTGTCGGAACACACCGATAGGTGCTTGGCGACAGATTTTCAACTTGAGGGTGGCCAGCCAGTCGGGTACTACAAAGTACCCTACCACGGTGCCATGGTTTCCTCACGATGTTTTCCTTCACCGAAAGCTCAAGCTCATTGTAGGATTTAATTTTGCACACGTGCGTTGTTCTCTTATTTATAACGTGGATTTTTTTTATTAAGTATAAGTAATTGTTTCAAATCCATAACAATTAAAAATACGTGCCAATGGCTGACCTCGTGCTCGTGTGAAGTAACAAATCGATGGTGAACCAACAAAAGCGCCGACCGCGCCATGCGCCACTCCAGCGCAGAGCAGAGCTCCCTTGAGTCGTACACTTAGCCGCAGTCGTTTTGGTACTTTAATTTTTAGTAAAGCAAAGATTGTTTCAAAAGAAATATGATTTCTTTTGGACTTAAATATGGTTATTTTAATGCAGAAATGTATCTGAACTAATTGACGTGAAAAGCTATTCAGAATTATACCTACTACTGAAATATTTTGATACTTTGGTAATGCGCCATTCATTTATTTCGTATGACGATTTAGCGGGGTGGGGGGTTGAGCATATCTTATTTTCTTATATAGGGGAGGAAGACGGAGTCAAAAACTGCCAAAAATCGTGTTACGAAATAATTTAAATGAATGCCGCCTACTCACGTAGCTATTCTTGTACGTCAGTTACAAATAGTGCCATCCATGAAGACGCGCTCCACTCTTTTTCCTAATCACTTAGGTACAGTGCAAATGTAGGTACACCCTTTTGCTAGTGTTCTAGTGCTGTATACATATACATATCGATATATACATATAGACATATCGACAACACTAGCGAAAGGATGCGCACTTGCACTGTAAGGGATTAGGAAAAAGAGTGGGGCGCAAAAGTAATGTGATATACATATATGTATACAATTACGATGTAAAACATACACATACTAATATGTACCACAGAACCTAATTTCTATGCGCCTTACAGTACATTACATTAATTATAATATGCAAAGTGCATTTAGCCATTTATGTAAAGTGTCAAGACTCATCAATCATCGTAATCACGCACGAGACGGCCGCGGCGGAATGCATCACTTGCAGGGTTGACACAGACCTAAATAAACATTACATGCAACACCTATTGTATAATATACAACCGACAATAGGATTATGTGCTTGCCAAAAAAAATTGATCCATATCGAATCGAAAAATGTTTTGAATATTGTCATTTTGAATTCTACCATGTGGACGTGTCTAATTGCATGTGTTGGATGTTATTATGTGTAAAGCAAATAAACGAGAGTTTAAATGGTTGTTGAGATTTTTTTGTAGTTTTAATTGCATTGGCCTTTCAGAAGACCGGGGGTGAAATATGGACAAGAGAAGATCTATTACTTAAATGAAGTTGGTATTTTAGTTATAAAAATTTATTTCATTTTAGCTAGGTATTCTACGTTCAGTCTAATTCGACAAACTTTTTTTTTATAATATGACATCAATATGAACTCATTAAACGATGAGTCTCACTCACAGCGCACCTAGAGCTTTTTTATATACGCGAATGACTTATATCAATAAATAAATTCCGATAATATTTAAAATAAGAAAGTTGTGTTTTCTATAATTTATAATACCTAAGCATATTATTATATAAAAACAAAATGCTGAACAGGAATGTTTATTTTTGAATTTTTTATGTTTATAAATCCGTCACTGTTGTGTCAGCCCTATAGAAGGCGCCATTGGCGCTGCGCCGGCGCATCTTCAAGAAGCGAACTATTGTTTTCAAAACTTGCGACTGGCTGAATGCGCCGCTACCTGCGCTTACTCAAATTATAAGTTTTTTTTTGTTTTTTCGACATGTGAATACGAATTTTATTCACCTACCTACTTTAACATCGGTTATAGGTTCAATTTGTCTGTATTCCCATTTTTCACGGTAAGGGAGATCTTTTGAGTTCGTTAATGTTATACTTCTTCATACTTAATTAGTTATTTTAGGGCAATGATACCTCAGTGGTAGTGACGTCGGATACCGCGGCGAAAGTCGTGGGTTCGAATCCTTCAATGAGCTTGAGCTTCGGTTAGGGAAAACATCGTCTGGAGTACTTTGTAGTATTCGACTGGCTGGCTACCACTTCAAGTTGAAAATCTGTCGCCAAGCACCTGTTGGTGTGTTCCGGCAGTAGCACTTGAGAGCCAGTTTGCCTTTAAGGCGTTGTAATAAGGTGTACAACACATTAGCAATCCCCCTTGTATTACTAATGTCTATAGACGACGGTAGTCACTTACTATCGGGTGACCCGCCTGCCTCGTTGTCGCTAGTGACTATATTTAAGATATCTAACACTAATCTGTGTATATTTATTGTACTAATACTATATTATATGTCAGTTAGTGCGCAATTTTTTAAGAGCGAATGCTCTTTAGCTAACCTAACATTTTACTTAATTAAATAATATCATTGGTTCTTACTGCATCTTATAATATCAACATCTATGTATATCTATATGAAATGAGAAGGCTGTTGTTTTTAAGACGTAACCGAGGAATAAGAACGGATTTTTAGAAATTCAACCCTTAAGCTGATGAAAAAGGGGTTGAAAGTTTGTACGGAAGTTGAAGCTAGAATCATGAAAATTTGTTTTTAGGCTAACAATTAAAAATAAAGAAACACGTGTTTTACAGTAATTTTTTAATGCCACCCCTGAAGGCGTGAAACGGGGGTTCAAAGTTGGTATGAAAAATAAGAAGACCTGACTCACTGATTAATCAACGCCCAGCCTAAACCTAGGACCTAGAAAACTGATTTAAGCTAAGTGGAATAAGAAAGTATTTACGCAATTCAATCTCTAAAGGGGTAAAAAAGGGATACGCGGGTGAAACCACGGGGCGGACAGCTAGTTTTATTATACGTTCAGCTTTTTCAACTGTTCTACCCAAAGCAACAGAAGGTTAAGTGAGTTAGGTATTTAAGATATGTCGAAATCCATTCCGAGATGAATCAATGCTTTTGTTCTCCTAAAGTTTGTTGTCCTACGGTGTTAGCGGTGGCCAGCCTTACTGGAGTTTTATGGAGGAAGCGATCTACCTAATTGATAATTTCCTTTGCTTGACTATCAAATTGATGCTTCCGTTACACTTGATATCTGGGTGCTTTTCATTCATTGCTAAGTATAAATTAGGTGTACGTTCTACGTAACAGGTTGTGGGTTCGATTTTCACCTAGGATATGCCTAGGAGTCGCCAAGCACCTATCGGTGTGTTCGGACAGCTGCACTTGAGAGCCAGTTCCTATCTAGGCTTTGTGTGCTTACCACCTTCGGCCACATCATCACTTACCATGGTGAGATTGTGGTCAAACACAAGCTTATCCAGAATAAAAAAAAAAGAATCAGATTGTTTGTCTTGAGTCTAGGTGTAATTTTTTACGCCAGGTGGTCATTGTTCGAGGCATTGTAATAAGGTGTACAACACATTGGCAATCCCCCTGTTATTACTATAATGTCTATATGCGACGGAAATTACTTAACATCAGGTAACCCACAGCCAATGCCAGGCCAATTCTGTAGTATCGGAAAAAAATCAAACTTTCCATAGTACAGACCAACAAATCGATCAAAATTAACGAAAAAAAAAATGGTTTTCGTAAATATGCCATTTCGAAGTCATGTGTGACTTTTCGCAATTAAATACAATGCTGTATTTAAATTGATTTCTGCCGCGCTCAGAGTTCTGAAGTTTTTATTACCTTGCTTAGGGAAGGTAAGAAAATGGCTAAGTTATATAAAAAAAACTTTTATAAAATTTAAAACTAAATCTGTTTTTTACTAAAAGAAATGGGTTTTCCTGGAAAATCCTGATCTTGATTGTTTTCGATAAAATTGTAAGTAGGTATTTCATGCTTAGATTCCATTACTATTTTTATTTACACATTTCTGATGTGAGGTCTAATTATATTGCCATTGAACTAACCGGAGATTAAACATTGTCAAACATAGATGTATAACAACTGTTTTGTTTCCGCATTTTTTTAGCAATTTACGTTGATATTTTAGTGTCAACAGTAAACCATTTAATAACTCTTGTCTCAGTGACTTGACACAGTATACTATCCTCGGCCATTCTTCACACAAAGCTATCTGATAACATATGATAAAATCTGACAATTATATGATAAATATCTAAGTTTTCTATATTGTAATTTTTACATAATAAAATTACAAAAATATTTCCATAAATATGCGTTCAAAAATAAGTAGAACCATCAACATATCACACTTACGTAATTGAGCTGAACGCGCGCCTTGTTCGACGGTTAGTGTTAGTGTTGCCAATTATCGCTACATTATTGTGAATAACCAAACCACAAATGAGGTTTCAACCGAGGAGGTGGCATTAATTGACCCCCTTTTTGATTTGTTAATCAGTTTAAAAATGGAACGTCAGTTTTCGGAGTATAATGACCCCGTTTCACGTCTAACATTGATTTAGGTGATTTAGCAGACTTTTTAATAAACTAGCTGTCCTCCGTGGTTTCACTCGCGTTCTCGAGAGTAGTATCCTATCTCTTATTTCAGTATAAAAGCTATTTGTGTGCCAAGTTTCATCAAGATCGGTTTAGAGTTTCGGAGTTCATCGCGGACCAACATCGTGACACGAGATATTTAGACTTATCAGTAGACTCAGTATATTATTTATTGTGAGCTAATCGGTCTCTCAATCAGTTTTACCCTATCATATGAGAGTACTATCAGTTTGGAGTTATGCTGTTAAACCTACATAATGGTTTTCTACAAAAATCAAGAGATCCATTTTTTTTTAAATTTAACATAACATAGCACTGAGTTAGGGAACTTTGTAGTAAGTAGGTAGATAGATAGATAGACAACTCTTTATTGTACACCAAAAACAATAATAAAAAAAGTAACAAGATTCATATGACACAATTAGTTGTACAATGGGCGGTCTTATCGCTAAAAGCGATCTTCTTCGAAATTTCTTCCAGACAACCTTTGGATGGAGAGCAATTCAGATACTACTCGTCTGGCTGGCTACCACCCTCAACCTGATATTTAGCGCTTTGTAAAATTATTAGACCGTCTGCGGCAATATTTAGACCACGTTAGTGAATAGAATAGTCCATTGACAGAGTGATCTTTCTTACCCAAGTAGAATTGAGAGGCTGATTCGATTACCATCGAAACAACTTTATGGTAGGTGCCTAAACTTTTGCGACCGTATGGAATGTCCAGTCAGCAACCTATAGATATAATATTGGATGTACAAATTAATATTGGACAAAAACGTTGTAATTCTCGTCATGTGGGATGAGGGATAAGCATTATGTTAGGGTTGCCAACCTGCAAAACGTTGGATGAAAGTGCAGCTGTATTGTAGTATAGATTTGACCTGACGTAGAAAAACAATTCGATTGTTATTTCGATAGGTAAGAAACAATTTGTTAATGTTCATCGCAGTTTTAATAAACCGCGGTCATGTACCTACTGATAGACTGCCTTAATCTATAATATAAAAATGAATCGCAAACAACGCCTGGACCAATTTGGCCAATTCTTTTTTTTAAATGTTCGTTGAAGTCCAAGGATGGTTTTTACGGCGAGAAAAATTCGAATAATTGCCGGAAAAACCCTAAAAATAGCCCTTTTCTTTTTCCCATACAAACACCCAGCTGTCAAACATTTGACGTCAATCGAAACAAAACAAAGACGCGTTTTAGAGAAATAGGGCAGAACAAGGTCTGCCGGGACATCTAGTTTTTAATAGAAATTTTAAATACAAAATTGAAGCTATTCAACCCAGTAGATAACTTGATTCGTGATTCGGAGCTTCATAGCTAAGAAGCTCTGAATAATCTAATTCAAGGAAATATCTAGTAGTAAAGGTTTTAGGTCTAGGGCCCTACTGTCTGTATTTACGTTAGATTTTAACAATTTTTATCAAAAGGCTATTTTTTGTGTTATTAATGACAGCCCTAACATAAAACTAACCCCACACTGTCATATCCAGAGTCGTCGTTATGCGTTTAACGTAATCCGCATTATATCCAAACAGCCCATCGCGTTCAGCTGCTAACAGCACAGATGTACCGAGCAAATTAATTGGAAATGTCAAGTGCACGAGAGCCAACGCCATCGTGTCCCCCCATTCTTTTATTTTTTTTCGCGCGCACGTGGCTCTTATTGCCAGACAGCTGGGCGAGAATGCGCCGTCGTTTTTTAACGTTGGTAACACAACTGTAATTGTCTTAGGGGATTATTGGAAAGTTCGTACATAGCTTTTCATCAATCTATCTTCTACTTAATCTTTCAAGCGTTTTGGTGTAAAGCAACAATGGCTTAGAGATATTTTGTGACAGCTCAAAGTTTTTGACTTGGTATCTTTAAGCCATTTCTTAATTTCAAATATTCATTTTTTATGTTATAGTCACGTTTTATTGTCACTTTCACTGTAAAGTCTAGTCCTCGTCCGTACAAGTCCAGTCTAGTTTTAGTGAAATTGGCGGCTATTCCACTAAAACTTTTCACGGACTTCTTGGGACAACCTGGAAAGTCACGCACGATACACGCTTTCATTTCATTCCACTTCACTTGTGCACTTAGATTGATCTTTATTGGCCAAAACACCACCGAAATTATTCAATAAAACTCAAAATACACGAATTTAATGAAAATAAAACGAAAACACATCTTACGAAAAAAGTAATCTTATTGTTTTCTGCTTACTCATTGAATACAGATTTTTTAAATATCTGAATGATACCCCACTCAACTATTTTCTAGCCACAAAAAGCATGTTCTGGCATAGGCTTCCTGCCTTCTAGTACGAAGATAAATAAGAGGCAGAGCAAAATTATGTTTTCGTAGAGTTTTTCTTTTTAACCCCTCAGCACTTATTTTTCTTTTTTAATTGGCAACCTTACAGTGACATTTGCGCGGGAAGTGCGTCCGCGTCCCGCGTCATAGACCCGCGTTTGATTAATGCAAAGATAATGGTCTGACCTATTTAAATGCGTAATTAAATATTGCCGCCTGTTTCCGGCTATTACACAGAAAGCGATCATTGTGGAGTGCCTTCTTATAGAAAAAAAAAACTGTTCCTTCCAAACACCTTTCCTCACGAATTTGAGCACCTGATGCGTTTTGTTCGCAGCTGATTGAAGGCAGCTATACCTACACAACACCTTGACTTTTCGTTACGGAATTTCCTTCACTTAATTACACTTTATATAATGGTTTTTTGCTTTGGCCAGTCGTCTCAGGATATTTGCGGTCTCAATATCAATTTAGGGACGTAGTCATTTGTTGAAGGAACACAAAATTGCCTATGTCAATATTACAAGTACCTAGTTAAAATAAAGGAGTAAGCAGGTCCTTTTTAAACTCCAACTATAGATGATAGGCGATGATAGTTCAGTGGTAAGTGACGTCGGATACCGTGGCGAAGGTCGTGGGTTCGAATCCTTACAATGAGCTTGAGCTTTCGGTGAAGGAAAAACATCGTGAGGAAACCACAGCACGGTGGTAGGGTACTTTGTAGTACTGTACTGGCTGGCTACCACCCTCAAGTTGAAAATCTGTCGCCAAGCACCTGTTGGTGTGTTCCGGCAATTGCACTTGAGAGCCAGTTCGCCTTTAAGGCATTGGAATAAGGTGTACAACACATTAGCAATCCCCTGGTATTGCCAATGTCTATAGGCGACGGTAGTCACTTACCATCAGGTGACCCGCCTGCCTCGTTGTCACTTGTGACATAAAAAAAAATGGTGCCGTCCACAGTTAAATAAGACTCAGGGCAAACAGACATGTCTTACATGCACACAAATATCTGAACTAGGTGGGAATCGAACCCACCACCTGTTGCATGACAGGCCAACCCCAACCAGTCCGTCAAATAATAATTACAACGTATGATGTTAATTAAATGTGTTAAACATCGAGTCTAATTTCAAACTTTGAATTCACTCAGAATCAACAATCAACAGGACTTTTTTGGCGGGGATTGGCGTATTGACGTTACCTTTCCATTTTATTTTCATTAATATCGTGTAGGTATTTTGAGTTTATTGAATAATATCATACAGTTTTGTATAATTTTCAATCTAATTTCTTCAGTCAATTAAAATTTCTCAAAAAGTTTTAGTCATGCGGCCACCAATGTTACTAAAATCTGACGGACTTGCACAGACTTTAATAAATATAAAAAAAAGAATTGACATTAAGTAGCAGAAATGTTATAAAGAACGATTGCGAGAAAAAAAAACAATCAATATAATTTTAGCGAGCAAGACGTCGTCCGGCAGGCGGCATGAGTTGGTCCAACAAGAAACAAACAGTAAATGTTTGTTTTAAATGATATCATCGAGCATTCATCGCGGATCGCGGCCATATGCGGAGTGTGATTGTTTGGATCACAATGTAAACAGAATTTGTACACCCTCGTACCACCTGTATTATGTTTATGATTGGTAGTGACTCGATGTGCTGATGACCATCTGAATGTATTCATGAATCTCGCATAAAATGAATTTTTGTACATCTCGATTGTTTTCCATTTTTTTTTATTTCTGATATGCAGGCAAAGGTGATCTGATGGTAGCGACTACTTTAGCAATGCGGATGTATCAAATTAATTATACCATACTAGCTGTCCCCGCGGGACTCCCTTTAGGGGTTGAATTTTCAAAAATCCTTTCTTAGCGGATACCTACACCTTATTATTATGAGGTTTCTATCTGCCAAATTTCAAGATTGTAGCATTTGTTCTTTCTGTTTGTTTCAGTGTTGTATTTCAAAAAGCTTCACATTTTGATAGATTTCATGTTAATTCGTTTTTTAAACGACTTCAAAAAAGGAGGAGTTTCTCAATTCGACCGTATGTATGTTTTTTTTTTACACTGGATTGTGTTTTTTTTTAGTAGGCATCAGGCATCAACAACAGTCGCAACAGCCGCGGCTCCCTCAGATGCAATAACAGATAAAATATAATAACCACAGAAGTCTATTTATGGCAAGTGTGGCGGACACATATGGCTAAGATAGCCGTTGTATAGATAAGATTGCACGCCACATCTGGTTGCGTTACTGCCTGTGCGTCACACGAGATATTTATCTTGGACAGTATCAATGCGTTCCAATCAAAATATCTACACAAACGTATCGCGAGAAGGTCCTTTTGGAAACAATATGAATAGTTTACACGTTTACTTATATCGTCGTATTTTTATTACTGCTACCATTATTATAATTTGAGTTTTTTTTTCTTTGATGGTAATTGTCCTTTAGGATATTTCTGCCAATTTCATGTAGTTTTTTTATGTTATCATTACATTTTTAATAAAGTTAGTCATGGTCCGTACAAGGTTTTCACAGACTTTTTGAGACAAACTGAATCGTCATGTATCGTGAGTCATAGCGCTTTCATTTTATATCACTTCACTAGTGCACTTAGATTGTACTTTATAGTACAAAGCGCCACCGATATTACATGATTTAACTAAAAGTAAGTAAACGATTTCAACGATTTTTTTCGAAAACGCAACATCATGTTTCAAGTTCCCGCCAAAAAGTCATACCTAATTGAAGTTATAATATTTCTCGTACCTACCTACATAAGTTAGACAAAGTATAGTAATATAATACAACGTCAGCCAGCCAGCATTGATTTCGAATATGACAGGCAATTTTGATGAATAAATGTTTCGGCAATTATAACATAAACACGCTATTTTGTCTTGCCATTGTATGTCCCTCTATAAAGAGACTGCCCCTTTATTATTATGCTACAGACAAACTTACTATTATTATTATTCTCAATGTTACATAAACAAAGTAGTGAACTGAAAGAAATGCTTACACCCTTCCGTTTTTAAATGCTATACGCGTGCAAGGAATAATAGATGTTGCCTCTCCGACAGTCGGCACACGACTGACGCGTGTAAGACACGTGGCGCCCCCTACTGTTCTGCCATGTCATTAATTCTAGAGGGGGATGTTTTGCAGATCTATTAAAAAGAATATTAAAAGAGATGTCCTTTAGGTACTGGATTTAGAATTTAGTGTTAAAAATTAAGAAAGCATTTTGCGTATAGTTAGGTAATCTTGAAGTAGAAATCGCAGGGGTAGTCAGTGATAGTTAAATATCGTAGGATATCTACCTATGCGTATCATCTACCTACAAAAAAAATAAAAAATAGGAAAGACATAACAGCAGGGCGATTGTGAAACCTAATCAACATCGCAATAGTTAAAATTAAACATCCTTAGGTTTGTATTAAAGATTTTCAATAATGTAATTTTATAACATTCAGAAAACTACATTTCACAGTCTTCTTCCAGTTTGTGTAAACATGCTAACACTTCTTCTTCTTCTTCTCCTTATCACGGGACATGCTGACACTGATATATCGATGAAAATAATTAAAGAGTATTAATTACTTGTTGTCATATTTTTTTATACTACAAGTGACAATCAGGCAGGCGGATAGCAATACCAGCGGGATTACCAATGTGTTTCACACCTTATTACAATGTCTGTAATTCGGAAAACACCAACAGGTGCTTGGCGATAGATTTTCAATTTGAGTGTGGTAACCTGCCAGGCGAGTACTACAAAGTACCCTACCACCGTGCTATTGTTTCCTCACGATGTTTTCCTTCACCGAAAGCTCAAGCTCATTGTAGGATTCTAAACCACGACCTCCACCGCGGTATCCGACGTCACTACCACTGAGCTATCATCGACTTAAATGAACTACCACCAATACAAACCCAAAAACCACCAAAGACAATAAGGTAACGGCTATAAATATTCCCCGATCGATCCGTAACACCCAAATAGACATATCCACCAGATGGCCGAGGATATCCTGTTGTGAACAGATTGCCGGCTATAATTATAGTCGGTAAGTGGCGCGTGCGCAGGGTGCAGTGCGCACTTGACGCCCGATCATTGCCGGATTTTGTAGCGCTGCGTTCACACAGTTGATTGGTGCGTTTGTAGATCTTCTTTTTTTTATTCAGGATAAGCTTGTGTTTGACTACAATCTCACCATGGTAAGTGATGATGTGGCCGAAGGTGGTAAGCACACAAAGCCTAGATAGGAACTGGCTCTTAAGTGCAACTGTCGGAACACACCGATAGGTGCTTGGCGACAGATTTTCAACTTGAGGGTGGTAGCCAGCCAGTCGGGTACTACAAAGTACCCTACCACCCTGCTATGGTTTCCTCACGATGTTTTCCTTCACCGCAAGCTCAAGCTCATTGCAGGATTCGAACTCACGACCTTCGCCGCGGTATCCGACGTCACTACCACTGAGTTATCATCGCCTTTATATAGCCTTCTTCTTTTTCTTGTCCTTATCCCACGCTAGGTGTGGTCGGCACAACATGTTTTCCTCTTCCACTCCGCTCTATCAGTACTCCTTTCATACGCATATAATAATCCGAGTAATTCCTAAAGCCTGGTCAAATGCGATGATTGTGGAAGTGACGTCGGATATAGCGGCCTAGGTAGTTGGCTAGCATCCTACAATGAGCTTGAGGTTTCAGTGAAAACATCGTGAGGAAACTAAAGTACGGTAGGGTACTTTGTCTATATTTAATATTATTAAGAGGTAAAGTTTGTGAGGTTGTAAGGATAATCTCTGGATCTACTGAACCGATTTTGAAAATTCTTTTACCAATAGAAAGCCACGTTATTTGTGAGTGTCATAGACATAGGCTATATATTAACGCGAAAAATGAAAAGATCCGGGTGACACCGCGGGGGACAGCTAGTTGTTAATAATTTTGTAAGGAAAAAGGCTGTTGCTGGAACACTGGCCGCAATCACACTAACAAAATTTAAAGCTAACAAGTCCATACGCACCCTTATACGGACACGAACAAATTTGGAGCTCGCGTGAGGCTTCCTACACTGCTATTGGTTCATGAGAAAACAGATGTTGACAACATATTCCCCTCCCTATCAATTACTTGGGTATTTGTTTCTGTAGGGGCGATTTTATCCCAAATTTTGTCACTCCAGCTTTTAATTAAAGAATAACCTTGGGTAAATAAGATTCTAGAAGAAATGACTCTACGAATAATAATAATTAGGTATAATCTAATAGCAAATATTATGTAACCGCTCGATAAATTGGCAACCCTACGAAATCTTTATTAGAAAAGGTTTTCATTCATAAACACTTTTTTATTTTCAGTTTTGCATAAGCTTGTGTGCAAACTCACCATGGTACGCGATGATGTGTCCGAAGGCGGTAAGCACACAAAGCCTAGATGGGAACTGGATCTCAATTGCAGCTGTCGGAATACACCGATAGATGCTTGGCGACAGATTTTCGACTTGTGTTTTTCTTGCATTATTTGCATTTAGTAGGCACGCAGATGTAAACCGGTAGGTATAAAGTATAAAAATTGTAGATAACAGTCCAAAACTCTTCCACAAGAAAAATAAAGTAACATCTCTTATTGCAATCATAATTATTTCTTGGTATTGTCCACAGGCGGCGGAGAAGATCCAAGTAACTTTTCCCAAATATAAAGTAGGAACCTACGCTAGATTGGCAGTACTGATCGCTGAGAATTTATATTCAGTTCCAGTTTTATTATCTACCTAAATAATTCGCCGTACGTACTTTTTGCTACGGATTACCAAATTTTATTGGCTTGTCTGACAGCAAAATCTCGAGCTTTTACAATGATTATGATACGGTTAACTTCTGCAATGGATTTTAATCTGTTGACTCGCGAGATTAACCTGTCAAACAACTCGTCAACTCGCGCACAGTTTTAAAAAAAATCAAAACTCGCGCCCAATTTTTAAGTAAATGTCATCGTCCCGATTGTCCCATTTGAGAACCAAGTGGTGCGGACTCTGAAACCCCGATTGTCCCAAGAAAGAACTGACAGCTTAAAGTAATACAATTTAAAATAACATAATTAAATTGTTGGTTATCCCTGCATCCCTTCAGGATGTCGAACTTCCGAAACAAGTGTACAAGTTTACACGACAATGAGTGATGGCATCTCACTTTATATTTATTTATTTTAAAAATATAACGCGTTCATAAAACTTCGGCGTGGCATGTGTCAAGTTTTATTTGAGGCACCATGACATATTGCTTCAACATTTACAAGGATCTACGTGATCGGAACATAGTTATTAGTTCGCCTGTGAAAATTGATGTAGAAAGCGTATCGTTGATTGATTTTTTAAGTGTTGGTTGGAAAAATAAATAAGTTAATGGCTTTCGTTATGGCCACGGTTTTTGTATACTTTACCAACGAATATACAACTTTTTTTGGGTAAAAGAGTTTATAATTGATCTAAATTTTAGACATTGAGCAGATAATTCTTTAGTTTTTCAGTTTAGGCTCTAATAAGGCAATAAAAATCAATACTCAACTCTAAAAGCATTTAGATAATTTTCAGAAAGTCATTAATTATTATTTAACTAACATACAGCCTTCAGTCGAGGAAGATCGTGGTCTCATTAAGTAATTATTCGTTAAACACACGTTTGGCTTCCTGTAATCCCGGAGGGTTTGTTTCGTCAACAATCAGACGAAACTGCGCCTGCGCCGCCTTGTGGTGTCAATTTGAACGCGCATAAAAAGTTTTGATGGGACTCCGTAAGTTATGTCTGGTGTTAAAGATAAGGAATACATATAAATATCAAAATTTTAACGATTTATTGATGATTTTTGTTATAGAGATTACTATAAAAATACTTAGAATTGATCGTCGATTGATGTCAACAACACGTTGGCAATCAATGATACCTATTACTCGGGAATTGTGTTCGTTTCTACAATAGGACCCCACATGATGTATGTAACTGGAATGTCTTATTATTATTTTTTTATTTAAAAGTACATTTATTTACTACTATATAAAATCAATAAAATATTTACATTATTATAACTACAATTAAAACTAATTTAATCTAAAAACTACCTAAAATAAACTATAAAAGGGCGTCGAAGAATTCCTCCGCATCGCCGTCGACTGGTAACGTTCCCAAAAGACTGGCAGCATTGCCATGTCTTATTTTATATTCAAAAATTATATTAAAACGCCCTAGGTAGTCTAGGTAAGACAAAAATACATAGGTATATGGTTGTAGTTGCTTCTCTCTGAATTGCAAGGCATCCTCCTGGTGAAGTGTCAAATATGTATCTAATTGTATTTTTGAAAAGAAATGTTCCCTTGCTGGATTTTCTGCGGGAGTCTTCTCAGTTTAAGTGTAAGTATTCCGAAAGATGAGATTAAGACTGCTTTCAGTCGTCTGTCATGTAAAAATAATTATTACAATTTTACCCATAATCGCTTAGAGAATTCTCGCGTTTACTCTTCACTAACGTATTTAAATAATTTCATAAAATTCATGTTAAGTGTGTACGCGGGACCAATTTGGAACTAATTAAAGGCGGCATCCGGCCCATTGGCTGTCAAATTGTCGGAACAGCGTATTTTTTGTTCGTTCACTTCTTATGCGGTGTAAAGAGATATGTTACAGTTTATTAGGATGATGCTATGATGCTTTACTGCTCTAACATTAGGTTACAGTGGATGAGACGCGATGCTCGCTAGGTGGTTTGGTAAGAATTAATAAAAAAAACACGTACTGAATTTTAAATTTTGTAAAACCACAGTTGAAGATGATGAAGACAATGCTATGCGCAACAGAGGTCGATAAAGATATTTGCTGACGTTGAAAGGCCATTTAACAACTCCGAAACTACATTACAAAAAAAAAAGAAAATCGGTTCACAATTGGCGGAAAAATCGATGAACATACATAAAAACAACATACAGTACATATAACCTCCTCCTTTTTTGAAGTCGTTTAAAAAATAGAACTCAAATACATTTTTATTTTATTTTGACGCTGTAATCGAAACATCATATCAATTAATCGATGTCTTGCTCTTTGTACCTAACCAGTATCACAATATTGCACTTTATAATGGAATTATCAGTTTATCGATGATATGTAATGACTATTAGGGTAATGTTGGCAGACAGTTTGAATTTATTCATTAGGTTCTTTTCAGATTTGTTTTTAAAGTCCTTGTCACGCACACCTGATGTGAGATTTTTGGAACGAAGTTCCTTATCGCGCGTTGTGAAAGGAAAAAATTCTTACGAAATATTGTCACCGACACTTTATATGTCACCGACGCTATAGTAAGCTATTGTAAGCTGTGCGGCGTGCGCATGTTTCTCTGTCTCTCTCTCTCTCTCTCTTATAGAAAGCAAGCCAGATATTTTCTAATCTAAATTAATTCTAAATATAAATAGAAATGTTTTTTTTATTTTTTTTTTTAAATTATAATATACTCTCTCGACTTATATAACTTCGTTCCATCCGGGTGTCCCTTGACACCTCTCAAGTTTATTTTATCAGAAGCACTAGAAGGCCATGTCATTTGCGTTGCAGTGTTTGTTGTTACCATGTCGTAAGGCGAAGATAAATATCCTCGGACATTTTTCACACACGGCTATCTGATAGTGTTGCCCAAATTCAGTCTTGGTCTTGCAGTCTTGGTCTTGTTCTTGCGTTTTTGCAAGACCAAGACCAAGAACAAGACCGCGTATTTTTAGCAAGACCAAGACCAAGACTGACCGTGCAAGACTTGAGCAAGAACAAGACATAGCCTGCAAGACTCTTGCGTCTTGCAGCTAGGACTTAGCGCTATTTCACTGAGTAGTTAGGTGTAACAGTTCGGTGTATAGGTAGGTACGCTTAGGAATTCTATGAGACGCAAAAAACTGTATCAAAGAATATGAAAAACTGGACCTATGCGCATTACGACTAATACCATAAACATAGCGAATAAAAAAATATCTATTAAAATCAAACTGAGTGCATGCATAGTTATGTTTTAACCATCGGCACTTTGATAATGCGGCATCAAAGGTTTTGTACTTACTTCTCAAAGAAATTTGCCGCTTTTCGGAAGTACATGGTTATGATACACGCGCCGGCGGCTTCTTTTGAAATCTAAAACAATCGTTGCCGCCACGCCGAAATCATAACATTTGTGACACTATTTGATTGCCGCCATAGGGCGTAGGTATACTCATGCAAAATAATTTCGAATTTTTTTAAGAGTACCTACAGGTGTTCCAAAGAATAAATAAGTTTCAGAGTGCTTAGAATGAAAATGAATACATTATACTGATCACGCAAGTAGTATTATGATTAGGATAAAATGGTAACGATAGGTAGTAGATGTCATATTAATTCATTCTAGTAAGTATATATTATAATATTGATTACTTATATGGTTTTAAACTAATTACTTAGGTACTTTTATTGTACATTTAGTCATTATATTTCTTAAGTTTTTACAAGAAAAAATAGCAAAAAAGTGTTCAAATATCACCCGTTTAATAAATATTGTAGCCACTTTTAAATATACTTGAAACGTGTAAAAAAATTCTACAAAACTAATAAAATAATATAAAAAGCGTAGGTACTTACCTACTAATAAAATAAAAAGCCTGCGATAAGAGTTTTGTATTACTTACCAGCCCGAATATCTCTGAGAGAGATGATGAGAGTAAGTATTTACTAGCTGTGCCCGCGACTTCGTCCACGAGGAATAGTAACTTTGGAGGTATAGTGACGTTCAGGACTTATTTATTTATTTTAAATTTTTTTTTATTTATTTAAGTAATTAGAAAACATAGAAATAGGTTAAGTGATGAGTCAGCCCTATGGTTACTATGTATTAATTCTTGGTCAAAAAAATTGATATAAAGTATCATAACCTAATGATAAAGCTGTTGATTTGTGTTGTATTTTATTTTTTATTCAAATAAATGATAAATCGTAAAACTCTTTTATTAAATTTCTTATAAGTTGAGGGTTCAATCTCTTTCTAGACAGATAAGTATTGTTCTTTAAAATACAGTCAAGTTATTGCAATTAATTTGTTTTTTTACATGTTTTAGCAAATGTAAGCTTATAAATCATAAATGTTTATTAAGAAACAGTTACTTCCATGGAAAACGACATATAGGTCAGTTGATTTTTCGAATTTCTTATCAAATCTTCAGTTATTTATTAATCTGCTTGATCTTTACTATGGCTATGTTAATTCAAGCTCACAATGTTCCAATTCTAATACGTTTTTCTAAGATTTAAAGTAAACTTTAATAAATAGTAATAGACTAATAGGTAATTGCAAGACTTGCAAGACTCTTGCTGCAAGACCAAGACCAAGACTGGGAGCGCAAGACCAAGACCAAGACCAAGACCAGGTGTATTGGCGCGAGACCAAGACCAAGACTGGCTAAGTCTCGTCTTGTTCTTGCATTTGGGCAACACTACATCTGATCCCAAACTAAGCATAGCTTGTAATATGGAAACCAGATCACTGATATATTACATATACTATTTTTTTTGTTGTAAATACATACTTAAATAAATAATTATACCCAGACTCAGGACAAACAGACATGTTCATGCACACAAATGTGTGCATAAACATGGGATGGGAATCGAACCCACGACCTGCGGCGTGATGAGTAGGTAGTGTGTTAATCAACCACGCCAACCGGCCCGTCGAAGTAAAGTATGGTATTGATGTCAAATGCCGTAGCAAAGGTCGAGGTTCGAAACGTATAATGTGCTTTCGGTCATCGTGAGGAAACCATAGCCGGGTACTGTGCATGGCTTCTGGCTGATTAATCACCCATTTTTCAGCAAAATCCAGAACCATACTGATATTAACAAAAACTAATCCTAATATTCGAAATGGGAAAGTGTGTCTGTTACCTCTTCACGCTTAAACCGCTGAACCGATTTAGATGAAATTTGGTATGGAGATAGATGGAATTATGGAGAAGAATAAAGAATACTTTTTATCCTGGGAAAAGATAAGATCTCTCGGGTAAAACCGCGAGGGACAGCTAGTTTTATAAATATAATTACTACAAATTCATTTTACACTCATAATTTTTTATTATAATCAAATTAAATTGAATAGTTTTGCTAGCATTTATAAGTAAGGCTAGTTCAGAATCTACATTGCTGCGGGGAGTGGCGCTATATGCTGAAATACAGATTACTACCTAGTTTAAAAAAAAAATATATAGGTATCGCGTTTGACCACTATCTCACTTGATGGTAGGTGACGATGTGGTCTACGATGGTACACGCTTACCTAGAAATAACCTATTCACTCGAAACTTGAATACTCCCTTGATTGAGAAGAGACTTGAAGAAGAAGGTTGTAACTATCGGGAAACACAGACTCAGGCAAAGAGTTCCACTCCTTAGCAGTAAGCATAATAAATGAGGAAGCAAATCGCTTCGTGCGTAAGGGTGGAATTTCCACCATGTAACGGTGGCGTATCGCCGTACGTCTGGTCGTTCGATGATGGAAGGGGCTTAGTGGAATTAAATTGTGTAATTCCATCGCGCACTCGCCGAAGTGTATCCGATAGAAAACCGATAAACTGGCAACTCTGCGTCGATGCTCAAGGCTCTGAAGTCTTGCCTCGACCAACGCATCGTTGCCAATGAGCCTCTTGGCACGTCTCTCAATTGACTCTAGTGCCTCGAGCTGATATTTGTCCAAACTGTCCCAAATCAATCAGTCCGTCCCAAAGATGAGAGCAGTATTCCACACACGACCTAACTTGCGCTTGGTACAAATTGAGCAGCTGTTCCGGTGTGAAGTACCGTCTCACCTTCGAGAGGACGCCTAGCTTTTTAGCGCCTAGCCTTCGACTCAATGTAGGAGCCAAAATTGAGAGTCGCTGTTAGTTTGACTCCAAGAAGCTCGAGGTGGTCCTTTATCGGCAGGGATACACTTCTGAAAGTAGGAGTCTGGAATCGACTCCGTTTAGCGGAGAAAAGACAAGCTTGGGTCTTGTTGGCATTGAACTTGACCAAGTTAGCATCACCCCAATCGGAGACAGCTTTCAAGGACAAGTTCAAGCGATTGATCATGACCTCTCTGAGAGACCGGATCTAGACACTAGACATGTAACTCTCTGCAACTGTGCTATCGTCTGCGTACCCAAAGATACCGGGCTTTAGCAGATCACTAATGTGGAGCAGGAATAACGTAGCAGAGAGAACCGACCCCTGAGGGACCCCGGCATTAATAGCCAATAGGACGAGCAGCCATCAATGACCACTCGAATTGACCGATCCCTCAGAAAGTCAGATATCCAGTGACACAGTTCGGCAACGGGTGTTGTTTTCGTAAATGTTTGTCTTGTATTTAGTCCATTTTTGTGTGAAAATTTAATTTGTATATAGAGAGTATCCACGCTATGTCCTTTGTTGTATAATTTCGCGGCGGAAATGCGAGTCGTTATTTCATTCGCCGATGACATGTGTCGAGTCGAGACGGCGCAGGCGCATGGCCCGCCAACTCTTGGAAGGAATTTGCCGAGAAATTGATGACATCATTAGTCATATGAAGTGCTGATTTTTTTGCTATTACTTACCACGCAATCTGGGACCTCACGTGAGATTGGGGTTTTGACTTCCGCGTCATTATGCCCACTCGAAATATAATAATTTCATGTTGGTAGGTAATTAAGAATAATTTAGGTATATTTAAAATTATACAGTTTAAAAAATAAATCTTTTTACAACAAAATTTATAAAGCCTCCACTGTATACGTATGTTTTTCTTTTGTTTTGATGCTCATAGCGGCGTAAGGGAGCGTTCAAGTATTACGTAACGCAATTTTTGGAGATTTTTGACCCCCCCCCTTCCCCCATGTAACGCGCCGTCACGATTTTCTGTACCCCCCCCCCCCCCTCCCATTTGCATTTTGACCTAAAAGTCACAATCATGTGGCGTAAAGTACCGAAAATGTTAAAACAAATTGTTACGTAACACGTAGTTCAAACCCCCCTCCCGCCCCTGTAACGCATCGTAACGTTTGGGGGGCCCCACCCCCCAAATTCGTTACGTAATACTTGAACGCTCCCTAACGTAATCGTCAGTGATGTAAATAAAAACAAAATTCAGAGAATTGTCACATTTATTCACACAACTTATACAGCTAACAGCTGAATAATCGTAGAGAAAAAAATCTTTATAATTGATACATATGATATAAGGAGGTACCTAACCATTATTAATGCCGGTACATCCACCTGAGGGCAATTTGAAATTTAAAAAATCCTAATCGGCTTCGGAATCACACCTTTTATGTAAAAAATTAAAGAATCGACCTTCAAACACTAGTTGGATGCGATAAAGTAGAGCTTGCATCATGATCAGACATGGCAACGGGATTATATTAGTGTGAGTAAAATATGGGTATTTAAAAAAAAACATTTGGATGACACAATTGGATGTTGCCTATATTCAATAAAAATTATCTAACACTAACCAGTGTATAAAACACCTAAAATACTCGGAAATAGCGAACAATTTCTAAAATTCAATATTTTATGATTTTTAATAACCAATTTAACAAAAAAGAGTAGATCTTTTGATGGTTTATATTTATGACCTCACAAGGAAGTATTTCATACAAACCTATCTATCATATAAACTATCGTTTTGACATTTCATAAAAAGGAGCTGATTTGATATGTCAGTCAACATCCCTAAGAGGTAGTTTTAGCGATTTAAAACAGGGACGAAATAGACAGGTGGTCATTTATTTATTATTACTAACATTTACGTGATAAAATAAGCAAAGATATTGAATTAAATGATTTTTCGCAGCCGATAACCAGACAACATGATCCTGATCAATAGTTATTTTACAAAGTACCAAATATTTTGTAATTACTTTTATCATGCACGTAATTCGATAAGACAACAAAATATCTTCAAAATGAGTCGTACCTATGACATATACCTACCAAAACAAACTTTATTATTATTATCCGGATACGATATGAGTAATGATGACATTAATTAGACATTCTAATTCCACACGGATAAATTCATCGAAAATGTTAATCAATGGACATATAACAAATCTACTTAATTACCCAAAGCTAAACGGAAAAAAAATGGAACCGTTAACTAAAGTTGACAATTGCAATCGACTGCGTTATATTTAACTGAAACCCATGTTACGTTCTTAGCTCTACATTGCACAAAGCGGTCGACAGGGCAGGCAGGGCAGGCAGGGCCGGATTGTTGCAGGTGGGGGCACAAAAAACGAAAGGATTCGCCGCAGAGTCGCAAGCGCAGGTGCGTGCACATCCCACTGGATCAGGTGCTGGGATTTGGGTTACTAGAGTATGCTGTAATTGTCAAGTTACCCAATTTATTATGTGACACTTTATGAGATTAGGGTTATAGATTTTTGATGAAACAAGATCGCCACGAACGAATATATTTTGTCGTCTCTACCGATTTTAAAGATTATGATTTTTTGTCTTTTAAATGTTACTGGAAATACTTATAGACGAGGAATTAAGTGTGGAAGGGTTAATTGTTAATAATTGTCTATGTGAGTATTATAATTGTTGATATCATTTAATTGAGATAAATGAAAAGTAAGTACAGTACATTATTAAACAAGCCATTGAGTGAAAACGAGAAAAAATATTTGAATTTCATTAAATACTTTAAGATATTAATCAAGTAAATAAAGCAATAAAAAACACTGGCAAGTAAAGTAAAAAATAAGTCGCCCAAAAACTCGTGCGCATCTCACTGTCAGACAAGTGTAGTGTTCAGACACGCCGACAGGTAGCGCTTTGTTCGAGAACAATGCACAATCACAAAGTCGGATCTTTTTTTGTAAAGTTGTATTTACGTACAGACACACACACAGCTGATTATACTGTAAACCTGCCGATGGATCGCTAATGATGAGGATCTAAGAATATTACGTGGATACATTTGGGCAAATTTCAATCAATGAATAAGGCCTATTTTTCAGAGGTCTATCTGGCGGTTAATTTGAAATTAGAACAGTTTATTGAAAAATAGGCTCTATACATATACAGGCTATATACATTTGTGTTCTATGGTTCCTAACGATGCTTTCCTTCATCGAAAGACACCACTGAGATATCTTCGCCATCATCATTTCAGATTCAGTTTGACACTTAGCCTTAGCTTAGAATGTCTAGCTTTCGCCCCGTGGATTTACCTGCAATCCTAAGGGCTTTCATGTTACCTTGGGTAAAAAGATCAAAATCCCTGGTATGTTCTTGGCTCGTTTTGCCAATACATCCAAACAAACTAAAGCATTTATTAACTTAATAGGAAACATACCTACTGTAGACATTGTATTCCTTCGTGCTTCATACGGATTCGTATTCGTTCAAATTGTAAGAAATTGGCAATGAATTAGGTACCTACTGTTGTCAATCAGTTATTTCAGTGCTCAAACTAAAGGATAGATTACAAAAAGGAAAAATTCTATTGTCTTTAATGAAATAATGTACTTAGTAATGTAATCACTTTAATAATGTAATCACATGTAAATAATGTAATCACTTTCCTATCGATTTTGTGATCTGTGGTAAGGACTTTTGGAAACAGAGGTGTGTCTTGAAGCTCAAATTATTGATACAGATATATCCGGTAAATATATTTTTTAATACTACAAGTGACAACCAGGTAGGCGGTTCAAATTTTGGGTTATTAGTAAGGTCCAGTAAGGGATAATAAAGTTACTAATCGAATTTGCAAGTGCAAATTAAGCACAAAAATTGTTAAACAAAGTCAAAATAGTCAGATCGTCCAAAATATATAAAAAATGAAACCTTGCTGAGTTTCTTGCCAGTTCTTCTCAGTTGAACCTAATAAAAATCTCTGTCTCATTGCGCAAAAATATAGAAAAAATAAACCCGCGTTAATTGCCAGCATCGCGCCCCCATTACGAACAGCCTCTGCGCCACTGATACGCCTCTGCGTACACAGAATGCACATCTGGGAGCAATGAGGGCCTTCATATGTGTAAAAGAACTCAAATCTTCAAAAACCGCAACCAAATATCGAACGTAATTCAACGAGCGATGATTCAATTTTGTTTACAAATACACAAATCACCCATGGCTGCGAACACCTGTTTCAACCGCAGCTATCACAAAACCTCTCAACTGATTGAATTTACGTCGTATAATTAAAGCAATAAAGTTTAATTTTGAATACAGTACCACTGCGACTGCATTCCTGTTTCTTAGGGATGTTCGCATAAATTATCGATGTTTCACTTCGCGTCTAAGTTTTCGGATATGTCTATCTCTTTCTAAACACTTGTTTTTGTTTCAGCGCAGGTCTGTAGAATGTGTGGACGCCAGACAAGAGCCGAGCTTCCCAGTCTGCGAATCATTCCCATATATTAGTTTGTGTGTATTATTAATTCAATTTAAATCACTGCATAATATTTATTTTTGTTACACTAAATAACATCTGGAAGTGTTCATTTGGTACTTTATAGTGAAATTAATTACTTATGAAAATAATACCTGGATATAATTAATTGTCTGAATATTCATAAGTGCCTGTCAAGGCCTATTTGGATTAATAAGTAATTTCATTTCATTTCATTTCGATGCACCTTGAATAGTTCCATGTACGACTTATTGCTTATTGGTATTAGTTAATTTGTGGAGTCAAATACTAGTTGATCGACGCCAGGTCACGGGGCTAGTTCATAATACACGAGGTGTCGGCGGCCCGCCGGCGCCACGGCGGCAAACGCGGCGCCTGCTATCCTGTCAGCCATGCGGTTCCAACTACAAGCGAATACCAACCTTGCTTCTCTTTACATACTATTGAAATTTAAACAACAGCCACTACATCAGCTGAGATTTCTTTACCACTTGAATTCTTACTCTAGCATACAAGTAATAACGTAGGTTTTTTAAAACATACGACGTATTGGTATTGAATTCGTTGCTCGATTTTGAATTCCGAGCACCTAGTAAACGAAAGCGATTTTTAAAGGAAGCATTAGTCTTTTCGTTACATTAATTTGGTCCTTATGCAACGTCACCCACGTCTCTCGATCCATTTTAAACTCAAATCTTTGTAAGGTAAGTCTTTGTAAGTGGTGACTAATTGTCACTTGTGCAAACAAATGATTTAAATATACAGCACATAAACTGTTGAGAGGTCAGTTATATTTGGCGCCACTTGCGCGGCCACCAGGTGGCCAAGCCGAGCGCTAGTTAGACTGCTGTTGTTTTACCTTTAAATCTTATTTAACATCGTAACGAATGCTCGACGTTGTAAGGGCGAGTCAATTAAACCCGTTCTTTTTGATTGACAGGTCATCGAGAACCTCTTTTTTGCTCGTATTTCATACGTCAATTTAACTCGATATAATTGTACACTTGGACGTTGAAAAAGTTAAGCAGAAACTTCAGGGCTAGCAACGTTTCATTCAACTTGGCAGGTCCAAGATATTCAAAGGCCTCATCAAACAGCCAAAAAACTTTAGTTGTTAAATGAAAAGCGACGAGATTCACGCCGTTTCTCTACGGTCATGGCTAGGTGTCAAAAGCTTTACCTGACCGTTAACACCTACGCGACCCGAGCTAATACTGGGTCGATATTTACCATCTCAGGGACATCATGTTTGTTCGGGAGTTATCCCTTCACACCTCTCCATCGAGACCGCTACTCAAATTATTGTATAAACATCAAAAACAAAAGTTATAGGAATGGCACGTCTTGTAAATTAGCGCGTGGTTTCCCGAAACGTGATTATATCCGAGAAGGAGAAGAGAAAAAAATCAGGGTAATGTAATGTCGGCCATTTTTGATGCATCCACGGGAAGAGTGATGTTGATTTCGAGCAATTCAAGCATATGTTAAGACAATTATATTCGAATCACTTATGACTTGAATTAATGCGGTTCGAGCCCATAAAAATTCACGACAAAACCTGTATAAACGGCTGGAGGCAAAACTTGGTTGTTTTTCGACCCGTTCCCCGAAATCGAGGAAACGTCCGAGCAAAAAGCCGACGGAACAGGATTTTGTATCGACATTGCCAAATCTGGACGCGTTAAGAAATGATAAAGAGGACGCCGCCACCGTCGCCGCGCCACAGCGCAAACTTCGGACTACGGTAAAAAATTCACAACAAGATCAAATAAAACTCACGTACTTTAAACGACGACGTGTTGATATACATACGAATACAGTCTGAGAACATGGCACCCGACATATTTTCACATCTCTATCCATCTA
Organism: Ochropacha duplaris; assembly: GCA_951361185.1. NCBI lineage: Eukaryota > Metazoa > Arthropoda > Insecta > Lepidoptera > Drepanidae > Ochropacha > Ochropacha duplaris. The sequence continues at coordinate 9,319,884 of OX592704.1, read as the reverse complement.
TTAATATGACAGTAAAGTGGTATTGGAATGATCAAGCATAATTTCCGCCGAGCTCTTTTACTGAGCGTCATTACGACATAATGACTTGCATAATATCTTCATCTGGTAACAGTACGCCGGCGATAAACATCCAGTATATTCTCTATTCAGATCGTTTAGCATGCGACTGCTGGTGAGTAGAATAGCATGTATCACGATTATATCGATTATCCAATACGAATTTCGATAAGTGTCTTCTAAATGTACTTATGCACTGTGCAAATGAAGAGTACGTAAATTTATTGTATAATGCGTATGCGTGCGTGAGTCACGGATGGCACATGTGCATGTAGAAATAGCCAGCGAGTTTGAACAAATGTTCAGATACACAGGCGTATAGTGCGGTGTTGTGTGGTGATCCTCACGACACGACAAGTCGCCGCACTCCCGCCGCCGGCCAGAGAATGCGACCGGCTGGCGCACCAGTGATGCCAATATTATCGATATTTCTTTCGATAAACTTTTCGAACGTGTTAAGATTTTAATTTGTGAGGTCCAACCTCAGTTCATTATTTTAAATGACGCAACAGTAAATTGTAATACCTATGTTGCTGCACTTTTGACACGCTGTAAGACTATGAAAAGTTGGACTCGCGCACCGAGGGTTTCGTACACTACTTTAAATAGTTTGTTCATCACGGGAATCGAGACTTGAAGCTTTCTTTCATTTCTGATTGTTGTTTTTTTTTTGATGTAATTGCAAATTTCCGGTTTTTGGATTTATTCCTTTATATTACTTGTGCTACAAGACATTTGTTGCTTGCCAAATTGTATGGGCCTAGTCTAGGTCAATGGGAAGTAGCCTATATGTTTTGTTTCCCTTTCGAGAGCCAAAATATGCGACATAAACGGAGCATAAACGGCCGTATGCTTTGATTGCTTTGACTTAGCAATTTGTTTTTTTCCTTGCTCCTAGAGTTTGCAGACTTGAATATTTGATATTAATTTCAACATGATACTTCCACGCGTTCCTGAGAAAAAGGATTTGACTCTTGACAGACGAAAAAGTTATCTTCTTCTTCTTCCGTTTTCCCTTTTGAGGTACGGCACTCTAAAAAGAAATCAGTAAACAGAGACAATTAATGTTTATTAATCAATAAAATAAGTATACATATATACCTAATTAAATTTATATGTATATAAATCATCGTAGCTAGGTATTTTAATAATTTACAACATATTTAGGGTAGGTACATTATTTTTAATAGGTAGGTAGTGTACATACTAAAAGGTTACGATAAAATTTCAAACATGTAACGTCAGTCACATCTCTAAGGGCGAGACCGATGTGGCGCCGTGCTTTTTTACCCCGGCTCGCCTGACTCCGGCCAACTTTATAATACGCGTTCGTTCCATCAGTTGAACGCAGCGTATCGAACCGAAGGGATGTGTATCCGACCACTGTATCCGCGGAACATTTCCGAACGTGCGTGTTCGAAAAATAAAATGACATTTTAGTGTTTCTTTATTTGAATCATTTATTTTTATAAAATAATAAACTGTGTCTTACACCGTGCCAATAACAAAGTTGCCTTTTAAAGTGCGTTAATTGGAATTGTTTGGAAGGATTTTTATTTCGGAAGTTTTTGGATTTGTTGTGCGAAGATAACTGAAAATGTCAAGTTTAACCAATGGGGATGCGACACAAGCTAGTGTCAAAGGTTGGTGTCTGATGTTAATTATTTAGTTATTTATTTCTTCCACTAGCAAATAACTTTTTGCGTTGTTTTTAGTTTTTAAGTTTCTCTTATTTTTTACTTATCGGATCTTATCTTTTCTCGAGATATAAAGTATCCATTGTTTTATTCCAGGATATGATTTACCTGTGTGCCAAGTTTCGCCAAAATCCGTTTCGCCTTTTTTGCATGATTGAGTAACAAACATCTAACCATACAACAAACACATTCATTAGGTATTAGTAGGATTACTGTATTATGTAGTAATTATTATTGATTAAAACAATGCATTGCAATAATGAATTACATAAAACTTTTAATGCAGTAATTTCGGTAGCTTCAATTTTATAAGTAATAACTGGCTTTGACTTCGACTTTCGTACTCTTATATATGATGAAAGTTCAGCACTATAGCATTTTTAATTCATTGAGCAGTATAATTTTACCAAATTACTGGAAGATGGATATCTAGACCAAAATTTAGTATAAATTCGTACTGTACTACGTATCCGTGTATATTAATTTAGATCTCATACTTGTCATAACCTATCATAAATGCACGTAGTACAAATTGCGTGGTTTATAGTGCCATAAATGGCCGAACACCGGAAGTTTTAGGTTTAATGTGCCGACGACTCGAATTCTGATAAGTTTAGATTCCATATATTGATGTTGGTCGTAAAACAGAGTTTTACTATTGTGCCCAAGCTCCTATTATAGCTAGAAGTTTAACATAAAAGCTCGAGCTGCCGAGTTTTTATGTTAAACTTCTAAATAGGTGTTAAAATAGACAGCAGTTATTCTTGGTAAACTTATCTTTCTTTATGGGGCACAAATATTTGTACTGTTGTTCGTATCACCATAAAAATGTTATAAAATCTCTATGAGAAAACGGATAATCCACCTGTTTACAGCCGAAAATGAAATAAAAAACGAGGCTATAATTTAAAAATCCCCATTAGAAAATCCATCAATACTAATTATTAATCGTTCCTTCAACCCAAAACAAAGGGTGTGGGTTTAAAAAAACACCTACAACTGCACATGTTTCGAGGGTGAACACCCTACTGGGTCCGACAAGTGAATTACATTACAAAATTATAGTTGCCAGCATTGTTGACAGTTGTAGCTCTTAATAACAACGACATAAGGATGTACCTCAGTAAACGGGATGTTGATCGATTTGTTTATTTGTTCACATGTCGCTAGGCGGGGGTCGCGTGAGATTTCAATGGCTGTGTTTTTTTAATGGTTGAGTAGATGAATCTCAACCCTCTCAAATTTAATGGGTACATTTTTTATTCGACCAAAATGTTTACTTCATCTGTATCAAGAAGCTGCGGCAAAAAATATCAGGACTAAAATTATAGATTAAAAAATGCATTTTAAATTATATTTAGTGCCCATACTTATAAGTCTTTTTATCTGGTTACATTCGCTTTAAAACTTGGTACAGTGATTTTTTACACAGTTTCAATAACTCATTTTGTCACGTGTGACTAACAGAATGGTACAGTACAATGGTACAGCAATAAAACTGAACTGTTGTCGCCACATGTCACGCCTGTGACGTCACACCCGCTTGGGCACCAGATGCGATCCCGTGCCACCAGATGTGGTACACATAATAGCTATAATAATGTTTGGACTTCGTCAACTGTTTGACATCTGTAACTTTATCGATTGCAATAAAAAGCAAGGGGTGACTACTGTATATTTTTTCTTATTTTCCCAATGTTTCTTACCAACCCTAAAATAGTGAAAAATTTGTAAAATATACCCTTAGTTATGTGTTAGTTAATTTTAGTTTCAGTTGTTGTTTTGTTGTCCAGAGTATTTTTTAAATAAAATATAAATACACAATCGGTATTATACAATACAATAAATGCCATAATATTTTCTGCTGCGTCATGTAGAGCAAATTTTATCAAAGCTTCAGTAAAAATTGTAACAAGATACAATTTGAAATAAGATAACGCTGACTAATATGTGTATTTAATCAAATAGTGATGAATAAATATAAAGACAATTATCAACTGGATTTTGTTTCTGGTTCGAATAAAAAAACATAAAAAAACGGTTTTTCTCGAATTACAACAATCAAATTATAGTATCAAAATATAAGTACATATTGTCAAATCTATTCTAATGATTAATATGGCGGACACAAGGTTTACTACTTTATTATTATTTTATTCAAATGCCAGTTAATTAGTTATAATAAAAAAGTTATAGTAAAAATATATGTATAAAGTACAGTTATTATCCTTTAACTTACATTTTAAACAATATTACTAACAGGTTGATTATTAAAATCGTTTTTAATTTCATCGTAAATATCCGAAAATGCGGATATTTGCATTAACTTGTCGCATCCCTATCATTGAGAATAGGTGGACTTAGTGGACTCACTTATCGATCTTATTTAATCTGGTATTATCGTCTCGAGATTAATAATATGAACAATCAACTACTCATAACAAATAATAATAATTAGAACCATTCAATAAACAATTTATCAGTTTCCGTACTTTGCGTACATTGCGTACATTGCATTGAGCTTGAACACTGCTTGAAGGTACTTTTTATTATCACCTATGTTCGAAGCTGAGATACAGAATGAAATAAATATTTAATTTTCGCCTTGCAGAAGATCGGTAAGTCATTGGGAAATGTAACCCGCCTGACTGCTTGAAAGAATTCTGACTTAAAATAAGGACCTACCAGCATATTCTAGAAATTATTAGAGATGAGGACATATCCTGCTAACATTCTATTTTTAAAGATTGAACTACCTACATGAAGAATATCTCTATCATTTTTCTGTGAACATTTTTTACTGAATAACCTTTTTGTAACTCTTGGTACCTACTCTGTAGGTATTGCTAACAGCATTCAATTATCGAACGGCAAATGATACCTGAAAAAGTCGATTCTAACTAGAAATATAGGATGTTTGTGTTAGATGCCTGGGTTTCCACCGAATTGACGGGGTTTCCCCATCACGTAATCACATCGCCATGTAACGAATTGACGGCAAAAAATTCGCGACTTCTCATTGTTCATTTAAGATACGTACTTTTTGTATTTGCTTGTTTTGTTTATGTCACCACGCCATGCGTAATGCTGCTAATTCATTACGTACTCATCGAAGTTGTTTTCGCGAGTTAGCATCGTGTTTTTTCCTACTCATAATAAAATATCCTAACCAACCCTGATAATATAATCAATCATTGACAATGGATCCTTGTAAAAATGATCATAGGCCATGATTGAGCGTAAACTTAGACTTATGTGGAATTGCTGAGTTTATTGCAGACTTATCAGCAAAAGCAACCTTCCGAACTGTACCTACGTTAGACGATTACATCTCATCAATAATCTACTATTATTTATAAGTAATTAGTTCATTTCACTGCCTTTTTACACAGATTACAAGTAGGCAAGTGTTTGTTGAAAAGCGTGGCATAAATCGGCATTATAACGGTAGGCTTACTTATCTAGAAAACAACCTGTTGCACAAACAAAGCATCCGGTGTTAGTGCACACGTGCTGAGCACCACGTGAACTACTTGTTTCAAAATATTGCCACTCGTAAAAATTCTGCACGCTTGCAACAAAACGGAACCGCGCAAAAATATCACGTTTCTAATATCCCGCGCGAAATCACACGAAAAGTTGACACGGAAATACTACGAATAGAGATGATTTAAATAATGATTATGATGTTTAGGGCTTGTGTATGAGAAAGTGTCATACAATTACCTCTGTTATACTGATTATGTTTGAGTACTTAATAAGTAACCAGTGTCAGCATCAACAAACAAGAGATAAGGATTTTGTAATTTTAAATAAAGAGCCGGCCAATATTGCCAGCAGTAGTAATTATTGTGGGATGCCTGGATATTTGGGTGAAAATATTACAGAACAGATGTCAAAACTGCGATTGCCACGCAAATAATACCCGATGAAACAATTGATTTTGTTACATGACATGAGGATAACAGATGGGGTGGAAAGATGGAAACAAGCAACTTTTACAGTAAAACATAAAACAGTTGAAGGTCAAACTATCCGACAGCTGCCAGAAATGTTTGTGAAACAATTCCTTGAAGGTGCCCATTTTTTATTTTTAACGGATAATGCTTCCGTTTAAATTTATTAAGCGCATAATAATTTTTAAATTTAAACGAAGTTTTTTTTAACAAAAAACTATTTACAATTTTACCAAATTCAATTAGGTACCAAACTGTGGGTTACAAATTATTTGACCACACATTTTGCATATGAATATGAATTAATATTGAAGGGATGGCGTAGGGAAGCCAAAAATTCGACGAAAAAGACAAAGGGAGGAAGTGATGGGTGGTCACAAGCAAAAACCTGGCCCGTTGCTTCCCTTGCGTCGCGGAAATAGAAAAAAAAAACTGAAGGAGGATAAAAAGCGACAACTTTATATGAAGACATAGAAGGTTCACCATAAGAGAATATAAAAAAAAACTAAATTTATTTATTGAACCAGAAGCGGGAATACCGGCGAATAATTCTGAATTCAAAATAACGATAAAAAAATAGCACAAAGAGTCAAGCCAAAACGTTTATTTTAGTTTCCAAAGGACATAACTTTTGTATGGCGTTCAGTTTAATATTGTTAGATAAGGAATATAGGTATATAGGTATTGTATTGAATCAGCAAATAAACAGTTAAAGACTCGGGTGTTTTATAGCCTAACTTTATTGTTTTGTCAAGAGAATCATTGGTCTCTCACAAAATTAATTAACCTTTTTTTGGTGCAATTAAATAAAAAGTTTTTTGATTTCGAATTACGAATCTAGTCTCTAATAGGTTCTTAATTCTGCGAGCACAATTGGAAGCGCGCGCTCTCATCTGATTGGTGTATGAAACGTTAAGTTTAGTTATTGCTCACGGGCGGCGCTAAAACCGATGCTGGCTCATCTTCACGCCTATCCCTTTGTAGTTACTTGCGAATTGAGACAGTAAAACGTAATTATTTCTCAGGATTTTCATTCTTTTGTTGTGAAGATGTAGACGAAATGTTTTTACTTTTGTTGCAAGTCGTAAAATATCGCTTTCTCAAAAGGAGTTTATTGATTTTAAGAGATTAACTTTTATTATTTTAGATGCCATGGAATTCTGCATCTGATAAGACTTAACTTCAGTTACATATTTCTAAGAAATAATTTATTAATAATAATATTTTTTATTATCTCTTAAAACAATAAAAGAACAGAACAGTGGCAACATAAGAAAATTATGTGGTAGTGATAGTGGTTGGTACATTTTTATGTTATACTCGTACAATGAATGAATGCATAAACTAGTGTATTACGTGTATTTTAGACATCATCATAAATCCTCAATTAACTTTTAATATGATACAAATCAAAGAAGTCACATCATATAATTTCGCATGATTCCATCCACAATGCCGCGAATGACATGACACAACCTTGTAAGGCTGTCTGATCTTATTTATTTATTTTGCACACATCGTTGCTTCCGTTATTGAAATATTATATTAACGATATACACGTATTTACTATAGTCTTGATGAGTTTTCTCAACCAAAATTCATAGCGTTACGCTCTACGAGATAAATAACGATAGAGTAACAATTAATATATTAATTTAAATGCAATTTTTTACCATAAACCTTGAGTCAAAGGTTGAAAATACAGTGTACGTTTTCTTTGTCGTTTTATTTATACGATGATTACTATCTTATATTCTAACTATATGCTATGATATGCAGAAACTCAAATAATCATAATTATTGCATTTTTCTTAGGTGAAGCTAATAATGTCGATTGGTCACAGAGAACCTCGACAAGTATACCCGTGTTTTTGTTTATACGTGATGTTTACACGACTTCGTGGCGTCACCGCATTCCATCCGCGCCATGCGAGACATTTGCATTAATTTGCTAACGAGTTACGAGAACCGCCTGAATTCGCGATTACTTTGGAGATAAATTGGCTGTTTAAATTAGATGCTTAGCGCCAACTTGTTTCTTAGAAACAAATCCGGGAGAGAAATGATATTTTAGTTATGATAAAATTCTGATTTTAATTCTAAGGCATATTACGATATTTCTGTTTGACGAAAATGCACCGAAAGGAAAGATAATAATCCATACGCGCAAAGTAGGAATTCGATCCTCCATATACTGAAATGAAATGTTTATTCATCCAAATAGGCCTTCACAGGCGCTTATGAATTGTCAGATTCTAATTACTCTAATGACTCTAGTGCACGGTTCGGAAGGTTGCTTTTGCTGAGAAGAGCCGGCAATAAACTCAGCAATTACTCTTTTCTCTTACTTGGTCGTCTCACTAACTACTATACAGTAACAGAATATATGAATGATAGCAACGCATGGCCTCTTAAAAATTCTGAAATGATATGATACAATGTATCCATTATAAGGTACATATATTTAAAAATGAAAAAAGGGAGTTTGTTTCGCCGTTTCTTCTCCTGACAGGTCATTATTTTGAAATGGTGGTAAAGATAGGTAACATTAAAAGATAGCAAGTTTTCTTTTTTCATTTCTAATAAGTAATTAATCAGTAAATTGGCAATAATATACGGACGGATGGATGGACGGCGGACATGACGAAACTATAAAGTTTCCTTGAATTACTATTTTGATTTTAAAGGATTACCTTCTTACTTGTAAGTAATTGTTGATCGATAACAGATGGATAAAAAATGTCCACCATCTGGTCATACCATTCGGACTTGGTCGCATGCGAAATTAACTTTTTATTATGTGATTTATTTTATCGACACTGAGGCGCCAGTGCGAGGTCACGTCTCACGGCAGTCTGTGCCAAAATGAACGTTATCGGTAATGCCATTTTTGGAATTTATTAAACTAAAAAAACAAGTATTAAAAATGCTTGACGAAGCTATGTATTTATGTTTATTTATAAATTTTTTCTTGAATTTTCTATTGACTTGTAAAAAATGGAAATGAATTGGTTTGGAATAAGTAATCAGGCAGTTTTGTAAAATATTGTCCAATTAAAGTTGTTCGTATGATACCTAATTCTGAAACGACCAATCACTAGCAATCTTGATACTTATTAGATTATATTAGCATAACATGGTAAAAAAAACATAGCAAAAACTTTGCATAGCAACCGAAGACCAAGCTCGAGATGGGGAAATGATATCTACAGAATTAAACAGCATAATACTTATATTGTAGATAGATACTGGCAAGCAAAACAAGTTGTAGATTAATGGTTATTTTAAAGAATCGTTACATGTCCAACATTATCATACGATTAACCCCCGTTGCATAAATAGGTTAGCACAGTTTCTTGCTGAAATACCTAAAAAGTACATCTGTTTAGCTGAACCGTCAGCCGAGATGCCTATAAAATACATAATCATTGATATATTTATATTTTTTAATTTCAATAATGTTGCCAGCCTAAAAGTTGGTTTTGAAGTTTGACAAATGGCGTCGCGGTGCCTATTTTTTGCCCATCAATACCTAGTAGCGTCCCCCTCGTGCATAATGCGATTCGTTTTGAACAAAATTCTATGTTAAATCTAGATTTTATTCAAACTCAGGCCATGGATACTGTGAAACAAATGATTCCTGACAAAATGTCACGGAGATGCAATTTTTCTCACTTCACCAGGTGGTTTTATCCATTATACATCGTATCAACGATGCATGCAAAAAAGTTTCCAAAAGGCATTTTGTAATTGTAATTCTTTTTTAATGCGTCTCCGGAACTTTTTTGGCTTTGTTTACCGTGGGCATTTTAAAATACATAAATGATTAATAAAATGTGCAATAAAACGAGCGTTTATTATTTTTTACTAGCTATTTGCTTAGGACTTATAATCGTTCTAATTTCGAACAAAATTAGGGGCGTTCCAAATCCGCGATAAAAATACTGCGGTTTATTGAGGCACGTGGCGACTGGCGACCAGGTGCGTTCAACAGATACAAAATGTTGAGTCTACTCGATTGAAACAATGGATTATTTTGACTCCAACGGACATCAGTTGGTGAAGTGTTGCAATGTTTGCACAGTTGGTAACAATGGGCCCTATATTTAACATCGATGGGGGAGTTGGCCGATGTTATAATAGAATGGATTAATGTGTTTTTACACACTCTAGTTGTTGTAATGAGAACTTACAAATATGTAGTTTATTGTATGCAAGTCAATCGGATCATTAGATTCCTAGATGGAATTAAAGGTTTTGGATCCAAACATATTATTATTTTTAATATGATTTATATGTAAGCAAATAGGAACTCGTTAGTGATATATATTTTTTTTTATTAAGAACCTCGTTTATGTATTAAAAAAGTTACAAATTATATTCCATACTTTTATGCTATTACATAATTACATTAATAAAAGTACAATATATATGTTGCAGTCAAAAATCATTTTCGTACTGATATACGAGTAGCTAAAGCACTTAGGAAGGAATAAGGCTTTATTCCCATTTGCTCTATTTCACTGCAACATTATACATCAATCAAAAAGCACGGACTTCAGATATACCCAGTAACGAATCGATCGCAAAGAAAATTCCAAGAAACGCAACCCCTCGTGTGAATATGTAATCGCTTGCGGACCGGAGCGCGGCCCGCGGTGGCAGTGGCGCATGGCGCCCGCCCGTGTGAAAACACCATTGTTCAATTACCATTTATATGACATTTATTTAAAAAGTATCATTAATTTATTAATTTAAGGCGATGATGGCTCAGTGGTAAGTCGTGGGTTCGAATCCTAATTACAATGAGCTTGAGCTTTCGGTGAAGGAAAACATCGTGAGGAAACCATAGCACGGTGGTAGGGTACTTTGTAGTACCTACCCGACTGGCTGGCTACCACCCTCAAGTTGAAAATCTGTCGCCAAGCACCTATCAGTGTGTTCCGACAGCTGCACTTGAGAGCCAGTTCCCATCTAGGATTTGTGCGCTTACCACCTTCGGCCACATCATCACTTACCATGGTGAGATTGTGGTCAAACACAAGCTTATCCAGAATTAAAAAAAAACCTTTTTATAAATTTGCAATTTAATACCTTTTATGATTTTTTTTCGGTTCCAATCTATCTATCTAGTGAGGTGCTTTTATTAATGTACGCATCTATTAATGTCCCGGATTTTTTTCTTTCATAAAATGAGTGCCTCAAATAGGAACAGGCAGTAAAAAACGTAGTGTTAAATGATTTACGGGTTTAATACGAAGTAGGTACAAAAAATGGTCAAGTATAGCCTCATTAATTAGATGGTGGTTGTATAGTTACGATTGAATAACGTTAAATTAAATATCACTTAGAGAACCAAGAATAAATAGTAATACCTTCCTACTTAAATAGTAAAGAAACATGAATAGTACATACATAATTATTATAGGTAAGTACGGCGACTGCACGGCGCCCGTACGTCGCCGCTGAGGCGCGCGCCGCATACGTGACTAATCGACCGATCCCGGAAAGATCGCGGGACTGCAGCTTTCAGTCCCGTACCCGTAAAAATCAAGAACCATATTACTTAACAGATAACATAGTTGAAAAAATCCTTATTGGACTTATTATAAAACTAGCTAAACTAAATAGTAAGGTTTATTTTTTTGAAGAAGATGATTCTGAAGATCATGAAGTTCTATATCTGTCAAGTTTACAGTGTGGGCTGCAATAATTATTTCTTAAAGAGCACATCATAGAGTTCTTCAAGTATAGCCTCATTCATTATAGGTAAATGATAGAGCCTTATAAGACCAATAAAGATCTGAAAAATCTTTCAGATCAGACAGAAGTTTTTCAGGTTTTTTATGGGATATGTAACGACGTGAACGCGTAAGTTATGACACGGTGTTGCAAGCTTCTACATGCTACGTTAACCACTCACCACCACTCAAATCGGGCGTTTGCTTGATTGCAAAGTTAAAGCTTCAGTTGAGGCCCTATAATGGCAATAAGATGGTTCAAAAACTACAGTTACCAATAAAATTTACGCGAAATAAAGCATGTAATATTGCTGAATTGCATTGAAAATTAGTTGCTATTCAGAAATATTCATTGGAATACAATTATACATACGAATGTAATAGGTTAGTGGCAAAGCAATATTGTAGAAGCACACGCATCGGCCGCCACGACGGTCGGCGCCATACATCGGTAATGTTTGTACGGTGAAAGTCGTAACATCACGACTTCACATACATTAAGCTTAGGAGACCGTGCGAATGTATAACCGCGAACACGACATATTGCTCTGAATATTTATTTCTTTTATCCAACACAACTGACCGCTCATCATTTTCTCATTTTGTCCAGAAGTCTAGCCAATTAGACATATAAATCTTGTGATTTATGGTATACCGGTCTAGCAAGTGGTTCATCACCTCTTTGGGACTAACCAGATTTATAAAAATTGCATAACCCCTTGATTCGCTAATGAGACAATGTCGTCGCTTTCTCTCATGTCATAAGATCATATCATCGAAATAGAGTTAATTTAAATTCTTACTTAGGTACAACACCGTTCGAAAGCAAATAATTAAAAAAAGCTCACAGAGATTGAAAAGAGTTTGAACCCTTTTTGTCTATGGGCGCGTTCGGTTTCTGTGAAATTTGGCGCCAGATCGGATCGGACGCATCGAGAATCTTATCTGATGGTGAGATCAACCACCCATTCAACGATGAGTGGTCCGAAGCGGGCCTTTTGTGTCAACCTTTTGTTTTAACACAGCGCTGTGAAACTGCGTAATGAGCGAAGACCCTTGAATTCAAGCTCCAATTTTATTGTTAACAACTATTTATATATTACTGTTGTTGTTGTCCAGGATTCAATACTATTAATCACGACTTTGTGTTACGATCAATCAATGAATAAAATAAGTTTTAATCACATTCGAATATTTGCAAGACTAACATCAATGCAAATGATGTTCACATAACCAAGAATCGATTGGCTAAGGCTATGGTTAAATTGGATAATCATTTTCACAATCTTGGTTGATAAGCACTGAGTAAAACAAAACAAATGACATCATATACGTTTCTAACCGCTTTCTTACGCCTACATGCGGACATTAACTTCATCAAATTCCAAGAAACTTAATGATAACTACCTCAAAACGATTAAAACCTCAATCAAACGTAGAAGTCTACAGAACTTTATTCAATCTTTTTCTACACATAAAAACACCTGTGGTGTGAGAAGCTTCGTGAATGCCCATCCCAGCTCGCTCGAGTCGCTTGCACTTGGACCAAATAGTTTTTATCGTCAATGGAATTGTTCAGCATTCATGTTGTCAACGTATAAGGTCTAGTATTGAACGGCATATTAGTTTTCTAGCTGTAAATGTTGGTGTTAAGTTGGAACGCCTTCGTGGCGCCGCGGCTGGCCGATTATGAGCCCATAAACTAATTCCGGTAGCTCACCCATTAAGAACATACGATTATACATATTAGATACCCTGGTGTTTGTTTCGTTTGAGTTTTCAAAGGTCTTTGATGTGCTTTTACGAATAATGAATGGCGTTGCTGTTTTGTACTAGTTAATTAAGTCTTAATACAAGATTACGATTTTTCCTGATGTTATTGCTCTTATACGAAATGCATTATCGTCATAATATCTCCGGGATTAACTATTTACTAAATACCGCATTACTGTTTTTTTTTTATAAAATCCCGCATCCCGCAATCCCGGGAAATATAAGATACCACCCAACTCTAAAAACGATGGGTAAAAAAAAAAGTTTATTATAAATTTATTTCCTTATGTCAAATTAATACATTACTGCATAGAATCTGTTATATTAAGATTAAAATAAATATTTACGGTTTTCCGGCTAATAACATTATTTTAATGCAAATCAAGTTTTATTTCCGTCTCAAAATTTCGATGGGTGTATGGTTTTTATATCTTCTTCGTGTGTTTGATATTATATTTCCAAAGAACGGTGCTTTACACCTCGATTTGTGCTTCCTATAATTTAAAAGTGTTTATCCCGATATCATCGTATGTTTTATTCCAGGATATGAACTACCTGTGTGCCAAGTTTCATCAAAATCCGTTCAGTCCTTTTTGCGTATTGAGCAACAAACATACAAAGTTTCACATTTATAATATTAATTTAGTAGGATAGTGCTCGTAGAAAAATAGTGTTTGATAAATATTTTTTTTGACCTAACTACGTTACCTAGACCAACGAAAAAAAAAGAAACATATCTAAATAAAAAAAAAAAAAAAAAAACAAAAGGTGCAAATAAATGTGTCTGAAAGTCTGAACAAAAGTTATTTTACTACCTACTTCAAAATTCGATCTAATGAAAAATAACTCATGCAAATAACTTGTACATTCACATGGGAACGTTCAGGTTACACATTCTATAACAGATAGGTACTTAATAGATAGCAAAAGAATTCAGGTTGCTTAGAACGGCGCCGTATCAAATGTTTCCACTTTGCATTTATTATTGTATCAAAATACCGAAGGCTCATATGGAAAAACCAAGTCCAAATATAAGTTGGCTGTTGTATATTATAATAAAATATTTAAGCTTGGAATGCGGACCATTACTCGTTCTGTTAGTAAAATAATATGATTAAATAACAATCGATGCCGCGTCTGACCATATGGGCGCAAACCTGTTTCATATTCCATCGATACATACGTATACTAGCGAGCCGCGCACACGGCATTAAGATTTCATTGATGTGTCTTTAGGATAAACAAATATGCTCAAAATTGCTAAACCTTTGAGCTGGTCAATACTGGGACTAAAAAAAGTAAATTAAAATTCCTACCTAGAAATAGTCGGTCCTTTTCAAATAACCATAAATTACCATATGACCAACTTAATTTTTAAGAAAATTAATTCCACATATTTCCTTAAGCCTTAAGATCGTAAAGAAGTTACTTCAAATCATTAACATAATTATCTTGAAACTTATCGCGACCACAGTAATCTCTTGCGCAGCGCCCGATGACGTCATATGCGCAGGCGCCGGCGCCAAGCGACTGCCCGGCGCGGACCTTGTCCTTCCCATACAGTTTTATTAGAAAAAAAAAAATACATCGTGGCCGATACCTACTCAAGTGTATAAAAGTACTTCGATATCATTTTCTGTAAGCTGTAATGTACCGTGAGCTTATTCATGTAGAATCTTTAGTAGTTCTTTTTTTTCTTCACAAAAGAACTTAAGAGCCCCTGAGGTGTTAAGAAGAAGCTACTTCGACCTATGTTCATTTAAAGTACCTACTTATCTATAGTTTTTAAATGAATTCTTTTTCGAATAGGCATTTTTATGGGATATTCAAACACTACCATATACTAGCAGGCCTGTGATACCAGTTTTGAAGGATTCGATTAGAAAATGATATATTTTGTAGAATGTGTTTGGACTGACCATTAGCAAAACCGAACTATAAATAAGCATCGTACCTACACAAGTTGTGTGCTGGGGGTTTAATTGTTATTTATTAGTACTGGTACTAGTGTATTTATCGTAAATGCCCAAGACATAGAGGGCCAGGAAAACCACGAGTTTGCCTTCACATTAATATCTAATTGTATGCATTTATGTTATTCAAATTTAAACCGTTTATAAGAGAAGACACAAAATGATTTCATAGTTCCTTAAGACGATTATTATTTTGTTGATCGCTAGTTTCATGGCCACACGCTACCATGCTTCGTACGCAGGTCGTGCCGTGTCGGTGTCGTCGTGTGTTCTATAACGAGCACTCGTCTGTGCGTCCGTATGAGTCTTTTTGTTGCGCCCGCGCAGCCTCTGTCCCCGTAACTTATAGCTAATTGCGTACATTTAGTTTTATTCCTACTTTAAAACCTAGCTTGTATTGGGCTTCCATGAATGTTAAATGAGAATCTAAATACCTGTATAATACAAAATAAAATAAACCCTTTTATTGAGGTACAGTCAAATAAAAAAATATGGAAAGACTGACTGACATTTGTGTTTCACAAAAGTGATTTCCAAATAAAATGAGGAAAATATCAACAAACATTTTCTTTGTTACAGAAAGAATTTTGGAGCGTGATGCGGGTTTCGTGTCTGGTGGTGACGACGATGACTCGTGTTCGGGGCCAGCGCACTCCGATGACTCTGGAGTGAGACTAGTCGAGTCCGAAACTAGGCTCAAACGTGAGCGCACCCCAACTCGTCTCCAACCACCGAAGAAAAGGATCCGTCTTAGTTCACGCGACGACCTACAAAGCCCCGAAAGTGAAGTTCCAACAAGTACGTTCAGACCATGGTCGTTTAACGAAGAACCTCAAAACGAACCACTATCATTAGTCAAGAAGAACAATGAGACAAGTTTACTCAGGCAAAGGAGGAGGCCTTTGGAACCACCCTCATCTCCGATCCCACCACCACCGGAACCGATGCCTGGCCCACCGAGGGTTCCATCGCATCCTGACGTTGTGGAAACATACTCGGAGAAAATGAAACCCAGAGAGCAGAGGAATTACAAAAACATGACGAGAGAAAGAAGGATAGAAGCAAACGCCAGGGAAAGAACGAGGGTACATACGATTAGCGCCGCGTTTGACACTCTCAGGCGATCGGTGCCCTCGTACAGTCACAATCAGAAGCTGTCTAAACTCTCTGTGTTGCGGATAGCGTGTGCGTACATTACGGCGCTATCCGCGACTTTAGAACCCGACGCCGATCTATCGACTGCAGTCGACACTGTCACCCAGACCATTCACACAGAGGGAAAATTGAGAAAAAAGAAAGACGACCCTTGAAATTTTTTCAAAGCTTATTGTGGCCCATGTCTAGGAAAATGTTCAAACGTTACCGATTTCTCGTTTCGACATGATACAGCGCAGGATTTGTGAAGTGAATAAAGAGGTGTGATATTCGTTTGTCATAGAAATTTAGCATACTATGCAATAAGTTTTTAAAAACATGAAGTTGGTCACGACTGAACATGTCTAACTAAACTATTAATACCGTCCTTTGGAAGCCTGTACACAATAATTAATATGTGGTAGTACAAAAATGACAATAATATTGGCCATTGTTGATGGGAAATTATAGTTTAATGATTGAATCTCATTTATTGACTGATATTTGATAGTCAGCAATATAAAATCTAGTTAGTATGAAAAATAATACTGTAGGTATGCCTATTTTAAACTTCAAAAATATATTTGAGAAGGTATCTATATTTACGATTTACTTTTATATGGCAAACAAAAATTACGCGGCAAATCTAAAAATTACTCTAATATAATTTTGAAGTTTTAAATAAAGAATATACGTAATATACTAACAGGGCGACATTAAAAACTCTTTTGAAGTGTTTATACGTAATAATGTTGCAGACTGTACCTATATTTAGTCGCCAATAAAACTTGTATACAATTTTATGATCAGTACAAAAGTAAAGTTCCTTTATTAACATATTTTCGGATCTCGGGTGATTAATATTGATTCCTAATAAAAAAAATTAAGCCACCGTTGGCATTTTACAAAAAAAAAATATGCTGCGTGCTTCATGCAGATCGCCATGGTCACGTAATCTGTACTCAGCATTATTATCAAATAACAATAATGTTTACCATTCCTTAAACCAGTATTAACGAAAAAATAATTGAAAATGACAAATCTGTATAGAAAACTATGTATTTTTGGCTTTAATACAATATATTTATTACAATCGAGTCAGTAATTTTAAGAAAGAACTGTATAATTATTATTTAGTTTAAGAATGATTATTGCATTTGTTGTAAATATTAGAATTAAGTGTACAGTTGAAATTTTTACTGTTTTGTTTGATAATGTTAGTGATGTCAAGGCAAAAGATAACTTAATTAATGTAAATGTTTAGTGAACACGAAAACACTTTTAAGCTTAGCGCGGTACCACTTGGAAGTGTTTACTTATTTATGATGCTGAATGTACATTATGTACACTATACATGAACTTGTATTAGAAAAACAAGCCCAAGTGTAAATGATACTAGGTACGAGCTCTATTCTATCTCCTTACCACAAATGAATGGCGTTATTGAATTCAATGAAAAAAAACTATTCCACAGACAACCTTGACTCGTCGAGAAACTTTTTAAAGAATGAGATTTAAAAATGCGACGTTGCACTGTAAAGTAATTACCCAAGTAAACCGCCATCTTTATATGCCTTGAACAATTATTGTGATACAAATATTGTAAATTTAACTAGTTTAGGAGTTAAAACATCACATTGTTAAGTGTGAAAAGGATGATTCTGTTAAGCTTTTCATGTGAACACTACCTAAATGGCATAAAGAGTAATGTTTTTGCATATTTTTTTTCAATTAATATTTTCGTAAATTGTTTCGTTAGTTAGTGCAATACAATTGAAAAACACTTACCAGTGTTTGTTGAAATTATATTTTTTAAATTTTTTTATTTAATCGATATTATTATGTTAACAAAAATCGATTTAATTCAGCCATACATATTTCGATCCTTGCAAAATACATTACTCTTTACGTAGATACGTATCCTATAAACATTCTCAGATGGTGCATTGCATACCTATTAAAATATTTAATTAGAAAATAAAACAAAGAATAAATAAATGAAGGGAAAGTACCTATACAGTTATTTTATTGTTTCAATTTTATACCCTGATAACTTGATATTTGATGACATTTTGTAGTGATTGAACTGAAATAATCAAGCAATTATTTTTGTTTTAGATAGTTACACAGAATAAAATACCTTCATTATAATATGTGGGTATATATAGTCCTCTCTCATCTATAAATTAGAATCTTCTAAGCTTTCTACCATATCAATGAGATTGTGATGATGAAACATGCAAAAAAAATACATCAGAAATTAGCACAAAAATATCTCAACTAAATTATTTTGTGCTAATTCTAAAGATCTAAAATGAATTATGGCTGCTAATGAACTCGAGTACTAAAAAGCTATCTTACACCACGATAAAACTATAGTGTGACTACCTTATCCCTAAGTATGTAAGTAGTTAAGTCGCTCTCAGTGTAGGGAATGGATAGTAGGGAGTAGATTCTGTTGCCTGGGTCCAATCAGTATCAATATATTTACCAATTTCAATAACATCAATTATGAGTCAGACTCGCGCACCGAGGGTTCCGTACAAATTCTGTAGTTAAAAAAAAATGTTGTTATAGCGGGAACAGAAATACCTACATCTGTGAAAATTTCAACAGCCTAGTTCATGAGATACAGCCTGGTGACAGACAGACAGACGGACAGCAGTCTTAGTAATAGTGTTTCCGTTTTTGCCCTTTGGGTACGGAACCCTAAAAAAAACTAGCGAACCTTGAGATCTTGCAACCTTCACCCCATGTACAACACAATAAATGCCATTGATGCAACAGTACGTACATTATTCCGGAAGATCGATAAGAAACTAGGAAGTGCCCCCAAATCTGCCATCTGCCGGCTGACTGAGTACCCTGTTATCATCAGCTGCTAGGTGATAACAACACAACACACGTGCCTCTGCTCTGACTCAACATTGTACAAGCTACTATTTATGTTGAATATGTTATGGTTTTTAGTTAGATAATACTCTAAAAGTACCAGACTGGCTGGCTACCACCCTCAAGTTGAAAATCTGTCGCCTATCGGTGTGTTCCGACAGCTGCACTTGAAAGCCAGATCCCATCTAGGCTTTGTGTGCTTACCACCTTCGTCCACATCGTCACTTACTATGGTGAGATTGTGACAAACACAAGCTTATCCAGAATTAAAAAAAAGTTGGAAAAAAAGAGAAAAAGTAAAAACGACTCCAAAAAGGTAAGCTAAGAAAGGTACCTAACTGTTAAAGTCAGTGAAAATCTTTTGCGTGTTCCATAGAAAATATCGAGAATTTAGTACATAGCACTCTATTTTTCATGAGAAACAATCTGGAAGATTGATTTGTTCATATAAATAACTAGTTGACCCCGCGGTATCACTCGCGTTCCCAAACAGGGTTCATTCGTTAGGGGTTGGATATCGCGGAGAATATTTATTAATAAGAGGGCAGTGGATAGTGTGTTTTTTTACTGTTTGAATTGACGTTTATTGGGAAAGTGCTCTATTTGCCGTCGATTGTTAGGTAAAGTCGTCAAAATCTAATAGGCCCGTTTTGACAAGAGGGTGTCTCTTCTTGTCGCACTATGTTCGTCTCTTTTTGGCACATGGTTGTTTATATGCTGTCAAAATGAGCCTTTTAATTTTTGACAACTTTAGTAAATAAGAAGCAAATGCTAGTAAATAGTTACTAATCGCACAGTGTTTTGCAAATGGTTACTATTAGTTATTTTACAAATCTATTCCATATGTTATTTTATTTATACAGCAAACAGTTTCAACTGGTCTCAACCCTAATAATGTGCTTACCTCGTGTTTGTAACAGCTGTGTCACACAGGAATTATCGCAACAAATGTGTGCAATCTACCCTTGTTGTACTTAATAGGCATCATAGACGGGCTTTTCTATTGTTAGGGAACAATTAATTAGCCAGTCCATAAATAATATATCTATTAGTAAATTAATATTTGAATACACATAGACATACTGTAGTGAATTATTTTCCACTGGTTAATTTAAAAAAATATCATTGCTTATTTCATAAATAGGTAATTGTAAGATGATGACGATGATACGGCTGAAGGTGGTAAGCAAAGCACACACCGCTCTCGCTCGAGTGTATGAAGTATGTTTTTCTACAAGCTGCTTTATTTCTTCGAAAGGCGTTCAAAATTACTGCTTAAAGTTCAAGTTGTTTTTTTGGGCCTAGGTTAACAAACGCGCAAATGATCCATCCATCGATGATGGATTCGAACGACCTTCACCGCAGCGAACCATGTCATGATGTCACTATACTCTATGCTACCACCTACCACCAAGCTCTTATCGCTAATTTTTGGAAAATATTCTCTTATTGCGACTATTCACCACTAGATATCGTTATTTTTTGAGTCGTAATTAGCGACATCTATCTAGTATTTGTCAATTCTGTGACAAGTTATGCTACTGAACGCTAGATGTCACTATTTAAGTATGCATAACAACGCCATCTACGCTAGTTTTTGGGAGAAAATTGTGACGACGAGACACCAAATTTAAAAACACCTTTTTGACCACAACCCATTACGATCGGCATACTTCGTAATTTTGTTGTTTGTTGATAATATTTTAGCGGGAAAATTAAGAAAGAACTCTTTATATTTTCAGTAATATTACGTGTTTATTGGTAAGGAAATCTTATTTAAAATATAACGTAAGATAATTAGGCCGTCCATTTAAGGCATCTTGTGTCTAGATGTGTTCCTAAGCATCGTACGCTGCAATAACGCGCTCCGCAAGGTATGCAAGTGTAGTTCGATGGGAAACCACAAACCGCACA
The DNA here is from genome assembly GCA_951361185.1 of Ochropacha duplaris. Classification (NCBI taxonomy): domain Eukaryota; kingdom Metazoa; phylum Arthropoda; class Insecta; order Lepidoptera; family Drepanidae; genus Ochropacha; species Ochropacha duplaris. The sequence goes on along the minus strand of OX592704.1, from coordinate 9,298,747 downwards.
GAAATGTCGATCAGGGAATCTGGAAATGTGTTTGGTATGAATTTTGTGTAAAATAATACTATAAACCACTCCTAATTGGATAAATCAGAAGTAGACGTAAGTGTTAATGGTCTTGATAGTATTTCTATATGGAAGTAGATATTTTGTACCATGGAGGAATTAAATATTTTATCTACAATTTTTTTTACAATTAATTCTAACTACATAATATAGGTTTCTTTTTTGTCAATATGAAACAAATGACTCACCTAGAAGGTGGCACTTGCGCGGACATGTAATTGGGTGGATCAGGTCTAAAGCCAGCATCCTCCTCAACAAGCTGCGCAAACGTTTTCCGAAACCGCATTTTATAGTACTCTGCACTCCTAGCCTTTTTCTTTCTTGTTGGCTTCTCATTGGAATCTGCAAATTTCGGCACCTTCTTCGACATAACCAGGTCGGCGTGTGGGTCCTCATGGAAGTTGTCTTGCTCAAGAGCCTCAATGGCCTTTCTAGCTCTACGTTTCCTTGCTGCATCATCCAGGACCTTCCTGCGATCCGCATCTTTAACCCTCCCCGATTCTCTCGCTGACATTTTGTTTACAATCCTTTATCATGCACTGGTATACTAAGTTGGTCCATCAAATCGTCCACACGAGCTTGTAGGGTTTCAACAATGTCAGACGATATAAATAAGTGTGTTTCATCCAGGTCTTGTAGTATAAACTTCCTGCCAAGAGCGAGTGTCTCATCCAAGTGAAGAAGGAATTGCTTCATCGCTGGATCACTGAAAACAGAAAGTAAACATGTCAAAGAAACGTGGATTGAGTGCTGATGAGAAGAAGATTAGAATGTTGGAGATATTTCATCACAGCAAAGATTTCTTTCAGTTGAAGGTATCATAATAGTTTTTTACTGTGCTGGAGAAAATAAGTCTGTGTGTTACAACTATTATTTTGTGGTGATCGTTTATTTCATTCAGGAACTAGAGAAAATAGCCCCAAAGGAGAAAGGGATCACAGTGCAATCAGTCAAAGAGGTTGTACAGAGTTTGGTGGATGATCATCTTGTTGATTCAGAGAAAATTGGCACTTCTATTTATTTTTGGTCTTTTCCTAGGTTAGTCATTAATTGAATTAGCAACAGTAAATAACTATAATGATTAAATACTGCTGGTTGAATATGGCTTAGGATTTTTGATGTTCATTTCATAGGAAACAGCTAACTGTTTTGTGTCGGTTTATAGATTGTATAGAGGCTTATTTTGAGTCAAATTACTTATTAAATCAGCATCATTACATATTGTTACAGTAAAGTGAAAACAGCTAAAAAGAGAAAGCTTCAAGATCTACAGAGTGAATTAAATGAGTGTACGAAAAAACTTAAAAAGGCAGAGGATAGTGTCATAACAGAGTCTGTATGTATCATATACATAATAAAATTTCACTTTTACATCTGCATAATACCCTAACTTTGTTGAAAAAAACATTACATGGAAATCTAGAGAAAATATTTCGCATGATTAATGTTTATGTATTTTAAATTTTAATCCTCATCATCGGCCTGCCCTGTTCCCAATTATTTGGGGTTGGTTCAATGTATATTTTTCTTCCATTTGGCTGATTTATCTTAGCTCGTCATATCTTAAGTCAATGATAGCTCAGTGGTAGTGATGTTGGACACCGTTCAAATCATACAATGAGCTTGAGCTTTTGGTGAAGGAAAACATCATGAGGAAACCATAGCATGGTGGTAGGGTACTTTGTAATACCCAAATGGTTGGCTACCATTTCTAGTAGAAAATTTGTCACCAAGCACCTATTGGTTTGTGTTCAATCAGTTGAGAGCCAGTTTCCATTTAGGCTTTGTGTGTTTACCACCTTTGGCCACTTCATCGCTTACCATAGTGAGATTGCACAAGCATATCCAAAAGTAAAAAAAAAACTGAGTTCGCTCCTTTTATAGTAATAAAGTTTAAATGTTGTTTAATAATTATTAATAATGGTTCACATATATTTAATAGTGTGGTAGAGAACAAAGTAATGAGAGAACTGAGGTATTATCCACATTGGATAAATTTCTGAAGCAAGAAGAGGTAATTAAGAAGGAACTACAGAAGTACAGAGATTCTGATCCTGAATATATTGCACAGCTAAAGTCTGAGACACAGGTACCAATATAATATAATGATCCTAAAAATCTAAATGAGTAGAAAGCAACATAGCCTTTTACTTGATAAGAATAGGATATGTGCTTTGTGATGGTTAGTAGTTAAAATGCCTACATTGACATTTACAATGCCAATCTATTACTGACCTGGACAGGGTTTAAATTCAATATCTCATAGATGGTTAGGCAATCAACAAGTGATAATTTTATTGACTTTCTAGTAAATAAATACACAGATACACTTAAGTATTTCTGTCAGTTTGTCAGTTATTATTCCACACTCAGAGGTCAGCAGACTGTAACTGTGCCAGAACTCCTACATTGAGCTTTACTTTGAGACGAATCAACCAGTTATTTTTGTATGTATGTTTTAATAGTATTTAGTTTTGGTAATCATTGAAAGTATGTTTGTTAACAGGAATTAAAATCTGCCATAAACAGATGGACAGAGAATATATTTATCTTCAAATCTTATATCAAGAATACTTTCCAGAGGGATAATGAAGTCATTGATCAGTCTTTTGGCATTCCACAAGATTTGGACTACATGGAAATATAAATAAGAAACATAACCTCTTTTCCTAACACTATTGATACATTTTTTTAAATAAAAGTTTAAAATTGATTAGTCGAGTTACTTATTGTGTTTATTTCGATATTGGAGATAAATCGTAAGTTATTTATTTTTCTTGTTTATAAATGTTGTGTTTACTAACCATTCAACGAGAACGCCTTTCATAACATTCACCATCGTTCATTGTATGGATACCGTAGGTAGTTAGCAAATTGTAACTATTTAAATAAAAACTTTAGCAAATAGGAATTACAGAGTAAAGCCAACGAGCGACCTAATTAATGAAAATATTTTTGAAAATCTAGCTAAAAACTCAGCAACAATCACACACAACCTCTACCAATAATGAATGAATGAAAGGACTGTCACTGTCACTATCTAGTTAGTGTCACTCATGTGTCACTGAAAGCACCGTAGAGATACTTTCTTTTTTCTAGGGAAGGCAAAGGGTTCTAATCCATACAGCCTTGTCTATCGTGGTCCGGCTAAACGTAATTTAATAATTTTTTTACCGATGATTGAGATTTCGAACGTAAATAAAGATGATGGATAAAAGCTCGTGTTCTTAAAACTTTAATAGGACGTGATAGTTTTCCATGTAACATTAGTGCTTGCTAGTGTAGCGGCTATAGTAACAGCCCCTAGGTACATGTAAGTCGAGTCAGGGAAAAGTAATAAAAGCGCATCATCAGAACAAATGGACGTAATGAAATATGACACAGGAATCCCTACATCGCGCTAGCTAGTTTCCCTTTTCGCTGTACATATGACATATCCAACAATAGCAATTAGTAGATTGTACCTATAGATAGAAACAAACACATTTCCCGGGAAAAGAATTACTCACTATAGCTAGCCTAGCTATAGTTAGTAATTCTTTTCTTAATTAGCTAGAATTTAGTTGTGACAATTCGGTATTTTTTTAATTTTTTTTAATTTTTTTATTTATATTTATTGAGAAACAAACAGCAACAAAAATACATATAGTTAAATTAATAAAATATTATATGTAATTGTTTCTTGTCTTTGTCATGGTTATTCAAACTTTTAAATCCTTTCGTACAAACTTATTTTAGGTAGGTAGGTACCTATTCAACGGAGAGTTACTCCCCACTGTAACTGATATAAAAAAAAACCGGCCAAGTGCGAGTCGGACTCGCGCACGAAGGGTTCCGTAAAAAAGGCAAAAAATCACGTTTGTTGTATGGGAGCCCCCCTTAAATATATATTTTTAAATATTTGTTGTTATAGCGGCAACAGAAATACATAATTTGTGAAAATTTCAACTGTCTAGCTATCGCGGTTCTTGAGATACAGCCTCGTGATGATATCGAGCAAAAAAAGGGAAAAAAAATAGCGTTTTTTGCATGGGAAAATAAATAAATATTTATTTTATTTTTAGTATTTGTTGTTATAGCGGCAACAGAAATACATAATTTCTGAAAATTTCAACTGTCTAGCTATCGCGGTTCTTGAGATACAGCCTGACAGACAGATGGACAGACGGACTGACGGACAGACAGCGAAGTCTTAGTAATAGGGTCCCGTTTTTACCCTAAACACCAGTTACCTACAGTAATTAATTATTGAAGAGGTAGGTAACATTTTCAACTCGTAATGTATGTAGTTAATAAAACAAAATACTTCATAGTAAAAACTAGGTAATTTCATTTATTAACCAAACCACATAATTATTTTACAATTAAATATTTACAGAACTACAAGATACAGTGTAGGTATGGTACTTATTAATTTAGGTAGTTATTAATGAGATTATGAGATGACTAGATAGTGTTTTGAATAAATAAACAATAGATGCATTTTTATAGGAATTTTAACGCAATAAATAATTATTTAATGTCTTAATATAGAAATTGTAGTAGATATAAACAACGGTAGGTACACCTATAATTTTATATTACCCCACTGCGAAAAAATCGAAACCACAATCTGCCATGGCTGGCAGTCATAGATAATTGGCAGTCCAAAAATTTTATGATTAATGTGAGAAATTAGTTCCATAAGTATCCGTGAGAGGCGCTGTATCAAGGGTTCAAATTTCTGAGCTCACTACATATATTTTTGACTGATCTATAATTGATATTTCTATCTATAAGGTATTAAACAGTCGAACTTTATTTTAGTTATTACAATAAATTATTTTAGTTAGGCAATTGTTATCAGGTCTCGTAGAGTAAGACATCACATAATGATTATAAATTATTTACATTGTACAATGATTGAACGACATTTTATACATACAAAGGTAGTTTTATAGTCTTTCTATGTATTAAATATTTTTTCAATTTTGATGGGCTTATCGCCTTGCGATTATGTCACCCGGGTCGTAACAAAGCATTAAAATCCACATCGCTAATTTCTTGCACTTAATCCGTACAACGCCTTGGCGGGACCCGACAAAGGTTTAGCCAAAGCTCTGTTACAGTCTCCAATATTTGACAACCGTACGGGTCTGAGAGATTCATTCTGAACACACTCCATCAGTACATCATCGATGACTCCGCAATCTGAACAATTAGGCGTTTCATTTTTACGCATCAAATATGCAAATTTATTTGAAGGAATGTGTCCGGAGCGAAGTCTCATCGCAATGACAGTATCGTTTCTACATAGTATTTTATTGTCGATCCAGGGATAACTCAAGGGCTGTGACTGTATCGTCTTATACCAAATTCCTTTTAATTTGGATCTTTCATCAAAGTATTCTTTGAACCTAGCAAAACAATCCTTTTTTAAATATTTAAAATACTCGGTATAAAATGGCAAGACCGGAAGAGGAACTCCATCACCTGCGGCTTCTTTGGCCAAAACGTCCACTCTTTCATTTCCACGAATTCCAATGTGTGATGGGATCCACTGGAAAATTACTATATAGTATATAGTACGTAAGTATTAGGTATTAACTAATGTGTTAAGAGTCGTTTATAAATACACAATATTATTAGTAGGTTTTGCATCTGCCTCAATTAATCCTGGCTATCCTATGTTTGAATCCAATCCAAACTATATTGTTGATATTTGTTAATGGCTTAACAGAATACACATTTATTATATTAGTTAACATATTAATTCGCGTTGAATATTAAATAACTATTAATTCTCTCGAATCTTACTACTTACCCACTTAATTAATAATAAAAAAACAGGTTATTATTTAACATTTTGAACATAGAATAGAAACATAGAATTATTTAGGCCCCGTCAAGATTATGCTAAACAAGTTTTCCTTATTTTTACGGATAACCCTAGTTTCCCTACGCATCGATATGATTATGACAGTTGAGTCTATCGATGGAATTTTCTTGAGAAACTAAAATTTTAATCATAATAAATAAAATGGATGGAGTGAATATGTCTTGTTAATAAGCTAGGGTAGGGACGAATGCGGACAAGACCACACATGACACCGCACAATGAATTTCGGAGTGTCCTAGAGAATACTACTTTATCATGGACACACGAGTTATGTATGTAAATTAATTAAGCGGAACTGAGACGGAATATACAAACGACATTGCATTGTGGTCAGCGTAGTTTTACCAAATTTAATTTTAGTATATTTATAGTACGAATTTGTGAATTGAAAAAGCTTCCAGTGTTGCACGCTGGGAGGTTTAAATTAGAGGATCAGCCATCGTACTTAATAAAATAAAAATAAAAATCCTTAGAAGGATGAAAAGGAAACCCACTCATAAATGGACTTATTTGGACCTACATAGCTGAAATTTTGTATATAAGAAGTTACGTAGACAAAAAAAAATAAGGCCGATAGTAGATTGCGGGCAAAACCGTGATGCGAAATAGCAGTTTTATATGGATTAAATAACACAATGGCATCTGAGATGTTGCTGAAAGTAGTAATAAGGACACTATTTCTAGAATTGATTATTTAATAAGGATGACGTATGTCGCTTCTGGAGTATTATAGGTATGTATATTCTGTGATTCCTTTCATATAATGATACTGAATGGCTTAAATGTCTAGATACCTTTTTTTTTTTTTTTTTGGGGAGGACTTAAAGGTGGAGGTCTGAGGGACCATAGACACCCTTACGCGGACTTTTCGGTGAGCGCTTAGGGCTCTCAACCGAGTTTACAAATTTTAGACGACTGACCGCTGAGGGCGCCCCAGTTGGGGCACGAACCTCGGCTCAGGGCGTCGTCGGGGGGCACAAAATAGTGGGACGGACTTCGCCTAAGCGATTTAGAGGGGTTTTATGGGACGGTCGGATTACTGGTACGGCTCGGGCCAACTACTGGGGACGAGACTGACTGAGTGGGACGTCGCGACGGGCCTCTCCGGCGAGGGCGAAAACGCGGGCGGTGTTGTATTTGTTGTCTAGATACCAAGCCAAAAACCTTATTTAAAAAAATATACTCACGTCACAGACATAGACTCTTTGGACATAGAGTTAAACTTGCAGTGCACACCAAAGAGTATGTAATATATTAGTGCACACATGTTTACAGAACCGGCCGTACCTTTTCTCTATATTAAATCCAATCTAAGAAGAGCCATTTCATATTTCAACGTTTATAATCATTAACAAGACCTATAATTATTATCTACAGGTAAGAAGAAACTCTCTGTACTGCTGACATCTTTGCCATCGATGTTTGTTTCGGCGTGTTTCACGCCATTTTCGTTTTCACAGCATTTTGGGAAGGGCGCCATATTGTCTGTTTTGAATATGAATGATTTGCTGTAGTTCTCCTTGCTGCGCTCCTGGTTGTTGTTGGCCGTGGACCTGCTGTGGCCACGGGGCCTTCCTCAGAGCTTGGACGAACCGTTGTTGAGGAGACGGAGGCTGCTCTCGCGGCCCACGCTTGTTCTGTACACAATAAAATACATAGAATAATTATTGACAGATTAGGTACTGAACGATTTTTTTTTCACCGCGGTAAGTCATGATGCCGAAGGAGGTAGGCTTATAAAGCCTAGTTGGAAACTGGCTTCAAGTGCAGGTGGGAAAAAAACCAGTAACTAGGGCAGATTTTAAGCTTGAGGGTGGTAGCTAACTAGTCGAGTACAAAGCACCCTGGCAGTAGGTACTACCTTACCTAATGTACATTTCCGCCGAGTCATGGACACGCAAGACCCTAGCTGTGATCATTTATAATAAATCGTACCAAGTCCGACCAGTGAATAGAACGACCAAGATCGAACTGGACCTCCTTTGTTAGTTTGTTTCCAAGTAGCGTGTAGTTCAGTGCAATACTAACGCCTTACGTTGCAATAAGTGCCTATCACTTAATGCAACGTAAGGCAATCACGTCAAACCTAAGGTAATCTAGATAACTGATTTAAAAAAATATTTAGACGCTATTTTTTTAAAACACTCGTGTATGCGCGGGGCCGTAATGGGGCTCGTAGCATCTGCTACTTTTGCTACGTGAGTAATCCGGTACTGTAGGCGGGTCACCTGGCGGTAAGTGATTACAATACAAAACATGCGTCAAATTTTATGCTTCAAACTTATGTGACTTACGTTCTAGGCACCATACTGATGTTAGTTTTCCTGCTGGAGTGCAGTCTTCTCGATGTAGAAAGTGATAAAGACCCTCGAGGTCCATGCGCTGATCCACCGCGGCAGAGGAGATACCTGAAAAACAAAATACAGTCGAATTGAGAACCTTCTCCTTTTTTGAAGTCAGTTAAAAATAAAACGGCCTTGTTTTAACCCTTTGACCGCTCCGTCCAAAACTAATATAAAAAAAGACAGAATTCCAGGAATTGTGATTGAAGTTATGAAATATTCTATCAATTTCTATTTTTTTGAGAGATTATTGAAAATGGATAGAATATTGTTAAACACGATTATTCTTTTACGGAAAAATAGTCGAGATTATTGAAATTCGTTGTAAACTTTTATCCTATATACTAAAGTCTACGTTTGTAACCACTCAGCTACGAGTACTGGACTGAACGGATTTTAATGAAATAAATAATACATACCTACTAGTCCTGGCATTGGATATCATACTTTTACGTCAATATAACCGTTATTGAAATAAAAAACCTTTTTTTTACTACAAGTGACTACAAGGCAGGCGGGTCACCTGATGGGAAGTGACTACCGTCGCCTATAGACATTAGCAATACCAAGGGGATTGACAATATGCTGTACACCTTATTATGCCTTAAAGGCAACTTTAAAAAAAAATATAAGTGTCGCGTTTGACCACTATCTAACTTGATGGTAGGTAACGATGTAGTCTACGATGGTGCACGCTTACCTAGAAATAACCTATTCACCCGCGACTTGAAGACTCCCAGGTTGTAACTATCGGGAAAAACAGACTCAGGCAAAGAGTTCCACTCCTTAGCAGTACACATAATAAATGAGGAAGCAAATCGCTTCGTGCGTAAGGTTGGAATTTCCACCATGTAAGGTTGGCGCATCACCGTGCGTCTGGTCGTTCGATGATGGAAGGGGCTTGGTGGAATTAAATTGTGTAATTCCATCGCACACTCGCCGAAGTGTATCCGATAAAAAATCGATAAACTGGCAACTCTGCATCGATGCTCAAGGCTCTGAAGTCTAGCCTCGACCAACGCATCGTTGCCAATGAGCCTCTTGGCAACTGACTCTCAAGTGCGATTGCCGGAACACACCAACATGTGCATAGCGACAGATTTTCAACTTTAGGATGGTAGCCAGCCAATCGAGTACCTACTTCAAAGTACCCTACCACCGTCTTGTGGTTTCCTCACGATGTTTTCCTTTACCGAAATTTCAAGCTCATTGCAGGATTTGAAGAAGAAGATTTCTTACAAGACGGTCTATTATAGTTAGTGTAGAAGCTGAGAGTGATATGCAAGTAGAGCGCAGCCATTCGTAGCGGAAGTCACTTTTTGCAATAGCCCGACATGGAGCAGTAAAACAAAGAGTTTATCTCTCCCTCCAGTTTGTTTGTATCTATAAAGGTAATATTTTTATTTACCTACGAACGATACTGAAAAGATACGAGAACTAGCAGCGCTATTATATTCGTTTTTATAACTAAAATACATATTTTATATTTCTACTACCTACCTTTCCACCCTGAGCTTCACCCGCGTTCCCGAGGTAATAAAATAAAATATAACCCATGCTGATTGCATAGCAAAAAATATACAAAATCAGATCTTTTTTCTTTATAAACTAATAGAGTTTAAATTACCCTGACAATAAGGACATCATGTCTATGGGTGGAAGCTTGGAAACAACCCCGGAATCTACCTACAATGTATTGCTTCATAAGCCAAACACTCTCTATAGCTACCATTTTATACCATCACAAACTTGTACATTCAAGATCACAACCATGGACAGCCTCTCAAAAACTCGTCTACTCTATCGATAATCGATATCCAGTAAAATACTTTTAAAATCGAATGCCTTTGTACACAAGGATATTACATTATCATAGATTTTTTTGGTTTTATACAAACATGTAGGGACGCAAATTCCTGAAGGAATAGGTAATTTTAGGGACATAAAGGGATGCCCGGATGATTCAAATTATTGTGTGGCTTCTAAAGACCTCTTATATTACAGGAAGCGGTTGATGTGTGATGCACCCTCATACCTTACCTACGTTATCTAATAATATCAAAGTATTTATGTTGTAAATATATTTCGGAATACCTTATCGTAACGTAATAACTTTAACCTGATTATTTCAGTGTCTGATTGCACGCCGTGTAGTTAAGCCGTTTATTTTGTTTAATTATACGATCGATGCGCCGCCGGCCCTTATCAGTTCTCGGAATTCTTTTGTTTAGGCCTGCCCGCGTCGGGTCGGGTCGGCCGGTTTATTGTTAACTCATTTTGCACCTTATTTATAATGACCGAAGATATAATACGTTCTAGTGCCATTGAAGTGAACGATAATTATAGTAGACGTTCTGTAGAACAATCTCAAATTGCGGAAGAAATAGTTATGACACATGCAGAAGATCAATACCATATGGAGTCCCAGGAGAGTGAGAGTAGATCAAGTAAGAGAACTCGCGAGGAAGAAGGAGAAGAAGAAGAAGGATGGTTGGAAGTAAATAAGAGAGGGGCTAAACGAATTAGAGAAAACGCAGAAACAGTATATATTACGTGCAAGGATAAAATGCCAAAACAGTTTGCTTTAGCGAAATTGTTTATATCACATAACATAGGAGATATTATCAAAGTGAAGTATTTAAGTCCTTATAAAGTTCTTGTTCAATTTAATGACAAAAACCGTGCCGATTATCTAACTAAATGTGAAGCTCTAATTCAATTGGGATGGCGATTTCAGAAACCCTTTGAAGTAAACCTCTCATATGGTATTATCAAGAATATTGACATAGAATTATCAGACAAAGAAATAATGGAGATAGTTTGCAGTCCTAGTGGAGTGGTTAATGTACGACGCTTGCAACGCAGGTCAGACGATGGTTCTAATTGGATTGAGAGTGAAACAGTAAGATTGGGTTTTGAGGGTCCATCTTTGCCTCAATATATATATATATTTGAGATGCGTGTGCAAGTGGAACCTTACGTTTTCCCGGTTACGCAATGCTCCAAGTGTTGGAAATTTGGACATTCGCGCATAAGGTGCCCATCGATAAAGACTGTCTGTCCTAAATGTGGAAAAAACCATGATAATTGTGAGTCCATTACATTCAAATGTATTAACTGCACTGGTGACCACCTGGCATTATCTAAAATCTGTCCACTTTACTTGAAGGAGAAAAAAATAAGAAGTATAATGTCAGAATTTAATGTTCCATACACAAAAGCACTTACAATGTATGTCCCACCGACAGACACACCAATTTCGATTCAAAATACACCGGCATATATTCCAAGAAATGAAAATATATATCCGGACTTGTCTAGACATGACGATTCATTAAAGCCTCAGGAAATACTACAGGAGTCACCTTCATATGCTCAAATAGCAACGCCAACAAAACCAGCCCCGAAAGAAATCCCTTCTCAGTCCAAAAACAAGCCACATGTGCGTCGAGAGCCAAAAATGGATAAAAAATCAACCGGTAATACGGAGAAGGCTCCTGATGTAAACTTTTGGTCAGACGGCAATCAATCAAATTCGGACGAAGAAAAAATGCATGATAGTGAACACAACTCCAAAAAGAAGAAAAAGAAAGAAGATATGTCATTTAGCCGTTTTTTTAAAATACTGAAAAATATGATTTTGGAAGAAGATACGTTTATAAATAAACTTAAAAGAATCAGTAAAATTTGCGTAGATTGGATGATATCGTGGATAGTTAACAATTATGCAGACTGGTCTTTCCTTAAAAATATATTTAATGGCCAATAAAAAGTTACAATTAAATATTCTCCAATGGAACGCGCAGAGCATTAAACCTAAATTGATAGAATTTGATCACCTTCTTTTGAATGAAAAAATCCACATTGCAACTGTATGTGAGACATGGCTGAATTCTGAAACTCGATTGAAGATAAAAGACTATAATATTTTTCGGCGCGATAGAGATGACTCTTATGGAGGTGTAGCAATAATTACCCATAAGTCTATTCAATGTAAACTATGCTCTGTCCAAAATTTTAATAGTGGTATAGAAGTTCTACATATCAAAATTTTTAATTGTGATTATATTGAAAACGTAATTTCTGTGTATTGTCCGCCATCTATTCATACGTCTAATTCTGACTGGGATACTCTATTTTCATTAGTAACGAGGAAGACACTCTTGCTTGGTGACTTCAACGGGCACCATCCAAACTGGTCTTGTAAGTCAAACACTAGAGGTAGGCAAATTTTTGATTCGCTTATTGATAACGACTTCATGACTTTGAACGATGGTTCTTTTACCCGAGTAAAACTAGTTGATGGTGTACTGCAGCAGTCGACCCCTGATATGTCCATTGTGTCCTCAGACATAGCGTATAAATTCGACTGGAAAGTTTTAAAAGAATCATTAGGCAGTGATCATCTTATGATCAAATTGAGTTCTTCTTTTAATAAGTTGTCTACATTTATTAAGAAGAGAAACTTCAAAAAAGCTGATTGGCAATTGTATTCAAACTTCATTGAGAATGCGCTTTCTGAATTTATTCTGCCTAGGGACCCTCAACACGCTTACGATGCTTTTATGGATATTTTAAATAGGGCGGCTGATGCCAGTATTCCATATAATAAAATTTGTCAAAATCCATCGAATAAGTTTAATCCAAAACCATATTGGACGCCGTTATTATCTAGAGCTGTTGCAGAGCGCCGTTTAGCACTAACACTATTTAGACAAAACCCTACGCCTCAAAATTTGGATAAACTAAAAGAAAGGACACGTAACGCGCAATGTTTAATACGAAAAGCCAAAAATGATTCATGGTCTAATTTTTGTTCTACAATCGATGGTTCATTAACTGCTGGCGAAGTGTGGAATCGTATGAGATGGCTCAAAGGTTACAATTCACCAAGATCTTACATTGAGAAAGATAGGGCCTGTAATCTTCTTAATAATTTAGCGCCATATTTCGCGTGCCCTTCCGAACCACCCTTTAACTCTTTCAACCCCGATCTTGAATCCCAAATAACCTTTCACGAAATGGAAAAGTGCATTAAATCCAAAGACTCTGCTCCTGGGTGTGACGAAGTGTCATATACGATGATTAAAAATCTCCCTGTAACAGGAAAATCCATTCTTCTTAAACTTTATAACCAATTCTTTTCACTTAGTTTTGTCCCTGATCAGTGGCGTCACATCAAAATTGTACCCATCCCTAAACAAGGTCGTGACCCTTCTAGTGAATCTGCTTTACGACCAATCTCGCTTATTTCCTGTTTGTGCAAAATTTTTCATTCAATTCTCAAGGTTAGACTGGAATGGTTGTTAGAGAGGAAAAATGCCTTTTCGGAGAATACTACTGGTTTTCGGAAAGCGAAATCGTGTCTAGATAACCTTAGTACTTTAATCTCTAGAATTCAGATAGGGTTTTCAAAGGACCTTTTTACACTTAGCTGTTTTCTTGACATTGAAAATGCGTACAACAACGTTGATATTTCTGGTCTCTTAACCATTTTAGATGATTTTGGAGTGGGTTCGAAGATTTGTAAATATTTATGGGTTTTTTTAAAAGAGAGAAACTTAAGCATTGAAACAGTTGATTTTAAGATGACAAGATGTTCCAGTCGTGGACTGGCTCAAGGAGACCCCCTTTCCCCTCTTCTTTTTAATGTTGCTACTTCACATATATGCAAGTTAATTTCTAATGTTCATATTTCTCAATATGCTGATGATTACGTATTATATGTTTGTTCTAATAATCTAGATGCTGCGTTGATAGAACTACATTCAGCTTTGGACTTAATAATCGAATATTTTAACAAATTAAATTTAGAAATTTCTCCACTTAAAAGTAAAGTCTGCATTTTCAAAAAAGGATTTCATAGAATGTCTGCTGATGTTAAAATTAAGAACACGCCATTACAAGTTGCTGATTCTGTAAAATACCTGGGGATGTGGCTGGATCGTTCGCTTAGATGGGGCAGACATATTAATGAAATTTTGGAGAAAGCTAAAAAATTTCTTAATGTATTCAAGGTTCTGGCTGGTCCTGGTTGGGGGGTTCATCCAAAACATTTGAGAAGGCTATATATATCAATAATAAGAAGCCGATTAGATTACGCTAGCTTTCTCTTTGATAATAGTTGTCGTTCTAATTTAGAAAAAATTGATAAAGCTCAAAATCAAGCAATGAGGGTTATCGGTGGTTTTATTAAAAGCACCCCCATCCATGTGATGCAGAGTGAACTGTGTCTGCCCCCTCTTTACCTCCGTAGACGATATTTAGCCGGAAAATTTTGGTTAAAATCTAAAAGTTTTAAAGATAACTCAATCATAAATATTATTGAAAAGCTAAACTCTTTGTGTCAGAATCGGTACTGGAACAATAAACGGCAACCTTTATTAGTTTCTGTGCATAACACCCTTAATGGGCTCCATGTATATTCGAGCAATAAATTAGAAATGTTTTTATTAGACACTTGGGTTACTAACATAGATGTATCCAATGTAATTAAGGCAAATTTGAACCCAATATCCAAGCCTAAAAACCAATACAACGCTTCCGAATTAAATATTGTGTGCGAAGAATTTATTAATAAAGAATATCCTGGATTTTATAGAATGTTTACTGACGGTTCAAAATACAATAATGGATCTGGAGCGGCATTTTTTGATCCTCAATTGGACATTTTCATGAAATTTAGAGTAGATTCCGACATCTCAATCATGAGTATCGAACTTTTGGCCCTTAATGAAGCTTTGTCATATTTAGATTCAATAGATTGTGATAAATTATTAATACTGACAGACTCAAAAAGCTCACTCCAGCACCTGGCCCGGTGCACCTCTATTTATCGAGGTACTCCGATGGCATATTCAATTCTTCAAAATTTGGCTAAAATGAAATCCAATGGTAGGTCAGTAATCTTCCAGTGGATCCCATCACATATTGGAATTCGTGGAAATGAAAGAGTGGACGTTTTGGCCAAAGAAGCCGCAGGTGATGGAGTTCCTCTTCCGGTCTTGCCATTTTATACCGAGTATTTTAAATATTTAAAAAAGGATTGTTTTGCTAGGTTCAAAGAATACTTTGATGAAAGATCCAAATTAAAAGGAATTTGGTATAAGACGATACAGTCACAGCCCTTGAGTTATCCCTGGATTGACAATAAAATCCTATGTAGAAACGATATTGTTATTGCGATGAGACTTCGCTCCGGACACATTCCTTCAAATAAATTTGCATATTTGATGCGTAAAAATGAAACGCCTAATTGTCCAGATTGCGGAGTCATCGATGATGTATACCATGTGCTGATGGAGTGTGTTCGGAATGAATCTCTCAGACCCGTACGCTTGTCAAATATTGGAGACTGTAACAGCGCTTTGGCTGAACCTCTGTCGGGTCCCGCCAAGGCGTTGTATAGATTAAGTATAAGAAATTAGCGATGTGGATTTTAAAGCTTTGTTACTACCCGGGTGACATAATCGCAAAGCGATAAAGCCCTTCAAAATTGAATAAAAAAAAAAAAAAAAAAAAACCTGATTATTTTAAAGGTCTATCCTAAATCTATCGAAAAAGAAATGTTTACATTCTAGAAATTAACACAATACACGAAATATTAGGTTGAGGAAAAAGTCTTTTCGCATTATAGTATGTATGGACTTGTAATAAAATCTCTTTGGCTATACTATTTGTATCTGGCTGGTTTTGGTATCATTGAAAGTTTAAATTTCAAAGAACATAATTCCATATTCAAGTTAGAAAATGTGTGATATTCATTTGTTTTTCGTACTGTCAAGATGAGTGAATCTAATGAAGAAATTCGATACATTTTAAAATTTTACTACAAAAAGGGTAAAAATGCAACGCAAGCCGCGAAAAAAAATTGCGATGTTTATGGACTTAGTGCAGTGTCTATGAGAGTAGCACAAATTTGGTTTAAACGTTTTCAATCCGGAAATTTTGATGTCAAAGATGCACGTCGTTCTTACGGATAAAATGGATGCCATTTTTGAAAAAGTGGAGCAAGATCGGCATATCAGTTGTTACGACGTAGCTGAAGAACTGGGAATTGACCACAAAACAGTTTTGGCGCATTTGAAAAAAACTGGGTAAAAAAGCTCGATATTTGGGTACCTCACGAGCTCACTGAAAGAAGCCTAATGAACCGTGTACTCATTTGTGATTCTTTATTACAACGTAATGAAACCGAACCATTTTTGAAGAAGCTGATAACTGGTGATGAAAAGTAGATCACGTACGACAAGAACGTGCGAAAAAGGTCGTGGTCAAAGGTGGGTTAACTCGCAACAAGGTGATGCTGTGTGTGTGGTGGGATTGGAAGGGCATTATTCATTATGAGCTGTTACCACCAGGCAGGACCATCGATTCTGAACTCAACTGCGAACAACTGATTCGATTAAAGCAATAAGTTGAGAGAAAGCGGCCGGAATTAATCAACAGAAGGGGTGTGGTTTTTCATCATGATAACGCTAGACCTCACACATTTTTAGCCACTCAGTAAAAATGAAGAGAGCCGTATAGTCCTGACCTTGTACCTTCAGATTTCCACCTGTTTTGGTCTCTTCAGAATTTAATTCTTTAGGCAGTGTCAGGTTAACATCACGAGAGGACTGCTAAAACCACTTGTCGCGGTATTTTGATCAGAAGTCCCAAAATTTCTATAGCAATGGTATTATGTCCCTACCTACAACCTACATACTTTAGTTAAATGTAAATAAACTATATTAAAAAATGAAACTTTTTCCCCAACCTATTTATATTGGTTCCTCATGAATATTGGAATTCCGTTTTATTATATACAAAATTGGAAATCATTTCAGCAGCGTTCCATTTACTAATAAAATCTAGAACTCCTAATGGAAATGGGACTAAATGTGATGTTTCGGTCTACCCTACCGAACGGAAAATAGACCGTAATGACATGACCTAAAAGCCCAATTTTAAGAATAGAAATGAAATGAAATATATTTATTCAAATAGGCCATCATAGGCACTTATGGATTATCATGCTTTATCGCATGAATAAACTTAAAAAAAAACACTGAAACAGAGGCACGCTATGTTGGCCCTTTTGACAGCGATATCCAACGTGCCAAAAAGAGACGAACATATCGAGTTAAGAAGAGACACCCTCGTGTCAAAAAGGCCATCATAGCGTGCCGCTAGTACACTATACATATTTGTTTAGTTTTTTCAAACTTACCTATTGAAGTGTTTCCTAAAGATGCCACTAGTGCAGTACAGAGCTATGGGGTTCACGCAGCTGTTCAGGAAGGAGAGGCAGAATCCGACGATGCGCAAGCCGTGCCACCATCCGTTATAATCTTCTTGGGCTGTGGGACTGGGAAAAAACATGACGTATTACCACATGTACCACTCGTGTGGATAAGCCAAATTTTTGTAGGCTTTCGGTGGACAATCGTTACGTAGTGGTAAATAATGATGTGGTTACAGCTGTTTAGGAGGCGTACAAGTATTACGTAAGTTAATTTTTGAGTGTCATTCCCTCTAATGTAACCATTTTTACCTAAAAGTCATAGTAAAAGTCGACATAAATTTATAATCAGTCTTCACTGGCACTTATATCAAACTAAGCCGATCTTGTAGCGGCCTCAAAATCCACATCACCTCGGAATCATCGCCCATCAAACCATCGACATATTTGGCTATATTTCTTTCCTAGCAGGAACTATATACTGGGAAATTCGTCACACAAAGCCATTTAAGCTCAAAGTAAGGTAAGTTGTAGATGAAGATCGGTCGATTGATACATAACAGAAATTAGCACAACAAACAGAAATGAGTTCCGATCTGTAGCCTGTGTTTCTTACCCCCCCCCCCCCCCCCCCCCCCACAACAAAATGTGTATAGTGGAGTGCAGTATCAAGTATCTTTGTTAGACTAGGATAGCTAACTGTTCTTATACATAGTTTCCTGATGTTCTTATACCAATGATATTATATGTAAGAAAGTATAGATAGATTATAAGCGCTCCGCGAGAGATAAATTAAAAACTGCCCAACTTTGACCTGAGTCGCGTCGCCACACGCCGCGCGCTGGTGCGTGTCAATGGATGCACTTCTAAGTGATGCTAAACAACCAAAAATGCCGTCGTGTGTTAAGAGCATAGAGCATTAAACCAGTCCAAAGGTTAAGAGATATCGTAATCCCACTATCCCACTAATATTATAAATGTGAAAGTTTGGACGGATGTTTGATGCTCAATCACGCCAGAACGGTTGAACGGATTTTGATGAAACTTGGCACACAGGTAGATCATATCCTGGAATAACACATAGGATACTTTTTATCCCGGGAAAGGATAATGTAGTATCATGCAATATTACGTTATCTGTATGTATGTGCGTTAGTGTCAAATTTTTTGCGCATTTTTGAAGATCAAATGCTGTGTAGGTAACCTATCTACACCATTTTACTTCTTACATCATGCCTTAACCGACTATAAGTTATTTACTGACCTATAATAGAACCACATCATGAACACATGTGAGGGTAGGAAGCAAGCGGCAAATACTAGGACGAAAGCTAGTACAGTCACAGCAACTTTTCTCCTCGCTCGCATCTGAAATAAACGTCAGACTTTACGACTAATAACATTTTATGTTCGTTCGTCTCCTATGCGTTGTTGTTGAAAACAATTGAGTTGTTGTTGGCATGTGCGTGAAGGTTACAGAAAAAAAAAACTGACACTTATAGATCGTCCCACTCTTTTTCCTAATACCTACTCATAGATACCTAACAGAGCAAGTGTGCATTCTTTCTCTCTTTAAGATAGTGCCTATCTTTACGTATGCTGGACATTAGCTAATCTATACATAAAAAATTATGTTAGTATGTTTCCTCCGGTTGCGATGATTCTTTGGTCAGTTGTTTTTCAACGCATGTCGGGTACAGTTAAGAACAAAAGTGATTGCCTACGTCTATCACTCGCATTCCACGCCCCTTATTAAACATTGCGGTTGTTTTCCGTGTTCCCAAAGAATCTTATTTAGCGGAATAAAAAGATTCCCTTCTTAATGCTCTCTTCTGTAATTAAGTACCTACAGCGTCATTAAATATTCTACACTAATATTTAGGTTAGGCTATGCCGGAATAACACAATCTCTCAGAAACACAGGTTGGTGAAAGCTAGTTTATATTAAATCACTCAAAAATAAATCCCAGTGTTCATGTAATAGAGTCCCAATTATCATTACCAATCATAATAGTAAATCTGTCAAAATTAATACAGCGTAAGAGGCTTTTAGGTGAATAACAACAATATCTAGACTTACAGGCAAATCTCTGGAGTAGTACATTATGTATATTCGAAGGACATCATTTATTTAGATATTAATATGTTGGGTTGGGTTTATTTACGACCTTCGTGAATTTATGGTCTAACTTTAGAGCCGATAGAAGTTTCGACTTTGACTAGCTCTAGCTCTTGATAACGTAATCTTCAACATTATGGGAGATTAAAATGCACATTTTTCATATTTAATGATTTAACTTGCGTCTGAATTCAACATCCCAAAAATTCAGGTTTCTAACCTCACCAGTAAATGTTAGTTTAAAACTCTATCTACAGGCCACGTTACCGCGTCATTTATGGAAATTAGGCCCTGGGCCTACTTATGAAGGTCAATTTTACTGAAGCTACCACCGGCTTGAAAGTCAGTCTTTAACTGAGTACCTAGGTTCTAAAACTCTGAAAGGTTTTTTTTGCGTTTTACAAAATTAAATAGATAATTATAGTTGAATTCTATGCAATGATTAGCTGCGTAAGTTTCAGACGTACCTGCCGTTGCGTGCCTTGCATTTCCCCCGGCACATTTTGCGTGCTCAACACAAGGTGTCGCGCCATCAGCACGTAGAAGAGTGCGATGACGGCCAGCGGTAAGGAGTAGTACACGAGAAACCTGAAGAGCACCATCGTGCGGGGGTAGCTCTCACCCCACTCAACCGGGTACGGGTAGCATACTAGAAACTGTGAACAAGATGTTGATTATATTATAGCCTTTCATTTCTTGAAACCAAATAGGAACCCCAATCTAAAACGATTTTTCAAGGACTATGTCTAAACTTTCTAAACAACGGAATTGGGTTGACAAAATTATTTTAATCCTCTATAAAACCGGTATGTTGAACTAGATTTCTATTCCTCGGTTTTAGCCACGATTCACTATTTTGCCTTATAACGTGTAAATCACAAAACCCTTCTATAGCAGGCATAAAGGCATCCCCTTTCCAGAAACCTGCGGCAAAATCTCAAGTTTCCAACTCCAGGGCGTCGGGGTCACGTTGTATAAATAAAACTATGAGTTGACATTGAATTTCGAACCCGGACTCATAAAGGATTAGGTTTATATTCGATTAACACAATCTGCGAAAATACGGGCTTTAGTGTTCTCCCAAAAAAATTACCTGTCAATATGTATATCAGAAAGTTTTAGTAAATGTTTCCTACGATAATCCGCAGTGGATTTATTAAAGGCGTCATCAGCCCTTTAAAAAGTAATTTATAAGTCAATAAAGAAGCTATATAAACCAGGTACCTGTGTTGTAGGATTGACGACGAATGCTCTCAAATATGATCCCACGTACGCTGGTGCGGCGAGCAAAGCTGCTAATACCCATATGCCGATGGCGGTCGCCACTGTTAGCCTTGTAGCTCGCTTACTGCCACCTGTAGACAACGAAAAAACTATATTAAGTAGAGACATTATGGTTTAATTTACGTTAGCATCTTTTTATTTTTGGAGCTGATCCTTGTCTTCGACGTCAATGTTGCATATCTGCCGTAAACGGAGCGGATATTTGAAAAATTTTGGCAGTTACATGGCTTGCTATGAGTATTTAGGACTTACAGATTACAGATCCTACATCAGCCACGTTTGTCAAAAAATTGTTTCTTTTTATTTTTTATTTTACAAGCAGTTATGAATTGTTCAACTTAAATGCACGGCTCGGAAGGCTTTTGTCTTACTTACGGTCAGTTATTTGTTATATTAGGCTACTCGCAATCTATACTATCAGATTTTTATTAACACAACGGAAATTGATTAACGTTAGATTGATTGATGATATATCAAACATAAGTTTTTTGTTTACCACAAGTTATTGTATACAAATGGAACAGCTGATGCTTTTCGCAATTATGAAGTTGGTGCCGATCTAAAACTAGTTAAGTATTTTGGTTCTATTTAAACTAGTGATCAAAACTTCCCTAATAATTCGGTCGGTGTAAATTTTACATTCGTTCGACGCTTAAATATTTATGTTAGGGTCGCAAATGAGTGCAAACAACTCAATGGACGGTTAACACTGTTATTCTATTATTGTTTAGTGCGACCGTAAATAAGCTTCTACAGCAAACGGTACCTCGTCGTGCAGTAAATAAGTACGATCGTAATTTTGCAAGATTTAGTACGACGAGTCCGTATTCCGTGACTAGAGGTATGAAAAAAAACCTCTTTTATTGTAATTTACATAGTTTTATTGTTTTAACTTAAATAAAGAATAAAGACTAAGCTACATATAAAAAACACGTGATAAAATAAAAAAAATAGATTGAGTTATGAAGATTGACAAGTCATTATTGTTACATTATAAATTATCTTTATATAGGTACAAAAAGCTTCCGTATGTTTGTGTCCATAAAACTCAGAAGTTAGTCGATGGAATGGTTGCATTTTAATATGTTTGTAGCACGGCAACCCTACAGTACTCGTAATTATTATAGTAAGGTTGGTACGCCGGTCCAACCGGAAAGAACCTCGTCAAGTGACGCCACCATTAACAATTCAGTTGATTGTGTACCGCGACGCGTCTCCAAGCGAGTTGTTAGACCGCCGGCCATTTTTGGTATGTAATAATTGTTATAGTGACTCTTAATATTTAATTGTGACTCTTTGATGTTTAATTGTTTTCACATTAGTGTGTGGATAATATAATCATAATAGTAAAGCTCTCCAGTTTTCTTTCCCAACCAAAATCGAGGCTCAAAGCATGCCCGTCGGCTAAAAGATTGTTTAAAAAAATGGATTACCTTTCTTTTCTCAGAATTGAAACGATAGCTTTCTCCTAACAGAATAAGTGTGTTTAGAATAAATAACTCCGCCTAGGTGGGTTCCGACACTCTAAACGTCAGGGATGATTCTTTTGTTAATAGGTAGCACGGTAATTTGTTTAGTATAAATTGTACGAAGGCTGGTGAATTCATTGGAAAATAACTATGTTAAAGAGACACAAATGAAGCTTATTAAAGAATGGCCGCATCTTTAATAGAGTGAACTACCTATTGGTGGTAGGATACTTTGTTATACTCGACTGGCTGGCTACCACCCTCAAGATGAAGATCTGTCGTCAAGCACCTATCGGCGTGTTCCTATGGATGCACTGGCACAGACTGGCACTGGAGGTTGGCAATTGAAAATGTCTATAGGAGACGGTATTCGCCCGACTGGTTGTCACTCAAACAACTATCCTGATCCTAAACTTAGCAGAGCTTGGATACTAATAAACTATATTATATAATTACAACTACTAGATTGTGTACACCCAGACTCAGGACAAACAGACATGTTCGTTCATGAACACAAATGTCTGTTCTGGATGGGAATCGAACCCACGACCGGCGGCGTGACAGGTACCTCGTTTAGATATGTACGTTGTTACTTATGCATGCTACAGTGAATTTGGATACCTGAAATAAAAGGCACTTTTATCTATGTAATTCCGCGAAGTCTTATTGCTATGGATTTTATTATCAACTGTGCTAGATTGACACGTAAAAGTATTTATACAAATTAAAATATGTTTAATTTAAAAAAAAAAAGATTTCCAGATAAATTAATGCCTACCCAATAAAAATGTTTCAGCTCTACATTCATGAGATTTTTTTGTACTGAATGAATTTATCTGATTGTGGCTTAATTTCAAAGTTTTGTAAATTACAATTACATAAATAAAATGAAACTAGTATTTTTAGTTCAGACAACACCATTCATTCCACAAATAACAAAAATCCCTACAAAAATGATTTCAAAACATGCAACCTTGCGCCCGGTTCACACGCTACGACTTTTAATTCAGGCAATTAGACACAAATGTTGCGACGCGATTCAGAAACGAATGAACGTTGGCCTTGAAACAATGAGGTTTTTGACGGCAGTTTACATTCGCTAAATGTAGGTATCGTGTGAAAGAAGCATTACGTAAATGTTTAGGAAAGTGTTCCAATTAATGTCTGCAAACAATATCACGTCTGGGATAAGGTTTTAAAAGCTAAAGTTCGCTTTTTAAATGGTCAGAGAAATAACATCTTCTCCAAAAAGGTTAGGTATGTAATTCATTATTGCAATGACTTTTTGGCGGGAACTTGCAGTGACATTGCCTTTTCGTTTTATTTTGATTTAATCGTGTAACTTTTGTTTTATTAAATAATATCGATGGGGTTTGTCCAATAAAGTTCAATCTAAGTGCACCAGTCAAGTGAAATGAAATAAAAGCGTATATCGTAACTTTTCAGATCGTCCCAAAAACTCCGTGAAACGTTTTAGTGTCTGTATGGATGATGACTAATCTTATTGTGAATGTAATATAACGTAAATAAGAAGAATTTCAGGAACTTGAAATTGGCAGGAATCTCCTAAAAGACGATTGCCAGCAAAAAAGAAAAAAAAACATTAATCTAAGTATATATTTCAATGTTTATTTCTAGAATAATCTGACTTCATTGATGTACGAGGATTTACGTAAACTGAAATTATATCAGTTTGCGTTTAACATTTTTAGTGCTCTAGTTAATTAGCCAAAGTTAACGTAAACGCAAACTTGAGTAAAAGTTACATGAAGTTTCGAAGCTCGTAAAGTAAACATACTGCATGCCTGCGGCTTAGTTTTAGTTAGTTTAGTTTACAACTGATTGAACAGTATTCTATGTATCGATATGCAAGCACCCTATCTAGCTAATGTATCTATCTACTTACTCGTGTTAAAAAAGTTGAATTCAATGAAAAATCAAGATACTTTTAGACTTTGTTAGTAAAAGGTTAAAAACAAGACCTAAAATGATAAAAATACGCAAAAAGGCATCTATAAGACCTAAGGATGCTTACACAATAGAACCATCTATGAAACATTTGGATGCAATCCAAGACTTTGTGCCTTTCATACGTTATTTGGGTGTCCGTGACTTCAGTTTTGAGGTTCAGGTTATCGTATTTTGCTACTTGCTCGGTGGTGAAGAGATGAAATACGAAAACAAGGATTATTAATAATGATGCACACTATCCACAGTATTTGTCTCCCCAATCAAACTTATCTCATTATTTTCAAAATAGTTTTAGCGTCGTTTTTTAGTAAGTAGCGATTAAGTCGAATCCATTTAACGTGGCAATGTTGCCAGCATTTTTGCCAAGTTTGCACAGGGCAGCGATCTGGGTCAACTTTTCTATTTATAATTATGTTTAATATATTTTACGACCTTTTCTTTTTTATAAATAGTTTATATTATATTTATTTAATACCTAATTTGGTTATTTCAACAACTAAAGCTGCGGCTTTAGTTTGAGTTTGATTATGTTTGAAAACTACGTAAAAGTCTGTACTCACATTAGCATGAAACTTTATAGCACAGTAGAGAAACCGTACACAACATGCAGATGAAATAACTAATACAGATTTTATATGAATAATAGGTACATAAACTAAAGCTGAAGTTTTTTTAATTAAATGCTGTTTTCAAATAATAGAAAGCAATGCTAAAGGACATTGTTAAACATTTGCGCCCCGGGCTGAAATTAAAACTGTTTTAGCCTAAAAAGGCCCCTTTGAACATTTGTGAAATTATACCCCAGGCTTAATAGAAACGAAAACCCCGTTCTCTAATAACACAGACAGTTTTACCTCTAAGTGCCAATAACACAGTTTATAACGGCGTAGTTTAAAATAATTGAAAATGTATCTAAATGTACTTTAGAAAATGTAAATAAATTTAAGAAAGATCCACTGCTGAAAAAAAAAATTGCGTGACTGAGTTTCTTGCCGGAGTCTTATCAGTTTAAGGTGGTAGAGACAATTGTAACGTTCATAAGTGCCTTATACCAGGGCCTAAACTGAATAAATTTTTGATTTGATTTGATGGTCAGAATAAATTAATAAATTAATCAAGTTTAACTTTCAATACGTTAATTTTGTTATTCTATATATAGAGAATACTGTTTGTTTCTTGTATAATTATAATTTATCTTTTATGTTATTCAATTAAAGATATGGCATATTAAAATCTAAGACATAAAGTACTTAAATATACAAAACTTACATATACATATAATTTAAAACACTAACTAAGCTATATAATAATATATACAAAAAAAAAGTGATTAAGAATTAAAAAAATATATATAAATATAATATATTATAATAACTAATTAAAAAAGAGACAGCTGGTCAAAAATGCTGCCAGTTGGTAGCGTGCCCAGAATGCTGGCGGCATTGCCACGCTGTATGGCAATGCTTATCTTATTATTTGGCCAAGGTATTCGCCAGCCCTCTGGTCACGGGTAGCGTCAACCAGGCGCTTTGAAATATCCCGAAACAATCGATGGGCTCCTGGCCCCCACGGGCCCAGCGTTTCTACCCCAAACGGCTCAAAAATGAAGGCCTTGTTGAGGTTTCCATATTTGCGCCGTTTGAGGTTCTCAGCACAGTCAGCCGCGCCACCGGCTCTCTTTACAGTCTCTGGAAGGTGGGACGGTGCAAGAGTATCGACGCAAGTTGCGTCCCATACTAAAGGCCGTCCCATCTTCCAGGGCATCAAAGTCATCCCGTCGGGTCTTTTACCATCGTCCCGCATCAGACCACTCGGTTCACGAATAGCTGACACATGGGCGCTGACAAAAGCCCGGCGGATAATTTCATTGAGGTCGGAGTGGCGCGGAATTATGCCTGCACTTTTTACGCAAGATAGTGGTGACCAAGCTGGTCAACAACAGAACCACACTGGCAGCAATGTGAAACATAAATATTTGCACCAAGACGAAGACATGATGCAACCCGGAAAGTGGATGGATCGAGTAATGTTCCAACGTTTGCAGAAGGAAGCGCCTGCAACCAAAGTCCTGATTCCCATTCTGAGACGGCAATGAGACGGGCGCGATCAGAGGAACTAGTTGTCGTGTCGATAAGACGTTTCCGAACTAGCTCGTTGAGCGGCCAATCCCATTGCTTCTGTGAAGACGGTAATGAGGGTAGACTATAATTAGGGCAGGCTAAAGTCCAAGCCTTAGTAGCATCAGTCATATAGGCTATGTCTAAGGATAGCATAGATTTCAGGAGAATTTCTTTTACTAGCTTTTGTGTACTATAGACTGATGACAAAAAGGCCGGAAGAGAAATAATTATAATTTATTGATATTATATGTATCAATCTCAAGATTACGAATGTTTAAATTACTACGCACTTGGAAACTTATCCTTAAACTATATTAGATAGCAAATTATGCGAGTTCTTGGAAATTCCAAAGTTTCACCGAAGGTTCAAGTTGAGTATTAAGTGCCATGGTCGACCGTAGTTATAACTTATAAATATTTAAGATTAAACAGGAGCAAAATTACTGCTCTCATAACTTCCTCTGATAATTTCCTTTATCGAGATGGTACTTCCTGCAGATAATGTCGAAATGTTAAACTGAAAATGCGAGAATCATTGCATTTAGATACAGCATTCTTTCTTTATATTCATTGCTAGTTTTCCGCCCCGCGGTTTTACCCGCGCTGTCAAGGGATCTTATCTTTTCCCAGGATAAAAAGTATTCTATGTTTAATTCTAGGATATGATCTACCTGTGTGCCAAGTTTCATCAAAATCCATTCAACCGTTTTTGCTTGATTGACCAACAAACATCCAAACATACTACAAACTTTCACATTTTATAATATTAGTAGCATTGTTTATACAATTATACATCTATCGAAAGCATCATCAATACACATTACTAAAACATATTAAAAGAGAGCTTCACCCGAATGATAATTTCATTACTGCAAATCTTTTCAATTGTATCAATCTTAAAATAAAATAATTCATAAAATGTCTCATTACCGTCATTGCTGTTTCGTAATTTTCACTTATTTATTCATTCATCATGAATAATGTAAAAAACCGGCCAAGTGCGAGTCGGACTCGCGCACGAAGGGTTCCGTAAAAAAGGCAAAAAAATCACGTTTATTGTACCCATACATCCCGTTTTTACCCTTTGGGTACGGAACCCTAAAAAGACATTTCTTGTATCAACTAATATACTATGAAATGAAATAAGCTGCTTGAAGAAATTAATATTAAATAAAATGGCTGACAGACAATCAAGCTCAATTCTGTATAGGAGAGCAAATTTCAGACAAGTTCTATATTAAAGAAAATTTCCAAGCAAACTTCATCCAGATGCAGCATTCGAGTGAGATATTTATATTAATACAAAAGCGTTCAAGATGCAACTGCTACTAGAAATGCGAATGACGTTTGTAGTATCAAGAATAACTTCATGAAACTCGGACAATGTAATAAATCACGGGTTATTGGTTCGGATGCATTTACAAGATTAAATTTAATGCTACCGACGAATAGAATTGTTGGTCATGTGGGAGGTATGGGAGGCATAAACAACTGATTTGTAGATACAATTCCACAAGTTTCGATACTGGCATCAGAATAAGTTGAAATAACTTTTTCTTTGTTTATTGGGGTTGAATTACAATACCTTTCTAGATTTCCCAGGAGAATGAATGTCTTTACGTTCCAGCTATAGCTTTAAAGTCTAGATTGTAACAGACTTCATCAGAAAATCTAGTACCATTTGCTTACAATTTTTTAATTTCTGAAAGTGTAAAATTGGACCTAGAGATAGTTTGACCGCTAATGTGCTCAGATGGTATCATACCTGGTTATACATTTTAAAGTGCTGAAGTATTAATTTAAATGACATGTGGATGAGTCAAAAGTTTCATTGATTCAATTTGGACCATGTAATAAGTTTTAATTGCTCCCCTTTTACCTTTCTCCTCAGCGGATATTTCTTGTGCACCAAATAATTTTGTTGTGAATTCCAAGTATCTGTTCGAAATAATTTTGAATCGTTTCGGTGTCGCATGGTTTAACATCGTTGATTTGATTTCCCATTCACCAATCAGCACTGTATTGCTTACTAATTTAATTTAATTATAACTGAATCGATATTCGGATATTTCCTTAACTAGCCCTTTGAAGTTAACATTCATTTTACAGCACATAGATAATTATAATTAATCTTTGGGTTTCAACTATGCTATTACTAAAATCCAACTTAAAATTCAGGTTAGGAGCTTTTGTTTTGCTTATTTTAGATGACATGGGGGGTAGGGGAGTCTAGATGATGATTATGTCATCGGTAGTTATTTACTTTTTTACACGAATGGCAACCCTCACATTGTCTATGCTTGAAAACGAAACGCATTTTCGGGGATTCCCGCAAATAATGCATACGTTTAGGCATTATTGTAAGCATAGCAACGTTGATTCCATTTACCAAAGTTTAAAGTTTAAATAAGATGTCGTTTCAAATAGACAAATCGAAGTTATACCAAAAATTATAATGTTTAATGTGTCCCTTACTCTATGTTGAATACTATATCAGTAAAATCTAATCTCTATCCTAAATCTATTTTCTTATTTTTAAAATTATAATTATAATATAAAAAAAATACATTTATAATTGAAAAATGTTTACGTAAGCATGGGGGGAGGGGGTAAGAGCTTTGCTTACTTTTGCTGACAAGGGGGATGGGGGGGTAAATAATTGTAATAAATCTGCTTACGTAATATTTGAACGACCCCTCTGGCAAGCTTTGATGGGGTTAATAAATCTCGGTTTTGAGATGTTATGAGCTGTTATTTTGACGCTACTGTATCGTTAAAATTATTTGTATATAGTTCGTATACTTTATTGAGCAAACATTTGCGGTTTCCTTTGTTATATACGTTTAGATGAATACAGAAGACATTATACAGAACGAGTAGGTATGATAAGTGTCATAGTGACTACCATCTTTTGATTTTGACTATGTTATGCTTTTTTTAGCAACAGCTATTTAAAAGTATACATAAATTATGCTGATCAATTATAGTCTATTTTCACATGATAAATATAAGTCATACTTTTCATCAACTCAACCATATTTCCATTCAACCATTCACTATAGATCACTATATCAATACACTAGCATGATTTCACATCGTAGTAAGAACTATTCACTACCTACTTTACTATATTTATTATATGTACTAGAATTATACTATGTAGTACCTACTAGTTAGTACTTTTTAGTACTAGTATAAATAATACTAGTTGTTCTAGTATAGTACTACAGTAGGTATGATTCAACCTACTTAAGTATTGTCTATTTTATTTCATAATCTCCAACAGAGCTATGTTTGCATTTTATTTGAATGTCAGAATTATGTTTTAGCTTCAAAATTCAGTGAAACTAAAAAGTCTCAGTAAACTTGGGTCCAGGATTAAGGTCGAAAACGTGGATTGTAATCATATTCACTTTACTCAGTGATATGTTTGCGCTAAGCCAGCCCTAGATCTACAAGTCCAGCGATAACCTGATGAGAGATTAGTTCTTGGATTATATTAGTTATTCCGGGTTGTGCATTCATGTTTCTAGGCTTTAATATTAGCGCTCGATCTGTAAGCAGCTTACATTTTTAGTTTGATGATTCAGTTTTAAAGGGGACTTTTAGGACTCACAGCTTAAGCTTGAATATTGATATCAAACTTTCAAGGTCAGAAAACTGATTAATTGGTATGTTTACTTTTTTTTATTTTATTGATAAGTAACACTAAAGCTCGTTAATCCCACTAATATTATAAGTGAAAGTTTGGATGGATGGATGGATGTTTGTTACTCTTTCACGCAAAAACGGCCTAACGGATTTTAATGAAACTTGGTACACAGGTAGATCATATCCTAGAATAAAACATAGGATACTTTTCTTCCCGGGAAAAGATAAGATCCCTTGGGAATGTGGGTAAAAGCGCCCCCGCGCTTACACAGCTAATAGCTACTAAAAATGGACTACATAGTCTAACGTGTTAAAAGTCGTTTTGTGAATGACGTTTTGGTCAACAATTTTATTATAGTGAGGCGAAAATCTGTCTGTCAGTGATATAATACATTCCATTTTCCATTAACTTCATGTAGGTATATCAATCACTCAACCATTACAATCAATTTCTAAGTAACGTTTTTTCAAATAAATAAACACTGCCATATTTTCGATTCCAAATATTTAAAAATAGAACACGCCTCTTGGAAATCTCTCAAGCAATTGTATTTAACATCTGCTTGCTTGTTTAACAAAGAGTGAATATAGTGGAATTTGAGCTCAAGCCAATGATAACAGAGCTGTAACACTGTGCAATGTTTATGAAAAGTTTTACTCCCTTATTTCCGATCAAAAAGAACATCTCATTGATCTAATCAATGCGCCAGTTTACACCGAGGAGTCTGGATGGACATCTGGTTCCGCGCGAGTTTATTTCGAGGATTTACTACTGTTATAATTGATGTGGTTTTGAACAATGGCTTCTGCTAAATCATGCAGAGTGTTGGACGAACGAAATATGTGAATATTATATTTGGACTTTTGCCTGCATGCACTTTATCGACGACCCGATTGGCACTAGCTTATTACCTTCACGCCATCGTGGGTTCGATCACCATCTAGGACAGACATTTGTGTGCATGAATACGTCAGTTTGTTCTGAGTCCGTATTTATCTATTTAAGTATGTATTTACAAAAATGTAGTATAATCAGTTATCAGGTTTAGTAATTTGGATTGTGAAAAATGTTCGAGGATATTTATTTATTTATTATTTGTTACCTTAAATATGACTTGTAATAGTATTATTTACTCCGTGTGCTTTATTTCCAGTAGGTGTAGGACGTTCGAACCACTCTCTTTTTGGACCAATAAATCTAAAATGTTGTTATGTCGGAATCAATCAGTTATGTATAAAACAAATAAGTTATTTTAGGACGACCGTCCCATCCGCGTACAAAGGCTGTACATAATATTGTAATAAAAACAACAACAGAAATAATAGTACCACAAAAAACATTCCTATTACTATCGAGTATTGAGTATCGACTATTTGCAACACTATTCTATGTAGCTCAGTAGACGATTTGTCTTGTTTATGTGTCTCGATAGAGACGTAGCTATTTTTATCGGGAAATGGACCAGTTTTATTGGTTGCTTGATCATTGTTCTGATTTTATTTTATTGCGTATTATCCTTGTAATTTGAGTTGTTCTGTATATAATTCAACCAATATGTCCCCCGCGGTTTCACTCGCGTTCCCGTGAGATCTTATATTTTCCCGGGATAAAAAATAGCCATGTGCTATTCCAGACTATAATCTACCTCTGTGCCAAATTTCATACTGATCCGTTCAGACGTTTTGTCGTGAATGAGTAACAAACATACATCCATCCATCCAAACTTTTACATTTATAATATTAGTGGGATTTTTTCAAATAGAGGCATAAAAGCTATTTTTACGTATATGTTTTGTTTTTAAAGTAATAAATTTCAATTATACCGCATGTTTGTGTTTCCACGGTTACTGAATCGTGGTTTTATTTAAAAATTTTACTACACCTTGTAACTTTAAATCACTTTTAATGAAACGTAAAAAGAATCTCATAAAGCTGGAATTTATTTTGTATAAATATTTGTTCGCAGGTAAGACAGAAAGAATTTGTAAATACTAAACTATGTTTTTATTAAAACATTTTATTTTAATTAATGAAAAAGGTTTTACAAAACTGACTTTTAAAAACTTTGGCATAATCGGGGCTACTCGGAGCTGTTCGGTTGCGGTAACGATTCGGATGTGTGCAATCAATGTTGATTGATTGGTACACAATACTCGTATCTGTAACTGAAGGCTGTTTCTACGCAGCATCAGCGTTTTAATGAAACAAAAAGTTGGTGTGTTGATGTCTAAATGAGTATGCGAACGCTGCCAGCCTGCTGCGGCGATCAGCATCAATGGCAGCTTTTGTAAAGTTGCTGTAAATATTATTATTAAAAAATATATTTTAGTCTGATTACAAAATAATAACAGCAAGATATAAAGCGAATAATTCCTACCGTTTAAGTATTTATAACTAAGTTTATAGTCAAGTGTCAGATTGTTGTTGTTCAATGCATTTACGAGCTTTAAATTGCAGTAGACATAAAACATATCACCTGTATTTACAACGACTAAAATAAGTAATTTAACTACAACTAATACTCTTGTAACAGTTTTTTACAGACTAGCTTAGATATACCCGCGGCTCCATCGTCTGAGTAGGTATTTTTGTCTCTGATTTGCTAAGCTAAAACTAGCTCACTATAGCTCACCACGAGCTCACTATAGCTCACTATAAGCTCACTATAGCTCACTAAAAGCTCACTACAGACAGAAATACGTTGCAATTATTTAGTTAATAATAATTAGATGTCTGAACTGAACAAGATTTTAATCTGAGTTAGTTAGGGTAGGCAGTGTCTAGGATGGAGCGCACGCCAATGACCTGTCATTCTCATATTATTCATTCATTCGCGCCAATATTCTTGTGAAATTAAAATGGAGTGAGATGATAAAGAGGATCGAGTTAGCAATACACAAAGTATGATAGGTATAAGAGTATTTGCACTCATTCTAGTAATGGCCTTTTGAAGATATAAAGTATATTATTTACTTTGACTCTTGTTCAAAGTCCTTTCGTTTATGTTCCTTCGCAAAGTTCACTCACGACGTCAAAGTTTCGTTTGTATTAAAAATTTTCTTTTGTTTGTAAAAAAAAAACGATTTCATTATGGTAAGAGCAAAGGCATTAGTGTATAAATATTAGTTTACGGTTTAAATACAAAAAATACTGCTTTTGTGTAGTTCTACATTTAGCTCAAAGCTTGATGGATGTTTGAAGAACTGGTCTGATAAGGATTATCAACATGTTTCTTTAATCTTCATTCAACATGGCATGGAGCATGGGCTCCTCTCGCCCTTTGCCAGCAATGTCAAAAACTGAAGATGATGAAAAAATAAATGCCATGAAGCAATAAACTACTCAGTAGTTACCTACAGTTGGTAAAATTTAAAAGACAATGTACCTACTGTTAAAAGATAGACAAGCACGTAATTTTCCCTTCGCAATATTTTAGAAAGTAATTTAAAAATGGCGTCGTGTAATGCTCTCGTATTCTCCACCTGGATTGAAAACTTGACGTGCAAAAGTTAAAATTTATATTCGTCGAGTGTGAAATTTTGAATATAGAAACAATTTCAATTTCAAGTTCCGCTTTTGAATGTGAACGTGAGTCGAAACTTGGATTCGCGGCAATTTGAGACCGTATGAATGTTCAGTGTTGCGTGCATCAGCTAAAATAGGCTGCTTCCGAAATAAATGGCTTAATTCTGTGCTTCGTACAGGTAGCTAATTGGTTATTGAGTAGGTATGTAACTAATTAACTAAAATAAAAATACCTGTATTTTCTTGGCTAATCTTCCTCTCAGTGAAATAAAAAAAGATTGAAAAGTATAAAAAATGAATGAAAATTAAAATATTTTTTATTCAAATAGCCATTTTCAAGCACTTATTAAATTGTGTAGCATAAAAAAACAATATAGAGTCAATCACTCAAAAATCAGGTCGAGATCAAGAGCAATAGACGCCGTTTCACACGCACTAAGACTAAAGTGGCAATGGGCAGGCCATGTAGCACGACAACAAGACAACAGATGGGCCAAAAAGTTATCTACCTGGATAGGACCGATAGGTAAAAGGAAACGAGGAAGACCACACACACGCTGGGAGGACGAGATTATACGTCTAGCAGGATCCCGCTGGTTAGAGATAGCGAAAGACCGAGACAGATGGCACTCTCTGGAGGAGGCCTTCACTGAGGTGAAGGGTTCCTCAAATAAATAATTTATTTTCATTATTTTATTAATTATTACTTGTAACTTGGGAAACATAAGGCTTTTTTATTTTATTTTTATTTATTATTAAATTGTCTAGACTTTAATGTACGGTTTGGAAGGTTGCTTTTGCTGTATAGAGCCGGCAATAAACTCGGCAATAACTTTTTAAAAACGTATCTTTAAGAATTGTAATGTGGGTAATAATTTAAATTAAAAGAAATATAAAAATATTGCTTTGCTGAGCCTTCTCAATACCAAATTGTGGTTTTTCATTAATAAAAATATAGGAGATGAAAGGTCAGGAATTTACTGAGGTCATTTTTGTATATTTGGTAGGTGACCCGCCCACCTATCTTCCCCTTAAGTTTGTCGCACTTCTTACCGGACACGCACTTCTTAAGGTACTTCCCTTACAGCGGTAAAGACTGAAATTGCTTTACATTGACTGAAAGTTGGTAACATTCTGGAGTCAGTGGACTGTAGCATACAACCTACAAAGGATTACAATCTACAAAGGGGACGAGTGTAACAGTTGCCTAAAAGCGTTTAGATAATTTTGTTGAAACTTGAAAAGGGATGCGTACACAAAACGTTTACAATTACCATTGTAACCAAGAGATTATTTTTGTTTTGTAATTAACTAGCGACCCGTATACGCCTATTCTTTTTTTGCAAAACTTTCAAGTTGTCAAAAAATAAAAGGCCCGTTTTGACAGCACATAAACAACCATGTGCCAAAAAGAGACGAACATAGTGCGACAAAAAGAGACACCCTCTTGTCAAAACTGAATTATACACCTAAACCTTGTATCAAATCTAAATCCGATGAGTAGTTTTTGATTGGGTTATCCAATATTAAAATATTTTTTCAATTCGAATCCGTTTGTCCTGAGCTTAGCGCGTTCAAACAAACAAATGTCAGCTTTATAATATCCAATCTTCCAAATTCTACACAAAACCGCCAGATACTTCAAAGTTATTCGTTCAACTTTAGTGGATTTATCAATATCATATAAGAACTACCAATATTTTTGGGAACACACTTTTTATTGAATCTTTTACTACAAAATCTACCAAAAAATATCATAAAACATTCTAAAATATAATAAATAAATATTTTAAATCTAGGCTTCAGACATGGCTAGGGGAGAGAAATTTTTACTCAGTTAAAGAGCTTTTGACATAATATATAAGTAATGTTTAAGTTTTCGAATATTTTGTTAGTTTGATGTATGTACTCACGAGCATGCCTGCGAGCTGCGACATTTAACTTTTGCATGCCAACACTGGCAGAATATGTTGTCACAAATCACTAATTGTATTTCCATCCTATGTTACCATATTCTCGCAAATAAAAATCTATCTATTATCTTTAAAAGATTATCCGCTGCTTTACCTTTCAAGTTTCTTCGGTGCATTGACACGTTTAAAACATAAATATTTGGCAACGTCGAATAAAAATATATGTTTTATATTATCGTCTTAGGAGTAATCTTTAGACTTTTTGCACTTTTTCCACTTTTTCTTCTATCTTTGTCAACCATTTTTTTTTCTTTTGTTTTGTATACCCGTTGACGAAATTTAGTGTTAGATATAATAAAAGTTCGGAAGTTTTAAATGCGACAAATTGTTGATAGGTATGTTCGTTTTTTTTAGATTGATTTGTCTACGCCCCGAATAGCAGAATAACTCTTAAATAAATGGAAAAATTCACGAAAGTGAAGATTTTTTATATCATAAATTTTGTATACAATGACTTTTTTCTTCGATCAACAATACTTTTTTGAAGCTTTTTTGGCATTACCTACATATCTCGAAATCGGATTGACTGTTTATATTCACAATTGGGCCCGGTAGGTGGCGCGGAATCAGGTTCTTAATTTAATTTTTAGGATAGGAAAACGTTTGCCAGTTCTACTAGTAATTTTCATAAACTAAGGTACCACAATTAGTCAAATTGCACAGGTTTTGAGTTCTATATTTTACATTTTAGTACTCGGTGCAGAAACATAAATTACCAAAAATAAATGCCCAACTGCAAGCAAATTACGAGTATAGATATGTTATATTTTAGTTTAAAACCTGCATCATATATCTCCAGTTAAAACTTAAGTTGTTAGTCGAAATTAGAATAACTAATTTAATTTGAGCCCTAAGGTATAATGTTTATTTGAGATTAGCACACTAAATTCTTGATCTTAAATCGTAGAGATTTAAAATGAATAACAGTTTTATTTTAGTAATTTAAAATATCTATGTTCAAACAAACATGCAAGCATATTACAATAGATACAGATACTAAAAGCCATAAAATCCTTTCGTCTATTTAGTTTTTGGGTATAACATTTTATTATCTTTGTGTAACGTTTATTCTTAAGCTCTCGAATCAAATAAAACCCTAGCGTTCAAGTTTTATGTGTGTCTAGAAAAAGCTATAAAATAAAAAAATAGATACCTAGTAAAAAGTTAAAAATAATGTGAAAGTACTTATGTATGAACCTTTTACTTAACATATCTCATATATCCACTTACATATAATTGGAGTCACATCATCAGGTTTTTTTGACGTCGATTTATGTTTCTTATTTTAAATGTTTTAATTAATTTTTGATTCAATATTTGATGAATGAATATCGTAACATAGTCGAGGTAAAGATTCAAGAGAATCAAAATAAAACTAAAACTACTAAAAACATTTTATCAAACAAAAAAATCATAAAAATTGTTTACAATCGGCGAAAATGTTGCGTAACATACACATAAAAATACGGTAGAAAACACTCCTATTTTTTTTTAAGTAGAACTCGATCCATCATTTGGAGTTCGCACTCGAAAGACACCCATGAACATGGCCGGCGCAGCACTATTTTTATTGCGTTTCAATACACGAACCGTGCATTACAAACTATTCAATATAAGGCCTATAATTATGGAAATATATTTTCACTGGACTAGTGATGGCCTTAATACCAATAGAGGTGCCTTATACCAAACACTTTGGTTTTTCTCGTGTGCATTAATCTCATGAACATCATAAAGAGCTTGTGCTATAATAATAATAATAAAAAAAAAAAAAAAAACGTCAAACTGTCAACACAAGAATCAATCTTAAAATTTTCCTATTTCATTTAAATATTACCTTATACTTTTACTATTTTATTTTCATTTGGACGTTTTAAATTTCACTACATTTATCAGTTACTATAATAGAAACTCTGTATACCAATATATTATAAATTTTTTAAATATGATTGACCATATTGGATTGTGACAGCATACGACTGTCACCGATTCATTTACTAAAATGGCAAAAGAAAAACATATAGGAAACCGAAAGATATGATCAATAAAAACAGATGTTGACGAGACAAAGAGCACGAATAAGACCTCCGGATTCGTCACCTTGCTCCACCTCGCATTCACAGGTACCCAACGAAGATGGGATACCGACCAATGCAAATGTGTCGATTGAGAGCGACGAATATTACTCGCCACCGACGTCGCCACCACCTGTACGTCGGCGACGAGGCCGGCCACCTCGTAATTTGGGACCATCGGAGCAACCGGCTCCGAACAGGGTCCTCGTTCCCGGTGGTGTAGTGCGGCGCATGCGATGGACGTCTTCAATTAATGAAAACGTCATGCGCGCCTACTATGAGGCGACAGAGGGGGGAACTAACCTCACTGCATATCGTAGCCGGATGCTGTCTTTGTTTCAGGTCCGTGAGCCAGCTGTCAACGTTTCCGCGCAACGACTGTCTGATCAGGTACGGGTCATTCAACGTGGACACATGTTGGCTGACTCCGTGCTTGACCAGCTGCGCTCGGAGGTACTGAGTAGTCGTGTTGTTCCTATTACGTCATCGCAACCTGTGGTCCAGCCTTTGGCACAAATTACGGTCGCTTCACGACCTGCCATTGGTGGCGATACGGATGAGGACAACACTACTACTGAGGTAAGATCCCAGTATAGTGATATATTGAGGAGTACTTTGGAGGATGTGGTTCGGCAGTTTCGATCCATACCGCATCAACTTAGGCCACGTTTACCTCGATTGCCAATGCATAAAAAAAATTGGGCGCTGATGTGTACTTTAGATTCACTACTGGCAAGTTACTTTGACAGTAGTGAAAACCTTGTGGATACACACTCTATTCTGTACTGCGCGGCTATAACGGCATGTCGTGTAGCCCGTGTCAAGTTTCCAAACACTGACATGGCTACGCGACCAAAACCTGCCGTACCAGCCTGGCAGTGCAGGATAGAACATCGTATCAACGAGGCTAGGGTACTCATCGGCAAGCTAAGCTGCTTCAGGGATGGCAATACACGTCCTAGAGTAATGCGCTTTGTGAGGAGGGCATTCACGGGAACTGAAGTACGTCCCCGTGAATACATTTCCTATGTCACGGAGCGCATTGACTTCCTGAAGCAGAAAATTTATGCATGGGCGAATCGTATACGTCGGTATAAGGCGCGTGTGGATCGTTACTCCCAGAATTCCATGTTCCAAAGGGATCAAAGGTGGGTTTATAGATCCTGGGAGCGACCTAGACAACTAGAAGGTGAAGTGCAGCGACCGAATATTGATGACATGAATTCATTCTGGCGCAATATTTGGTCGGTGCCCGTCAGTCACTCTGAAGGCGCTTGGATCGGGGATGTTGAGCAAAAATGCGAACTAATTCAAGAAATGGGGGCAATCAACATTGAACCCCAAGATGTAGCCAATGCAGTCCGTTCGTTGCCTAATTGGAAGGCACCGGGACCGGACGGACTGCATAACTTTTGGCTTAAATGGCTACGTAGTTCGCATATTTGCTTGGCATCTCAGTTTCAAGCAGCCTTAGTATCTGGGTCGTTACCAGAATTTATAACAACCGGTGAAACCCACCTACTC
This sequence comes from Ochropacha duplaris, assembly GCA_951361185.1. Taxonomy (NCBI): domain Eukaryota; kingdom Metazoa; phylum Arthropoda; class Insecta; order Lepidoptera; family Drepanidae; genus Ochropacha; species Ochropacha duplaris. The sequence continues at coordinate 9,259,532 of OX592704.1, read as the reverse complement.
CACAAGTCCGGTTGTACCATGGACCCAAAAAACTATAGGCCGATCACCTGTTTGCCTACAGTTTATAAAACTCTTACATCCATTCTGAAAACAAAAATGTCTGTACATATTAAAGATAATTCAATAATGTCTGTTTCTCAGAATGGATGTAGGAGTGGGGCCCGTGGTACGAAGGAGCTACTCCTCATAGATATGACCATCTGTCAGCAGGCTCGCCGTAACCGAAGGGATCTGTCAACATGCTGTATAGATTACAAGAAGGCCTACGACTCTGTGCCACATTCATGGCTCATGAGGGTGCTGGAGTTATATAAAGTTAATGTAACTCTACGCACCTTCCTGTTGTCATGTATGAGGCAATGGAGAACAGTCCTTCTCTGTCCAGGATCTCGACAGATTCTTGGTAACGGCGATCCAATAAAGATAGAGCGAGGCATTTTCCAGGGTGATAGCCTGAGCCCATTGTGGTTTTGTCTGGCCCTGAATCCTCTAAGTACGCTCTTAGAGGGATCTGAGCTGGGCTTTCGGTTGCAGAGAGGAGGTCTGGTAATATCCCACCTACTCTACATGGATGACCTTAAACTGTTTGCCCCTACTGAACCCCAACTGAGATGCCTACTGAATGTTACTGAAGCTTTCAGTAACTGTATCAGGATGGAGTTCGGTGTTGACAAGTGTGCGGTCATGCATGTAAAGCGGGGAAGGATGGTGGAATCTGGTGGTATCCAGCTGTCAAATTCCACACAACTAAGATCGCTCTCTGAAACCGAGACCTATAAATACTTGGGTATGTCTCAGGCGCTTGGCATCAATGAGACTGACATGAAACAGTCGTTGCGGGAACGCTTCTTGGGGCGCCTGAAAAAAGTACTGAAAAGTCTTTTGTCAGGCGGAAACAAGGTGCGAGCCTACAACGGTTGGGTCATGCCGGTCTTGATGTACTCTTTTGGCATACTCAAGTGGACTCAGACTGAATTGGACGCCCTGGATAGAAAAGTCCGTACATTGCTGACTGCTTACCGTATGCATCACCCACGATCCTCGGTGATGAGGTTGTATATCCCGCGGAAATGTGGTGGTCGAGGCTTTTTAAATGCTAAGACCCTCCATAACCGTGAGGTGTATAACCTCAGGGAGTATTTTCTCCATGCCGATGAGGGGATGCATGCGGTTGTTGTAGCAGTGGACAAAGGATTGACCCCTCTATCTTTAGCTAGAGAGAATTGGCGCAGGCCTGTGGTGCTCACATTGGACGATCGCGGGCAGGTATGGCAGGACAAGGAGTTACATGGAAGGTACTATCGGGCACTTCACGGACCCGATGTGGACCTTACAGCCTCCGTGGCCTGGCTACAATTTGGTGACCTTTTCGGGGAAACTGAAGGTTTTGTTTGTGCAATTATGGACGAGGTTGTGATGACGAACAACTACCGGAGATTTATACTGCGGGATGGCACCGTCGACATATGTCGAGCCTGTCATCGCCCTGGTGAATCCCTCAGGCATATAATCTCCGGTTGTTCGCGTCTCGCAAATGGTGAATACTTGCACAGGCACAACCAAGTAGCCAGGATAATCCATCAGCAACTTGCCCTGAAATACCATCTTGTGACGTCTGAGGTACCGTACTACAGGTATGTACCAGAATCTGTTCTTGAAGATGGTCATATCACACTATACTGGGATAGATCTATCATCACTGACAGGACTATTGTAGCCAATAGACCTGACATTGTATTGATAGATCGCCAAGAACGTCGTGCAATGATTGTAGATGTAACTGTCCCTCATGACGACAACCTTGTGAAGGCGGAGAAAGATAAAGAAATCAAGTATCTTGATCTGGTCCACGAGGTTGTCGACATGTGGGATATTGACACGGCAGTCATTGTACCAATAGTCGTTTCCGCCCATGGCCTATTGGCAAAGAGCCTCGACAAACACCTTAAGAGGCTCACGTTAGGTGGCTGGATCAAGGGCCAGATTCAGAAGGCAGTACTCCTGGAGACGGCACGCATTGTGAGGAAGTTCCTCTCTCTGGAGTCTTGACCACCGGTAACTTGGACCTTGTTCCCGATGCCGGTTGGATGTTGTTTTTTATAATTTTAAATATAAATATTGTATTTTTTATATATATATTTGAAATTGTAATTAATAAGTTAAAGTAAAATAAATAAATGGAATAATAATAATAATAATTTATTGTTCATAAAAAATGGTTTAACAACAGAAATGAAGCCCTGCAGCCTGTGCTAGTTATAAAACTGTGTTACAGGCTGCAGTGTCTTCCCCCTTACATGCAATAATAATTCGAACAACTTGGAGCAAAAAATAAAAATAAAATAAATAAATAAAAATTTAAAAATTTAAAAGGATTTAGATATTACTTACAAAGAAATTTGTATAGTTTGTTTTTTTTTTACATTGTAGATACTTATCTGTATAATATGTTTATGCGTGTAATTATGTATATATGTGTGTATGTATATATGTGTGTTTGTATGTATGTGTGTGTATGTATGTATGTTTGTGTGTATTATGGGCTTGTGAGTGTGTGAGTTTTATTTTTTATTTTATTTTTGCACATAGAATAGATCTTCGGTTGCAGCGTAATCTAGATTGCCAAGCCAATCGATGACCGCCTTTTTAAGTTCGTGTGAATTACGTGGATTTAGTTTTATTTTTGTGTTGATTTTGTTATATAATAGCGGAGCGTTATAGCGGTAGTGTCTTTTGGCGAACTGGCTTTTACAAGTTGGTTTAGCTATTGTATTTCGTCTTTTCTTTGATTGCGGTAGTGTAGGGACGGTTACATGGTAAAATCTTTGTAGGCACTGCAGGATATATAATTTTCTGATTGACATCACGTTACATTTTTTGTATAAGTCACTTGTCGGGTATAGGAACGGCAGCCTTTTTATAACTTTAAGAAGACTTCGTTGTGCCCTTTCCACTTTAATTAGGTATGTTTTGGCTGCTCCTCCCCAAGATCTTATACAATATGTCATTAAACATTCAGCTAATGCCTTATATATTCGCATAAGTAGTTCTTCATGCATATTGTCTCTTAGGTTTTTAAATATATATATAAGTTTTCTGATTCTACTTGTTATTTTCGAAATATGTAAACCCCAGGTTAATTTATCGTCTACTATTACCCCTAAATATTTAACATCATTCGCGTTATCAACCAAAGCACAGTTACAGTCCGAAAAGGAAGAAAGATCTCTATTGCATGGGTAAGTGTGTATTTTAAGATTTAGATTATGAGGTTTACTGGCGTTTGTTTTACAGAATGTTAGATACTTGGTTTTTGCAATGTTCAGTGATAGCAAACTGTCCTCCAACCAAGCAGAAATTGTTTTAAGACCCGTTTCAGATATCTTAAAGACCGATTTCCAACTTTTTGCTCGAAAGAGCAGAACTGTGTCATCGGCAAACATTATGATATCGGTTCCGTCTAGTATTTTACTACATAGGCTATTAATATACATTAAAAAGAGAGTAGGACCAAGAGTGCTGCCCTGTGGCACGCCATAAGTACACGAATAACTATTGCTAAGGTGTCCATCAACTCTGATACTTTGATTTCTGTTAGTTAGATAATCCTTAAACCAGTAGTGAGGTGTTCCCCTGATGCCACAGTTCTCCATACGGGCCAGTAATATCGGAATAGATACAGTATCAAATGCTTTTTGGAGATCTAAAAAGACCCCCACACATTTGAGTCCTTGATCCAGATATTGTACTATTGTAGATGTAAGATGGAGAACTGCCTCATCAGTGGACCTACCTTTCCGAAAACCGTACTGGTTGTCAGAGAGGAGATTTTTAGTTTCCAGATATGAGATAAGTCTTTTGTTGACCAACTTTTCTATGATTTTAGACAGTGATGTGAGCAATGATATTGGCCTGTAGTTAGTGGGAAAGGTTTTTTCTCCAGCTTTGAAAATAGGTGTGACAATTGCAATCTTAAAAAGTGAAGGAAATACGCCTGTAGAAAAACTTAAGTTGCAAAGATGCGCTATTGGCTGAGCAAGAATATATTTACATTCATTTAATACTCTTGTTGGAATGCTATCCCAGCCGGGAGCACTGTTTTGCTTCAAACTATTAATAGTACTGACAACTTCACACGGATCAGCTGGGAACAAAGAAAAAGAAAATACAGGAGAATCATGAGACAGCGCCTTTGCAGCTAGTTTAGTATCAGTGGTGTTTAGTTTCATTAATGTATTATTTGCAAGCGTCTTTCCAACATTAGTAAAATATTTATTTACTTCGTCTAAGGACTCAGTATTGGAACCCTTTAAATTTAATAGTGCTGAAGCCGGTTCGTTCATTGTTTTAAGGTTACCTATATCCTTTATGAGTTTCCAGGTCTGTCTGCTATCACCAGAACATTTAATGAATTGTAGTTTATAATATTCAGATTTAAGAGTTTTAATAATTTTGTTGCATAGGTTTCTATATTTATTATAAGTAGATTTTAGTAGGAAGTCATCTGGAGAAGACTTCAATTTTTTGTGCATTTTATTTCTGTTTCTTATTGATCTTATAACCCCAACTGTAATCCATGGTTTTAATCTTTTTCTCCGGCAAGGCATATTGACAGATTTTGTATGCGAATTAATTGTTGACTGTATTTTATCTATTAATACTTCAGCAGCAAGATTGGTGTCTTCAATCATACAGTAATCATTCCAATTAATCAATGCTAATGATTCTCTTATGGCACTATAATCAATTTTGATTTTAATGTGACTATTGTTCTGGGCATGTGACATATTAGTATTATCTATTAAAAATATTATTGGTGAGTGGTCTGTTATTTCTTCAAAAATAAAAGAATGCCAGCGTTTTCGTGTTTTAACCATAAAGTGATCTATACAAGTTTTTTGTCTGGTGGGTTTATCAATTGCAGGTAGTAGACCACTGTATGCCATTTGAGATAAGTAGTTCTCCGCGTGATTGTTTAGTTGACCAGGCAAAATATCAATATTGAGGTCTCCAGTCAGTAGTATATTACTTGTTTTGATTGTTTGAAGAAGATTATTCAAGGAATCGATAAAATTTGACGGGTTCGAGAAGCTAGGTGGCCGATAGGTGCAAACTATAGACAAGTCATTGTTAACTTTCAAGACCAGACAGTTTCCATCTTGAACACACTCTTCTTGAACCGAGCATTTGAGTTCATTGCGTGCATAGACCACTACGCCATCATTTTGGTTTAGTTTTTTTTTAGTGTAATAAAGTCCATAATTGGTTATATTAGGAGGTTTTTTAAATTCACTAGTCCAACATTCTGTAAGAACAATTATATCTATTGTTTCACTAAGTTCTGTGACGAAAATAAGAAATTTGTCAATATTACAGTTAATGCTACGTATATTGAGGGTTAAAATCGATAGTGGTTTATTAAAATTAATTTCCTTAATAGCTAACGAGTAGTTAGCTGTATTTTCTAGGTACACACATGATGGATTTATTGAGTTGTCTATTTCTTTTAAACAATCAGGTGTGAATTTTATAGCAGATCATACTGTAGAGGCTATTCAATGTGTTCAGTATGTTAGCAATTAAATTTACTAGGTGGATTATCTGTACGTAGAAGTAGTGTGTGTGTGTTTGTGTTGATAGCTGTGTGTTTTGTGTAATATATGTACTTGTTTGTGTTGATAACTGTGTGTTTTGTGTAATATATGTACTTATTTGTGTTGATAACTGTGTGTTTTGTGTAATGCATGTACTTGTTTTACAATATAACTGATAAGTAATTATAACTAAAGGTAGCGTATATGGAAGAAACAAAAAAATATTATTTATAAGCAATAAAGAAAGTTTAACTGACGTATGTTGGACTAAGTATACTATGAGTAGTCAAATTTGTACACCACTGAGATTATGGATGTCGCGTTCCGTACTTATGCGGATAAAGGGTTCGCCATCTCCCTTGCGCACGAACACCTTGCCTGCTGATGTCCAACAATATTTAAATTGGTTGTTGAAAGCGAAGTCTCGTGCTAGGAAGAGAAGACGCCTATTTTTCGGTGTTAAATTTTCAGAAATATAAATTGGTTGGGTCGGTACATCTTTGATGTTCAAATGCTGTGTATTAAGTTTGTCGTCTTTATGCTGTTTGTTAAATTGTTTTGTGGCGCGTAGGATATTGTCCTTTACAAGGACAGACGTTAGCTCTACGATAATCGGTTTCTGTTTTGTTGAGCCAACTCGGAAAACATCCTTTATATCACATGGTTGAATAGGAGCTTTAATTACGTTGCTCAGCTTAACAACCGTTTCAACGAGATCTTTCTTAGTTTCACTTGTGTTTTTAGGTATATTTTTAAGTTCTACACTCGATGAGCGAATTTGCCTTTCTAATTGTTCCACTCTTTCCTCCAAAATTTGGATATTTTTACGGTCCTCCTTTTTATCTTTTTCGAGGTCATCAATTTTTTTCATAAACTCGTCGTATTTAGCAGCGGTAAATTCTACAGAGCTTTTTAGTTCCTGATTTTGTGTCATTAGTTCCTCCATTTTTGAATTAATTGATGTAAAATTTATGATTTGCTCCTTTTGGACCGCCTTAATCAGATCCTTTATCTCCATCTCTAACTTAGTAGTATCGCCTTCAGGATCATCGCCACGCTTCCTCTTGTGCCGATATACCGTCCCACCACTAACGCCAACCGATTCGTCTGCATCATTAATGCACGTTGGGATGTTTGGTTCGGATTGGTGATGCTCTAATGGCTCCAACGTGGTATTAGGTGGCGTACGGTTCAAAGGCATCTTTTTGTACCAGGAGATTATAAAAACAAACAAGTATGCGAGCACAGTATCGATAAGTACGAATAAAGGCTCGGGGGTCTTCTTGTTTGGTCACCGATCGACGAAACGAAGCAATTCTCCTTTCCGTCCAGCTAATATTGGCCCGCTATGTAATGAGCTTTGAAATCTATGGCAAAATATTTGCTATGGCAACCAGATAACTGATATACCTACTATTATCATTACACAATATTTTAAATACATACTTAGAAAATTATACCCAACTCAGGAGAACTAAAAGATATGTCCATGCACTCAAGAGTCTGTCCTGTCCAATCTTCGAGTTGGTATTTTTAAAACTGGAATATTATGTCTTCATTTCTTACCAACCAGTAGCCCAAGCACGAATTTTTTGACATTTCGTAACGTAACCGTCTCGAGTTTACCATACGATGACGATAGTTGGTAGCACAAGTCACTTACTGTCGACTATCGAGAAATCGATACCATTACGAAGATGACGTCATACTACGTTAATAGGGACAGGCTTGATTGAATGAAAACTATCAAATTGAATGTACGAAGAACGAATCACTCGTTCGAAAACCACGTAAAAATATACAATATGTTAAAATATATACATTTTTTCAATGAAAACACATGCATACATTGAAATGGTTTATGATTTATGAACGATCCATGTTTGACACATTTGATTAGTGGGACATCTCTTTGACATGTATCCCAACAAGAAGAAAAGTTTATTTCCAGCATTATATTAGCAGCCTATGATGAGAACTAGTCACCTCCAGTATTTGACGATGGTGGAGTTTATGGAGAAGTAAGTATATACATATTTTGATTCCTTATCTTGTGATTGCAAATTACATTTGTTTGATAATTTTATTTGGCTTCGTAATGCCATAAACAAACAATGTTTATAAATGTACACTATATATTTTCCAGGCATGGAGATGTATCGAACCTTCTGGGGGTCCTCTCACAACAAGGACAAACATGATAGTGTACCAAACTTGCGTGAGCACACTCTTGTATGGAGCTGAAACTTGGACGTCGTACGCAAAGCAAGAAAGAAGATTAAACAACTTTCACATGTGGACAAGTGTGAGAAGAGACACATGAGTGCGAGAGTCACTTCAGCCATCAAGCGGCCCTCAGTTTAGGTGCCAAATATGTGGACGCTGCTGTCGCTCCCGTATCGGACTGTACAGTCACTCTAAGGCCTATCACACGGACGCGGAGCCCCTGTGCAGAGCTTGCATGAGGGCAGAAGAAACAGCCGCCCACGTCCTGCTGGAATGCGGTGGGGTGGCCGAATGCCGGGCAAACTACCTGGGCAACCCGGGTAGTCTCAGGGAGGCGATCGGCAACGTCAAGGCGCTGGCAGGCTTCCTTGAGGATATAGGATGGCTGGAGTAACCCCAGCCAAACACCCTCCAACGCAAAAAGGGCGCAATCCGTCGCCCAATTGCGGAAACCGCCCGTACGAAGAAAGAAGAAGAGAAGATCACACGGACGCTGTGTAGATCATCTATTTAACATGTATAAGGGCCTTTATGAGTTTATGATTATATTCCTTTTGTAATAGTTAAAAAATGAGACTTTGGCAGACTGGGACTGCAAGACAGGCAGATAGGAAGTATAATAATAAGTTTATTGATACATTTTAAGTTATGTAATGAATATCCTGTCATGTCCATAAAAATATATTATTATTAATTAAGATTGAGAGAGGAAGAGTTAAGATTGAGAGAAGAGTTGCATGAAAGAGTGAGAGAGATGTAGAGCTTGGGTTACAAGGGCAATGGCTGGAATTTTTGAGAGAGGCTATGAATGTTTTTTTTCGCTTTATGGAAAGGCAAGAAAGGAATGAAGTATGAAAGAGGATATGATTGTAATCAAAATTGTTGTATAAAATAATAAAAGGTGTTTATGTACGTACATCTTAATAAATACATAAATCTTATTTCTAGTTTCTTATTAAGATTGTTTAATAAAGGCTATCATAATGCACATACATGGTTTTATTGTAGGTTTATTTTTAGTTTTACATTATTTTATTAACAAGCAAACATAATCATCAAATCAAAAGTTATTTATTTAAATAAGGCACTTATAAACGTTACAAATTGAATCTACCACCGGTTATTCAGTTATTAGCAGACAAGCTTCCTTCCTTCCTTCACACTCTTTTTGAAGAACCCCATGCTGTATTCCCTTGAGAAAACCGCGGCAGCTCATTCCACAACCGTAGGCCTCCCCAATGAGTCTTTGATAAGACCCTGTCACAAAGAACCTGTAAGAAATAACCATTGCTTAATACACAGAAACATATCGATAGGCCACTGAAACCCTTAAATATATTATTCGTAGTCTTCATACCTTGAGTTCTAAAGGGATTCCGTCGCTGGAATGAAGTGAAGTTTTAAGTTGCAGCTGCTCACAGTTGCATATACTTAAATGCCACTTTATTGAGGCGATTTCTATTTTTGAATTCTATATCCACGAGCTCCATGGGTTTAAACACTTTCCTTTTTTTGGCTCTACGCCTAATTTCTCTACAAAATTAAATTAAAATAATTAGCCGAGTATAAAAGAATAAAAACATACAAGAAATATTATAACCTAAAAAACGAACTCACCTTGTGAACCCATCTCTTTGCTCATTTATCGCTATTTCGGAGAGCAAATAGTAATGTAAAGTGCTCCGTTGCATTATATTTATGAAAAAACACCAAATGTATTAATTTTATCGATTTATAAACTTGTCGAACCTTTTCTCACTGACAAATTTATAGTGAATAACCTTGCGTACGTTCTCGACAGCACGACGATACCCAGCCTTCGAACAAATGTCAAAACAAAATTCGTGCTCGCGATTTGATACAAAATGTGTCAAGTGACGATACGAAGGCGATACGATGGCGATACGAAAGTAAACCAAAACCCTTCGTGCTGCCAAATTTAGTTCGTTTTACGTCCTGTAGGGGCGCTGATCAATTTTCATACAATTTTTACTCGATGACGTTACGAATAACTTTTCGAAAGAAATTCGTGCTAGGGCCACAGTACTTTTTTAAAACCATTTACGTATCGAGTAAATTTTCTCGCAATCCTATCATTCATCGACACGCATCCATTTCGAAATTCCGAATTCGACAATACCTATATGGGCTGAATCACGAATTTCATTACTTAAGTATGTCACAAATATAGCACAGTAAGTAGGACGGCGGGGTTGAAACTTACATTCCAATTCCGTTCAGGTTCGACGGAGAAAAGATGTACAGTACCCGATCGAGTGAGTTGCGATGTGTTGGAAGGACACACTTTTGTGTTGAACTATACTTCGTAATTCTCGTTTCCGCAATCCGGAAATTAAAATAGTTTATTTTCATGACATTTCTCGTTTTTGTAGTTCGATTTTTGTTCACAGAATTTTATTCGTAAATATGTGTTCTGTTTTTTTTTGGTTCTTTGGTTTAAAAGGGAATAAATATTCACACTGAGCTTGATCAATAAATTTTTATGCGGTGAGCAGGATATCGTATTTTTTTAAAATATGTGCACTCCTACTCTTTATTACTTTAAAAAAAAGGTGCTAGATACATAAACCATTATTCCATTAGCTAGACAAATCCCACTAATCTTATAAATGTAAAAGTTTGTTTGTTTGTAAGTTTATATGTTTCTTTTTTGGATGTTTGGATGGTTGTTGCTCAATAACGCAATAACAGCTGAACGGATTTTGATGACACAGGTAGATCATATCCTGTAATAAAACATAGGATATTTCATATCCGGCGTTACCAATAGATCAAAGATAAGATCTACTGGGAACGCGGCTGAAGCCGCGGGGCGGAAAACTAGTACAAAAATAAATTAACAGTAATAATCCCAGATAAAATACGCCATCTTGTATCAATCATTTGGCGGCAAACGAGACTTAAGATTAGGTACATTCATACGTGAATTCCTCTTCGCAAACTCCGACCGTACCCAACTTTTATTTTATAGGAGTTATTATGAACTCTCAGACTCGAAGTTATAAGTCCTTTTGCTCGTTTAATTTCGAAAAAGTTTTCTCGTTTACAGTGTGTTAGCAAGGTTTTCAACATAATGGGTACATCTGTACTACTTGTAATTTCACTCCATTTTTAAAGGCTGTCGATAGAGGTTAATTTTAAAATGCGTCTGATTTGTATGTACGCAGACAAAGCGCCGACACAGCTTCTTCCCGGTTTTTTTTTCTTAAATTAGTTCTAAATTTGAAAAGTGAACTTGAATGATTAAATTTCATATATGTAGGCTATTATAGACGAGTAGGCTTAGGTAACCTTTAATATTCTTAGTTAGAAAATGTCTAAAGGACGTCTCAAAGTCAATCAGTGTAAAAATAATCAACATCAATGTTTTATTTGTATTGTTTAATAATAATTGACTTGCCTATCTTGGAGTAACGGCCCTCTGAAAGCATATTACTTCTTACCTAATATATTTCTTAAAATATATTTTAGGACAAATATATATACGTATAATATTTATGTACACTGTCCTGTCCTTAGTGGGTGGGAATCGAACCCACAACCTATGGAGTGACAGGTATTTCTCGAAGGTACCCGTCAAATATTGATAAATATTAATTCATATAGAGTAGTGACTAGTGAAAACGCAAATCTGTGTCATGGATGATGTTGCCGGCACTTCTAAGCAAATCTCACATTTCATAAGTGCCTATGAAGGCCTATTTCAATAAATAAACATATCATTTCATTTCTTTTATGACCTACTATTAATATTTGTAAGATATATTCTCTATGGTAATGGTATGGTAAGGCAATGATAGCTCAGTGTTAGTACGTCGTATATCGCGGCGAAAATCGTGGGTTCGAATCCTACAATGAGCTTGAGCTTTCGGTGAAGGAAAACATCGTGCTGAAACCAAAGCATGGTGGTAGGGTGCTTTGTAGTACTCTACTTGCTGGCTACCACCCTCAAGATGAAAATCTGTTGCATTGGCAATCCCTCTGAAATTGCTAAAGTCTATAGGTGACGCGACGGTAGTCACTTACCATCAGGTGACCCGCCTGCTTCGATGACACTTGTGGTTCATATTAACCTCATTACGCGAGATGTTATAAAATAAAATTTGGTTAAACCCTGTTTAAAATATATCAGTCACTTTCTAACGTCAAATAACAAAAAGATATATTAAAACTTATAAATGATCATTATTATGTCCACCCACCTGTAGCATGTAACTTCCTCAGTGGGTCAACGATCGCGAAGTACCGGTCAGCTGACAGAGCGGTGAGCGTGAATACTGACACGCCGATGCTGACATCCTTGGCCGCTTCAGACACGCGGCAGACCGTGTTGCCCCACGGCCAGGACTCAACTGTGTACACAAGTGACGTGAACGGTACACATGTGATGATGACCAGGAGATCTGCTAGGGCTAGAGAGAGAATGTACCTGGAAAAGGAGAAAGAGATTGGTGTTGATGTTGTTTATACGCCAAACAAATTTTCATATCGTTCTCTTTTTACAAAAATTATTATAAAGGTGATGACACATTGCGCCGACCCCAAATTGCCGAATGTGGTACGACTCGGAAAAGTTATTGATGGAACGCTAGCGTCAATATAGCGCACAACTAATATTGTGATAGAAGGACGTGCTCGTATGCGGCATCACTTGGACCGTACCTATTCGATTCAACTCGGACCTAACTGTGAACCTAAATAATTTTTGCGTTAAACGACGTAATTTTTTTAGCATTCCGTTTGTTTGATGGAATCACTTGCGCTTTGCCGATCTGAAAAAAATTCTGCACACAATTCTAGAAGAACCCCATGCTCTTTAGGGAAAATCATGGCAGGGAGCTTCTTCTGCTACTTGAGCGTTCCCAGTAGGATGCTGGTTTGAAATCACACAGTGCGAGACAATTCGTTTTCAATGTCGATGGTAGAAAGTTAGGTGTGGGCATCGAGTCGAACAATTCTTCAAAACACTGGCCGTTGTACAGGCTTTGACTTTTTTGGATTTTTTTGGAGAGACTTTGCATCACTATGGATTAGGCTAATGCGCTTTAACCAGAGCCAATACTGAACCGCGAAAAAAAGTATTGGACATGTGATGTTTGATATAAATTGTTTTGAAAAAGTTAAATCGCTAATAATTCCTGATGTAAGAATTATTTTTTTGAAATTACCCCACGGACCCTCTGAGTGTTGTCAACCTGATTCGTATTTGTATAAATTGAAAAATAAAGGTATTTATATTCACAAAGTAAATACGATCTCATAAATCTTTATAAGGTGAATTAAGGCATTCTCGCTAATTGCAAATTAATGCGTTTAGGCCTTTGTAGTGGGACGTTTTCTATTTAAATAAATAACGAACTAGTATAATCTTTGAAAACGTAATAAATAACTTTAATGTTGGAGAAAAATTATTTATGTGACATTGGAATCAGAAAACTTTAAAATCTTTTTTTTTAATTTTATTCTATTCAACATTCATTACAGGGTGACCTTAATTTTTGGAATTAAAAGGACTTAATTACTTCATTATTAAAATCTTTCTTTTAGTAATTCCTGTCACTGGGGAAGTTTAAATGATTCCCTTTGTGGAAACAATCCGATAAAGCTTAAAAATTAAACAAAAAAAAGTCAGCCATGCCTTGGCATAGAATTAAATGTTCAGTTTTATTTCATTTTTTAGTTCTCCAAAGGGCACAAACAGACTGTAAATAACATTATGAAATTAGCAACCTTTGAAACATTTTTTTTTAATTTTTTTTTTATTCTGGATTAGCTTGTGTTTGACCACAATCTCACCATGGTAAGTGATGATGTGGACGAAGGTGGTAAGCACACAAAGCCTAGATGGGAAATGGCTCTCAAGTGCAGCTGTCGGAACACACCGATAGGTGCTTGGCGACAGGTTTTCAACTTGAGGGTGGTAGCCAGCCAGTCGGGTACAAAGTACCCTACCACCGTGCTATGGTTTCCTCACGATGTTTTCCTTCACCGAAAGCTCAAGCTCATTGTAGGATTCGAACCCACGACCTTCGTCGCGGTATTCGACGTCACTTACCACTGAGCTATCATCGCCTTAAAACCTGAGCTGGAGTCCTTTTTGGCACATATAAAATGAATAATTACTTTCATATGTTATTTTATTTTATTTGCTTTTCTTTTGTTTCTGGTGTTATTGCCTTCAGTGTTAATATGACTGTTTATTTTTTACTGTTAGGTATATATGTGATGTCCAATATATTATATAAAAAGAAAGGATTAGATTTTTTGAATGTTTGTTTGTTGGATGGATAAATTTTAAAAAATACTTGACCAATTTTCACCTATAGAAACCTGCATTATCAACAAATAGAATGGGTTATATTTTATTTGGATTCCTTTGGGAACGGGGGTGAAACCGCGGGGCGTAAAGCTAGTGCTAAATAAAGATTTTTGTGTTGTCTATTGAAATGCGTAAACTGAAATTTTACGTGCTCCTAATAGTCGTGATGATAAGCTTTTACTCTCACACATCAAAAAAATGTTATGGCGACGATAGCTCAGTGGTAGTGACGTCGGATACCGATGGTATCGAAGTGAAGGTTGTGGGTTCGAAGCAAGCACCTATCGGTGTATTCCGGCAGTTGCACTTGAGAGCCAATTTCCTACAAATATTTGTGTGCCACCTTCAGCCACAGCTTTTTAGCATGGTGAGATTGCGACCACAACACAAGTTTAACTAAGAGTAAAAAAACAACTCAGCATGAAAGTCTATGATCTGTGGTCAGTGAAACTAAAAGGCCCAATATGGACAGACATAACTTACAGAGTGTAGTATTACCTATTTAAAAATTCACTATTTTCATTAAATTATCCATCTATATGTTTGATAAACTATATTAGACAACTTTGTAGTTCACGACTGGCTGGCTATCAAGCACCTTTTGTTGTGTTCTAGCAGTTGTACTTGAGAGCTACTTGCTTTCAAGGCATTTTAAACTCAGCACCATATTAGCCTTGCTAATATTAATGTCTATAGGTGAACCTTCAAAAGGGCATAAAAAGAGCTCTTCAAAGTAGGCAACACATCGGCAATAACACTGGTATTGCAAATGTCCATAGGCAGTGGTGACCACTTACCATCATGTGGACCGTCTGCCTGTTTGTCAACCTAATGACATAAATAAAAGAACCGCCTATCTGGATGTCAACAAAGAAATAAAAAACTTGAGAGGTGTCAAGGGACACCCGGATGGAACGAAGTTATATAAGTTATATAAGTCGAGAGAGTATATATATATATATATATATATATAAATAGAAATGAAAATATCTGGCTTGCTTTCTATAAGAGAGAGAGAGACAGACAGAGAAACATGCTCACTTTTGGTCACCGACACAAAAGTGTCGTAAGATTTTTTTCCGTTTTTTTCACAACGCGATAAACCGTTAAAAGTTAAACTACTCACGTATTGGGCACGTTCCTCATAGCCTTATGCCTGACGAAGACAGCCACCAGGGTCCCATTACCGACCACGCCGATAACGAAGATCAGGGCGAATATGAGGGGGACGATATAAGTCTCGGGTCTCTCATAATATGGCTGGTAGGACTCGGAGCCATTCATCATGTCCTCGTAGGTCACGTTCAAGTCCCCCATCGCGCATAATCTGGAACAAAAGTATAGATGTAAGTATATGTCGCGGTTTTATAAACCCTTTTATGTAGTCTAATAAAGTAGTATCATGAAATAACACATCATCTATACTAATATTATAAAGATGTAAAGTTTGTGAGGTTGTAGGGGTAGTCTCTGGATCTACTGAACCGATTTTGAAAATTCTTTTACCAATATAAAGCCACGTTATTTGTGAGTGTTATAGACTATATTTTTATCCCGGGAAAAGATAAGATCCCACGGGAACGCGCGTGAAACCGCGGGAGACAGGTAGTCTACACTATTATTATAAAGAGGAAAGATTTGATTGTTTGTTTGCATTGAATAGGCTCTGAAACTAAAGGACCGATTTGAAAAATTCTTACACCATTCGAAAGCTACATTATCCTTGATAATCAAAGGCTATATTTTGTCCCGGGAAAAGATAAGATCCCACGGGAACGCGGGTAAAACCGCGGGGGATGGCTAGTTTGCTATAAACTCAATCAACTGTTATTTAAGTTAGGAAAGAAGTATAAGTAAATAGGTCCAAAATAACAACACAAGCAACCTTCATATATCCTCATAGTGAACGTATTCTGTTTTTGTGACCCTTTTCCATAGTATTTATGGGTAAGATAGTAACTTCCGTAACATCCTTGTGAACTTGAATGTTGCTTTGGGACGGTTTACGGCTATCGATTTTCTGATATATTTCCTCAAACAAAAATAGGGCTATTTTAGCATCTGAATAATCCTTTGTGAGCTAGAATCCACAAGTAAAAGTAATTAATGTATTTAGTACACGTTGCAGAAGTAATTCCACGAAGAAAAGTTACTCCCAACGGACTTACGAGTTCATTACCCCTCTACGATGTAGTAGCGTAGAACCCACGATAGTTTGTTTGCTACGAAAATACTACGGCCTACGGCGTAGCACGTAGTACTACTTGAAAGAAAATAATTAAAGAGATCGCTTATTCGATTAGCACGCCGTATGTACGTAACTTGTAACTTTTTACTTATGATAATGCCAAAATAAAACAAATATTTTCATAAATCGATATCTGTAAATATTATACTTAGATTCGACTTCCGATAATTGTAAATATAGGAAAAAAAAACACCTGTTTATATTTTTCATTAAAATAAGTTAGCACCACGGTTCATATCCCTAGAGAAACTTGTATCAGAATACCAACAAGCGAGCGAGAAAGTTTAGTTGTGGTGCTACGGCATTCGATTACAATCGAATGATTTTGAATTGAATGTAACATTTGTAGATATTCGAAATTCAAAAGTTTTAATATTTATTTTGACTAATGACTCGATTCAAAATTACTACTTTCAGATGATTTTCGAGCCATTATCAATAAATACCCTTGACACGGAAATAACGGTTTTCTTCAAAGATTTTGAGGTAGGATTTGCTTTAGCTATTTAACTGGGGAATTTTTCAAGATGATAAAATCTAGAAAATTTATTAAATATTTTATAAAATTATATTTAACTTCAATTTTTTTTAAATTTCTTTTATAATTTCTCATAGTTGTTTTGATACCTTTGATTTGGCATTTACATGTTATGTTTTATGTGGTTGGTTAGTAGGTACACCATGGTGATATTGGCCCATATCATGTTTTTAAATTAAGTACAGTGGTAGAGTCAATTGTAACGTTCATAAGGGCCTAAACGGAATAAATGAGCTTTTGATTTTGATTTTGAAAAAAGAAACGCGTATAGTTCAGAATAATTAATAGAAGTAATACTATAGATGACTTCAACATTTAGCGTCCTTACGTTCCTACATTTTATTTACTGACTTACTGATTCATCTACTATGGAAGGATTTTTGGAAATTCTACCCCAAAGAGGGTACAATAAGGGATGCACAGTATGGAAGTCAGTAATTTTCACGAAAAGAAGCACGAAATTTCATATCTGGTTACAAAGAAATGTATACTTAAGTATATCAGCGTTTTCCAAAAGTAAAAATTCCAATTACGAAATTTCGGCAAGTATAAAAGCTACAGACTTAAAATTTGGCTAGAAGATTCATAGGGACTATGTATCCGCTAAGAAAGGATTTTTAAATATCCAAACCCTTAAGGGTTCCTTCGGGAACACGGGTGAAATTACGTAAAACGTATTTCATATAATTGCTTCTGGTTACAAATAAATGTATACTTAAGTATATCAGCGTTTTCCAAAAATAAAAATTCCAATTACGAAATCTCGGAAAGTATAAAAGCTACAGACTTAAAATTTGGCTAGAAGATTCATAGGGACTATGTATCTGCTAAGAAAGGATTTTTAAAAATCCAACCCCTAAAGGGTTCCTTCGGGAACACGGTTGAAATTACGTAAAACATTTCACTCAAATTTTACCCAAAGAAGTTCCATCAACATCAACGTTAATTAAATCCGTTTACATTATCACTTGATCTTTATTTACCGCCACATTTCAATTATTCAAGCGTAAAACGTAAAAAAAGTCGTAATTTCAACCATTACAACGAACAAGGGATTGTTTCGAAGTCGTAATGTTTCGAGAAGCTTCCATTTTATGTCCGTAAAAGCAGAACGTTTTTAAGTAGGTATTAACAGGAACGGTAAGGAACTCAGATTTAGCAAAATGTGCCTTAACTTGCGTGAGATAAAGTTTACTTTGAAGCCCGTGAGGTTGGCATCTTTAAATTAAATGAGAGGCAGTGTTTAGTTACTTAGTATTTTTGTGGCAGCTGGAGATTTGAACCGGCGACCTCGACATGCTTTCGGAAATGCTATAATGGTGTACTTTACCTCTTGCAAATTTTTGTTTCCAACACTTTAAATACACAGTTAACAAATTATAAATATATTATCTTGTGACGTTCACTTGCTTACAGTCAGATATTCCAAATTAATCAAAGCTTGTACTATGGAAACCAATACTTTTTTTTATACCACTAGTGACAACGAGGCAGGCGGGTCGCCAATAAGTTGTACACCTTTTTTAAAGGCAACTGGCTCTCAAGTGCAATTGCCGGAACACATCAACAGGTGTTTGACGACAGATTTTCAATTTGAGGGTGGTACCCAGCCAGTCGAGTAACTTGTACAAAGCACCACCGAGCAATTTAATAATTATTTTTATAGATTACTAGCTGTCCCCCTCGGTTTCACCCACGTTCCAGAGATATCTTATGTTTTATCCAAGGATATGAAATACCTGTGTGCCAAGTTTCATCAAAATCCGTTCAGCCGTTTTTGCATGAAAGAGTAACAAACATCTTCACACACATCTAAACATACTTTCACATTTATAATATTAGTAGGATTTAATGTATAAAAGAATTAAGAAAAAAATAAACAGTTATTTATTATTAGTCAGTGAGTCAGTGACAATAAAGGTGCATTACCACATCAATGCAATCGTCGCGCTACTCAGTCACAGAACAAATAAAAAAACCAAGTGCGAGTCGGACTCGCGCACGAAGGGTTCCGTAAAAATGGCGAAAAATCACGTTTGTTGTATGGGGGGCTCCCTTAAATATTTATTTTATTCTGTTTTTAGTATTTGTTATTATAGCGGTCCCTTTTTACCCTTTGGGTACGGAACCCTAAAAAGGTAGAAGGAGCGTACATAAACAATATCGTCTCCAATAAGGTGAAGCATCGAATACGAAGTTGTGTGCATGACCTGCAGGTACGTTATCCCGCGTGACTCGCGTCGCACAAGAACTCGATCGGCTTCCTTTACTGTGCTTCACTTTAAGTGCGCTTTGTCTACCTTTTTTATTTGTAGTATGCCAATGTTATCCGTGACGTGCTGACTAACTGACGTGTGGGACTGACGTCCTACAAAATCTATAAAACATGTTCTTGACGAGACTGACTTGAAATCTGATAACGTAAAATCAACCATATAACACTGTCAATAGAGCTTATGCTGCTAATGATGAAAGTCGAGATGAACGCCTTAAGCTTTTAACTCGTAATGTTTTATTTAAATTTTATTAACACTCCCCAACTTAGCGTAAACATTCCCGAGACACAGGCGATGAAGAAAAATACCCAAAATAATTCAGCGAATTGTACAACTTTGGTGAAATTTGTGCGGCGTGTCGCTTTGTTGAGCTCATTTTAAATTCAAATAGGGTGTTTTAATAAGAGCTCCTTCGTATGTTGGGATACCCGAAATGTGGAGCTTTTGTTATGTCCCTTGTGATTGTCTTTTTTTAATGAGATGTGAAGGTGACTGTTACATTTGTTAATAATTTTCCTGCATAACAATATTTTTAGGAATTCCCACAAAAAAGTGACATATTTCATATTCCAGACATTGCATATCTGAAGACATAGATCTAATTGGGTATATCGCACATATGAACCTTAATGATCATGAATACAACGTTGAAATATCGTGGTCAGAGGTCGATAAATGAATTTTACGTTGACAAAGTCACGAGCAAAAGCTAGTTATAAACAATTTGGAACTTCAGTAGATCGTACAAAGATAATTTGTGGACATTATAAATCTTCAAGTCGGGCGTGAGGCTATAAATCTTATCCTATAAACCATTATTCCTGAAATAGGCTCTGAACATAAAGCAGATTAAGAGAACAGTACAGTGGAGTAAGCTGGAAATAAGGCGTTAACAGACTCCAATGTAAGTCTAACTTGAAGTCATGTAAGTCGATTTATCGTATTATAACAATACGATGTTTACGGTCACGAGACCGACAAAAAACAGAAATGGAGGTGAAAAAGGTCCTTATTGGCTCGTCTCGTTTGTTATTTTTTTTTAAATTAATATCATAGCATTGTAATTAATAATTTAATCCTAAACTAAGGAAAGCTTTTTTTTACTTAATGATAAGCTTGTGTTTGACCACAATCTCACCATGGTAAGTGATGAAGTGGCCGGAGGTGGTAAGCATAATGTCATAACGATAGTTCATAATGGTGGTTTGTATGAAATTTGTTGTAAAATTTGTAATAAAAAATCATAAAAAGGTATTTTTAGGTGTTTTATACACTAGGTTAGTGTTACATATTTTTTTATTGAATATATAACATCCCTATTGCTTTGTATATAAATTAATTACAATTTACCTAAAAAGTTTCCTGATTACCGTTGCCCGTGCAAACAATTTTATCGATCAACGCCAAAATTGTTCGTGAATCCATTTATCAATTTGATCGACAAGTATTGGTGATCACCCATCAATCTGAAGTTGAACAAGAATAATTTAAGTTGTGATTAATTGCAGATTATTATCGGCTTTACCTCATTGACTGATGAGAGTCTGGTAGATTTTTGAACTTGGAAACTAAACTTCAATCATACTGCCATTGAGTCAGAAATAAGAATAAACAGAGATAACAATAAATCAGAGTTCAGAAGTTAAATAAGTTATGTGTGGGATGCCACTTGTGTCGATACACTTGCGCCATCTCACTTACCGGTGACTTGTAAAGCCGCGGGAGCGGCTGCGAAAGGTGCGGAAAATTCAAAATTCAAAAAGTACGCCTGTATTGGTCCAAATTATCAATTTATGCCTTTTGCGGTTGAGACCATGGGTCCGTGGGGGTCTGAAGCTCGTCGTTTCGCAATTATTTTATGTAAAAAATTAATCGAGGCCTCGGGTGACCGGCGGGCGGGGAGCTTTTTCCGCCAACGCATCAGCTTGGCCATCCAAAGAGGAAACGCTGCCAGCCTTCTGGGAACCTTGCCGATCGGCAGCAGCGGCAGCCTCGAAGAAGTTTTTTATGTATTGTAATTGTACATTTGCTTGTATATTTTGTACATTTGTTGTAAATAAAACCTGTATAATATTATACCTATAATAAGTTAACAAACAAAAAATATGATATGTATATTTGTTTTTCAATCACGCTATTATGATAAACGGAAAGAACATACTGTAAAATACATTCTAAAATAACATAATGAAGGATTTTTTTTATTACGGGACTGCTAAGTCAGAAGCTAGATAATTTTTTTGAATTTCAGTAGGAATATTTCCTATATCCAAGGAAAATTATCTAACACTAAGTGTATGAAAATTTTAAAAATATACGTAAATAGAGAATCCATATTGAAAGTGTGTCTGTCTGTCTTTCTGTCTGTTTGTTATCTCTTCACTAAACCACTGAACCGATTTAGATGAAATGTGGTATAGAGATAGATGAAACCTTAGAGAAGGACATAGAAAACTTTTAATCCCGGGAAAAGATCCCTTGGGCACGCGGGTGAAACCGCGGGGTGGAAAACTAGTACGTTATAACTTTCATTCTGTTTCTGATTTATATTACCAATTTTGCGACAGTAACAACTATCTTTTGATGGTGTATATTTATGACGTCACAAACAAATATTTCATATAAAACTACATGACCTATCGTTTTGAAATTTAATAAAAAGAACTACATATAAACTATCTTAATAAAAAGAAGCTGATTTGATATGTCAGTCAATATCCGTATTGTAAACGACTTTAAAAAAAACCGGCCAAGTGCGAGTCAGACTCGCGCACGAAGGGTTCCGTAAAAAGGCAATAGCGTTTGTTGTATGGGAGCCCCCCTTAAATATTTATTTTATTTTGTTTTTAGTATTTGTTGTTATAGCGGCAACAGAAATACATAATTTGTGAAAATTTCAACTGTCTAGCTATCGCGGTTCTTGAGATACAGCCTGGTAACAGACAGACGGACGGACAGACATCGAAGTCTTAGTAATAGGGTCCCGTTTTTACCCTTTGGGTACGGAACCCTAAAAATGGAGTAGGTTCTATTTTCCACTGTATTTTGATATTATAATTGACTGCAAAAATTACTCATGCGTATCATTTTGATTTTCCAAAAGACTTGTTATTTAATATATAAAAGGCTCTAAAAGGCCTCCAGCAGTCCCATTCCCTCGCAAGACCGTAAGGGATCCTTGTTGCACAACTAAACTTATTTTGTTCACAGGATTTTATCCCTTGGGATTCTAAGCAAGCCTCAGGCAAAGAATGTTTATTTTCAAAGAATTTTATACATTTTATCAATATAATGCTGTTACTTTGATAAAGGGTTCGATTTGAGACGAAGGAGTCTCAAGGAGACAATTTTTTGTTCGCAAAAACATTACTTAAGTGTATAATAGGTTGCATTTTATGGCCCAATCGAGAGGCTAAGTGCGGAAACAGCCCAGTTAAATCAAATAAATATACAACTTAGGTTGCATTTCAGTAATAAATGGAACTACTTCAAACTGAAAAGGTTGCATTTCACACAAAAACGGCTGAACGGATTTTGGTGAAACTTTTCACACAGTTAGATCATATCCTGGAATAACACATAGAATACTTTTAATCCCGGGAAAGGATAAGATCACACGGGAACGTGGGTGAACCCGCGGGGGACAGCTAGTTGTTACATAAATTAAAACTTAAATCTTTCAAATTTATATTAGGTACCTACTCATTTGTTGATTGGAAATATTTTACTCAATAACTACATAACAGTGAACCTCTTCGTCAAACCCTTTAGATACCTAACCTCCTTAATGGGATAACATCGAAAGCATTTTACTTGTTACGCCACAAGCCCGCACGTGCTTGTTGCCCTCACGTAGTACACGACGCAAAAAATAACAGACATACGTGGCAAAATAATTTTATTTATTTTCGGCGAAGATAGCTCAATGGTAGTGACGTCGTAAAGACGAAAGTCGTGCGTTTGAGTCTTATAATGAGCTTGATGGTAAGTGAATACTCGCCTATAGACATTAGCAACACCAGGGAGATTCTTAATGTGTTATTGACCTTTTTAAACGACTTCAAAAAAGGAGGAGGTTATATGTTCGACTGTATGTTTTTTTTTAATGTATGTTCATCGATTTTTCCGCCAATTGTCAACCGATTTTCAAATATATTTTTTTTGTTTGAAAGAGTATATACTTCGGCGGTGGTCCCATTATCACCAAGTCAGGATCTGATGATGGGATCCAGGGGGAAAACGAGGGCAACCCACAAGTTTTATAAGAATTGTCAACCGATTTTCATAATTCTTTTTTCATTTGAAAAAGTATACTTCGGCTCGTAGTCCCATTGTCACCAAGTCAGGATCTGATGATGGGATCCTGGGGAAAATGAGGGCAACCCTCAAATTTTACAAGAATTTACAGTATTTTTCATTAATATACGTACTTATCAAAGCTATTTCCATCTGGTAGTCATCATCTTATGATGCAGAGCTGATGATGGAAGGTACAACTCCTTAAAGGTTAGGATTTAGGCGTAAATCTGTAAATATTATGGGCTAATATTTATAATTGAAGCTGATAATAGAAGGTAAACTCTTTATCGGTTAGGAGTTAGAATATATGTTATCCTAGATATGAAATTAAACGCAATATCAAGTAGCTGCTGAGAAAGAAGCCATCATTTAGGATATATTCTTTATTTTCTTTAAAAAATTATCTATTTATGTATTCCCTCATCTAATAGCGTGATGTTATTTAACTTATAGGCTTTCTCGATAAATGGGCTATCCAGCACTAATATATTTTATGTAGTTCCTGAGATTAGTGCGTTCAAACAAACAAACAAACTCTTCAGCTTTCTAATATTAGTATAGATAATGAAAATTAATAATAGGCTTAATTTGCTCGAAAACAATTAAACATTTCTTGAAAACATTGAATTATAAAAAATAAAAACGACTTCAAAGACAAATGTTGCACTAAAAACCGAAAAATAAACTGAATAAGACATTAAATAAAATGCACAAAAAAAAAATTCAATAACTAAATAGACCAAAAACTTTACTAATGTAAACTACCTACGCACCTATTCAAATTATTATTCTATAAATACCTTTTGATCTGTTTGAAGTCGGTGCCAAGCCCCAAAATACAATGAAAGAAATAATAAATGCCGTCACAAGCACTTATGAATTGTAAGATTACCTACTTTCGCCAGATGGCAGTTCAGCCTCCCAGGGTGGAGATAAAGTAATCCCTGGGTTCAGGAACTCATTCTATCTGCGGGCGGCCAGCGGTCAACCGTTTCACCGGGTCTCCCTAACAGCACGCCAACATGCTGCGCCTGTACTACTCAATAGCGACTCCACAATACCACCGGTCCCTCCGCCGTCAGCACAGTGCCTCCTCTAAAGAGCTCTGGCAACCTTACTCAACGCAGGAACACAACACCACTTGAGGGCAGTGTTATTTGGCTGCGATATTCTGTAAGGTGGAGGTACTTCCCCAGTAAGACGGCCCCAATTATGAGCAGATGTTATGCTATGTCCTACCTCCTCAAACCGTACGAAGCCTATTAAACCTTTGCTTGGCACCGACTTCAAACAGATCAAAAGGTATTTATACAATAATAATTTGAATAGGTGCGTACGTAGTTTACATAAGTAAAGTTTTTGGTCTATTTAGTTATTGAATTTTTTTTGTCCATTTTATTTAATGTCTTATTCAGTTTATTTTTCGGTTTTTAGTACAACATTTGTCTTTGAAGTCGTTTTTATTTTTTTATAAAAAGTTTTTTAGAATTCAAACTCAAACTAAAACTCATTTATTCAGTTTAGGCCCTGGTAAGGCACTTATGAACGTTACAATTGACTCTACCACCGGTTCGGAATACACTTAAACTGAGAATACTCCGGCAAGAAACTCAGCAAGGCCATTTTTTTTTCAGCAATTGATCTTTCTTACCTTTATTTATATTTTCATAAGTACATTTAGATACATTTTCATATTTTTACACTGCGCCAGGGGGATACAGGTGCAGAGAGAAGCTACTACAACCATATATTTCTGTCTTCCATATAATGAGCCACCTTATAGTAGGCTTTGTTCATTAACCTAAGTTTAATATAATTTTTAAATTTAAAATAAGACATTCCAGTTACCTCACGTGAGATTCTATTGTAGAAACGAACACATTTCCCGAGAAAAGATTTATTAACTTTAGCTAGCCTGAATAGGTACCTTAAAGGCAATCTAGCTCTCAAGTGCCGGAATACACCAAGAGATGCTTGGTGATTTATTTCCTACTTGAAGGTGCCGTGGTTTCCTTCACCGATAGCTCAAGGTTATTATAGGACTTTTAAACGTCAAATACATTCTATACTCATCAATTATTCGATTTGATTCTCAGGAGCCAGTTAAAAGCAATAACGTTTGCGATCACAATGACTTCGATCAACACAGACAGATGGCTGATATTCAGACGATCAATGTCCACAAAATAACTTCGTACACACTGTTTCACTCATTTAATTTATCGTAAGATATCATATTATAAGTATAGATGAAATTTACCATGTGTTGTTTTACGCGATTCACTTTATGATAGTGTTTCGACGATTTTAAATAAATCTCATTACTAAGAAAGTGGTGTGCGAATATAAAGGCGCACGGTTTGTCTAATCGAAACAAAAATGGAGGATTATACAGAAGAAACTATATTTTTTATCTTAAACTAGCTGTTCGCCGCGGTTTCACTCGCGTTCCTGTGGGATCTTATCTGTTCCCGGGACAAAATATAGCCTATGTTCATCAAGGATAATGTAGATTTCTATGGTGAAATAATTTTTCAAATCGGTCCAGTAGTTTCAGAGCCTATTCAATGCAAACAAACAAACTATCAAATCTTTCATCTTTATAATATTAGTATTGATGTAATACACATTGCCTAACACGCCACTACCACTGGTCGTGGGTTCGATTCCCGCCCAGAATAGATTTGTAAATATATTTGCACCCCATAAAATATAAACCCCCATAAACAATTCACAAACTGCTCTGCCGTAATAACTCGGGAACAAACGCTTCCAATTTAATTTTGTGAATCATTAGGCCTTTTGAAGTAAACTTTGTCCAACAACTTCTGATTAAGGGTTTTAAAGTGCTTCTTCTAGAGTAATAAAGTGCAGTGCGCATTTTACGGTCTTTTCTTTTCATACCGTTATTAGATTAGATAAGCGGTTTTCCATGTAAGCTTGGTTAAATTTCAAAAGTGCCATTATTTTTAAATCAGGAATGAATATTATATTAACATTTCCCTATGATATGGAATTTTCAATTTGAAAATTGTGGCAAGGAGAAAATGATATTTATTAACGCTAGCAAAATGAATTACGTATTTATATCAACCAAAAGTACCTACAAGAAGATGAAGTGTAAATATTTCGTCTATCCCAAATAATTAGATACACGGCAGGTTATTGCTTTGACTTTGAATGATATTTAAAAAAATGGTTTTGACTTTGACTTTGAATTTGATGCTTTCTAGGCATTGTAAAAAGTTGCCAACACATTGGAAATCCCTCTGGTATTTCTAATGTCCATAGGGGACGGTAGTAACTTTCACGTAAGAAACTCAGAATAAAGTTCATTAAATTTCACTTTCATTATCTTGAATTATATTTTAGATCCCGCACAGGACAAGTCAATTTGATATCGCGTGAAATTAAAATGAAAATATTTTTATTCAAATAGACCTTTACAAGCACTTATGAATAATGCAGATAATGACTAGACTCTAATGCAGATAATGCTCTAGATTTCGTGATTAATCAGTGATTATTTCTCTATTACGCATATACCTACAGGGTTATTGGTAAAACACTAAAAACCTGCAGAACGTTATTGATAACATAATAAACAATAACTGTGGATCTATGACTTTTTATAAATATTTACCAAAAATAAACCTTCAAGATATCGTTCAATTCTGCATTTTGTTGTACTTGCCTAAGCCTCGCGTCGAGCATAACATTTAGATCGTTGGATTTAAATATTATTATTTTCACCCGCTTTTCCGTGAGATCTTATCTTTTCCCGGGACAAAATATAGCCTATGTTCATCAGGGATAATGTAGCATTCTAATTGTGAAAGATTTTTTCAAATCGGTTCTGTAGTTTCAGAGCCTATTCAATGCAAACAAACAAACAAACCATCAAATCTTTCCTCTTTTTAATATTATATTATTATATTATTAAAATAAACTATTTTACCTTCCCGCAGTTTCACCCGCGTTCCCGAGGGATCTTATATTTTCCCGGAATAAAAAGTACCTAAAATTAAGTAATCAAAATCCGTTAAGCCGTTTTTGCGTGAAAAAGTAACAAACAAACTTTCGGGTTTATAATATTAGTAGGATAAGTAGGATTAAAAGTCATAGAACAAAAGTTGATGTTAATAATATAGTTCTGAGAGGTTGTTAGTGGTTTTTCCAATAACCTATTACAGAAAACAGAAAACCAAAGGAAAATTCTATGAAGTTCATTACAAGTTTCTCACCGCCTCACCGCCTGCATCTCAGACTTCAGACATATAAAACAAACGACATAGAACATAAGGACAATTAGAACATCCAATACTTCTATGAAAAGCCGTTGGAATTTTCATCACGCCTCCAGCCAGGGTTAACCTGCAATGTTTAATATCTATAGCTGAAAGGTCATTGACTTTCATTCACGTTAGATTTGGACGTGACAATCTTACTTATGTGTATTTAAGGGCCAAGGGCAATATGGAATGTATTGCGAATGATAATTTGTGTATTAACATTATATTAAGAATGGCGGAGCTACCGAACAGTTTTATGTGGCACACTTGTAGGATATAAATACATAAATATTCTAGAATATTCTTCGCACACAGCCCTCTGATAGCAAACTAAGCAGAGCTTCTAGGTACTATATAAACCAAATAGCTGATATATACTTCTTTTTTTAATAGATTTACGATGTTATTTTAAATTAGTATTTTTATATCACAAGTCTAACGAGCAAGCAGGCGGGTCACCTGATGGTAAGTGACTACCGTCGCCTCTTGATATTAGCTATAAGAACCAGGGGAATTGACAATGTATTGTTGACCTTTTTACAATGCCAATAAATAAATAAATAAATATCGACATGGGGCTATTCTCTGCGACACGTTTTAAGGCGAGGTAGTGACGTCGGATACCGTGGCGAAGGTTGTGGGTTCAAATCCTACAATGAGCTTGAGCTTTCGGTGAAGGAAAGGTAGAGTAGGTACTTTGTAGTACCCTACCTTTCCTTCACCTGAGGGTTCAAGTTGAAAATCAGTCGCCAAGCACCAATCGGTGTGTCCCGACAGCAAACTTGAGACCCAGTTCCCATCTAGGCTTTGTGTGCTTACCAGCTTCGGCCACATCGAACTACCAAACACAGCTTATGCAACAAAAAAAAACACTCCGCGGGTGAAAATAGAATACGTAGAACTTTAGCGTACAACACATCACGTATTCTAAAGTTTTAAAACCACATTGTTTGGTACAAAAAGTTGACGATCTTTTGTCCTCTGTAAATAATAGTCCCACTCGTCTGCCCAGGTCATTGTCGGTTATTGTGGGATTTGATTGAAAATTATTTTATTGCGAGACATATACAATGACGTCTGGAAATCACCAAATAAAAAAATCTCTTTCGATCAGTATCTAATATAAGAAGGGTCTTTTCAACCCCTAAAGCTAATGTGGTTCAGTGAATCGCTGAAAACCCCAGTGCTGAACGTTAGTATATTATAATTTATCTTTTTTTACATTGAATGGGCTTGCGTTTGGCTAATGACCCATCCATGAAGGACGAAGACGAAGCCTAAGATGGAGCAGAAGGAACCTATTCACTCTGGCCTAGAAGTCAGGAAACACAGACACCGAAAGGAAATTTTCATTCCCTTGCCTCATTATCTTAACATCATCATCATCATCACCTTCCCAATTACATATTCTGTGTATAGGTGTTACTCTTCATCCGTTCGGCCCTTTTATCCGTCATATCGGTAAAATTTGTACCAAAATTAACACTAAAATTTGATTTTACATAAAAATGTGCACATCATATTATTCTTCATATTTTTAATGTTTTTATTTACGATATGAGAAAGTGAAATCTATCGATAACTACTAAAATTTTCTGGAATTTAGTACACTTATACATGATTATTTTTTGGTAGGCAATATCCCTTATAGAAATCACCATAAATATATTAATATTATCTAAATATTATTAAAGGTATCCAATCCGAGAGTAATCCAGGGTTAACGCAAATAAGCAGAATAAATCGGCTTCCGAATTTTTGATTACGACTCTACCTTCGTTTGATAACTTTGGGACCATTTCCATAAAGGATTATGTATCTCGTAGCTCGATCGAATTCCGGTATTTCGGAATGAGAAGCGGAAGGTGGAGATCTTTATTACTTGGCATCTTTAATTTGTATTGTTTCCCTTCCGATTTTACGTTACATATTTCGCCGAAGATTTTTTTACCATGAAAATATAATATCACCTAACATTGAAATAATTTGCGGATGCTAATCATCATCTCAGCCGGAAGTCGTCCACTGCTGGACATAGGCCTCCCTTTAAAGTTTGCTACAATGCGGATGCTCTTATTCTGAGTAAAATTTTGAACGAAGAAATTTTAAATATTCTTTACGCATTACTATTTCTTCTCTACAACGATCTAAGGACCTAAACAATGTCTAACTAAATAAATCACCTTAAATCACTAAATGCATTTAGCGGCTGACAACTCTATGCTTAAACCTTAAGGTTGGTTATCATTTCAAATCGACTTATCTTCGTGCAAGTTAAATATCATTTCGACAAATTAGCTTATCTTTGCTCTATTTGACACTCAAGTCTTTGACTCTCAAGAGGCGCTAGGTTGCGGTGGCACTAGTGGCGCCCTCTTGGTGTTGTGACAGAAACCTCTATTATTCTATAATGATGCGTTTGATACAACAGATACAAAGTATTTGACATTCGTATTTGGAAGAATTCATTCGAAATAAAATAATATTGCGATAATTTTGTGTTTGTTTGTCCTTCTTCCACGCACCAACGAAGCAACGGATCGACTAGATTTATTGCATAGAGATAGGCTACTTTTATCCGGGGAAAACCGCGGTTCAGAATCTAGTATATATGATCTATATACTAGTAAAACATGTGAAGCAATATTTTATTGAGATAGGAGAGAAAATGGACCTTAAAGATATTCGCCCACAAAAACAAAGTAGGCTCTTTTTTTTGTAGAACATGATAAATATAAATATTGCTACGTAAATACATTTATTAACTTCAAAATTTGTGACATAATAAATTAATTTTAGTATCCAGAATAGTTTTGAGGTTTAACTAAACGGGCTGAAACCCTTTTATGACATCGCAAATGGATACAAATATTTTGGAGAACCTTAACTGAATACAAACTGAAAGTAATTAACGATTAGCATTAAGCGTGAGAAGAATGATCAAAGCGTATTTAAATCTTAGCGCATAAACCGTTTTGGTAAAGCCAGCGTACACGAGCCATTCGAAAGTAACAAAGATCATTTGTGACTGAACAGTTACATCCATTTCATATTTTTTTATTTGCCTTTAACTATGTATTTACGCATGAAGTGGTAAATTATTATTATTTATTCTAGGTAGTGTCACTCCTAATATTATGTGACAAGTTTTTCAGCCAGTCGAGTACTACAAAGTACCCATCCACCGTGCTGTGGTTTCCACAAGATGTTTCCCTTCTTTCCACACTGTAGGATTCGAACTAACGATTATCACCGTGGTATCCGACGTTAGTCCCACTGAGCTATCATCGCCTTACGTCTTCATCTTTAGGTCGAATCTGATGTCTATTAAATCTCTTAAGATTAAGTTGATAGACATCTTTATATATTAAGAACATTATAAGCGTGACTATGGTAAGCTCTATACGATCAATAACGTCACAAACCCACTTATATTAATGATTACGCCATAAAAGGAGAATTTTCTGTCATTTCCGCGCAACCACCGCGCAACAGTAAGGGCAAAATGAGGCTTTTCCCCTTTAATTTTATGTTTCAAGTATACAGGGTCTCCGGTAAGTAGAACGACAAACTTAAGAGATAAGTGGGCGGATTTTGTACCAAATATATAAAAATGACCGTTGTAAAAGTGTCACCATTTTCGAGATATTCAATATCTAAAATAAAAAAATAAAATGTATTTATTTAATTATTATTAGTATTTTATCTTTATCTGAAAATTATTTAATATACATTTTGTAATTATAATAAAAAACAATGGATTTGACCTTTTTATAAATAAAAAAATCAATACATAAAAATCTGAAATTTCGAAATATCTCGAGAATGGTTACCTTTTTATTTAGGTAATTTTTGTATATTTGGTAGGTGACCCTCCCACCTATCTCGCCCTTAAATTTATCGTATTACTTATCGGAAACCTGTATAGGTATTAGACGTGGAATGTAGCTGCTGGAATTCAGAACATTATTATTAAAGTACTGAGTAGTCTATAATTGTGAAGTGAGCCAGATACATTATAGTGGGAAATCACCGCCCACGTTTCTGTTACCTAGGTACATATGCAGATGCTACTTGAGCGAGAGCATTATTCCGTTTATTCGGAGCCCAGGTGTATACTTAAAACGAGTGAAGAGTCAATTTTTATCACGAATATTTTAAAAGTACGCCTTTAAATATGGGCTGTCATATCGAGTAACAGCCGTAGGGAGGAAATTAGGTATTAAAATCGAAGGAGGCTCCTTTCCATTTACCATCATAATACACTATCTTTGATATCTAATTACTAAAGATACAGATCAGCGACAAAAAATGACCTTACCGAATGAGTGCCCATTCGAACATTTGGGTATCTACTCTTTAAATTTAGTAGCATTCGAACGCTCCAATGGTAAACATGCCTCAGTGCTCGTTTAAAATATATTTTGACTAGCAGGTATGAGTCGGAAAATTTTATTGCCTTTTGTACATAGTTTTGTGAATCTTATATCATACATCTTAAAAAAAAAACTAGTATTTACCCAACACAATGGAAGACACTTTTGAGATACTTATGGTTGGGATTGTTTATCTTTAGTCATTAGATATCAATGACTACCATTCACCAACTGGCAAGATACTCGTTTAGCTTTTAGTTTACGCCAACCGGCCCATCAAATCTATATCTAATATTTATATAAATATTATACCACTCACTGTACTAATGCTGCCAACTAGAAGTTTGGCAGGTAGATCAACTAATAAGGAGTAGGTATCGGTGAACAAAGGATTTTTAAATATTCAACTTCTAAACGAACCCTTTGGGCACGCAGGTGAAATAGCGGGGCACAAGTTTGTTTATATTTCTTAAACGGTATGTAAGCTACTTTGACTTTTAGATAAACTTGAGTCTTAAGTAGAAAAGGGACGCTACCAAATTGCCTCCAATTTTGAAGGTATCGGATGGCACTCCCAGGAGTTTGTAAAAGTTGTTACATTTTATTAGTGTTATTTTTCCTGTTAACTTCAGATAAAGTTAAAGTTTTACTTCCTTCTCGATGTTTTTGTGTAAGTTATTGTGTTTATCATTACATAACAATCTCCGTTTATAATAATAATAATATTAGCAAATAACAAAAAAAACGAGCGGGTTTTACAGTAGTCACATATTATTATTGTATACCTCTTTGTAAACGGTTGGTTCTATCTGCCAACTCTACCATCGCGCGCGCTCATTGGTCAATAAATGAGTTTTGAGTTTTAGTTTGAGGCAGTATGGGCTAAAACCTTTACTACCTTTTTAAAACCTACCTTTGCCGTATCTGACAATCAGGCTTCCTGTTACACTTCCATCTCTTTTCATGAAATTACTTCCACAGATAGATAGACGCCTAGCCCTAGAATAATGACTGAAACTTTGATATCTAATAATTAAACATACACAATCAACGGAAAAAAAATGACCTTACCGAAAGAGAGCCCACTCGAACTCTCTTACTCTTTTAATCTAGTAGCATTCGAACGCTCCGACGGTAAACATGCCTCAGTGCTCGTTTAAGATACCTATATTTTGGCTAGCAGGTAAGAGCTAAAATTTTATTGCCTTTGGTTATAGCTTTGTAAATAGAACTTAAAAAAAAACTTGTATTACCCAACACAATTTGAGACAGTTTTGAGATAACTTTTGCTTGTGATTGTTTATCTTTAGTTATTAGATATCAATGGACTGAAATTAGTACATTCAACTCTGGTTACCAATATCGTAAGTTATGTTGACAGTTGAGTGACAACAATGAAAATAGGTGTACGACACATTTCACATCGCTCCATTTCGAAACTCGATCGAATTAAATGAATTTCAATTTAAACACTAGGTACATTAAGACATGTTTCTAACAGGCATACCCAATTATGCCAAGAGCGACAACAATACAGCGATCCTAACTACCATTCATTTGCAATATAAGCGAGAAGCTAATTTGGATTAGTTC
This sequence comes from Ochropacha duplaris, assembly GCA_951361185.1. Classification (NCBI taxonomy): domain Eukaryota; kingdom Metazoa; phylum Arthropoda; class Insecta; order Lepidoptera; family Drepanidae; genus Ochropacha; species Ochropacha duplaris. The sequence goes on along the minus strand of OX592704.1, from coordinate 9,225,750 downwards.
GTTTACTAAACAAATCAGAGTTCAATTGTAACATGCAACATTTTACGTATTTCAAGGTTTTCAAAGCGATTTGATTAACTTAAAATAAGGTAATTTTTCACTAATTTGACGTAAGTATATATTAACGTTGCCTTTAAGGCATTGTAATAAGGTGTACCTTATAACACATTGGCACTCCTGTTGGTTTGCTGTCGGTGACCTGTAAGCGACGGTATTCACTTACCATCAGGTGACCTATCTCTCTGGTTGCCACTATTGGTATAAAACGAAATAAAGGATAATTAATGATACTTAAGAATCCTACAATGAGCTTGAGCTTTCGGGAAAGGAAAACATCGTGAGAAAACAACAGCACGGTGGTAGGGTACTTTGTAGTACCCGACTGGCTGGCTACCACCCTTAAGTTGAAAATCTGTCGCCAAGCACCTATTGGTATGTTCCGACAGCTGCACTTGAGAGCCAGTTCCCATCTGGGCTTTGTGTGCTTACCACCTTCGGCGACATCATCACTTACCATGGTGAGATTGTAGTCAAACACAAGCTTATCCAGAATAAAAAAAAAAAAATACAGGTGCAGAGAGAAGCTACTATAACCATATATTTCTGTCTTCCATATAATGAACCACCTTATAGTAGACTTTGTTCATTAATCTAAGTTTAATATAACTTTTAAATTTAAAATAAGACATTCCATAAAGTGTAATTCCACCTGTATCCCCCTGGCGTAGTGTAAAATTTTTGAAAATGTATCTAAATGTACTTATGAAAATATAAATAAATTTAAGAAAGGTCCACTGCTGAAAAAAAAATAGCCTTGCTGAGTTTCTTGCCGGAGTCTTCTCAGTTTAAGTGTATTCCGAACCGGTGGTAGAGTCAATTGTAACGTTCATAAGTGCCTTACCAGGGCCTAAACTGAATAAATGAGTTTTGTATACAGATACAGTCTGTCAGTCGCATACATTTTCTTCAGTTTTAATTTCTTCTTTTATGTTATAGTCACATTCTCACATTCAATGTAATGTCTAGTCCTCGTCCGTACATGTCCAGTCAGGTTTTAGTGAAATTGGCGGTGATTCCACTAAAACATTCACGGACTCTTTGGGACAACCTGAAAAGTCACGATACACGCTTTCATTTCACTTCACTTCACTTGTGCACTTAGATTGACAGTTTTGTCATTATGGGTTAATGCTATATATTATATCCACCCGCGTTCCCGTGGGATCTTATCTTTTCCCGGGATAAAATATAGCCTATGACACTAAAAATAACGTGGCTTTGTATTGGTAAAAGAATTGTCAAATTCGGTTCAGTAGATCCAGAGATTACCCCCTACAAACTCACAAACTTTACCTCTTTATTATAATATTATTATAGATAAAAATGATGGTGAATGGAATAAATTAAGGGATTAATTTTGGTCGTAATACCCTTAATGTCAATTATTAGAACTATGTACCGAGAAAACCCGTAAAGTTTAATTTATATCAATTTCATAAGAAGCGTCTTACGATGAATTCTTATATTAATCATTCCTATTTGAACCTAGACGAAAATCTAGGTTCGGACTCTGAATACGTAATGAGGTGATGGAATTTGATTACATTTTCGGTCTATTCAAACTTCATATCTATGAAACTTTCATGATTAAACTTTGTCGATTGAAAGGAACTCAAAGCGAATATCTGAATAGTAATAATATTTAGAAACTATCATCTACTATCTATATACTTATACTTCCTAAAAGCGAAATACCACTGATTAATCACGAAATCTCAGAAAGTATAAATGTTACAAACTTTGGCAGGTAGATTCCTCATAGCGAGCAGGTATCCGCTGTGAAAGGATTTTTGTACCCTCGGGAGCGCGGGTGAAACCGCGGGGGACAGCTAATATCGTATAAGATCTTAGACCTAGCCCGCACTTAATTGAAGCACAGTAAAGGAAGCCGAATTTGAAAAAGTAAGTGCAGGTCACGCACACAACTTCGTGCACGTTGCTTCCCTTCATTGTACGCTGCTTCTACCTTTTTATTTGTTCTGTGTAAACAATAAGCACCTTTTTGAAAGCTTAGAAAAAAATTAATTTTATTCCCATATAGGTAGTTATTATTATTGAAATTACAATACATGCGGCTTTCCTCGCTCTTGAGTTTTCCTATGAAAGTAATAAAATTGTCATGCTCGTAAATAATTTCATTTGAAACTAAACTATGTAACAAACCACTAAAACAAGCCCAATTTCATCGAAGGTAATTAGAGTTTGTATTAATTATGTATTTTGGTAGTTGGTGTATTTGTTCTGACGCGTGTGTTTATTTATTTGGATTACCGCGAATTATTTATTGTGGTTGTGGTACACATTCTGTGCATAATTAGTATGCCAATTAAATTCTTGTAAACATTGATTTTTACTTGAAAATTTAAACATAATTGTAACATCATATTAGATTATGAATTTAACGTCAAAAGCGATTGCCAAATCTTCTAATACATGTTATAAACTCAAAAACTACTGGGCCGATTTCAAAAATTCTTTCACCACTTAAATGCTACATTATTTCAGATTAACATAGGCTATATTTTTTATCCCGGGATAAGATAAGATCCCACGGGAGCGCGGGTGAAACCGCGGGGGACAGCTAATATCGTATAAGATCTTAGACCTAGCCCGCACTTAATTGAAGCACAGTAAAGGAAGCCGAATTTGAAAAAGTAAGTGCAGGTCACGCACACAACTTCGTGCACGTTGCTTCCCTTCATTGTACGCTGCTTCTACCTTTTTATTTGTTCTGTGTAAACAATAAGCACCTTTTTGAAAGCTTAGAAAAAAATTAATTTTATTCCCATATAGGTAGTTATTATTATTGAAATTACAATACATGCGGCTTTCCTCGCTCTTGAGTTTTCCTATGAAAGTAATAAAATTGTCATGCTCGTAAATAATTTCATTTGAAACTAAACTATGTAACAAACCACTAAAACAAGCCCAATTTCATCGAAGGTAATTAGAGTTTGTATTAATTATGTATTTTGGTAGTTGGTGTATTTGTTCTGACGCGTGTGTTTATTTATTTGGATTACCGCGAATTATTTATTGTGGTTGTGGTACACATTCTGTGCATAATTAGTATGCCAATTAAATTCTTGTAAACATTGATTTTTACTTGAAAATTTAAACATAATTGTAACATCATATTAGATTATGAATTTAACGTCAAAAGCGATTGCCAAATCTTCTAATACATGTTATAAACTCAAAAACTACTGGGCCGATTTCAAAAATTCTTTCACCACTTAAATGCTACATTATTTCAGATTAACATAGGCTATATTTTTTATCCCGGGATAAGATAAGATCCCACGGGAACGCGGGTGAAACTGCGGAGGACAGCAAGTTCTACAAACTTCAAAAATAATAATAAAATACAGAAATCAGCATCTATATGTAGTTCGTAAAATATACCTTGATACCTTTGAAAGTAATCAGAGTTCAACTTTATTGCTCTACGATATGGCCCATCTGTATTATAATACAATTTACCCTACATTATACAAATTAACCTTATCCTCTAGTGATAAGATTCATTTTCATTTATCTCTGAAAACTGTCATAGGCATCAAGCTATATTTAACGAACTATAGATAAAGTGTGAGTCAGACTCTCTAACCACCGTTCAATAGAAACCCATTTCTTTTACTATACTGGTTTGGCACACAAAGCCTAGAAATAAATTGGTTCTCAATGGCAAATATCGGATCGTACTGGGAATTGATTGGCGACAAGGTGTTTTAGATCCTTAGCCAGCCAGATGAGTGTAGCAAGATAACTGTCACCGTGCTATTGTTTCCTACATGTTTTGCGTCACTTTTAACTCATTGTAGGATTCGATTATTTTTTTATTTTTTTATTAGTCGCTGTTTTATTATCTAGTTATGAGTTTAAAATCTGACTAAATTTAAATCTTTATTTACAACAAATATACAAAATATACAAACAAATATACAACAATATAATAATAAATAAAATACTTCATCGAGGCTGCCGCTGCTGCCGATCGGCAAGGTTCCTAGCAGGCTGGCAGCGTTTCCTTTTTGTTTTGTATTATATAACTTGACATGTTAAAAAATTAAAATTGGCTATTAGCTTTATTACGGTCAAGAGAAAGTCCACTTTTTTGTTTGATTTGACAGTACGCCGATTTACCCAATGCAAAAATGCCTGGGGCTCATCGTCCCTTGGGACAAGATTAAATTGGGTCAAGTTGGCTAAATACCCGATATTTTTATCCAGTAAAAATATTTACTCATTTTGGTATTCATGTGGAATCGTGAAAATGAAAGCTTAAACTTTAGTTGCGTAGAAATAAGGACAAGTTCGGTTTAGATAGTCACTAGCTGTTCCGTGTGGTTGCACCCGCGTTCCCGAGGGATCTTATCTTTTCCCGGGATAAAATGTAGCCTATGTGCTATTCCAGACTATAATCTATCTCCATGCCAAATTTCATCCAGATCTATTCAGCCGTTCTGGCGTAAATGAGTAACAAACATACATCCATCCATCCATCCAAACTTTCACATTTATAATATTAGTAAGATTTGTGGGATTACATAGGTACAAAATAATTTTGTTGGAAACATACCAGATGTGATAAACGTGGGTTTCGTGACTTAATTCATTTGGTTATTACACTAATTGGGTAATTATTAGTATTACTTTAGACAAAGATACCTACTCAAAGCATTATTGATATTATTGCAAAGTCAAGCTAAGATGTCATATTTGACAAGAGTATGTCTCTCTTGCCCCACTGTGTTTATCTTTTTTTGACACATTGGTGTAAATGAGCTGTCAAAAGTGACAATGACGGCTCTAGTTTATTAAAATTATATTAACCTGCACTTACACTTGCAAGTTTTACTCACGTAAGTAGGCTTACGTAAGTAGGCTTACTATAAATTTTCAAATGTAAACACGCTTTGTAAGTAGCTTACCGTAATTTCTTAATACTTTAAATTGCTTTCGTAAGTTTTATGTATGTAAAAGTATTAAGAAATTACGGTAAGCGACTTACAAAGCGTGTTTACATTTGAAAATTTATTATGTATGTTACTTGCGTGAGTAAAACTTACAAGTGTAAGTGTGGCCTAAAAAGAATTCCTAATAATGTATGTCTGCATTATTGGGAAACCTATTACATAAGGTTTGCTATCAATTAACTCAATATTGATATCAGTTTCAGCAACCCAGAAAATAGCGACAGGTTTTAAAACATTACCTATGTGATAAACATTCAAAATAGTTTAGATGACCTAATTTATGAGTATCAAACAATCCATCATTAATTTCAAGTTTCAAACAGAACGTGAGTAATTTAACTCGTATACAAATGAGACAATACGTAACATTTCGGATGTTATTCATAATGAGATTCGCATAACATGCTCGGCTGTGTTCCATTGCCTACGTGACAAATGTGTGAGATAAGCTCTAGAAAAGCGGCTTGGGGTGACGAAAGCAATTTGCGACAGGGCTCGAGAACATGAGACGCTCTAATTGTTGGTTTCCATACCTTATTCAATATTGCGATGGAATTTTGTATCGTTTAAACACCAAACATGTTATTTGGTTTCATAATTCATGTAGTTTAATATTTTTTTCGGCAAATTGCTGCTTTTATTTGCCATTTTTTACTATTTTTCAACAGAATTAGAATAGGTTAGTTAGGTTACTCTAGAACATCAATCATGTTATGAAATCTATCTTACTGAGATTTTTAAATTTCGAATCTAACTAAAAGTAAGACTTTTGATATTTATGACGTCACAAAATCATATTTCATACAAAATTCCATATAAACTGTCATATTGACATTTAATAAAAATGAAGCTGATTTGATGTGTCAGTCAACATCCCTATTAGAAGGTCCTAGGCAGGCATTTATGAAGGTTAAAGCTATTAAAGTTATTTTGGTTGCTTATCTATTAGAATATAGCGTAGATAGACATACAAAATCAAGCTTCGGCACTTTAAAGCAGAAAGTATCTTCAGAATGCAAAGGAATAAAGCCTCAAGTCACTTTTCGTACCAAACAAGTTAACCGAGCGCATTTATTTGAATCGTTTCCCGTTTCACCCAAAAAGTGGCACTTTGTATGGAAATTCTTAACGTTCCCACCTTTTCACGTTTACACAAAGACCCATTCAAATTTGGAATAGTAAAAACATTATATACTAACACTAGCGGTTTTACCCGCGCTCCTGTGGGATCTTTCTATTTGTGTGCCAAGTTTCATCAAGATCGATTTAGTATTGCAGACTTTATCGCGGACCAATATGGCACGGGAATTTTATAGTATATTAAGAAATTCGAAGTACCTATATTTTTTGTGATACATACACGGCAAATTATACGTAAGTACATAATTTTAATAAATCATCAATATACCTACTATCTATTTATTTTGAAAATATACACATCACAAATATACAGGTAGGTATCACCAAATATATTTGACTAATAATAACAAAAAACCTAAATAAAAGTGTCGTGTAACATCAAAATTGAAAAAGAAACCCTAAAAATAGGTATTAGCGCAGATTTTCAGTTATATTATCACAAGGGTCTCTGTTAATCCATGATAATATTATGAATTCGAAAATATCTCTGTATATCTGCTTGGGTTTCACATCTGAACGATTTAGTATGTCTATTCCTCAGGGCTTAAGGTATCCTCTAAGGGCCGTAGCTAGAGTTGAGTTCAATTTGAGCGCGAGCAATTGTTATTTTGGGAATACGAGCAAAAGAAACATTTTGTAGGTGATAAGTGGTTTTTATTACATCTCTAGGTATTGTATTGTTTCAAACCAATATTGTGTAAGGCTTTCCTGACTTTACATAATAATGAAAAGTCTATACAGGACCGGATTTAAGGGAGGGCAAACGAGGCAACTGCTCGAGGCCTCCACAAGAGAGGGGCCCCCACATAAGTTCTATTATATTCTTAAAGTTCTAGAAGTGTCGTCGGACATGCGGTGGGAATGAAGGTTCCTTCCGCTATATATATGAAACACTTGCAAGAAAAATATGTATTATTTATTCTATTCGCAAAATTATTTGGAGCCTCCACTCTTTTGTTGGCCCAGGGCCTCCACGCCTCTAAATCCGGCCCTTTTTTTATTTTTATGTCACTAGTGACAACGAGGCAGGTGGGTCACCTGATGGTAAGTGACTACCGTCGCCTATAGACATTTGCAATACCAGGGGCATTGCCAACGTGTTGTACACCTTATTACAATGCCTTAAGGGCAAGGGTAACTGGCTCTCAAGTGCAACTGCCGGAACACACCAACAGGTGCTTGGCGACAGATTTTCAACTTGAGGGTGGTAGCCAGCCAGTCGAGTACCACATAGTACCCTACCACCGTGCTGTGGTTTCCTCACGATGTTTTCCTTCACCGAAAGCTCAAGCTCATTGTAGGATTCGAACCCACGACCTTCGCCCTGCTTCTTTAATATACTTTTTTTGACACGCCATATTATTAAATAGTATTTTAAGGTAGGGCATTGCCTCACAATACCCCTACCCCTAGCTATCTTATGGTCGTTTATCTCCACAATTAGCCCTAAGGAATAGACATAGGCTACTTTTATTTCTTAAATCATCCCCTAAGGGCTGATTTAAGATTTTGGATTTTGGAGAATTTTTCGGCAACATCATCCGAGTCCTCCCGTGACAAATCTTAAATAGCTAATATTATACTAATATTAAAATATTGTTTTTGTATTTTTTTGAGTATAAATTGATAAAACCTACCAAACCAAAACCCTGGATCCGCCACGGTGTACGTTGGCATAAATGGATTATTCCGCGACGAATTCTATGCTGACGAAGAAGGACGATTAAATCGTATTAATTCAATGAGAATAGTATAAATTTTATTGATGAATGTGTAGATACAATTAAAGAATGGTTCCGAATTAAATTATCTTTCAACTACTAGACAATGGAAATGATAAAATAAGTAACTTACGAAACCACGGAATAAGTAATTGAACATGCTATAGCAACACTAATGGATGGAAATTGAATATTCCCACTGACTAGTCTTTCATTTGTAAAATTTGATATAACAATGCACAGAGATAAGTTAGTTACCTACACTTTTAAACTAATAATACTAACTAAACAATCTAAGAGAGGGTAAAAAAACGTACGTAATATAAAATAGAAAAAACAATTACGTAGCACTGAAAATAAAAACAAATTGAATTAGACATTAAATAAAACTGACAAAAAAATATTTCAATAACTAAATAAACTAAAAACTTTACTTTAAACTACCTACCTACCTATTCAAAATAATATTTTATCAATACCTTATTGATCTGTTTGAAGTTGGCGTCGGTGTGAAACTCTTAGGACTAAAACAGAAGTCATTAAAATAATAAATGAAAAGTTTTCAGTTAGATCTAACTAACTAATTCTGAACACTGTTTAAAGAGTAATTAATACTAAAGAAAAACACTAAGGAAACTTCCACTTATCCCACTCTATCAGATCTCTCGTCTTACGTGAAAATGCAATCAGCATTCGAGAGCTATCTGTATAGCCAAATCCTGATTTCTATTTTCGGTGTTAGTTCCGAATAAATCTGCTGACCCAAATAAATTAAGTTGGAGAACTTTTCGACTTCCTGATTAACGTATTTACTTAATTAACAATCCGCTAATTTATTTCATAATTTGAGATATTTTTGTTACTAATCTTATTTCAATTTATTTATTAGGGTAACCATTCTTAGGTTTTAAGTTTGTATATTATATTTCGTTGTTTGGTTAATTAGTCATTTAAAAATATAACAATAACTAAATACTATCGTACACACAATTTTAACCAAAATTGATTTTGTCACCAAATCGTAGCATAATTTTGTCGATAGAGTAGGCATATAATGCTTCGAGTTCATTGTTATAAATATTTTTTTATCCATACCTGGATATAGCTATATCAATCGCTCTATGTGTGAAATTTTGTGTTTGTTTCTAAACAAACTTTAGACAGAGTTAACCAACGTTCAGTATAAAGTAAATAGTTGCATACACAAAATCACATAATTTTAGTCTATACCCTTGAGTTTGTCCACAGACACACGCAGTCTTATACGTGAAATTTAAAGTTTTCTAAAAGTCAGGTTTTAAGATAGGCCTGTATCTTCTTGTTTAATAACTTAAGATAGTAACGGATATATTTAAAACCAAAGATTTACAATGCTTTAACTGAGCCCAAGTTTACCTACAACGTTTAAACAACTAGGTCACTTACCAATTTCAGTGTCCAAATTAGTTTTAGCGTCAACTATTATAATTGACGTTTGAACGAAGCTAACAAAGTTTTTGAATTTCGCCGGCATCAAAAGCGTTTCTTATCAAATTAGTGACACCTCGTTAAGTATCTAGATTTCGGAGTCTGGCCTTCTTGTAACCGTTTTATCTTTTCCAACATGTAGGTACTAAGTAAATTAATATCTTGGAAATTTATAGCATTCCTCGAACGCGTAGTTCCGTTCGCCGAATATCGGTATTTCTTCTGAATTTATATTTCTACTAAATACTTGGAATATTTTAAGTATAGTGGATTTATTCTTGGAAAGTGAGTTTTAAAAAATAATCCTTCGGAATTGTTAGACGTTCCTGTAAAAGAGGTTAGTTATAAACAATAAGGTAAGATACCTTATTGTTTGTAGGTGCAATATTTAGTTCAACTTGCATTTTTGCGTCGACGATTAAAAATCATACACATACCTACTTTAACTAATATTCATTTTATAAATTCTGAATTTGCAACTGTGAAAATCAATTGAATGCAATTATTATGACTTTTTAAAAAGACACAGCCGTCACTCACTTTCTTTTTTTTAAAACAATTTTATTACATAAAAAATCATACAGTTTACATTGAAAACAAAAATCGCCAAACTGTACAACAGTTTGTTGGCGATAAAGGCGCTGTTTTACAACTTATGTCTCTGTATTTACATAATATTAAACCTAAAATAATTTAACTCTTCTATTTATGAAGGTCATGAAAAAATTTTTAATGCAGCCAAAAAATCACTTTTTGATTCGTCAGTAATACCTGATATAAATTAATCAACTTAAACCCAATATTTCTTCATGACATGAATCTCAATACTTGAAACTTTCAAGCAGTTAATTCAAAGACATTAACTAAATCCACTCCTTTTGAACAGAATAAACCAGCCAAGAACTCGTATTAGCATATTGCATTGTCGGGGCAAACTCCTGCACACCAAATAGTAGCTTTGTTCAGTTAAGTGAGAAATATGATGTACTTATTTAACATTGGATTTAGTTTCCCTCAAGTTTGGTTTCTGCAATTTTAATTAAATGCTCTTTTACTGCTTATGCTCAAGCTTTGATTGAAATTTGATATCCTTAACTTGCAGTATCTAATAAAATATGGAAAAAAAACAATGCTCTTCTAGTGGTTAAAACATATCACGCCACAGCTTGTGAGTTCAAGGATATTCAAAGACATACATTTGACATTTATACATTCCAGGATATGAACTCCCTGTTTCAAGTTTCATCAAACTCCGTTCAGCCATTTTTGCGTAAAAGAGTAACAAAAATCCATACATCCATATTATAAAGTCACAATAGCTGTGGTTTCACCCGCGTTCCCGAGGGATCATCCTAGTCTATGTGCTATTCCAGACTATAAACATCAATTTATCCATCCAACCTTTCACATTTATAATATTAGTGGGATTGATCGACATCAATCTGACTGTACTGAAATAGGTATGTAGCTTTCCAAATGTATTATGATTACCAAGGTTTATCGCAGTAGTTTCATATTTGCTCCATCTTTTTGTCATACATAATGCATTGACTTTCGCGCCCTTAACTCTGCCCGCCCAAATATCGGGGAAGTAGATTCCACAAAGTAGAACTGAAACGAAAGTGTGACGGTGATACACATAGGGTTATTTACCATTATAATACTTTAGTTGGTCGGAAGTTGCGTCATAATTTACATAGTATTTCAGCTTAGTTTATATCAGTAGGTAGGTATTATACAATGCGTAATTGTATTATTCTAGTAACAACAAATGTACAAAATATACAAACAAATGTACAACTACAATATATAAAAACTTATTCGAGGCTGCCCCTGCTGCCGATCGGCAAGGTTCCCAGAAGGCTGGCAGCGTTTCCTCTTTGGATGGCCAAGCTGATGCGTTGGCGGAAAAAGCTCCCCGCCCGCCGGTCACCCGAGGCCTCGATTAATTTTTTACATAAAATATTTGCGAAACGACGAGCTTCAGACCCTCACGGACCCATGGTCTCAACCGCTAAAGGCACAAATTGATAATATACTATATATACTATAGGTATTATACTATATTATTGTATAATCAGTAGTGTCAGACAGAAGCTTGGGTTTCGGTTTCGGTTTTGGTTTCACTATGACAATGTTGTAATTTCAATTATATAAAAGTGAAACGTAGAACCCTGTAATATTAGGCCAGCGAGATGTTTCATTATTCATAATCTGGAAAAAACCGCCCACTTGTAATTTTTTCAACGAAACCGAAACTATAATCAAAAGCTGATTCAAAATCACGTTTATGAAAGTTCTGTTTCGGTTTCGGCTTCGACCGAAACTATAATCAAAACCGAACCTTCGGTTTCGGTTACGTCAACAAAACATGTTTCGATCGGACACTAATAATCGGTTCAAAATATCAATTTTCTCACCCCAATGGTTTTGAATGTGCATTGAAGGTCAGTTAGGGTTTAAAATTCTTAGATTATATCAAAGAGTATAGTAACTATACCAAAAGACAGGGCCAGATTTAGAGGTGTGGAGACCCTGGGCCAACAAAAAAGTTGAGGCCCCAATTTATTTTGCGAATAGGATTAATGATACCTATTTTTCTTGCAAGTGTTTCACCTTATATAGCGGAAAGAAACCTTTGTTCCATCCTGTTTGTCCTGAGTCTGGGTGTAATTATCTATTTAAGTATGTATTTACAAAAAAAAAGTAGTATAAGTAGTATATCAGTCATCTGGTTTCCATATTACAAGCTCTGCTTAGTTTGGGATCAGATAGCCGTGTGTGAAAAATGTCCGAGGATATTTATTTATTTATAAAAATGTCCGAGGATATTTATAATAAAATTTTGACAGGCGCATTTGTGAACTTAAGACATGCTATCATCTACCAGGCCTACTTTATAAATAAGTCACCATTTCTTGTTATTATTATAAAGGTCGAAACGCAACATAACGGGTAGATTTGAAGTGAAGAAAGCGAAAGGAAATGAAAATGGACACCCTTTCACAATGAATAGGAGACAAATGTGATTATTTAAGTGAAAACGTCGCGATTCATCTATCACACGTAGCAAGATTGCGTCACTAAGATTTATTGAAAATAGAAATTGAGGGTTGACCTTGGGTACTTACTTGGACAGAATTTGACATTTACGATGAATATTCACAGACCTTTTAGCCACGTTCTTTTAATGAATAGATTAGATGTCGCCGTCATACTTGAAAAAAATTTCTTCAACGAAAACTCAAGGTCATTGTGAGATTCAAATTTCGAATCCACGAGAGAGCATGGAAAAAATAAATTGCTCGATAGAGAAATTGATAAACAACAATATGCAGACGTCATCGCTTTACAGGTTCGGTGAGAGCCAAACCTAAAGCTTCCCGCTTCCTTACGTGGCAACACATATTTTGTTAGTTTATTAGTGAATCGTGTAGTTATTAAAATAAAATTCTTATGAGTTTTATTGAGTATCAATGGCATTTTGTCCAAATCAAAGAATGTATCGGGAATTTTCAAGAAGACTTAATCCCACTGATATTATAAATGTGAAAGTTTAGATGGATGGATGTTTGTTACTCTTTAACGCAAAAACGACTGAACGGATTTTGATGAAACTTGGCACACAGGTAGATCATATCCTAGAATAACACATGGAATACTTTTTATCGCGGGAAAAAATAAGATCCTCGGGAACGCGGGTGAAACCGCGGAGGACAGCTAGTCTGAAATATGATCATCTTTACCGGTAATATTAATATCGTTGTTAACATACTAAAAATATAAATAATACGTAGATAACATTGGCCGAACTAAATGACAGAAAAGAAACTTTTTTTTTTTTTGTTAAGTGTGGTAGATAATTTTTAAGGGTCTAGTAGTCTACTAACAATAAATGACCCAAACTTTAAACACTATAAATTAAATAATTTCAGCTACTTCATAATTGTTCGGCACTTACATATTATACAACCAAACTTATCTTACAACTATTGTAATACTTACGTGTGAAAGTTTGTTCGGATGTGAAGATGTTAGTTACTCTTTCACGCAAAAACTACTGAAAGGATTTTAATTAAAATTGGCGTACATGTAGATCATATCCTAGAATAAAACATAGGATACTTTTTATCTGTCGGGAACACGGGTGAATCCGGGGGGAGCAACAAACTTTTTCCTTTTTTTTAAATTCTCATTTTCGATTAGCTTGTGTTTGACCACAATCTCACCATGGTAAGTTATGATGTGGCCGAAGGTAGTAAGCAGACAATGCCTAGATTGGAACTAGCTCTCAAGTGCAGCTATCGGAACACACCGATAGGTGCTTGGCGACAGATTTTCAACTTGAGGGTGGTAGCCAGCCAGTCGGGTACTACAAAGTACCCTACCACCGTGCTATGGTTTCCTCACGATGTTTTTTTTTCACCGAAAGCTCAAGCTCATTGTAGGATTCGAACCCACGACCTCGCGGTATTCGACGTCACTACCACTGAGCTATCATTGCCTTAAATTTAAAATTATATCTATAATTAAGCCCATTTTGGCATCATACCAAAATTACAGCATTAAAAGTAAAGAGCTTGAAAACAGAGGCGTATTTTAGTCGGTACTTACATTTGAGAGGTCATAACAACACAATATAGATCTTAACGATCATGACTGAGAGTTTCATAAAAACAATAATGATTAGGCGTTTCGTATACAATTTTTATTTCGTGCCAGTGTTGCTTGATTTATGGTTGCCAGACGGCGTATTAAATACATTTTTACAGTTCCAGGGGTGTTAAAAGGATTTGTGAGACTATGATGCTCATTGTTGTCAAATAATAATATTGATATAAATGAAAAATTATATTTTGTGCTTCTTTTTTCAAATATATTTCAATTAATTTATAGGTTGGTTTTGTGGTTATGTTTCACCCAGTCTACATTACCTAACTAAAACAACCTATAGTCATACGAAATATTACTTTATTTATTATTACAGAAACAAACGGTCATACAGATGTTAAGGATAGGAATATATGAACATAATAAGACCTATAGTTTCCTTAATTTTTTTAAATACTGACATTTGAAGTGAGTTATGTACTTGTTCACGACATTTATGTTTTACTATGTTTATATGACATTTCTTTTATATGTTAATTTGAATTTGTACTTATTTAAGTGACCTTATGTCGAATATGTACTTTATTTTGAAGAAATAAATGATTATTTTGCGGAGGGTCTCGAAAAGGTAACGCTTAGAACAACGGGCCAACTCCAATCGACTATATTGAACTCAAATCCCATCCCACTCGCACAGTAGATCTCTTCTACACGACAACTACAGTGTCTCACTCTGACGATATCTCGAACCTTTCTAAGTTCTCGAACTTTCTCATGACCTTGAGTGACGCTTTAGCTCGTCGTCTATGTTGCTAGTAGAACACGCGTTTTGGGGAATATAAATGGGTGAGTTGGCCGTAGAAGGTATGACCATTCAAGAGGTCACCAAGCAACAAGCAAGAACTAGTTACCTGAAGACTCTCCAAGGAACCAAATATAGAAAAAGTGGTGTTTCAGTTCAGTAGATTAGTTTTCAGTAGTTTCAGTTCAGTTTCAGTTCAGTTCAGTTTCAGTTCAGTTCAGTTTCAGTGAGTTTTAGTGCAGTGGTAGTTCAGTGAGGTTAAGTGAATAGTTTCACCATCCTGCCGAAGAATATCCCCCCCCTGGTGTGAGGGAGTAAGAAGATAATCGAAGGTACTCCCCACATTGTCTGGTCCTTCGAGAAGCCGGATATTCTGAACCAGTTGAAGATCTCACGATGGTGAAAACCAGGAGCGCTGACGCCACCGCACATCCGCCGCCTGCCGCCGCCGCTGACGCCGCCGCCGCCGGGCCACATCCGCCACCAGTTGCTTCCGGAACACATCCGCAAGATCCACATCCGCAAGATCCGCAGATCCGCACATCCGCAAGATCCGCGGGGCGCACATCCGCCACATCCGCCAGATCCGCAAGATCCGTGGGGCGCACATCCGCCAGATCCGCCAAATCCGCACATCCGCAGGATCCGTGGGGTGAACATTCGCGAGATCCGCAAAATCTGCAAGATCCGCAAGATCCGCAAAGTCCGAGAAGTCGAAGAATTCGACAAGATCCGCACGATCCGCAACGCGGTACTTGGGCACACCCACTGTATACCGCTGCTATGGAGCTCGTCGCCGCTCGTGACGCTGCCGCAACGGACACTACTGCCTCAACGCAGTCTAGTGCTTCCGCTGCAACGAACTTGGTAGCCACGAGCACGAACGGAACTGCGACGAGTAACATCACAGCAGTGAATACCAGTGGAACAACAGCGAGACAAGCGGTCACCAGAGAAGCAGCTCCTACGACACAGAAGTCAAACACCACATCTATTAGACAAGCATCATCGCAGCGTACAATGACATCAAGCCAAAGTCGCAGAAAGCAACTTTTAAAGGCTAAAGACGAACTTCTTGCGAAACAGGAAGAACGTCTTACGAAACAAGGAGAAAAACAAGACGAAATACTTGCTAAACAAGAAGAACGCGCAGCGCTGCGAATTGCTTTCTTAGAGGAATCATCAGATGAAGATCTTGAAACGGCAGCATCCGAACGAGCAGCTAGGGTTCGATCATGGGTAGAACTCCACTCAAACCCTTCTGCAATCATGCAACGTGAACATGTACGAGGTGAAATACAGGCCCTGCCAGATGCAGCAAAGATCGCTTGCATCAACGAACTTCGGGAGCCGACACGTACATCGAACGAACGTGCAGCTAGGGTTCGATCCTGGGTAGAACTTGACCCAAACCCTCCTGCGATCATGCCATAGAAAGAAGAAAATATTGTACGAGGTGAAAGACAGGCCCTGCCAGATGCGGCACAGATCGCTCGCATCAACGAACCTCAGGAGCCGACACGTACAACGAAAGAAGAATCACCGTATAGTGAGCTTGCGCTAGCTATCTCGGAAGCAGTGCGAGCAATACAACCAACGGTGGTGGTGCAACGCAATACACCTGAACTACCCGTATTCAACGGAATGTCAAGCGACTGGCTGCCGTTTAAAGCAGCCTTTGAACAGACCTTGACCACCACCACAGAACAAGAGAACCTGGCAAGACTAAGGCGAAGCCTGAAGGGACTTGCGAAGGATGCCGTCCAGTGCCTGTTCATCGGTATCACAACTCCACAAGAAGTTATGAAATTATTAGCGGCAAGATTCGGCCGCCCTAACGCTCTTGTGATGACCGAAATGGAGAAACTAAAGACGCTACCGAAACCAGGTGATGCACTGAGAGACATGTGCCTGTTCGCATCACGAGTAACGAACATTACTGCAACCGTAAAGGCGTTGAACCAAACACACCATCTCTACAATCCAGAGATAGTGCAAATCATTGTGGAAAAACTGCCTGTAGCAATGCGTCACCGTTACTTCGATTACATAGCTGAACAGCCGGAAGATGAACCAGATCTCATCAAGATCACCAAATTCCTGGAACGCACTGCCGATCGATGCGGAATGTTTGCTCCGGCTGAACGACTGAACGAGCGTCCTACGAACTCTGGTCCGAATCAACGTCGACCAGCGAGAACCTACCATGTAGATGACCAACGACCACCTAAGACAGACCAGAACTCCTGTCCAATCTGCAAGAAAGCCAATCATGGTGCAGCGACGTGTAACACCTTCAAAGAAGCATCTGTCAGCGAGAGATGGGACATAGCATGCAAGCAGAAGCTGTGTTTCCGCTGCCTGCGAACGTGGGGTTTCCGTCACTCCTGCAAAATGAAGAGATGCGGGATCAACGAATGCAGCCACGTACACCACCAGCTACTGCACAATCCGAAGTCACCATCATCCATGAAGGAGCGTGCAACAGAACGAACGGGCGTTACCGTCACATTCACCAGAGAGAGGAAGAACCAATCAACGCTACTGAAGGTCCTAAAGGTGCAGGTTTCCGGTCCAGCAGGAGTGCATGACACTTATGCACTTCTTGACGATGGATCCACCTGCACCCTGATTGATGAAACCACAGCAGACAAGATTGGTGTGACAGGTCCAGGAGCACCATTCACGATCGAAGGTGTTGCTGGCGTAAAGGTCGAAGCGAACCGATCCAGATTGGTCAAATTTTCTATCAGCGGACACTTGGGTGAACAGCATGACATCTCAGCTCGGACCATAGAACATCTCGAGCTGGCACCGCAAGCTGTCAAAAAAGATCTGCTAAGTGACTGTCCACATCTTCATGATATCGTAGATGACGTCACTTATGAAGAAGGAAAACCAACCATTTTGATTGGTCAAGACAACTGGCATCTACTGTTGACTGAAGAAACACGCCGTGGTACCAGAACCCAACCAGTCGCTTCACGAAATTGCCTAGGTTGGGTTATTCATGGGACATACCACAACTATCCATCGAAGTGGCGCACGCAGCGAGTACATCACGTCGTGATTGACCCAATAGAAGAGGAAATGGAGCAGCTCATGCGAGAACATTTCTCGCTAGAATCCTTAGGAGTTGCTCCAAAGAAGCCAATCACAGACGGTGAACAACGCGCCCTTCAACAGCTGGAAGCCAATACCAAGCGGTTACCGGCGGGAGGTTTTGAGACGTGTCTTCTTTGGAAATCAGAGGAACCAAAGATCCCAGCCAGCTATGATGCTGCACTCAATCGACTGCATGGCATCGAAAGGAAATTAGATCGAAATCCAGATCTAAAGGAAAGATACCAGCGACAATTAAATGTACTCCTAGAGAACGACTTTGCCGAAAAGGCACCAAGAAAAAAGGAGCGCAACTGGTATCTCCCACACTTTGCCGTCATCAACCCGGCAAAACCAGAGAAGCTGCGAATCGTCCATGATGCAGCAGCCAAATCAAAAGGGATCTCATTGAACGATCTACTGTTATCAGGACCTGACCTACTTCAATCGCTACCAGGGGTGTTGATACGCTTCCGACAGCGCCCAATCGCCGTCACCGCCGATATAAAAGATATGTTCCTGCGAATCCAGATCACTGAAGAAGATCGTGATATGCAGAGGTTCCTATGGCGCGATGACCGGCGGGAGGGTCCGCCAGATGAATACCGAATGAAGTCTGTGATTTTCGGGGCAACATCATCACCCTGCACGGCGATATATGTCAAGAACCGTAACGCGGATGACCTGAATCAACAGTACCCTGAAGCTGCAGCAGCAATAGTAAGGAATCATTACATGGATGATTTTTTGGGCAGTTTCGATAACGAAGAAGAAGCGATTAAGATTTCACACCAGGTGGCACTGATCCATAGTCACGCCAATTTCTTTTTACAAAGATGGGCATCGAACTCGAGACATGTGATCAGCGACATCTCACCTGGAAAATCACAAAAGCAAGTTGAACTGGATCCTGAAAAAATATTGGGGATGGTGTGGCACCCAGAGCCGGACACACTGTCTTTCAACGTAAATGAACATAAGATTCCTTTCGATATATTAACAGGAATCAGAACACCGACCAAGAGACAAGCTTTGAGAACGGTGATGTCGCTGTTTGATCCGCTTGGACTTGCCACTCCGGTTACCGTCCAAGCAAAGCGCATCATTCAGGAAACATGGCGTAGCGGCATCGGTTGGGATGACCCAATTTCTCCAGAAGAAGATCGAATCTGGAGACGTTGGATAGGGCATGTGCAGAAACTGCCAAAGTTAGCACTGCCACGCTGTCATCCCTACCTAAATGAAGCAAAGATAGCGGAACTGCACACGTATGTGGATGCAAGTACGTCCACATATGCTGCTGCAGTCTATTGGCGAGTTGAAGACCAGGATGGCCGCATACATATCAATCTAGTCATAGCAAAGGCACGGGTGGCACCAATCAATAAAGTCATATCGGTGCCACGACTGGAGCTACAAGCCGCCGTCCTGGGCACCCGCCTAGCACGCACAGCCATAGAAGAACACGATCTGAAGCCAATTCGACGCGTCTTTTGGTCGGACTCCCGAACTGTACTCGCGTGGCTACGAACTGGCCCGCGGACATACAAACCATTCGTCGCACACAGAGTGGCCGAGATCTCCGAAGAGACCAAGACGGCTGAGTGGCGTTGGGTACCTACCAAATTCAACGTCGCCGATGATGCAACTAGAGACACTCCAGACGACTTCTCATCCGATCATCGATGGTTCCGGGGACCTGAGTACTTATACTCCCCTGAAGAAGACTGGCCTCAAGAAAAAGAAGCTGCCACCGAAATAGAAGCCACTGGAGAAGAACGAGTCAACACTGTGCGGGGCCACACTACGCGTTTATCAGAAGCACTACCAGACATACAACGCTTCTCGTCATACCTACGCGTCGTGCGTGCCACAGCACGTGTCCTACAATTCATCGAACGACTCAGACCGAAACAAAGATGTGCAGCTGCCTACAAACGAACAAAGAAAAACGCTGACAACGATCCAGTCTGGCAGGCAGGCAGCGCACCGAAACCTAGAAGACCCACCGAACGCGTCCGCACTAACAATAAAGTGCCACAGTTCGCGTCCATTGAAGCCCATTACATCCAACGCGCTGAACGCCTTTGGATACTTGAACAACAACAAGAAGTATTCGCCGAAGAGGTCGTCGCACTAACACGCGGAGAAGCCATCTCTACCGCCAGTCGCCTGAAGACACTGGCCTTGATCATAGATGTCGATGGCATCATCCGTTTGAAATCAAGGATTGCTGCGACCCAGAACATCAACGAAGAGCAAAAAGAACCCGCTGTGATCGATGGCAAGCATCGCTGGACCCAACTCTACATCAGTTGGGTCCACTCCCAACTTCATCATGGGGGTTTCAACATCACAACGAACGAAGTCCGTCAACGCTTCTGGGTACTGCGTCTACGCAATACAGTAAGAACAGTAATCCAGAAGTGCCAATCATGTCGCATCAGAAGAGCCACCCCAGCTCAACCATCAACTGGCAACCATCCACCGAGTCGTCTGGCGCATCATCAGAGGCCGTTCACGTTCACTGGTCTTGACTATTTCGGGCCAGTCAACGTGACCGTTGGCCGAGGAAGACAGAAGAGATATGGCGTGATCTTTACATGCCTGACCACGCGCGCCGTCCACCTCGAGATCGCTCACAGCCTGACGACTGACTCAGCGATTATGGCATTGCGTCGCTTCATCGGTCGTCGAGGCTGCCCCACTGAGCTTTGGAGCGACCAAGGCACCAACCTTCGCGGTGCTGACATTGAAATGAAGAGGACAGCTCAAGAGGCGCTGCAACGAGAATCATCAGTACGTGCTATCCGCTGGCGCTTCATTCCCCCATCCGCCCCATTTATGGGCGGAGCCTGGGAAAGACTAGTGCGCAGTGTCAAGTCGGCCTTAGACGTGACACTCAGAGAGCGAGCGCCGAACGACGAAGTCCTACACACACTACTGGTGGAAGCTGAACACACGATCAACAGCCGCCCCCTGACGCATGTCTCCACATCGCCAGAAGATCCAGAAGCGTTAACACCGAACCATTTTTTGCTCGGCGGACCATCCCACGTCCCCTTGCCAGGGGCATTCTCCGAAAACGACGTCACCAGCCGAAGAACATGGCGAGTCAGCCAAGCACTCGCGAACTCCTTCTGGTCCCGTTGGGTGAAAGAATACCTGCCTGAACTCCAGAACAGGCGGGAGCCCTGCGCCAAGAGCGGCGTAATTAAGTTAGGTGACCTGGTACTCATTGCCGACGGTACCTTACCGCGCAATCAGTGGCCACGCGGGGAAGTCATATCTACGTTCCCTGGCCCAGACGGAGAGATACGCGCCGTAGACGTCCGAACAAACAAAGGAGTGCTGCGTCGACCTACTAAGAAATTAGCGATCCTCAAGACCGACCCTGAACCGTGAACCCCAGAACTTTCCAGCTTGAAGACAAGACTGCGGCGGGAGAATATGTTCACGACATTTATGTTTTACTATGTTTATATGACATTTCTTTTATATGTTAATTTGAATTTGTACTTATTTAAGTGACCTTATGTCGAATATGTACTTTATTTTGAAGAAATAAATGATTATTTTGCGGAGGGTCTCGAAAAGGTAACGCTTAGAACAACGGGCCAACTCCAATCGACTATATTGAACTCAAATCCCATCCCACTCGCACAGTAGATCTCTTCTACACGACAACTACAGTGTCTCACTCTGACGATATCTCGAACCTTTCTAAGTTCTCGAACTTTCTCATGACCTTGAGTGACGCTTTAGCTCGTCGTCTATGTTGCTAGTAGAACACGCGTTTTGGGGAATATAAATGGGTGAGTTGGCCGTAGAAGGTATGACCATTCAAGAGGTCACCAAGCAACAAGCAAGAACTAGTTACCTGAAGACTCTCCAAGGAACCAAATATAGAAAAAGTGGTGTTTCAGTTCAGTAGATTAGTTTTCAGTAGTTTCAGTTCAGTTTCAGTTCAGTTCAGTTTCAGTTCAGTTCAGTTTCAGTGAGTTTTAGTGCAGTGGTAGTTCAGTGAGGTTAAGTGAATAGTTTCACCATCCTGCCGAAGAATATCCCCCCCCTGGTGTGAGGGAGTAAGAAGATAATCGAAGGTGCTCCCCACAGTACTAATCATAAAAAACACAAAACATAATCTATACCCATTCGGTTGAAGTTTGTTACAGTAAAGCTTGTATGTATACAAATACACTTATTTATGTTGTAAAAATACCTATTAGTTTGATATGACAGGCATTTAAACTTACGATAAGAACGGGTCCCGCTAACAGTCACGCGGCCGTATGTGACGTCAACCTGCAACGCTCCGGTATAAGCGAGCGTTGCAAGATGACGTCACACCGTCACGCGAGTATGTTCGCATCGGACGCTTACTTCTATAAATCGGAATCTAATTTACGTATCGAAGTAATTCTTTAACTTGTATTTTTATTTTTGACATAGAATATCGATATTACGTAGATATTGCAACTTTAAATCAATATAGTCTGTCTAAGTAGTACTTTAAAAGCAAATAGTGAGTAGAAATGTAACTACTTACAAATAAAAACATCGTACTGCCACTGCGTCAAAGGTACTAAGTCTATAGTCAACACTTTACTAACTTAAATTAAGCTTCTGAGAATCTTTTTATCTGCGTCCTCAGTAAACTTGCTTTTAGAAAAAAAATAACTATTGGGTTGTAATTAATTTACACATTCATTTTATTTCACTTCCCTTATCCCTAATGTATTTAGACTGAACTTTATTAACGCCACCGATATTATATAATTAAACTTAAAATTCATGAAAAAACGCAATGTCACTTTGCAAGTTCTTGCCAAAGCCGCCATGTTCAATATAATCTGCTAGCTGTCCTCCGCAGTTTTACTCGCCTTCCCGTGGGATCTTTTCTTATCCCGGGATAAAAATATAGCCTTTGTTAATCTGGAATAATCTAGCATTCAGATCGTGAAAGAGTTTTTGAAATCGGCTCAGTAGTTTTAGAGTTTATTCGTTACATTCATACACACATTACGTACAAATCGTTCCTCTTTATAATAGCAGAATGAAAAAATATGGCCATATGACATAGAGGAGTAAAAGGGTTCATTTGTATATGAATAAAGGTTTGAAAGCCGGCTTTTTACTTTATGTTTTCCCGTCAAAACGTTTGGATTTCAATGGGATACCTATAAAAATATCCGATCCAAGATGGAAATTAGCTTTCCGTTCAATTTACAAGAGAAATACCTGCTCAAATGCCTATATTTAAATAGAATTGGTACTTAGTGTAAGTTGGTTCTCCTTTCAACAAGTTACTGATACCTCAAACGTTGCGACTGAATCGAAGCCAATTAGTAACTCGAATAACTAACAAGACAGCATATGATAGTAGTATTTCAATGGAGACTTCCACAAGGCGATATCGGTTAGTAATCTAACTAGGTTTTAGTGAAGCGGATTATTTAGTCGCCAGGCTACTACCTAGTTTCTGATGAAAAAATAGGTATTTTATCATAATAATATACGAATAGCGCCTTGTAACAAATTTTGTTGAAGTTACGAACTAAAATTGCAGTGATTTGAGTACTGGCGAAGCTTGGTTAGTAATTTTAGTTTTTTTTAGTTGTTACCTGTAGTAGACCAGTAATTTACCAATACGTACAATTAAAAGCGATATTAACATACTTTAAGGCGACGATAGCTCAATGGTTTTAATCCTACAATGAGCTTGAGATTTCAGTGAAGGTAAACATCGTAAGAAAACCATAGCACGGTGGTAGGGTACTTTGTAGTATTCGAATGGCTGGCTACCACACTCAAGATGAAAATCTGTCGCCAAGCACCTGTTGGTGTGTATCGGCTGTTGCACTTCAGAGCCAGTGGCTTTTAAGACATTGTAATAAGTTGTATAACATATTGGCAATCCCCCTGGTATTGCTTTCGTCTATAGGTGACCTGGCTGACACGCAAGACCACCCAAAATAAAAAAAATACACCAACTAACAGAAAATTGCGATATAAGCAAAAAATGTTACCTAACTTCGGTCGTTGATATATGAGTTATGAGTTATAACATATCAAATACGTGACTTGACGGAGTTGACTTATGTATTTGGGGCCTTAGTTTTTCTATTTTCGGGCACTATTCGTGACGACTATATAAAAAATATATAAAAACCATAAAATAATAGTATATAAATAATTTCGATAATGCATAGTATTTTTGCTTTCTGTTTTATGAAAAATAATTTAATGTTTTTCAGTAAAAGAAAAAAGGTTTAAGGAGAATTATTAAGATCGTTGTTAGCACAGACCTGTTGTTAGTATGAACGAAGAGTTTTCTTATGGGACCTATTTTGAATAATTTACCTATTAATACTTAGGTACACCTATATAGTTAACATACCACCGAAATATAATCAAGTGCTTATTCTTTAAAAAAACTTCGCTGAAAAGCTGAAAGTCGATGCGAAATTTGAACAACCCGAATCTTAATTCGAGCTTTAGCACTCGGTAGATTGTTCGATATTTCGTAAATGCCGGATGAGCATCTCATCTAATAAAAAAAAAACTGTGTGTAGGTAATAGTTTTGGAAACAACATAATGGCGTATGACCACTTGGTGCAAGTTCTATTCTAATAATAATAAAGCCTATGTTGTTGTGATATTTTTTATTGAGATTGCACCTTTTTCAATAAATAGGTAAGCCCATATTGATCTTTAAAATCTTATTACGCAAATTGAGTAAAATCCCAGTACAAAGATAGCCCTGTCTCTCTCTTTAATAATGTTATGTAGGTACTTAGTGGTACTCGCTTGGACCACCACATTTAATTTGAAAAAAAAAAGACCATAAAGCGTGAAAACGACTCTGGGATTATTTATTTTAATATTCAGGACGTAATTAGAATTAATATTCAGTCATGAATCAGAGATTAATCTTTAGGTCTTGTCTCCTTTTTATTATTATTCTTGTATTCGATTTTTTCATCAATTGAAAAAGAAGAAGATAGCGCAGTAGTAGTGACGTCAGATACTGCGGCAAAAGTCGTGGGTTCGAATCCTATAATGAGCTTACGGTGAAGAAAAACTTCGTCACGAAACCATAGCGCGGTGGTAGGGTACCTAGGTACTTTAGGTACTTTGTAGTGCCTACTCGACTGTCATTTTTTTTAAATATAGGTATTCAATTGTAGTGAAACAAAGACTATACCTACCTACATACTTCGTTCATAGTACCTACTTCCATTGCAATTTCACATCGTGCAAAATAGATTTGAACTGATATTTAAAAAGTTTCGTTATCAGTTGAACGTAAAAATAAATTGAAACTTCAAATTGAGTTTGGTTGGTCAAAATATTTGGCAAACAGTTCGGCAAAATTGGTCTACAGTTGGTGCCAGCAACGAAACTTGTTGTTTACATTACAACTACAAGTTCCATTACACCTATTACTTTATTTTTTGGTGTCAGACACACTTCGCCTTGCAACTTGTCTACGACTAGGAGTTCGTGTATGCTATCCTCACAGGTGTCCCTGTGGCAGCGAAGTCGACTGGGACACCATGGGCTGTCGTGAAAAAAAAAGTGACGTCAGGGTCATCCCGTCCGGGTCCGTTCCAGGGAGCTTGGGAAGGGCACTGGTGTAGGATGCTACCTGTGTGCAATTTACAAATGCTCAAAATTTCATTATTTACGTGAACGAATTTACGAGTAGGTACGTATTTACGTCCTTATTCTTAGAGATTTTTTGAAGATATTTTCAACTTGGTTCTTACTCGGATAAAGAAAAAGTACTAAAAGTGTATAGTCGTTATTAAAATAGATCCTAACGTGTAAACAATTCAATGATACTGTAATAACTCAGAATAGCAACATTTTACCATAATAACGCGAGATAAGGTATTTAAACGAACGAGTTATAAACTGGAAACTTTTTCGTTTCCAATTTAAAAATAAAAAAGCAATATAAATTTTTTACAAAGTTTTTTTTTATTATCTATGTTCTACTTCTGGCAGATTGTAGTAGTGTTTAGTATATATTTATTTCGACGTCCAGTGCTACTCGCGTTTCAGAGATTTTTTTATGCTAAACAAAAAAACGATTGTATTGATAATGTCTGTAGGCGAAGGTAGTCACTTACCATCAGGTATCTCGCCTGCCTGGTTGACACTTCTGGTATTAAAAATAACTATTATGCTCTTGTAGGGTAAGACCTGTACTGTACCTGGTCTCCTCATACTCCAAACAGATGTATAGTTTATCTGGATTATACATATATTTTAGCATGTATAATTTGGAAAGAATTTTACGAAATTAAATAAAGAAAAATACTGTTGTAGTTATATGGTAGATAGTAAGATAGTAGGTATAATTAACAGACGAAAATAAACATAAACTCATTAAATTAATTAAATAAAATATCAATATACAATTTGACAAGCAGCACGTAATAGAAGGAATGTGTCAGAAAAAGTACATCTCTGCGTGCGCAACCGATGTGAACTATGTACAGGCTACAGGGGTTGGCCCAAGTTGCAATTTCTCACGAGCGGAGCGATAGGTGGAGCGACTGTAATGTCCGCCACATCTTCCCCCTGGCCAGACCGTAACTACGGTCGATAGAAATCGGGGAACCGCACTCTTCTGCCACTTCTCGTTCTCTGTTCTCGTTCTGTGAAAGTTTCAGTAGTAGATGGAAGAGGTGCTATTGACTCTTTGATCATATACGCCGGCTTCAGCCTATCAACAGTGACATTAGACTTTTTTCCTTGAATGTCAATAGTGAAAAATTTAGGCTGTCTATGTAGGACTTTGAAGGGACCGACGTAAGGCGCTTCTAAGGGTCTTCTTACCCTATCTAGCCTCAAGAAAACATGGGATGAAGTCGACAAGTCTCGTGGTATATAAAATGGTGATGATGAATGCCAAGAAGTTGGTTGTGGTGTCAACTTAGCCATATGAGAGCGAAGGCGGTTCGCATACTCAGTAACATCAGCTGTAGTGTAGTCATCTTTAGGAGATAAGAATTGTCCTGGTAGATGAAGTGGTTCACCATAGACGAGTTCTGCAGGTGACGTTTGAAGGTCTTCCTTCCAGGAACTGCGCATACCAAGAAGTACTAAAGGTAGAGCTTCAGTCCACAGCGAGGAGGTGTGGCACATGATCGCTGCCTTTAGCTGGCGATGTAGTCTCTCGACGATTCCGTTTGCTGCAGGGTGGTAGGCAGTGGTGCGGAAGTGACGCGCACCGATCAAGGCCGTGAGAGTTTTGAAGAGATTGCTCTCGAACTGGCGACCTTGGTCTGTAGTCACCCGAGCAGGACATCCGAAACGAGATATCCAACCGGATACCAGGGCTGCCGCGCATGTCTCTGCAGTAATATCTTTTAGTGGGAATGCCTCAGGCCATCGAGTAAATCGATCGATGACGGTAAGGCAGTACCTGTAATCACATGAAAGGGTTAACGGACCTACGATGTCGAGATGAATGTGAGAGAAACGTGAAGATGGAGTAATGAAAGTGGAATGGGGTGATTTGGTATGGCGAAAAATTTTGCTTTGCTGACATTTTAAACAATGCCTTGCCCACTCTCTACAGTCTTTACGAATCCCTGGCCAAACAAATCTTTGAGTGACCAGTCGTACAGTAGCTGTTCTACCAGGATGATGTAAATTATGGATCATGTCAAAAGCTTGTCTTCGAAACTGAGGAGTTATGTAAGGTCGAGGTGTTTGAGTAGACATGTCACAGTAAATTGGTAAGTTGTCTTGTTCAATATGGATCTTCTTGAGTTGAAGTGAAGTATTGTGTGAAAGCAGGTCTTGCAATTCTGGATCGTCATCCTGATATCTTGCAAGGTCCTGATAATCGAAGCATGCTGAAATTTCTTCAATTCGAGAGAGTGCATCTGCAACAACGTTCTCGCTTCCGGGTATGTATCTCAGATCAGTAGTGAATTGTGAGATGAAATCTAGATACCGGAACTGTCTGGGCGAAAGTTTATCTCTGTTAGTTGAGAATGCAAACGTAAGAGGTTTATGATCGGTGAAGATGGCAAACATTCTAGCTTCTATCATGTGTCGGAAGTATTTGATCGCCTCGTACATAGCCAAGAGTTCTCTATCGTACGGGCTATACTTTTTCTGAGACGTAGAAAGTTTATGAGAGAAAAATGCCAGTGGTTGCCAGTTGTCATCTATACGTTGTTGAAGGACAGCTCCAATTGCTACGTCTGAAGCATCGGTAACAATGGCTAATTCGGCTGATGGATCTGGATGAGCTAATAAAGTTGCTTCGGAAAGAGAAGTTTTGCAGTCTGAAAAGGCTTGAAGTAAATTTGGAGTCATGTCTACTGGTTGTGAACCTTTGATCTTTGGCCCAGCCAATACAGCATTCAAGGGAGCCTGAAATCGAGCTGCGTTTGGTATGAAGCGACGATAGAAATTCAGCATTCCTAGAAAGCGTCGTAGCTCTTTAACGGTTTTTGGAACAGGAAACTCATCAATAGCCTGAATTTTCGTTGACAGTGGTTTTGTTCCAGTTGCTGAAACATTGTATCCAAGAAAAGTAACACTTTCTTGTCCAAGTGTACATTTGGAAGTATTAATAAGAATGCCATACTGCTTGAGACGTTCAAATAACTGCCGTAGATGAGACTTGTGCTCGTTTTCTCCTTTTGAAAACACTAAAATATCGTCGATGTAGCCATAACAGAAGTCTAGACCCAGAAGGACTTCATCAATAAATCTTTGAAAAGTTTGGGCTGCATTTCTGAGTCCAAATGTCATGTATGTGAATTCATATAGTCCAAAAGGCGTAGTGATGGCAGTTTTAGGGATGTCACTAGGATTCATGGCGATTTGATTGTAAGCTTTCACGAGGTCAATTGTTGAAAAGATTAAACATCCTGAAAGCTGATGCGAAAAATCGTGTATGTGGCGCATAGGATATCGGTCGGGTACTGTTCTCGCGTTGAGTGCACGATAATCACCACACGGTCTCCATCCATCGTCCTTCTTCTTCACCAAATGGAGAGCAGAAGACCAAGGACTTTCTGAGCGTCTAGTTTTTCCACTAGCTATCAAATCCTCGAACTCTTTTTTAGCTGCCTGTAATCGAAGTGGATCGAGACGACGAGGCTTGCATGAAACTGGTGGTCCGGGTGTAGTCCTTATATGGTGAAGAGTCTTGTGTTTAGGCGCAGTGAATACACCTGCAGGACGGGTAATCTCTGGAAATTCTCTCAGAAGCTGGTGGTAATCAGATTCACCACTAACTGTTTTAATGGATGAGATGTCATCAGACGAATCCAAAGAAATTGCGTTAACAGATAGAGATGTTATACCGTCTATCAAGCGCTGTCTCCTACAGTCTACGAGCAAGTTATAAAAGGATAGTAAGTCTACACCAATGATGGGTTTTGAAACATCTGCTATGGTAAAGTTCCAAACAAAATCTCTCCTGAGACCAAAGTCAAGGTGTAGTTGCGTAGGACCGTAAGTGTGTATGACTGAATTGTTAGCAGCTACAAGATCAAATTTTGATTTAGTACAAGGCGTCTTAACTGCTGACCGTGGGAAAACACACAAGTCTGAGCCAGTGTCCACAAGGAACTGCATTTTGGATACCCGATCAGTTATAAATAGACGGCCTGTTGATGAAGGGCAGTCGTTGGCCGCTACTTGCGACCGCCCTGAGAGTTTTCCGCCGGAAAAGTACAGGGTTGCTTACAATGTCTTGCTCTTGTACCATACGTGAAATGGTAAAAACAATGAGGATGATCTGGCGGTGGTTGTTGGGGCCTAGAACGGCTGCGAGATCTTGATCGATTGTTATATCTGACCTTTGATCGTGAATTTCTTCCATTAGCTACCTGAGATGTTAGCAGTGCCACTTGTTTGGTTAGTTCACATACTTGTCTGGCTAGGTCATTGTAGAGTGGAGCAGGTTCTGATACTGCCGATGTGCTTGCTACTTGCGGCGTTGAAGGGGCTATCTCATGAACCTTATCTGCTAAATCTGCTAAGTTGTCCAGAGGTAAATCGATCTGTGAAGCAATGACAGTCTGAATATTAGATGGTAATCGGCTAGACCAAATAGTCCTCAAAAAATCCGTTGGCACTGATGGACCTGCCAGGCTCTGCATGTGTCGGAGGAACTGCGATGGTTTCCTATCGCCAAGCTCCTCGTGCATAAGCAATTGCTTGACACGCTTCTCTTGAGATGCAGAAAGTCTTTTGATAAGTTCTGTTTTCAATTTTTCATATTTATTAGATGAAGGTGGATTGGTGATGATATCTCTCACCTCGGCCGCATATTGATGTTCTAATTGAGCTACTATATAATATATATATAATATAATAAGTTGAAGTTGGCAACACTAACGCCATGTAAACATTAGCTCCGTAATTAAAATTATTGAAAAAATATATATGTTCGGAATATTCCATTAATAACATTGTGTATGTGATGAAAAAAGTACTAAGACCCAGTGAAAGTGTTATCCAAAGAAACTATACACCAAAACAGAAGAAATCCTAATATAAAATTTGTGTTTTTGTCAGTGCAAAATATACGAAAATAACAATTAAATCAGTGAATTTTATATAATTACACCTAAATAAATCATAGAACTACAGAATTATAAGTGCAAAAACAGTGTTAACTGATTATATGTTAAAATCTAATAAAATCGATCAAAATATTTCGTTACAGGTTTAAATAACAATAAGGTAGTTGACAAGTTTTAAAAAAAAAAATTCAACCATATAATAATCATATACCCTACAAACAGTGCAATAACAATGACAAAAACAATCATATTCAAGTATTTCGTCAACATATCTAAAGGCGTTGCAGCCTAATGGCTAATGCTGTCAACATTCAAGCAACGTGTCCTAAGATCGAATCCCAGCAACGAGAATTTTTTGAGAGAACCCAGATTACGTCGTGTAACTCTCATTATACATTTCATAATTTTCAAAGCAATTGGAATAATAATTATAATTGAAAGCAAGTTATTATCATAATGGAACCAAACGTAACTGTTCGAAAAATTAGACGTTCTACTTCACTACTGGACCTCTCAAAGTCTTCGATATTTGATTCTACAATGATGAGCTTACCTAATACATCATTAAATGAAACTAATAGCTGTTGTGAAGGGCTGCGAACTCAAGTTGATCAATTAACAACTAACTTGCTATCTGCAAATAACGAAATAGACACCATGATGGGTGAAATCAGTCAACTAAAACTTGAATTACAAAAATGTCATGAGGTAATAAATGTCTATAAAAAACTAGACTACACCGAAAAATCCAACATAGCATCGTTAAACTCATCAAGGAAAAAGAAGCGGAATAAAATCCACGACAAAAACAAGTGCCATAAACTTGTGTTGCCTACATCGTCACCAACAACTCAAGAAAATACTACTGAAACCATAGCCAACCAGAACCTGAATAATAATTCATTTGATCATGATATGGCAACAATTAGTAACACTAACAACAAAGAAATCATCTCGGCGATATCTTGTGCAAGTAGCGAAATTGGTTATCATCAAAGTAATAATTATGAATGTCCACAGAGGAATCATCAGATTGATGCTGATGAATCTAATAATGATTATACAGATGACAAAATAACAGATAGCAAAAACATTATAAAAGTCGTAATAATAGCAGATCAGCAAGGCAAAAATGTACGCTATACTCTACAAAAACTATTGGGACCAAAATTTCAAGTGTTCTGCTATTGGAAACCAGGCGCAAGGACAGAGGAGATTCTTAAAATTGGTATTATGAAAGAAATAACGGAAAATGATTTTGTTATTATTTTGGGTGGTACAAATGACACCGATCCTTTTAATTTTGAAGTATCTTTAGCTAATTATCTAAGCAGGATTACAAATGCTAATATTATTGTATCAGAAGTACCTTACAATAAGACATTACATGAACATAAACTGAACTACTTAGTCAGATTTGTGTGTAATAAATTCAAAAATGCGACTTTTGTTGATATGGATTATAGTAACTACGTTGCAAGAGGAAATTATTTTGTAATTAATTTGTGCAGGTTGTTGCTACAAGAAATTTTGCGCATTGACTATAAACAAAAGTTTTTAGATTATAATAGAGTTATGAAATTACAATTTGAGGTAAATTGTATAAAATCATTAGATAAATCCACCCAAACTGAAACTAACGCAGCTGCTAATATTAATATTGACTGTAACAATATTGATGAACAAAAAATGTTAACAGATAGAACATCCAGCAATGAATTGCCTACTGAGTTATTTCTTGTTTAACCATATTTATCTGTTACACCAGAACATCAATGGTCTCATAAGTAAGTCGGACATGTTAATGGTTTGTCTCAATGAGTTAAATTTAGAATCTAAGCAAGTTGATATAATATGTCTAACGGAACACAATATGAAACAGGATGACATTAGTACATTATCAATTCTGAATTACAGAGTTGCTTCATGTTTTTGTAGGGAAAGTCGCAATGGAGGATCATGTATAATGGTTCGAACGGGTAATGAGTTCAGAAATATGCCTGAGATAAACAAATTGTCTCTCGCTAATATCTTGGAATGCTCTGCAATCGAACTAGTGAAACTTCAGATCTATGTAATTTGTATATATAGACCACCAAATAATATATCTCATTCGATTGATACCTTTTTTTGCAGACTTGAGGACATCCTTAAACAGATTTGTCATAAGAGAAATAACAAGGTTATAATTTGCGGTGACATAAATATTAACATTTTAATAAAATCTAAACTTTCCTTGGAATTAGAAAATCTTTTGCTCAGATTTAATCTTAAATTTACTTTTAAGCAGGCAACTCGTCTAAGTAGCAACACGTGTATTGACAATATCATTCATAACATCAGAGGCTGTAAAGGAGAAATTCGGGAATTTGCTCTTTCTGACCACACAGCGCAAATACTAAAGTGTCCTGTTGGAAAAATTTGTGCATTGAAATTCTGGTATACTAAGAGGCGTGATTATAGTGTAGAAAACCGCAAAAAATTTAGGGATTACATTCTCCAGCACGGTTTTAAAGATGTATTGACAGAGCAGAATGCAAACTCAGCGTTTAACCTTTTTCATGAAACTTTTCTTTTGATATATAATTTATGCTTCCCATTTATCAGATTAAAAATACCCACAAATAAAAGACCTAGATGGATATCAAAGGGAATAGTAATGTGTTCGAAAAAAAAAAGGGATTTACTATGGAAATACCGTATGTCACCAAATAACACCAAT
Source organism: Ochropacha duplaris (assembly GCA_951361185.1). Lineage (NCBI taxonomy): Eukaryota > Metazoa > Arthropoda > Insecta > Lepidoptera > Drepanidae > Ochropacha > Ochropacha duplaris. Next base: position 9,192,576 of record OX592704.1, on the reverse strand, counting down.
AAAAAAGCTTTCAAGATATATGCAAAAAGGTATAAAAATGTAATAAAACTTACGCAAAAGGCACAAAACGACTATTTTATTAAAAATGCTGCTAACAAATCCAAAGCAACTTGGAAAATTGTCCATAACAATAATAAAAACTACCCTAAAGAAAATATTTCAAAAATTAATACTGATGGTATAACGATAACATCGCCAAAGAAGATTGCAAAAGCGTTTAATGATTTCTTTGTTGATAGTATTCAGAACGAAAAATGTAGCCAACATTCGTATGGCGTTACGTATAGGAGACATAGCTCCATGTTTATGACTCCAACTACTCCGTTTGACATTTTTAATATAATATGTTCCTTAAAAAATACGCAAAGCGTAGGATCCGATGATATCCTCACAAAAATAATAAAAGACGTAGCCGACATTGTTTCTCCTATTATTGCCTACATTGTAAATATGTGTTTGGAACAAGGCGAATTCCCTAAAGTGCTAAAAACGAGTATTATAAAGCCATTATACAAAAAAGACGATAAATGTTTACTCGGTAATTATAGACCAGTAGCTTTAATTCCAATTTTTTCTAAAGTTATTGAAAAAGTTATATACCAAAAATTGTATTCATATTTTGAGGAAAATCATATTTTTACAAATACTCAATATGGATTTAGAAAAAATAAAACTATAAATATGGCACTATATGATTTTTTGAACAAAGTTACTATCAACATGGATAAAAGGGCAGCAACAGTAGCACTCTTTCTGGATATGACTAGGGCATTCGATTATGTCAGTCACGAAAAATTATTGAACAAGATGTTAGCGTATGGAGTTCGAGGAATTGCATTAAAATTAATGGAATCTTATCTCAAAGATAGGGAACAGATAACACATATAATAAGAATCTGTCCTAAAACAAAAATTCAAAAAACATATACATCAGACAGAAGAAAAGTTCTCAGTGGTGTCCCGCAAGGGAGCGTTTTAGGTCCACTGTTATTTTTAATTTATATTAACGATTTGCCAGAAGTTACTAACCATCCAATGACTCTGTTTGCTGATGACAGTACTATTTTGTTTATTGATAATAATACTTTGACATTTGAAAATGAAATTAATACAACTATATTATCTGTAATAGACTGGCTAAAATCCAATAATTTACATATAAATTTAGACAAAACTAAAGTAATTAATTTTAAACAAAGATATGGTAAATTGGACATGAATATTAATTACTTAGGTGAACAAATTGACGAAGTTGATGCTACAAAGTTCCTAGGTTTAGAAATAGATAACAGATTGACATGGAAATTACACATAGAAACTTTATGTAAAAGACTGAGCCAATTCTCTTTCGCGTTATACAAATTAAGCAAAGTAATAAATGTAACGGCTTTGTTAACAGTTTACCATGGCTACGTTGCATCTGTTTTAAGATATGGTATACTATTTTGGGGCAACTCCACCCATGTGATACATGCATTTAGAGCACAGAAATCATGCATCCGAGCTATTCGTGGTTTAAAACAAACTGATTCGTGTCAGGATCATTTCAAGCAACTCCGTATACTGACACTACCGGCAATTTATGTAAGTGAAGTATGTATATTTGTGAAGACGAATCAACACTTATTCGTCAAACATGCGGCAACCGGACGTCGTGAAAATCAGTTGCGATACTTCCCTTCAAAAACTAAACTTCTACATGATAGCGTATTCTGTATGGCCCCTATTATTTATAATTCACTTCCGAAACATATTCGCGAAATAAACAAATTAAATATATTTAAAAGAACCTTAAATAATTTGCTTATCGATAAATGTTATTACACAGTAAGGGATTTTCTCAATGATAATGGAAATTGAAATAGACTATTGGCATGTTCGTCATGTTTGTTGGTGAATGTTATGTTGTATTGTTTTTTATTAATTTTCTTGACATCAAATCTTTAATCATTTAAATCCAATTTTATTAAGTATAAGTAATTTAATTTAGATGACATAAATTGTAAAAATTTGTATGCCCATGTGGCGGGACGTAGAGGAATTATTTATTTTGTAAGATCTTTTATGTAACCTACAGTTCACAAATAAAATTCTATTCTATTCTATTCTATTCTACTAAATAACAAAATTTCGTATCGTCAGCAGTAATTTTTGAAAGTGTGAACTGACTTTCAACTTGAAAAAACCATAATCTCGGTTCTTCTGGCCAAAATGCGGGTAATCTTACACCCACTCTTACGATTTCAGAAGGCAAATCAACTTGCGCGTCTTTATAGTCTTCATTTGATTTAGACATAGTGAAAATAAAAATCGCTCACCGGTTATGACTTGGGCCAGATCCTTTGAATTTTTATTTTGTACCAAAGTCGACAATGTTCTTTGAAAAATATAAAAAAATATGCGTAATCCAAATGTCGGTGGTCACCAATGTAGGGTAAGACCTGTACTGTACCTGGTCTCCTCATACTCCAAACAGATGTATAGTTTATCTGGATTATACATATATTTTAGCATGTATAATTTGGAAAGAATTTTACGAAATTAAATAAAGAAAAATACTGTTGTAGTTATATGGTAGATAGTAAGATAGTAGGTATAATTAACAGACGAAAATAAACATAAACTCATTAAATTAATTAAATAAAATATCAATATACAATTTGACAAGCAGCACGTAATAGAAGGAATGTGTCAGAAAAAGTACATCTCTGCGTGCGCAACCGATGTGAACTATGTACAGGCTACAGGGGTTGGCCCAAGTTGCAATTTCTCACGAGCGGAGCGATAGGTGGAGCGACTGTAATGTCCGCCACACTCTTTTATGCATCGAACTCTTCACTAGCATTTTATTTTAATTTTGGAAGTCCAAATAACTATTTTATTAGTTACCTACGTGATACATTCAATATTGGTGTTCACGGGACGAAACATCAATCTAGCCTGGACTAGATTTCTTTTCTCCGTATCTTCCGGCATACAGATTCTGTTTTTAACTACAAAATCCGGCAAATGCTCGGTCGCCGAGGTACTAAAGATTAATTAAGGTAGTATATGGGTTGCGTTGTTAAAAAATACAGACTCAAACATAAGCTAATTAAATACGTAGGTATGCTTTGTACCACAAAACCGCAACCAAAACCACGTAAAAAGAGGGCTTAGGGAATATTTACGTCAAGTTTTTTAAATATTTGTGTTTGAAGAGGTGGAAGGATAAAGCTTTCCTTATTCAGAAAGGCTTCCTTCCTACGTTTTTATTACAGCTAAGTTGACGCTATAATGACATCGTATTAAATAACAAGCTTTTCTAACACTACACTAAGTATAAATACCTCTTACATAGCGTACTTAAACTTAACGACCAATATACAGTGTCTCTTAGAACCTTCAATGATTTTGTTTTTTTTATTCTGGCTAGGCTTGTGTTTGACCACAATCTCACCATGGTAAGTGATGATGTGGCCGAAGATGGTAAGCACACAAAGCCTAGATGGGAACTGGCTCTCAAGTGCAGGTGTCGGAACACACCGATAGGTGTTTTTTTTATTTTTCAATCTATTTACTAGTATAATTTTAATTTTTACCTTTTAATTTTTTAACTATAATTTTTACTAACAAATAATTTAGTATGAAAAATTTCTACACCATCTGTAATGGTAGAATACGTCGTCGGCCGCTTCATTATTACCAACAAATGTACCGTATTCTATTAAAAAAAATGATATTCTATTCTATTCTAGGTGTTTGGCGACAGATTTTCAACTTGAGGGTGATAGCCAGCCAGTCGGGTACTACAAAGTACCCTACCACCATGCTATGGTTTCCTCCCGATGTTTTCCTTCACCGAAAGCTCAAGCTCATTGTAGGATTCGAACCCACGACCTTCGCCGCGGTATTCGACGTCACTTACCACTGCTATCATCGCCTTGAAAAGGTCCAAGGTCTTTTCTTTGTGTATACACCATGGTAAAATAAACGCACTACCTCAATGATATTATAAGATAACCTACACAACATTCGATTTTCAAAAATGGGAAACTAACGCACCCATAAATGCAATCTATTGCAAAAATGTATAACAGTACATTACGATATCTATCTCTAAATACATGACGGCAATTTTGGTTGTTTTGGGTCACTGTTAATTGGACTCGGTATGGAAGTGCATCCGTTGAAGCCGGCGACACGACACAGGTAAAAGCTGGCCAGGTTTTAACCTGCGGAGCCCCACATGAAGTGAAGCTAAATAAAGGAAGGTGAATTTGAAAAAGGAAGCCGATCGCGTTCCTGTACGACACGAGTCACGCGGGATAGCGTACATACGTGCAGGTCACGCACATAACTTCGTGCGCGATGCTTCACTTCATTGGAGACTATTGTTTGCGTAGGTGCGCTCCTTCTTCCTTTTTTATTTGTTCTGTAGAAGGTACGATGAAATCCCATACAATGAAAGCGCTAAGAAACTAATTGCATCGGATTTTTTCCTCAAACGCTCCTTACCAGTAAGCAATCAAAGAACCCTCTCATTTCAGATATTTGCAGTTATTCGGCCTTCTAACCAGTAAGTACGTACAGGTTTCTATACATTAGTGGGAGAAACAAGTGTACAAGGGCACAAGATTTTGCGGTTTTCTTTATCAAGTGGATTGACCTATGGAAGCAAATATGGCAAAGATTCCCTGGTTATAATTATCTCTGTGAGTAGTTAGATACTCCTGATGAATCCTTCAATTAACTTGAGCTTTCGGTGAAGTAAAACATCGTGAGGAAACCAGAGCACGGTGGTAGGGTACTTTGTAGTACCCGACTGGCTGACTACCCTCAAGTTGAAAATCTGCCGCCAAGTACCTATCGGTGTGTTCCGACACAGCTGTCAGACTGACTCTCAAGTGCAGCCACTTGAGAGTCAGTTCCCATCTCAGCTTTTGTAGTAGCAGCGTGGAAAGCATCGGACAAATTATGAAAAGTGATATTCCATAAAATTTAATTTTCATCATCTGTTTTATCAGTATTTTTTAGCATAGGTAGGTATTACTAAAATATTTTTATACTTTACTTTACTATAGGTATAGTCCTTAATATTATAAAAAATCTATTAAATGAGCATGGTAAATAAAGTTTCCAATTAAAATATAAGGATAAGGTTAATTTTCATGTAACTCTGACAACTCTCATAGGTATCAAGAGATATTTTGTGTAGTGATTCTCTTTTAACTTAGACCACACTACACCTTAGAGATGGGATGCCAGAGCTTTGGGAGGTAGTTCGTGGAATCTTTCCAATTAGAACCCTCGGGGCCTACAAATACGGAATCGATATCCATTTCACTTCCACTGTGCTATAAGGGAAGTCATTCGTGAAATATGACATTGAAGCTTGTCTTTTATGAGATGAACTTAAGGCGGGCGATGGGTCAATTACTTATTGACCGTGGGTACCTGTAGAAAAGAAACGAAATATTTTTCATCTCAATTCGTGTCAGTTCAGACAGTTAAAAATATTTTGTTTTAACTAATAATTTATGTTATTTAATATCATTTATAAAAATACATATATCTCATATCTTCTAGGCTAGGGAATATCAGTTTAATTCTATTGTTAATATTCATTTAGACCATACCTTTAAATGTATGTATCTAATTGCCTTGTTCTGTTTTGTGCGCTAAATAAATAAAAAAACCGGCCAAGTGCGAGTCGGACTCGCGCACGAAGGGTTCCGTAAAAAAGGCAAAAAAATCACGTTTGTTGTATGGGAGCCCCCCTGAAATATTTATTTTATTTTGTTTTTAGTATTTGTTGTTATAGTGGCAACAGAAATACATTATTTGTGAAAATTTCAACTGTCTAGCTATCGCGGTTCTTGAGATACAGCCTGGTAACAGACAGACGGACGGACAGACGGACAGACAGCGAAGTCTTAGTAATAGGGTCCCGTTTTTACCCTTTGGGTACGGAACCCTAAAAATGAAGAAACGCAAAAACATGAGATTATTTCATCTCCTTGGTATATTCAGAGATGAGCCGTGTGTTATCTCGTGATACTAAGGTCGTTATTTATAATGTGTTCGTAAAAGAAAATCCACAGAGATAGCTTCGAAGCGATATTGTAGCAGTTTTTCTTGTTAATATAGGGCTGTTAATTAAATCAGGTCACATAAGGCAACACATAAGATAAGAAAGTGGACGATAGTTACGTAATCGTTTTTTCAATCAATTTGATAAGTGGATCTTAGATATAGCGTTTAATATCTACCACAAACAATATTTAAGAATATCTTATATAATTGACAACTTTTTTTTAAACACATAATTAAGTTCTAGTTTGTAGTCAAAGACTAAATAATTTATTTTGGATAAGCTTTTGTTTGACCGTAATCGTATTGAGATGAGAGGTAAGTGATGATGTGGCCGTAGGTGGTAAGCCTACAATGCCTAGAAACTGTCTCTCAAGTGCAACTGCTGGAACACACCAACAGGCGCTTGGCCACCGATATACAACTTGACGGCGGTAGCTAGCCATTCGAGTACTACAAAGTGCTATTATTCTACACGATGTATTCCTTCATCGAAAACTCAAGCCCATTATAAAATTTGAACCCGCAAACTTCGCTGCGGTATCCGACATCGCTACCACTTAGCTATCATTGCCTTTAAAACTTTTAGATTAGTTTATTATCGTAATTTAAATAAACAATATTTAGATAAACTACTTAGATTGTAGTACCACAGCCATTGTTATTAATGTTTGATTAAACTATAATAGAAGAGTCAAAGCGGTCATGACTTATTTAAGTTAATAGTCTAGTCAACTTTCTGTCAACCGTTATGACAACATTTTTAAATGAAAATTAAATTTAAACTTGTTAAATCTTATGCAGCAAAGTTTATATAGAGTTTCTCAAATACGTCATAGCTATATTGCGTTAGTTTTTATGACAAGCAATGCAGTTTCAAAGTTCAATTGTTCTAGATAAATTGGACCCAATTTATTTTGTTATTGCAATTCTTGAATCACATTTCGAATGCTGCGATGTGTGACAAATTGTATCCAATTTAGAAGAAGTGTCGACCTAGTATTGGTTTGCGGAAGTATTTTATATCTTGGAAATTCTATAATAGTACATCTAAATTTAAAAAAAATCCACTATCCTTTCTTGTTCTAATATTTGAAATGTGAATATTTTTATGTCTGTGTATTTTCTTTTTTTTTTATACCACATATCTAATCTCCTGCTGGTAAGTGACTTCCGTTGCCTATATATGTTAGCAATACCAGGGGGATTACCAAAGTGTTGTAAACCTCTTTATAATGCGTTAAAGGCAACTGGCTCTCAAGTGTAACTGCCGGAACACACCAACAGGTGCTCAGCGACAGATTTTCAACTTGAGGGCGGTAGCCAGCCAGTCGGCAGTCGGGTACTACAAAGTACCCTACGACCGTGCTACGGTTTCCTCATGATGTTTTCCTTCACTAAAAGCTCAAGCTCATTGTAGGATTAGGTCACCCAGTGAGCTATCATCGCCTCATAATATGTGGTTGGCTGTAGTAACAGCGCTACATGTGAGTCGAGTCAGTGGAACAACAAATGGACGTAATGAAATAAGACACAGAAAACCTACATCGCGCTAACAAAGTTTTCTGGGCACTTTTTATATATACGAGTTCTCATCACGACACGTTGGACTGCAGTCCCCGGGCATTGATACCTAGCCCGGTGGAAGATCTTCCCTTTTCGCGGTACCTATGAACCTAAGAAATATCCACTGCAAAAAAAATCTTGCTGAGTTTCTTGCCGGATTTTTCTCATTTTAAGTACATATATTCCGAACCGGTGGTAGAGGCAATTGTAAACGTTCATAAGTGCCTTACCAGGGTCTAAACTGAATAAATGAGTTTTGATTTTGATTGATTATGACATATCCAACAGTTACCATTTACCTCCGTAATAAATGAACGGATTTGCAAGTTTGGTTTAAACATACTGGAATAAGACAGGGGTTAAAACGCGGGTGTGTGTTTAGGCTTCGCCATAAAATGTGAAAAAAAATATTACGAAGATTTTGGTTTTACTCTGATGAAAGTGGGATATCAAAAGAATTCATAATAATAAAAAAAGAAAGAAAGAAAGATAAAAGGAAAATATCATGTAAATAAAATCAAAGTAGAATATTTATTGCTTATTTAAATTCCAGCTACTTAATTTATTAGTAGCGCAAGACCGGTCATCGTGGAGATCCTTAGGGGAGGCCTTTGTCCAGCAGTGGACGTCTTCCGGCTGATATGATGAATTTATTAATTTAACAAAATCAACATCGTCATGTTTAAACAGAACACAATAACGAAGAAACTTGCCTATTTTCATTCCATGTTTATATTTGGGAAAAAAGCTATCTGGCAAAAACATGTTGAGCAAAAACGCTTTAGGTTACTATAAGAATTGGGATCTTAGCAGCAAAATCGTCCGAAAAATTAAATAGACTTAGGATTTATTTAATTGAATATTGATTGATGAGGTACCTAGATACTGCATTTTAATTGCCATTGTACACATTATATGTATTTTCATTTTCAAAGTGTAAAAAATGTTTAAATTCATGCGACAAGCTTTTGAAAACAAATAAAAACGATCACACAGAAACACTTTAACCCACCCATATAAAGTTTCAACTTACAGTATGGCAAGGTGAAATTCAATATGGCGGACTTTGCAAGTTTGCAATATGGCTGCGCGACACACACATATTTAAATCTTCAGTCTGTACTCGTATGTTTTACGTTTCAGCGCACACGGACGTATCAGTCTGTTTAAATGTATTTAAATTATTCATACTTTTTCGACTGAAAACTGTCTGACCATTAATCTTATTCTAGAAGATTTATAGTGGGGTTTGTCACAGGAAAGTCAAGCTTCTACAAGGTTTAAAAATGTTCAAAAATATATATTTGTAATTATTTGTTTTTGAATTCCAAAATTAGCATACGCGAAAGAATAAACGCTTCAATCAGGTAATGGATGATCGAAAGGTAAGTAAAATATGGATTAGATTTAGCTAGACCTATCGCTTCATTCAATATTAGATTGGTATTTGAAATACCTACCTAGGTAAATCTAATCAGCTCATCGTATTTATCGACCGCCATACTGTCATTGTCAATTTGATGGGATAGATCAAACACAAGCATATCTACACTAGTAGAACTTAATACTAATTAAGATAAGCTTATTAGTAGCCCATCCATAGTCAAAGTCAAAGTCAAAACCATTTATTCAGTTTAGGCCCTAGAAGGGCACTTATGAAGGTCGAATTACAGAAGTTACCACCGGTTCGGAAGTCAGCCTTCAACTGAGAAGAACCGGCAAGAAACTCAGCAAGGTTCCTTTTTTTCAATATTTTGGGACCATCTGACTATATTGGCTTTTTTTTTTCAAATGTTTAACAATTTTATTCTTAAAGTAATACAAAATACATAAAAAATCATAACCCGCATTAGTTACCTACATGGTAAACTAAAACAAAAAATACCAAGCTAATAACAGCGTATTAAAAAAAAATGGTAATTAACATTAAAAAAAACCAATGTGTAGGTACTTGTACAGAGTGCAGCTACTTCCAGACATCTTTATCCTCAATATATTGGGCTAGCTTTTTTTTTTTTTTTTGTTGCTGGCAATCATCCTTTTAGGATATTTCTGCCAATGTCAAAGTATTTGAAATGGTCTTGGTCTATTTATTTGTCACAATTTTTTTTTACATAAGTTTTAGTACTTCTAGTCAATACAAAGTCAATCGCATACATTCTTCTTTTGTGTTATAGTCACATTCTCAAACTCACTGTAATGTCCAGTCCTCGTCCATACGAGTACATGTCCAGTCAAGCTTTAGTGAAACTGGCGGTTGTTCCACTAAAACATTCACGGACTTTTTGGGACAACCTGGAAAGTCACGATAAACGCTTTCATTTCATTTCACTTCATTTGTGCACTTAGATTGATCATTATTGGATAAAACACCACCGAAATTATTCAATAAAACTCAAAATACATGAATTTAACGAAAACGCAACGTCACTCTGCAAGTTCCCGCCAAAAAGTCCCTGGGCTACCTTGTAATAAGCTTTTTCTTTTAAAACTTTTTTTATGTACAATTTGAATCTAGAATCAGTCATCTTGGTAACAGATGCTGGTCATTTATTATAAAAGCGAACACTATTCCCAAGAAATGACTTTTTAACTCTAGCTAATCTAAAATACGGAACAACTAATTTATCTTTTTGTCTTGTATTGAAATTATGAATCTCTACATTTGATTTATACAATACATACTAATCCATACTTCCATACTAATACTAATATATTATAAATGCGGAAGTGTGTCTGTCTGTCTGTTACCTCTTCACGCTTAAACCGCCGAACCGATTTAGATGAAATTTGGTATAGGGATAGTTGAGTCCCGGGAAAAAATACAGGATAGTTTTATCCCAGAACTCACCCCATAAGGGGGTGAAAAGGGGTGGAAGTTTGTATGGGGAATCAATAACCGCTTAACTGATTTATGACTGTCTGTCTGGAGATTTATGAAAAAACCGGCCAAGTTCGAATTGAAATCGCGTGGACAGGGTTCTGTGCAATGCCAAAGTCAGTGATTCTTTCATGAATAAAATCAAAACTATTTATTTTACAATAATAAAAAAAAATTAAGGTTAAGGTTAAGAAAAAGGAGAAGATTTCATTTGATATATGACACAGTAAGGTTTGCAAAACATTTTTTTTTAATTTCCTAATTTGTCCCACGAAAATTACCCTTATTTAAAAAAAAAGTTGCTTGGGTCATTGAATTACACCATCCTGCCAAATTTCACCTGATTTGGTGGACATGTCCGGATAGACAGACGTACGAGTGGTCCTATAAAGGTCCGTTTTTTTTGTACGGAACCATAAAAAGCAGATTAGATAAAAAATTAGCTACGCAAATTACTAATTCCACGCGGACGGAGTAGCGAAAAGCTAGTATTATATGCTATTATAATAGTAATGCGCCTCGGCATTCTATGTCTGTCACGCTTGCCCTCGCTAGTATCATATTTTATAATACATTTACGCATACAAAATCTATCAACAGCACAAGCTTATCAATCAAACCGCGCCGCTTCAGACCTATTATTAATCTATGGTCGTATTTATTTATATCTAATCAAAACCCTAAAAAATAAATTTCAAGCTTTTAGCTTTAAAAATGACGTAATTTCTATACAAACTTCCATCCCCTATTTCTACCTCTTACAGCCATTTTCGCATTAAAAAGTAGCCCATGTCCTTTTTCAGGCTCTAGTCTATCTCTGTACCAAATTTAATTTAAATCGGTTCAGTAGTTTAGGCTTGATTGCGTAACACACAGACAGACAGAGTTACTTTCGCATTTATAATATTAGTAAGAATAAGGATTGAATACAAATGTATATATTGAATGAGGAGTGTTAAATTAAATATCATACTTACTTGCGTACGTATTTCTTTTCCCCACAGAGCGTCATGACACGTATTACATTATTTTCAGAGTGGGAGTTCTATAGGTCACCTTTTATCCCATTTATGAAATATAAAAAAGCGATAATATTGGATCACAATAGCGTTTGTATGAAGGTCAGAGGGATCTATGATACATAAACATTATATTAGTTTAAATATGGAAAGATTTGCAATTTTCATTGTGTGCTTCGACCTTTGTTTCGTTATCTGGCATCTCTAGTGAGCCGTCATAATGAAATTAAATTTTGCTTTATTAAGGGCTACAAAATAGTATTAAATAACCATTGATATCTAATAACTAAAGATAAACAATCCAAGCAAAAGTTGGATAGTTAATTTTTTTAAGTTGTATTCGCAAAGCTATGTACAAAAGGCAATAAAATTTTACGACTCACACCTGCTAGCCAAAATATATCTTAAACGAGCACTGAGGGATGTTACCATCAGAGCGTTCCAATGCTTACTAGATTAAAAGAAAAAAAATTAAATGAAAGAAATTCGAGTCATTTTTTGTCGCTGAGTATGTATGTGTTATTAGATATCAAAGTTAATAAACCATTGAAAAGACAGAATGGGAGAGAACATTGTCTCGTTTGTACAGTCAACTCCAAAAAGCAATACAATAGTTGTCGCGCTTTTATGCGCAGTTTGACAATCCAGTGTGAGCCAACATTATGTAAGTGTTAACCGATGCAGTTTAATTATGTTTTGTATTGATTGTTGTTTTGACGAGATATAACTTTATAACAAACGAAGTAAGGTTCGGAGTTCGGTTATGGACGGAGTTCCGAACGAATGTGTCCATACTCCAGGAGCTCGACATCACGCAGCGTCTGTCATCCGTAGTACAGTCGCGCATACTACAGTATTTCGGACATATCTCTAGGCGGGATGGCGACTCCATAGAACGGCTGGTCGTACAGGGAAAGGTAGAAGGAATCAGATCGCGCGGCAGGTCACCTATGCGCTGGACTGACCAAATAAAATCCGCAGTGGGAAGTCGCGTGTCTGACTGCACTAGACAGTCTTCCAACAGAGAAAGATGGCGCGAGATCGTGCGAAGAGCCGTGTCCGCCTCTAACACCGATGTGGATACCGAAACTAAATATGAAATTTAGATAAGCATCTTTTTAATAAAACAGTAGCTGTCCCCCGCGGTTTCACCCACGTTCCCGGGATCTTATCTTTTCCCGAAAAAAAATTTGAATCTCCGAAGCTAGTAAAAAACAATTTAAGGCAATAATAGCTCAGTGGTAGTGACGTCGGATACCGCGGCGAAGGTCGTGGGTTCGAATCCTACAATGAGCTTGAGCTTTCGGTGAAGGAAAACATCGTGAGGAAACCATAGCACGGTGTTAGGGTACTTTGTAGTACCCGACTGGCTAGCTACCACCCTCAAGTTGAAAATCTGTCGCCAAATACCTATCGGTGTGTTCCGACAGCTGCACTTGAGAGCCAGTTCCCATCTAGGCTTTGTGTGCTTACCACCTTCGGCCACATCATTACTTACCATAGTGAGATTGTAATCAAACACAAGCCTATCCAGAATAAAAAAAAACAAAAGAAAAATTGCCAAGTCACATGGGATATGTTACGGATTTTCATATCAAATAGCATAAACCACTTGCATCCAGAAATTCTCATCCATCCCATCTGATAGGAAGCTTATCATAAACAAAAATGTACCTATTTGGTTTTGACTATTTTTCCGATGCCGACGTAACAGTGATTGATGTTAGAGACATCTTAAAGTTGTTTCAACGACTTGTATTTAGAATGTAGATAGTAACCTAAGTAAAGTGGTCGAACGTGGTAAGTCGGCTTAAGCCTTAAAGAAAACTGGTTTATAAGCACAGCTTTCTGAAAAGACGGCTCAGTGAAGAATAAAAGCATGTGATATTTTCTGGATGAGACGGGATTAAATTTACTCTAGCGTTGCAAAATGTTGTCCTACATTTTAAAATATATTTTTGTGATATTTAAGGCTTTATATGGGGGGGGAAGCTCGGGTATGGTCTTGGTGGGAATCGCTGTGGGTGAGAACAGCATTACCTATAAAGTGCCAAGAAACCATCTGCTGTACTCGTGGCGGAGTACCGTGTAAAGCAGAGCCCTAGCCAGCCCGCGTCATCCACGTCCCCGTCGTCCTCCCTGGGACCTGCTGCAACCGCGCCGCCGCGCGACCGCCACCCCGAGTTGCAGCTGAGCTAACGGATGCAGGGCGAAGGGCGAGCATTCTGCGCCTTAAAACAGAAACGACTCACTAGGGAGGGTACCCGAAAAAAAAAACCGAGCAAATCCGTAGGCTCAAAGGCGGCAGCCCCGCTATCGGATTAAGGTACAGTGGGCTAATCACTCGCTTGCCCGACAATAAAAGATTAACGAAACCGAAACAGTCATAGGACATTAAGTAAGTCAAGGCTTTATGAAACACTAGTTGTCCCTCGCGGTCTCACCCGCGGTCCCGAGGGAGCCTTTTAGGGGTGGAATTTACAAGAATATTATTAGCAGATACTCCATATTAGGAATACTCCAAAGCTGTTTCATAAGAAATGTTCATTGAAATTAAAAACGTCTAGAAAATTTATACTTCCTAATCCTACTAATATCATAAATGCGAATTATTTGATTACTGAACGTATACCTATAGATGAAATTAAATGAAAATGAAAATATTTTTCATTCAAATAGGTCTTTCCAAGTAGGTACTTATGAATAGTCTAGCTAGACTCTAAAGCGCAGGTTCAGAAGGTTACTATTGCTGAGAAGAGTCGGCAATAAACTCAGCAATAACTATTTTCAAAAACAACTTGACAATTATTTATCTAGTCTCACTGATAATATTTGCGTGTAATGGAGACAAAAAAATAAAAAATAAAATATTTAATTATGACTGACTTAGTAAACTCAAGCAGACCAGCCCCAACAAGTTGTTCTTTTTAATCCGGGAAACGAGCGAAACCACTGGTAACAGCTAGTCCATAATATAAACAAAAAATAAATAAAGTGACGTCTAATTAATCATGCTCCTTCAAAATAATTATGAGCATCATATTGCTTGATTATATAAATTATACCAATTTTCTTACTGTAATTTTGTTCGTAATTTTATAGTAATTATAGGGTAAAGCATATGGAAAATAATAACATCTTGTGGTTCTCAAGTGCAGCTATCTGAACCTAACCACCGTGTTATGGAAAAACCCTCACGATGTAATGTCACCAAAAGCTCAAACTCATTGTGGAGTTCGGACCACGAACTACACCACGGCATGCAAAAGCAGTACCATCGCCATTAAAATTTATACAATAAAAAAAAAATTACTCCGATTATCCGAGAAATATGTCAAAAGTGTAACATTGCTAGTTCTTCGCCGGTTCGCTGAAACCTGTCTTCCAAATTGGTTGTAACTTGAGCGGCTTTTGATGTTTAATTTGAAAATAAAATTACTTGCAATCTAATTTTACTTAAAGTTATCAATCGAGGCCAGGGAAGGTGCGATTTTATCAGACAGTGTACCAACTAAAGCACGGGGGTGCCGTCATTTGCATATCATTTGCATGCTCATGTCTACCACTCTGTTACTAGACTAATGTTATTTATAGTTCGTGTCATGATGGTAACAGTGCTGTTCTTTTAGAAGGCTATATGTATAGTGATGTTGCTTTTGTCCTTCGTTTTCCTCCTGGATTCGTTTTTGGAACGAAGTTCCTTATCGCGCCTTGTGAAAGGGGGCTAGACGGAAAAAATTCTTACGAAAAATTGTCCCGACACTTTTAGCGTCAAAAGTGCGTTGACCTGTCTCTCTCTCTCTCTCTCCCTCTCTCTTATAGAAAGCAAGCCAGATATTTTCATTTCTATTTAATATATATATACATATATATATATTTTATTTTTTTTAATCCTGACAGTTATATCACTTCGCACAAAATTATCTCCGAAACTACAGTACCTAGATAAAAGAACGTGAGTTAGACCAAAAAAATACATTTTATTTTCTTATCATTTCTATGTAAAAATCACAAAAAGGGTGCAACTTAATTTAGATCACTTTTCACAGGAGGCACAGAACTATACATTATTGTTTTGGAGAACGTTAAACAGTAAATAAGTGTGTTAATGAAAATATAACCAGGATATAAATGCTTTGAACAATACCTGTAAAGATGGTAAACACGCTTATGTCACTGCGACAGAAAATGAAGTATTACTTCATAGAATTTCACGGGTAGGCACTAATTGGACCAATTAGCGACCAAGCAAAAAATATAGGAAGAAATAATATATGAATTTCACACTAACCTGAGATTCCAATTAATGTGAATAGCAAACGATGGCATTTATAGTATTGTACAGGTTGCTTTTTTTCTGGCGAGTATGGGAAAATACTAAAATGTAGGGCAATGTCGATAATACTGAAAGAAACGTACATATAATTTACTGGTTTTGTTTTATCCCTTCGGGGATAGAAGTATAAACTTTTTTTCAAAATCTAACAATGTGCAAAATTTTAAGTTTCGAATTCCAAATGTGCATTGATAGGTCTTTTGGTGACTTAAGATTTTTGGCAATCAACCATTTTAAAAACTTTTATTCGAATCATTCAAAACAAAATTCAATTTAAAAACAAATATCTTTCAGTATTTTTGTCCTAAATGCTGGCCAGAATAATAATGACCCTGTATAACAGGATATCATTATTCAACAGTTTGTATTGACTTCAAAGTTTTTTACTTTAAGTACCTACTTGTTAAATTATTATCATACATATTGCTAGATGTGTCATAAACAGTGATTGGGTTTACTTTTGGTAGACTTGCGTTTGACAACAAGTATTAGCCGAAGGTTAAATCGTAGAAAAGTCTTTAAATTTAAATTATATTTTAATTTAAGTTAATTAAATAGTTTATCCTACAAACTCTGCACTTGAGAGCTAGTTTCCATCTAGGCTTTATGTGCTTACCACCTTCGGCCACATCATCACTTACCATGGTGAGATTGTGGTCAAACACAAGCTTATCCAGAATAAAAAAAATAAAGAAGTAAATCTTTAAAAAAACTGTTTTTATCCCAACTCGTTTCACAAAAATACTCACCACTGTAAGTAAGTAGTCAAAAGTATTATTTTAGTTCCTTACAAAACTTCCTCTGCAAACACTTGAAAACATTTTGAAGGAAATTAAATTAACATCTCATCAGGGTCAATCCTTTTCAAAGACATCAAAAGAAAAGGTATATAAATTGAAATAACGTTATGACTTCGAGGGAAAATTATAAATTGAGGGAAGTGAAAAAAATCTGTGACAAAAACAGGGTAATTTACAGGTTAACTTCTTCAAGTGTCTATTCTATCTTGCCCCCTATGACATAAAAAAAGTGGGCATTGAAAGTCGTTAGTATTAATTGCAAGAGTGGAAGTAGGGGACAATATTGAAATCCGCAACAAGGTAGCTGTAGGTACTTTAGCTGTAGGTAGCTTTTTAAGGCGATGATGGCTCAGTGGTAAGTGACGTCGAATACCGTGGCGAAGGTCGTGGGTTCGAATCCTACAATGAGCTTGAACTTTCGGTGAAGGAAAACATCGTGAGGAAACCATAGCACGGTGGTAGGGTACCTTGTAGTACCCGACTGGCTGGCTACCACCCTCAAATTGAAAATCTGTCGCCAAACACCTATCAGTGTGTTCCGACAGCTGCACTTGAGAGCCAGTTCCCATCTAGGCTTTGTGTGCTTACCATCTTCGGTCACATCATCACTTACCATGGTGAGATTGTGGTCAAACATAAGCCTATCCAGAATAATAAAAAAATATATATATTTTGTAATTTTACAGTTTTTTAGCCCTCGAGTTGAATTGAAAATCAACCTGTATTCGCATTATTTACTTTATTTTATTTTCACTGCAAAATATCAGCCAGCAATGAATACCGAAACACTGACGATAAACCCTCAACCAATAACTATGCAAATACAAACTACCATACAATTATTACCCACACATTCAAGGAATTTACATCATTATTGTTTTCTGAAAGATATTTTGCCCACAAAGGCGACGTGAATATAGGCATCCTAGATTACAGGTTTCCGGACTAGGTAAAACATATTTCCCTAAATATAATTTACATAGTATTAAATAAACTGAGATGTATGATTTTGTATGGATATATTAACTTTTTTCATTACCATTAATTAATAAATATATCTCATTTATAGCCGATACAACTGTTTTACGCAGAGAAAAAAACACCATAAATATATTAGAATATAAATTTAAGGTCTGATTTACACAATTTTTTAGACATGTGTAAAATGAAAAGATTTTCTTTACGATATCATTAACACTAACCAATTTTTGTAACTACAAAATATTTATAATTCTATAACAGTATTATTACATTTTATTGCTTTTTATGAACATTGCTATTTTTGGCGATAAATTAAATTCATGGTTTCAATTTTCTTTGTTAAAATAACTTTTGCGTAGGTGTCATATTATTTTCCAATTTTCCAAAGGTCACCCGTTGTAGTTGAGTAGTTAATAGAAAAGGTATTACTAAGTGAGAGCTTAGACAGCGGTTTTATAATGTCAACAGGTTTGGTCCACCGCCTGCGGACATTATTATGTAATATCAGGGGCTCTGTAGTTTTTGCGTGAAAGAGTAACAAACATCTTCGCATTCATCCTCACATCCTAACAAACTTTAAAATTTATTATAATAGCAGTTATGTTGACGTAAGAAGGTAAATAGTCAATTCATACAAGTTGAGAGATAAAAGAGATCAATCAATAAAAAGTTAAATAATATCAATAATTAGTTTATCTGTAGTATAAAATAAGTTGTATTTATTAAATTAGACAGAAAGTTTATAATTTTAGATTATCATTATATTTACCTGTTAATTATACTTTCTAGTTGGTTTAGATTTATTAGCAAGTGACAAAAAGTGGCATAAATGACCATATTTTATGACATTGTATTTGATCTAAATAGACAGACAGACGTGCAATAAAGTGATCAATAAAATATTCTTACCGATATTATTGATCAGATTATATTTGTTCTACAAAGCTTTACTTTACAGACTCCAAAAATATAATAATTTTAGAATCTCGTTCACAAAAGGTACAGCCCAAATTTGTCTTTGTAGGTCTGTGTAGGTATAAGAACGCTTCTCTTCCATTTTTAGCTTTACCTAATCTGAACTAAAATCCTTCATATTATGTAAAACCGAGTCTAGATTTTTAAAATATCTGCATTTAGAGTGACAAAACATACGACTTGCAAAAGCCCCACCGGCAGTTTTAGAAGTTAAATATATTTTTAAGACTTTGAACCGAGATGTAGGTATTTTATTATCCAATAAAGTTATTTTATCGCTGCAAAAACAGATATAAAATTAAATAAGGTCGAAGAAACAAATCTGTACTTTGGTACCCAACCAGGTACTTGCAGAGGGAAAACGTCTGGACAAAGACAAATAAACGTTAGACCGGAAGCTAGCGTGCGGTTGGCACCAACTTTTATTACTGGATACGACATACTAATAATCAACTTTAATCTTCATGGCTAAGGTTGAAATTTGAATGTAGATGCACCGTATGAAGTAGAAAAAGGTCAATCGAAGTTGGCTATTGCCGGATGCCGTACAAAGATTGGTATTAAGGAGTTTCTTTGTTGGTATTGTCCAATGAACAATAGGTCAGTAGTTACGGAGGAAATAGATTCACAGTAGAGAAGCATTGTGGTGTGTTTCATAGGACATTTTTGTTTTATTATTGTAGATTAACCGAATCACATAGTAAATGATTTTTGGGTTCTGATCGTTCTATTATGAAACTTAAACCTAGTTAAAATACCAACTTTTTAAAATCTCGTAGCATTATAATGAGCAGAGATAAAAAATATTTAATTAGACATAACAAGCTACGTAACAACGATGTAAGTCAAAACATCTAAAAAACCTAATAAAAACAATAGTAGATATCTTATTATAAAGTTAACAAGACATGCATTAAACATCCCAGTCATTACAGTGAATCCCAGACGTAAGACTAAATAAATAAGCAAATGTAAAATTTAATGAAAAAGGGTAAAGAATTCCATTTCCAGAATTTTTTAAGAGGAACAACAGACTCACTTCCATGCTTTGCCATACGGTGCCAGTAAAACGGTACCCATAGCCCGAGAGTATGGTTTACACATGATGTATCTTGTTTTTTTTTGTATGAAATAGCTCTCGAGTTTAAATAAATAGTTGTCACTTTAGCAAACTATTGTGTGCTTTGGCTCCAACAAATATTAGGTGATTGTGGACTCAATGTTTACTGGTACTTTTGGTAAGATTTTTGATGTGTAACTTCTTTCCTCTCGCTTTCTTGTAATCTCTGAGAGTGATTTCGTGAAAAAGGAGGGGTTGTCAGATAGTTTGATATTTCCTCTATTGTAGTGCAGGCAAAGGGTTTTAGCAAATACAGCCTCAAAATCAAAACTCATTTATTGACCAATGAGCGCCCGCGGTGGTATAGATAGCTTTCAGATGTAACCTTTTTTTCCGAGAGGTTGGTATGTATGGTATTACCAAGGTGACTACTGTGAGGCGAGCTCGTTTTTTTCTGTCTGGTAAGTAGCACGACAAACTTAAAGGGGAGATAGTTGGGCGAGTCACCTACCAAATATACAAAATTAGCTCAATAAAGGTCATTATTTTTTGTAGGTGACCCGCCCACTTATCTCCCCCTTTAGTTTGTCTTACTACTTACTGAACACCTGTATAATTATCGTGATGAACTAAGTATGTTATTAATGATCATCTTTACATGTAATATTGTGAACATTGTGACGGTAGGTGATATCGAAAACACTAGAATCATGTTCAAGCCTTCAAATTCCCACACTCAATTGATACTGAGTCATAAATTCTCTGGTAATGTGAATTAAGTGTCGAATACCATTAGTCGTCTGGATCTGAATAGGGCACAAATCCTCCTCCGCTTTTTATTTGTTTGTTTTGCAGATATAAATTGAATTTATGAGAGTTTTTACGAACATTATCTTTCTTACAGAGCTTTTAAGGTTGACATTTAGAAGTGAAATGGATCTATAATGACATAAAGAGCTTGAATTTTTCCATCGTCTTCAGCAAAAAATATTAAATAGAGATTAAATTATTCTAAAAGTAGGTTACTAGTAGCATTTAAAAGGTATCATTATCATTCAAAAATCATTAATTAATTAAATGTTAAGATTTATTTAATTTGCGCAACAGAACATAATTATTATTGTAGATCGAATAATGTTAGTTCAATTTAGTTTATTTATCAATAGAAACTCATTTTAGTAATAAAACATTAAACTTACTAAATGACATAGAGAAAACATTTTATTTACAACAAATGTACAAAATATACAAGCAAATGTACAATTATAATATATAAAAAACTTCTTCGAGGCTGCCGCTGCCGCCGATAAAATAATCGTAATTTAATTTTTTTTAATGTAACTTTTTTTCATCAAAATTATAAAGAGCATTTTACAATATTACCGAATGCAGACTCGGCGAAACCTGACTGAAAGCAATTTATCTGAGTCACACCAAATTATTATTTCGTTAACTTTGTCACCTGAATTTGTTAAGATGAAGGTTTTTTCAACAACGCCAACCTCCCTAGGGTTGCTTATAATAAATGACACTTATTTCAGTTTATGTTTTATAAAATTGAGATGAATCTATTAACTAAGATGAAAAAGATGCGCAACTCTTGGTACCTATACGCAAACGTGCTTCATATGCGAAACTTTAAAATTTGTTTTACCATATTATTATGATATTACTTTGACAAGAGGACTTCTCATAATTATCCACGATTGATAAGAAAATTATCAATAATATTCACCAGCGACTTTCAAAATATTATTAATTCGAACTGTGTCATTAAAAAAGCATTTTAAAATCATTGTCAGTGCCAACCCTTAGACACTAACTACAAATTATGCGAGTCTCTGTTTATAGTGACAGACAAGTGGTTTAACAAAGGCCGTGTAGTTTGAGAAGGCTCGATTCACCAGTACGGTCAAAGCGTAAACTAATAATGGACAAGACAACATCATCCCACCAAAAACATTTTCATGTACAATGTTGCCAAGACGAGACCTATGGCTCGCACTGTCAAAAAGTTATCAGATCTCATGTAGAGCCAAGCTTCTAACTCTACACGCCCTAACTTCACAAATTCTAAACCTTAGTAAATTTGTATTTATAAGAGCTATGCAATTAAATCTGTAGCATATGTTTAATAAGTCCACTATTGACATCATATCCCGAGAATTTTGTTTCTGGTATAATCTAAACCCAAAAGAAACGACGAAGCGCTTCGAGAAAAGGTAGGTTCCTTGCGCTTCGCTTGGGTCATCTTGGCGGGGGCACTACCGTGGCTCCAGATTAATTGGTTGGCAAATCATTGGGTTGGACGCTCAAAGCATATATCTGACAGAGTTATGGGGGTGACTGTACTCACCCTGCCTACAAATTATTACTGCGATTATAAAGGTGCCAAAGCGTGTATTTAATGCGAATTAAAATATTAATTTTCATTCGAAATTAGAATTATTGAATTCGTTCGAACTCATTTGACATAGGGTTCGTTTTTAAATAACACAATATATTTTAAAGTATCAACTTAATTCTTTTCTATATAAAAGGCTTTAGATAATTTTTAGTACTTTGTTTCGTTTTATATATATTTAACATGTAAATTATTTATTTTAATTCTACTTGTAATATTCGACTTGGTTCTATCAAGACAAATATTAAGTTCTTCACGAATCATCATGTCTACCAAATGATGATTTTCTTCACTACAGGATTCGAACCCACAACCGTTGCCACGGCAGTGGCCATCAGTACGGACGACTATCATCGCCATTTTTAGTTGCCCGAAGATGTAGGCGTTTTTGTAACAATAAATTCCTATCACACTCGTCGCTTAAATTCAACCAAATGAAACTGAATCTTTTTATCAGAGAGAAAAGGAGAATATTAGATTACATAAAGAAACCCGTATCAAGATCCATTACCGGAAAAACTTAATTAACTAAAATGAAGTGTGAGATCTAAAAGCAAAAGCTCAAAGTTTAAGTAGAGTAAATAAGTTAATCTGGGTGAAAACGGGTAAAAGTAAATTAGATTTGGCAACACCAACCTCGTCTCGACAGTTATTTATTGAATCTTGTTTTATTTTCATTTGAATCTCGATTAAAAACCGCAGTAGTTTATCTAATTTATATTTTATTTCGAAGTGGCCTACCTAAATACCTTTAGTTTTGATGATTTAACTTTAAATAACTTAAATTCACTTACCATGGTGAGATTGTGGTCAAACACATAGATAGCTCAGTGGTAGTGACGTCGGATACTGCGAGGAAGGTCGTGGGTTCGAATCCTACAATGAGCTTGAGCTTTCGGTGAAGGAAAACATCGTGAGGAAACCATAGCACGGGTATTTTGTAGTACCCGACTGGCTGGCTACCACCCTCATGTTGAAAATCTGTCGCTAAGCACCTATCGGTGTGTTCCGACAGCTGCACTTGAGAGCCAGTTCCCACCTAGGCTTTGTTTGCTTACCACCTTCGGCCACATCATGACTTACCATGGTGAGATTGCGGTCAAACACAAGCTTATGGAGAATAAAAAAAAGTGACATTTTTCCTCTCGCTTACCTGCAATCTGTGGGAGTGATTGCGTGAAAAGGAACGAGATTGCATAACAGGAAGCTGTCACGTTGTTGGTCCGCGATGATCTCCTCAACTACTAAACTGATCTTGATGAAACTTGGCACAAAAATAGTTTATATCCTAGAATAATAAAGCGATGATAGCTCAGTGGTAAGTGACGTCGAATACCGCGACGAAGGTCGTGGGTTCGAATCCTACAATGAGCTTGAGCTTTCGGTGAAGGAAAACATCGTGAGGAAACCATAGCACGGTGGTAGGGTACTTTGTAGTACCCGACTGGCTGGCTACCACCCTCAAGTTGAAAATCTGTCGCAAAAACACCTATCGGTGTGTTCCGACAGCTGCACTTGATAGCCAGTTCCCATCTAGGCTTTGTGTGCTTACCATCTTCGGCCACATCATCACTTACGGTGAGATTGTGGTCAAACACAAGCCTATCCAGAATAAAAAAAAATAAAAATAAAAAATACTTTTTATCCCGGGCAAAGATAAGATCCGAGGGGCAAGCTAGTATAATATCAGAAAAAACATAAAATCAAGTTATATTATATTTATCTATGTACTTGTATCGAGTAGATATTTAAGTGGTAGATATTTTATTCACTCTTCATTATATTGATAAGATATGATTAAAATATTCCACTTGAGACTTACGCAGTTTGGTAACGTTGCCAGGTGGGCTTTAGTTTAGTTTACTAACTAAACCCGGCGACGCTTCGCTATGGCTCCGTCTCAAAACTCATTTATTCAGTTTAGACCCCGATAAGGCAACGTTACAATGGACTCTACCAACGGTTCAGAATACACGTGCTTATACTGAGAAGACTCTGGAACTTTTTTTAAATCGCTGCCATTAATTGTAAATTTTGTTATAATTTAATCTCACAAAACGCTTTGAAATTCCCGTTTCCTTAAGAAATTCTAAATAAAAAGTACCTACATATTTCAAAATACTTTCTATTGAAATAAAAGACAGGTGACATTTTCACAGATTTTTTTATGTATTTCTAACAAATAAGTACTCAAAAAATATATTTTTTTAAATCTACAATATTGGTACAGAACCCTCGGTGCGCAAGTCCAACTCGCACTTGACAGGTTTCTAGTAATAGTTATATACATACCTATAGCAAAAATTGTTCACAAGTGACGACTAAAATAAATAATTATATCCTTCACAATGATCCAAAACTAAAAAAACTTCTTCCTTTAAACCAGATAACTATAAATACTTTTAATGACTTTAAAACCAACGTGTAGCGGAGAAGCAATTAGTAAATCCTGCTAAATAAGGCACAGTTAACTGCCGTAGCTATTTCGAAACATCTATTCGAACGCTCATCCTACTACCTACTAATATTATAAATGCGCAAAAACGGTTTAACGAAATGTAGATCATATCTTGAAAGAAAACATAGAATACTTATTATCCCGGGATAAGATAAGATCCCTGAGAACACGGGTGAAACCACGGGGCGAAAAACTAGTTTCAAATAATACAAATACTATTTTCAATGACATGCGACGGGCCAACAATTCAACTTTAATGTATTAAAATATTTAAACTAATTTTAAAAGTAAATTGAACTTCAAACAAATTGAAGCGTCTTCAAAGGCTTGGTGAAAACAAAAAAATTATATCAAAATTATTGCAAAATTTCACTGTAAATAAGCCAATGCTATTGTAATGTTAAAACCTACCCCTGTCATAATCATTCCGTTAACTGCGTTAAAGTCACCCCGAAATATGTTAATTGAATTTAACAGATAAAATTTTAATGTAGGTAAATAAAACACCGAGTTTTACATCCAATATAAAGACGATAGTAGAAAAGGCATATGGTAATTAGAATTTCATTGTATTGTAGCACTTTATACATCAGGTTGTAGATTAAAAAGCAACAAAGCAGAGACAGTTAAAGCACAGGTTAAAGACAGTAATTTTAATTGACGTCTAGATTTTTTGTAGTATGGCAAAAGTCTTTATGAAAATAGTTATTAGGTTTAAATTTAAAAGCAACCTTCCGAACTTTGAGTTTGAGTTTGAAATGGTACGAGCTCTACATAGTTTTGAATCAGAAAGCCTTACTTTAACTAGATTTTATTTCTACGAAAATATTTGGCACAGCTGCCTTTTCAAACCACCTTTTGTACAGATTACCTACTGATCTATAACTAGATAATGTTATACCTAAATAACAATTCTATAAATGGGAGTGTCGTAAAAGAGCAAAATACTCTTTAGAAAATTTTAGAGGCCATCGATCAAAAGCGTGGCATAAATCCAAACTTCTTACGGGTTATATCAGCAAAAGTTAAATCCAGTTATAACTTTAAAGCTTAGAGATCAGACTCAAGCCATAACTAAAGGCAGAATAGAATGCTAGGCATCATAAGGATATCCAAATACCATGAATATTTGCAGACGCAATAAGATTCTAAATGTCGCAAAAAAACTGTGTTCCTGACTCAAAAGCATGTCAAAGACAGACCAGTAGCCCAAGCACGAATTTTTTGACATTTCGTAACGTAACCGTCTCGAGTTTACCATACGATGACGATAGTTGGTAGCACAAGTCACTTACTGTCGACTATCGAGAAATCGATACCATTACGAAGATGACGTCATACTACGTTAATAGGGACAGGCTTGATTGAATGAAAACTATCAAATTGAATGTACGAAGAACGAATCACTCGTTCGAAAACCACGTAAAAATATACAATATGTTAAAATATATACATTTTTTCAATGAAAACACATGCATACATTGAAATGGTTTATGATTTATGAACGATCCATGTTTGACACATTTGATTAGTGGGACATCTCTTTGACATGTATCCCAACAAGAAGAAAAGTTTATATTAGCAGCTTATGATGAGAACTAGTCACCTCCAGTATTTGACGATGGTGGAGTTTATGGAGAAGTAAGTATATACATATTTTGATTCCTTATCTTGTGATTGCAAATTACATTTGTTTGATAATTTTATTTGGCTTCGTAATGCCATAAACAAACAATGTTTATAAATGTACACTATATATTTTCCAGGCATGGAGATGTATCGAACCTTCTGGGGGTCCTCTCACAACAAGGACAAATATGATAGTGTACCAAACTTGCGTGAGCACACTCTTGTATGGAGCTGAAACTTGGACGTCGTACGCAAAGCAAGAAAGAAGATTAAACAACAGTCACTTCAGCCATCAAGCGGCCCTCATTTTAGGTGCCAAATATGTGGACGCTGCTGTCGCTCCCGTATCAGACTGTACAGTCACTCTAAGGCCTATCACACGGAACGCTGTGTAGATCATCTATTTAACATGTATAACGGCCTTTATGAGTTTATGATTATATTCCTTTTGTAATAGTTAAAAAATGAGACTTTGGCAGACTGGGACTGCAAGACAGGCAGATAGGAAGTATAATAATAAGTTTATTGATACATTTTAAGTTATGTAATGAATATCCTGTCATGTCCATAAAAATATATTATTATTAATTAAGATTGAGAGAGGAAGAGTTAAGATTGAGAGAAGAGTTGCATGAAAGAGTGAGAGAGAGATGTAGAGCTTGGGTTACAAGGGCAATGGCTGGAATTTTTGAGAGAGGCTATGAATGTTTTTTTTCGCTTTATGGAAAGGCAAGAAAGGAATGAAGTATGAAAGAGGATATGATTGTAGTCAAAATTGTTGTATAAAATAATAAAAGGTGTTTATGCACGTACATCTTAAT
This sequence comes from Ochropacha duplaris, assembly GCA_951361185.1. Lineage (NCBI taxonomy): Eukaryota > Metazoa > Arthropoda > Insecta > Lepidoptera > Drepanidae > Ochropacha > Ochropacha duplaris. The sequence continues at coordinate 9,165,574 of OX592704.1, read as the reverse complement.
AAATACATAAATCTTATTTCTAGTTTCTTATTAAGATTGTTTAATAAAGGCTATCAATCATAATGCACATACATGGTTTTATTGTAGGTTTATTTTTAGTTTTACATTATTTTATTAAGAAGCAAACATAATCATCAAATCAAAAGTTATTTATTTAAATAAGGCACTTATAAACGTTACAAATTGAATCTACCACCGGTTATTCAGTTATTAGCAGACAAGCATCCTTCCATTCACACTCTTTTTGAAGAACCCCATGCTGTATTCCCTTGAGAAAACCGCGACAGCTCATTCCACAACCGTAGGCCTCCCCAACGAGTCTTTGATAAGACCCTGTCACAAAGAACCTGTAAGAAATAACCATTGCTTAATACACAGAAACATATCGATAGGCCACTGAAACCCTTAAATATATTATTCGTAGTCTTCATACCTTGAGTTCTAAAGGGATTCTTTCGCTGGAATGAAGTGAAGTTTTAAGTTGCAGCTGCTCACAGTTGCATATACTTAAATGCCACTTTATTGAGGCGATATATATTTTTGAATTCTATATCCAAGAGCTCCATGGGTTTAAACACTTTCCTTTTTTTGGCTCTACGCCTAATTTCTCTACAAAATGAAATTAAAATAATTAGCCGAGTATAAAACAATAAAAACATACAAGAAATATTATTATTATTTCTTGTATGTCTTGTATTACCTAAAAAACGAACTCACCTTGTGAACCCATCTCTTTGCTCATTTATCGCGATTTCGGAGAGCAAATAGTTACATTACTATTTGCTCTCCGAAATCTCTCCGAATGCTCCGTTGCATTATATTTATGAAAAAACACCAAATGTATTAATTTTATCGATTTATAAATTTGTCGAACCTTTTCTCACTGACAAATTTATTGTGAATAACCTTGCGTACGTTCTCGACAGCACGACGATACCCAGCCTTCGAACAAATGTCAAAACAAAATTCGTGCTCGCGATTTGATACAAAATGTGTCAAGTGTCGATACGAAGGCGATACGATGGCGATACGAAAGTAAACCAAAACCCTTCGTGCTGCCAAATTTAGTTCGTTTTACGTCCTGTAGGGGCGCTGATCAATTTTCATACAATTTTTACTCGATGACGTTACGAATAACTTTTCGAAAGAAATTCGTGCTAGGGCCACAGGTAATTAGAAAAAATTCGCACAAGAATAGGCTATGCTATCCTATAAAACGTTGGTTAATGCATAACAATATAGTGTAGATATACTTTTATTCACTATGCATAGAGAAAAACGTAGATTTACGTAATTATTTCCATGTCAGAATTAGGGAGTGGTGATATTTTTCACACGAAATTATGCAACCTGTATATGACAAGTCGTAACTCTTTTAAATGTATGTCATTAACGCTTATTGTTTGTAGAGGTCCCATCTTCAAACATTGTATCCAGGCATAGCCCATTACGTCCTTAGCCCGCCTTAAATAGAGTTCAATTTCGTGTGTTTTGTTCGAATACAAATCCCATACGATTTATCTTTCTTTCATTGTGCGTAGAAATTTCAGGTGATACCGTAAATATTTAATTGTTTTATTCAACAAATACCTACTATGTTGAATATTTGTAGTAATTTATGAATATCTCAAATAGGAATTTTGACTGACATTATTAAAATAGATTCAATTAAATACTGAATTGTGACATCATTACAAATACCATAAAAAAATACATTTTGAGGTTAAATACGATCTGCTACAACTTACAATCATGGGCAAAGTGGCTGGGAGAAGACCAGTAGGCCAAAGAAGAAAGTCCTGACTGCGCAATATTCGCCAGTGGACCGGCATCAGCAGCGCCGCTGAACTGTTCCGCCTCGCGAAGGACACACAGAAGTTTACTGAACTGACGGCTAACCTTCACTAAATGGAGAGGCACTACAAGAAGAAGAAGGTCAGATTGAAATTAAATATCATCAATAAGATGCGATACATCCCGCGACGTCAGAGCGGCGCGATGACCTATTATTAATTTATGATGCGATGTTTTAATTAGAGTATTTTAAGGAATTTTATCCACTGGAGTCTACGTGTTGGATATTTTTTCTTTAATATAGGCAACATCCTCATTAAGTATATCATATAAGTGAGTGAAGATATTATGTATGCTTATAAACTAAGTGACTTTCACTTAAAGGGATTTCTTATTAACCTTTCTTCCTCCTGATGTAATTCATTAAGAGTTTTTAAACAAAATGTTTTCGGTGTTCATGTTTGGAAAATTAGGTGGGTATACATATTATGTACGTACGTGTGTGTGTAAATGATATTTTAGAAAATACGACGTACCAATTACTTAATTTACTGCGGCACTGTGAAAAGGTCCAGCTGAATAAGTAATTACAATATTTTTTACTGCTATGTTGTTACATTATGATGCCAAACTTTTTCTCATGACAAAATATATTATGAGCCACTCTAACAAATGGAAACGATAATTTGGATCTGGATAATAATACACCTTTGGGACTTGTATTTGTGACTGTTCAGCTGTCGTAATATGTCTACCTTTATCCAAAGTTATTTGGAAATCCTCTGTAAAATTAAACATAAGAATGTTACATTTATAAAAGTTCGAGTTATGCTTGACTTTTTAATAAAGTTTTTTGGTTTTAATTTATGTACTTTAAGGCGATGATAGTTCAGTGATAGTGACGTCGGATACCGCGGCGAAGGTTGTGGGTTCGAATTCTACAATGAGCTTGAGCTTTCGGTGAAGGAAAACATCGTGAGGAAACCATAGCACGGTGGTAGGGTACCCGACTGGCTGGCTCAAGTTGAAATACTGTCACCAAGCACCTATCGGTGTGTTCCGACAGCTGCACTTGAGAGCCAGTTCCCATCTAAGCTTTGTGTGCTTACCACCTTCGGCCACATCATCACTTACCATGGTGAGATTGTGGTCAAACACAAGTTTATCCAGAATAATAAATAAATAAAAAACTATTTCAAAACAAAAAATCATGTTTTCCGTGGAAACTCGTTGGTACCATTATTCGTTGAGGACACAAAACGTCAATTTGGCCCCAGTTGCTTTCGTTAATTAAAACTTTCCGCTCTTTTGTGCTCTGCCGGCTCTTCAGTTGGTAATTGAGTGATAAATGCATTGAAATTAATTTGTTTTTATTGCATCTGAATTCAGAGCTAAGTAAAAGTTAATATTTTTCTTAAGATAAAACAAGCTACAACCATAGATTTCTTTAAATCACTACTTATTTCTCACTTCTACTCTTTTAATGAATTATAACTTTGTCTTAATTTCTCCTCTTACACACCTTTCTTAATAAAGTAATAAAACCTTTATTATCAATAAATAATAGTATCAGATGATGAGTAGATAATTACTGATGATGATAATGATTTAACATTTATTGTTTATACATTATTTTATTAATTATTGAGTATGTATAAAATGTATTATGATGTAAAATTATGATGTATGTTTATGTGGTTCATTTCGTATTATTTATTTGCCGTTTTAAATGTATCCTATAACCGGCCTATGATTATAGGAACTGTTTTTGCTGTAACTTTTGTCACGAGGTGTTAACAGTAAAGAATATTTGTATATATGTATAATATATGCACCATTTCATATGTTCCAAGACTTTTTTTTTTACGTGGGGAAATCCTCATAGATACCCGGCCGCTCGAGGGGGGCAATCGATTGAACGAATTAATGTAGCTTAATCCCTTACCAATTTATCCTTATTCAATTTCCTACTTTATCATCACATCCAATCACCACCTTATTAGATTTGGTTATGGGTACTGGGAAATGATACCCGGACTAATGGGCGTAACCATTTAATATAGTTTATAATATATGAGCAAGAGGAAGTACAACGAGACTGGTCTGCGACCATCGACAAGAGAGAGAGACGGGGTTTACACGAACACCATAGATTACTGGCGTGGACAGTGTTGCTATATGTAATACACCTATCTTTGAGCTGAATAGCTCTGATAATGGTATCAGTGAATACTGATACCATTATAATTATGAGCTCAAACACGATGTTCTTGCAAAACCATTGATGTATCAGTTACCAAATATCGAATCGACCATACAAAAGTTGCACACATTCTTTCATCACAGTAAAGAGCTGATGATCCTCAAACCGCTGAATAGATTTTCTAAAATCATAGCTAAGAACACTCTCGATCAAGTCACCTTTCAAACAAGCAAAAATCATCAAAATCGGTACATTCGTTTGGGAACTACGATGCCACAGACACATACACACGTTAAACTATGACCTCTCTGTTCGGGGGGTTCCCTTCTATACGGGGGGGTTCCCCTGTGTGCGTCAGGGGTTAAAATAGATTAAATATATTATTCCGCCCTGCTAACTCCACTTTACTTACCATGTCACCATTCATCACTCATCATCATTATTAGGTCGGTTAATTTATACAAAACATTCATCAATTATTCACCTAAACCTTTATCGTGGATTAATATCTAATACTCAAAACCTGAACATAAATCGATTGACGAATTCGAATCGAATCGAATTGATCGAAGTAACGGGGTATGTATAGAGATATTAAATTGTTTTAGCTAGTACTGTTAGTAAGGTTATATTTATTTAAGTAAATAAATGTTTCTTTAAAATCAATAAAATATTTACATTATTATAACTACAATTAAAACTAATCTAATCTAAAAACTACCTAAAATAAACTTTAAAAGTGCGTCGAAGAATTCCTCCGCATCGCCGTCGACTGGTAACGTTCCCAAAAGACTGGCAGCATTGCCACGTTGAATGGCAATAAAATACGGGTCTGGGCCCATAACCTATTAAAACACGTGAACAGTTCTCGACAGACAAGACTTTTTTTTTTTTTTTAATAGACAACAACTACATCTATATTACGCTAACTAGGTGGCGTCACTAGTCGCTATTAATTTACATTTTGATACACAATTTGACAGTTCCGTACCCAAAGGGTAAAAACGGGACCCTATTACTAAGAGTCTGTGTGTCCGTCTGTCTTTTTTTTTTTTTTTTTTTTTATGTCACAAGTGACAACGAGGCAGGCGGGTCACCTGATGGTAAGTGACAACCGTCGCCTATAGACATTGGCAACACCAGGGGATTGCCAACGTGTTGTAAACCTTATTACAATGCCTTAAAGGCGAACTGGCTCTCAAGTGCAATTGACGGAACACACCAACAGGTGCTTGGCGACAGATTTTCAACTTGAGGGTAGTAGCCAGCCAGTCGAGTACTACAAAGTACCCTACCACCGTGCTGTGGTTTCCTCACGATGTTTTCCTTCACCGAAAACTCAAGCTCATTGTAAGGATTCGAACCCACGACCTTCGCCGCGGTATCCGACGTCACTTACCACTGAGCTATCATCGACTTAATCGTGGTGACGGTTCTCTCGATACTAGGGATCGCAAGCCCCGCCCGCTGTGACGTCATGACCTAATTGAGGCACCTGACCTAATTGCCTTGTGCCAGCTCCTCTATACTTCTTTACTCAAATGAATCAAAAGAAATTCCCGCACAGTACTCTTTCTAGTCGTTCGGCCATTCCTGGCCCAAGTGGCATCATACCAAAAAACCTCCTCACGGTCTTCACGTAACCCCCATCTGTCACTAGGCTGTAGGTATCTCAAGAACCGCGATAGCTAGACTGTTGAAATTTTCACAAATTATGTATTTCTGTTGCCGCTATAACAAAAAATACTAAAAACAAAATAAAATTAATATTTAAGGGGGGCTTCCATACAACAAACGCGACTTTTTTGCCCTTTTTTGTTCCATGTCAATAATGGCAACAGGTAGGCACTTGAAATATTCACAAAATACTCCGGTTGTATTTTTACTTTAATAATTAATAATAAAATAAATATTTAAGGGTTTAAAAGGTAAAGCTCTTTATAATATTAGTATAGAAAACGCCCCCGATATTATTCAATAAAACTCAAAATACACTAGTTTAATGAAAAGAAAACGCAACGGCATTTTGCATGTTCCCGCAAAAAAGTCGCGACACCTAGATCCTTAGTGGTACTGAGTCACTTGAAACTGCTAAGGGTGGTTTAGACAAGATGCTATGAGAGAATAATAAAAATCTTGGGACAATTCGAACTCTAATGTCAATCCCATACAAAAGTTTATTTTGTTGTAGTAACTGTCAAAGTTACTAAACGATCCCCATAGGCTGATGGATGGTCACCTAGTAGAAATGCTCATCTTTAGATCTAGTAGAGGAAACTCTTTCGTTGAGACATTTATACTAGAACCAATATCTTCATGAATTTTCAATGAAAACCAATCAAACATAAACACTTTTACAACGCATTCCATTTAAAAATAAACGTCAAAAAGGCAATTGCCAACGTTTGGGCAATAAAATAGCGTAAAGGGAAACATGCAGACTTTATCTTAGCCTTTACAGCGTCGGATACGGGTTGTATATCTCATTAGAAAGTAAAAATTGAGGGAAAATTCGCTGTTTTTATTCGTATTTTTCTTTTGGAGTTGTAAGTAGGTATGTAGGTTTTGAAACCTTGATCGTTTTACACGATCTTTGGAAACGCGGCGCTTTTATCTCTTTGTCAAACAAATTATTATTCCACCCACACCAATGCCTCCTTTTGTTTTTGTGATGTTATAATTTTTTTATAACATAAAGTTTCAATCAACCAGACAGGCGTCACCTTAGCAATAAATTAGCGGCCACATTAGCAATACCAGGGGATTGCCCAAAGGATTGCTTAGAGGCAACTGGCTCTCAAGCGCAACTACCAGAAAACTAGGTGTATGAGTACCCTACCACAATGCAAAATCTATAAAATATACTCGTTTCGAAATTGAGTTCTGTTTGCGAAGAAAAATCTAACAAACAACAGAATTGTAAAAAAAAAATAGTCAATTTCAACAATTCGAACAAATATTATATTAAAGAAGTGTTTATTATGAGCGACCTTTACATTTGAAAGAAATGCTGTTATTTTTGTTCATAATTTAGTAACAAATCTACGTAAATCAATTTGCAGCATCATCAGTTAGGTACCAATTGCCAAGTGTTATGATTACCAACGGCTTTATAGTATCGGTTATTTGAGGAGAATGACAGATGATTGTTATTAATTTATTCAATAAAACACAACACTGCCACAAATACTAATGATGTTTACGCGAATGTCAACCCTATACCAATGGCGCTGGCTAATGCACGTCACCAAGTTGAGCTAGAACAGTAAAATTATACGAGCGAGAAATGTAAACAATGCAAGCGTTGTGACGTCACGCATTCGCCATGCAAGGCAAACTCGAGAGTTTATTACCAGTCATGCAAGTCAATTAAGAAATAGTTTATTTTCATTAAAAAAGGCAAAAGCCTTACTTTTGTGGTTGGTATAGACGTTTGTTACGCAATGGTGCGGAAAACTAGTATCCTACTAGATGTATGGATGTTTGTTACTCTTTCACGTAAAATCTACTGAATGGACTTTAATGAAACTTGTCACACAGGTAGTTCATATCCTGAAATAAAACATAAGGTGATAAGATACTTTTTATCCCCGGAAAAGATGAGATTCCTCGGAAAAGTGGGAGAAACCGCGGGTTTCTGCACGTGAACGAAATTTGTATGTGGTTTTACAAAAAAATAATTTAGTTTCTAATAAATAGTAACAAAACTATCGAATAACGATCACAGTGCTAGTTTCGATTGAATGGCAATGACATGACTGAATGTAAAACGATAAACAATGGATATAGGTACCTACATATGTGTATCCGAACTTTAACTCTTCAAATATTTATAGATAATTATTTACGCACTCAAATTTACACACTATGTACAGACTAAATAAAAAATTAAACTTCTTAATTAACTTTCCTTTAATTAAAACTCGTCGCTAACAGAAAAAAAACTAAGTTCAAATTCTGCCTTACGTACCAAAAAAAAAAACTAAGTTCAAGTTCAAGTACCAAACTTATGCACTAAATTCTGTACATGATCACATATTTACATTAATCTGATCCCGAGGCCGAGGAACAGTAGTGAGTGATGATAGATTCATAAATAGGAAGCTATGTTTACAGATCTGTTAGCAGCGTAAATTGTTTAGACATTTTGTTTGTTAAATTGTAAATAACATATAATTTTGCTTGTAATTTGTAATGGGATTATTGCTGAGTCTTATAGAATATTTTAACTTCAAAAAAGCTTCCTATTCAGCAATGTTTTTTAATTTTCTTAAAATAAATACTTTTAGGGTGCCGTATCACAAGAGGAAAAAGACGTAATCCTTAGAGGATCACTTTGTTGATCTTGTTGAAATTAATACTAAATACTAAGGTCTGGAAACCCTAAGAGCAGTGAAAAATCAAACTTCTAAGTCAAAGCAATCGTATATTTTGACCTCGCAAGGGAATCAAAACCTATAGGGTACTTCCCGTTGACCTAGAACTATGAAATTTTAAGAAGCAATATCATCTAGCACAAGTAAAGGAATAAATCCGAAAACCGTAAATTTGTAATTATAACAGAAATTTTTTTTTTCGAAAAAACAAAAGTAAAAAATCTTCAAGACTCGATTACCGTGATGCACGAACTATAAACAGTTAATTTTCATAACTACAAGTTTGTACGGAAACCTCAATGCGCGAGTCCGACTCTCACTTGATCAGATATGTAGAGAGGTAAGGTAACTGGATTATTCGTCTAAGTAAGGTAAGCTAATATAGGTTGACAAATCAATTGTGACATTCTTCTTCAATGTTTGACAAGCGGTCATCTTGGTAAATGTTGCTGCTGTTTATAAACATTTACAATAACAGAGCTTTGTTTTTAATAATATTTATTCATGACCATAGATACAAAGTCTTTCAGTTGCATACTTAAGTAGGTAACAAACTTATTATAAGATACCAGAGGATTAGCAGATGTGTTACTTATTAACGTTGAAAAGTAACTTTTTTTTAATTCAATAACCTACTTATTTATACTAGCAACATTTTACGTAAATCCACTTAAATCTGTAAAGTGCTCTGTGCATGTTCGCCTTTTAAAAGCTCGTATAATTTTTTATATAATCAAATTAAGTGATTATTATAACAACAGCGCTTTTGTTTATCGATAGCGGATTATTTTACAACGTTTAATTTTATGTAGATTCATAAAGTTGTTAAACTAACTGAAATAATATTAAAAACTATTAATCTAATCGTGATTTTTATAATAGTGAAATTATAAACAAAAAACCAATCTTAAAGTGAATATAAACAACGTTTTTAGGCGGTACAGTCAGTGTCAAAAGTAACTTGTCACTTTAGTACGGCTACGCAATTCGCAGTTTTTAAACAAACTGTCTAAAAATGAAATTAGATTGATAAGAAAAATTAATATGTATTTAATAAATAGACTTAAGTGAACATCCACAAGACGCTGACTGTACATTTCAAGAATAACAAAACCGGATGATTTTAATTAGCTCATGATATTCTTGATTAAACCAAATATTATATATTATGCTGTCTATGCGTCAAATTACTTTCATGAAACGTTGATTGATTCTATTTAATTTGATCCATAAAATAAATTTGTTCATGTAATTTATAATACCGATGTTATATTTATTTGAGAATGTTCGATGATATTTTATTCAGTGATCAAATATTTTTTTTAAGTCGAAATATACGCAATGAAACAAGTAATTTAACGTATCCCACGTTTGATAAAATAGTCTAATAACATTAAAACAACCAATCTACTGTATGTATGTTTATATCACATAATAACGTTTAAATTGAAAGGCGAGTACTGAGACGACTAGTGATAGAGCGGAGTGGAAGACCAAAACATGTAGTGCCGACCACACCTAGCTTGGAAGGAAGAAGAAGAAGAAGAATAACTTCTCGGACGAATTTTTTTTAAATATAATAAAATTAGTTGCATGTGTTTTAGAGATATTTTGTTATGTAATTATTTAACTGTATTTTTGAGTAAAAAAATTTACACAAAAAATAGTTTTGCTACCTTTTTTTTTACCACATCAAACTAAAAGTAGAAACTTTCTTTGAGTAATCAACGAAAGAGTAAAAGTTAAATAATCACGATTCCAAAAATTCCAATTTTTTGTTTGAAGTTTAGCGACGATCATCCCTTTACAAGCTATGGGGCTAAAACAAGTAGATATTTATAATCTAAAAACATTTTATAAAATAAAATGGTTTGTGTAAGAAAATGACTAATCTAAGTATATTATTATAATAAAAAATCTCGCCCTTGTTATTGAATTTGTCCCATTAAACCTTATCCATAATTTGGAGTAAATTTACAAAGTATAATCTGCATTATTAGAAAAAAAATATGTTAATTTTCTATTAATGCAGTATCTTTGTATTGATTATCATATGACTGTATTTAGTATAATTAAAAATTACCTTTTCATTTCAAGATATGAACCAAACTGGTTACCAATCTAAGGTATAGCATATTGATTTCAAGTAATAGCCGTGAAGGAATAACCATAGGGAACAAATAAACTAACTATAGTAGATATTCAAAACTGATCCTTTTTAAATATATTCCAAGATATGAACCAAACTGGCTAACAATCTAAGCTATATAGCACATTGATTCCAAAGAATAGCCTATACCTAGTGGATATATTTAAAACTGTTCCTTTTTTAAATATGCACAATAAATTATTGTGTTTTAATAGTAAAACCTGACCCTTTTTAATTAAAATCATAGACATAGAAATATTTTAGAACCACAAATATGTACGTTTCCTGTGTTTGCTTATAATTGGGTTTATATTCTAGCAAATCGTTTATTTGTAATCATACAACTCCTAGCATAAGTAAGTAAACCTATTGACCAATAAATAAATAAAAATAATAACTTAATATTTATCAGGCAAAAGATTTTCTCTTTAATACCAATAAAGATTTATTATCTTAATATATAAAATACCCGTATCACGATTTTGGTCCGAGATGAACTGCGAAACTGCTAAACCGATCTCGATGAAACTTAGCACACAAATAGAGTATATTCTCGAATAAGAGATAGGATACTTTTTATCTGGGAAACAATAAGATCCCATTAAAATGCGGGTGAAACCACGGGGGATAGAGAGTTACGTATAAAAGAGAAAATCTTTCTGCCTAGTCTCACATACATTTTCAAAAGCTGTGGCTTCGCAATATTATAATCCAGCGGTATTTTATAAAGCCCACATTTCTATCAGTATAAATAAAATTATAAAATATTAGCTTTTAACATTTTATAAAACTTCGAAAAAGTTACAAAAACCCTCTTAGTTTCGTTGAACAATTTTCAAAGATTACCCAGTTTCAAAAGTGCCTAAGTACTTACTTAAAAGATTTTCTTTTGAAAAGTTTTAAACTCACTTACACTAAAAATCACTCACACTTCTATCATGAACTTTGTCGTTTTAACACTTTCATAAATTCAAAATAAGAACACACATCAGTATTCAAGAATAACTGCACTGTTTTTAAATTTAGAAAAATTACTTTGTATTCGCGCGCAAGAACTTAAGGGCGGTCGAAATTCGAATTCGACCGGCCGCCGCTCTCGGTCGCTAGCATTCGACTGTAGACCGTCTATGATCGTCAAACTGTGCCAGACGGCCGCTACGCGCTACAGATCGGTAGCTTCATCGTAGGCAGCTTTGTATGATGCACTTTTAGCACTTTGAAAGCGCCCTTTATGCTTGTATATTTTCTGAAATAGAGCGCGATAAATGGCTGTTACGTAACAAATATAGGCAACTACATCTTTCTATGATAGAACATGATACAACTGTTTATTAACCTAACAAAGTAATAAAACTATATTTTAATAGAATAACATTTATTTCTTAGTAAGTACAAAATTTTGAATTCAAAGCAGATTTTTGTACTGTGTTGCTTTTCAACCAGTTCAAATTAATGCGATATTGAAAAAAGGTTTATAACTAATTTGAAGTGGTAAGATAATTAATCTACACGTATATCTACTTGAAAATAATAATTATTATATCATACGTAATTACAAAATGAGATTAAGGTAAATTGAGTACTAGACCACTTAAAATAAGGAAACTAAAACTTTTCTACTAATCTCATTTTAAATGTATGGGAGTGTTTTTGATACTTCTCGTTTGATTTAAAAAAAAGTTATTGATGTCATTTTACTGATTATGTAACGCACTTTCGATATCAGTTTTTTTTATTTTTATATCTGTAATAGTTAAGGAATAATCGCCTGGACACACTTAACGATTACACCCTATATAATGCCTCATTTTACACAAATATTCAGCAAGATCAGGACTCACCAAACCGATATAAAGTTCCAAGGATACATTATGGTAATTTGGCCTGACACGTACCATCATGAATCCTTAAACCGCCCCTACGGAACCCATGATTTATTTTGAGAGCTCGTTGAAATATGATTCGAATTCTATTGAATCTTATTACCATTTCTGTTACGGCTTGTGTTGATCTGTTCCAATACTTCCAATACCGAGAGTCGATATTTTTCTTTTTTTTTAATTTGGCAAAAGGACTGATCTGACTGTAAGTGGCTACCGTTAGCCAAGGACTGGACGGACTTTTGAACCCCATAAATGGACATGGGCTACTCTAAAATAAACTAAACTAAAATAAACGTTTTAGCGGTATACTAGCTATAATCGATGATCTTTTACAACCAATGAAGTATATTAAAATACAAAGTCAGCTGTAGATACCATTTTTATTGGTTCAATGTGTTTTATTGCTAGACATTCCAAGGCGAGATCGTAAAACCAGAGCATTAATTAACTATAGCACACAGGATATAGTTTTGTTATATTAACGTAACCGCTGCGACTGAATTGCTTTATAGAAGCAGCCACAGGAAGCAGCATTATTCATATGTTTTGAGGTGATGATGGAAGTGATGTCGGATACCGCGGCGAAGGTCGTGGCTTCGAATCCTATAGTCAGCTTGAGTTTTCGGTGAAGAAAAATATCGTGAGGAAACCATAACACTGTGGTAGGGTACTTTGTAGTACTCGACTGGCTGGCTACCACCCTCAAGTTGAAAATCTGTCGCCAAGCACCTATCGGTGTGTTCCGACATGGGCTACTCTTTTTAAATTTACATAATATTATAAGTGAGTGAAATGGTACAATTCCGCGATAAACGCACGCATTTTCCACACAAACGTACAGTCGCTGGCAAAAGTTTGTTTTTAATCATAATATTAATACGTGAAGCATAAACATTGTATCCTTTTTTACGAAAATGACGCGGATGGAGGAATATTAAAATTGAATCACTTAAATTTTATTTGCAGATGAGAAGAAGTGAGAGGACTATATTTTTATGTAATATGCATTATTATATTAATTTAAAAAACACATTACACACACTACCATGCGTTTGACACACACACATAGTCATCAGGTGACCCATGAGAGCATGCCTCTCTCGCCCCCTATTAAATAATAATAAAAAAACATTATCCTCTGCTGTTTATCAAGCGTTTTTTTATTGACAGCTATTGTCGTTTACTGAGTCATCAACGCCTAGCCTAGATAAAAACAATGGACATAGAAAGCTGATTTTTTTCACAGGTGTTGTTTTTAAGAAGTGAAAAATCCTTTGAAATTTAACCTACGTAAAAAGGTACGTAAAACGGTAAAAAGGGGTACGCGGGTGAAAAAAGAAACTGTTTTTTTTTCCTCAAAACTTTGTGGTCGAATTTCAATCAGTGAGCGAATACTAGTATTTATATATAAATCGGCACCTACCCTGTGTATTAAATTCAACTGAAGCTCTGTAATATGATAACTACTTTGGGTGTGTTACCTGCCTGAGTGCCAGTTACCATTTAGCTTGTGGGGTTGGTGTTTCACCAAAATCCCACCAACATGAATGAATAACTATTAATTTTGATACGTATCTGTAACTAAAATAGTATAAACTACAGTGCTTATATACATATTATGATACTCAAAGTTTTTATAAATATGTAAAAGTTAAGTTTACCGAGCTTACGTCCGTAAAGAAGATTTCGGCTGGCTTTGAACTAGTTACGTCTAGGCTCTTAGAGATATATTTACCTATAAAGAGCTTTGCATACTAATGTTGGATGATAAAAGCTTTTTATATAATAAAGTTTAATATTTCTTACAGAAATTTAGGTCGTACCGTGGTTTTCTCGATATTAAAAATATCCTTTTTAAGAATTTTAACCTGTTGGCTATAATATGGACTGCTGATAATATAGCAATAGAATCTAGTATATAAGCAAGTTGAGTTATATAATATAATGAATAAATAATTACCGTTTATTTCCCTATACATTTGTTAGATTTTTTATTTAGATTTAAATTTATTCTCTGTATATGTGACAGAAATCCCTCTCAAGGTGAAGGCCTCTTCCAAAGATTTCCATTTTTCTCGGTCTTGTGTTTATTATAAGGTGTGGTGTTGCAAGCGTCCATAGGCTACGGTAACCGCTTACCATCAGGTGGGCCGTAAGCTTGTTGCAAAAATTGACATTGTGTACAAGCTATTTTTTTAATTCGCCATTCAAACGTTTTTTTTTAATAATAATAACCGTTTATTCTCTTTATCTTTTTGCTTAGTTAACTTTATTCTTTACTTGCTCTCCAGACTCTCCAGCGAGGAGTGACTTTGAGCTACCCCGTGCAATTAACATCGATATAAAATTGAAAAATAAACGTTTTAGCGGTATACTAGCTATAATCGATGATCTTTTACAACCAATGAAGTATATTAAAATACAAAGTCAGCTGTAGATACCATTTTTATTGGTTCAATGTGTTTTATTGCTAGACATTCCAAGGCGAGATCGTAAAACCAGAGCATTAATTAACTATAGCACACAGGATATAGTTTTGTTATATTAACGTAACCGCTGCGACTGAATTGCTTTATAGAAGCAGCCACAGGAAGCAGCATTATTCATATGTTTTGAGGTGATGATGGAAGTGATGTCGGATACCGCGGCGAAGGTCGTGGCTTCGAATCCTATAGTCAGCTTGAGTTTTCGGTGAAGAAAAATATCGTGAGGAAACCATAACACTGTGGTAGGGTACTTTGTAGTACTCGACTGGCTGGCTACCACCCTCAAGTTGAAAATCTGTCGCCAAGCACCTATCGGTGTGTTCCGACAGCTGCACTTGAGAGCCAGTTCCCATCTAAGCTTTGTGTGCTTACTACCTTCGGCCATATCATCACTTACCATGGTGAGATTGCGGTCAAACACAAGCTTATCCAGAAGTAAAAAAAAAACCGCGGCGAAGGTTATGGCTTCGAATCCTACAATCAACTTAAGCTTTCGGTGAAGGAAAATATCGTGAGTAAACCACAGCACGGTGATAGGGTACTTTGTAGTACTCGACTGGCTGGTAGCACCCTCAAGTTGAAAATCTGTCGCCAAGCACCTGTTGGTGTGTTCCGGCAATTGCACTTGAGAGTCAGTTGCCTTTAAGGCATTGTAATAAGGTGTACAGCACATTAGAAATCCCCCTGGTATCGCTAATGTCTATAGGCGACGGTAGTCACTTACCATTAGGAGACCCGCCTGTCTTGCTGTCACTAGTGGTATGGTATATAAAAAAAATGATACTATTTTAGTACCTATTTCGCTTGTTTTCCTAAATAAAAGTACCTACCTAATAGGAAATAGCTCTAGGATTGTTGCCACTATGGACCCTTATTCAATGCGACATTTCAGAAGAATTGACTGTCACCCTTTAAAAGATAGCAACGAGAAAGGATAAGCCTTTTTGGCAATTGGAAATCGTAACTATAAATTTAGTACAGATTTTATTACATCTACGCCGTTTTTTGAACATTAAAAGAAGCCAACGATTCGTAAGTAAATGTGGATGTAAATCTGATCGTTTATAGCTCTTTCAGTTATTTTTAAAGATATTTAAATTTCACCTTGTATAAGTGGAATAACTAAAAGGGGTATCATTTATTAAAATCTATCAATTAATTAATTTAAAGGACTGCATACAAAGCGACATGGTGGCTTTCAAGATCAGCCCCAAAAAACCTAGCTGGCGACCGCAACAAGTCTAGGAAGTCTCTGATTGAAGGATATAAAACCCATGATAGGTACTGCTTTCAGAATTTAGCAAGCAAGCGTGAGAAGAGATATGAGTAGGTACGAGAGTCGCTTCACCAACTCAACCATCTATCGACCCTCAGTTTAGGTGCCAAAAATGAGGACGCTACTGTCGCTCCCGTATCGGACGGCCTCCCACACGGACGCTGTTTAGATCATCCTGTTTAAGATGTAGGCCTGTTATATTATATACTTTTAATAGAATTCAATTTGGCTGAGTCAAATGATGACAGAATATCAGCATTGCGTAGATCAATGGTGATAGGTATCGTTGTATTTCGGCATCAATGTCGTTATCAAAATCTCTATTCCATTCGCAAATTTTAAAAATAATATTGACTTATGCCTAATTGAGTACCATACGTAAAATATCTGCGTGTTTATTTTTAATTAATGTGAATTTAGTGAACAAATAGACGCGTCCCAGGGACAACATTGTGAGGAAGTCGTAGAAATTAATTTTGATTCAATTGTAAAGGCAACAGACAGGCTCGTTTGATTGCTTGGTTTCATTGTTACTGTATTTGTATTGTAATGCTTGTTATACAAATATGATGGGTATTAATTAAGCTGCTATTCTAACATTAATTTTGAAATATACGCATGTATACATACATTGTGTGTTTTAGTATGGTCCTAAAACAATAAGGCACAAATAAATAATTTTAAAAGCAAAGATTTATTCGGTTAAACAGTTTATCAGATAAAAAAATTATAATATTATAACGATTTTCATTTCAATCATTTAGTGGGTTTAATTCAGATGTAACGATACCAGAGTTCTCTAGAAAACGAAGTTTAAACTTTCTAAGTGCTTCTTTCACTGCTTTAATGCCAATTCAGACTAAAATAGCTAACAATAATTGTTCAGGCCAGGTTTGTGACGGCGAATCAGCCGGCAACACCAACCGTCCGCTCCTTTTGGATCAACCCCAGCTGGCAACATTTCCCTCCCCGCTCTCTCGATCCATGGCCGACTTCCGTTTTTTCTTCACGCAAAGTAAATGCAAGATATTAATGTAAAATTTGGGAAAAGAAACAATTCAACAAAACAACAGCTTTTATCGTAGACAATAATTACCTAGTAGGTATAATATATTTTGTGAATGGACTCAAATTCCAAATATCTTTTTCTCTTGATACGTGCCGCATGAGACGATTATTACACCGTTCAATTTAAATGCACTATAACTTGTCATAAAGGGAAGCTATTTTCAGACATCCCTATTTTTCGATATAAACTTTAATTTCTCTTCTTTACACGATTTAGGGAAGGCAAAGTTGTGTAAGTATATGCGACGGAACATTTAACAGAGGTCCCTTTACTTGTCAGGTAAGTGTTTACAAACTTGACTCTCACTTCAGAACATTCGAAGTAGGTAATCAAAACATCAATATCGTAAAGTGATATATTTTTTAACTAAAAAATTGAGGAAATGGAGTGGACAGCTTAAAAAAAATTGACGCCGTTTTGATATAACTGACATACATCATGTTTATATGTGTAGAAAAAAATTGTTAGTTTGTACTATTTATTTATATTTTGGTGAACTATTTTCAAAATGTTGTATGTCCAAGACTATTTTTATTATTTGGATTAGAAAAATTATTTACTTTATTCAACGAATAAAATTAAGTACCTACTGGGTTTTAATTAACGTCTTTTTTATGTCAGTTGTTTGACAAGCAGGCATCTTCACTTTAATTAGGCATTCAAGAAGGTGATGCGTTATTGCTTCTTCGTACGTTTCACAGACAAAAGAGCTGCTATGTAGTGCAGTCATTAATTAAAAGTGTGGATAGAATTTAGTTTGTCTGTGTAATTATACCTTGGGATTTAGAACTAGTTTTAATTAAATGCACTGTATTTAAAAGTATTAGGTAGGTATATTTAATTGTATTTAAAAAAAATAGTTTATCGGAATAAGTATTTTGTAGTATAATAAATCTTAGTCCTAAATTAATGTTTGAGCTGAATTATTATACAGCATCTTAACTAGTTTTGAAAAAAAAAGTTGGTATTTTTGTGCTACGACTACATTTAGTTAGCTTTCGCTTAGGCTATGTTTTTTATACACTACCTATGCTATAATATTTAGATTATAAAGGTCTACCAATAGAGAGCCCTAAACTAGCTTAGCTTTCCCTAGTATGCTATAATTACTTAGGTACCTCAGTGGCACGATATTGATTTTTTAAAGGCAACAGCCCAAACGTGCAAGCTTCCAATGTGTCAGGAATTCAGTGATTTATCCACATACTCTACGCCCGAGTTGTTATTGGCCATTTATTATGACGTCGTGACACATTGACTGATGCTCGCATAGCCTTTGTTCTTCTATTATCCATTTTATTGTTTATTTTGAGTGGATAAATAGATTTTTTTAAATAAGATTTTTGGCCTGGTATCGAGACCTTTAAGCCATTTCTTTATTTTAAATATTCATCTTTTATGTTTAGTCACTTTCACTGTAAAGTCTAGTCCTCGTCCGTACAAGTCAGATTTAATTTTAATGAAATTGGCGGCTATTCCACTAAAACATTTCATGGACTATTTGGGACAACCAGGAAAGTCACGATACACGCTTTCATTTCATTTCACTTCACTTGTGCACTATTGATTGATCTTTATTGGACAATACACCACCGAAATTATTCAATAAAACTGTGGGTGTGGGTGGGAGGCCTGCCCACGCTGCATCTTGTGGCCCGGTGGTCGCCACTCCAGAACCGATCTGCCCCATCAGCCGTCGTGGAGATCCTTTGTCCAGCAGTGGACGTCTTCTGGCTGACATGATGATGAATAATGAACAATTTTTTTAGCAATAATTTTTTTACCTGATAGATTTTATTGTATTAAAATGGCTAAACTCAAAACACATTATACAACTAAGGTTCTGAAGTTAAAAACTGACTCTACCACCGGTAAGAAACTCAGCATAATTTTGTATTATATAAAGTAATGAAATACCTATATTACGAATAAAAATACTTGCAATGAGTCCATTTAAAAAATATATTTTGAGTTTGACTTTGAGTAAGCAGTTGATATGAATGTAGTTAAAATATATGAAACGTACGTATGCTTTACTCATGCGTGACATTGAGATTATTTAAACAATCGCCTTATCTAATTGCCGCGATCTTGCATCACCCAATATTGTACGTATACGTTGTTTAATAAAATTATTGCGAGATGTATTATAATTTCATCATAGTTGTCATAAGTCAGGTTGGCCGAGTGGTCTAAGGCGCCAGATTTAAGCTCTGGTTCCCGAGAGGGAGCGTGGGTTCGAACCCCACACCTGACAGACTATAATTTTTTTTTAAGTTATTTTGTAGTTCTGGTCATAAACTATTATGAATGTAATCATTTTGAATAATTCGCATTCTTTTTTCTAAGCGGTCGTCCATTAATCACGTGATGTTGTTACAGGTATTATCTAATTTAATCGCGCGTATAACGAAAACATAAATACACGTGATATCTCACTACACCCCCTTGTGGTATTTCCTAGTTTCCGAACCCCTTCACTCCAGTTTGAGCCTGAAGTAATTAGTGGATGATCCCTAATTAACGTGGTCAAATAAAATAAAATACATCCACAGAAATAGAAACGGTAAATGTTTATGGATCACAAATTGGGTACTTAGTGAAAGGAAATGGCCATTTTTCTCCCACAAAACTGTTGGACTGTTTAGATTTTAATTATTTAGATAGGCTTTCTATTTGTGGGTGTTAAAGTTCTATTACCTTTTTACACGCGAGGTAATAAAGATGAGATCTAAGATTTTCAATCACTTTTTGTGATTAACCTTTGGTCAAATGTTTCAATCACAATTCTGTAATCAAATATTATCACAAAAGCTTTTAAAGATAAGACAGCTGTTCATCTTTTAAATTAGAAAAACTATTATCATTCACTTCTATCTCAAATCAGAGTGTAAAATACTAGAATAGAGTAAAATACTAGAATTTTTATACCCAATTTTATATAAACGTAAATGACAATTAGATGTCAAATTATCTACGTTCAGACTGAAATCTAATATTGCAAATAATTGTTTTAAGTTTTTATTTTTATGAAACGCGTTTATCAACTTAGATTCACACAAACTTTTTAAATGTTGAAAAATATTATAAAAAATAAATAGCCATGTAACTTTTTAATTTTATAATCCAAATATACAGGAATAAGGGTTGCATTTTTGGTATATGTATGTAAAGGCTTTATGAAGATAATGGTGGGATCAACATAATTCTTGGGTGGGATATTAAAAATAAATCGTTCTAAGCTATGCTTTGGCAGTGACAGTTCCGGATTAGCCCATAAGCAAATTAAGCAATTGCTTAGTTAGGGCATCAAGTCTATGAGTTTTTTTTAATTTCTGTGCTAGTCAGTACAAAAACAATGTCACCTGAAAAGCTAGACCAACACGACATTACTATAAATTATTCGTAAGTTTGGAAACATTTCTTTGGCAACTAATTTATTAAAATGTGTGTATTATTAAATGCTGTAGTATCTGAAGTATCTCGTTGTAATAAATACGTAAACCTTTTTTTAAACATCGATTAAGAGTTTAATATTGGAGAGGGCCCACAGGCGCGGATTGATAAGGGCATCAAATAGTCTTAATCCGGCACTGGTCAGCGACGGATACCTAACCGACAGGATCGTGAACGGTACGAAATAAAAAAATTGTAGACACGCATGTTTTAATTTTAAAATATATTTTTCACAAAGGACAAACGCCAAGCAAAGAGGAAAACAAAAGGCCACCTGATCCCGCCATTTTATGAAAACCCGAACATGAATAAGTTTGCAGATTCAATAAACTCTTCAGAAGATTATGAATTAAGAAAGCAATTATTCTTTATTAACTTTGGGATATTTTAAAACTTTCTGTTGTTGGTTTAAAAAGTTTGGCTTTATTTATAGCTGCTGAATATTTTTAGGTTAACAAAATTTATAAATTTTTGTGTGAGACAGGAAAAAAGATGAAAAAATGCGAGACTTGCCATTTGGAAATCTCAAGGGAGAGATAATTTGACTTGAAAAACAACAGTAAGTCAAGAAAAGAACTTATTTGAACAAAATATTTTTTTTTGCGAACTATGGAGTAATAAAATGTACCAAAAAACTCACACCAGTTGCTTCCGTGAACCGCATTCAATGGAAATCAAATGATTTGATAAAATATTTGATACTAAGTGTCCCCCGCAGTTTCACCCGTGTTCCCGTGGGATTTTATCTTTTCCCGGGATAAAAAGTATCCTTACTCCAGGCTATAAAAACTCTTTGTGTGCTGAAGATTCATCACAATCTTACGTAGCGGACGCAACGGAAGCTCTCAAAATGAATAAATTTTCCCCGTTATGCAGCATTTTTTTCATTGATGCTCCGCACCTAATGGTCATAGCGTGATGTTATATAACCAGTGATTCCTGAGATATAACTTAGATAAAATATTCGTATAGATAGATTACCTACTCCGTAAAGAAGCGTCACTCACCATTCCAGTTTACGTGACCGATAGAGCAGAAGTTCGGCTCTAGTATGAATGAGCTGGCCATCGTCCTTTAAGACATTACTGCTTCTTTTATGTTATACTAGTTTTATGCCCCGCGGTTTCACCCGCGTTACCGAGGGATCTTATCTTTTCCTGGGATAAAAATATCCTATGTGTTGTTCTAGAATATAATCTACCTGTGTGCCAAGTTTCATTAAAATCCATTTATTCGTTTTTGCGTGAAAGCGTAACAAACATCCATACATCAAAACTTTCGCGTTTATAATAATAGTTAGGATTCACAGTAAAGTTAGTTCGTCAGTCAGGTCAGGTTTTTAGACAACTTGAAAAGAAGCGATACACGTTTTCATTTCACTTCACTTCACTGGTGCACTTAGATTGAACTGAAAACTGAAAAATTCAATCACAGTTGGTTCAATGGTATTGGAACGCATAGAGGACAAACATATAAACATATATTGTTATTTATAATAATAGATAGATAAGGCATTGCTTTATACATATTATATCGAAGTTTATATTTTACTAAACTGTTCCGTGATGTAACACAAAAAATAATTGATTAATTGTCATGTCATCCCGACACACCCCTAACTCATTTACAATATAAATTACACAAAGTGTTCTTGTATCTACCCACCTCCTTGAAAGATCAACATTTGGCCAGACTACCAATTTCATCACTTCGCCCAAAGATATTTTAAGTAAAAATGTGTAGATAGGTTACCTACACACCAATCAATCTTCAAAAATTACCCGAAAATGGCACGTTAGTGTGCCATAAATAACTTAATATTGTAATATTCATACTACATTACGATATCTTATATTAACACACGATGCCATTTTTGGGTCGTTTTGTGTCACTTTTACTTACTTTTAATTGCACTCTCTACGTGAAGTGCATCTGTTAACGCTGGCGACGCGACCCGTCAACGTGGGCTAAATAGCGCCGCTCGTATAGCGCTTATATGTAACCTATCTATTTATTTATTTAGGTAACCAACAGCGTACAAAATAGATTTTACATAAATATTTAAATTAGAAGTAAGGCCAATAACAGGTAACCCCTTTTTAACCAACAATATTGTCCAATTATATAACAAAAATAACATATATATAAATTACAATACCTAATATAATTAGCGTATATATATATATATATATATATATATATATTTACATTATTCATAGTATATTATGTTATGTGTGTGGGATGTGCGTGTGTGGTGTATTGGTGTTTGTGTTGAGTTTGTGTGTGGGTATGTGTCTATTCAGTCTCACAAATATCTACACCATTTTCCTTGCAATATCATTGACTTCACCAATCAAGACGCGGCCGAACGAAACAAACCCGTATGGCAAACACTTATCCGAAATAGTGTTAACACAACTTAATTTATTATATTGCCATTCAGTTTTTTTTATATTCTGTTAGATTAAATAATATCTTGAAAACATGTTGTGCCGACCCCACCTAGCGTGGGATAAGAAAGAGAAGAAGAAGAAGATGAAATAATATCTTGAATACTGCTATCAATCCTACAGTTATATCAATATGCAAAAATAAGTAGTAATAGATTTATTGAGAATTTGACCCTTATTAGTAACATTATCGGATGGTGTAATAATACAGGTCCGGTTCGTGGCTTGGGAAATATTTTTTTCATAAATCTAATGATGCAGTCTTCATCAAAATGAGCATTGAGGCTTTTTTTTACAAAACTGTGACTAATCTTGAAAACTAAATGTCGTCCACTGGACCCTTTTTTCTTGGAAGCCCACATACACTCGCCCGAAAAAATAAAGGGTCACGTTTGAAAAGAACAATATCTTGAAGAAAGTATCAAGATAACTTCTTTTGCTTATGACATGAAACCAAAAGAGGATAATATCCGGACTGTTATATGCAACCCTTCATTTAACATTTTTACTGTAATGGTGTAAAAAAATGCTTTATCTCAAGTAAAAAAGACCTATTTTCAAATTGTGATTCATTTTTCAATTTCGACTTCTTTCATTTTGTTTTTAAATTTTGTATAAATATGGGACTTGAAATTGATTTTCCTTATTCAATTCGAGTAATTTGTGTATTATTATATTTTTTTAAATTATAATGTTGTTTTTCAATTTACGTTTTCTTTTCATTTTCAAATTAATAAATGGTTTCTTGCAGTTTATTTTATGCGAGTAATTTCTTTCAAATACTTTTAAATTTAAAGAGCTAGCTTGTGTGGATTCAATGTTATTTTGAGTTAACTAGGTGACCCTTTATTTATGCGGGCGAGTGTAGTTAAATGGCGATTTATAAGTAAGGCCCTTATCTTACGAAACAAGTACCACTCTCACATCTACCACGTACCCAATTTCTAAGTATCACTGTAGTTACTTAACTGGATTACTAAGTTCTAGACCTAAGTTGAATTATTTGAAACAGATAATGGATTTAGTGTGTAACATTGTAGGTATCTCTTCCAATAATTAACCTATAGGTAGGTACAAATACAACGTCAATTTATACCTAAATCCTTATCATAATATCAACCCTTATTCACAGGTTGCATAAATATAATTTACTACCTGTCCCCCGCGGTTTCACCCGTGTTCCCGTGGGATCTTTTCCCCGGATAAAAATATAGCTTATGTTATTCAGGGATAATGTAGCATTCTAATGGTGAAAGAATTTTAATTTACTAGCGCGGGGCTCTGTCTACTTTTTTATTTGGTCTGAGATCAGAGAGATCCAGTATGAGATAGGTATGTATCTAAAATTCACACCTCTCAGTGTATACCGAAGTAACTGTTGAACTCTAGTGTTTTATCACTATTTTGATAATTTGCAACGATTTGTCTCGACCATTAA
The DNA here is from genome assembly GCA_951361185.1 of Ochropacha duplaris. Lineage (NCBI taxonomy): Eukaryota > Metazoa > Arthropoda > Insecta > Lepidoptera > Drepanidae > Ochropacha > Ochropacha duplaris. The sequence goes on along the minus strand of OX592704.1, from coordinate 9,140,994 downwards.
CGCTATTAATATTTAAGTAGGTACTTTGGTCAAAAACAAATATCCGTTTATATATCTTTTTTATGATATAAGGCGATGATGATAGCTCAGTCGTAGTGACGTGGATACCGCAGCGAAGGTCGTGGGTTCAATTCCTACAATGAGCTTGAGCTTTCGGTGAAGGAAAACATCGTGAGGAAACCACGATAGCACGGTGGCAGCGTAGGTACTTTATAGTACTCGACTGGCTACCACCACAATCAAGTTAAAAATCACTTGAGAGCCAGCTTACCTTTAGGCATTGTAATAAGGTGTACAACACTTCATTGTTCCAGATTTTTTAATTAGTATCTACATAAGTGTAGGTATGGAGGAGCGAGGTATTAGACTCTTCCATTGAAAAGGGAAGATCTTCCGCCAGGCTAGGTCATCGTGTCTGGGGACCGCGGTCCAACTATATGATGTTGGCAGCTTGTATGTATATATGCAGATCGTATAGAAAACTTCGTAAGCGCGATGTAGGTTATTGGAGAGCCTTTTTTTTATTCTCGATAGGCTTGTGTTTGACCACAATCTCACCATGGTAAGTGATGATGTGGCCGAAGATGGTAAGCACACAAAGCCTAGATGGGAACTGGCTCTCAAGTGCAGCTGTCGGAACACACCGATAGATGTTTGGCGACAGATTTTCAACTTGAGGGTGGTAGCCAGCCAGTCGGGTACTACAAAGTACCCTACCACCGTGCTATGGTTTCCTCACGATGTTTTCCTTCACCGAAAGCTCAAGCTCATTGTAGGAGCCTTCTATCTAGGAGTTGTGCGAACTATATCTATGTGTAAATAGAGGTCACTACATCACTCCCCTCCAAGACCAGAGGTGTTTTTTGCATATGTAGTGAAGATATGATAGCCTATCTTTGAGAGTAAAAGGTTTTACAAAGACAATGCTCCAGTGAAGGCGATGATAGCTCCTTTTAAGGCGATGATAGCTCAGTGGTAAGTGATGTCGAATACCGCGGCGAAGGTCGTGGGTTCGAATACCACAATGAGCTTGAGCTTTCAGTGAAGGAAAACATCGTGAGGAAACCACAGCACGGTGGTAGGGTACTATGTGGTACTCGACTGACTGGCTACCACCCTCATGTTGAAAATCTGTCGCCAAGCACCTGTTGGTGTGTTCCGGCAGTTGCACTTGAGAGCCTGTTGCCCTTGCCCTTAAGGCATTGTAATAAAGTGTACAACACGTTGGCAGTCCCCGTGGTATTGCTAATGTATATTTCATTTCATTTCATTCCATCAGGTGACCCGCCTGCCTAGTTGTCACTAGTGACATAAAAAAAAAGTGAATGCAGAACTGAATTCTTTTAGCTTGTAGAATTTCATTTCAAGATGTCAATACAGAATTTAATGGAATGAAGGACCAATACAATACATGTTATAGAGTCACGCAAAGCTGGGACGAGAGGTTCATTACCCCTGTCCACTCATTTTGATATAGTAGGGCTAACACTTTGATTTTATGTTTATTATTTTAATCCCATTTTTTTAAATAATGATGTTAATATCCAAATGCTAAATCAACCAGTTTTACTCTTTGTTTGGCAACGCGATTGTGAGATATTATTAAAAAAAACTTCTACTTAAAATTACATTGTCTATTGAAGAGTATTAGACAAATAGCTGTTTATCACAAGATATAATTATGTACCTTTAATTTATTATAGGTAAAGTATAATAACATTAAAAGTGTTTTTTATAAAAAGAAAACTTAAATGATTATTCAATGTCAAAATGAAAATGACAGTCTGTACGCAGATAATTTGGCATCTGCTTGTCAGTTACATAATAAAACTATAATAAAAATATTATTATAGTATCATGGGTATCATTATATTATTATAGCCGCTAGTATCATGGGTACCATGGAACATTTAGAAAATCTTTTACTGTGAATATATTTTTATTTAGGTTTTTTTTATAAAAAGAAAACTTAAATGATTATTCAATGTCAAAATGAAAATGACAGTCTGCACGGAGATAATTTGGCATCTGCTTGTCAGTTACATAATAAAACTATAATAAAAATATTATTATAGTATCATGGGTATCATTATATTATTATAGCCGCTAGTATCATGGGTACCATGGAACATTTAGAAAATCTTTTACTGTGAATATATTTTTATTTAGGTTTTTAACCGACTTCAAAAAAAGGAGGAGGTTCTCAATTCGTCTGTATGTTTTTTTTTGTGTATGTTTGTTACGCGATTTCTCTGCCAATTATGAATAGATTTTGACGATTCTTTTTTGTTTGGTAGATCATACTTCAGAGGTGGTCCCATATAAATTTTATCGAAATTGATTAAGCACTTTTTGAGAAAATCAACAAAAACGAAAAAAAATATATCTCGTTTGATAAACCTTAGTGAATCAAACTGAGTCGTTGAGCATGACTTTTTGGATTTGGATGAAATTTCGTGTGTATACTTCAATGGGTTCTTCGATGGTTTTAAAATACAATTGGACTCGGTAGGTGGCGCTGGAATCGAGTTCCAAGATTTGTTTTAATTTCAGGGCAGGACGACGTCTGCCGGGCCCGCTAGTTATATATTATATTTTACCGGCCAGACCCGATTTCAGGACAAACTAGTTTTGCCTAGGATAACATATAATAAGGAATAAACTTTAAAAATTGAAAAATAAAATTATTTTTAAAAATTAAAAACAAAAACCGACTTCAAAACTGCAACCTATACCTATGTACAAACATAAACTAAAAAGTAAAGAATAATATTTTAATTTCAAAGCAAGAGCCTTAAAGGACAATCAACAAAATTATTGATATTTATATATCTATTTTATATTTATAAACAGTTCTTTTTGGAGTCGGTGCCAGCCAAGAAGGACAGTTTAATTCTGCCTTTGTAACAAACTTCGAAAAGTAGGGGAGCGACGGCGCAGACCTAAGGAACATTACCGTAAGGAGAGGTGTCGTAAGACGTTTTCTCGTATGAACACTTCCAGTTCAAAACTGTCCTTCTTCTTGGCTGGCACCGACTCCAAAAAGAACTGTTTATAAATATCAATGATTTTGTTGATTGTCCTTTAAGGCTCTTACTTTGAAATTAAAATATTATTCTTTACTTTTTAGTTTATGTTTGTACATAGGTATAGGTTACAGTTTTGAAGTCGGTTTTAGTTTTTTATTTTTAAAAATAATTTTATTTTTCAATTTTTAATTAATTTTATTGTTTTGTAAATATCAGTGTAATTAAATTTAATTTTTTATGTTGTATTGTAATTATTCTAACTTTTATTTAAATTGGTTATTAAAACACGAGAAACTTTTTTTATTTGAGATATTTAAAAACTGTTTTTTTATTTTCTCACCAGGGGGTTAAAGAGGAACATTTTAGTAATATTATCTAGTTTCGAGGACACAACCCTAACCAAACTCATAAGTTTCAGAAACTGTATGCCTAATTGCTCAACTCAAGTCCGGGAAACCAACTTGTGATCTTGTCAGCAATATCGTTACTAGGCATACTGAAATCCTAAGACTTTAGGATAGGCACCACCCTTTGTACCAGATATTAATATAATTTCACATCTCAGTAAAGTATGATCCTTGGTAATACAGGTTTATTGGGTAAGCAACCTTATTAGTGACCAAACATTGACCAAAATACTTTTTTGAAAATATTTTTACCGAACGGAGTTAAGTAATCTCACTATTATACTAGATATCTACTATATAAAAATAAGTCGGGTTTTCCTTCCTGACGCTATAACTCCAGAACGCACGAACCGATTTCCACGGTTTCAACCATTTTTCCGGTTCCAACCATTTTTGCATTCGTTGGAAAGGTCTCGGGCTCCGTGAGGTTTATAGCAAAAAAAATTCAGGAAAAATTCACAAAAAAAAGAATGATGAATAAAATTATTTTTGTTATACATTTTGTATAGAACGATTTTTTGACATGCCTCGAGATCGGACTGACAGTTGGTTTAGTTTCACAATAAGTGGCGCTGGAATCGGGTTCTAAGTTTTATTTTCAGGGCAGGACAACGTCTGCCGGGCCCACTAGTTAATTATAAATACTAAAGTTTGTGGATTCTTATTTAGTTACACAAAACGCGCTTATAAATTTTCCCATCTCAGTAAAGTATGATCTTTGGTAATACAGGTTTATTGTGTAGGTATGTTACCAATTTTTTTTTTTTAGTATAGCTAAAATGTGTTTTTTTATATCTTGAATAAACCAAATAGGCCTCGCGCAATTATTCCTTATAGTGTAAAATTAAGGTCAAACCCTCATTTCTATGATTACCAGGTCAGAAGCATTAGTTCCCGTGGCGTAAATGGCGCGACATGGCCCAGCCATTTGCAGAGATTTGCCCAACGTTTCCGTACATTTGTTTCTATTAAGTAAACCATAATATATGTTAGTTAGGGGGTCAAACACCCTTTTAGGGTATAACTTAGCTTGAACTCTATTTTTGATTGATGTTTGTGTAGTAATAATTAAATTACACGATATTAATAATATTTTAGGCGATGATAGCTCAGTGAAGGTTGTGGGTTCGAATCCTACACTGAGCTTGAGCTTTCGATGAAAAAATAACATGATGAGGAAACCATTCGCCAAGAACCTAACGGTGTATTCCTACAGCTGCACTTGAGAGCCCGTTTCCTTCTAGGATTTTGTGTGCTTACCATCTTCGGTCACATCATCACTTACCATGGTGTGATAGCGGTTAAAAACAAGATTATCCAAAGTAAGAAAAAAACAATCGACGGATCGCTTTGGCCGGTTAGTGACGCATATCGAGCGATCACGTCACAGGTCGTGGATTCGATTCCCGCTCAGGGTATGTATTTAAAAAAAGTTGTAGGTACCTACCTAAATGTTATATTTCACGGTACTGAATGTGTAGATAGATTTGGGACGACCGTCCCATCCGTGCAAAAATAAATTTATTTTCATGCTACCCAAACACTTAGAATATAGTTACTAGATCGATTCAAATATAGTTACAAATATAAGCAGAATATTTCATATCGAGTAAGAAAAAGAGAATTACCAACAAAATTCTGTCGAGCACGGCAACCAAAACAAGAGAAAAAAGCGAAAATATATTTTCAAACATTCTATTCCCCTAACATCGATTGGTCAAATCACATCACATAAGAACATTGACGGTCCCACAAAGCTCCCATGGCGTAGCTTATGATATTTTCATCCCATTACATTGAAAGTATTTGATATATCGAGATGAAAGGGTACCCTGCCACCAAAGGATCTGTGCGTGTGATGAAAATTTTATTAACCGTTACGCAAAAGTATAAAATAAATTTATCTATTATAAAGCTGAAGAGTTTGTTTGAACCCGCTTATCTCAGGAACTACTGGTTCGAATGAAAAAAATATTTCATTGTTGGATAGCCCATTTTTCGAGGAAGGCAGATATTAGAGATATACAGGGTGTCAGGTAAGTTGTACGACAAACTTAAGGGGGAGATAGGTGGGCAAGTCACCTACCAAATATACAAAAATAACCTCAGTAAAAGTGTTACAATTTTCTAGATATTTCGAAATTTCCGTTTTTTTTAAATGTACTGCCGCACTACTATTTTGAGTTGTAGTATTCAGAATTTATAACTTTTAACATTTGTTTTTATTGCATAATAAATTTTTCATCGAAAGCATATAAAGCTGAAGAGTTTGTTTGAACCCGCTTATCTCAGGAACTACTGGTTCGAATGAAAAAAATATTTCATTGTTGGATAGCCCATTTTTCGAGGAAGGCAGATATTAGAGATATACAGGGTGTCAGGTAAGTTGTACGACAAACTTAAGGGGGAGATAGGTGGGCAAGTCACCTACCAAATATACAAAAATAACCTCAGTAAAAGTGTTACAATTTTCTAGATATTTCGAAATTTCCGTTTTTTTTAAATGTACTGCCGCACTACTATTTTGAGTTGTAGTATTCAGAATTTATAACTTTTAACATTTGTTTTTATTGCAAAACAATCTTGAATAGTTGTGTTATCAGATGCAAATAATCTTTAAAAAGTAACTATTGTAGTTTTTTATATTTTTTAACCGACTTCAAAAAAGAAGGAGGTTCTCAATTCGACTGCATGTTTTTTTTTCATTCAAATTAAAAAAAAACCTTTTCTACTTAAGTTTGGTAAAGTTTTAAACTCACCTAGAGCAAAAAAAAATCCTGAATGCTTGTTAACCTATTAGATTATTTTGCAATAAAAACAAACTTAAGTTAAGTTTTCTTAAATTTTCTAATGTTCCGCGCAACTTTCATACCTTTTTTAGGGTTCCGTACCCAAAGGGTAAAAACTGGACCCTATTACTAAGACTTCGATGTCTGTCCGTCTGTCCGTCTGTCCGTGTGTCTGCTCGATATCAATAATGGCAACAGGTAGGCACTTGAAATATTCACAAAATAATCAGTTGAATTTTTACATTAATAATAAATAATAAAATTAAAATAAAGTAAATATTTAAGGGGGCTCCCATACAACAAACGTGATTTTTTTGCCTTTTTTTCGACTCGCACTTGGCCGGTTTTTTATATAAATGATAAGCTAACATCAAAAATCCATTTAAAATCATGACGATTACGACCTTGGTTCTGATATCTATGATTACGACCTACTTTATACGTATTAAATTCCATACGAGTCATATTTTGTACATTTATTTGTATCTGTGTATTGTTATTTTATAATAATCATGTAATATTCTTAATTTGTACATAGGTACTATTATATTTGTTTACCTAGGTAAATACTACTTAGTAAAACAAATATAATTCTTTCACTTGTTGTTTGGGCCAATCATGTATACATAAAATTAATAGATTGGTTGTGAGGGTCTTCATGTTAGGGTAAAAATGTGTGAATGGCTCGCTCAAATTTCGCGCCAATACGCCTGCGAATGAGAACCCCAGTAGCGCAGAAAAATAAATATGGCGAAGGACACTATCCGATCGGCTCCTGCGCCCCCCCCGTTGCACGTTACCACACCCCTATGTGGTCTGTTTGCCGCCATCATTCATTTTAGCATGCCGGCTTTTTTCTCCGCGTTGCTTATTATAAATGTGAATGTGCAAATTGCAAGTGTTATTGCATTAAAATATAACGCTTAATGAACTACTAAGAAAGCAGCTGTGATTAGTGCAAATGAACAGAGTGCACAGTGCCATCCGTGTTGTAATATCCGTGTATGCTGCTGCTGCTACCATTGCACGGGTGGTGGATTGATTTTCCTACAGGAAAGAAGGGGCTTCACAGGTGAGTGGGCCTTCTATATCTTTGCCTTGATAGGGAGCCCCTCCGCAACCGTCTAAAGTATCAGATTGCGCCCCAGCTGTCCGACTTAGTTTAAATTTTCAATAAAATATAACCTATATTAGGTATATTCCAGGCTACGGCCAATCCATCTTTGGTCACTTCGTACCGGATTTTGTTATCCGTATTCTATGACCTATAAATAAGTAAATAACAACTTTAAAATACAGTCCAAATCGAATTTACATTGTGTAGTCTGTCTAATATTCATTTTAGTACCTAAAATAGGTTTCCTAAGTAGTACTTATTGGATGTAATGTTCTATCTTTGTTTATTGGTTTCAATCCAACATGTTATTGTGGTATTTGAACAATCTAACGGGGTAATAATAACTAAATCATTTCGTGAGTGCTAGGAATAGGTGAAAGAATTTAGTACGGAACTTATTTCAATAAAATAATAACTTATAGGCTTATTGTATGTACGTAGGTGTATATATTTAGTCTTATAATCGTAAAAAATAAACTTATTCTATGTCATTTGACGTAAGTTTTAATTTCATCTGAATTTGTTTTATTGAATTGGTTTGGTTAGCCATTTTATCTCGGGTACATTTTGTATTTGGATAATTTGTTGTGTGTGAGTACCGACCGATTGTGTGACGTCACGTCCTACCAGAATACCATTCATCCGTTCGATAGTTCGATCGATCATTCATTCGTTCAGTAATTCGGTAAATCATTCTTATTTATTGCGTTTCTGTGGGAAGTTTTGACAGTTTGCAAAGATGACAGAAAACGTAAAACTTTCGTTCAAAATTAAATATTGTGAATCGGTTTTAGAATCATACTTTGCTAAATTTCAAGATATGTACGATGAATCATTACGAATGGTTACTGAGGAGGAAGAATCGGCGTTTTTAATATCTGTTTCCAATATATCTGCACTTCGTTCAGAATTTATAGTTAAATTGGAAGAGTGGAACATGGCACAGATGGAAACAAATCCAAAGTTTAAACCTTGTTTTAAGAAATGGGAAGCTTTTGAAACTTTGTATACTCATTTAAAAAATAAAACAAGTTTGTTAAGTGATAAACTATCAGGTAAAAACACTTTAGATAATTTAAAATCTTCTCAAATGAAATTACCTCCAATAAAATTGTTGAAGTTTGATGGTACTGATCTTAGATCATGGACATTGTTTATTGAGTGTTTTAATAGCACAATACATAAAAATGGAAAGCTTACCAACGCTGAAAAATTATATTATTTATGTGGTCAGTTGTCGGGTAAAGCATTAGAGTCCATTGCTGGTTTATCACCGACAAGTGATAACTATGAGTTGATATACAATACTCTTGTAGATAAATATCAAGATGTGCGTACTTTGGCTACTGCCTATCTAGACCAGATATTTAATTTAAAAAAATTACAGGCCCCATCTGTAGATGGTTTAAATACTTTTATTGATAAGTTTTCTATATCAGTGGCGGCTTTCGAGAAATTAGATGTCACTAGCAAATTAGATTTCATTTATCTCTATCTGGCACTAAAGAGAGTTGATGGTGAAACGGCTAGATTATTCGAGAACTCTGTTCGCAATGACAAAATTCCTTCATATAGTAGTTTTGTTAAGTTTGTTAAAGAACAAGTTAAAATATTAGAACGGACAGGATCAGGGTTAAATGTGAGTGAGAGAGTATTTCCTAGATCAAATCTTTCTCGAGTACCAATGCCCAGTAAATCTGGTGCGGTTCTAAGAAAAAATACTTCTTCTTTGTTTACTGCTAGTAACAAGGCTTCATGTCCTTTGTGTAATACTGCGGGTCATGAGTACTTTTCAAAGTGCACTGAGTTTCTGAAACTTTCAGCAAAGGAGCGATACCACATGGTCAAGAAACATAATGCATGTGTCAAGTGTCTGAGCATTCATCATCGCACACCTGCATGCAGTTTGAAAGATGGTTGTAGTACTTGTCAGTCAAAATCTCATCATACATTGTTACATTTTCAGAAAAAACACTCGAGTACATCACTGCCTGTGTCAAGTGAAGAACATCTAGGTTGTGTTAATAGTAATTCAGAGTTGTTACCAGTAGGTGACAAGGTATTAGATGTTATGTCTAATCCAGGGTCATCCTCATGCTCTATGCATATTTCTAAAACACACAACTCAATGAGTGGTGTTTATTCTTCTACAGTTTTGCTTGCTACGGCAAAGGTTAAAATAGTAGATCCACAAGGTGTATCTCATGTGGTACGTTGTCTTATAGATAATGGATCCCAAAATCACTTTATTACATCCCAGTGCTGTGAGCGGTTGTCATTGACTTTGCAACAGCCAGAATCTCCAATTTCGGTACATGGTTTTGGTGGTGGTGTTAACCTAGTTCAAGGTGTTACTGAGCTGGAATTCACATCACGTTTTGATAAAAATGTTAAGTTTCATATTCGACCATTGGTGGTGAATAATATCACAAATACTTTGCCTACTTCCAGCGTTGACATGTCTGTGTTTTCATACCTATCTAGCGTTCCTCTAGCAGATGATTCATTTCATGTACCAGGTGAGGTGGAATTGCTGATTGGTGCTCAACTGTTTACCCAGTTGCTTTTACCAGGTAGAGTACATGGACCACCTGGCATGCCAGATGCTATCCAGACCAGTCTTGGATTTATTATCATGGGGGAAGTTCCAGCTGTTGCGTTGAATAAGTCGCATACTGCAGTGCACTGTGCACTTGTGAACTCAGAAATACAGGAAGTGGTGTCTAAGTTTTGGCAATTAGAAGAAGTTCCATCCTCGACCTCCGCCCGCCTTAGTCAAGAAGAGCAGGAGTGTGAAGACTTTTATAAAACCACCACAGAACGTGATAAATTTGGTAGATATACAGTAGGATTACCTTTTAAAGGTAACCCATCTAAATTAGGCAGTTCTTTGAATGCTGCACAGAGACGTTTTCTCGCGTTAGAACGTAAGCTTGAGTCGTCTCTACCTTTGAGAAAGGCATATGATGACGTAATAAAGGAATATTTGGAAGTTGGATATTTATCTCCAGTTTTAAATACTGACGAGTCAGTTGGCAATGTTGGTTACATTATTCCTCATCATTGCGTCATACGAGATAATAAAGTGAGTACAAAGCTACGCATTGTACTAGATGCAAGTACTCGTACTGATCGAGGTTTGTCATTGAACGCTTTACTTCACGCAGGTCCTAACTTGCAGGGTGATATTTTTACCCTTTTGGTTAAATTTTCGTTTGTTTGAGGTGGCATTTTGTGCTGATGTTAAACAAATGTACCTGCAAATTAAGGTTCATCCTGAATATTGTAAATATTTACGATTATTGTATCGTTTTAATCCTAACGATCACCTTCAACTGTTTCAATTTGATAGAGTCTGTTTCGGTTTGACCTCTAGCCCTTACTTGGCACTTAGGACGATCAAGCAGCTCTGTGAAGATGAACAGATTCGTTTTCCACTTGCAGCACAGGTAGTTGAACTTGGTCTCTACATGGATGACGTTGTTTTCTCGGAGAGTTCAGTGACCGCGGCTACGGATACCGCGCATCAGCTGATAGGGATGTTTAAAGCCGGGGGCTTTGACCTCATGAAGTGGTCGAGTAATAAGTCTGAGCTTCTGTCCCAACTTCCTGATACTCACTTGCATCCTCAAGTTCACAGTTTCGATGATGACGGTCACAAAATATTAGGCGTTAAATGGGAACCGCGTTCAGACGGCTTTTCGTTTGATGTTGCATCTTGTCCTGATGAGTGTACGAAGCGAAATGTTTTATCTGTGGTTGCTAGGCTGTGGGATGTTTTAGGTTTCGCTGCACCTGTGATCTTGTTCGCGAAGCTGCTTATTCGTGATCTGTGGGCATTAAAGATCGATTGGGATGAGTCTCCTACTCCCCACTTAGTTGAACGATGGTCTCGTTTCAAGGCGGAACTACTGTCATTAACTAAATTATTCATACCACGGCATGTTGGTGTTGCGAGAACTGGTATAGTTTCTCTGTTTGCCTTTTCGGACGCTAGTGAAAGGGCCTATGGCGCCGCGATTTATGTTCACTGCCAGATGCCTGATAGAGCTTCTGTGCACCTTTTATGTGCAAAATCACGTGTCGCCCCTCTTAAAAATATTACATTAGCGCGTCTTGAACTTTGTGCTGCTTTGCTAATGTCAAAGTTAGTAAGATTAGTTTTAAACAATTATGACCGTCGACGCAAGGTCGATCGTGTCTTTGCGTTCACGGACTCCACTGTGACACTGCACTGGATCCATTCTAGTCCTCATAAATGGAAGACTTTTGTGGCAAATCGTGTTGCCAAAATACAAGAGAACTTGTCATCTTCTCACTTTTACCATATTTCTGGAAAGTTGAATCCCAGCGATTGCTTGTCGCGTGGCCTCACTCCTGCTCAGCTTCTCGAGCACCCTTTATGGTTCAATGGTCCACCGTGGCTCCAGATGGAATCATCACAGTGGCCAATTCAACCTTTCCAAACTGACACAGCTTTAGTTGTTCCGGAAGTTAAAACCGTTTCGTTGACGGTAACCAAACCCGTGGAATCGGTTCTGTATCGTTTGTCACAGCGGGTATCTTCCTGGCCTAAGTTGCTACATATCGTTGTATATGTGCTTAGATTTGCAGGAAAATTAAAATCGAGAGGTATTCCTACAGCAGAAGATTTAGTTCAATCTGAAATATGGGTGATTCGTGCTCTACAAGCAGTCCATTTTCTTGAATTAATGAAGGCCGTTTTGGCTGGCAAATCGTGTATAAAGTCAGTACAAAAATTGCGACCGTTTGTTGTTGATGGAGTATTGCGTGTTGGAGGTCGGCTAGGAAATGCAAACCTCTCCTTTGATCATAAGCATCCAATTTTGTTGCCAAAACATGATCATATTGTAAACATCATAATTGATCATATTCATCGCAGTCACTGTCATGTGGGGCCTCATTTGTTATTGTCTTTGCTTCGACAACGTTTCTGGATTCTGTCTGGAAGAAATCTTGTTCGATCTCGAGTTCATTTGTGTAATTCATGTTTCCGAGCTCGTCCTAAAGCTTGTTCTCCTCCAGTAATGGCTGATTTGCCCGATTGTAGATTACAAGTATCTAAACCGTTCTCACATACGGGCGTGGACTATTGTGGTCCCTTAAACATTACACTCACTCGAAGGCGAGGCGTTCGTAGTCAAAAGGCGTACATCTGTGTGTTCATATGTCTTACTACTAGGGCTGTACATGTAGAAGTAGCTCCGGATTTAACCACAGAGGCTTTTCTCAATGCCTTGAAGAGATTTATAGGTAGACGTGGCACAGTTGATAAATTATATTCCGATAACGGAACTAATTTTGTTGGAGCTAGAGCATACCTAGACGAACTTCACGTATTTTTGAATTCAAAGCATTATAATACGCTTTGGAATAGTGAATTAGCTAACCAGCGCATTAAATGGCAAATGATACCCCCTAATGCTCCGCACTTCGGAGGTGCATGGGAGAGTACAGTCAAATCATTTAAGACACATTTGTTTCGTTCAATAGGTGCTCAAATACTAACATATGAAGAGCTTCTCACTGTTTTGATTCAAATCGAAGCAGTGTTAAATTCGAGACCATTATGCCGAGCATTAAGTTCGGATCCAGCGGAACCCGTCGCTTTGACGCCCGCGCATTTTTTACATACCATACCTTTACGTTCGTTTCCCTCTGTGCCTAGTACGGAAAGTGTAGACAAAATACGCTCGCGATTCTTATTGATAGATAAGCTCGTCCAATCATATTGGAGTAGATGGAATATTGAATACCTAAGTACTCTACAAACTCGAGAGAAATGGTTAACCGATTCTAGTCCAATTGAGAAGGGTACTGTAGTTATAATCATGCAAAACAATACGCCGCCGTTGCATTGGCCGTTAGGTGTTATTCTGGAAACATACCCTGGTTCAGATAAACGAACGCGTGTGGTACTATTAAAAACTAAAGGAGGGACTTTAAAGCGTGCAGTAGCTCGTCTCTGTCCGCTGCCTTCACAGTAATTACACACATTAGTGTTGGATGGAAACTAATAGATTTAAGTTTCTCTATATATATATTTGTTTTTTTTTATCTTAAATTGTCTCTTAGATATATTAATCTTATATGTGGTTAGTTGTGAGATTTCTCGCTATTGGAGTTTCTCTATAAATATCTTGGTTAGTTTCTTTATATTTAAATATACTCTTTTGAAAGCAACCCTTTCAAGTCGGGGGCGTTGTTTGGGCCAATCATGTATACATAAAATTAATAGATTGGTTGTGAGGGTCTTCATGTTAGGGTAAAAATGTGTGAATGGCTCGCTCAAATTTCGCGCCAATACGCCTGCGAATGAGAACCCCAGTAGCGCAGAAAAATAAATATGGCGAAGGACACTATCCGATCGGCTCCTGCGCCCCCCCCGTTGCACGTTACCACACCCCTATGTGGTCTGTTTGCCGCCATCATTCATTTTAGCATGCCGGCTTTTTTCTCCGCGTTGCTTATTATAAATGTGAATGTGCAAATTGCAAGTGTTATTGCATTAAAATATAACGCTTAATGAACTACTAAGAAAGCAGCTGTGATTAGTGCAAATGAACAGAGTGCACAGTGCCATCCGTGTTGTAATATCCGTGTATGCTGCTGCTGCTACCATTGCACGTGTGGTGGATTGATTTTCCTACAGGAAAGAAGGGGCTTCACAGGTGAGTGGGCCTTCTATATCTTTGCCTTGATAGGGAGCCCCTCCGCAACCGTCTAAAGTATCAGATTGCGCCCCAGCTGTCCGACTTAGTTTAAATTTTCAATAAAATATAACCTATATTAGGTATATTCCAGGCTACGGCCAATCCACTTGTCACTTTCTTTCACTTTGCCTTCATTTTCTTTTAAAACTTTCCGGCCTAGCTAGAAGTAATTTCAACATTATAACTTTGCTAATAGTTATAAAATAGCTTCCCCGTAAGTTTTATACTCCTATTTATTATAAAAAGAAGTTACCTTCCTTTCATGGTTCTTGAAGCAGTAGTTTAAGTTCTGCGTTGATTTTGTGGTAAGTATTACATTAAGGGGTAAATCCCTCATCATCTTAAATAGATGATCTAAACAGCGTTCATGGGGCAGGGTTTAGAATGACTGTACAGTCCAATACGGGAGCGACAGTAGCGTCCGAATTTTGACACCTACACTGAGGACCGTTTAATGGCTGAGTTTCACTGTAAATCTTCTTCTTCTTTTTTACGTGCTATCTCTTACCGGAGGTCGGCTATCAATAAGCCCATCTTTATTTTGGACATAGCAGCACGGAATAAGGATCCGGGTTAAAAGTAATTTTTGTTTTATTCCAGGATATGATCTACCCGTGTGCCAAGTTACATCATTATCCGTTCAGCCGTTTTTGTCATTGAGCAATAAACATCCAAATATACAAACTTTCACATTTATAATATGAGTAGGATAGTAGGATAAATCTCAATGATTGTTTCGTTTAATATGTCACGCGAGTTCTACCGTATTGTAAACAACCTACTGTTGCTAGGCGTATTGTATGTCGGCAATTAATTAACTCCCCCGCAATATATTTACTCAAGTATACTCAGTAAGTTTACTCGAGTACAGTAATGTTTCTTCAGTGAATACCACCTAACTAAGGATGAAAACATATTAGGCATTTTAGCTTTCCCATTAATTTATTTGAAACATTTTTTTTCCTCCCTGTTTCATTTCAGAATAATTCTTATTCTATAGAATAAATTACCAAAATCCACAACTATAAATGATGTGGTCAAAAATGGCAAACAAAATCGTCACCGAAAATTTCATTCACCGAAAGTTCAAGTTTATTGTAGCATTTAAACTCATAACCTGAGTTATCATCGCCTTCACCCGCGTTCCCGAGGGATCTCATCTTTTTCCGGGACAAAAAGTATCCTATGTCCTTCTCCAAGGTTATATCTATCTCTATACCCAATTTCATGTAGGTAAATCAATTCAGCGGTTTAAGCGTAAAGAGGTAACAGACAGAGAGACACACTTTCGCATTTATAATATTAGTATGGATGCAGTAGCTAGAACGAACAAAAATAATTAGAAAATCGCTTTAATAAAATACTGAAACTGATTGCAACAAGTTATGTAATTGACTCGTTTGTCTCGCATAGTGTATTTCAGACAATAACTGGCTGATTAAATTAAGTTGGCAAACTTCATGTTGTGTTTGTATTGTTTACAACAATGTGTTTAACAAGCCTTCTATTAAATTCCTACATTATTTATATTGTACCTGTACATAATATTTATTTTACATTATATTACTCTTACTAGCTATCCTCCGCGGTTTCACCCGCTTTCCCGTGGGATCTTATCATTTCCCGGGACAAAATATAGCCTATGTTCATCAAGAATAATGTAGCTTTCTAATGGTGAAAGAATTTTTCGAATCGGTCTAGTCGTTTCAGAGCCTATTCAATGCAAACAAATAAAGGGGAACTGAGTCTTCAGTGCAGCTGTCGAAACAGACCGATTGGTACTTGGCAGTAGACTTTCAACTTCAGGGTGGTATCCAGCCGTTCGAGTACTACATTATTCCTACTCTATGTTTTCCTTCACCGAAAGCTGATTGTAGGTTACGAACCCACAACCTACGCGGTATTCGACGTCACTACAACTGAGCTATCATCGCCTTAAAGACGATTCTTTGTGTAATCTGTAAAGTGAGTATGTGTGTGCATTATACTAAAGAAAGAATGAAAATTGTTTAACTTATTTTTGAAGCTCGCGTCTCAATTATAAATATTTTGTAAAATATTAACAAATAAAGAAATGTATGTTATGTGATAAGTATCAATACCAAGTATGTTATTAGTTTAAACTTTTTATCCTCTAGTAAGAAAATCAAAGTTACTACAAATAAAACCTATCACAGTTTTTTTTTATCAATTCATCCATCTTTCTGCCCGTCTTGTTCTCATTTGGAGTCGGTGAAATGCATAAATTCTTTTTTCATTCCGATAAAAATATTATTTTTCTTAGTCCTAAAAAGCTAGTCAATGCTAATGTAAACTAAAAACAGAATACTATCCATAAACAAATAAATTAAAGAGTTTCACATAATAGAGAGACAAAACGGAGGAAACTTTTTGCCAATGGCACAAAATTTTACTTGAATATTATTGGTAAGCAAAAAAATACAATTCAATTGTTTTAAAAATGTCTAACTATTTTGGATAATAGTGTAATTTGTTTATTTTATTCTAGCAAAATTTTAAATTATATTACATTTTCAACAAATACAGATAGTAACTGGTGGTCAACGGTGTGGGTTTCACAATTAGAATAAAATTATAGTTTATTTAATTTTTTTAAGTATAAGATATTGTGTAAACTGTTTGTTGATCCAATATAGAAAAAAAAATATCTGGTTCTGGCAGTAAAAGCGGATAATCTGAAAGGAACTGGACGTTAAAAAATAATCTACTGCAAAGGAAATATGTACCACAAAAAATATTATTGGACTATCTAGTAGGACGAGGTCATTTTGTACTAACCAATTTAAGATAGGCCTATGCCGGACTCAAGGGACTCACAATGCATTTAAATTGATATTTTTCTAGAAATTTATTACATCCACACAGAGCTCTTTTATAAATTTATGTACTGCAAATTTATAAATATAGATTAATTTATTAAAACAAATATGTAACAGCCATTTCAATATTAACAACGTCAAAGTCAAAGTCAAAACCATTTATTCCGTTTGAGCCCTACAAGGGCACTTATGAAGGTCGAATTACAGAAGTTACCACCGGTTCGGAAGTCAGCTTTCAACTGAGAAGAACCGGCAAGAACGATGTAAAGAAAATACTACGGGCCTTACATAAGAATTAACGCTTTATAATGAACCTTCATCTTGTTTGACAGCGAATGGGACATGATCGAAAATTATATGACAACTTAAAAAGTGTTTTAGTTTAGAAGTAAAAGTGTTGATCGTTGGCAAAACATAAAATAATGAAAAAGCTTTGTACATATTTTTCACCTTTGTCAACCGATTTTCATGTTGTTTATTGACAAACTTTCGTGTTATCAATAAAAACAATCTGGAATCAGTTTTATTTTTCTATTTCGACCATGGGTGAACACTATTTTAAAACTAAATATGACATTTTATAACTTAAAATCACTATTAGTTATATCTTCATTTCTTTAAAATGAACAATAATAGATAAAATATGTTTTATGACTATTTATTAACAAAAATCATAAAATACTAACACTAAACCAGAAAACAGCGCAGAAAATACCCGTCAAACATAATTCGCCTCCATGGGCCTATTCATCATTCTTAACTTTCCGGGAAGAACTTGACCTCATCGTATAAAAGCCTATCTCACAAAGAAAGTTGGAATAGGAAGGTTTATAAATAGAAAAATTATGAGGAAAAATACAATGTATTATCTCGTATTAATTTTACATATATATTTTTAATAGTAAGTAGGTATATGAACAAATTATGAACTTTATTTTTGGAGAGCCTCAGTAAGCTTCTTCGCAATTGTACAGTGCCAATTACATATTTTTTATGGTTCGACAGTCATCTTAGTACCGGCAAGAAACTCCGCAAAGTACTTTTTTATAAACAAATGTACTAAAAATAAATATAAAAACAATTCACAAAAAAGTAGGTTTATTTTAGTTTTTTTTTCAGTACATTACAATACCATTTCGTGGTAATTCTAACAAACAATATTTATAAAATATTTTACGATAAAATAGTTTTTAGTTCTGCATCAACATTACATAAAATTCTATAAACATTGTATGCACATTAAATTTTAAACTATTCGGTCAGGGCAGGAATTTCCTTATGTAAACTATATTTTTTAATTAATTTACGGCTACTCTCACGAGGTAGCGCATAAAATTACTGGAAAACTAATGAGCTTCATTAAGGAAGGTAGTTAACAGTTAATTTGATTTATTATTTATCCCTCGACGATGTGGTAGTCTGGGAAAAATAATTAAAGTAGTTAGTAAGAATACGCCAGTCATAATACCTTCATAAGAAAACCAAATACTAAACTAAAGTTTAGTTAGCGACCGCAATTTTTAAACCACTTCACTCATAGTGGTTTTAGCTAAAATATTGTTTGCGTGGTTGCGATAATAATTTCACTTTGTTTGATAATATCTAGATTATAATTAATGAATTTGTGACTATTTAAACAGTGTTTTGGATACATACTCGTACTTTTTTATAAGGATCTCAAACTTCATGTGTTATCCACACTTTAATATTATAAATACGGAAGTGTTTGTCTGTTACCTCTTTATGCTTAAACCGCTGAACCGATATAGATGAAATTTGGTATAGAAATATATAGAACCTTGAAGAAGGATATAGGTTTTTGAATACGTTAAATAACAAGATTTGAGATAGATTCAGTTATTTTAGAAGAACTAAAAGAAAAAAAGCCGTTTGCATCAGTAATCGCCCTGCCAAGGAAATGACTGAAATAATAAAAAATTATAGCCTTAAAAAATTAAAGGCACGTCTCTACTTGTGTTACATTGGTTGTATGCGCTCTGAAAATGTATGTAACTATTGCTACGAAGGTCTACGACGTAGCAATGATGCACTGGTGATTGGCTACGAAGCGAGCTCTTGTTTATAAACCTATCTTATTGTCTCAAGAAAATATATATGCATCGGTTGTATAGAAACAATCATATTGAAGGATTATTTGCAATCTCAGAAATGACTTGGCGGTCATTCAAAAAATAAATTGGAAATAATCGTTTGCTGCAATAAAAGAAACATTTGTCAAATCTACCTATTAATTATTCCATTAAAAGTATGAATGTTTCTTGTATACTCAAATAGATCTGTTTTATAAACAAAAAAAAAACCTATTTCAATTATAGTACAATGTAAACAAATGTTTAGAGGTTAATAAACGATTCCGTCGATTAAGATTTTAATTCCTCGCCATCGTTTGATCAATATCCAGTACAAAAAGGCAGCAAACCTTTTTTGTGTTATAAAGATGGAAAGCTATGATCTGCAATGAATTAACATTTATTATTTAAACATTGCGGTAAACGTAATTAATTTCATTTCCTAAAAGCTTTGTTGCGCGTAATTGATTTATTTAAGGTTTGATTGGTTTATAAATATTAAGAAAGCACTTATGAGACCTTTTTAAGACATTTTCTGCTTTTTATTATCCATCTATCTAATCCTTCTCTTTCTATAGAATGTAACGATTGCGCTCTTAATTTGTTCGTTTATGCGCTTTTATATCAAGGATACCAGTTATTTAGGGATTTTAAGCTGCGCTGGAATCTAAACAGAAGCCGGTTTAAAGAAATATATCCATACTAATCCATACCATACCATACTATACTAATATTATAAATGCGAAAGTGTGTCTGTCTGCCTATCTGTCTGTCTATCTGTTACCTCACGCTTAAACCACTGAACCGATTCAGATGAAATTTGACATAGAGATGGATGGAACCTTGGAGTAGGACATAGGATACTTTTTATCCCGGGAAAAGATAAGATCTCTCGGGAACGCGGTGAAACTGTCGAGCGGAAAACTAGTGTGTAATAGCTTACTACTTAATAATTCATGTGCAAATGTGAGTTTGTTTATTTGGTTGTTACCTCTTGCGTTTTAACGGCACAACCAATCGTAATAAAATTTGGCACACAGGTAGATTGTATTAAGGCGATGATAGCTCAGTGGTAAGTGACGTCGAATACCGCGGCGAAGGTCGTGGTTTCGAATCCTACAATGAGCTTGAGCTTTCGGTGAAGGAAAACATCGTGAGGAAACCATAGCACGGTGGTAGGGTACTTTGTAGTACCCGACTGGCTGGCTACCACCCTCAAGTTGAAAATTTGTCGCCTATCGGTGTGTTCCGACAGCTGTACTTGAGAGCCAGTTCCCATCTAGGCTTTGTTTGCTTACCATCTTCGGCCACATCATCACTTACCATGGTGAGATTGTGGTCAAACACAAGCCTACAATCCATAAAAAAATTAATCTGTCTGTCTGTTTTTCACGCCTAAACCGCTAAAACAATTTTTATAAATTCTGGTACAAAAATAGATGGAACCTTGGAGAAAGACATAGGCTACTTTCAATCCCAAAAACAGGACACAGAAAAGCGGGCAAATCCACGTAGAAAAACATTAACTAAAATCAAAATATATAAGAATCAAGGTCAGTATGCCTAACCTAGACATCATCTTATCTATTAAGTTCATTGAACTTGAAACTGGATCCGTTTTCGTATTACATTATTGAGATTTGTGACATATAGCAACGTAATTAAATGTATATTATAATGTATGTGTGTTCGTGTTACAGCCACAGATCTATTATCTAACTAGATAACGTAAGCAGGTACCTCAATTTGTATAAAGACCAACCGTCTCACTTTTTGGTGTAAAATTTACTTACTTGTGGTAGGAAATATGTCCATTATTTGTGTTTGGCTTCCTCTACAGTTTTTACAACTTAATGCGAAACTACCAGTCATTTTTCTAGATGTCGGTTGATATCCGAAGGCAATGACGGTCGATAGCGGACTAAATGAAGCGGCGTAGAAAGCAGACATATTGTCTGCTTCATGAAGTACACTCGCGACGTCTAGTTAGATAATAGGTCTGTGGTAACAATCTACTCAATACTGAGCCTCCGGCTTTTAATATCAATACAAAAGCATCCTGGGACCGTAATACGGTTATTGAAATCCATAATACTGTCATCTTTCTTTCACATTTCGTATTATGGTATCATAAATTTTCAACAAAAACCTACTCAATCTCATGAGTTTGTGGAACTGTATTTTTCATGAAAATTGTGAGGGAACCTGCTTGCATAAAAGTAACATAAAAGACACGTAGGAACTAACTTCCGAACTACTGAATGTAATTTGATGGACCTTGGTACTCGAGTGGTCATATCCTGGAATAAAACATATGATATTTTTTATACCGGTTTAAAATTAAGATAAGTCGGGAACGCGGGCGAATCCGTGGTTACGTATATTATTGTAGAAACATCACTAATGAATCACTTGAATTGCAATTCCTGGAAGTACGTAAGGCGTAAGTAAATTAGTGCCATCGAAAAGATTTTTACCTTACCGTAAGCAGTTTCAATTAGACAAATTCGTTGAACTCAATTCAAACCTCTCCTCTCCGTTACATATCTAATGTTGGATATAAGCTGTCAAAACTTCAAAATAGGTATATGAAATTTTGAACAGATTTCAAAGTAAGTCGAGTAAATATTCCCGAACAATTCAGAAAATGAAACACATCCAAGTTTCAAACTATAAACAACTGCCAGCTGCTCCCGCGGTTTCACCCGCGTCACCAAGGGATCTTATCTTTTCCCGGGACAAAAAGTATCCTATCTCTTATTTTAAGATATATTGTATTTGTGTGCCAAGTGACATCAAGATCGATTATAGTTTCGGAGTAAATCGCGGACCAACATCGTGACATGGAAACTTTAAATAATCAGTTAGTATACAATGCCTTAAGGCATCACTAAAAGAAATCAACGAGACAACCTAACAATAATAAATGTTGGTGACGTCAAATGTCGTGAACCTCATAATTATAAAAGTGTTGGCATCCTTCTCAGTTCGATAACCGAGTGATTTGAATCGACTGGAAAATTGGTATTCTGGCAATTCAAGCGAGCGAGCCCAATTTTGCGTCGCCACCGCTGATGTAGATAAAATGTTATTTGGTGAAAGTACACACGTCAAGAAGGTGAGGTGTAAACTCACCTGTGGATTCTATTTGTGATTTATTTTTTAATACAGTCTGCATTATAATGTTTAGAGTAGGTATAGCTTGCGTTTAAGCATGGTGATGATATGAAGGTAGACATTTGTGAGTCACAATAAGTTCAAACGATAAGGAAATCCGGTAAGAAACTATCTTGTCGGTATAACTTACTAAACTAGAATAGCTGAAATGAATAGGGGTAGGTAAAATCTGTCAACACAATAATATTTATGGCATAACAAGTTTCCCAGTTGTGGATAAGCTCAGAAAAATAATATATATCAAGGGTAAAAAGAAAATATTTTTTTAGGTATATTTACGTGACAGTTCACGCCACATTGGTCTCAATTTTGCATTTAGTGTTTAAAAAAATAAGACTAAAAATCACGCGAATTTGTCGAATATAGAATCTAAATAAACCATAAAAATATTCTAGCTTGAGATACACAGATACTGTGCGCCAAATTTATAGCCTAGACTAGAAGATAATGTTTAGATACTATTCAGATACGCCAAATTTCCTGATTAGTGTACGGCAGATATGAACAGCCCACTGCCACTTCAGCTTACTAATCCTTTGGGCTATGTTGATGGCTTTAGTTCGCTGTCGGATCACATCGTTTGGGATGTGATCCATAAGAGACACTACGAGCATAGCCCTCTCCAGCCTCCACAGCTCGCTGAGCGACCTTAAACTGGTCGCTCGACCGTAAACCGATCTGCGGTTTACTCCTCAGAAAAAACCTTTCATAGTGGATGCCTATATTGTCAAAGAAACTTCAGTAACATATTTAGTTAAGGTTAGGTTGATAGGTTACTCTGTTAGTCAGTCAAGAAAGTCTCTTTATATATAAAAGTCTAATGAAAATACAAAATAATTCTCATAACGAACATACGAACAATTGTATTTAAAATTTATAAGCACCTACTTGACTTTCTTTATTTTTTATTTCATGTAGTACTAATTAAAGTTCAGGAAGCTCAGTGCACTTGACGTTGCTTGGCAAAATTAATATTTATGAACAAACCAAATTATTCTTTTTCTTCAGACAGTAAGGTTGATTATGCCGCGCACCTTTGTTTAAGAGATGGAGATGATAAATTACTGCTGCCAGCCGCAATCATGTTTTTGTTATCCACTCAGTTCTTGGTCAAATTTTGCTTTTCCGGCTTTATATATTTTATAGTCAAAGCCATTGACACATAGTATTAGGTATATAGTGTAATATTATATAGCTAAATTAATATTCTGAGACTGTTCACACGATTATGTATTTATATCGTGATTTAAAACAGAGCAGAGCACATTTTAAACGTAGACATAGTAATATAGGTTGATTGACTGACTTTTTTTTTTGGCTTGGTATCTAGACCTTTAAGCCATTTCTTAATTTAAAATATTCATTTTTTATGTTAGTCACGGTTTATTGTCACTTTCACTGTAAAGTCCAGTCCTCGTCCGTATAGCCAGTTTAGTTTTAGTGAAATTGGCGGCTATTCCACTAAAACTTGTCACGGACTTCTTGGGACAACCTGGAAAGTCACGATACATGCTTTCATTTCATTGATCTTTATTGGACAAAACGCCACCGAAATTATTCAATAAAACTCAAAATACACGAATTTAATGAAAATAAAACGAAAACACAACGTCTCTTCGCAAGTTTCCGCCAAAAAGTCCAGTAATATAGGTTCCGTCACATAAAAAAACAGTGAAGGGGAAGTGAGGGGAAGCCATTTCTTTATTTTTAATATTTTTCTTTAAGTTGTAGTCAGCGCACGGTTACAGCCGCGTCGTAATCTAAGGTATTGTTTTATAATACAAGGGTATTTTTTTGCAGAAATTAATAGGTACTTTACTAGCTATTTAGTACTTTGTAATAGGCTGTAAAGCAAACCCAAGCAACATAAAACAATGAACAAATCTTATTTTACTTTCCAACCCTTTGTACTTTATATCAAAACAATAAATCAGATATTGTTTATTTCAATAGCAAATGTCACGTACCTTACAATGCAGCTTTGATATTGTGTTTTTGTTATACAAATAAGGACTGTATTCACAGAGGTTTATGAACTTTAAGTCTATGGTAAATCTTTTATACGTCGCTTGAAAGTCACGATTTTAAGTTGAATTTACCGCCCTCGGTCGAATTCAATTCTGTTTTATTTGTTTTATAAGAGTCATCGACAGCTTTGTTCTTGCTAGCTTTAAGAGGATTAGAGTGAGTAGGCTGTAGGTAATCTTCAGATTATGGCATATAAGTACCTACTTGTATTATTGTTTTATGTCTATCTTAATTCCAGTATTTTGTTTCAGCTGTATGTATTATACCTTTTTAATGGCGATTTCGTTTACATTTTTATTTAAATTAGGTAAATTCTTATAATTTATCAAGAGCTCAAACTAATTTCCATATGATGAAAAAATAAAACTAACAGTTTACTTAAATTTTGTATAAAACCCTTCGCTATGATTCTTATTGCATCATACATTTACTTCCACAATTTAAGGTATCTACCAGCAAAGTCAATTTTCGAATCTTCTTCGGAGCACTAAACTTCTTATATAACCTAATTGTTTAAAAAAAATATTTCGCATAAATCGTTGACGGTCTCATCGGGTTAATCAAGCAGCTAAGCCAACCCAAATTCACGTGGTCAAGAAACCTCAATAATTCTAATAATTAAAACAATAAAGTAAAAAATTGCAAATACCCTTCAACCCTTAAACCAATTCCAATTATAAATATTCACAATAAAGGATTTATTAATTTAAAATAAACTTTATACGCTCATATTTATTAACAAAATACAATGAAAAAGTTTTTAATCAAACCACGATGTTTATAAAGTTTAACACAGCGCGGTTGGACACCCGCTAGGCGTTGAAATTAACTAGTGTAACGCCAATGCCTAGGATCGTTACTTAGAATTATGCTTTTAGTAGAAAAGTTTAGTTTTATGGCTAGAACGTTGTAAAATCCTTTAACTGCATAACGTGGATGCACTTCGTAGGAAGTGACATCAAGAGACTTGCCGCATTTCTGTACCTGTAAAACCCATAAAGTTCCGTTTATTTGTTGAACGATTACAGCAGTGCTTACTTTGTTTATAGACATTTTAAGGCGATGATAGCTTAGTGGTAGTGACGTCGGATACCGCGGCAAAGGTCGTGGGTTCGAATCCTACAATGAGCTTGAGCTTTCGGTGAAAGAAAACATTGTGAGGAAACAGCACGGTGGTAGGGTACTTTGTAGTACCCGACAGGCTGGCTACCACCCTCATGTTAAAAATCTGTCGCCAAGCTCCTATCAGTGTGTTCCGACAGCTGCACTTGAGAGCCAGTTCCCATCTAGGCTTTGTGTGCTTACCACCTTTTGCCACATCATCACTTACCATGGTCAAACACAAGCTTATCCAGAATAAAAAAAAAACAAAATATCATTAAGAGCCACGTGGCGTGAAATACGATCGGAAAAAAAAGGAAATAAAGTAAACACGGGCATTTTTGTAAAATTGTTCCTATTTGCCGCTTCTTTAACTTCAACATGCATGTTTCAAAGTAATAATGTATAATTACAGTCATTTACAAAGGTGTATGTCTAGCAATTCCTTTTAAGTGAAGTTTATTGCTCATATTCTTTATCTTAATAGCCTAGGCAGTATGTCTGTGCCTTAATTGCTGTCTTACGTATACACAAGTCTATCCCCTCAATATAAAAAGTGAAGCTGTTTTTTTTTTATTCGACAATATTAATGGATTTTTGATGGCATATTTGAACTCTATAATTGTTTTTTTTATGCTGAAAAATATATACAGAAATTTATACAGGATGTCGGGTAAGTAGTACCACAAACTAAAGGGAGATAACCTTACAAATATATAAAAATAACCTCAGTAAAAGTGTCACAATTTTCGAGATATTTAATATCTAAGATTCAAAAATCAATACAAAAAAATCAGAAATATCAAATTATCTCAAAAATGGTGACCTTTTTACTAGGGTGATTTTTCATATTTGGTTGGTGACCCGCTCACCTATCTCCCCCTTAAGTTTGTTGTACTACTTACCGGACAGCCTGTATACATAAATACCATCGAGCCAACGATTAAATTTTTTACAAAAAAAATATAGTAAAATTAAATTAAAAATAGTTATGAATAATTTCAAATGTCATCGTTACAAAGCTTAAAGTTCGGGCCGTATCTAACTTAACAATTGATATTTAAACAAAAAACTTAATTTCAAATTATCAATTTATGCCTTTTGCGGTTGAGACCATGGGTTCGACCATGACATGGGGGTCTGAAGCTCGTCGTTTCGCAAATATTTTATGTAAAAAATTAATCGAGGCCTCGGGTGACCGGCGGGCGGGGAGCTTTTTCCGCCAACGCATCAGCTTGGCCATCCAAAGAGGAAACGCTGCCAGCCTTCTGGGAACCTTGCCGATCGGCAGCAGCGGCAGCCTCGAAGAAGTTTTTTATGTATTATAATTGTACATTTGCTTGTATATTTTGTACATTTGTTGTAAATAAAACATGTATTAGAAATATAATATATTAAAAACATTTATTGCGACTACAATAGGTTCGTTATCGTTTAAGGATAGGTTAAAGTTTCAATTTTTCAGAGTTGCCGGGGAAAGCCCCAAATAAGCCTCAACCTCAAATATTACAATAAAACACTATCGTAGCTATGGTACGTCGTAGACTGTCTACGGCACCGTCTGCATTCTAAAATGATTTATTATTCAGTGCTACGAGTCAGTACTTGAACTATTTATAGCATGGGTAAACTAGAAATGATACTTTAAACGTATAAAATAAAATATATCAAAGCTGGCAAAACTTTACCATGGTAGGTAGTTGTTATCGGATATTCCGTGAATTGAAGGTTACAAGCTCACACAAGCAAACAGCTGTACGCTGGATAAATTGATTTATTACTATTCATGATTCTCTGTTCAATTTCATGCCCCTCTTTTGTACCATCGCAATGATACTCATTTTATACACAAATTCGTGATTTTACCTAGTATCAATGAATATGGGATATCATATGCGATTGTGAAGTATCGCCAACTACTTTGATGTTTATTATGTTCAATAAGAAAGTAAATTACTACGTTTTTTTGAAGTCCATTAAAAATAAGCAAAAACAAAAAACAATATTTTCGACTAACCTCGACGTTTCGATCAAGTTACATTGAATTTGAATTGTCGAAATTATATTTTGACTATTATGTGCGCGAATAGTCGCGCGAATTTTATGTCTACCCGTGAGGACCTCTAATTGGCTCACCTATTTTATAAGCCGATATTTTGTACCCATTTTTTTGAAAGCTGTCGGTCCCCCAACAAAAATAAATAAATAGACCCGGTATAATCTACTATAATGAATTTAGTTCGCGAAAGTTTTAAAAGTAATATTTTTTCTGTTCTCCACGGTTTCCGAGGGATCTTATTTTTTCTCGTGATAAAAAGTATTCATGTTTTAATTCAGGATATTTTCTATAGCTATATTACATAGAATTGATATTACAGCTTCATTGATCAGCGCTCCAACGTTGCATTTAAATATATTTATTTTAATTTCTATCTCTCGAGGCCATAGCAGTATTCTTATATTCTATACTCTAATAAAATCGGTGATAGAGTCAATTGTTAACGTTCATAAGTGCCTTACCAGCGCCTGAACTGAATAAATGAGTTTTGATTTGATTTTGAATCTTATATGTTCCATATTTTATATTTCTTCTACATTCATATATAATACTAGCTGTCCCTTGCGGTTTCACCTGGGTATCGACTTTTTCTCAGACCTACGAAATATACACGAGAAAATTCATAAAAAATCGGTCAAGCCGTTTGGGAGGATTTTATAATTATGTTCCTAGATGTATTCTTATATGACCAGTCAACCTTAATAACAAGAGCCGACTTGTCCTTTATAACAGGGTCAATTTAGTAGACAGACACGTTAACATCGGATATATAGAGGGTGCTTGAAATTTCATGGGTCGTTAGATCAACTCCGGTTAACTGAATGGCTTTCAACGAATATGTAGAAACGAATTTATTTTTATTTACTGCCTTTAATTGTTTTGTCTGAAATATGAAAATTAGGTTTATTTTTCAATGTTCATATTCATTTATTCTGCTACTAAGTGTATAAAGAAGATCTTATTATATTACATTGTCGGTACTTAAATAACTTAACTTATAGTATAACATAATAATTTTTGTCATTTTTGACAATAGGTACATACTTAATTATTTGTATACAAAATGTCTAGGTATTTGTTGTTCTAATTGTTGACCAAAATACATTTTGACTGCGGATACAAATAACTACCTAATCTTGATTAAATTAAGATTCATTCTGGCTATGACGTTTCTTGTTCCTCGACAAAGTTTTAGTTAGTTTGGTGCCTTGTAAGCTATTTCGTCTCTGGAATTCTTAAACTTTGACCATTAGACAAGCTCAATTGAGTCTTTTATCATATTCCTACTGACACTATTTTGTTTTGTTCGTTATGTATTTAGTATAAGTAGTTAACTATCTTCCCCCCGCGGTTTCACTCGCATTCGAGGGTTATTATCCTTTCCCCGGGTAAAAAGTATCCTATATTATATTCCAAGATATAATGTATCAATGTGCTAAGTTTTATTAAAATCCGTTCAGCCGTTTTTGCATGAATGAGCAACAAACATCCAAACTTTCGCATTTATATTATTCGTAAGATATATCCTACATCCGTCCATTGTTTATAGTTTAGCTTTTCAATAATTCAAACTATGTATAGACAACTACGTATAGACAAATTATAAGGTTTCCTTTTTTGCTATTTGGCTTCGGAACCAAAATAACGAACTAAAATAATGTACATAGGTTGCATTGCAACAATCAGATACTACAACTTGATGAACGAGGCGCTTAAGTGCAACCATTTGGCACCAAACCATAGAATTAGTAATTTGGTTAATGTTAATTAGTAATGCGATAACACTTTTGCACTTTACTAGAGTTCTGTTCAACAATGCAGAAAATCAAAGCTCTTCTCAGCAAAAGCAACCCTCCGAACCGTGCATTAGAGTAATTAGAGTGACAATTAATAAGCGCCTGTGATAGAAGGCATATTTGAATGAATAAACATTTCATTTTATTTCAATATTATTTCATATTCCTTAATATTCTCCCGTGAACTCAGACCAAATCAAAAAGCTATTCAGAGTTCCTTTACTGTGCTTCACTTTAAATGCACGGGGCATTTAAAGTGAAGCACAGTAAAGGAAGCTAATTTTGAAAAAGGAAGCCGATCGCGTTCCTGTGCGACGCGAGTCACGCGGGATAACGTAGTTACGTGCAGATCACGCACACAACTTCGTGCACGTTGTTTCATTTCATTGGAGACTATTGTTTACGTACGCTCCTTCTACCACAAACTGTACTACAAATATAAAAATATTTGTTCTGTGCTCGCAAACAAACTTTTTACAAAATAACTACTGAAAAATGTGAGAACGCCTGGTAGGGAAATATGCTCTTAAATTGATTTTTAGTCGCTGTTATAGGTTAATCTGTACGAGACCTTAATTCGGTTTATGTCAGAGTTGTTGTGGGTGTTTTAATTTCCGAAGTGTCAAACTGGCTGCCCTATAAAGTACAGACAATGGATTTCCTTTTTAGCGGCTTTTATTAAACGTGAAAATGAACTAATATTTTGGGAGGTTATTCAAAAAATATTAATTTAAAAACTTTATTCACTTTTTTCACAACATTTAATCTGAAAAATACTTTATGTCAACCTCTTTTAAGCTATTTTAAATCAATTCGCCTTCAACCTCCGTGATACAGAGTGTTACAGAGTAATTATTAAAATTGCTCATGCTTAAAACGCCAAATTGAAATGACATGACATTAGATAAGCTGAGACCTTTTTTTAATTAAAATCGCAGGCTCGGGCTTAATGAATGACCTTTATCCTCAAATACACAGTATACTGTAGACCTAAAAATTTTTTTTATATATATAAACACTCAGATTACATAAAAAAAAGTATATAAGCTCTTACTTAATTTACAATTAGGGTCTGCTGCTCGTCGTTTCACAAGTATTTTATGTAAAAAAATAATCGAGGTCTCGGGTGACCGGCGGGTGGGGAGCTTTTTACGCCGACGCATCAGCTTGGCCATCCAAAGAGGAAACGCTGCCAGCCTTCTGGGAACCTTGCCGATCGGCAGCAGCGGCAGCCTCGAAGAAGTTTTTTAAATATTAAAGTTGTACATTTGTTTGTAAATAAATCACTCGCAGATATTTACAATTTATTTCATATATTTGTGAATGTTGTCTCTTAACTTATCGCGATTTGACAAAAAACAATCTATGGCACTCGGGGTTTATGTAGCTTATGATCAGTGACAGCATTTTCGAAATTGGATCAGCAGTTTCGGAGATTATCTCCTACATCCAAACTAATATCAGTGTAGACGAATTTGACGAATATAATTCGTTGAAGATGAATAGATGACGTGAACAGAAACGGTAATAAGCTTGTACTTGTAAATAATTCAATTATAAGCCTTCTTTAAATTTAATTATGTTCCTTCAATAGTAAGATACTTCTTTGAATTTTACCCAGTTTCATAAAATAATAGAGTTTAAACAAATTAGTAACTATAAAAGTAGTAAATATACTAGTATATTTACGCAAACATATTATTTGTACATCAAAATATTAGTAATTTTGTAAAGAAATGTGACATGCACTCAATCAATACTAGAAATAAGCACAAACTTGTGACCTCAGCTTATAGACTCCATAAAGTGCAGGACACATTTTTAGGACTGGGTGCACGCTTCTATAATAAGATACCACCTACACTGTTAAATTTGCCTATACATACATTTAAGGAACGTGTTAAGAATGTTTTAATACAGAAGGCGTACTACCATATTAACGAATATTTAAATGACGACAATGCTTGGGTGTAGCGCTCGCTCTTCCAGGACATACATTTATATAATAATTCTAAGATTGTTTTGAAAAGAGTAATTGCTGAGTTTATTGCCGACTCTTCTCAGCAAAAGCAACCTTCCGAACCGTGCACTAGAGTCATTAGAGTAATTAGAATCTGACAATTCATAAGCGCCTGTGAAGGCCTATTTGGATGAATAAACATTTCATTTCATAATAGTTAATTCGAGAAAAGATGACGAAATCTTTAATAACTTGGAAATCTTAGAAATGAGATGAATTAGTGAATTTGATACCTCATTTTCACATTTACAGGACTAGTATCTTGATATGATTACGTATTAAGAGTTTTCGTATAGAGTTTTAGTATTTATGATGATAAGAAATCAAAGTATAATTTTATTGATGAAATGTTGTTTAGGAGGAGTTCAGTGACACTGACTAACGAATTATTTATACACAATGATGCAAATTTTTCACGAATATGAAAAATTCTATTCAATAGAAATTTTATTTTAGTCGATGAAATAAAATTGTTGTAAAATATTTAAATCTTCTAAAAGATGTTGAAACATGTCTTTGTGAAGCTTTAAATAATACCCCAAAATCCGTAAACCAAATACGCAAAAATAAGAATTGAAAATCTCAGCATAAAATGGGCAAATTCGATAGCGATCCTAAGGGACTTGAAACATGAAAAAGACGATCATTGACGGATCGTTCGACCGCCGAACAAATTGAGTTTCAGATACAAGCTTAATTTGCGATCTCAGACTTTGAAAGAGCTCATTATCAAGTGGGCTACATCATTTTTGAGGTTTATTCTTGAGCACTTTCTTCTTCTTGATTCTTAAGGCGATGATAGTTAAATGACGTACGAAAATGAGCTAATACTTTTGGTGAAGGAATATACTTTGTAGTACTCGCCTGGCTTATTACCACCTTCAAGTTGATTGCAACTAAAATGAAGCATCTAAGGCTACCAACGCATTGCACTTGACACCCAGTTAGTTACTGAGTTTTGTGTGCTGACCACGTAATAAAAAATTAATGAGCATGTTTCAGAGTTTCATATAATCACTACATTTTATATTATCTTTCGTTATCAGTGTATCACTACTTGCAATCAAAATCCGTTATAGAATAAATTGTTTTATAATTTCTGAATGATAAATACTACATTTACTCAAAATATATTTAAAAATAGGGCAATGTTTATGTTTTTAACGGAGTACTTCAGAATTTATGATTGCATATCGTAAATCCAACTGTAATATTAATAGATAATAAAACTTCGGATGTTTGTGATACCATAAACGGTTTTGGATGAAGCTTGGCGCATAGAGACAACATTCCTTGGAATAACATAAACAATACTATTTATCCCAGAACAACATAGTCTCCCAGAAAAGCGGGTAAAGTCACAGACGTATATTTTAAGATCGCTCATGTAACTAAAATATTCAGCATTTTTATGCGACTCTAAATGTTTGGTCAGAGTGCTGCCTCAACTTATAACGAAGTAATAACCTGGCTAAAACGTTCTCATTATTTAACTAAGCATGTCACATTCCACTTCTTTTTATATTAGCACTGAAACAGGTACATTGGGAGGTGCGAGAATTTTATTCCATATTTAACTCGCATACCCTGGGTAAAAAATAGGAAAGTATCTTAATATTATCAGGGTTCACTCGGTACTTCTTCACCCTCGTTTCTGAGATAAAAAGTAACCTATGTCACTCACTCTCCGGTCCATAGACAAGCATCATTCTATGGCTGCGTGAAGGAAAAACCCAGAGGCACCTTCGGAATTAACTACGAACATGTAAAGAATTATTTACTTAAACTGATAGTAAGACAGCTTTTTCCCCAAGTTACTATACTCGGTGTTTAGATGCTGCATATAACCAAAACGTGCTAAATAGTGCGCTTTATTATGTATAGTAGGTAGGTACAGAATGTATAAATTATATTTTTTCCTTATGCACAAAATTTTATCTTATTATCCTATTATCTGACAATCCTACTATCCTCATATCATTCGCTCCGTTTTCCTAATATGCTACTATCCTATTATACTCCTATTACCGTTCAATCCTACTATACTATCCTACTTTTAACTGTAAAATATTATCGTGCATACTGCATACAATCATATCGCAAATATAATACACACGTAGTGAAGAATCTCTCGCTTGGTTCTAAAACCAGACTAGAATAACCCATAAATATAATTTTCAGTACAGTCATATGCGGTCACTGAACTTTATGAATATGAAATATAATGTTTTCCTCTCCAAGGATTTTCAAAGGCTTATTTACGAAATCGTCAACGACTTGGTGTTTAAAGATAAAATCAATCTTGTGATTACAGAAATAGGTTACTCGCAGCCGTCCATTTTTATCAAAAACTAGCTGTCCCCCGCGGTTTCACTCGCGTTCCCGTGAGATCTAGCGGTATAATATAAACACAAAGCAATAACTATCGCTGACAATTTGCCGCATGAATGACATAACAACATACTTGTACTGTCAACACTGAAAAAAATGACAATTTGACAGCACAATCCCCATCTGAAAAATGATTCAATTTGACAGCACAATCCCCATCTGAAAAAAGTTTCAATTTGACAGCATAATCCATATCTAAAAAAAAAGTCAATTTGACAGCACAATCCCCATCTGAAAAAAGTTTCATTTGACAGCACAATCCCCATCTGAAAAAAGTTTCGATTTGACAGCACAATCCCATCTGAAAAAAGTTTCATTTGACAGCACAATCCCATCTGAAAAAGGTTTCAATTTGACAGCACAATCCCCATCTGAAAAAAGTTTCAATTTGACAGCACAATCCCCATCTGAAAAAGTTTCAATTTGACAGCACAATCCCCATCTGAAAAAAGTTTCAATTTGACAGCAAAATCCCCATTAACAAAATGATCCGCCATTTATTGAATTCATTTGTTACAAAAAATGTGATAAATGAAGAACCGCTCAACCGATTTTGTGCAAACTTCACATAAACCATCTACTAAATAGTCCGAACAAAGCCTAAACATTTGGTTTGGATAGGTGAGCCCGTTCTTGAGTTACAAAATTACAACGAAAAATACCATTGATTTATATATATATAGATATAATTAAGTAGGCCTAGGTAGAAACAAATGTCAGTCATCTTTGACTTAGAATAAATTGGCAAATAGAAAGAATGAAAGAATTTTTGCGAGTAGCTCTCTGAGTCACATTGAAATAAATACTTATTAAGTAAGAAATTAAAAATGAAATAAATTTCATAATCGAATTTATCTAACACTAGCTGTCCTCCACGGTTTCAGCCACGTTCCCGTGGGATCTTATCTTTTCCCGGGATCAAAATATAGCCTATGTTACTCAAGAATAATGTAGCTTTCTAATGGTGAAAGAATTTTTAATATCAGTCCAGTAGTTTTTAAGTTTATTAGTTACATACAAAAATGCAAATCTTTGTAGATTTGCCTACATAGCAATATCACTGGGTATATTCAAATATTAAAATATATGCAATATTTTTAAACAAAATACGAATAATTAATGAATTCATTATCGGACGCGGATATCAGAATGCTTCATTTAAAATGTAATAAAGAAAATGATTGATAACATCATCATAAAATTATGCAGGAAAACTGATCGTTGATAATTTTAAATTCAACAGCTTACATTAATACTAATTTACATAGTGGAAATTATAACATCAAAAACCGATGCGTAGTAAGCAGTAATAGTATTTTAAAAGCCTTTTCATGTGTGTATCGTAGCTCTTACACAAACAATCCAAGGGCCAATTTTACAAGTAGCATGTTTTGGTCGAATCTAGCTATTGTATTTTAAACCATCCACACAACCGACCGAGTTATATTGTTGTACGATATCATCTTGTTTATCCACACCGCTTTTTTATTTTATAATTTGTAGCCCGATGATGATTAGAATACATTATGATTTATAGTAGAAAGCTAATGCGTACTAAAATTATGATAAGAAAATGTATTACAAATATGTAAAATATATAAATAATTATTTGAACTAATAATTATTGTAAAAAAATTAATTTAACATACTTAAATTAACATAATTTATATTCATTGTTTTTTTTTCGAGCATTTTTCTTTTAAGAAAGATCCACTGCTGAAAACAAATTGCCTTGCTGAGTTTCTTGCCGGAGTCTTCTCTGTTTCAGTGTATTCCGAACCGGTGGTAGAGTCAATTGTAACGTTCATAAGTGCCTTACCAGAGCCTAAACTGAATAAATGAGTTTTTTTGAGTTATAAAAATATGTATGGAAATATTTATTAAAATTAGGTAATTTATATAAAAAGAAACAGAAAGGTAAAAAAAATAAAAACGTTGTTTCATAGCTGATAATACCATTTTTTTTTATTTCGGAATACAACACTAAAACGTATATATACGTAGGTCGTCGACCATTATTCAAAAGAATATAAACAGGGCAAATTGAAGAAAATTTTATTTTCTTGTTCAAACAATTTTCCATCTACAAAGACCTTTCTTGTTTCATCAGCGCAAATCCTAATAAGAGCAGAGGAAATTGAATGTTTAGTAGTGACCTAAAACCCAAGATATTACGATGTACCTACCTAACGCTTGAATTTCAAATATTATTTTCAGCTCTACAAAAAAATCTTTAGTTTTGTCAGAAGTACATTTCAGCTGGATTTAGGTAAACCTAATAAAAACAGTGGAATTGAATATTTAGTAGTGACATAGAAGAGGAAATTATTTTTCAGATGGATTTTAATTTAAGAAAAAAATAATTTATTATTTGTACCTCTAGAATTAAATTAAAATTCATATTATTATGTCTACGAGTATATCGGGTCTATTCGCGAACAAAATATTATAAAAATATTATTTTGATTAACCTCGACGTTGCGATCAAGTTTAATGCAACTTGATAAATGGATCGTGGCTACGAATACAATAATATTTTGATAATATTCTGGTCGCAAATATACCCTAAACAAATTACCATAAATACGAATTTAAATATCTAGGCAATACTATTTAAAGAGCCGCGCCACGAAAAAGCGCTTTACTTCTAATTATCGAATTCTTCTCGTCTTCATCCTCGTCATTTGAACCTAATGATGGATGACAAATTGATCCTTTGAGGATTTTTTAGCCTGATGTATTCATAAAAATCGATTAAGTGATACTTTGGGATCAAAATACTGATGTATTGATATTTAATATAGAGGCGTTGGCCTCATTACTAATGCGGGTAATTTGAACAATATTCCCTAATATCGTGGAGTCTGAGAATCACAAGACAAGTGGCTTATGAAATTCAAATGATTGATTAACCTATAGAATTAAAATTGAAATTATTAATCCATTTTCTGATCATAATTTTACCCTTCTAGAATTTGAATGAACGATATGACACAATATTTTTTATGAGTTTTTAAATAGGCATAATGCAATATGAATTCAATTTATCAACTATTCTGTAATGAATCAATTAAAATATGTATTAAGGGAGGGTATTGTGGAGTGATCCATTCGATTGTTCGACTCTTAATGAATGAGTCTACAGTGAACCAGATGACTGTTGTGGTGAAGGATTTCTGAACGCTTAACATCGCTTATAATAAATATTTTATTCAAATAATTTCATGTGGAATATTGACAAAAAAGTTAACGTCATCTTATTTTCTCGACAACTGTAAAAATTGTTTAAAAAAAGAATATTCAGATATTGATTATTCCTAAAATGTAATAACGATATTTTAACTACGTCGAAATACAAAAGTTTTATAGCCCTTACTGCCTGTAATACGACATAATTTCTAACAATTATTAGAGTATAAAAAGAAGTAGAAATCGGACAAATTATCGAAATAGCTCAGTTAGCAAACTGTGATTAGTATGATAATAATTGAACAATAAAAAATAATTCCAATTTTCAACCGAAATTCAATGACAAAAAGCCTAAAGGTAATTGGACAGTCACTTGTTAAAATAGCTTTGTTAGGACAATCCACTTTAGTTGGTACTCAAAAGCTATCTAATAAACCGCCTAGATGTAATAAAGAAAATAAATGTTATAAGACAGTAGACCTGAAGATGAAAGGAAATAGATTGGCGTGGTATGGGCATGTCATAAGGAGGGATGAAAGGCATGTAACAAGAAGAGTATTGAGCATGTGTGTGGATGGATATAGAGGTAGAGGAAGGCCGAAGAAGGTATGGATGGACTGCGTGAAGAATGAAATGCATATGAAAGGTGTGAGTTCGGAGACGACTAGTGATAGAGCGGAGTGGAAGAGGAAAATATGTTGTGCCGATCCCACCTAGCGTGGGATAAGGAAGAGAAGAAGAAGAAGACAGTAGACCTGTCCTTGAGAGTAGATAGGATACCTAGATACGCTTGTAGTCTAGGTATACTGTCAACTGTTAAGGTGAGAGGTGCTTAGCTGAAGTCTATGTAGGTATAAGAATTAAAGTTTATTTTCACTTTTGGTTTAAATTATACGGTTCCGTGCCTCAAAAGGAAAAAGACGGAGTATACATATAAGTACCCTTTGTTGTCCGTCTGTCTGTCTGCCCGTCTTTCCGAATAAAACTGAAGGTCTGAAATTCAGTAAAAAAGTTGAGCTCTACATCTTAAATTAGAAGATCTTAAATTAAAAAAATCTATTAAGTCTTATGAGGGTAGTTCACGAGCTATATTCGATCAACAGTATTAGTTGATAAAAATATTTTCGGAGAAGAAGTAATTCGAACAGTAACTATTTTATTAAATAGGATTTTTATATCCGTCACGTAAACGAACAAAGTATTTATACAATGGGAGATACATTTTTACACCAATTTGTGTTTCCATAAAACGCGATGCAAGAATAAATTTTTTCACTCGTACTTTATCGCCGCTGTGGAGTGACACCTTTATTGCAATATATTCACTGCTCCTAAGTACGGTTAGCAATCCCAACCATTTTTCCGGAATATTCCATTAAAATGAATATTTTAAGGAGCCCATTTAAAACCCTTGCGAGGCGTAGTTTTGCTCGGAGAGTAAATTGAAGGCATTTTTTATGGATGATAATTCATAATAATATTAGATACTAGCTTTCGTCCCGCGGTTTCATCTGCGTTTTTGAGGGCATTAAATTTTAAAAAACTTTTTTTTATACCACTAGGTGGCAAACAAACTTGTAGTTTTTTTGCCACCCAGTTTAAGGCGATGATAGCTCAGTGGTAAGTGACGTCGAATACCGCGACGAAGGTCGTGGGTTCGAATCCTACAATGAGCTTGAGCTTTCGGTGAAGGAAAACATCGCGAGGAAACCATAGCACGGTGGTAGGGTACTTTGTACCCGACTGGCTGGCTACCACCCTCAAGTTGAAAACCTGTCGCCAAGCACCTATCGGTGTGTTCCGACAGCTGCACTTGAGAGCCAGTTCCCATCTAGGCTTTGTGTGCTTACCACCTTCGGCCACATCATCACTTACCATGGTGAGATTGTGGTCAAACACAAGCTTATCCAGAATAAAAAAAAAAAAAAAAAAAAAAGTCTACCTCAAGGCTCAAGTTTTTTTT
This sequence comes from Ochropacha duplaris, assembly GCA_951361185.1. Classification (NCBI taxonomy): domain Eukaryota; kingdom Metazoa; phylum Arthropoda; class Insecta; order Lepidoptera; family Drepanidae; genus Ochropacha; species Ochropacha duplaris. The sequence goes on along the minus strand of OX592704.1, from coordinate 9,102,264 downwards.
TTTATACCACTAGGTGGCAAACAAGCTTACGGCCCGGCCCACCTGATGGTAAGCGGTTACCGTAGCCTACGGACGCTTGCAACACCAGAGGCGTCACGAGCGCGTTGCCGACCTTGCATAAACCTTCTTACTCCTCTTTCAAAGAACCCATGCTGTAGTCTTTAGAGAAAATCTCTACAGGGAGCTCATTCCACAACCTGATCGACATGTTCTCCCGCTGTACGCGACCAATTTAATTCTAAGGTGTGAGGATCAACTCCCTGTTGACGGCGGGCGGTGCGATGATTGAAAGTTGCTAAAACTAAATTAAAGTCTAAATAGTGGAATATTTTAATCCATGCGTCGTTGCATCGGGGACCTTGTTGCATGGTTTCTACTACTAATGGTGCAGAGGAAACCAATTTTTCAAATATGGTATACATTCAATCAAATAAATAATCCTGTACACAATAACTTACTATTAAACGCTCTCATTGTAAGGTAAAAACTAGCACAAACATACGATGTGATAGTCATGTAAGAACGGTTTAAATGACTTGTCAACTAGGTCAACGCTGTTTCCGTGAAAGGTCAATGACATGGCTATTTTTGGGTTCAAAGTAATACGTAGTAAGTCACCCAGTAAAAATACCCTTTTCACACCCCAATGGCTATGAGGAGGCTAGTTCGATTTAATTATTTTCTTGTGATACTTACTTGGAGGTAACGTAAACACAGAATAGCCTCTATAGTATCCTCTTAAACAATTTCCATATCACAGAAATGTTTAAGTTTTTTATTTGAAAGAAATAGAATTCAAATTACTTATTAGGTACGTCACAAATACACATACGTCGGTGCATATTACGTGAGCTATTTGAAATATTCTCGGCCTAAGTTATAAATAAAAAAACGAAAATGATTTTTTAAATTTTGGATAAGCTTGTGTTTGGCTGCAATCTCACCAAGGTAAGTGATGTGGCTGAAGGTGGTAAGCACACAAAGCCTAGATGGGAACTGGCTCTAAAGTGCAGCTGTCGAAACACACCGATAGGTGCTTGACGACAGTTTTCAACTAGAGGGTGTAGCCAGCCAGTCGAGTACTACAAAGTACCCTACCACCGTGCTATAGTTTTCTCACAATGATTTCTTTCGCCGAAAGCTCAAGCTCATTGTAAGACTCGAACCCAAAAAAAGACATGATAGAACGACTTGCAGAGAGCGAAATGGTACTAAAATACCAATTGATACTGGTATAGTAAATTCATATTATGTAAAGTCACGCCTACGACAAATTATTGCTTGATTGCGACTAGCGAGTCTTTGAGAGATTGATTGTCGGGACATCCCTCTGGGACTCGTTAGTGATTACTGACTTGACATCATTTTGGTACATTAGAACTCTATATGGGAGAATATAATGAGACTGCATGGAGAATACATTGTTTTCGGAGAATAAAATAAAGCGTTATCAATTTTTTCCCCCAAATCAATAGGTATGTCATTGGTTGCATGTAACGAATAAATTAAAACAGGGCGATATTTTCTATGATTCTAAGACAATAATAAATAATATTCTATCTACTACTGCAATGTAGTAGAAAGAGTTGTTGTGTAAGGAAAATAAATTATTATATCACAATAACATTTACACGTAAACCACTATTATAATTATGTAAAGACTTTTAATTGAGGTACAAATGGTAAGAGGCCATTTTTTTTAATGTTTATAGGTTGACAAACAGGCAGACGGTCCACATGATGGTAAGTGGTCACCGCCGCCTATGGACATTTGCAATACTAAGGTGATTGCCGGTGTGTTGCTGACCTTGAAGAGCTCTTTTTACGCCCTTTTTGAAGAACCCCATATCATAGCGCGGAGGGAATACCGTAATGGGGAGCTCATTCCACATCTTAATGGTCCGCAGAAGGAACGTCCGGTTAAATTCATGATGATGTCCATGTTTAATTCAGTTTATTTTCTGGTTTTTAGTGCTTTTTTGAAGTCATTTTTATATTTTTATTAAATGTTTTTTATTATTCAACCTATGAGTGAGTGAAAAAGGGATGTAAAGGCACAATTCTCCGATAGATAAATAACACAAATTGTAACCCGACTCCTTGAAACTTGTATATCAGGATTGCCAATCTCAACCTATTATTAATGTGGATTATATAATATTCGTAGATAAATTGAAACTCACGTCTCTCCGGAAATAATATCTATTCAATTCCGTGTTAGTTTGATTGAGCTAGGGTTGGGTTTCAGAACAACAATGATTATTAGATTGTTTGATTGTATTGTAAGACATGTCATGAGCTTAGATCTTAATATACAAATGTATGATGTAATATTCGATATTACATGTACATATACAGGGTCTCCGGTAAGTATGACAAACTTAAGGGGGACATAGGTGGATGGGTCACCTACCAAATATATAAAAAAGACATCAATAAAAGTTTCACCATTTTCGGTATGTTTCAATATTTTCGATTTTTATTTAATTGATTTTAGAATAAGTACTAATATGTTTTTACAACGATACTGATTACGTTTAATAAGAGATACTTTATTTACAACAAATGTACAAAATATACAAGCAAATGTACAACTATAATATATAAAAAACTTCTTCGAGGCTGCCGCTGCTGCCGATCGGCAAGGTTCCCAGAAGGCTGGCAGCGTTTCCTCTTTGGACGGCTAGTACTAATATTATTAATCTATGACAATAAAGAGTATTGTCATAGAGCACAAAAAGAATAAAACGTTTAGGTGCAAAATGGGACAGTGCAACTTTATATTTTGCAATCTCTATATTAAAATATCTAAAGAATTAATAAAAATCAACCAGTAGCACAACGCATATAAAAACATTTTTTTTTAAGTATCGACAGATCGATTGTGTATCTTAATCGAGATCGTTCTAAGGGTCCAATTGGCGTCCAATCTTTTTATAACTGGAAAGACTAAGCCCTGTAGAGGGTAGTTTGAATTTTACGTACCTACTTTATAATACAATACGTTATATCGTAGAAGCAGTCTGTGACAGGATAGGCGTTACAAAGACTTGGCATTTTCAGGGCGTGAAAACGTGACAATAGCCCGCAATTAAAGCCACAGATCAGAGGTACAACAGTACCTAACACATAAAAAATAATAAGGTATGGTGAAGCGTCAATGTTAGAATTGTAACATCTAGGACTGACTGATATGCCCTCTTTTCTTAAATATCACGCAGAAAGGTTCACGTTGCCTTGGGTGGCCTAATGCTTTGGATAGAGGGAATTAGTAGCGTCGATCTGCGAGAAAAATAAGATTTCCTTCGTGACGCGCCTCCGTGGAGTTGTTTCTTTTCTGAACTGTCAACCGCTTTTGAAAAAATAATATTCATAAAAAATATGTCTTCGTTGACAACCGCATTTTTGTCCATATTTTGACAACTAAAATAATATTCTATACCGCTTAAAACCCGCTCCGCAAATTAACGAGGATCCTCAGAACCCTAAAATAACTACTGGTGCATGCAAGAAGAGGAATCTACCCAGACGACCCGGACCGTGAATCCCTCTTGAAGAGGCTGCAGGAATACCAGGTACGTGGGCCTTCTTTTCATTGTCTGCGCGTCAGGATATTTGGGATTAAGAGGGTGTGTCAGTTAGTTTCGTACTATGTACAATTCTGGTGTTGGCTATTTACACGCCATCTCGCCATAGTTTTGGTCCTAATTCGAGCCGGATATTCTGTCCAGTTTTAATAGATTTTACGTAATTATTGGTAAAATTCTAATAAGTTCATATACCGCATTTTAATTTGAAGATAGATTTTACGTAATTCTTGGTAAAATTCTAATTCATTTTCCGCCATTAATAAAAAAGATTTTACGTAATTATTGGTAAAATTCTTATTCATTTTCCGCCATTAATAAAAATATTTTATAACAATGACGCAAGTTACGCAAGAAAATTTGTTGATTGTGTTAGAAAGAAAGAAAGAGTTATTATTTGCTCGTATCAATCGTTTATATAATGCATCAAAAAATATAATTTCTTTCGAGTCAACTACAAAATCGAATGAAAATTTTATGATTGAGTCAGAAACAATTGATGATATTCGAGACAAGTTTGAGTCTATTGTTGATCAAATAAACCATATAGGATTCATTTTAAAGCCTGATTTACCTCCTGATTACGCATGTCTGGAGTCATTTGAGGATTTGTATATCCGTGTAAAATACACACGGAATAAAATAAATAGTTCGACCACAGTTTTACTATCTAATTTAATTAATAAAAATAGTAGTGCCGCGCATGTTATTAAATTGCCACCGATTAAACTACCGAGTTTTGATGGCAAAACTGAGAATTGGCCCGTCTTCTACGAGTCATTCAAATCGAACATTCATAACAATACTCAGCTGACTGACTCGCAGCGCGTGCAATATCTTGTGGGTACACTTACTCACAATGCTTTGAAGGTGACCGCTGGCATAGTTCCAACAGGTGATACTTATAAAATTATATGGGACAGTTTGGTAAAAAAGTACCAGGATAAACGTTCCTTGGGTACTCATTACTTAAATAACATTATTGATATAAAGGCATGTTCACATAACGCGAATAGCTTAGACTCGTTTATTGATAGATTTTCTGCCTCAGTTTCTGCTTTAAAACAATTAGATATTCCCGATCTGACTGATTTTATTCTTTTACATTGTGCATTAAGGCGAATGGATTCGCAAACTGCACAAGCTTTCGAACTCTCAGTGCGAGACGTCGAAATACCGAACATAAAAGAGTTGATCTGTTTTGTTCAAGATCAGGCGAAAATATTAGAACGCTCGAATCCGTCTAATTCGTATTCGAACCCACGAATGGGGAACGCAATGAAGTCACCCGCTTCTATGCCGCGCGATGTTCGCGCGCATCAGACTTCCAAGTCTTTCGTCGTCAGGGAGGTACCTATACGTACACCGGTTGCTACCTCTTCTGCTCTACCGCCCGCGCCCGCGCCCGCACCCGTGCCAGTTGCATCGCGTTGTGCGTATTGTAATGATACCGCTCACGTACATTTGTATAATTGTACACAATTTAAATCTTTACATGATTCAAAATTACGATTTGATTTTATAAAATCCAAACGTGGATGCGTGAATTGCTTGAGTATTACTCATAATTCAAGCAATTGTAACTCGTCATCTGTTTGTCGGTTGTGTGAGAAACGTCACCATACTTTATTACATTTTGACAGTAAATATGAAAATACAACGCATACTCTCACTGCTGAGACTCATACGCCCGCATCGCGTCCCGCTCATTTCTCGCCGCCCGCGCCTTCTCCGCTGACTGCAGTCGGGCCTTCTCCCGCTCCGATAGCCACTTCGTCGCATTTCCCTTACGCTTCTTGCAATAAGGACGATATTTGCACGCAAGTCGCGTCGTACAGTACTCCCAATACAATTTCCGCATCGCAGTCGCATAATGCCTCGGTACTGCTTTCGGCCGCAACGAAGTCAAAGTCGGTTGTCTTGTTGTCAACTGCTCAAGTATATGCGCGACCTAAGGGTAGTACCGGGCGGAGATCGATAGTCAGGTGTTTAATTGACAACGGCTCGCAAAATAATTTAATTACATCGAATTGTTGTCGCAAATTAAATCTACCCATAATACCTTTGAGTAATTCCTTTGTCAAAGGTGTTGGTTCAATTTCACGTCCAATAATTGGATATGTATATATGGATATTGAATCCCGAGTTTACTTAAATCAGAAATTCACTATACACGCATTAGTAGTGGAGTGTATTTCTGATCAATTGCCGTCGCAACTTGTTGAATTAGATAATAGTTTAAATTATCATGAACTCCCGCTCGCCGATTTAAGTTGGAATATACCCGGAGAAATTGATGTTGTGTTGGGTGCTCAACTTTTTCCGTATGTTTATATGGGTAATAAGGTTGACTTTGGTCCGCATCATCCACCCGCTCTATTGACTTCTTTTGGGTACGTTCTGATGGGAGATTTCCCACATAGTGACGTTATTCCCACTAGGTCTTTTACCGCCTTAGTTCTTAATGACATAGTTCAAAAAAATTGGGAACTAGAGGAACTACCCACAACGCGTCGATTATCACACGAAGACACGGAATGTGAAAATGTTTTCAGTTCCACAGTGTCCCGCGATGATGTAGGTCAGTATACTGTTTCATTACCTTTATGTAAAGATCCTTCTGAGCTTGGGAATTTACGCACCGTCGCTCATCGACGTTTCATGGCGTTGGAACGTAAATTTCACCTAACACCAATGTTACGCGAAAACTATCATAAGGTTATTGAAGAGTATATAGATAACGGTTATCTTAGTCAAGTTGATGAATCAGAGATATCGGATGTAGGATATTATATACCACATCGCGCTGTCGTTCATCCTGAAAAACCGATGCCGCGAATAGTTCTAGACGCAAGTGCTAAGACTCATACTAGGTTGTCATTAAATGGTATTTTGTACCTTGGTCCCAACCTGCAGGCTGACCTGTTTTTATTATTATTAGGGTTTAGATTATTTCCCGTTGCTATGAACGCTGATATAAAACAAATGTATTTACGTATTCGTGTACAAGTTGACCAGCGTAAATATGTCCGCATTCCATTTCGTTTTAATGAGAACGAATTAGTACATACTTTCGCTTTTAATATTTTACCTTTCGGACTTAAGTCGAACCCTTTTTTAGCTATGCGCACTGTGCGATGGCTGGTTTCCGACAGTCCATGTTGCCCTAAAGCTGCTAAGATGGCAGGAACTAGTCTTTACTCGTATATGGATGATTTGGTTTATTCTGTACCAAATGAAGAAACCGCCATGCATCTTTCACAGGATCTTACAAGAATGTTTAGTTCAGGTGGTTTTGACCGGGTTAAATGGTTAAGTAATTCCTCCAGTCTTTTGCGTAGTTTTCGTGATTCGCGACGCAAATCGTTTGGATTTGATGTGGGGTGTAGCGCTTCCATCTTCCGTCTTTTTTGGAATCCTACAGAGGATAATTTCTTTTTCGCGTCTTTTTATATTCCCGAAAGATGCACGAAAAGGAGCATATTATCGGTAGTTGCGCGACTCTTTGATTTACTTGGCTTAGTCACTTCTGTAATTTTATATGCCAAAGTAGTGGTGCAAATAGAGTGCATTATGAACTCACGCCCGCTTTGTGTAATAACTTCGGATCCATATCCAAAGGTTATTACTCCCGCTCATTTTTTGATGTCCACTCCGTTGCAGTATTTTCCTGCTGCTGACTTGTCCGATCAGTCTGTTCATCCGATCAAGCGGAAACAGTTGTTGGATAGTATGATACAGTCACTTTGGAAGAAATTGCGCTTAGAGTATCTGCATACGCTGCAAGTCAGACATAAATGGGTTACTCCGGACAAACCGGTTGAATTCGGTACTGTCGTACATGTGGGACAGGACGATTCAACGCTTCTGTCTCGGCCTCTAGGCTTTATGACAGAGGTCTATAAAGGCACTGGTAATACAGTTCGCGTTGCCATGGTAAAACTAAATTTGGTACATTTAAACGCGCTGTTACAAAATTATTTCCTATTCCAACGCAATAATTACTTTATTTGTTTTATTTATTTTATTGAATTACTAATTAATTGTTTCTGATTAGTCATACGTTTAGGCTACTTAAATTTTTATATTAGTATAACTTTACTTTGCATCTATAGCTTCTTCTTTTGAAAGCTCTTGCGACCTTCCAAGGCGGGGTGCATGGTGAAGCGTCAATGTTAGAATTGTAACATCTAGGACTGACTGATATGCCCTCTTTTCTTAAATATCACGCAGAAAGGTTCACGTTGCCTTGGGTGGCCTAATGCTTTGGATAGAGGGAATTAGTAGCGTCGATCTGCGAGAAAAATAAGATTTCCTTCGTGACGCGCCTCCGTGGAGTTGTTTCTTTTCTGAACTGTCAACCGCTTTTGAAAAAATAATATTCATAAAAAATATGTCTTCGTTGACAACCGCATTTTTGTCCATATTTTGACAACTAAAATAATATTCTATACCGCTTAAAACCCGCTCCGCAAATTAACGAGGATCCTCAGAACCCTAAAATAACTACTGGTGCATGCAAGAAGAGGAATCTACCCAGACGACCCGGACCGTGAATCCCTCTTGAAGAGGCTGCAGGAATACCAGGTACGTGGGCCTTCTTTTCATTGTCTGCGCGTCAGGATATTTGGGATTAAGAGGGTGTGTCAGTTAGTTTCGTACTATGTACAATTCTGGTGTTGGCTATTTACACGCCATCTCGCCAAGGTAATTTATCGGTTTTTTTGGCCATTGCCAATATGTTTTTCGTTTTAATAAAAACGTTACCTACCTATTTCATTAATTAAAATTATGTTTTTAGAATTTTATTTTATTTTTCTAAATAAATATTCACACTTAACTTAAAAAAGAAACTTATTACTTTTAAAGTATCGGCCAGCTTTCAATTCTGATGATTACCTACTGATCTTGTTTGTACTACGTAAATATTTTTATGCTTGGAAATTCAAAAAAACTTCAACGTCAGCACAAAACCTATCAATCATCGCCAAATTAAAATCCTTGCAAACCGCTCGTTTATTTAAAAAGTTTAATTAAAAACTTGTTATGTTCTCCCGATGACGCAATATAAAAAAAAGATGCTATTGTTTCGTATTGTCCAAGCTTCTATGTTACGATAATATTTTTTTAAATACTTCTTAATTTAATACTTTTAAAGTTGTTATAATTATATAGTAGTAGGTACATATTGACTATCTTAGTAAAAAAAAAAAACAAAAGTAAACATCTATTTAAGTATGGATTTACAAAAATAGTAGTATAATATGTAGTAGGTAATATCAGTGATCTGGTTTCCATATTACAAGCTCTGCTTAGTTGGGGATCAGATAGCCGTATGTGATAAATGTTCGAGGGTATTTATTTATTATTTAAATAAAATCTTACACCGAAAATGTTGCCACGTCTACCAAATATACCTACTCAGCCAGTTAGTAAATATTATGAACAGTAGTTATTAAATCAATTATTATTATTGCCAACTTTTTAGATTCCCTTGATATTTGTCAGATCAGCACTGTATTTTATGTGAACCGGTGATAGAGTTAATTAAGTAAAAAATTAAGTGCCTTACCAGCACTGACCTCTGTTAAAATACGCTGGACTGGCTATCGCTATTAATTTCATGTGCCTATTTGAAAATCGCCATTTTGGCGCTGACGGCAGCAGTGTGGGGGAATGGAACTAACACTAGTACAGAGACACTTAGCGTAAACTCAACAAACAACGGCTATTTGCAATCTTATTAGTTCTCAGAACTCTCACGTCTGTCACTGGGGGCGCTTTGAATCGGCACAGCAAATAGCTGTCATTTTGTATGGGATAGCCAGTCCAGCGTATTTTAATAGAGGTCAGTGCTTACCAGTGCCCAATTAGAATAAATGAGCTTTGAACTTTAAGTTTAAGACTGTTAATCTAATTTATTGAAGTTTCCTACTATAAAACATTGAAACAAAATACTTATTTGAACATGCTTTACATAATCCATTTAAAATATTTTAAGAATAATTATTCCAAATAAAAGAAAAGAAATCTATAGACTCTAAAATTACTGAATGATTTTACAAATATCAATAAAAAAAGAGAGATTAATAAATTTCCAAAACGCTGCCAGCCTTCTGGGAACCTTGTCGATCGGCAGCAGCGGCAGCCTCGAAGAAGTTTTTTATATATTATAGTTGTACATTTGCTTGTATATTTTGTACATTTGTTGTAAATGTACAAAATATACAAGCAAATGTACAACAAAAAAATATGTATTTTATTTAGCCAGGACAAAATTTAACAACTATTATGTTAAATAACAATTCAAAGTCTTTACAGAATTACGCTACGAAAAGGCAGGTTAATAACCTTGCGTCTAATTTACTTAGTCTATTATCGCTCAAACATCTCTGGGTTCTGAATTCTAGTCAATGGAATTATTTCACTTAATGATGTACCAGGAATGGGAAATGTCTATTCAAACCTACCATTCAATCATCAAAGAAGCTGAGTTGATTGTGAAATTTGTGCTTGCTCGAGCGAGGGTGATTGTGAATGCTGCGAGGGAAATGAAACGTTATGTGAAGTGGAAAATGTTTAAATTTGAATGTTGTTTTTAAGGTATCGATGTTTTTTTGTATCTCTCTTAAAGATTTTCTTTAGGATTCTGGACTATTGATATAAGATTTATTTTCGTAATTCAGTTTATAAGATAATTTATTTGTATTACTCAGTAAATGGTTCCAACGGTGAATAGTTTAGGAATGCACATATCAATTTCATAAGCAATATGTAACCGTATTAGTAACACAATAAAATAAAAAAAATAGCAGGACGTTGTGTTTAAAACAAAATATGCTCGTACGTTTGACTGAGACTCTGCGCAACGTGTGAAAACACTGCAGCGACAAGTCTGACAGGTAATTATGACACAAACAATCACATAAAATGCTATTTAAACTACCAAAATACTAGACTCGAAAAAAGGAGAGGTATTTTTGTATTTCAGAAGTCTGGCAAGTATTCGGGTCACCTGATGCTAAAGCTAAAGCGATAGCTAATGTGTTGTCTCCTTTTTTACCTATTTCCAATAAACAAAATCCATTTCTCTATGATAGGTAGGTTTCTTCAATGAAAAATCCACTGTCTTTATATAAAGTAACCTAGATTCATTTCAGCAATATGCCCGATGAAGCGGAATAAATGCAAAACCGTCATATGTTCAATGAAGGAAGAAACCGTAGATGCGTGTGGATTGACAATTCCGGGCTACAGTAATGTATGCGCTCCTATATTGACAATATTCAGTTATGATAATGAAGAAATACACATATATGTATGTACATATTTTCTCGTTCTTTCTTTGAGGTTGTAAATAAATATGATTGAATGATTTTTTATTGAAATATCTTAATGTAAAGCAATAATGCAAATAATAATATCTGGTCCTCAATTTCCTAAATGAAATGAAATATTTCATTACGCACGGTTCGGAGGTGGCTTTTGTTATGAAGAGTGATCAATATTTTTAAAATAAATTTTAATATTTAAGAAAGAACAGGTTATATTACAGGTGGTCGTCACTTCATCTGCACTTGCTTTCCCCAGGCAAAGTGTCAAATGTATATTTAAAAAAATTATAAATAGAATTTAAAAAAATATCTGCTTGATATAAAATGCCTTGCTGAGTTCCTTTCACAGCTGTACAATTGTATCTAATCTTCAAAAGTTACTGACTAATTAGGCCTCTAACTTAGGCCTTTATTCAGTGTAAATAAGTTTTAAATTTAGTTAATTTTTTGCAAAATAAATTTAAAAGTGTAGGAGTCTCCTCCGGTAGCATAATAAAATAAATAAATAATAATTAAAGCTAGGAAATGGATACAAACACCAAATTAAAATTAAGTTCACAGAAACTTTCACCTCGGACAAATTCACTATTTAGTTTACTACCCCTAAAGTTGAGAGGCTCAAAATAATATTTGCCCTGTTCTACATAATATTACCCTAACTTATTATATGGAATTTGTCAAGGATTGAACAAGCTTCCTATCATTTTCCCTTTGTTATTTGCCCAAATCCCTACAAAGGGAAACATGTTTTTAGTACATTTCTCAAATATTGCGACCTATGCGTAACTAAAAAGCAATCAATTTAATCAGATACCTTTTTTATCTTCGTCGCTGAAGTTTTTATTGGAATTCCAGGTTCCGATAATCCCACTGTTTTATTAATGTGAAAGTTTTGGCAGAGGTTAGCAACATTTGGAAACTGTTCTACGACTTAACAAATACAAGTGTAAATAAATAGATGAAAGTAAAAGGTTTTTCCTGGTGATATTGGAAAAGTTTAAGCAAAAAATAACAAGCAACTTCAACGAGTAACTTTGTAGGTATAAGAAATAGCAAATAAAGTTAACCTAAATCTTTACGAAAATTTTCCGATACTATTTTTGTAAGGGTTCAATAATCATTTGTTATTTATTTTAATTTGACACATTTCGTAAAGTATAGAGTAGAATAAAGAGTAGATAATGGCTAATTGATAAATGTATACCAAAAAATATTGAAATTAAAATTATGAAGCCAGAAAATTAAATCAGAAACAAAAAAATATACTTGATAAGTAGTGTAATTTGTATCTATTCAAAATTAAAGCGATTGTTCCAAGTAATTCGGTATTTACATTTATTTCCCAAAAAAAAAAAACGACAATACATTTCAAAATGAAAATCATGATCATGAAAATAGTAACTAAACGGTCGTAAGATTATATTGCCCAAGTGTATTCGTGGTAACAACAAAACAATCTGTAATGAATATTCGATAGATTTGGAATTCTAGTTTTTGTAAAAGTGAAACACATATTTCTGGGATAGAAAGTATGTTTCAGTCTCCGATCCATTAACTATTTTTCATGCAAAAGATTATTCAATCCGTCGCTTCGGTAATAATAGGAAAACATACCTATGTATATGTATAAGGTCATAATAAGTCACACTACTTTAATTCAATACAGGTAGAACTATTGTAGATATAGTATTATAGTATTGTTATATACCTTGAACTATAACTATAGAACTATATTGTTTGATTTTTTCTTTGATCCTTTCGTCTCTCAAAGTCCTTATAGGTTAAAGTCATTTCCGAAATTGACAACGCATCAAACATCAAAGGGATTCTACAAAGGTTTCCAACTTGCTTGAGGAAGCACACTAGGATGAAAATTGTTTGAGACTCGCTCTCACTTATTTTGAAATTGGTATTTGATTGTCCGTTAAATGTTATATTTTGTGCTATGAGTAAACAACTGTCTGAATAATCTAATTATTATGAATGGAAAAAAACGTGATATTCATAAAAAAGTACCTAAAGATTCATAGATAATTCCAAACGGTCCGACAAAAAGTCTTTTATAATCTAGATTGCCTTATTAGAGCATAGGAAATGTACAGGATGTACGGTAAGTATTACGAAGAAGATTGGTGGGCGGACACCTACCAAAAGAGAAAAAGAAATAAAAAGATTACCATTTTCAAGATAATATTTCGATATTCCTGATTTTGATCTATTGATTTTTGAATTTTAAATATTATATATTAAATATCTCGATAATGGTGACACTTTTACTAAGGTCATAAGTTTGTCGTACTGCGTACCGGACAACCTGTATAATAATTATTAAGAGGTATTCTAACTCGACTAGCTTTTATATTATAACCCGTAAGCTTTAGACGCAATCCCGAGGGATCTCATATTTTCCAAGGAACATTTTATTCTTGGGTTTAACCTCATGATTGTCGTACCCAATTATTTTTATAATTATGAACTGTCGTTCAGCTAAATTATTATTACGTGTATAATGCATAAACTTTCGCATGTCACGATGTTGGGCCGCGATTAACTCAGAAACTACTTAACCGATCTTGATGAAACTTGGCACACAAATAGATTATATCCTGAAATGAGAGATAGAATACTCATTATTAATATTTTTCATTTTCACTTTTTTCATTTTCTTTCTTTTCATTTTCATTTTGTCTTTCATTTATAGGTTTATACGACCACATGTTTAGTAAGCTGTTAGATAACGGGGTTGACTACACATTTGTTAATATTTTAAGTGTCTAATATTGTAAACTTGTGTATTTTAATGTGTGTAGAACCGAAAGAAAACACCTTATAATTGTACACTATTCGATTTATTAAAATCGACACTTCGATTAACACTTCAGAATATGTTCCACCTTTAATATCTTAACAAGACTGGCTCAATGAATAATTGTAGTTAAAAATGAGAACTCAATATGGCGCTAAAAAGAAAGTTATAGTTACAGTATGGTGCCTCGTTTAGGGGCACCAGCTTACCAACATAATAATACTAATATTTCCGGTATTGTTTTAAATGTTCAATTTAGATTGTTTTTGAATGACAAATAGTATCATAATTAGTAACAATTAAATAATATAATACAATAATTGTTCACATTTAAATCAACAATATTATTATTATAACACAGATTATAAAGAAAGCTAACATGTGTAGTTGTTTGTTGTCGCTAATAAAATAAATAAATTATCCCGGAAAAATAAAAGATCCTTCGGGAACGTGGGTAAAACCGCGGAGGACAGCTACTAAACATAATCTATACTTATATTATATAGAGGTAAAGTTTATGAGTTTGTAGGGTTGTAAAAAAAAAATTCAAAATCGGTTCAGTAGATCCAGAGACTACTCCCGTCTCTGGATCTACTGAACCGATTTTGATTTTTTTTACCAATAAAAAGCCCCTTTATTTGTGAGTGTCATAGGTTATTATATTTTTATCCCGAGAAAAGATAAGATCACACGGGGACGCGGCTGAAAGATAAGATCACACGGGGACGCGGCTGAAAGATAAGATCACACGGGGACGCGGCTGAAAGATAAGATCACACGGGGACGCGGCTGAAAGATAAGATCACACGGGGACGCGGCTGAAAGATAAGATCACACGGGGACGCGGCTGAAAGATAAGATCACACGGGGACGCGGCTGAAAGATAAGATCACACGGGGACGCGGCTGAAAGATAAGATCACACGGGGACGCGGCTGAAAGATAAGATCACACGGGGACGCGGCTGAAAGATAAGATCACACGGGGACGCGGCTGAAAGATAAGATCACACGGGGACGCGGCTGAAAGATAAGATCACACGGGGACGCGGCTGAAAGATAAGATCACACGGGGACGCGGCTGAAAGATAAGATCACACGGGGACGCGGCTGAAAGATAAGATCACACGGGGACGCGGCTGAAAGATAAAATCACACGGGGACGCGGCTGAAAGATAAGATCACACGGGGACGCGGGGGACGCGGCTGAAAGTTCGGGGGAGAGCTAGGTATAAAGTAACAAATATCATTTAAAAATAATTATCTGTGATTTCTAAACAAAGGCTTTTCTAGTAATTTGCTCTTTGTTTCTTTATTCGGGTTAATATCCAAAATGATTGAACTATTTTTCTCGGGACTTTCATTATCAGGTAGAAGACATTATTTCTAGTGATCTATTTATTTACTTCTGAAAAATACATAAAACCAAAAGCAATAACTAATATGACTTTAAAGGCGATGATAGCTCAGTGGTAGTGAAGTCGGATACCGCGGTAAAGGTCATGCGCTCAAATCCTACAATGATCTTGAGCTTTCGGTGAAGGAAAATACTGTGAGGAAACCACAGCACGGTGGTAGGGTACTTTGTAGTACTCGACTGGTTGGCACCGAAAGCTCAAGTTCATTGTACTTGAGATCCAGTTGCCTTTAAGGCATTGTAAAACGATAACACATTGGAAATCGCCCTTATATTCATTTACAAAAAAAAAACATTTTAGATTTCCATTTTAAAACCATCTTTAAAGCAGCCTTTTCACATTACAATTCAACTCTTTCTACTTAGTTGTTTTAACAGGATATTTATTTTGAACTTTGCAACGTTTGAAAGTAAACTGTTTGTGTGTGTACTCAAAATAGCTTTTTTGGGTTTAAATTAAATTCTATTAATTTCTCGTAATAGAATTTTCCATAATTCTTTTAAAACTCTCTTATAAATTTGAAAAGGAAAAACAATAGGTATTGGAAAACACCGCATCTTTACTTGATTTCCTTTTTGTCGGGAGTTTTTGTATGACTTTCTTACTCGCTATAATGAAGCCGCTAGACACTGCAATTCTCCTTGCACGTACAAGCTCTATTGTGTTCCAAGTTTGCAGCAAATCTATTGTATTCTTTTTATTAGTATCGGGTAATGTGCAACGTGTTTTAAAGAATAACTGTATAGAGATGGAACATTTATCTATTTATTTATAAAAGACAAAACAGTTCCATACCTTTTTCTTCTGTTTACCAATTTTCGATTTTTGCTTTCATTATTTAGTTCCATTGGCGAGCTTTCAAGTTCTTTTTAAGCCTTTTTAAAAGTAAATTTAAGTTTTCCTAAAAAAAAGTTTTGTTCGAATTTCGACCACTGGGCGAACATTAGTAGATGTACTTGTATATAAACGAATTGTCCTGACTGACTGACTGACCTAACAACGCACCACAGTCGAAACACGATTATTTAACGTTCGACCATCAATTCAACATTCAATGGATTAATTAAATTTTTAAATGAGGAAATGTAAGTAAAGCCGCGGAGCAGTAGTCCAGATTTTTTTTCAGAATGCACTTTTAAATTAACTGTGGGAGTTGGGAAGGTATGTACCGTAGGTAGGTAAAACTAAAACGGCAACATTGACCCTTAAAATCTCGTAAACAGTAAATTATGTATATTTATAGGTAGGTACAATTGATGGAACCTAACAATGATTTTTTCAAAGATCCATTCAAGGGTTCCTATTTGGGGTCTAAATGAAAAAAATAACATATTTCTAATATTCTTCTGATAAACTAAAAAATAAATATTTTGTGTATTGATGTAGGACACTATTTTCTAACAACTAGTTGATCCTTGTTGTTTTCACCCGCAGGAACCAAAGGAAACCCATAAGGGGTCAATGTACAAAAAATCCTTTCCTAGCGGATCCCTACAAGGAATCTACCTGCCGAAGTTATTTATTTTTTGCATTTATAGGTACATTATTTGATTTTTCATTGTGATTAATCAGTGAGCGGTGTTTCGTTTGTATGTAAGAGATACATAATCAATCACGCACCATAAAAATCCAATGTATATTTCATATAATACACCAACATGATTGTTGAAGCTGAAGCCAATACAGATATTGGAACAAACATCCAAACAAATATACATTCAAACTTTTGCATTTATAATATTGGTAGGAAAGTAGGACGAGTAAAGAAAGGAGAGAAACAAGATGAAGTGTTTCATTCGAGACATTTAGATAATGGATGTAAGTGAGACTCTCTCAGATGTGAATTGATTATTTCAACTAGTTGTGTTAGAATGCACTATTGCTGCGATAGAGACGCGAGTAGTGAAAAACATTTTATCTAGGTCAGTCTTTCTCAATGTGGGTGTTAACACCCCCTTATGGGCGCTACAAGCGTACAGGGGGGGTTAAGGAAAGGGCCCAGAAGGAATGGAGGACGTTGAAGCTGTTTAGGGGGAATGGTGACTTATGTTTTTCTATTATTCCTACCTAGTCATCGATTATCTCGTTTTTATTCCTGCCCAGTTTGATTATTCTAGTGAGATTATTCAAAATATTTGAACATAGGAAAAATATAGAATAGTAGACTCAAATGGCACGAAATAATTCATTTGTAAAATTAAAGTTATTAAAGTAATGATTACGATTGTGATTTTAAAATATTGTATAGCAAAGAATTTTGGTGGGCTCTAGAAAATAATTGATTCCCAAAGTGGGCTGTAGACGAAATAAGTTTGAGAGCCTATGATCTATGTAGATATGCTTTGCGGATGGATATGTCAACAAAAAGTTTAATATATATCATTTTTTATCTCTGTTACTTAGGCTCTTTGATATAGAGTGTTTCTAAAAAGAGCTCTCTAGGGTCGGCAACACTTCGATAATTCCCCTGGTATTGAAAATTACCATATAAGATGGCCTGTCTTAAGCTAAGAAAAAGTGTGGCCTAGCCCTGCTTGATAAATGAGCTATTTAAATTTTGAAATCGGTCTGGCTTGGAAAAGAAGCCTCATTTGAAAAAGAAAGCCGATCGCGTTCCTGTGCGATGCGAGTTACGCGGGATAACGTACGTACAGTGCAGGTCACGCACACAACTTCGTGCACGTTGCTTCACTTCATTAGATACTATTGTTTACGAACGCTCCTTCTGCCTATTTTATTTGTTCTGTGGTTTCATCAACATCGGTTTAGTAGTTTCGGAGTTCATCGCGGACCAACATCGTGAGACGGGAATCCTACTAATTTTATAAGCGCGAATGTTTGTATGTATGGATGTTTGTTAATCTTTCACGCAAAAACTACTGAATGGATTTTGATGAAACTTGGCACACAAGTATATCATATCCTGGAATAAAACATAGGATACTTTTTATCCCGGAAAAAAATAAGATCCCTCGAGAACGCGGGTGAAACCGCGGGGTGGAAAGCTAGTTTTATATATTAAGAAGATGAACACAAGTGTGCCAAGTTTATTCAAAATCCGTTCAGCCGTTTTTGTGTGATTGAGCAACAAACATACAAACATTCACACAAAACACTTTAATATAGTAAATCTAGATTTAAGATTTATATACTTCAAATACATATAATTAATACCATTCATTTATAAGTTCAATTCAAAACCCTCGATAAAAATCTGGGATAAAGACGCTCTGTTACAGTAAGTTCTTTTCAAACCCACTTGTCTCTCGGAATGTCTTGGCAAGATAAAAGTGCGATTTTTCAGTGGAAACTACGTAAGAGATGTCGAAGTAACGTATTCATCGCAGCTTGAGATAAAACATGCATTTATTGTTGGTACTTTGTGACTGTATTTTACTATTCTGTATTCGTTTGTTCTTTATTTTATTGAACTGATGTAGGTATGTATTATAATGTGCAGATAGGTCCTTTGTCTTTATGTCGTACCATGGATATTTTCAATCTTAAAAAATGTCCGAGAAATGGCACTGGGTGTGTAAGACACATAAATAACTTAATATTACAACACGATGACATTTTTAGTTTTTCAAAATTCACATTCAGTAAGAATACCTATTGTAAAACATACCTACCACAATTGAATAAAAACATTTGACTTTGGCATTGGCTATTTGGCTATGTCTATAGACAAGGGTAGTCACTTACCACCAGGTAACCCGGCATCTTACTTATCAGTCTAAATAATCTAGGTGAAGCCCAAAAAGATACCTACTATAACAAAAAATATTTTGTTTCGCGTTACGGGGAAATTTGTCTGTGTAAAGGCGTAAAATATATCTGAGAAAAACGCCTTGTAAGTTCAATAACGACTAATTAATTTACATACAACGCTTCTTTGCACCGAATTAATTGCCATCTTAGTTTTTGGCATGCTTAATAACGAACTCTTGTTCTCAAAAGTCAATATCGTACCTCCAAAAGGGCATAGCATCGTCAAAAGCTAAATCCTTTGATCTCTAAACAAGTTTTTAATATATATTCGCTCCCGATCAATGTTCATTTCCAACATTTCGTCCGATCCAAGTTTTCTTACATTTTTGATTAATATTATGAAAGAGTTGCAATTTGAAATGGAAATTCAAGAAAGTAATTCTGGGAGTTTTCGTAACGAAACGACTAATAACCCGTTTTCGCATTCGAGTTTTAAGTCGAAAAATTAAAAGTTTTCATTCAGAATTAACACTTGAATTGTCAATGGTATTGTCGAAATTTTATAGGTATGTACCTATATAGATTACTTAATTGTTTTTACTTAAGATTTTGAGCTGTCTAACTCTTACCATCTTATGTCTTTTGATTACGTAATGACTTGTGACTAATAAATGCTGAGTTTATTGCCGGCTCTTCTCAGCAAAAGTAATTTGAACCGTGTAGGATGCTTTTAAAATGTGCTTAATACAATCTATATAAATTCCACGAAAGGCTACAGCGAAAGGGGAAGTGTTGCCAGTAATATACATAAGAGAAATTGAACAATATTTGGGTTAAAATAAGTTGGGGGTAAAAACTAGTTGGCAATAAATACAACTTTAAATTACTTAAAATACAATTTAAAAATGTAACAACTTAACGGTTTATGCTAAAAAAAAACAGTCGAATTGAGAACATCCTCCTTTTTTTTGAAGTCGATAAAAAGTACCTAACAGGATACCTCTAATATATCCCGAGGGATGAATTCTTGAACGCTTGGACAAAGGGTGTTATGTAAGGAATGTGTGGTAACATGTGAAGTGTAGGTATGTTTTGTTTTGTACACACTCAAAATAACTTGGTTATTTCTGTAAGCAAAATAAAAACATAGTAAACAAAAATAAATAAAAATGAGGTCGTAAAATCAGTAACAAATTGTCTTTATATTTTTAAAGGACGCTAGGAAATATGATTGTCTCAATAAGATTGTAAACTGTCACTTTTAAAAAATGTAAGCGAAAGTAAATTACTTCTAGGTACTACGTTTTGCTTCATTAAAATAAAATAACTTTAGTATTAACTCATGGATAGAAATTTGAAAACTGTACCGGAGATATTTTGAGCGGTTAAGAACGACTAATTGAAAATAAAAAGCCTGCCAAGTGCGAGTCGGATTTTATTTCGTACCACCACAGAGTTCTTGGCAGTGTTATTTTGGATACGAAACCCTTAAAAATATTATATATAATATTATTCAAGCACAATCTGATATACGATTTTTGATATAGCCTTTAATGCGGCAGGTTTTTCGGTCGTCATGTATTCATTCACAGGTATTGTAGGTAGTCGGTACGTATTTTGTTTGTTCTGTGACGCCGCCGCGCCGCCGCGCCGCCGCCCGCCCGGCCGCATCTATCTACCTAGAGTTATTTATAGTATTATAGTATTAACAGACGTTCGAACTTGGTATGGGCCGGACAGGGGATTCGGTACGCTCCGTACCATATCCGTTCGTTTGGAGAGTTGTCTGCCGAACATTATTATTATTATTTCGTGTTCGGTTCGGTCCGATGGTTTGCGCGTCGGATTTGGTCCGCTCGTACCAAATCCGCGCGTCTGTACACTCGGACCGGACAAACGCACGGTAGTCACGATCGAAACCTTCTGGAGGTAGCACGTGCGTCAGCGCATGTTCGCTCTATGGTGGATCTAGTCGCAAGTTTATACGGAAATCTTCGCAATCGAGCAATTTGATTAACTTCATGTGACTAAATTCATCACGATTTTTGCCCACTCCTTTTTTTTTTTTTCAGGCGGTCACCTGATGGTAAGTGACTACCGTCGCCTATAGAAATACCAGGGGGATGTGTTGTACACCTTATTACAATGCCCTTGTAACACACCAATAGGTGCTTGGTGGCAGATTTTCAACTTGAGGGTGGTAGCCAGCCAGTCGAGTACTACAACGTACCCTAGCACCGCGCTATGGTTTCCTCACGATGTTTTCCTTCACAGAAAGCTCAAGCTCAGTGTAGGAATCGAACCCACGACCTTCGCCACGGTCCAAGTGAACAAGTATTTTGATATAAGGTATTATTAATAGTGTTAGTTTCTTGTACAATGTGTTTCATTTTAGCCAAATTACTTTCCAGGCTGCTAATGGCTATTGACATAAAAAATGAAACCAAGCCTAAAAACGACGTAGGTAACGTTTTTAAAATAATATTAAAAAATAATGATATTGAATATGTATTTAACCTACAAGTATTTAATGTAAAAAATTAATCTCTGACTCGGGTGACCGGCGGGCGGGTAGCTTTTTCCATCCGCCAACGCATCAGCTTGGCCATTCAAAGAGGAAACGCTGCCCGCCTGCTGGGAACCTTGCCGATCGGCAGCAGCAGCAGCCTCGTAGAAGTTTTTTTTATATTATTATAGTTGTACAGTTGTTTGTATATTTTGTACATTTGTTGTAAATAAATAGCCTATATTTATATTTCAGAAAAGTAGCTTGACGTCTAGCTTAGGTCGTTCTTTTACTGATCTCAAACTCATTACTTTTGCCGCAATAACAATCGCAATTTTAGCGCGATTGGATAACGTCGTAGGCATGACGTCTGAACTGTGCACACGCCAAGCGGCTACTGCGAGACACGTAGTGATTTTATTCTCTTTGCTGCGAGATCCGGCCGTCTGTTGTGACTAGCGGATTTGGTCCGCCGTACAAATCCGCTGTCCGGCCCGTACCAAGTTCGAACGTCTGTTAATACTATTACCTATTTTATGTTTATGTACGTATTTCTTCGTTCCGTGCGACCGCGTTTTTTGATACTTGAAGTCTATTGGGGTTAATTTTGTTTTTATAATTTTCTAATTTAATTAATAATAATAGCCTATTCAAATAATATGACTAACCATTTAATCATTTATTGCATTTTTCAAATTTACGTTATAACTTTTTTTAATTTGCGTTATATTAGCCCTAACGCAATTAACATCATTAATAGTATCTTAGATTAAAAGGATGCTCATGACTTCAATTTCAGCCTGTATAGGCAGCAAATGATCACAATTAATATTTATTATGATATTTTTTAAACTTTGCGACTAACTTTATAAAAGACAATAGATTTGCGTGTTAGCGTGTTTTTAAATCTGTCACAGAGCGAATAGCAATTGTATGATTCTTAATTTAAGGCTGTCCAACAATGACTGTCTAGGAATAGGTATGATAGAGGCAACCGAAGCATCTTGATCCTTGTTAGTAAAAAAAAACTTGAGAGGTGTCAAGGGACACTCGGATGGAACGAAGTTATATAAGTCGAGAGAGTATATATATATTTAAAAAAAAAAAACATTTCTATATATACATATGTATATATAAATGAAAAAAATATCTGGCTTGCTTTCTATAAGAGAGAGAGAGAGAGAGAGAGAGAGAGACAGACAGAAAAACATGCGCACGCCGCACAGCTTACAATAAAGTGACACTGACACTAAAAGTGTCGGACATTTTTTCGTAAGAATTTTTTCCGCCTAGCCCCCTTTCACAACGCGCGATAAGGAACTTCGTTCCAAAAATAATATAATCAGATACTATGTTTCTATAACGAACTACGGTTTCCTTACTTAGCAATGCATAATAAATAATCTATAATCTTATATATATAAAAGATGTAGATGATGTATAGAACGACGTTTTGACATGTCTCGAGATCGGACTGACAGATGGTTTAGTTTCACAATAGGTGGCGCTGGAATCGGGTTCTATGTTTTATTTTCAGGGCAGGACAACGTCTGCCGGGACCACTAGTAATATTATAAGAGTGAAAGTAGTAGGTCTGTCTGTTTTTTTAGAACTACCTTCCACAAGTATGAAGTCGCAGCCGAAAGCTAGTATAAAATAATTAGAAAAAATCACTGAAAGCCGTGCAGCAGCGTACAGTTTATAAAATACGAATAAACAGACGTACATAAACTTTTCCATTTAAATTCCCCGGGGGTTTTGCGATCTGAACGGAAAATGAAACGTCGAGAAGGAGTTGTCGAGAACCTTGATTAATTTTAGGAGGGTAAAATTTGTAATCAATAACTTTAGCTTATGGATATTTTTATGTGAATGAAAAGCAATTAACTATCTATATGTTTTTCAATGGCATCTAAATAAAGGCGTAATAAGCATGTTTTGTGATTTTTACGTAATGTAAGTACAGTACATACATGTTCAGCGGGAAGCCACTATACTCCGTTCCATATGGATTGGCAATAAAGGTCATTGACTGTCCTTTACCACGTTCAGTAAACCTGTACACGTTTCGGTACCATTGATATCAGCGATAGCAGTTTTGCGATAAAATTGCGACAGGTTTACTGAACATGGTAAAGAACAGGCAATGACCTTTATTGCCAAACCATTATTTTATTTTTTATTTATTTTATTTATTTACAAACTCCTTAACTATCATTACAGGTGGGTACCTAATGCAATAGAAGGGCTTAAACTTATAAATATAATTTGGAATAACAACAATATAAAAGAACCATATAAGTACCTACTATAACATATAAACTAACTAATCTATATTATAACATAAAAAGACTAATAGAAATTTTGCGAATTTACTCAAATGACATGTGAATATATCCGTATTGGTATGAAGTTCGTTAATAGTACGAATAGCGCGGGTGAGTGGTGTTTTGGCGAGAAGGTTGGTCCTGGCAGTCGGCACGGCCAGCAGCGGCGGGCGTCGCCGCTTCCACACGTAGCGGTCCGGCACACATATACTCAGGCGCTGCAGCACTCCTGGGTTGTGATCAAGGCCACGCAGCAATCTAACTAAATACATTACAAGTGTAAATTCCCGTCTTATTCTCAATTGATTGTACCCGACCATCCCCAGTACAAATAGGATAGGGTACATCAACGGGTAAAACGGATATACCCCATACAACTTTTTGTACAAGTGTCGCGTAAACTTGTTCTGTACACGCTCTAACATTACCGAGTACTTAGCCTCATGCGGAGCCCATATGACAGCACTATGTTCCAGATGACTCCTGACTAGTGCGTCATACAAGATCCTGACTGTTGCAATATTGGTGAAGTGCCTCGTCTGTCTCAGTACGAATCCCAAATTTCTGAACGCTTCTTTACAAATTTTAGCTATATGAGCGCGAAAGGACAATTCAGGAGTTACAGCAACCCCCAAATCCCGTACCTGTGAGACTCGTTGCATAGGCGCTGCATCTACCACGTACTCATGGAGTAAAGGAACACGTGCGCGCGTAAAACTCATCACTGAGCACTTTGATCCGTTAAAGTAAAGTTTGTTTTTGTAACTCCAGTCCACTATTCTATTAATGTCTTCCTGCAAGCGTTCACAGTCCGACTCACTTTTGACCTCGAGTAGCAATTTAAGGTTATCTGCAAATAGTAAACATGAGCCATGTCTGACGACCTCCGGTAAATCGTTTACCATTATTATGAATTCGAGGGGCCCTAAATTGCTACCCTGACTTACCCCGGACCAGGTGTAATATGGGTCAGATTCACATCCCTTATAGTCTACATACTGCCGTCTATTTTGCATGTAACTGGCGAAAAACTGCAATAGATGTGGTGTACAGCCGACTTCTGCGAGTTTTTTTAATAAGATGTCATTGTCGACCGTGTCGAACGCTTTTTTAAAATCAAAATATGCAGTGTCCACCTGTACACCAGCATCTACCGCCGGTACCACTTACGCCATAAAGTTGAGCAGATTGGTGGCAGTGCTGCGCGCCGGCCGGAACCCGTGCTGCGCATCCGATAACTGTCCGCTTACCTGCTCCTGCATGCAGCGCTGGATAGCGGACTCAAACACCTTAGCCGGCGTCGACAGCACTGCCACCGGTCTATATCCACCGATGTCTGATCCCACCTTTCTTTTCGGTACTGGAATGACTCGTGTGGTCTTCCATTGGGTCGGGAATGTTGCCGATTGAAGACTAATATTAAAAATATGAAGAAGAGGTTCAGCTAGTACCCTACTACAATCCCTAAACAGAAAAGCTGGTATCCCATCCGGGTCTGCTGAACGCTTCGGTTTCAGGCGCTCGAGTGCACCTCTGACATCCTTAAGACTCAGCGAGTTAACTTGTACCCTGGCACTGCTCCCCGCTCCCGCCGCCGCTTGAGCGTCTAATCGCGGCTGTCGACTGCTGTACACAGATTCAAAAAACATCGCGAATTGTTTAGCACATTCGTCGTTTGATAAATGCTTACCATCCTTTATAATAGTTTGACTGCTTACTGCACTTTTTTTCGATCGTATGTATTGCCAGAATGACTTCGGATTTTTGGCAAACTGACACTGTATTTTATTTTGATGTTGTTCGTAAGCAGTTTCTATAGATTTTTTAATATACGCCCTATATTGGGAAAATTCGTAATAATCACTAGTATCACTAGTGGTTTTATACCTCCTGTGAAGTTTAGCTTTAGTTCTTAAACCCTGTATTATCTCGCTCGTGTACCATTCCGGATAAATGTACCGCGATTTTATACTAGGTATTTTCCTGGGAACACATTCATCCAAAATATTATTAAAAATACTGTAAAATAAATCCAAAATTGATTCTAAATCGCCCATCTCATACATACTGCTCCAATCGAAAGAAACTAACTTAGAATAAAGCAGTTGGTAATCTGCCTTATAAAAGTTCCATTGTGGTCTGACTATAGATGCGGGTAGCGCAAGACCTGCCATATCGTAGATACCTACCTAAGTCCAGCAGTGGGCCTTCCGGCTGATATGATGAAGCAAGTACCTACGCTTAATTTTTGACAATCTCCTAGGATGATTTTTTTTGATAAGAAACGAATCTTGATTGAACTCAAAAAGTTGTTATAGTATTTTATTTTACTCACAAAGTTTTCTTTCCGAAGTATCCGACGTCATTACCACTGAGCTATCATCGCCTTAAGGATACTACATACAAATTAAATAACACTCAGTAAACAAACGGTAACTCCAATGTCTTAAAAGCCTTAATTAGACTCCAATTACTTTGATGTAGGCAAATTAGTGCTGGGGCGAGTTAAGAAATTGTTTTTGTTAAATGTTAGCAAGTGAGTTAAAAAGTTTTTGCTAGTTTATTTCTTACTTAGTTCCGCCTAGCGGTTTCATTCGAGTTGGAATGAATGTAGCTTACGACAGTCTCCAGCCCATAGCTATTTCATCAAATTATGTCGATCCGTTGCTGCATACAGACAAACCAACAAACAAGCAAGCCAACAAACAAGCAAGCCAACAAAGTTTGTAAATTTGTATATTTGTAAGTTTCTTGCTCGATCACGCAAATTTGGCTGAACGGATCTTGATGAAACTTGGCACACAAATAGATTATATCCTTAAAAAAGACATAGGATACTTTTTATCTCGAGAAAAGATAATATACTACGGGAACGCTGGGGGACAGCAAGTATATCCCACTAATCCTATCCTACTAATACCTATTATAAATATGAAAGTTTGGATGGATGGATGGATGTATGTTTGTTACTCATTTACGCAAAAACGTCTGAACGGATTTTGATAAAACTTGGCACACAGGTAGATCATATCCAGAAATAATACATAAAATACTTTTTATCCCGGTAAAGGATCAGATCCCTCGGGAACGCGGGTGATAGCTAGTAATAAAATATATTAACATTTAAAATATTAGTAGGATACTATAGATACAACGTGTATAAGTACTAGTTATGTGTTGATTCTTAAAAACCAATAAAAAAAGCCAAGCTCATCACCCTTGAGAGACAAATTTTGAAATTGATGGTAGGATGCTGTAACCACATAGCGTTAAGCATAATGATTCAGTTGCAATTTCTAGTACGGAGCCGCCTCCATCAATCTTATGTAACCAATCGAACGTGCTTGGAAAAAAACAGGTTCTTCGTGTTTTTGTTTTTCGTGGGAAGAGTTTGAGTAATCGACTTTAGAAGAAATAAAAAACAACGTTTTTATATACTGCACAGTTTTAATGTTAAAAGGCTTGCTTTTTTTTTATGTCACAAGTGACAACGAGGCAGGCGGGTCACCTGATGGTAAGTGACTACTGTCGGGACCCGAACCCTTTCTCCCTCTCCCACAGTGCTGGTTTAAAGGTAGGATAAGTGAACGCACATACCACCTCCACCAAAACTACTGGAACAACCATGAGGAGTGCAGGC
This sequence comes from Ochropacha duplaris, assembly GCA_951361185.1. Lineage (NCBI taxonomy): Eukaryota > Metazoa > Arthropoda > Insecta > Lepidoptera > Drepanidae > Ochropacha > Ochropacha duplaris. Next base: position 9,074,937 of record OX592704.1, on the reverse strand, counting down.
AGGCCAAACTAGCTTTGCCTCAACTTAATACAAGGCTCTCTAGAGCACTCCTACAACTGAGTAAACCACGATTGCGACACGGCAGTTTTAACAAACATCTGTTCAATCTAGGTGTCACAGACAGCCCCCTGTGCAGAGCTTGCATGAGGGCAGAAGAAACAGCCGCCCACGTCCTGCTGGAATGCGGTGGGGTGGCCGAATGCCGGGCAAACTACCTGGGCAACCCGGGTAGTCTCAGGGAGGCGGTCGGCAACGTCAAGGCGCTGGCAGGCTTCCTTGAGGATATAGGATGGCTGGAGTAACCCCAGCCAAACACCCTCCGACGCAAAAAGGGCGCAATTCGTCGCCCAATGGCGGAAAACGCCCGCACGAAAAAAAAAAAGAAAAGTGACTACTGTCGCCTATACACATTAGCAACACCAGGGGATTGCCAATGTGTTGTTCACCTTATTACAATGCCTTAATGGAAAACTGGCTCTCAAGTGCAATTGCCAGAACACATCAACAGGTGCTTGATGACAGATTTTCAACTTGAGGGTGGTAGCCAGCCAGTCGAGTACTACAAAGTACCCTACCACTATGCTGTAGTTTTCTCACGATGTTTTCCTTCACCGAAGGCTCAAGTTTTTTTTTATACCACTAGGTGGCAAACAAGCTTACGGCCCGGCCCACCTGATGGTAAGTGGTTACCGTAGCCTATGGACGCTTGCAACACCAGAGGCGTCACGAGCGCGTTGCCGACCTTGCATGAACCTTCTTACTCCTCTTTTGAAGAACCCCATGCTGTAGTCTCTAGGGAAAACCTCTACAGGGAGCTCATTCCACAGCCTGATCGTACGCGGGAGAAAATGTCTCTCAAACCGCACTGTACGGACCAATTTGGTTCTAAGGTGTGAGGATGAACTCCCTGTCGACGGCGGGCGGTGCATTGGTAGAAAGTTGCCGTGGGCATCATATCGAACAATTCCTCTGAACACTGCCCATTGTACAAGCAGTAGAACACACATAAGGAGGCAAAGTCTCTCCTTAGATTTAAAGGCTCGATACCGCTTGTCATGATCATCGCTTTAAAGACACCTAGCAGCTGCTCACCAGCGCCATAGTACATTTGTAATACCAGGGGAATTGTCAGCATTGATAACCGTGGAGAGCTATTTCTCACTTTTTTAAAGAAACCGCTGTAAAAGAATCCATATGATAGATATACGAGTAAATAAAGTAGGTAGTTGCATAAACAAAAAACGAAAAGGTTCTTAAAACATACCGTGAAATGTAAAAGTAAATAGAAATGAAACTTGATCACAATAAACGCTAATGACTCGTACAAAAGTTTAGTAAATTAGCTACGTCGAAAGCGGGGACATGTTAATTTGTTAGAGCAAAAGTTTTAATTAAAAAATTATAACTGGCGATCAATATTTGTTGAATTTTGTAGGCAGGCGCGGATCCACCGTTGTGGGCACGATGGGCATGCCCACAACCCTAATACGTGATTTGTGACGTCACACGTTTACGGTCTATTTAGATCGATAGGCTTATAATAGTAATATCCAATGCTGTAAAGAAAAAACAACGAAAACAATGTTTTCATCCCATCTATTCGAAAATGACGACTTGGTTCGCCTATGAGAAACTTTTAGCGGGCAGTGATGAGTTTTTAATCCTCTTTATTTTATAAGTGCGCCGGAATTATCTTCGCCGCGCACTTATTGAATTTGGAACATCTCATCTTAGTGTTCAGCGCCAATGAAATCGAACGCAAATATTGTTGTTTGAAAAATTTTTACACCATTATCGTTGGACACGGGATAAGTTTTTTTTTTTTTGCAAGTACACCCAGTCACGAAGTACACTCAAAAGCGAGTTCTCATAGAGGGTGATGAAAAGTAGAGTGTACCACTCGGGTGCAAATATATTTTTGGCTCGGGCGACGTACTTTGAATCCCTCGCTACGTTCAGGATTCTACTAAAGAGTCCATCGCGACGCTCGGGATTCTACTCTAGAATCCCTCACTTCATTCTGGATTCAAAAAAGTCCAAAAAAGGACAATTCCTTTTTAGGAATGCACTATATCGATCATGCACGAGCAAGTTCATACACTGACTCGCACTTGCCCGATCCTGGATCCGCGCCTGTTTGTAGGTATCTCTACAGTTTATTTTTGTATTAATTGTCCAGTCATCATTACCAAGGAATGAATATATAAAGAACTGTCCAGAAGCTTAGTGTATCGACAATGTTCACCATTAACAACTTAAGGTTATTCAAGCAAGAGGAAGTCATATAGCAAAAATACCAATAATTTCACTAGCTTACCGCCCCGCGGTTTCACCCGCGTATCCCTTTTTTACCCATTTAGAGATTGCATTTCGAAAAATCCTTTCTTATTTCTCGTCTACATCTTAAAAACAAAACCTGTGAAAAAAATCAGCTTTCTAGGTCCAAGGTTGTACACTGGGCGTTGATGAGTCAGTGAGTCAGGCCTTTTCTTTGGCAAATATTTTTATCGATTGTTTAGTATGTAGCGTGACCATGATCCTAAATAATAGAAAATAAGTTATATATTTATTGAATTAAAATATTTTAATTTAACTTTAAATTAAAATACCTTTTTTTCCTTTATTAGGTATTTCATTAATGTAACATTTTCTTATTCGTCTAATCAGTTCATTTTGTAATATTTCATTAAATGAAAGGTGTATCTATGTATTAAAAGTCGTTGGTATCTACGACGGAATACTAATACCCGGTAAGGTAAACCAATTCAAAGTAAATAGGGGAGCTTGTGCGCTATTATATATCCAAGAAATAATAACCGGGAACCCGTCGGTTTCGGAGAAAATCAACATTTTGATAATGAAAACTTTAATTTTCAACAAAACGTTCATATTCGTTAATTATTTGTCTACCGTCTCAGATTCACTTTCAGCAAACATCAATAATTACTTAGCGATCAGTTTCTTACAATTATTAGGGTTGTCCAAAATTTAAACATCATCCATTTTCTAAATATTATTCAATTTATTAATCACTAGCTTTCCGCCCCGCGGCTCCACCCGCATTCCCATGGGACCTTATCATTTACCGGGATAAAAAGTAGCTTATGTGCTATTCCAGACTATCTATATCTGTGCCAAATTTTATCCGTTCAGCCGTTCTGGCGTGATTGAGTAACAAACATCCATCCAAACTTTCATATTTATAATATTAGTGAGATTTTATTAATATTATTATTATTTTGATTTTGTTAAGTTGAGTTATAACATTAGTTACCATGACAACGGTAATTAATACAATGGCAACGATAACGGTAATAATGGTAGATTATAAAAAGTTGTGTTCGTAGCTCTGCTACGTCGTAGACACCATTGCCTACATGTATCTACAAGTGGCTTAGAAGAGTGCTACGAGTGTTTTCAGTGCTACGAGGCATGCATATTAATTTAAAACTCGCTTACGGCCTTTGTACGACGTGTTTTGAGTGTTTTTAAGCAGTTTTTTTTTTATTTCATCACTAACTTTGAAAAAGCCTATTCAACATTCAAAGAAGTGGACGTCCACTAAGCCTAAACAGTTTTTAGGGTTCCGTACCAAAGGGTAAAAACGGGACCCTATTACTAAGACTTCGCTGTCTGTCCGTATGTCTGTCTGTCACCGGGCTGTATCTCAAGAACCGCGATAGCTAGACAGTTGAAATTTTCAAAAATTATGTATTTCTGTTGCCGCTATAACAAAAAATACTAAAAGCATTTTAATAAAATAAGTATTTAGGCTCCCATTCAACAAACGTGATTTTCTTTGCCATTATTACGGAACCGTTCGGGCGCGAGTCCGACTCGCACTTGGCCGGTTTTTTTGTCTTTTCACAAATCAATCCAATTATCAATCTACATATTGGATTTAAACTGTTCACGTTTGCGGAAAATTGGTACTAATACGTATTTCGTATCTAACCTAAATTGAAGAGAAAAAGCGTAAAACCAGATTTGGAGAAAATTGCTATCCACAGATTGACTTCGATATATAACGAGATCGATTTAAAATAAGTAGTGTTCGTCCACTGATCGAAATTCGACCATAAATTTTTAAGGAAAAAACGTCGTAAAAGCTGATCAATGGCTGTCAATAAAAATGTAAAAATCGGTTGACAGATAGAGGAGGATAAATGATATATGTATACATGATGTCCCATAAATAACACGCCACAGTGACACTGGAGCTAGATTAGCTTCAGGTCAATCAGATAACATCAACATGACCTTTGTAAAAGTTTTCTGGTTTTCGAGATGTTGCCATTTAAAGAAAAAATACAGTATGTTTTGGTCTTTTTTTTCGCCTGTTTTGGCTATAAATAACTAATAAATAATAATAATAAAATTATTTATTTTCTCTCACAGCAGCCTATTTAACAATTTACACAATGAAAAGACCTGATTTGTGAGAGACTGGTGCCTGAGTTAGGTTTAAAATAACCTGTATTACAGGTCACCAGTGCCCCACCTCACAGATAGATTACAGATAGCAAATCTATCAAAACAGACATCTAACAAAATAGAAATGTAAGAAAAACAAAATAATAATGTGACATGACAACACTACCTAATTAAAACAAATTAGCAAAAATATGAACTTCTAACTTATGGTTTTTTTTCCTAGTTGGTTGAGACAATCAAGTAATTATTTCATTTGAAACTAGTACGCTATGCTCAAAAAATAAATAAGTTTTTTCATTTTAAGTTAATGCGTAAACTTAAACTGAAGTTTGACTAATTACTGTGAAAAAAATTGAATCAGCAAAATTATCTTAAAAAATAGCCTATGTAATGTTTTTTTCGAAAATAGTATAACATTCGTACTTTTTTTTGCCAAAATTTTTTGTCAGAGTTAAAAAATAATACTTAATAAATGGTGCAGGCGGCTTTTGTCGCCAAATTACTCATAGAGATTTTTTTTAAAAGCTTTAAAGTGGCAATATCTCGAAAACCAGAAAACTTTTTCTAAGGTCATGTTGATGTTATCTGATAGACCTAAAGTCAATCTAGCTCCGGTGTCGCTGTGACGTGTTATTTATGGGACACCGTGTATATGGTGTCAAACGCATGGTAGTGTGTGTAATGTGTTTTTGTTAATTTAATTTATTTCTAATGCATCCCACTAATATTATAATATACAAATCTTTCTTCTTTATAATATTAGTGTAGGTAGATTTAGATAGTGAAGTCCGCGATAAAACGGATATCTACAAATGGTGTTGTTATTTACCCGTTATGTAAAAATTCAATCGCTCTCGACGTTTAAGTACAAATATGTTCAGGCAGAAACCAATCTCGTAAAGCAAACAGATTCCTAAATTCTGTGCCAAAACGTTCTAACGACATACTTACATACGAGCAAAATGTGAACAAGTGTATCGAACATCTGCCCAAGTAAAATGTTTTAGTTATCGAATAAAGCCCACTTTTTATGCCTCGAGTCTACATGCAAATAAACTATACCATAATTCTTCGTATGGTATATTATGAGTCTTAAGGTCATAGCCCACTTACACGAATCTGCTCCAACACCGCTCCCACCCAACACCGCCCTATACTAAAAGTCAACTACCGAGCAGTCTGATGGGGCGGTAAGCTCGCTGACAGCGAGCTGTCTGCTAATTTATGTTGCCAATATAAACTATATCTAAAGAGCACGACCTGAAGCCCATATTTGAATGATATTTTATTTGTCGGGTGGGAGCGGAGTCGTGTAAGTGGGCTATGACCTTTACTCCACAATATTAGATATGTACCTATAACTTGACGATACGGTTAAGTAGGTACCTTTTTCGCATCTGTCAAGCGGATGGAACAGTCGTCCCAAAATAACGTCAAAAATAGAGTTTCAGGAAACTCGATTCCTCTCTATTAGATAATCACACCAAGGTTCAGGATCATGCACACAAATGTCCTGGATGGGAATCAAACCCAAGACCTGTGGTGACAGATAATAAGATAAAAAAAAACCAACCTCGCCAACCAGCCCATGAAAAAATTAATTTGATTAAACTTTCAATCAAAAAAGTTATTTCAATAAATTCAGAGTATTAACCTATCAAACAATAAACGCTGTTGGAATTTAACCAAGCTTATCCAATTGAAAAGTAATTATCAACTTTAAAATAAATTAATTTAGTTATTTTTCTGAATGCACCCGCTCTTTGTTGAATTACGGTCTATAACAATGGTTCTAATAACTGGACCCTTATCTATGGACGTCAATTCCAATGCTTTAGACAAAACGCGATAACTTAGTGGTAGTGACGTCAAAAGGCGTGACAAAGGTCATGGTTACAAATCCTACAGTAAGCTTAATCTCTCAGTGAAAACCGTAGCACGGGTAATTAGAGCAGGCCACGCGCGGGTGTATTTCTGTAGACTGCAATGGAAATTTGCAAGATATATTTTGGCTAGCAGGTATGAGTCGTAAAATTTGATTGCCTTTGTACATAGCTTTGTGAATAAAACTTAAAAAAATAACTAGTATTACCCAACACATGAGATAAGACAGTTTTGAGATAACTTTTGCTTAGGTTTGTTTGTTTTTAGTTATTAGATATCAATGGTTTGACCACAATCTCACCATGGTAAGTGACGATGTGGCCGAAGGTGGTAAGCACACAAAGCCTAGATGGGAACTGGCTCCCAAGTGAAGCTGTCGGAACACACCAATAGGTGCTTGGCGACAATTTTCAACTTGAGGTAGCCAGCCAGTCGGGTACTACAAAGTACCCTACCACCGTGCTATGGTTTCCTCACGATGTTTTCCTTCACCGAAAGATCAAGCTCATTGTAGGATTCGAATCCACGACCTTCGCCGTGGTATCCGACGTCACTACTACTGAGCTATCATCGGCTCAAACGATAACTTACCACGGTCAGATTGAGGTCAACCGTCTATACATAGTTGAAGAGAAGAAGACGGTCAGCAACGGTGTTGTTACTCGTATCATCTACATCTGTATATCAGGGGTCACTGAATGGCGGTCCGTGATCTAGGTCCGGACCCGAAGTAACCATTACAATTTACCTATGACAGCAGTGCCGGCTTTACCTATAGTGCAGGGTTTGTAGGGTGTGCAGCGCACGCGGGCGCAGGGTGTTAGGAGGCGCCGTCGCTCGTGGCGCTCTCAATAGACCCTGCGCCCGTATTATGTAATCTTGGGTAGTAGAGAACGACCTAGGGCTAAAGAGCTCTCTGACTGACCCTTTTTTTGTTCGCCTTCATGAGGGCGCCAGGGTATTTGATTGCACCCGGGCACTACATAGGCTAGAGCCGACTCTGTCTGACAGAAACATAATCTTTTTAGAGTAAGATTTTATTATAAATTAACTTATATGAGTACGTAATTTAAATTAGCCCTCGCTTTGTCTTTGCTGCCAGCGATTCGACAACTCAAAAAGGTTATCTGGTTTCTATAGCAACAAGCTTTGTTAAATTTGGTATCAGAATAGCCATGTGTGAAAAATATTCTAGGATATTAAAAAAATATATGGGAATACCTAAGGATACTGTTTACAACATTTCAAAAATTAATTCATCCAATAAATCCGATCCTTCATGGAAACCATCAGATCCCAAACTAAGCAGAGCTTGTGCTATGGAAACCAGATAACTGATATACTACATAGGTAGGTCAACTATTTTTTAAATACATAGATCACACCCAGACACGGGACAATCAGACATGTTCGTTCATGCCCAAATATGGAATGTTCTGGATGGAAATCGAACCCATGACCTATGGCGTGTATCAACCCAACAAAGCTAACTGGCCAGACAATAACAAATATAGTAAGTAAAGACATAATTTATGCATAGACTAAAGTAAAACTGATTAGACAACGGATCGACATGTAAGATACCTATATTACAAAGATGGAGGGATTGGAATGGATGTAGTAGTCAGGGTAGACTCGCAAAATGATTTATGACATAGAAACGAGTGCTCATTCTGAATAATGAATTGCTTTGAAGTGGATAAGTGTACTTGCCGCTTTTATATAGATAATGCGTGGTAATCGAAATGGGTTCTCTTAGAAATGGGTTTACCTACTTGGACAAACAAAAATAGATTTCTTTACCCTTTTCTTGTCGATCTTGTTTGTCTGTACAAAAAATATTTTGTTGAACATTTTTAATAATACCTACTTAAGACAGGTTATATCACTGACTTGTACCAAAACATACCTATACAGAATGAATTTTTAAAGTGGGCGTGCAAGGCCAAATCCTAAACTAAAGGGAATATCGAAAAATGCTGAAAGGAGTCTCGAGGCCGATTTTGATTAAAACTAAAACTGCATCATTAGATTTTCAAAAAAAATGATTTCCCAAGCCAAGAATCGAACCCGATGAATTTGAAAAAAAAATACACAGCCTGTATTATTACACCATAATAATGTTGCTAATAAGGATCAAATTCTCAGAAGTAATGACATACAGAAAACGAAAGATAGTGTTGTTTTTTAATAAAATGTTTTTTTTTTTGTATTTTGTATCTGTATAAATATATACAGGGTTGTATAAATATATACAGGGTGTCCGGTAAGTAATACGACAAACTTAAGGGAGATAAGTGGGGTCACCTACTTAATATACAAAATGAGCTCCTAGTTGTGAACTAGACTGTAATACGTGACTGTACCCTGAAAACCTATATCTAATTACTTCATAAAACATTTGAAAATTTAATTTACTTTAGACCTTTGAAACAAACTTTAACTAACTTATATGTATTTTACTAAGGTGATAATTGAATGAATAAAACTGGATTAGATTTACGAGAAAACTCAGTTTAAAATAAGCCATTACAACATAAAATCACAATGAAAGATTAGGTACTCAATTAAATAAAGTGTTTTAAATATTATAGTATTTTCTTCATTTATAAAAGATAAAAAAATAGTGTTTTAAATAATAATGGGCATAATTCAAACTTAAAATTAATTTTATTATCTGACATCAGTTAATTATATCAAAATATCTGAATGAATCTGGCAACGGTACTCGTAGATGGGTAAAAAACACTTAGGTATAATGTGCGAGAGGAAGTAGGTACTGACAAGTTTTTAATAATTTGTAGTGGTTATAATTATGTTTTCATGTGTGTGTATAATAAACGTTTTAGGGTTCCGTACCCAAAGGGTAAGAACGGAAACCCTATTACTAAGACTGCCGTCTGTCTGTCTGTCCGTCTGTCTGTCACCAGGCTGTCTCATGAACGGTGATAGCTAGACAATTGAAATTTTCACAGATGATGTATTTCTGTTGCCACTATAACAACAAATACAAAAAAATGTACGGAAGCCTGTGTCCGACTCGCACTTGACTTGATTTTTTTTTATTCGTGATAAGAAGTATATGTACCTAATACATGAACCTAAAGGCCAACACCCAAAATCATACCTGTATATAAACCGAACACTTTTTTTTTTTTTTTAATAATAATTTATTTATTACGAAAACATGAATTTATACATATATATCTTAATCAATATTGGATTATACATAAATTTAATTCATTCACTTGACAAAAGTGCCCTGATCCTCAAACTAGGTCAAACCTGTACGATACACTACGATCCATTAACCAAAAATATAAAAGCATTTAGATCGTTATCGGAACCTATCTATCATGCTATAATGAGTCACCTTAAACGTCGCCACGACTCACAAGGTTATTAGCCAAAATGGTGTACCTAAAGACAGCACAATATCCTGTTTGCAAAATCAATTAAAAGTCCCACCTTTTGCTTGCAATCTATTACTGTACCTCAAGTAATAATTATACAAGATGGCGTAAAACATTGGGAGCAATGATGCTATGATTAAAAAAGGCGTAGATAGTGCATGGCGATGATAACTCAGTGGTGGTGGCGTCGGATACCGCGGCGAAGGTCGTACGTTCGAATCCTACAATGAGCTTGAGCTTTCTGTGAAGAAAAACATCGTAAGGAAACTATACCCTCAAGTTGTAAATCTGTCGCCAAGCACCTATCGGTGTGTTCTGACAGATGCACTTGAGAGCCAGTTCCCATCTAGGCTTTGTGTGCTTACCACCTTCGACCACATCATCACTTACTATGAGATTGTGATCAAACACAAGCTTATCCAAAGTAAAAAATAGAATATTTCCTTATTATACGACAAAAAAATTATTACATTATCTAGGGTCACATTGAAACTTCGCTCTTTTATGTGATCGTCTTAAAACTAAAATAACATTGCTTCTACCCACGCCAGCCTTTTGGAATAATACGGAGGGCGGACCTGAGCTATTATCTTTTAATACTTAGAACAAATTGCAAAAGGAGAAGGTTTTAAATGTGAGATATCCATCGGGTTTAAAATAATGTGATAAATTATGTCTTGTGTTATTTATGCAAGGATCTGAGATAGATTGCATTAGATATATTTCTATGCTTTTTTTAAATGAAATTTTGGGACGACCGTCGCATTGCGAGGTATTGTGTTACTGGGAATTTATTTAATAAATAAAAAAGTAAATTATTGCCACAAAAAAATAATAATTTAAAAAACATTTACAAGTACGCACATTCAAGAAGCACATTAAAAAAAAACATTTAATCAAAAATAATAATAAAACATACAATGGCAATAGGTTAAACTCGGCGATTGCAGCGTTCACATTCGCCTGTGTACGCTGCGCTGATTTTCAATTTACCCTTGTGAATATTTAGATCAAAAATAATTGATAAAAGCAAGTCCAACGAAAATCAATTAAAATGTTTAGCTGACTACCAGAAGTGAACATGGCTAACTCATAATGTCTATTTAACTTCATATTTCAGCTATTTCAAAATAAATTTTGCGGGAGTAAGAAAAGTGTTCAAATTCTTGTAAATTACCTACTGTTCCCAGCATTTTTCGATCTTGGCATGACTGCCATGTGATTTAGAATCAAATCTTAATAATAACTAGGTACGCAGGTAATATTACATACACTGAAGCAAAAAACGAATGAGAATTATATGTCCTGAATATTATAACTAAAAAATGTCCAGGAGTGGCTGGCACGAGCCGATCGTTATGAAGAAATATTTTTATGTGCCAGAAAGGCAACATGTGCGCGTGCTGTACAAATAAAATTAGTTCTTAATGGTAGGGGAGGCGAATAGGGGATTTCGGGATTTACTCGAGCGCGGCAGATTAACATAAGGGGGCAACCTTGCACCTTGTGAAGTACTCTCACCAAATCTGAGCCCACTATGTAGTGTCGAACGCCTAGGGTAGCCCGTCAGATTAGTAAAAAAAAATCGATGGTTTGAAATACTCGAGCGCGTCAGATTAAGGTAGGGTAAGTTAGTTACATGCAAAATAGTGTACATTTCAATAATCTGACAATTTGGGCGTGACGAAAGAAAATTGGAGACTCGCAAAGTTGCAAAAAAAAAACGTCACCTGGATTTTCTCGAGCGCGATTGGTTTTTTTTTTATTTTGAAGGAAATTAGTCACGAATCACGGAAATATCTTAATCTGCCGATTTGCACAAGCCGAAGTGGCTAAAATCATTATTAAGTGTATAGTCCAGGAATATTATGAGTTTCACCTCAGAATGAGAAATAGTCAGCTATTAACTTGTATAAACCTTTATATTGACACCCTAAAACTAGTCTCAAAAGCTACTTATCTTAGGGTGCCCGTGACTACTGATTTTTCAAGGTCAAAGGTCAAAAAATCATTTATTGCAAATATCTCGTTTCCTATGGGTTTTTTGGTATATGTATTCATAATAAATATTGTAGAAGATTAAATTCTCTACAACTTTTGCACAAACATTTTTTCGATATCTTGAACCATTTTCGAGATTTCGATATTTTTTATATATTTTTTTTTTCAAACCGTCAGATTAAGGAAATCCCTCAACATAATTGTCAGATTATGGGTCAGTACAACAAGGCCATCAAGAAGAACCGCCTGTATAAAAATCTGACGCGCTCGAGTAAATCAAGGTCACGATTTTTTTTTGCATTTTCAAAAATCGGCCCTGACTGATGGTCGCGTCCAAATCGTCAGTCTTTAAAATAGGAGCTACTGGAGGGCTCACTTAACATCCCTTATCAATGTCTGACGCGCTCGAGTAATTTTTTTTTTAAATATTTTCGACCCCTTCGTACGGCCACCCCCACCACGCAAAACGGCAGATTATTATTTTTCCGTTATCAGACAGACGTGGCGCGACTACCCTATTAATATCTGACGCGCTCGAGTATTTCTTGGTGACTGTTTTTTTTTACATTTTTGAAACCCTGTAGACGCTCCCCCCACCGCTGAAGCGGAAAATATCACATAACCTTTTTTTCTTTATTCCACCTAATCTTCAAATTCCAGTAGGTCCCAAAGACGCTCGAGTAACTACAAATTTAGCATCATTGCCTCCCCTACCATAAACAATATAAGGCGATGATAGCTCAGTGGTAGTGACGTCGGATACCGCGGCGAAGGTCGTGGGTTCGATTCCTACAATGGGCTTGAGCTTTCGGTGAAGGAAAACATCGTGAGGAAACCATAGAACGGTGGTAGGGTACTTTGTAGTATCCGACTGGCTGGCTACCACCCTCAAGTTGAAAATCTGTCGCCAAGCACCTATTAGTGTGTTCCAGCAGCTGCACTTGAGAGCCAGTTCCCATCTAGGCTTTGTGTGCTTACCAGCTTTGGGCAAATCATCAGGTGAGATTGTGGTCAAACACAAGCTTATCCAGAATAAAAAAAAAATCATAACATCTTTGCTCTTGGTAGGCTCTATTGTGTACCAGGTAGGAGTTCTTTTAAAGCTTAATAAGCTGCAATACAAATGCGAAAGTAGCTCTGTCAGTCCGTAACAGATGAACTTATTTAATGATTCATTCATGAGGTTTCTTTGAAGGGACTGCAATGGAGACGTTTTTTTTTCTCAAATAAATAAGTAGGTAACTAAAAAGGGATAAATAGGGGTCTACGATAAACGAAATACATGCGGATAAAGTCACGGGCGAAAGCATTAACTTAATAAAATCGTTGTGAAAAATTATTAGAAATATGCAAATCAAGTTTTTACGTAGGTACTTACATAGAGTGCGGGATTTTGACAGAAAATTGGTTCTTAGTAAATATTATCGTGGAATTAATTTGTATTGTAACCGTGATAAGAAGTACTCTAATTATTATTAATCATCAAATTACGAAGATGACCGATAGTAATTTTCGTGGCACGAAAAGGAAGCAAATAAAAATTTAAGTTTCATAATTTTGGAGTTGACGGTATAATCACGAAGGGTGGCCGTTGCCTATAATTTGTTTTCAGATAAGATGCAAATTTCTTGGGCGAAAATTGTAAAAAACATACTTAAGAAACTTTATTAATTAGGTAGGTAACTAGTAGCGTTTGTATGGCACGATTTTTAAAGCTCGTAGAGGTAACATTATCATCATGTCAGCTGAAAGACATCCACTGCTGGACAAAGACCTCCTCCAAGGATCTCCACGATGTCAGAGATAGGTAGGTATACAGCATAGTTTTTGGTAGTGAATTACTGGAAAAATTAGATTTTAAGATTCCAACACGCTCTGTTCGGGATCACAAACTGTTTAGAATACCAATAGTTCATAACAACATATCACAAAACGATCCATTGATTCGGATGTGTAAATCATACAATTGTGCTTATATAAATAATATCCCTGACTTGTTTAATACTCGTAGTAGTTTCAGGCGGTTTAAGAGTGAATTCCATAAAAATTGTTTATGAAATTCCTACATTGTTTCTTTTTTTTGTATATTATGTTGTTTTTATGTATATTATGTCCATAAGTAATTGTGTAGCTGTGAAATATGTTATTAGTCAGAGTTGTGTGCAGTTGTTATTGGGTGGCAGGTTTATGTTATATTTTGGTTCAATTTGTTTGTTTAAGTGTAATCTGTTATCTGTTACTGTACCGTTCAATAAAAATAAAAAATAAAATAAAAAATATAAACTCCTTTATGGTTTCTTCATGTTTTTTTAGGTACAAGCTCTTTGTCGGATACAAGCGGCCTAGAGCGGGCTCCTCTCAGGTTGTCATTTTATTTGTATGAAATCCTCGGAACAATATGTTAGTTATTGTTCCGAGATGAAATCACATCTCTCCGCTCATCTTCACCTTGGTGTCACCAGGCCTAACACAGATAAATTATTTTTCTTTAATTAGATATTTATTTATTTTCTATCTAATTTATCCATGTAAGTGTAAATTACGTGGACTTTGCAGTCTATACCTAAATCCTTATTTCAAAGTAAGTGCTTATCTTAACACCTGCTTCTCAAATAGCTCAACTAGGATATAGATTATAGGCTTATATTCCATTGGTACCCAACCGACTGGAAAGGAGCTTGGATCTTTTCCAACTACTTTGTAAAATTGTTTTCTTTTCTACACCAGTTACATCACTTCCCTTTAGTTTTTCTATTACTTATCTAATAGTTTTCACCCCAGCGGGGTTTACCTTAGTTACCCACTGCTAAAAAAATATTGAATTCGTTTTCTAGAACTCAGTCTTATTTGTGGGACATGAAATGAATATACAAAAGAAAATTAATTTAGACAACCATTGACTCATCCCAAAATGTCTAAATAAATAAATATCCTGGGACATTTTTCACACACGGCTATCTGTTCCCAAACTAAGCAGAGCTTGTAATATGGAAACCAGATGAATGATATAGATACTTCTAAATTTTTTTTGTAAATACATAATTAACACCCCGACACAGGACAAAATGATATGTTTATGCACACAAATGTATGTCCTGGTTGGGAATCGAACCGACGGCCTGCGACGCCAACCGACCAGATAAATAAAAAAAAATATATAGCATTCCAGATAATGGAGGCCACATTCAATTAAATTCATTACTTCAATGATAAAAAGTATCCTGTTTTATTTTTACGTCGTCTGATTAGCAGCCGTTTGGGTCACCTGATGCTAAGTGACTAACGTCGCCTATAGACTTTAGCAATACCTACCAATTAGACTGCTAATGTGTTGGCTATCTTTTACAATGTCTTGAAGGCAACTGGCTCTCAAGTGCAAAGGCTGGAACACGGTAATTGCTTGGCGATAGATCTTGAACTTTTAACTTAGGTACCACTACCAACTGTCTTTAGATTTCTTTGAATGTGCATAATTCTAAGATATTCGTCATGATCAAGAAAAAACATCCAAACCTTCCAATTAATTATAATAGGGATGTATATTCAATAAAATATATCTAACTCTAACCAGTATAATAGGTAAAACACCTAAAACTACACGTAAATAGCGAACAATTTGTGTATATTTATGACGTGTATATTTACAGACCTCCATATAAACTATCGTGTTGACATTTCATTAAAAGATAGGTATGTGAGTCAACATCCCTATTAATAAATAAAACACTTTTAATCGAAGGAATTATTTTTTATTAACATTCTGTGTATTTTGTATTTACATCAAACATATGGCTGGTTGAAACAATTCCATTTTGTGTTAGAATTCATGACTCCCAATAATTAAACAACATTTTTTTTGCACCGATATCGGAGCACATTTAAATTCATTCTTGTAAAAAAAACATTTTTTTAGTAAAACTTATTTTACATTTTTTTTATACGACGAGTTGGCAAACAAGCTTACGGCCCATGATGGTAAGCGGTTACCGTAGCTTAAAAAAGGTAGCTACATAAAAGGTGCAGTACCTATATTATTCAAAAATTACATACAGCTGTCACAATAATGCGCGCTTTGAGCGCGAATTATTGGACTACTTAGGAGGCGTCCATATATCACGTGGGGCTAAAAGTATCACTTAGGATTACATCGGAAGAGCTGACTTCACAATATGTTCATTATAGTAGATTATACCGGGTCTATTCGCGCACATAATAATCAAAATATAATTGGAGATAACTCTCGCCCCTCAAGACGCTGATACCCGCCAGTTCAGTCCACTCGTGACCACGGTCAATGTAACTTGATCGAAACGTCGAGGTTAGTCGAAATTATATTTTGATTATTATGTGCGCGAATAGACCCGGTATAATCTACTATAATGAATTTAGTTCGCGAAAGTTTTAAAAGTACTTTCACAATATGTGTTTCGCGTGTTTTATGGACGGCCCCTATCGCAAGTTATAGGTTACTTCGTTCTTCAATAGAGATTGGTACATTATTATCTAGTTAGTTACGATTCTAAATTAATAGAAAGTTGTAGTTATTATATTTTTTAATCTACGTTAGGATTTAAAAAATCTATTTCACAACATAGGTAATTATTGCACATTTCTTGAAGTATCCAGATATTAAAAATCTCTTCAAGTGTAATCGGTGTCAATAAGCATTAAAAAACCGGTCAAGTGCGAGTCGGGCTCGCGCACCGAGGGTTCCGCGCAAATTTGTAGTTCATTTTTAAATTATTTTATCCTGTTTTTAGTATTTGCTGTTATAGCGGCAACAAACATACATCATCTGTGAAAAATTCAACTGTCTAGCTATTACCTACGGTTTATAACATACAGACACCAAACAGTAGTCTTAGTAATAGGGTATCCCTTTTTTCCCTTTGGGTACGGAACCGTAAAAAAGAGAAGTTATTGAGATCTATCCAAATTTTTATATCGAAACAATGTCTATACGTATAAAGACTTAAGATTGTAGTTTAGAAACGTTAAATTTTGGAAACAGATTACTTATAAAAGGCAGCCGGCAATCGCAAGTTAGTTTAATGCAATAATACCTTATTATGTTATGTAGCAATTTAAAATTAAATAGATAAGAATATAACTTATGTATATTATTAGATAGATATAGTGAAAAATACTGCGGATATTTTTACTTCACTTCTACAATTTATACTACTTCTAAATAATATTTGGTGATTAATTTTAACCTTACCAAAAAATCCTCTTTGTTTTTGATATAACTGAATTTGCAACACAGGTAAATACAAATCCAGAGTCACTACAGTGACTTCAATCGCGCGTCTGTTGCGATAGAGTATATCACGTTTTATATATCTATGACCAATTATATTATAAATAAAAAGGAGTAGATAGGCTACCTACACAACAATCTATCTTCAAAATGGCCGAAATCTTATCTACATAAATAAAAATGGATCTTCGATATGTATGTACGCTCATAACTTTCGAATGCCTGCACCAAATATGATGATTCTTTGTTTTATGTTATTCGTTATTGTTAGGACAAGGTTTGTTAAAAAAATCCACGGGAACGCGGGTGAAACCGCGGGGGACAGCTAGTAATAAATTTATAATTTCAATATCGCAATATCCACACTACATTTCGATACTACATAACACACGATGGCATTTTTGGGTCACTATTACTGTTAATTGCATTCGGTACGCATCCGTTGACGGCGACGCGAAACAGGTAAAAGTAGGCTAATTAGCCACTTTTCAACCTCCTGCTTTCGGAGCGCTTACAACCTATCTACACTTTACTTAAAATATCATTGCCTAATAACTGTCTTATATTATTGTTATAAAATTGCTTATCATTAGACTGCACTAAAATATATTGGCAGTGCTTTTCCTATTAAATAAATATCCTGGGAAACTTTTCACACACAGCTATCTGATCCCAAACTAATCACTTTGGAAACCAGATAACTGATATACTACATATACCAATATTTTAAATAATTAAACAGATAATTTACACCCAGACTCAAAACAAACAGACATGTTCATGCACACAAATGTCTGTCCTGGATGGGAATCGAATCCTGTGGCGTTATAAGTTGTGTGTTTAACCAACCACGCCCACTGGCCCGTCAATATTAGACTTTATGTACATTTAAATAAAGTTACTAAATAAAAAAAAAACTATACTATGCATGCATATCATAGCATTTTTCTTCTCTATTAACTTTACAATATTTTTCTCCAGATGTTTCAGATATGAAAACAAACAAAGAATAGTTATTATTAGTATAGCATTGATATCTAATAACTAAAGACAAACAATCCCAAGCAAAATTTATCTCAAAACTGTCTCAAATTGTTGGGTAATTATAGTAAATTTTTAAAATTGTATTCAGTAAGTTAATATAATATACAAAAGGCAATAAAATTTTACGACTCATACCTGCTAGCCAAAATACATCTTAAAAGAGCACTGAAGCATGTTTACCGTCGTCGGAGCGTTCGAATGCTACTAGATTAAAAGAGTACCCAAATGTTCAAGTGGACACTCATTCGGTAAGGTAATTTTTTGTAGCTGATTGTGTATCTTTAGTTATTAGATATCAAAGTAGTGCCTATAGATAATTATCAAATATTATAAATACGCAAGGGCTTATCAACGAGCAAATAGGTTTATATAGGTACTTACATCATGACTTCCCAATCAAGAAACAAGCTAAAGATTATTGTTATTTATTACAACATGAAAATTAAAATTTAGACTAAAAGAAATAATCATAAATACTATTTAAATTAATATTTATGAATGAGCCAAGATTTCAATTTATATCACTAATATATGGATCAGAAATTAAGACAAAAATAAATTGCTATTCTGAATCCTAAACAAAGATAATTATTATATTTTTTTATGTTTGAATATTTAAATATTCAAATTATAAATATAAACACTTTATACTAGAAATATTGCAACAATTGTTATATTTCACTATTGCATCAAACACAAATTTAAATGAAATACATGCAAAACAATTTATAAACCAATTTACTTTTGTAAAAATTATAATTAGGTAGGTACCACTACCAATGTACCTACTTAATTCATTGTTTATACACAGTTCACAACTCTAATTCAACAAGCTATAAGTGGACTCTCTGACCATAGACATAGTCTCTGACCACTGACATGTCACATTTGCTTTCTAAGGGTAATCCCCTAACAATATTGAAGTTTATAAATAGGTATCCATGATAATTTCCCATAGATATTGCCATATAACATGGTTCCAATGATCTTAGTTATGATAAATTCTCAAACAATTAAAACAAGCCCTTATTTGAGCATCTGACCAAAATTAAAAAAAATTTTTATGGCACTTTATGACATATATTTGTTGATGATAGCTCAGCAAAGGTGACATTTAATTGCGTGGCGAAGCGTGTGGGTTCGAATACAACTATTAACATGAACTTTCGGTGAAGAAAAACAGTGTTTGGAGACTGTATCAAGATTAGGGTACTTTATAGTACTTGATTCACTACATACTGCAAGTTAAAATCTGTTGCCAAGCACTTTAGGTGAGTTCTGGCACCAAAAGAAGCTATTATTAAAGGTTGGCAACACATTGACCGGGATTCTAACTGGCTAGTCATTTACTATGGTGATGTAAGCAATGGCACTTACCATCAGATGACCCGCCTGTTTGCTTATCTTACTTTGGACATAATAAAAAAATTGCTGATCCCATACTTACATTACAAATACACTCACACATCTGGGAATCAAATCCATAACCTTTAGATAATATATGACATTACAGAACTGCTAGTCAGATAGCTAGTTGTTCAATGTGACATAATATATCAAATAGCTAGCCTGTAGCCAAACCTGGCTTGACAGTAAATAAATTATGCTCCTTAAATATAACTACAGATAACGGTTCAATCATCCAATACCGCCATGGCCATTTCTTTTGATATGTTATCTGACATACAATTCTGATTTTCAACTTCTCTTTCATCACCAGACCACCAACTTTCATCATCATCCTGTATAAAACACAGAAACAAATCATCTTCATACGTTGGAAAATAATATTCAGGTTGATCCCACTTATCTTTACGTAACAACCAGTGCTTCATTTCTTTAATGTGTTTCTCTAAATTTTTTGAATCATCAAACTTTGTTTCACATGACAAACATTGCTTCAAATGTATTTGACGCCGTACATAGTTCACTACTTTGACTTTGTGGTAGAAATCTAAGCCCACAGTAGCTTTTATAAAGGAGAATTCATGTTGATGTTCCATGTGGTCTAATATACTGTCATATTCCATCTCCGTATGTTCACATAGAAGGCAAGTTATTAATGGACCATTCTCCTCAGTCCATTCTGACCACTCTGGATCACTATCTTCATTAGAATCATGTTCATAATCCACAGCCTTTTTCATACCTTTTTGACACTTGTTGTAATGAGGTTTGGTATTATTTTTCGGTGTGCTCTTATCCCCTATGTAGTTGACAAGAAAATATTTGTCATACTCTTTGTTATCAGGATTGATTCTTTTGTGACCTTTTTTACGCATATGTTCTTTGAGAATGGTACGGTCTTTGAAGTTTCCTTCACAGAAAATGCACTGTAGTCTCTCAAGTTTTTGCGTTATTGTATTGATCAAATCATCAATGAATATAAGATTATCTGGCTTAGCTATATGAAAGTTATGTTTTTCATATAAATGATTGAGATATGCAGCTCTGGTAGTAGTTGATACGTAACGACAAAAAAGACATTCCCGTGTGTATTTTTTGTCTTCCCTTTCAAACTGGTTCCTTTCCAACAGCTTTTCAAGTTTAGTTTGCTGTAAGTTAAGGCGAAGTTCTTTGTCTTCGGGGAGTACATCACTTAATAGGAAGTATTCTTCATCTTTTGACTTGGTGCCGTCTGGTTTACTATCTAGCAACATTGTTGTACAAAAGAATGGCAGGTTGTGATCTGCAATAGTATGAATAATATTAAATAATAATAAATCATGTGACACTCAAATATATAGGTACATACAAAAATTTGTATATTTATGAAAATCAATGTAAAATCAACTCTAAGCTGTTTTATTTCATTTTATAAACTATAGTGATGGTTTAAATGAAATACTGAACCTTGAACCAGAAACTTAACTCCTTTTGAATGCATAATGACATTCGGTAAATAGCGTTGTAAACAGCAGCCATAATGCGACGTACAGAACCACCAAAATAAAAAAATAACTATACCTTTGAAACGCAGACGCCAATATCGCAAATATTCACTTAAACCGGCAATTTGGTTGACATCAGCAATGACCAAACGGTGGTCCATGAACAAATGCGTTAGAAAATCTTTTTCCCCTGCAGGCAAAGTGAATTTTTCATCGCACATCAGGCACGAACATTCTTCAGAATCAATAGACTTGAAAATCGTCGGCTTTTCACTCTTTTGATGCAGTGTCAGGGGTCCAAAGAATTCTTTCTCACTTGTAGACATATTCGTAGCTTTTTATCGGCTTTTATAGCTTATCAGATACAATACGTATTCCACGTTATTTTCTTTTTATTACAAAGAAAATACAACTGTCATTGTCAGTGAGTGAGTGGCTGTCAGTCAGCTGTCATGTCAGCGTGCGAAACATAGATTGACATATGGCCGGTGCTGCCAGATCTATCGTATTTTAAAATCAGTAAGGAGCTTTATTAATGACGTAAATTATGTAAAGAGAAGGAATTAAAGTATGAGCACTGGATTATACTTTGATGACTGCCTTGGCGCTTGTAATAATAGGTAATGAATACTATAATTTAGGAATTGACTATTTTGGCACTCTTACATGCTTACGGAAATTGCAGGTCTTCTTGTATCACAAAATTCTTTTTCAACTTATCAAAGTGAATCGATAAATTGTTATAGTATAATGTATGATACCTAGATTTGTAACTTTTTTGTATTATTATTATTTATTATAGTTTATCACAGCACCTTCTACTAGGTACTTTTAAAAACCTATTGGTAGCTCGTCTCGAATCGTGCGTTAGGTAGGGTCAGGGACCAGGGATCACTAATTAGGTAACTAGTTTTGTTTGGAGCCTGTTTAAAATGTTGTTGGTTTGGTAGACGATAAGATGCTTCCCCCCCAGATCTAAAACTACATAACTATCTATTTATTTTCTGCTCGGTTGCTCTCTACTAGGTTCGAACTATTTTTTTTTGCTTTGAACTATCTGTCTGATGCATGGTGTAGTGGTGTCGAACGCTTTACCACCGCGACTACACTGACAATTTCGTACTTCGCGAACAGCGCCTCCTTACGTCGTCCGTTATCAAGTGCATGGCAGCAAACACATAGCGCGGGATAATTAAATTGTTTATAGTCTTGATTGTGTATCTACTTCTGAATATCTGTGATATCAGTGTACTTGTATGTAGGCAGATAACTGACCTGGCAGACCTCCGTTACTCGCACAATTATTGCCTACCGATATGTAGCTCGCCGGCGGGCTGACCGGCAATGGCCAGCCGTATGTGGGACTGAGCACGCATACTCACGTGGTTTACACGATAATCTTTGTAGGCTAATAATAATATAACGTAGGTATTTTAGCTATTGTATTGGTGTGATGTATCTGTTGTGAAGTATTTGTGGTTCAGTTAGGTAGCTACATACTTGTAAATATTTTCACTTTAAAGATTTACACTCGGGCACAGAACAAACAGTCAGGTTTATACCTACACAAAAATATTTGACAACCTGTCCTGTGGCATGATAATCAGGGCTTCTAAGCTCAACGTCATCTCGCATGCCATTGATATTATTGTTGTCAAGGGCCGGTTGGTGTGGTTGGTTAACACTATATACTCTTTGGTTAACACACCACCTGTCACGCCGAAGGTCGTGGATTTGATTCCCACCCAGGACATACATTTGTGTGCATGAACATTGAACATGTCTGTTTGTCCTGAGTCTGGGTGTAATTATCTATTTAAGTATGTTAATTATCTAATTACAAAAAAAAATTGTAGGTATATCAGTCATCTGGTTTCCATATTACAAGCTCTGCTTAGTTTGGGATCAGATAGTCGTGTGTGAAAAAAGTCCCAGGATATATCCCAGGATATTTTGTTACCTATACCTATTTTAATGGTAGATAGACACTGATTTATGAGTAGGTAATTAAATAATAAAAAATATATATTTTAAATAATCCATTCTTATTTTATAGACAAAATTGATACACACTTTATTTACATACAAATTTGATAGGAACTTACAGGTTATTATCATTAAATATAATTTTAATATTATCTATAAATGCCACAAAACTTAACTACAATATATTACAATCGCCTCTGTAGTAGCAGTGTTGAAAAAAATAATATAATGTTACAAATATGATCAATTTTAGTTTATTTTCATTTAAATACAGTTTTTTTATATAAATTACTACCACTATTATAAAACAATTCACTCTCCAGTAAGCAAAAAAGTACTACAACCATCTTCTACATCATAATATTAACAAAAATCATTAAAAAAATTATGTTTTTTATAAAAGCTTGTAATGTGATTTTCACTATCGAAAACTTCAAGCATACACAATATTTTTAAATCTATTAATACTGTTGCTTTATAGTAATTAATATGTGCACTTTGTAAGGCGCATCACACATTATGAAAAACGTAAAAATCCTTTTTCTTCACCCTGTGGTACAAAATAATAGTCTTTAGGTAATTCATTCGTCAGTCTAGGAATGTCCACTGCTGCACATAGGAATATCAGACGGTAAGTATAGACTGAGCCACTAGCATTCCAGCGCAATATATTAGGTATCCTAGGTACGATGGCTTATCAACATTTTTTTCCCGACCGGTATCGGTTTTTAGAGCGATGTGGCCTGATCATTGCCACTATAATTACCTACTACTAAAACTCTCATGATGCCCTAGTTAGTGCATATAGTTTTAGATTTTTCATTCTGGCAATTTATTATGATAAACAAGGACGTATCAAGGTTTTTATGGGAATAGATAGGTTACATTGAACAGGACATCCTAATATAAAGATTAGTTAAAAAACCTGAGAGAAATTCACTCGATATCATCCCAATGATCATTCTTCCTTGCAAGAAGCATTCGTGTCGACATACAAAAGGTTATACGGTACAGGGCTTCCCTTGTTACATCCGGCTGTCACATGTATCACGTACTTTCGTCCAGGTTTTAGTCCACTAATTTTCTGTACAATTGCTTTTAAATACCTGAAAATATTAAGGTGGTCATTAAATTACATGTTTTTGATAAACTTCATCCCTTATAAGTAGTATCTATTGTAATTAAAAGAGTATAATAGAGTTTTCAATCATGAACCTGTATAACCCAGTATTGAGGGCTTTGAATATAAAATTGATGCATTCATTTTCAGGGTTCCATCTCCAAAGGGTAAAAACGGGACCCTATTACTAAGACTTCGCTGTCTGACTGTCCGTCCGTCTGTCCGTCTGTCTGTCTGTCCGTCTGTCCGTCTATCCGTCTGTCCGTCTGTCCGTCCGTCTGTCTGTCACCAGGCTGTATCTCAAGAACCGCGATAGCTAGACAGTTGAAATTTTCACAAATTATGTATTTCTGTTGCCACTATAACAAGAAATACTAAAAACAAAATAAAATAAATATTTAAGGGGGGCTCCCATACAACAAAGGTGATTTTTTTGCCATTTTTACGGAAACCTTCGTGCGCGAGTCCGACTCGCACTTGGCCGGTTTTTTTTAAACTTTCGTATTATGCTCCATTAGAACTTCATGGTTTAGGTATTTGGCAATCTAAAGATTGTCAACTATCGTTGAGAGATACGTAAGTCTCAAGATTTTATATTTGCTATACATTTATATTAACTATTTAAGTATTTTGTACAAATGTACAAAATATACAAGCAAATGTACAATTATAATACAAAAAAAACTTCTTCGAGACTGCCGCTGCTGCCGATCGGCAAGGTTCCCAGAAGGCTGGCAGCGTTTCCTCTTTGGATGGCCAAGCTGATGCGTTGGCGGAAAAAGCTTCCCGCCCGCCGGTCACCCGAGGCCTCGATTATTTTTTTACATAAAATATTTGCGAAACGACGAGCTTCAGACCCCCACGGACCCATGGTCTCAACCGCAAAAGGCATAAATTGATAATTTGGACCAATACAGGCGTAATAAGACAATAATAATTAAGATCGAATTTCAGCAGTAAATATATTTCAATTAATCTAATGATACGTACGTGGTTTGTTGCAAACTGTTAATGCACTGTGTCTTTGTTGAAGATCTTTTCCAATAAGAACAGCTATTGTATTCACCGTTTATGATTTCACGAACTGTTATGCAATATCTGCGGATATAAAAGAAAAATGCATTTTATTACCCACCGAATAAATTCAACAGTTGATAATTTAGCCTCTTGGCCTTTGGATTTATAACCTCTTCTAAAAGAGATAATAAATCCAAAGTTGTAAACTAGCTGATCAAAGAATTTCGTTACTTGAACCTCAAATGAGAATTTTATTATAATAAAAAATACCGTATAACATCCGTAGCGTTGTGTGTGGCTGGCAAGAAGGCAATGTCGACTGATCTGCAGGATCTTTGCGGTCTTAGCTCCCTAACAATGGACCCATCTCCCATCAATTCTGGAGACTTGAAACCCCATCTTGTCGTTGAGGGCGTTAACTGTGAAAAAGATAAGGTCATGTAAAAATAATAAGAGGAATCATATGTAACTCTACAGTAATTTTTGATACCCTGTAATATGTTCTAGAAAGTAATCTAATACACACACACGTAACATAACACACCTAAAATTTTACCAAACTAATATTACCATCAATAGTTACCCATGAAATGTGTTTGAATTACCTCGACATTAATGACAGCATCTCTATCCCGTCTGCTCGGCATAATTTTGATGACATATCTCATCCTTGTTTCTTCTGAGCTTGATTCAAACATTATGGAGCCTTCATCACTTGTTTCTTGAATTGATGATGATGGTATTGGAGCTGGTACGAAGAATTTGAAATGTGGGTCTGAAATATAGATTATACAAACTCAGGGATTTGTGTGAACCTTTGGAACTTCAAAAGAATTAGAAAGAAGTAAATGACAAATCTTTAGAAATACGTCTTATGATGTGAAAAATTTGTTACTACGGTATACGTAGATAACTCAGCACAAATAAGGGACTCACTTACCTATATTCTTCTCCAGATGCAATCTCTTCCCTCTCACTAATACTTCGACATCTACCGCTCCCCCACAAGTTGACACCATCAGCCATAGTCCACCTCCAGAGCCAACTGTAGCCTGTAAATTTTTAAAACGAGGGCCACTTTTGTATTGTATTTTGAAAAAAACATAATCATGCTTATTTCTGTTTTCAGACGAGTAGTCTATTTATGCTTATTTATCTAGAGGTTTATTTGTATTTTATTTAGCATTTCTAGGAAGTCATGACATGACTGAATTGAAAATTGAATTGCTATTAATCTTCGGTCTATTTTTGGAGATCCGTTTTTTGTTAATTCACTCACTTTGAAATAATAAACGCTTCTCCCTCTAACATCAAACTTTTTGGGCGTATTTTCTCGAAGTCGCTTGGCTGTCGATGTCCGTGGTTTCACACTACCAGTTGCCAGTAAGGAGCCCGATCGACGATCTTTGGCTACTCCAAATATACTGACGAAGTAAGTCTGAAAATTGTAGATATTTCATTCAGTGAATGTTTGAATGACGTCTCTCATACTGCTTCTATTAAATTGAGGGTCAGAGTCAGTGTTATTAATCATATTTTTTAGTTAACTATTATTAGGATGTATTAGGATTTAGAGTTATGATGTAGGTATTATTTATGTGATACTCCATCCATCTTAAATTTACGTTTCATGCAATGAGAAGGCCTAAATTGTTTTCATTATAAATTTTATTTTGTGTATTTTCCTTGTAACCTGTAACTTTTGTCATGTCGTTCTCAGTTACTGAAAATGAATGATCTTGCATTGTAATTAATCAAAGATAAAGGAACTCTATATAGAACTTAATACTACTTATTAAAGAGCGAACGGAATTACTATTACCATTACTAATAATGAACCCAAGCTATTTTAAATTTCTGCGCCGTAATAGATCTGTGAAAGATATTTATGTAGGTACATAGGAAGACACTTACTCTGCTTGGATCCAAATTTTCTATCAAATGATGAGTTCTGTCTCCAACACAAGCAATAACTGGATCCTCATCACTAACCCTGGTACTTCGACCTGTAACAAAAAATAATGATAGGTACATGGCTAACAATGAAACAGAAATAGAATAATTATTAAAATGATAAACTCTTGGACATAAGTTATAAGATACCGTATTTTATTCATTAACCCCTTGGCTTGAAAATTTGACGGTCGTTTAACTACACATAAGGACTTTTTGGCGGGAACTTGCAGAGTGTCGTTGCGTTTTCGTTTTATTTTCATTAAATTCGTGTATTTTGAGTTTTATTCAATAATCCCGGTGGTGTTTTATCCAATAATGATCAATCTAAGTGCACAAGTGAAGTGAAATGAAATGAAAGCGTGTATCGTGACTTTCCAGGTTGTCCCAAAAAGTCCGTGAATATTTTAGTGGAACAACCGCCAATTTCACTAAAGCTTGACTGGACATGTATGGACGAGGACTGGACTTTACAGTGAGTTTGAGAATGTGACTATAACATAAAAGAAGAAATTAAAACTGATGAAAATGTATGCGATTGAAAGACTTTGTATTGACTAAAAGTACTAAAACTTATGGAAAAAAAAATTGTGACAAATAGACCAAGACCATTTCAAATACTTTGACATTGGCAGAAATATCCTAAAAGGATGATTGCCAGCAACAAAAAAAAAATGGAAAATGGAACTACACATAAAATAAACGCGCGTGAATGGGGATGATATTAATTTACACTAGAACCTTGTACAAGAATTATGTCTATAGACAACCCACAGAACACTATTACTCCTAGCGGGGAGACAACCTATCTAAAATCCACTTACCGAATTTCTTTTTCCTGTAAACACTTTTGAAGTTTCCTTCGTAAATGCTGAAGGTTTCTGATTCCGTTTCGATTTTATTGTCAACCTCCGTGGAGACTCGGGTGTCATTGCCTCGCAAGTATTTTGACTTGTTCTCCAAACGGGAGACTTTGATGTCAAATTGGGCCGCACAGAGGGATGTATAGTTCTTCCTGTGAGATGCTATCACGCAGTATGTTGTATCTTGGGGGTCTATTGGACTAGAAAGGAAATATTTTCATTTAATTATAATATGATTTAAAAAAAATATTATTCATT
Organism: Ochropacha duplaris; assembly: GCA_951361185.1. Classification (NCBI taxonomy): domain Eukaryota; kingdom Metazoa; phylum Arthropoda; class Insecta; order Lepidoptera; family Drepanidae; genus Ochropacha; species Ochropacha duplaris. Next base: position 9,046,813 of record OX592704.1, on the reverse strand, counting down.
AAAAGTTCATTATTAAAAAGTATTACTTTTTTAATACCTTTAAATTCCTTACCAAGACCTTTTAATTAATTACCGCTGAGTCCTATGATTACCATAGCCTAGCTAGATTTTTGGAACTTAATTAATACATACAATATTTACAAAGAATACGTTTGTCGTGATTGCAATAGTGAGTAATACCTACAATAAACTTTAAATGGCCATCCCTCAATCTAGCACCTAGTTTTATAAAATAAAACTTATATCACTTAAAAGTGATAAGCTGAGAAAAAATATAATAAGTGAGCTGATAAAAAATTGCGGCATTGAACAGAAGGATAGCTTTCCAATAAGTAACTTTGCTTTATATGGAACCAATTATGGAATCTAAATTGACAAGTAAAGTCGGTTTAGTTAGAACGGAAAACTCGAGCTTTTATTTTTCCTCAATTAATTTATAAATGCTTTATCTCATTGAAATAGAGTTACAAATAGTTTACCAGTGATCGAAAATTCAAAAAATTCATAAACATGATTATTACTGAATTTTTCAAGCACGTGTAGTTTCTTAAATTCTAATATCACTACACTCCCGCAAATAAAAATATTTCTTTAACTTTTTTACCTACCATATAAGTTCTTTATATAGTTAAAGTGCTTTTGTTGTTTGACGTTGACTTTTGGTCAAATGCAAGTCATTTAGATGTAAAAAATCACATTCTTCAGTAGTAATTAACTCGAGCACGGACGATGCCTGCATAAGGCGAAATAAAACGTTTTGAAAAATGTTATTGAATTACATTAATGGTAGGATGAGTTCGAAACATCAATAGATACTGGAAAGTCGTGAAAAAGTTGTTTGCGAGTAACAGGGGATGTATTCTGGACTTTTATTTTGAAGTGTATCGAACATTCTCTATTTTATAAAAAGCTGTAGATATTTGGATAGAGATGGGACATGGACTTAGATAATTTATGGTTACTCTACTAATCGTTTTGACTACTACCTAGTATGTGTGTGAATTTGCATTATAATATGAAATCTGCTTTTAAACGAAAAGCATTAGTTATTTTGAATTAAAAAATATAGACTGATTTAGAATCCTATAATCATGTAAACCGAGGTTATTCCACATAATTGTTGTACATGTATAAAATATCAAAACGAGGTACCAAAACGTATTTTAATTTCTACAAGTAACACTCAACGATTAGTTTAGCGAGTGCTTACAGAATACTTCCAAAGTCAACTCCAGTTATCTAAATGGTTAAGTTATCACCATTCAGTACCAGTAATGGTATTCATATAATTATAATTAAGAAAAAAAAGGAACGATTAACATCGTCTCTTAGTTAATTAACAGCCCCTTTCGAAATGTTCCTTATATGACCCACTCTAGCTAATTAATTCGTATAACTTCTGTCACGTTTACAAAATATTCAGACCTTATCAATCTAAATGAGACCTAATTATAAACACGTTAAGTTGTAATTTAATTTTTAATTTCACACCGCAGTTTCAAAGGAAAATATAATTTAATCTCTTTGTTTTAAGATAGAGAGTTCATTGAATTGCTCTCGATAGCAGAAAATAAAAGAACTGAGGAATGAAGCTTGCCTTTACGGACTATTTATTCTATTTACTCATGTGCCATCTTTAGTAGCACGTACTGTTTTAATGGGGAAGGCTTAAATTGGTATAAAATAAAATAAACATAAGAATAAATGGCAAATTGTTACGATTTATAAACCAAAATGAACGTAACAACGTAATTTTAGTGAGAAATTGCCTCAATGGGTAGTGTACACGTTTCAATAACTGATATTAAGGGTTTTATGGTCCATAGTTTGAATTCAATTGCATATTTTGTACGTATATTGTAGCATTATTATGAAGTTTCTTTTTTATGGCATATGCTCAGTGGAGTATGTTGTTAGACCTGTAAATAGGTACCTATTTTCTGATACTATGCTATTACATTTTCATATCTGTACTATTATTATGAAGAGGTAAAGTTTGTGAGGTTGTAGGGGATAATCTCTGGATCTACTGAACCGATTTTGAAAATTCTTTTACCAATAGAATGCCACGTTATTTGTGAGTGTCAATTTTTTACTATTTAAAGCGTATTCAAGTGAGCTACCCGATTTAGCAGTTATTTTTCTTTTTCGCATTTGGTATTTTGAAGAACATGAAAGTCCTTATTATAATTATTAAAAACCTATTTTGAGATGCGAGCTTATAATTATGGTAGAAACAGTAAATCGTAATAAAATATGCGGATTTATTTCGATGCCTCTACTGGAAATCTTGTACCATATTATGATTCACTTGCTACCATAATCTTGCATTCTTAAACAATACAAATGAGCGTTACAATGCATTGGAATGTAAGTACATTTTGTGAACATTGATCCACGATCATACACAATTAAAAACAACGGAATGTCAGCTAGTTATAATCTTTGTAATGCTGTAGTTGATTGAAGGGCATACCGAGTTTTATATCGATACATCAACCACATCAAGAATACTCAAATATCAACCTAATATCGATTACGAAAAACTGCACAAACACCATTTAGTAGTAACTTATTAAGCAATTTGATAAGATTAAAGTTATGTTGAAATAAATAAAAAAAAGTTAAGAATATAATATATTTTTCAACACACTGGCTCATAAAGTGGCTCTAATTTCACCGCAATTAGGCACGTAATGACACCTATAATCAAACTAAATCAACTTTTTCATTACTATTATTCACAACGTGAGTTATAAAAAGTAGATTGGATCATAAGGGAGCAAAATATTTTGAAGTGAGGGATCCTTCAGTAGAATCCTGAACGTAGCGAGGGATTCAAAGTACGTCGCCCGAGCCAAAATATATTTGCACCCGGTGTACTTGCAAAAAAAAAAATGAAATGGCTCGGGTCTCAATTGCGCCTCAGCAGTAATCACCAACATTACACACTTATACCATAATCTACTATAATTACCTACTAACGAAACTCATGTAAGTAAAATGGTGATACGTATGAATTAAGCTCTACCGCCAATTTTTTTTTTGGCTTTGAATATAAAAAATAGGACTTTTTTTATTGTACTTAAATAAGTTCAAAATTGACTATTACCTCACTTGATATAAGGTGACGATGCGGTCTAAGATGGTGCACGACCTAGATGTAACCTATCCACAGGTTGTAACTATCGGGAAAATATAACTAGGCCTATATTATTAAAAAAAACTGGTCAAGTGCGAGTCGGACTCGCGCACCGAAGGTTCCGTAATGGAGTCTCGCGGATTGTTTTAATTTTTTTCGATTATGTTTTCGGTTTCCTTATTTGAGGTTGGTGCCAATTAAGCTAGACCTCTAAATTGTATGAGCGCCGTTACAACTCAGAGGTCTATCTTAATTGGTGATTCTATGTATGTATGGGGACACCCTTTAATTTTTCCTTTACTTGTTCTATAAGACCATGCTTTTAACCAAAATTGACAATTCTAGGTCAACCCTATAGGTTTTGGGTCGAAAACCTATATGGTAGTTCCCGTTGACCTAGAATCACTAAATTTGGCAAAAAGCAAGGTCTTACAGCACAAATAAAGTGAAAATTCTAAAAAGTTGAAAAAGTTGAAAATTAAGGTACATTTTGGTACTTACAAGTTTTCGGGAAAATCTAAATTTGCCCGTATCTTTTTATCGTGTTGACTGAGGAACATGATTTTTATACACCTAGTAGAGACTATAGACTTCAGTATCTGGTATAAATTTCAACTTGCTAGGTTCACCCGTTCCTGAGATAATCGGTGGTGACACACGGACAGACGGACAGACGGACAAGAAACTTCAAGAAAGTGATCTTATAAGGTTTCCTTTTTTTACTTTTTACTTTGAGTTTAAAAAAAACTACCTTATGCAAATGTTGCTAAAGAGCGTATGTTGTTAATAGGTAGCATGGGTCGTAATTTTTCATATTTATGTTCTTGTAGTAAATAACATGAAATGGGTCCATACAGGTAACGCAATTACTTACCTTACACGGGTGTACAAGTAACACAACACGGATTCGAATTACAGAAAGTTGTTCTCTCGGGTTCGTGTATTAGATTTTACAACTTAATGCTCAGTTTACATTGGATGAGTTGACACTTTATGTAGCAATGAAATGAAGAAGTCGATAATGAAGAAGTAGATAATGAAGAAGTAGATAATGAAGAAGTCGATAATGAAGAAGTCGATAATAAAGAAGTCGATAGTGAAAAAGTTTCTCCAATAACAATTATCCTATTTAGCGGAAATAGCTAATTTGCCAGTTGGCGTGGTTGGTTACTAAGCTGCAGGCTGTGAGTTCGATTTTCATCCAGGATAGTCATTTGTGTGCATGAAATCATCTGTATTTTCTGAGTCTGGGTGTAAATATCAATTTAAAATCATAGTATATCAGTTATCTGGTGTCCATAGGAGAGGAGTGCTAATCTATGGACGTCCATGATTGGAGTCTACTACATAATAATAATACTACTTCTTTTTTGTATATACATACAGACTCAGGACAAACAGACATGTTCATGCACACAAATGTCTGTCCTCCTGGATAGGAATCGAACCCACGACCTGCGGCGTGATAGGTATTGTGTTAACCAACCACGCCAACCGGCCCGTCAAATTGCTAATGTGTAGTACCTACCTACAACAAGTAGTTATAAATAGGTTACCCGCTCGTCTACATTTCAGTTGACATTAAACCAAATAAAAACGTAAAATAAACCATTAAATTCAATTGAATACCCTTACAAAATACTACTTCAATCAAGTCCACATATATCTGCTAAACTAAATTCCGCCTTAATTATTTATAAGCCGCATTCCTTATATTAGATTCCATTCCTCGATATCCCGTTGCAATTAAATAATTCAATAAAGCCGCCGGCTTTGAGAACTCCGTTAAGTTATTAAGTTTTTAATTTAATAAACCGCTAACATGTGTGGACCCTTACGTGGTGATATTTACCTCCGTATATGGCGCTGTATCATAAATTCATCCATACACATGTGTTCTTGTGACGAACATTGGGAGAACCGATTTATGTTTCGCGAAAGTTAAGACGGCTCCATATATCATGTACCAAATTGTATTAATAATATTACTTTTTCATGGTGGATAGTTACTTAGTAAATCACAGTAGAATATTACATATTTAATATTTAAAAAATACATTTAAAACCCTCTCACTTACACGACTCCGGTCCCACCTGACAAATAAAATATCATAAAAATATGGGCTTCAGGTCATTCTCTTTAGATAATATTTATATTGGCAACATAAATTAGCAGACAGCGAGTTTACCGCCATCAGACTGCTCGGTAGTTGACTTTTAGTATAGGGCGGTGTTGGAGCAGAGTCGTTTAAATGGGCTATGACCTTTAAACTACTTAAATTTAATAAAGTTAGGCACCCTTCCGAAGGTGCTGGCAGCGTTTTCTCGCTGTATCGCAATGCTGAGCGAGGAAACTGCCAGCTCTTCGGTCCCCAGTAGCATCAATTAACCTATTAGTCAGCTCTTTGAAGTGGTAATTAATCTAAGTAATGATTTATTGTCACACCATTTAATCCACAAAATGTTAGTAATCGCAGAATTACTTAATAATTATATGGGTTAAAAACAATCACAAATATTATAACATGATCATGAAAATTTTACCCCTACGTGTGTAGATGACCTAATTTTAGTAGTTTCAATTTACTGAGCTCTCTTGTAATTTCATATTTTTGAAAAAGTTACGTACGATTGAATATAATATATTATGTTTTCATATACTGAGTGAATATTTTGAAAATATTGTCAAAATTAACTATTTTTTACGATTTCAGGGTTGGTCAAAAGGTGACAAAGCCAAAATTCAACTAAAAAGGTTTCCACCCATTACAAAACTTCAGAACCTTACATACAAGTTCCACCTTAGAAGTCTTGCATCGTATCTGGCTGATCCCTAGCTAGCGGTACCCAGCACTGACGGGTTTTTATTGAGATATTTCGAAGTGTCACCAGGAATAGGTGATTTAAAGCCTACCAGAGAAGATTGTGGTCTATTGGACACCAAATGGCTGTGTAAGCTGTTTTATAATTAATTGCTTACAAGTCTATAATATTTACAGGTTTATTTATGATGAGAAAATCTCTTTTACAGTTTATGAAACTGTACCTATGTGCTTAGTGGAAAAATAAATTGATTAATATGAAAATTATAAATTTTGTTTGAAAGTTTCGAATGTGAGCTAATCCTACTTATTATTATATTATCCTACTAATATTATAAGTAAGAGCTTAACGGACTTTGATGAAACTTGGCACACAGGTAGATATCACATATCTCGATAATGATGTTTTTATAGAGCTAATTTTAGTATAATATTTGGTAGGTGACCCGCCCACCTATATAGGTACCCTTAAATTTGACACCCTGTATAATGATAATAATTTTATAACTGACCTATAAAGAAGAAACTGAAGTCAAAGGAAATGATTGCTACCTGGGCTCCCAATTAGCTGCGAGCCTTCGTCGGGATCTAACTCTGAGTCGCACGCGCACTAGCCTGGTCGCTTCCCCGCGGACGCTCACCACTGCTGCACCACCTCTTATCGTTGATAACTGTTTCAATAGAGAACAGTAAATAGGTATTAAAATACATGTTATTGGTTAAAAATACTTATAAGGCTAATGCTTGAGTCTAGTGACAAATTCATTCAAATATCTATAAAATACTAGCTGTCCGCGCGTTTTATCCGAGTTCCCGTAGGATCCGGGTTCCCGTGGAAATTTTTATTTTACACAAACCTTGTCCTAACAATAAATAATACATAAAACAAAGAAACATCCAATTTGGCGCAGTCATTCGAAAGTTTTGAGCGTACATACATTTCGAAGATCCATTTATATTTTAATAGATGCAAAGCTATTTATGAATAGTTTAGACTAATGTGCTATTGCTGAGAAGCAATTGACATTCAATAATTATTAATCTTGTATTAAGTATAGACAAGTTTTGAAAATTCAAAATTCAAAAAGTACGCCTGTATTGGTCCAAATTATCAATTTATGCCTTTTGCAGTTGAGACCATGGGTCCGTGGGGGTCTGAAGCTCGTCGTTTCGCAAATATTTCATGTAAAAAATTAATCGAGGCCTCGGGTGACCGGCGGGCGGGGAGCTTTTTCCGCCAACGCATCAGCTTGGCCATCCAAAGAGGAAACGCTGCCAGCCTTCTGGGAACCTTGCCGATCGGCAGCAGCGGCAGCCTCGAAGAAGTTTTTTATATATTATAGTTGTACATTTGCTTGTTTATTTTGTACATTTGTTGTAAATAAAATAATTATATTCAGTATAGACAATATTTTCTTTTATGGTGGCAAAAAAAATAATGTACCTATTATACTCGCATATAAAACAAAATCGGGATAGTTGCACCATTTATAACTCAAGTTCTAATGAATCTTCAGTTACATTAATTAAAAAAATGGGTATTTTGCTAGTTTCAAAATCAAATTTTACCTGCAAAACATATCGATCATGTTGCGATACGACTAATGATACCGTCGTCATTTCACTGCGACCACTTTCTTCTTTCAAAGTTAAATGACCTGAAAGAAACAAGAAGATATTGAAATCCAAGAATCACTTCAAGTTGTCAAACAATAAAAAATACTCATTAAATATTATTATTAAATTATTAATTACCGTGAATACTTCCAGTTTTTCCATAATACAAAGCCCATTGGAAATCTTTCGTACACGGACTGATGGTTATGAAAACTACTGCTTGTAGCATTGAAGATGTATTTAATTCCAAACTGAAACAAATGAAAAGATAATTTATGACCAACCAATTAATTAGCTGTCCCCCGCGGTTTTACCCGCATTCCCAAGGGATCTTATTTTTTCCCGGGATATAAGGTTCTATCTATCTCCATGCCAAATTTCATCTAAATCGGTTCAGCGGCTTAAGCGTGAAAAGATAACAGACAGACAGACAGATTGACTGTCTGTCTGTTATATTTGACTGACACACTTTCGCATTTATAATAATAGGTAGTATGTATATGGATATTACTTAGTATGGATTTCATAATCCTGTCTTCTAACGTATGTCTAAATTTACCCAGAAAGCCCGCCCTTAGCGCTTATCAAACTTGTCCGCGTAATAACCATGTATATAATGCTTTGCTTACACCGTTTAGTCTAAAAATACAAGTTTTATACTGCTATAGAGAATTAAAATTCTTAATTATTTTTCTTTATTTAAATTATTCAAAAAATATTATTGAGTTACAGTTATGTAGGTAATTTTATTTTGATTTTAGCAATACATTGATGTATTTTATGTTATTAGTTTTTTTAATAATCCTCATTCGATTGCAACATTTTCTTCACTTTAAATATTGTTCTTTTACATTCACAGTAAAGTCTAGTAAGCCCGCTCAGATTTTAGTGTTGTTTGTTTTTGGGACAACCTGAAAAGTCACGGTACACGTTTTCATTTAATTTCATTTCTCACACACGATTTCAATGAAAATAAAACGAAAACGCAATGTCACTTCGCAAATTCCCGCCAAAAAGTCCGTATTTTGTTAATATTAGTGTAGGCAATGACAGTTTAACTTTCGACCCTGTGACACAAACGCCTGTGCGGTTTTGTAGTGGGTAATTCAATATTGTATAAAATTCATGTACCTAAGTACTACGTTATCTGAGTCATGTTAGAAAGGATCATATTTTGCCTCGTTTCTTATTTGTAAGTGTATTAAAGTTTTATAGCTTAGAGGTTAGGTTTTGGTGTTATTTCCATTAAAGAAAGATAATATACTAGCTGTCCCCCGCGGTTTCATCCCCGTTCCCGAGGGATCTTATCCTTTCTTGGAATTAAAAGTATATTATGTGTTATTCCAGGATATGATCTACCTGTGTGCCAAGTTTCATCAAAATCCGTTCAGTCGTTTTTGCGTGAAAGAGTAACAAACATCCATCCTTCCATCCAAACTTTCACATCCATACTATCCATACTAGTCCATCTTACTAATCCTACTAATATTATAAATGTCAAAGTTTGGATGGATGGATGTATGTTTTTTACTCTTTTACGCCAGAACGGCTGAATGGATCTGGATGAAATTTGGCATGGAGATAGATTATAGTCTGGAATAGCACATAGGCTACTTTTTATTCCGGGAAAAGATAAGATCCCTCGGGAACGCAGGTGAAACCGCCGCCGACAGGAGGTGTCTAGCAGTCTTCATTTCTTATTTTTTTCAATATAACTTGAAACATATAAAAATCAGCCCTGAGAAAATAAGAAAAGTGAGCCTAGTTTTTGTCTAAGTTACACGTGGTAACGGTAACTGTCCGTCGGACTAAGATAGCAAGTACGCATACACTGAAAGTACATACGGACTCTACTTTATCCCACACATTCCATTACTGAGAAAATTAGGAATGTCTGGGGGCCTTGGATCTTAGTCTATAACATCATATCAGGTGACCCGCCTGCTTGCTGACATAAAAAGAGATTGGCCTCCAAAGGTATTCCCTGAAGAAAATTGAAGCATTTTCCATGGAATGCGGGGTGAATGAACATTTGAGGTCTAGTTTTAGGTACCTAGTGAATAATAGATGACGGTACAAGTCAAGTATATGGCGCTATGGTTTCGTTCTTAGAGTTTTATAAGAGTTCTCCATTCAAAAGTTTAATTCCTTGCATGTTAGTTAGAAAAATATTTTTTGGGTTATGTATCGATGTGTTATGTCAGCGTATTGATACATATTAAGAGAAAAAGATTTGTTTGTAGTTAAGACTGACTGGCGTGATTGAGTAAAAAACATCCATGCATCTAAACTTTCACAAATATAATATTAGTGGGACTTGCGTACCTATCATTTACAAATAAATGTAAACATTATCTTTTTAATATCGATAAAGGTAATTACAAGCCAAATCTACACTAATATTATAAAATGGAAAGATTTGTATGTTTGTAAAGAATAAACTCAAAAACTATTGGACCGCTTTCAAAAAATCATTTACTATTAGTATGCTACATTAGGTGTCACTGAGTAACATATATTTTTATCCCGGAAAAAGATAAGATCCCACGGGAACGCGGCGCGGGTGAAACCGCGCTAGCTATAAGTGGGATGAAACAAATGGCTATTAAAAATACTTCTTTTTTTTTAATGGTTTAAGATAAAAAAATATACCTAATTCAAATGTGTTTTGCTTTTTATTTTCACGGATTTGTACACTTTCGTCAAAATTGGTGCAAATGGAAAAGTTTCAGATTAATTTAAGCCAACGCATGATTTAGATCAAACGAATCAATAAGACATGAATGGGTAGGTTATCATACCTTCTACTCTCTCCTTCAGCCAGCCTAAAGACTGTCTGGTTATCAGTAGGGAGCCATTCCACGGCAACCCTGGATTCAGGCCTGGTGATCAAAACTGTAGGTGATGCAAAGCCAGCCCCAACTGCATGGAGAACTAGCAACACTGCCAGTCGCGCTGTGAAGATGCTCAGCGTTCTGTAGAAAATGAAAATGTTGGGTACCACAGAATAAGAAAAAGAACTATCGTAGCCAAAAATAGATTAATTAAAAAAAACAATCAACATTTTTGAGGTCTGTAGGTGGATGTGAGGTCAAACGCGTTGTGGGTCGTGCTCGAACTATAAAATAAACTTGAGCTGTCAGAGAAAGAAGATAAAATGAGGAAGCATAGCAGAGTTAGTATTTGGACACCTATACTTAGAATTTAATTACTGCTTTGAATCACAAACACACGCAGCCAGTGGTGAGGTATTTTGGATCACAAACACACGCAGCCAGTGGTGAGGTATTTTGAATCACAAACACACGCAGCCAGTGGTGAGGTATTTTGAATCACCAAAAAACGCAGCCAGTGGTGAGGTAGTTTGAATCACAAACACACGCAGGCAGTGGTAATGTATTTGTCGATGGGCGAGGGAGTACTAGTAGGAGTCCTAGCATGTTCTTACTCACGACGACAGCGAGCAAAGATACATAAGCAGGGGTGTGTTACATGACCCTGCTTATGTGTTTTTAAATGAATTTAGTTTTCTAAATAGTTGACTTTATGATTACTAACTGTAGTTTCACCCATGTTCAAGAAGGATTTTTCTTTTCCCAGTATAAAAATATTGCCATTGCCATGTATGTATATTCTCGAAGTGGCGATGTTTGTTAAACAAAAAAGCGAATTTTTCACGAAAGCTGCTCATATATTTCCAAGAAATACTAGAAACTCCAACAGACTAGTCCTTCCATTTAAAATAAGGACGGCAACATTTTCAAAAAATTGTTACGCCATGTGCATTAAAGTGTTCAATGCCCTACCAACTAATTTGACTGATTTACCAACAAAGTTCTTCCAAACTAGACTCAAGGCATGGCTATATGAAAATAATTTTTATTCTGTTGACGACTTCTTGACTTGCAAATATAAAAAATGACAAAACAATTTGTAATATAATTTAATTTGTATAAATTTATTGACTTAGTGATTGTATATTAAATGTGTGATTAATTAAAATTGAATTAAATCTGAATAATTAAATAAATGTAGTTACTATTTGCACGCCATCATGGCAAAACATGCACGACCTGTTTATATATATTTTTTAAGACCAATGTATACCATGTTTTTAGCAGATAAATGATTATTATTATTATTATTATTAAAAAGTATCCTATCTCTTATTCCAGGATATAATCTATTTGTGTGCCAAGTTTCATCGATATCGGTTTTCTAGTTCGAAGTTCATCGCGGGCCAACATCTTGACATGGAAATTTTATATATTAAGATTGTTATATTGATGTAATAAATTATTGAAGCTTTTTAAGCCTAGAGTTTTGGAGATTTTGAGTAGACTCCAACAACCGCCATCTCGAATAAAGCTTTGACTGATAGCAAAAAATTAGAACAATGTAATCAATCAATCATCAAAACAATTTAACGGCATCAAAGCTTGGAGACAGGAAGTTACAAAATAGACCTGTCACTTGTTTTAAATCGATTAAACAGGTTGCGATACCGATTATACAACAGGGGGTGATTTGAATCGAATAATATAGCGTTTATGCGGAATATAAAATTGGTTTTGAATTATTTGAAGTCGTGTTACTGACATGTGACGCGTATCGAGAATATTTTTGACGTAACGGTTTTACGATGATATTTCCATCAGGGTAAGTAACTTCCTATAAAAATGCTTGAAGCTATGTAAATACCCGGTAGTTTCCGGTATTACTGACCTCTTTTTTGCTGACTTGATAAAAAATCATCTGCCTGGACTATTCCCAATTATTTGGGGTCGGCGCCAATGTGTACCTGCTTTTCTTTCATGGATCAGTCATATCGGAATTCGCTCCTTTCTTACTCATATCATCTCTCATAAAATCAACCTATCTCATATTGGTCTTCCTCTACTTGAGTATTCATAATATCTCTATTGTATTTTATAAATAATCTTAGGCAATGTTAGGAGCTTAAATACCTAATAATATGAAGGTATAAGCCAACCAAAATTAATAGTCACAATCAGAAACGTAGTGATGGGCCAAGATAGCGAGTACACAGTATTCGAGTAAGCCGTATAATATGCCACAATTTTTCTTCTATTTCTATAAAGTTGACAAAAAAAACCGTTAGATTTTAGATATTTTTTTTCGGAATAAAATATTTTGTCATTAGCTGGCTTCATTCCTGTTCAGGTTATAAAATAGGCCTGGATACAGGGTGTATATAACTATTTAAAGATTGATCAAAGTAAAATTACCTCGAAATAAACAAAGAACTTATAAACCTAGTAGGTATTAGACTCGTTTATAACAATAAGTTTAAAAAATAAACACAAAAGTAATAAAATAAACTGACCAATGAAACCACAAGTCATACAGTACAGGGTGTTGTAAAAATATATCGTTTAAATTTTAACACGTCTCTCTTTATAGAAGGTATTAAATAACCACGTTAAATTGCTTGTGTTTTTGTTATAAATACCAAAGGGCCACGTAAGTCGGCTCAATAAGCACATATAATGAAATGACCATAAATTTGCCCGGTCTGACCACAAGAGGTCATTGTTTCTTATAACCATAACGTAACTCAATAAATCTTTACATAGTTATTGCATTGTAAATGTTTAAAAATATTTATCAGCTCCCAGCGCAAGTGAGCTTTCAAGTAAATGCATATTTTGTATAATTGCGTGTGAAAAAACATCGTTAAGTTCTTGGGGATCGTCCATTAATCACGCTTAAAAGGGGGGGGAGTAGGTTCGGAAGAAGTCACAAAATATCACAAGGAGGGAGGGGGGTATATTGGAGATATCACGTGTATTTATTTTTGCATTGAACTCGCGATTTCTAAACCTAAAAGCGGCTCTAGATTTAGATACTTTGAACCATAAAAATACACTTGATTTTGGATAGATTCGTATAAAACCTCACCACGTATTACCAAAATATACAAACTATAATATAAAAAAACTTATTTGAGGCTGCCACTGCTGCCGATCGGCAAGGTTCCCATCAGGCTGGCAGCGTTTCCTCCTTGGATGGCCAGGCTGATGCGTTGGCGGAAAAAGCGCCCCGACCGCCGGTCTCCCGAAGCCTCGATTAATTTGATCTCGACCGCAAAAGGCATACATTGATAATTAAGACCAATACAGGCGTATTTCTTAAATTTTGTATTTTCTACTACATTATTATATTAATAGCGACCCGCTCAAGCAAAGCATATAAGCCTACATTTTAGCCGTATCATTTTTCATTTGTGGCGAGTAGGTACTTACGTGCCCCCGTTACATTAAACATTTACTTTTAAAGTCTAATAAAACTACAGCGCTACATCAAATATTGCCGTTAGTTAGAAAGACTACGTCATAGTTTTCCACCAGAGTTTTCAACTTCACGAACAAAATATTTGATAACTGGTGCGCCATTCGCGAACGCACGCGGCTTTTCCATCACACATTATAATGACTTTAAATAGAGATCAAAAACCGATTCCAAAGACAAACTTTGGTATCCTATCCATCCCCAACATATATCAGTATCCACGCCTATTACACTCAAAATGTCCCCAAAGTGACATTGAGTGAAGTGGGGACGGACGGTACTCAGTGCATAAATCTTCAAAGTGATAAATAAAAACTCATTTGCAAAATGGAGAACAACGTGAACGAAAATGTCAGTGTAAACTTTGAAGTATTTACCGAGATGAATTTACGGTCCGTAGTGTTATTTTTAACAATTACTTTACGAAAAGACCGATAAATTCATAAAATCTGCATTCATTTACTTTTTTTTAGATTCAGTAGCCTTAAATTTGTCCGGCAATCCCCTTGGGGATTAATGTTAGCGACGCTAATCACTTACCATCAGGTGACCCGCCTACCTGCTTGTCAAACTTCTGACGACCACCTATTTTCACATACATAATTGTGCAAAGTTTATATGCGAGGTTATAAACTAACTTTATTTCACAAGACTAAAAATAGCATTATCTCTATCATCTTCATACATTGGATAAAGGACAAACATATTTTTAGTCCTGTTAAATTCAGTTTAGTTTAGTTCTAAAGTATAACCGTTAGTCAGTATAAGACGTTATTAGTTATATTTTGGCATAGAAACTTTTTGAAAACTATGCTGGGATTTTATGCTGAAAAACTTATACAAACCACCAACCAAATCGTGTTCTTTTATAAATTTTGTACTAGCAAAAAGCAGTTCAAAAATTTAAATCTTCTCCATGAAAGAGTACAGTCAAGTAAAAAAATAATTTAATAAGACTGACCTTTTTTAACAATAAACGATAAAGTTTAAATAGATATTCAAAATAAACATAAAAAGAACAGAGGGCGTCGCACATCCATTCAGAAGGAACTAAGCCGCGTTAAACCTTGGAAGTTAATTATACATTCGCAGACGATTCCAAATCTGACGACATAAAGTAAAATACATCAAAACACAGACAGAAATACAAAACGGCGTGGCAGACAGACGTACAGACAGACTGTATTATTTATAGTTGAAGATTTTTGCCCAACGGTACACAATCGCACCAGTTTCAGTTGTACGCTTTTGTTTGTTGATTTTGGAGGTTAATTTCAGACTTGTGGATTGTGTCGCCATGTAGATTTTTTTTTTAAATTTCGACGTATCAAAGGAAATTTTATTTTTCATCCGTGAGATTATGACTGTATACTGTTCATGCGACATTAAGGTTGTGTTAAAAGTGTGTTGTATAATGAATTAATATTCTTTGTTTGTAATAAAATTATAATCTTCAAAGCATTTTTTTATTTAGATATTTATTTCTGAATACGGCGAGATTGTGGTTGATTGATTGATACACACATATTTACGTACAATATAAAAACCGTTTTTTTCGTGGAAACTGTTTGGCTTTCGTGTTACCATTATGTAAGTGATATTTATAAGCTGCTTATTTTCCAAATAAATAAATAAATAAAATTGATAATTAAAAAAAAATTACAAAAAAAATATTTATAATTTTGTCATTTAAAATATTTTTATGTAGATAGGTCTTACATGTAAATATTATTTAAATATAAACAGTTTCCGATGTGAACGTTTCATTATATTTATTCATTAACAGGTGGTAAATGAAATATTAATAAATTTGTAATACCTACACACACCTTGAACTATAATATTTTATTACACTGGTAAATATGAATGGGATATATGAATTATTGTAAAGTCAAGTTTATTCAAAGATTTGAATACGACGTTGCCAGACTTACGCGATGTCGTGTGATAAGAACGGCAACATCGCACGACATGTTGCATGTCGGAGCTTCCAATGTACTGATAAATGCTGCAGAGTGTACAATGAGGTATATCTGATTCACAAAACATTTAACAGGTAGCCAGAGGTACTAAGTAAAAGTCATTGTTGACCAAATAGGCAGTCGGTCTTCCTTGACCAGGACCATGTCTCCTGGATGTGGTTGTCCTTTGTCTGTTCGCCATTTATTTCTTTTCTGTAATTCTGAAATGTACTTGTAAAAACAATTACAAAAATGAGCCTTGAGTCATTGATGAGTTTTGCCACCTAAGATTAGGTTTACTAGAAGAGATTGCATCAAAGAAAGAGTTATAAGGGTTCCATACCCAAAGGTTAAAAACGGAAATGCTATTACTAAGACTCTACTGTCCGTCTGTCTGTCTGTCACAACACCAGGCAGATTCTCATGAACCGTGATAGCTAGGCAGTTGAAATTTTCACAGATGATGTATTTCTGGTGCCGCTATAACAAGAAATACTAAAAACAGATTAAAATACTTAATTTAAAAAAAAACTACAAATTTTGTACGGGTCCCTCGGTGCGCGAGTCCGACTCACACTTTATTATTTTTTATCGCACGTTTTTTTTTACTTTATCTGACATAAATTTGTGCTGTTTCTTTTATCTCTTTCTAACTAAAATCATAAGAAAAGAATATTTTATAAAGAAAAAGTGACAAAATATCTCATGTTTACTCTAAGGTCCATGTAGTTAAGTTTATTATTAATATCGTTTACCTTCTTTTGATACTAATAAAGTGTAGGAGATAACATGTCGCTCGTAATCTTTATGTTATTATATTTTAAATCAGCAGCCGCAATTCAGTGTCCACTAAATTCAAAAAGTAGTCAAAGAATATATAAAAAATTCAGTTGCATTTTTAACCCCCGACGAACTAGGGATGTTATAATGAAATGAAATGTTTGTTAAATCCAAATAGGCCTTCACAGGCGTTTATGAATTGTCAGAATCTAATGACACTATACGTTTATAGTATGTATCTGTGTATAATATGTGTGTCTGTCTGTAGCATCATAGCTCTTGAACGGATGAACAGATTGACGAGACATAACATTAGTATGAGAATACGACTCATAATCCTAATATTACATATATCTATGGTATAAAGAATCTCGTTTTAAATATTGCTAAAATCCAACTTGTGGCCTTTCAGTGAAGTTTCACTCAACCCCTAATGTTGAATTAATGACTAAAAGATCTATCTCATAAACAGGACGCTGCATACAATCAGTCTCCTGCGCAGGATGTATCAGAATCCTTTAATCTCCAACAACGTCTGTTTTGATATTACGTGGAAATTGGTTTTAAGCTTAATTGACGCCGTAAACCGGCGTCAATTAAGCTTAAAACCAAAGCATATATTCCAATTTGGGATGTTGTATTCGACGGATGATTAGCACATAATAGTAGTAGTAATAATGTACCTATTCCAGAACTAATTGATATCGATCTAAATTAATTAGGCCTCTACCTACAAATATAACATGAATTGCGGTTTTTTGGAATTAATATTTTTTTGTATGGAGTTTTGAGACAACCGACAGCGCAAGCCAAGGGGTCAGAAAATATTGAGGTACGATACTTTAATTGAATAATTAATTATGTAAGTTTTATTAAGCAAGATAAATTTAAAAAAATCTATAAAACTATAAAAATGCAGTACAAATATGGCAAATAAGCTTTTAAATTTTGAAATTCCTTTTGTGTATTTGTTGATATTTTAAAACATTTGCAAATAATTAGTGTTGTTTTAAATATAGTTCATTGTTTTGAGAGCTGCATGAAAACAAACGTGCTTGGCGTTGAGTATTGTTATACAAATAAACAATTAAGTATACTTAGTTGAAATGGAGGAAAACCAAATGCTCTATTCCTGAAGACCTTACTTCGAGGGAACGAGGAATATATACCATACCTAGCTTAGGTATATGTTATGGTTGAATGACCTGACAATGAGTGGCGAGAGTTCAGAAACCTAAGACTCAAATCACTATCATTTCAAGTCAGCCAAATTTTTCACAGTTCGTTTAGGTATAACTGTACTTAAAACGCAATTTCGTCGTGGAGCGTAGCCGAAACGATCAAGAATTTGAGAATTACGACTTTATTTTTATTTTATCATACAAATCCTAATTTGCTGAACACCTATCACACCTAGAACACCTATCGCTTTTAAGGCGATGATAGCTCAGTGGTAAGTGACGTCGGATACCGCGGCGAAGGTCGTGGGTTCAAATCCTACAATGAGCTTGAGCTTTCGGTGAAGGAAAACATCGTGAGGAAACCATAGCACGGTGGTAGGGTACTTTGTAGTACCGCCGTGGTATCCGACGTCACTACCACTCAGCTATCATCGCCTTAAATGAATGTATGAAAATGATGAAAATAAATGTAAATAAATTTAAGAAAGATCCACCGCTGAAAAAATTGCCTTGCTGAGTTTCTTGCCGGTCTTCTCTTCACAGGCCTTCTTCTCCGGCCTTGTCTTCACAGTTTAAGTGTATTCCGAACCGGTGGTAGAGTCAATTGTAACGTTCATAGGTGCCTTACCAGGGCCTAAACTGAATAAATTAGATTTTCATTTTGACTTCGTCTGTTTGCCCCGAGTCTGGGTGTAACATCTTTTATATCCTTTACATGTTTAGAAGCAGGCTTTAGAATGACTGTACAGTTCGATACGGGAGCAACAGTAGCGTCCTCATTTTTGGCACCTATTGGTGAAGCGACTCTCTTACTCATTCTCACGTTACATTCAATCGACTTCTCACGTTTGTTTGGTAAATTCTGAAACCAGCACCTATTTATTATTTAACCACATTGTTCACAGTCGGCTAAAGGGGGTTAATATTTAAATCTCCACCCTATTTCAATGAAAGCACGCGTAAGTGTTACATGACACGAATTATCACGGTCGGGGCTTCACTATCACGTTGCGAGGGGCTATCATTATGTACCTACAGATCCCCCACTCCTAAATAACAGTTGAGCTTATTTTAACCGGCTATTGCCTAGAATTTTGCTCTTTTTGTTGAACATTTCATACATATTTTGCCGTAAATGTAACTTTTGTACATAGGTAGATCTATACTCAATATTATAAACAGGTAAAGTTTGTAAGGTTGTAAGAGGTAATCTCTGGATCTACTGAACTGATTTTGATTTTTTTTTACCAATAGAAAGCCACGTTATTTGTGAGTGTCATACGCTATATATTAACCTGAAAAATTAAAAGATTCGACGGGAACGCGGGTGAAACCGCGGGGACAGCTAGTTACAAAACAAAATAACTGACAAACAAAGCTAACTGACAAAAATATTAATGTGAAAGATGTGTGTTACTCTTTCACGCTAAAACTACTGAATGGAATTTGATGAAACTTGGCACACTCAGGAAAAGATAAGATCCATCGGGAACGCGGGGAACAGCTAGCTATTTATAGGGCTAATAACTAGTATTATTAAAGCCCCTTTGTTACATTTTCACGGTTAATCTAAACGAATTTTGATGAAAATTGGTAAAAGTATAGCTTAATTAATTACACTACTATATTACGGATTTGATAATTTTTATTTAAGGAACGTGGGTTAAACTAAAAGGGATATAATAGTTGTTTAAAACATAGAACAATATAATTTGATGTTTAAAAAATGAATCGAGGCCTCGGGTGACCGGCGGGCGGGGAGCTTTTTCCGCCAACGCATCAGCTTGGCCATCCAAAGAGGAAACGCTGCCAGCCTTCTGGGAACCTTGCCGATCGGCGGCAGCGGCAGCCTCGAAGAAGATTTTTAATATATTATAATTGTACATTTGCTTGTATATTTTGTACATTTGTTGTAAATAAAATAATTATATATGGACCTACACTGTTAAATTTGCCTATTTGATGTTTTATTTTAAAAAATTAGATAATATTACATTATTTAAATTTTCTTATACGTGCATGATATTTCTGAGTAATTCTACCATTTCTGGTACAGCATTTAAAGTGTTAAGTAAAATAGATTTGTCAATTTAAAGCTTTTTCAATGGAATATGAAGCGATAAGGTTTTCACAAATTATTATAAGATCTTTGAAAAAAAAACTTTGATATCAAATATGTCCGAAAACCTATCATAATATAATAGTTACCAAATAACCGCTACACCCAGATAAGATTTTAATCTGATAATAATAATAGTGTTTAGTTCTGAGCACAAAATAATCGACACTTTTTTTATTAGCTATGGCAGGGTCAGAAATGTGATGGACACCCCTATGGTTACGGTAGCCGCTTACTATCAGGCGGGATATAATAATATTTTATGATTTTACTAGTTCCTTGCGGTTTGAACCCTTAGGAGTGGAATTTCCAAAAATCCTAACAAATCTATCCTAAAAAGATTTCAGCGAGTGATATTTCGCTTTTATATATAGGTATAAAATATAGATTCCACCTTAGTGGTATAAAAAATAAGTAAAATACACATTTTAAGAATCCAAGGCTAGATTTGAGCATACGAAGCATTTATAGAATTTTGTATTATTTGCCGTTTATTTTCAGATTCAGTGACGTTAATGTAAATGTGTTCGGAATCATGAAATTCAGTTCTTCCTGAAGTAATTCACCTATTTTGAATTTTAGGACATTTTTTCAACAATTTAAAAGAATAAATAATAGGAATAAATTTTTGCGGAAATGTCGAAAATAAGTTATATTTTGTATAATTTTAGGGTACCGATCCAATTCGGTTCCCCGTTAATACAAGCCAACGTCTGTCCGTCTGTCTGTCATAGGGTTCTATAATTGTAACCATCATAGGTAAATACTAAAAGCCAAAAAGGGAGATGGGGGGATGTGGAATATAATAGGGGGGGGTTGGTATGAATTGTAGGTATAGGAGTACGAAGCTTTACACTTGTTTGTAGTGTGAGTCTACGGCACCTACGATGAAGGATGTCATGTTAGTGGACTTAAAACTTAACCTCTGGGGAGGGGGCAGTTGCTTCTCTCTGCCCCCGCCCATGTTACTAGCAATCGAACCTAAGTGGATGGGGCTCTTGCCGACGGAACAAGGTGATCGCCAGCGGCGCCGCGGCGTCCATCTAAATAACAATATCTAAATACGATCAACGCATGATTATTTGGTGATTGACGGACTGTTGGTGAGATACTCCACAAGTCGTGTGTTCGATTCCCATCAATTACAGATATTTGTAAATTAACAATATGTATATTTGTCTGAGTATAATTATCAGTTCCCATGGTTTCTATATTAGAAATATATCTCAGATATGTCTCAGGTTATTTTTGTTAAATTTTATTATTCTTATCCTTTTTTTAAAAAATTTCACACACGTCTAACTGATCCCAAACTAAGCAGAGCTTGTAATATGGAAACCTGATTACTGATATACTACACATACTACTTTTTTTTTGTAAATACATACTTAAATAGATAATTACACGCAGACTCAGGACATGTTCATGCATACAAATGTGTGACCTGGATGGGAATCGAACCCACGACCTGCGGCGTGATAGGTAGGGTGTTAGCCAACCACGCCAACCAAAGATAGGTATTAGATTAGTATCGTGAATTAGAAACCCTTTGTCAAAATAAAAAAAACATTACAACCCAAATTGGGTAGGGTCCTATCACACACAAGTAAAGCTGAGAGATACCTAAAGCCGAATGATAAAACACCTCTCGAGCAACCACGTAATAGAGTACAATGATCGATGAGCTAAAATTGGGAGTTACGTATCACAAAAAATTAGGCTGTGTTTATACCATAGATAGTTATTCCTATACACCCCTATCTTTATTTTTATCAGATTGGGGTCGACTGCTACTTAATAATGTATAAATTCAATAAAGGGGTGAATAGACACGCAGTACAAAGTTATGTATGTGCAAGTATATGCACTAAGAAAAATACCAAGTTGCTGTAACAATAAAAATATTTTACCATAGATGTCTTTTTAGTTTTTTATTAAAAATAAAATACGACGAACTAGTTTCAAAGACAAAGCGTTCATCGATTGAATAATTCATTTCTGATGTTCAAGCTTTTTGTCACTTTTGTATTTGATGTAAAATAAAAATTATGTATAAAATTACGCTATTTATATTTTGAATATATCACTATATATCATTTTACTTAAATAAATAATATTTATATTTGCAAAAAATGTTTAATTACTGTTGATTCAGTAGCTAGGCAATTTGATGCCATTTCAGGGTTCTTTCTTTGTTTGTTTTTATTTCTGACTTTTTCTTTTAGTGGAAGAAAACCTCTTTATATCACAATTTCAGAGTTTGCCCATATCTAAAGTTTTGAGGTAGAAAGTTCTAGGCTTTTTTCAAAAATATAACTAATCAACCAGTATTTATTTTATTAAAACAATGGGTTAAGTTCGTATTATTTTAAATAATTACAATAAATAAATCACACAATATTTTATGATTTCCTCAATTAAACATTATATCATTATTGTAACAACCGTTGGCAGACCATAAATAAATAAATATATAATAAATTTCAACTAAGCTAACAGAAGCTTTCGAAGTCGAAGAAAAGCTTACATGATAATGCGTTTATGCTATCCATCACTTTAGATTTTCCTAAGTTTTCATTTAAAAAAAATATAATTAACGTTCGTACGTTCGTTTGTTTATATATCTCCTTGAAAAAACTAAGAAAAAAATATTATAAAAAATCTTACCCCATTTTTATGAAGTTTTTGATAGTGTAGCATAAGATTGTTTAGAGCACGTTCACAACACCCACCGTGAACATTCAACGGGAAATAGTCCACAATAATAAAAACACCAACGTTTATAAAGACATATTTGTAATTCAATGCGATCGTGAAAAATGGGATCGGATTTGAAACCGAAATCAAAAACTTGTATATCTAAATTATGCACTCCGCCGAGCAAGTGGAAGACTGCATTTTTTATAAGATAAAACCGTTCTATTTTACATTCAATTCTTCTTCTTTGAATTCTAAAACTCGCCCTTGTACACTAGGCTTAACACTTTATTTATGGCACTTAAATATTTAAAAAATGGAGTACTTTTTGAGATTACTATTTAGAAATGGTCATTTTTAACTACCCTAGAAAACATCGAATCAGATTGGAACTTGTTTAATTTGAATTTCGATTCACGAAGATGCGGAAATCGAGGAATGCGTTAGGGCGAGGTTACACCGCACCGCAATTGCTACCGAAATCGATTAATCGGAATCTGAGGAATTGAGTCGAGTTAAGTGGTGCAATGTGCGTGTCGCACGCGCCACGAGGCAACTGTGCAACTCCAGCGCGTGCAGTGGGAAGCTAGCGTTGCATCGGCGCCGCTATCAAATAAACAAAAACTACATGATGGTGTTCCCAAGCTCAACTCGTATCGGGCTTCGTAAATGCACGAAATGTTAATTTTATTACCGATTTCGTGAAAGTGATAATGTCTGAATGTGGTTGGTTACTCCTTGTTGATTCGGATACGGAAATGTTATTCATTTTTTATACAGTTTTATTATTGGTAATCGAGATGTTTTGTTTTTGAATGTCGAAGTTAATTACGTTAAATATAAATGGGACTGTCAACTAAAGGTTTTATGGTAAATTGTGGAACAAAGTCCCGTAGAGTCAAAATTAGCAAAATTATATTATTTTGTAATAATAATTAGTACCTACTTAGCTTTTATTTATATGTTGAACTTATTTGTTACACAAAGCCAATAACAACAAAGCTTTTATTAAAAAAAAAATCATACTCCATTTAAATTACAAAAAGATTAACTCAGAATTAATCGACTAAAAATAGTTCTCTTTATTTGCCATTTAGTGAATGAAAAAAATGTGGTGTGCGCCCGCGGTATCCAAGGAGCGCGTTCAGTTTTAAATATAAACCGGTGACAATGGACAGTTCGTCAGTGATCTAAATCAAGTGTACACTTGTGGTGTGGTACACACGCGTGCATTTGAATAAATGTCATACACGTGTCATGATTTTTATGTTTATCGTATGATTTTAGAGCTACTTTATCTTAAAATAATAATTTATTGATTAAATTAAATAAAAGTATCAATTTCAAAAATGGCAACACCGTCATTAAAAGTATTCCATAAAGTAGTGATGAAAAAAGAAGGAAAGATGGCGATGGAAGGGGGAGCGTTTTAGCGAATGGATAGCAGAGCCGTAGCTCGGCATTCTAACTCCGGCAGCTGAAGTTAACAATAGTAGGGTGAAACCTCTGCCCAAACTACATTCTTCACATTAGTTTGTTAGATCTTCATTTACTCAACATATCAGAAGTGTTCGTAATCTACTCCCACATCAAGAATTATTTCATGTAAGTTTCACTACCCTCCTTATTTTTAAATATAAATGTGTTAGAATGTTAATTGAAGTTCAATGTAGACTATTCCACTCAAATTGATGAACGATATATTGATATTTTACAAATTGCGTTAGATTCTTTTACATCGTCGATAATATCAAGAACTTGCAAATATAGTTACGACCAAAGTTAAAAGGTACCGCCATATGCTTGGAAATAAACCGCGTTGCTATGTGGTGTCAATCGTTACTTTCGCTTATAATTATTTCAATATTGTATAATCTTAATACTGTCGTTTAACAATATGCTGAAATTATTTTTTTATCCAAAATAATTTAAAAAAAAAAGCAGCAACGTAATGGTGGGTGGAATAATGTATTGTTTAGTGAACCCTTTCACGAGGAGAATTAGAGAATTAATTATCTTAAATAGTACAACCATTTTATTCGCTGGTTCGAATCCTGTGAAAAATACAAAAGTGATGAAGAAAAACTTCCTAGAACGTTACATGGTTGAAACGGTTCTTATAAGTGATTCCTTGTTTTTGTTAGCAAAATTTGCCATTTATAACTAATCATAACTTTTATTTTAAACATGTGGCATTTAGTGAGTGAGTTTAGTGTTGAATAATTTTATTTGTTCAACACATTGGAAATGGTTTTTTTATTTAATTCCACATACAAATGGGCAATTTCATACTTAAACCCAATATTTGGCAACTGAAAGAATTTTTAAGCTTTTATCATCATTTTAATATCTTGCTAGTGATATTTTTTTTATTTTGTACTATCTTGTTGACGTGAGAGCGCGTCTGGTGGTTTCGCACACGTGAGCGAGCGTGGTGCTGTTGTAGACGTGAGTTGTGCAGCTAGATTAACTTGTTTAGTGTGAAAGCTCGTAGTAAAATTAACCATGTGTGAGAAAAGCCTGTGTGGCACCGGCCCGTGTGGCACCAGCCTGTGTGGCTAGCCTGTGTGGCAATAGCCTGTGTAGCAATAGCCTGTGTGGCAATAGCCTGTGTGGCGCAATAGCCTGTGTGGCGCAATAGCCTGTGTGGCGCAATAGCCTGTGTGGCGCAATAGCCTGTGTGGCGCAATAGCCTGTGTGGCGCAATAGCCTGTGTGGCGTAATAGCCTGTGTGGCGCAATAGCCTGTGTGGCGTAATAGCCTGTGTGGCGCAATAGCCTGTGTGGCGCAATAGCCTGTGTGGCGCAATAGCCTGTGTGGCGCAATAGCCTGTGTGGCGCAATAGCCTGTGTGGCGTAATAGCCTGTGTGGCGCAATAGCCTGTGTGGCGCAATAGCCTGTGTGGCGCAATAGCCTGTGTGGCGCAATAGCCTGTGTGGCAATAGCCTGTGTGGCAATAGCTTTTGTGTTGTCTATCCTGTATGGTAATAGCCTGTGTGGTAATCAGATTTGTGTTATTCGATAAATGTGGTCGCTCTGCGTTAATGTGGTTTTGTTGAGAATCGCTAGACGTGAGAGTACTTATCGTGGTTCGTAAATGTGAGTTAATGTGGTTCTGCTGAGAATCGGTAGACGCGAGAGCACGTCTCGTGTTTCTTTTTACAAGCTTTATATTAGCTTGCAATGTATGTATGTTTTTCCGGGGTGAATCTTGCAACTCAATTTTGAAGCAGATATCTTTAACCGATTGAGCTGAAATTTTGTATACACGTTTAGTTTAGATGACAATGCATGGTTAGCTTGTGACATCATTCTAAATCCAACATGGCGGAACACCTAAGATAGCGGACTATTATTTTTTTAATGCAATACTACAAAATGGGTATCAAATGAAAGAGCTTGCTGAGAATGACTCAAAAAAAAATAAGTGACGTCACTCTGAATCCAAAGCTTGTTTTTATAAAAAGTTTTTTTAAACTTATAACTTATTTAAATATTATGTGTGTGTTGTTTTTCTTTTAAATAAATGTACGTGACACAATTGAGACACTGTTGAAATTAATTGTGATTGTGTACATTCGTTGAGGTTTGAGACATAAAAGCCTATGTGAAACTGGTTAGACTTGCTGGATTGTGTGCGTTTGAAGGTTTATTGTGGAGTGCACGGCGGTTGCTCTCTGACTTACAGCATAAAGAGCTTTACTTAAATGATTTGGTAATCAAGTATGCGAGTTCACAAAAAGAAATAAAAGAGCATATATTGGCTGCGACTCAATTATTAGATCTGTGTAAATATAATGAGGATAGATTTGAGTCACTCTCTAATAACCATACTTGTAGCTGTAGTACACATTACTACCTACTGAGGAATCTTTGCCATTGTTGAAGTATGCTCTTTCTCAATTGAATATAAAACAGTAGTTATTACGGATAAAATAGATACCTATTCATTTTGGTTCAATTCTAAATAACCATTCCAAACAACCAGTGGTTAATTATTGTATGCCAGGTGCTTCATTCATACAGATTGTTATAATTATTCAAATTAAATTGGACAAGTAGGTATACCAATATTTTTATATTAGTTGATCAAGGCATAAATACACATAGGAAAGACCTAGTTAATAGTTTATGAGTCCCTAAAAAAAAAAAGAAAAAAAAATTGGGGGTAATGAAAGTTATATTGTGTGCTTTCCCCGCGTCAGTTGACTATACTGACAAACAATATAGTTATATTATGTATTTAAATAACACATTAATAAGTTGACCTGTCTTAATGCCAGTTTTATATCTTTCGACACTAATAAGTTTGTTAGTGGAATTAAATCCCTAAAAATGACGGTGATGCGAGTTTAACATTTTTTATCCATCCCAAAAGTGCGCAACGCCGCTAAAGAAGATTTTTTTTTAACTTGATGGCTACATTGATAGCATATCATATTGATATGGTTATAGTGAGTATAACAAACAGTAGGTGAAGTGACCCAGCCTATTATTTAGTCATACTAATAATATTATTGTGGTTAATTATTTAAATATATAGTTTTGACAATAGAGAAGCCTATAGGCAGAATATCACCTTATTGCATCAGAATATAAATCGCTTCTCTGGCAAAATATATGATGTTGAACTTGTTGAACAAAATGAAAGCACAGTATAATATATCTTTATACTGTGATGAAAGTTGATGTTTTATGTTTTACTGAAACGTGGTTAAAGCCTGACACTATAGTTTTCAATGTAAATAATTTACGGTTGCCAGTGCCTACCACAGGGTGTCTACCATGAGCAGTGGATCTATTATTTTAAAACATTGTGTTTGTTCGAAGGTATTTGAATTTGTTTGAGGTCAATAGCAATCCTCATCACCCGAATTCAGGCTAGCTAAAGTCAAAAAAGGTCTTTCTCGGGAACTGTGTTCGTTTCTGCAATGGGATCCCACGTGGGGTGACTGGAATGTTTTGTTTTGTATTTGGGAAATGTTTCTTATATATTTTTGAAATTGCGAATGAATAAAAAAAAAAAAGAACGTGGAGTCAATTGTAAACGTTCATTGGTGCCATGCCGGACCCTAGACTGATTGAGTGAGTTTTGATTTTTAATAAAAATAAATGTAATAATGATGATAGGTATAATCACAAACTGTGAAGAAATTGATTGTAATTTGAGATTAAGATTAGAATGAGCGACACGCATGAATAATGAAGTAAGAGATAATGTATTATTTGTTATACATTCAGTTTTAGTATAGACTTATAATTATAAGTATGAGGTAAAATCTTCGATCCACAATAGCTATAGATTTAGGGTCGGCACAAAAATATACGTCTCGGTAAATAAGAGCGCACTTGAAAAGTGAGCTCTTATTTTGTTTAGTTTGCTTGAACACAGCCAATATAAACACGTCTCACAATGCCGCAGTGTGTATTCAAAAATTGCAAAAATAATGCTCGAAAAAGCAATTTAACGGCCGGGGTATCTTACTTTCGGTAAGAACATAAAGAATAAGATATATTTTAAGCTTTAAACTAACAAATAATATACAATTTTGAACAAAATTACATATTTTATACCACGCTACCAACGCTACAAATGATTGGCCAAACTCGCCAACACACGCACAAACTTCGAAGAAGAAAAAAATAAACGAAACAAAACGATGTAGCTCTCAAGGCAACATAACGGGAAAACATACTTTATTTGTTGCTCTTTAAGGTTGATTTCACACTAAATGTTCTTTAACTTATGTCTTTTTCTATTAAGTGACAGGAGTAGTTTATTGCTTTGCTCGTTTTATGTGACTAATGATCGAAAGTATTAGAGAATATTTTGAAGATTTGTGACTTTAATACTGGGTGCTATGGTTGTAATTAGGTTGAACTTAAAACTGTTTTAAAACATTTCTCTCCCTTTGTTATTAAACAAATGTAGCTGTAAAAGTATACTCACGCGGATAGCATTTAGCTTGGATTTTGTACGTGACTCGATATCTATGGCTATACCTATATCTATGGGTAAAATTATGTGTGCCTGTACCAGCAAGGTATATTGAATGTTTTTGAAATGATAAAGTCAATTGTTGTGCGGAAACTTGATCCTCGCACATGATTCAACCTTGACACTGATTACAGCAAACATTTATTACTATTAATTATTTGTATTGCTCATTCTAATCCATTGATTAGTACATGTCTCCACCTTGGTTTCACACTTTGATTGGTTTGATAGTTCATTTCAAAAAGATCTTTATCTTCTCTAAGGTGGTATGTTGGTTTCTGTAAACGGCACAAAGCTGTTCCTGAGCTCTGCTGTCTAAACACGACTCCAGATCGAATTTTATCATTATTACATAGAAGTCTTTCCGTAAATTAAAACCAACGAAGTCTGTTCTTGCCACAATTCTGATCTTGTTATTTCCTGATTGTTGAGGTATAGGTATAAACCTATAAAGTTCGATTCGATTCTGGCTCACGAGAGGGACCCTGATATCAAAAAGACAGTAGGTACTGTTCTGAAGTCGTTGTTTACACTGTTAATAGCTGATAGATGTTTCTGAGATTGTTTTGTATGTCATCTATAGGCAGTGCTAAATGTTTAACAATAGTACTTAGCTCTCTTTTTAGTTGTTCAGGAGACAATAAATGAGGTTTGAATCGACCATGATAGAGGTCAATGATGGTATCTGCTAGCATCTTCTGTGTACTCTTTCGGTTTTGTAGCATATTGTTTGATGTTAATGTAAACAGATCCATGTCGAAGTTTTATTGAAGTTCCTGTTTAAAACATTTGTTGTAGCATCTAAATTCATCAAATGCTGATTGTTAAGCTTTGTTTGCTTATCGATTAACCTTTCAGTTATTTTTAAGACATTGTATTCTGATCTATAATAGATGTATGATTAGTTCGAAGCAGTTCGACATCCATTTCATACGGTTCCGCAAAACTCTGATCAAATAAACCGAACAGGCGGTTGGCGACGTAACCAACACCGTCGATAAGGCCCCGGTGAGGTCGCCGGAGGAGCCGTCGGAATGTTGACTTTGCAACATATTATGATCGTAGTAGTCGAGCTCTGAACAGCCATGACGTAACTGAAACCATAGGACTTCGCATTAAATATTTTGTTCATCTAGATGCTTTATATACTTAGTCTTATTCAATGCAGCTATGCCTTGCTTGGAGTTCATGTTGTAATATGCAAGTATTTTCCAGTTATCTTTTATCAGTCCCATGCTGTAAATTTTATCAAAGTACATCACTTGACTATCTTTGAACTCTGACATATTATTCAAACATGATGCATTTGAAACTATTTTCAAAAGAGCAACGCCATCATAGCGGATTTAAATGAGTAACACCGTTTTGGCTCAGTGCACTGATTTGATTGCGTTTGTTGATGATTTTCTCACCCTGTAGGTAAAATAGATCGTTGATTAATAGGACGTTTTATGAAGCCATTCTTTGATTTAAGAGTGACTACTCTGACGTAGCCATGCTACTACGATTTAAAATACTGAATCTTGTAATCAGCGTTTCTATAATGTCGTTTCTTTCTTGATTTGTGACGACATTAACTGCCTTTGATTTTTTTTTCGTCTCTTGATTTGTGAAATATTCTGGTTACTCAGTATCAAAGTTAATGTTAAATCTTGAGAGCCAAATGGGCCTATTCCACCACAGCAAATGATCTTGAAGCTGTGTTGCCGATGTACCTCTGCTGGCACAGTGAGCGAGATTTTCGTTTGACTTCACATATCGCCATGATTCTGATGTTATAACTTATTTGATCTGATTTAGTTCCAGTGCCAGTGATTCGCCTACTTACAGAGTCAGATTATTAAAATATATTTTTATGCAGACCGAATGTCATGATTATGATTCGATAAAATTGTATCTTTTTATTATATTTATTATTAATAATAATTGAAACAAAGTTTTTAAAATATTCTTAAGTACTTATATCTTATTGCATTTCATTTACCCCAGTTTTTGTGTTGTTTGATCGTACGCCGGAGGCTGTACGATGGCGGATGGCCGAATGTCATGATTTTTATGTTTATCGTATGATTTTAGAGCTACTTTATCTTAAAATAATAATTTATTGATTAAATTAAATAAAAGTATCAATTTCAAAAATGGCAACACCGTCATTAAAAGTATTCCATAAAGTAGTGATGAAAAAAGAAGGAAAGATGGCGATGGAAGGGGGAGCGTTTTAGCGAATGGATAGCAGAGCCGTAGCTCGGCATTCTAACTCCGGCAGCTGAAGTTAACAATAGTAGGGTGAAACCTCTGCCCAAACTACATTCTTCACATTAGTTTGTTAGATCTTCATTTACTCAACACACGCTATAAAACTTGTGGGATTATGATTAATTTAAACTAGCTTAGCTCGCGGAGTCTGTCGTTTTTAAAAGCCAAATAAATTATTGTGAGAATAATCCTACCAATATTATTTATGTACATGTGGATTTATTACTCAATCTCGCAAAAAATACTAAACGGATTTTGATGAAACTTTGCACATAAGTAGATCATATCCTAAATAAAAACATAGGATACTTTGTAGCTTACCGAGCGCGGGGCACAGCTAGTAATATGATAAAAAGAATAAACTTTTCTCTATTGTCATTAAATAAACAGGTGTTTTAGTTAGTAATAATTTTTATCGAAGTATCTTTTCTCATCATCAACAGGCCAGTTATCATCATTGTTATCTGTATTTCTAAAAGAATTAAGACATAAAATATCTATCGCAAATTAGTTTTATAGTAGAGCTAACTGTCCCCCGCGGTTTCACCCCCGTTCCCGAAGGATTTTATCTTTATCCGGGACAAAATATAGCCTACGTTTATCAGGGATAATGTAGCTTTCTAATGGTGAAATAATTTTTCAAATCGGTCCAGTAGTTTCAGAGCCTATTCAATGCAAACAAACAATCAATTCTTTCCTCTTTATAATATTAGTCTATAGATTAATTTTGAGTGGTTACTAACTACAAAACTACGAAAAAGGACAGACAGACATCACACCATCTATCATAGAATATGCTACATCGATACCGAGTTCGGAATGTGAAATAAGAACCAATAAACAGTAATTTTATTATAGCCACGCATAAAGCAGTGTCAATGCGCAAGTGTCAAATGAATGTAATTAAAATCGAACTAGTTTTCCGTCTCGCGTTTTCACTCACGTTCCCAAAGGATCTAGTCTTTTTCCGGGATAAAAGGTATCCTATGTTTTATTCCAGAGTATGATCTACCTGTGGGCCAAGTTTCATTAAAATCCGTTCAGCCGTTTTTGCGTGAAATGTGCGAGATGTGAAAGATATGATCTCTCGGGAATGCGGGTGAAACCACAAGGTACAGCTAGTAATGTTATAAAATTAAGTGTTTCATCTACTCTATAACATTGCTACTTTAAAAAAAAACGGTCAAGTGCGAGTTAGAATCGCGTACCGAGGGTTCCGTACATACTTGAGTCTCCGATTTGTTTTTTTTTCAGATGTAACTACAAAATAACGGTTTACAAATTTATTCCTATACTTGTACTACCTGATATTGCTTCTCGCCAAATTTCATGGTTCTAGGTTAGTAGGGTTAAGTACCTTATAGGTTTTGATTCCCTAGCGAGACTCAAAATATGCCGCAATAACAGAGCATAAACGGCCGTACCTTTTGATTGCATTGACTTAGAAGTTTGATTTTTTTACTGCTTCTAGGGATTGCAGACTTAGGTATTTGATAATAATTTCAATTTGATACCTCCATCCATTCCTCAGAAAAAGGGTCTTGATTGACGGACAGATGAACAGACAGATGGACAACAAAACTGTTTGAAAAAATAATTTAAGGAAATAAGGTATATTAATAAACCATTATTAATTTACGTCCGAAAATTAATTATACAAAAATGCAACAGTGGCAGCTAAAAACCCAGCAGTGATCATTGTACCCCATCAATAACTTTAACACTGTCGACCGTCAAACTGAAAAACGACGACCAAAACCCGCCTCTTCAACTCAAAATTCATTTACTCCAAACGCAGTCACTTAAGCCTCACGCCTTCACAGAAACGATTAATTTATTATTTTAAAGCATCCCTTTTCGCGCATCCAATTTAAATTTTGACGTCTTAAACAGTCTTAAATTACATGTGAAATTATTTCATTAGTCCTGAAGGACCGATGGTTACCCTTGATATAATCCGAACAGTTTTTCGGTACGGCAAGATGTAATCAACACGTCAGCTTGGCTCCGCCCATAGCTCTCGGTTTTAATAGGCAGATCTCGATATCGGTTAGGCTCATTCTGCAAATCGTATGATTCAATTTTAACTTCGCCAACATCTGATTTTCATTAATTTATAACTTACTCCCTTTTTATCTCAGAGTGCAAAATATTTTGTGAAGATACTTATAAGATCGTTTATTACTTCAAGTTGTGTTTAATAGGAATATTGAATTTTAACTAGCATCAAGTGTGACTATTTCGTTAATTTCTTGTAAACACTTTTAACCTTAAATTGTATGACATCATTTGTTTTATTTTTCTTCATCATCTCATTTTCCATAGTCAACTCATAAAATAAATCACATTCTTTTTAAGTTTTTTATTACATAGTTTATTTATTATGTCAGAGGTGTGATTAGAGGCACTCGGGTCACCTGATGTTTAGTGACTACCGTTGCCGTCATCTATATAGACATTAACAATACCAGGGGATTGCCAATTAGATTAAATAAAAAAAAATATTTACATTTTTTTTTATCACAAGTGAACCAGGCAGGCGGGTCATCTAATGGCGAGTGACTACCGTCGCCTAGAGACATTGGCAATCCCGGGATTACAATAGGTGCTTGACGACATATTTTAAGGCTGGTAGCCAGCCAGTCAAGTCTATAAAATACCACCGAAAGCCATACTCATTTTAGGATTCGAGCCCACCACCTTCGCCGCGGTATCCGACGTAACTACCACGAAGCTAGCATCTAAAAAAATAGTATCAGTAGTATTAAATTGCATTTATTGTCAGGTACCATCACATTATTAAAATACATTTTATTATTGTCAGAAACATAAGTACTACACGGTCCAACACCACGGGGATTCGCACAGTTCTACTGACAAATTCAAATAAACTGTAGTGAAATATTGACAATTGTTGGATATGTCATAGGTACTGCAAAAAGGGAAGATCTTCCACTGGGCTAGGTATCAATGCCCGGAGACTGCAGTCCGTTTCTTGATGAGAACTCGTACATATACAAAGTGCCGAGAAAACTTTGTTAGTGCGATGTAGGATTTCTGTCTTTTTGTTGTGATGACGTGCTTCTATTATTTTTCCGCTGACTCAACTCACATGTAGCGCTGTTACTATAGCCGCTACATAATAAATTATTATTTTATAATAATAAACAAAATGGCTTTATTTTTACCTTTCCACATTTTCTTGGGTTATAAAAATAACATCAAAATCAATAATAAAGAATTACTTTTTACAAAAAAAAACAAACATTGATTTCACTTTCAAAAATTTCTACAAACTATAAGATTGTATCCAAGGTTGCTCTTCGTGATCCAATTAACTCATCTGCCGAAATTTAGCTAAATCCTTTTTTTCTGTAAGTAATTTAAACATGCAATAATTGATCAATACTTAAATAGTTAATATAAATTTATTATTTATTTATCTTATATCTATCTTAATTTAATTATGTTATTTTAATTGTATATTCCTAACTTATGTACTTCGTTGATCGATATTAATTCTTATGTTAAATAATAATAATGATGAAAATGATAATGCACGCATGTCGTTGCATTCTAATCTTCAACAACTCCCTACATTACAATAATCAAGTTTATCACAAGAATGTCTTGTTTAAAACCAAACCAACGCGTCGAGGTATCTTTAGTAGATATTAATATTTAGTATTATAGCACACTTGCACTACCGCTGCAACTTTATCTTTATTTATTTTACTGACACTAGCTTGTAGAAAAACGGGATGATATTTAAAAAAAAAAGTATTGGGTAATTTGCAAGCGTTTATAGGCTGATAAACTTTTACCGTCAGGCGGGCCTTGTTATATATTAAAAACCCGCATAGTTCGGGTAACAAATAAGTTAACTTGCTTACGTATTTAGTTTAAATATTAAATTTCGATGCTGGCCAGAAAATTTTGTATTGATTTTAATTATGGAACGTTCACGCTATCTAAAAAGTAAAAAAGAAAATTGATTTTGTTCTATTTACCAAAATAGAAGAGAGGCATAGTTATTGCGCTGCACCTTTGCGGTTTCGCGTCAACCGAGATTTTAAAACTGCTGCAATATTTGAAAATAACTCTGAGGTTTGTTTATCGTACCATTAAAAGGTTTAGAGAAGATTTGATTTCCGAAGACCGTAAACCTGATACGGTTAGTATACCAGCGGTCATCAAAGCAGTGCGGGCGCGAATCATACAAACTCCCGTCCATAAACTAAAAATTGGGATTATTTGGAACATCAGTCTAAAGAGTACAAAATTAAAACATGGGACTCTATGAAAATCAAAGAGGATCTAAAAAAAATAAAGCTCTTGAGATACCGATCTTTGTTGAGAAGCATCTACGCGGGAAAAAAGTAGGCTGCAAAATCCTTTTTTCAGACGAACAAATTTTTTTATGATGATTTTTTTTAATATAAACAAAATTATAAAGTATGCCTACAGCAGTGAAAAAATGAACATTGCGAGGATTCAGCGCGGGCAATACCCTTTATCAAGGTTTGGCTCGGTGACTCACATTCGAGTCTAACTTAGGTGTTAAAAAGCTCTACTAAGTCTAAGGATTACTAGGTATCTATTTCAACAAAATTCAGCACCAGCTCATCGGACAGCAAGCATAGCAATAATGCTTTAATTTTTTTTAAGGTTCTTATAGGTTCAATACCAAAAAGTTTTCAATTCAATTTTCTAAGCGATGGTGCACCATGGTGGTCTATAGCGCGCGCTAGGGCGCATGCGCGGGGACTGACAGGTTTGGGCGCCATATTAATTTTAATCTGTTTCCTACTGTTGATTTCCTATTAAGTATATCCTTAGATATCCTATCCTTTAGATAAAGTAGAAAAACATAACTAAGTAACTATATTATCACACTCGTGTTTTAATAAACCTTTTTATACAATGAGTTTCTTAAACTACAACTTTTTACTATTTGCTAATAATTTCGTCATCGCATCTTAAGAATGTGGATTTTCAACGTTAATAATGCTTATTGGATTTAATAGTTGCTATGAATCCGTGCGAATGGATCAAGATTCAATCTTTATAGTTTTTATTGTACTTAAACCCGTGCTTAAACAAACATGAGGCTACATTGTTGTTCGATATAAAACCTCGATTACTACGCGATCTCAAAAAAAGAAAGATTGGAATGTAGGTATATTATTTGTAACTAAAGCTGTGTGTAGACGAACGCAATTGCGGCCGCAGTGGTATTGCTGTCTGTAGGTAAATCACTGCCTTTTTCATTGAGTCGACTGCAGCGCGACCGCCTTTACGCTCGTCTACACGCAACCTAAGAGTACGTGTAGTAAGGACTGCGGTGAAATTGTTATTCGAATGGCTTATAAATATAATACCTACACGTCCTCGGTCATTCTTCACACGCAGTCATATTTACATCCAGACTCAGAACAAACACAAATATTAGACCAGTGTACCTAAGTATTTATCCTGCACTTCAGAACCCGATTTCGCGTTCTAGGTACTAGGGTAACAGATTGGCAACACATAGGCAATCCAAGGGACTGCTTATGGCCATTAGTATCCACACTCATGAAGTTTTATTCAAAGTTGAATTCTATCACATTAGGCATGATGACTGATTTCAAAATACTATGCTATTATATCCTAAAGTATCTACTATTTCCAAAAAAATATATTATTTCTGCAGGAAACTATATTTTATTAGGGAAATAATGTTATTTAAATTTGAAAATAAATACATTTTTCACTAGATAAAAACATTATTTTAGTGATTTTTAGTTACTGTCATCATGCCTATTGCCTACTTTTAGGATGGTCCCCAGTTAAAACTAATCGAGACTTTTTCGCGATAACTTGTGAAGTGACGTTGCGTTTTCCTTTTGTTTTCATTAAAATTGTAACGACATGTATCTAAAAATAGATATAGTTTGCACGACTCCTAGATAGATGGCGCTCCAATAGTCTACATCGCGCTAACAAAGTTTTCTATGCGATCTGCATATTATACAAGTTTCCAACATGTACAGACAGTTGGACCGAGGTCCCCAGGCACGATGACCTACCCTGGCGAAAGATCTTTCCTTTTCAATGGAGGAGTCTAACACCTCGCTCCTCCATAAAATCATGTATTTTAAGTTTTATTGAATAATTGGTATTTGTTGGCGTTTTGTCCAAACCTGCCTGACTTATTCAGACGATGACCAACTTTACTGTTGATGTAATATAACGAGACTATAACATAAAAGAAGAATAATACTAACTTGGAATTTAGCAGAAATGTCCTACAGGACGATTGCCAGCAACGAATAGAAAAAAAAATGCATTTCGTAAGATTTCTTTTTCTTTAGGTGCCATCTCCTACATGACGTCAGCGAATTATCAAGGCTATCTCTATTTTGGACAAAGTTGTGCGGAATACGGATCTGGTGCTCAAGTTAAACCACGTTCCGAGATTTTTGAGCCACGAGGTACGGTTTCCCTGGATTATCCCCTGTATAAGCAGCTGGAGTAGTTCGTATTTCGTATTTGCCATTCCGCATTTATGTATGACCCAAGTACCTACTGTAGTTTACGTCTTTTGATAGTATTTAACACCTCCACCTATTTGTTAATTATTTGCAAAACTCTTTCATTAGTTATTCTATCCGTCCACAATATCTTGAAGATTCTTCTGTACATCCACATTTAGTACCTACATAAGATTTCGTACATTTATTTAAAAAATTAAACATAGTCTTAATTTTTTTAAATTGATATTTAATTGGATAAGCTTGTGTTTGGCCACAATTTCACCATGGTAAGTGATGATGTGGCCGAAGGTGGTAAGCACACAAAGCCTAGATGGGAACCTGGCTCTCAAGTGCAGCTGTCGGAATACACCAATAGGTGCTTGGCGACAGACTTTCATATTGAGGGTGGTAGCCAGCCAGTCGGGTACTATAAAGTACTCTACCATCGTGCTATGGTTTCCTCATGATGTTTTCCTTCACCGAAAGCTCAAGTTTACTGTAGGAACAGTGCCTTATATTTATAAAGAGCAATTACTTTGTCGTAGAATAGCGATACCCTGACATGAAAAATTTCAATAATATATTTCATAACCTTTTCAATATGTGACGGTCTAAAGTAAGTATTTATTTAATTGTTACTTACTACATAGGTAACTACAATTTATTTTTCCATAGCCACTGATTGCTTACGATCGGCAATTGATAGCAAAGCTTGAGCTTCGGAGGCCAGCTCTATAAAATAAAGAGGCACTTATTTGATTAAAGTAAATTGATAGTGTTGCGATTGTAATCGATTTTATGCAAAGCGATTCCATACCGGTTTAATCGTTTAAACGTATTGAGATATTCCTAATCTAAATATACCGATGACAATTTTTTTTACCTACATTTGGAATCTGATTTATTTTTTTAGTCAAAGAAATTATTGGCGTTAGTAAAATTGGCTGATGCGTTGGCGGAAAAAGCTCCCCACCGGTCACGCATGAGAAGGTGTAAGTTGTTCCCGCAGTATAATTCAAAATTAATTCTTACCAAACACTATTTAAAGGTTTTTTTAGGTTTAGAACCCTTTAAATCATTAAACGAACTATGCATTCTCCTATTATTACGTATTATTAAGATCTATGTCTGACACGTTCGGCGTGATTATTTACTATAAGGATGCGTAAGCGCCGTTCAATTTACAACTTTTGTACAACGCCGCCACTTATTCTTTGCCCAATTATCCTTGCCCTTCGTACCGTTGTATTTTAAACCTTATTTAATTGCAGATAGAGTTTACACAGGGGTTATTTTTCAACTGGACATCGCATAATGGTTAAGTGTAAACTTTAAATAACTACACGTAAGTCAGATTGGGTTTTTAATTTCGGTATGGCCGTAATTTGAGGCTTCAGTAGGCTTCGTGTTGAATGTTTATTGTTCTTAGGGTTGAGTCTTTGACTCCTTGTCTTTGAATAATTTGAATCGCTATGCAAAATCTTTTTAAATAAAACTATTAATTTTTAAGAGAGTAAAGTAGGAAGTGAGTGTTAAATATCTATCCTACTAATCTTACTAAATATTATAAATGTGAAAGTTTGGATGGATGTATGTTTGTTACTCATTTACGCCCGAACGGCTGAATAGATCTGGCTGAAATTTGGCATGGAGATAGATTATAGTCTGGAATAGCACATAGGTTACTTTTATCCCGACAAAAGATAAGATCCCTCGGGAACGCGGGTGAAACCGCGTGGCGGAAAGCTAGTCTATAATAAAACAAAGTCGGGTTAGCTACACTGTTGATAACTCAGGAAAGGCTGAATGGATTTGGATGAAATTTGGCACACAAATAGATCATATCCTGGATTAAAAGGAATATTTTTATCCCAGGAATGAAAAGTTTGAATGAACAACCTTGAATTAAACAATAATAATATGAAAAAGCATATAATTTATCCAATTATTATAAGTACATTAAAGTTCTTGGACAAGACACGTTCGTCGACTAACAAATCACTTGACGTCTTTATTATGAAAATTAAATTAAATAGGTACCTTCTTAAAAGAGCGGTATAATATTTGTATCGAACTAAATGACTGAATTATCAAACCTTTATCACATACTAAGCTAGTAATAATAATCATTTATTTGTAATAATAATAATAATCATTTATTTGCTAAAAACATGGTATACATTGGTCTTAAAAAATATATATAAACAGGTCGTGCATGTTTTGCCATGATGGCGTGCAAATAGTAACTACATTTATTTAATTATTCAGATTTAATTCAATTTTAATTAATCACACATTTAATATACAATCACTAAGTCAATAAATTTATACAAATTAAATTATATTACAAATTGTTTTGTCATTTTTTATATTTGCAAGTCAAGAAGTCGTCAACAGAATAAAAATTATTTTCATATAGCCATGCCTTGAGTCTAGTTTGGAAGAACTTTGTTGGTAAATCAGTCAAATTAGTTGGTAAGGCATTGAACACTTTAATGCACATGGCGTAACAATTTTTTGAAAATGTTGCCGTCCTTATTTTAAATGGAAGCTAAAAAGAAGTAAGCTTTCACCCCGCGATTTCACCCGCGTTCCCAACGGTTTTTTTATGTCATCAGGTTGATAAGTAAGTTGACCACCTGAGTAAGTCACCGCCGCCTATGGACATTTGCAATACCAGAGTAATTGCCAATATGTTGCCGACCTTGAAGAGCTCTTTTAACGCCCTTTTTGAGAACCCCATAACATTGCGCTGTGGTAATACTGTAATGGGGAGCTCATTCCACATCCTAATGGTCCGCAGAAGAAGCGTCCGAGGATGAGCTCCACATCGTCGGCGAGCAGTGACGATGGCACCAAGTCAAAAAGTTCTTGAGAACACTTCCCATATATATCTGAATAGCTGTCCCCCGCGGTTTCACCTGCGGTCCCGTGGGATCTAATCTTTTCCCGGGATAAAAATACACCCTATGATACTCAGGGATAATGTAGCTTTCTAATGGTGAAAGAATTTTTAATGGTCCAGTAGTTATTAAGTTTATTCGTTACATACAAAAATACAAATCTTTCCTCTTTGTTCGGTATAGATTGATAACTCTTCTTACAATTAAGTGTGTTTACATCTCTATTATATTTTGTATATCTACTTACATTTTACCTGTAATAACTTTACGAGTAGGTATATTTAGTTAGATAGATATTATAGAACTTGTTTTCCGCTTCATAATTTCAATTTTTAACGCACCCGGTTTATTTATAAATTTTGTAATAAATACGATCATTTTTTGTATAAGATAATACTGTAAATTACCTGAGTTATGCTATTATTATATCTACGTAGTTTTGGGAAAACCGTTTATATAATAAAAAAAATATATAAAAATACAATTTTATCAAAATCTCACACCAATTACTAACACTTTAATAATATTGTGTGAAAAGTAATGAAACCATTAATAATAAGATTCCCGTAAAAGCTTACACCTTCCGTGTGTTAAACTCTATTATATTATAATTCGAGTTGCCATAACGATAAAAATATGCATCCGTCGTTTCGCCTTAAATATTAAGTTAAAACGTTTAAAATAATTACAGGACAATTTAGTTAAAGTGCCGTTCCACTAATGCTGCTCAACGACATTTTTTGATTCGGTTTAGTTATACTGATATTTTGACATTTACCGAAAACTATGTTAAGTGATGATGCTTTTCCATATAATGCCTTGAAAGCAACAATCATAAAATAGAACAGTTGAAACATTAA
The DNA here is from genome assembly GCA_951361185.1 of Ochropacha duplaris. Classification (NCBI taxonomy): domain Eukaryota; kingdom Metazoa; phylum Arthropoda; class Insecta; order Lepidoptera; family Drepanidae; genus Ochropacha; species Ochropacha duplaris. The sequence goes on along the minus strand of OX592704.1, from coordinate 9,005,647 downwards.
GAAATAACTGCTTGATATTATGAATAGGTATTTAAAACACATGAAAATTATAACAAAAAGACGTACACAAGCTTTTAGATACTTATAGCTGAGGCAATATTTTTATCTCGGGAAAAAAATGATCTCACGGGAACGCGGATGAAACTGCGGGGGACAGCTAGTATTTAATGCTCATAGATTATAATGACACCAGTATCATACTTACCTATCAATAACTGTTCATTATGCTATCCTTGGTTTATTTTTTAATTTGACTACAGGAAACCGTTGAGTTACAATCTGATCTAGAAAATAAATCACTTAGTAAATATTATATTTAAAAAAACTACACCCAGCACTTTATAATTAACATTTGAAAACTATCATAATTATCGCAATCCATGAAACTAATGCTACCTCCACAAATATAAGATTATTTCGATATGCCAGTCGGGCCAGTGAAACGACACCTTAAACTTATAAGGCGGCGATCGAGTGGATCACAAAAATTGCGTTTCGCGCGACGAGAGCACGATCGGGGAATGTCATTAAATTTTATGACCTATTTGAGAGTCGACAAGATGGTGTTTAACTTAGCCCTTAGAGTAGGGTAAACGCAAAAATGCTGTACTTTACGATACTTTGTAACCTTAGTAACATTGAAACTGATTTATTGAAGGAACTTGCTACGGATAAAAAAGCTAATATTTGGCCGCTATGGACCAATAGCCCAGAAATAACGCAAGTAAGGAAAAAATTATGTTCATACCACATTTGGTGACATCTTTATTTACAACGGTATGGTCGTTTTTTACAACTGAGTACATACAATATAAAAATTGGTTTAAAAGATCGTTGACTAAAATCCTGGGATTTTATTAGACATTTCCTTACGAACCGCCATTTGATTCTAAACAAAACGAGTCTGTACTATGATACGAGTAACTAGGTAAGATAAGATAAATATACTTTATTTATAAACCACGTAATAAATAGGAAAACAAACGAAGTAGAAATAATAATAAGCGGACTTATCGCTAAGGCCATTTTTTTATTCTGGATAGGCTTGTGTTTGACTACAATCTCACTATGGTAAGTGATGATGTGGCCGAAGGTGGTAAGCACACAAATCCTAGATGGGAACTGGTTCTCATGTGCAACTGTCGGAACACACCGATAGGTGCTTGGCGACAGATTTTCAACTTTAGGGTGATAGCCAGCCAGTCGGGTACTACAAAGTACCCTAGCACCGTGCCATTTATAGGTGGAGATTACTAATGGCATCGAAAAAATTTTTTATTGTCTTACTGTATTAATTATTTGGCTGTAAATCTTCCTAAAAGTAAATAAATAAAATAAAAATTTCTTCCATAAAACTTTTGGCAGGATATAAAACAATATGAATACGATGAATATAAATTTTAATACGTAAATAATCATAATAATAAATCGTCTTGGCATGAAATAACAACACAAGAAAAGAAAAGGAACCAAAATTAAAGATTCTGATAGAAAGAGACAAGAAAAGATTTAAATGAGTCTATCTATAGGTACTAAGTATTTACGAAAAAAAAAAATTAATTCAAAAGTTTGTGGAACAATAAAATACAAAGTATGAAGAGGCGCAAGGCCAGTACCAAATTAAACTTTAATATGGTGCCCTTTTTCGTAAAGCTAGGTGACTAAGAACAGGAAAACAGGAGATTCCGTATTTTATTACCAGCATTGTTGCCTGGTACATCTGAGCAAATAACAAGTCTACGTAGCTACAAGTTTGAGATTCCAGGGTAAAGAATTTATTATTATGCGTCAATGACTCACTAGAGGTTATATACTCAGGTTCATTGGTATTACACTTTTCCTTTGAAGGTTTACAGATTTAATTATAATTTTATGCATATTTACTAAAATAGACAATATTCCAACCGATAAATTAAAATGTTTCACAGCACTTTTGCAATGAGTACCTACTTACTGCACATAATTATAAAAAAAAACAATTGTTTTTTTTTCAATTAGATAGAGGGTTAATCAAGCCCCTTTTTGGCATTTAAATGTTTATCAATTTTTGATATTATTCACTGGCACCCATAACACAGATTTTTCTAGCTTGGGAGCCAGAAGACCCATATACTTGTGTAATCTAGCCAATACATAGTTTTTTGTTGTTGTTATTATATCTATGGTTTCTTTCATGTGTGGCAATAAATAAATATTATTATTATTATATTGGGATATGTACTTGCAAATTCGTTTTATAACTAGTGATTTATTGTTTAATTTTTACACATTCGCTAAAACATGAGTGGCGTCGGCCTAATAATTAAAAAATAAATTAGCTTATGATATACAGATGTACGAACAAACCGATATGGCAAAACAATCAGGGTGTCTTGTTTGACTACGAAATCCCAAAAAAGGAAATTACACTTACTGTTTTAAAATGCAAATATTGGCCATATAATTTTTCTTAATCCCGTCGAAATTAAAATGTATTCTACTTTTTTTTTTTTTTTTTGGTTAATATTTTTATATTGGATGTTCGAATGTTTGTGGAAGATCCAAACATTGACTTATTGAATACTAAAAATTCAGATTTTTTATCACAAAAACCATAAACATAGACTTTAGTAGACGTAATAAGCTAAGTTTTCTATTGATGTAATTAGATTACAATGTATTTTGCTAAAAGTGTGTAAAGGTTAAAAGGGGTGAAACTCGTACGCAATATAAATAGAAAGTACATCAAACTACTGTTACTTTGATGATAAAAACAATATTAAAAAGCACCTCAATGATGCATCTACCAGTCGACATAAACCTTTAACTAAAGCTGGTTGTCCATTAACAGCTATTACTCATAAATGTGTCCCATATATTAGTTTACACAGTTGATGGGTCGTGTCTGCACGGTATATTTAAAAAGTAATCATTCACATTTATCCGTTAAAATTAATGTTAAGGTATTTATGTTAATTTTTATATTTACAGCGTGTTCGTAAATTTACCTTACATCTTATATCACTGATTGAAATTGCTTTTATGGTGGCAAAAATAAAACAAAAAGAATGATTGACTTAGTAAATAAAACTTAAGCAAACCAGTCCCCATAAGCAGTTTATGTTTACAAGTAAGACGCGTGTGGCGGCCATCGCCCTACTAGGAAGTGAGTGCCACACAGACGATACTGCTGCGCTGCCGCAAATCAGCGTAATATTTTGAATTGCTATTGTAGTATATGATTTTTTTAAATGTTATAATAGGAAATTAATAACACCCTTATTAATAACAAACTGACTTACTCGTGCTCACAAATGCTAGTGTTAGGTGAGAGTCTTCGTGATGAGTTTCACGGTGGTAGGGTACTTTGTAGTACCCGACTGGCTGGCTACCACCCTCAAGTTGGTGTGTTCCGAAAGCTGCACTTGAGAGCCAGTTCCCATCTAGGCTTTGCTTACCATCTTCGGCCACATCATGACTTACCATGGTGAGATTGAGGTCAAACACAAGCCTATCCAGAATTAAAAAAAAAAGTCGAACGTACTACCAACAGTCGATCAACTATCGTCCCGTCAAATACATCATATTCTAATTAGGTTACAAAATTGTGCCTGAAATATATCTTTAGTTCCTATCACAAGATAAATTGAAGAACACTCCGTATAAATAGCGAATTATTATTGTGAAAATTAAGGTCGCAAACGTTATCATTAAGGGTAGGTTAACAACTGAGGAATTAACAGAATAACAAATCTATGGAAATTGCTTTGATTGAATAAATTGTAGGTACTGTGACTAATGGTAATTAAAAGAATGTGAATGAATTATTCAATGCATTACTTTATAAGTGCTCTCAGTATTTATTTGCTTTCAATTTATTGTGGTTTCATAAATTCTTGACTATTCTAACAAGAAGGAGGCTTGATAAAGTTTCAATCCCACATTAAACCTCGAATATATTGGTCGGGATGTTGCCTATATTCAAGGAAAAATACTAACACTAACCTAGTGTATAAAACATTTAAAAATACTAACACTAACCTAGTGTATAAAACATTTAAAAATACTAACACTAACCTAGTGTATAAAACATTTAAAAATACTAACACTAACCTAGTGTATAAAACATTTAAAAATACTAACACTAACCTAGTGTATAAAACATTTAAAAATACTAACACTAACCTAGTGTATAAAACATTTAAAAATACTAACACTAACCTAGTGTATAAAACATTTAAAAATACTAACACTAACCTAGTGTATAAAACATTTAAAAATACTAACACTAACCTAGTGTATAAAACATTTAAAAATACTAACACTAACCTAGTGTATAAAACATTTAAAAAACTCAAAAATAGCGAACAAGTTGAACATAGTTTTTTTTTTTAGAAAATAAAATAAACCGTAAGTATACCTAACGGAATAAGAAAGAAACGTCACATACCTAACATTTTATTTCTGTTTTTAAACATTATACGAGAATAATATGTAGGTATACGGTACCAAAAATGCTTCGAATAAATTGATGAGAAATAAAACAAAGCTATTTAACGGTATTCAGATCTGCACATGGTTACAATAATTTTAGATGAATACTATAGTATGTTTCTATAAGCGGTATAAAAAGTAAACAAACCACGAATTTATTTTATTATTCGGTACTTAATTCTGTTTCATAATACATAAGTACCTAGGTACTTGAGTTTAACATTTGGAACAAGTTAATTAAAACGAGATAATCCAGTTTATAGAGAAACACAACATAAAAAAAACCGGCTAAGTGCGAGTAAAAACGGCAAAAACATCACGTTTGTTGTATCGGAGCCCCCCTTAAATATTTATATTATTTTGATTTTATTATTTATTATTAAAGTAAAATTACAACTGAGTTTTTGAATATTTCAAGTGTTACCATTATTGATATCGAGCAAAAGAGGGCAAAAAAATCGCGTTTGTTGTATGGGAGCCCCCCTTAAATATTTATTTGATTTTGTTTTTAGTATTTGTTGTTATAGCGGAAACAGAAATACATAATTTACAGCCTAGTGACGGACAGACGGACAGACGGACAGACAGCGAAGTTTATGATTTTTACTCCATCTGTCAAAAAGCTTACCCAAATGACAATATTTCTTAATGAAGATTAAAAAATATCTTTTTTTTAACCATAAGTCTGATAGGCAAGCAGGCGGGTCACCTGATCGTAAGTGACCACCATCGCCTATAGACATTAGCAATACTAGGGGGATTGCTAATGTGTGTAAGTACCCTACCACCGTGCTATGATTTCCTTCACCGAAAACTCAAGCTACCTTCGCTGCGGTATCCGACGTTTCTTCCACTGAACTATCATTGCATCATTTTCAATCTAAGGATGGTAGCCGGCCAGTCGAGTACTGCAAAGTACCCTACCACCGTCCAATTTTTCTCTTTCTAATCTTTTAAAGAGGAAGGATTTGTATGTATGTGTGTATAAACCTATGTAACGAATAAACTAAAAAACTACTGGGCCGATTTCCAAAATTCTTACACCATTTGAATGCTACATTATTCCCGATTCACATAGGCTATATTTTTATACCGGGATAAGATAAGATACCACGGCAACGCGGGTGAAATATTAAATACTTATATACTTTAAGGCAGCCATTATTGTTTACCTTTTATCAAGATATCTTTGTAATATACTATAGCTATGATATCAATCGCGTCGTTACATTTTAATCTGAATTATATTTACACACGTTTACTGCCATAGTTACAGATACATTCAGAATTCTCAATGAATTGAGTGACACATTTCATTTATTACAAGTAGAGCAGCAATTTTCTTATGTACTGTTTTAAATTGATTGTAAACACGTGTATCTTTGAGCTCAGAAATATGAAGGTGAATAGACAGAAATTTATGGATTTAAGGATTAGAGAGGGGGGGAGGGATATCAGTGCAAAAGGAATCAGTACAATTATGATAAAAAGTGTACATGACATATCACAGGGTTGTTGCCCTTGATCGCAAAGATTTATAAATTAAATGTATTGCCGTATAATATATTTCCTGCCTTAAACCAACAGCTGGTAAATAATCATAAAATTAATTCTCTAATCCCTCATTAAAAAGCAATCAATTCCACAGATAATTTACACTTACCATAAAAATTCATACTGCCCATAATATTGATTACAGGATCGTTTAACAGCCTCGCTTTACACGATGGAAAATAATCATAAAGTTTTTAAGTATGTCAAACTATCGTCGACGTATCGGCGGTAACTTAAAACGAATCTGAAATCTGTAGCTAATATAAAATACAGGATTCACCTGCCAATAACATTTCTTTGTCCAGTAGTCGTTTCAGAAGAAAAAGTCAATTTTACATCGGTTCATCGAATCGAAGCCATAATAATACCAACTTATTTTGTCTATCAAAAAACATGAAATCATTCGATTTCGGACCTTGAATGTCAACAATACCGTTTACTTAAAAATACATCAGTTCAATAGATAACATTGTGAAGATTTAACATTGATGAATCTCCATCCGGTTTAGCCGAAACTGACATATACATGAAACAGAATTAAAATTTCAAATAGCCACACACGACTTTGTTGCGGAGCGTACAACACAAAAACTGCGATCGACTAAATCAACCTGCTCTTTTGAGTTGCATTTCCAATTTTAAATAAAAAACCTGGGATAAAGACAGTTAGTTAGTTAAATTGTTTAACATTTATTACAAAAAAGCAACTATATATTGTTGCTTTATGTTGCATGCATATTTCTGCCCCTTTTGAATTTTTGTAGCATCATCAAATAATAAATTGTGGTAGCTTAGGTACATAAGACTATCACCATTACCATTAAGAAACCTGCATATCAAAGAAGTCAAGTCCATAGTCATCATGTCAAGTTTACAGCGCACTTAACTGAGCCAGGGAGTGGCCAGAGACGTACAAAAATATGGATAAGTATCAGAATAGACCTATTGATGATGCTTATTATATTTTAACGGTGTGTAGTCACATTGAAATCTTAAAAAAAAACAGGATACTCCAAAGTTTCAATAGAGAACTGAAGAGATTTTTGCAGTATTGCCAACGCGCACCTGTGCAAGCGTCTATAGGTTTTTAAATATTATCATCAGGTGGGTCATCTTTGTGATCTGTGCGGGTTGCGTTTAAAATACAAAAACAATAATATATTAACTCAGGTTAATGAACAAAGCCTACAGTAAGGTGGCTCATTATATGGAAATCAAAAATATATGGTTGCAGTAGCTTCTCTCTGCACTTGCGTCCCCCTGGCGAAGTCTCAAATATTTGAATAAATAAATGTACCTTTTTAAAAAGAAATGTAAATCATTTTAAAAGAAAGATCCACTGCTGAGTTTCTTGCTGGAGTCTTTTCAGTTTAAATGTATTCCGAACCGGGCGGTAGAGTCAACTGTAACGTTCATAAGTGCCTCACCAACCAAGCCCTAAACTACTTATATCTTAGTAAATTAAAAAAAAAAACCGGTCAAATGAGAGCCGTACTCGCGCACCTAGGGTGCCGTACAAATTTTGAGGATTTTTTTTGTCATTTTATTCTGTATTTAGTAGACAGACAAACGGACAGTAGAATCTTAGTAATAGAGTTTCCGTTTTTACCCTTTGGGTACGGAACCCTACAAATGATCACTACAGGTAATCGATCCAACGTCGTTACCCATCAATCTAATCATGTTTTAGTGCATATCATTGCTATCTAGAGTTTTATGATGGCCTAGTCACGATGCACACCTGACATTGTCCCAATTGAGTCACGTCCCTAGCCCTGACATTGTAACACTTGTGTTATGTATTCGAGACACCGCATCGCCTTGGTGGACGCATGGCCCTAACGTTATATAATTCTGTTTGGTGTTTGGAAAATTTTCCGCAACCTTTATGTTTACAAACAATCGTTGTTAAGCTACATCAAAATGATAAGTCAAATAAAAATTTAATTCCATGATACTATATATTATTTGAACTAGCTGTCCCCCACGGTTTCACTCGCGTTCCCGTAGAACCTTATCCTTTTCCGGGATAAACAGTATCCTATGTGTTTCATCAAAATCCGTTCAGCCGTTTTTGCGTGAAAGAGTAACAAACATCCATCCATCCATCCAAACTTTCACATTTATAATATTACTAGCTGTTCCGCGCGGCTTCACCCGCGTTCCCGAGGGATCTTATCTTTTCCCGTGATAAAAAGTAGCCTATGTGCTATTTCAGACTATAATCTATCTCTATGCCAAATTTCCTCCAGATCCGTTCAGCCGTTCTGGCGTAAATGAGTAACCATCCAAACTTTCACATTTATAATACTAGCTTACCGCCACGCAGTTTCAACCGCGTTCCCGAGGGATCTTATCTTTTCCCCGGATAAAAAGTATCCTATGTCCTTCTCCAAGGTTCCGTCTATCTCTATACCAAATTTCATCTAAAACGGTTCAGCGGCTTTAGCGTGAAGAAGTAACAGATAGACAGACAGACTTACAGATAGACAGATAGATACACTTTTGCATTTATAATATTTATGTGGATGAAAAAGGGAAAATTTAAGTTATACCTACCCATAGATTCAACAAAAGTCATTTCTTTTTTATCAAACTTTAACAAATATAAAATTAAAACTTCTCAAAATTTCAAACTTCTTCTCCTCCTTCTTTATTCTCACATATTTTATATAAATGTACCGTATAATTATGTACAAAATTTCCCTCTTTGGATGGACAAATTATTGCGTTGGTGGAAATACTATCCTGCTGGCCGACCAACCAATGCCTCTAAGAGTTATTTTTAATAACCTTGATTTTTCTTTTAGAATACCGAAGAAATAAAACGTCTTTCTTAGTTATCTACTGCTCTAACGCTAAACATATGCAGACATGCTCAGACTGAAAAATAGACGCGGGCCTTCATATGACCTCTGTTTAGGAGCTATCGCCACCATACAAACATAAACTTTTCCGCATGCAGTTCCGACTTTGATTGTCTATTTTTAGCTGGAGGACATTTTTTAAGTTGTTTATTTTGAGTCATTAAGATAAACACCCACGTGGTAAAATGACCTTTTAATCGTTTGAGGTAAGATCCAAAATAGTATTCTTATAGATAAGATAGTATTTTTGTGACCTAGATGTTCAATGCTTTCACAGATATGGCTTTTGAATTTTACTTCCGCGTCTGATTATTTGTAATAATAATATGTTGAAGGCCATGATAGCTCAGTGGTAGTGACATCGGATACCATGCCGAAGGTCATGGGTTCGAATCCTATAATGAGTTCGAAATTTCGATGAAGGAAAACATCGTGAAGAAACAGGACAGTGGTGGGGTACTTTGTAGTTAAAGACCCTTAAGTTGAAAATCTGTCGGCAAGCACGCTGTTGGTACGTTTCGGCTGTTGCACTTGAGAGTCAGTTGTGTTTAAGTCATTATAGAAAAGGTCGACAACATTGGTAATCTGGTATAAATAATGTATATAGGCGACGGTAGTCACTTACCATCAGGTGACACTCCCGCGTGCTTGTCATACTTGTGGTATAAAAAAAATATTATGTCTAATAATTTTTTTTTACAAACATTTCCTAATTCGTTGAAATTGGGTGACTTTTTTCGGGCTGCTCTTTGTTCCTTGGTAGAGAAAATGATCTGATAAAAAATCTTGTAACAGATTATCAATTTTATTCAAAAGTTATTTTTTTATTATGATAAGTTCAATTATAAGTAAGCGATATGGCCGAAAGTGTTTATCACAGAAAGCCTAGATTAAAACTGTATCTCAAGTGCCAACTTCCAACACACTAGTAGGTGATGTATTTTCAAATGGAGGTTGGTAGTGAGGAGGGTAGTGTACTTTACCAGTGTATAAAAAGTATAATGTCTGTCCTGGATGGGAATCGAACCCACAACCCGAGAGCCGTGGCATGATATGTAGACGCCAACAGGCCCGTCTCGTGTGCGTGTGTGATTCAGATGACACAATTCAAATAATTCAAAACTCTTTATATCGTGATTTTAATAACAAAAAATGCTCTGCTATATTTTCACTTCAGGACCATGATGATTCATTAATTATCAAGTATATTGCAAGCAAAAGGAGAACTAATAAACCATTAAAAAGATTATACAAGTTCAGTTACCCAATCAAAATTGGACTCAAGGTCTTCGTTACACAGTAGCAATTGAATTAGATGCATTATATCATCAAATGATATATCAAATCCATTATGTATAACAAAATGCACACATACGCTCTACTTACACTTCATTTGATCTTGAAACAAAACATATTAGCTGATTTATTCGCGTTGTTGTACTGTGACCATAATTTAGCTTATTAGTTGTCATAATTATATGACTATGATCTTGCTATTTTATAACGTATTTATAATATTAATTTTTTTTCTAAATAAGTTAATACAAATTTCTAAAGATCCTTTATAATTATGGCTGCAATAAATAAATTTGCTTGTACCATTGTTCTTGAATTAATAATTTTGTTAACGCTCACTTCGCCGTTGCATTACGATTTAACTCAAATCATTTCTATTTTAAAATCGTATTATTTTTGAAAATGCCAGCATCTAACATTTTAAGGTGAAAATGAACGGGTGTATCAAAAATGTTACGCATACTTGGATGAGTTTTTTTAAATTAAATTCTACATAAATAGATGAACAAGAAATGTAGGCGTTCCCATCACAAGAAATGACGCCTTTTGATGTTGCTTTATTCGTAAAAAGGTGCAAAGTCAAAAGTTTACAAATTCACGTTCAACATGCAAATATTTATGTCAAAGTGTCGATCGCTTTGTGCAAACGGAATACGTACGTACGTAAAATGGAACTAAATAGGTTCTCTATATTTGAATCCTTTCTTAAGTTGCCAGTAACATTTTTCAGATTTTATTACTTCTTTATCATGGTCTGCCTTTCATTCGATTTTCAAACTTTTGACAGTGCAACCAATGAATTCATTTGACCATAAATTTTAAGGATTGATTTAACAGGACGATAATTTTTTTAAACACATTATTTTATCGTATGGATTTTTTTTATTATTATATTCTGTGTAATATTTTGTCCTTTTCTTCATTGCAGCAGAATTACAATGGACCTGGAAAAACTAGGGAAACTGAAGTGTTAAGCATGTTTATAAAATAAACAAATAGACTACTTTACATTGATCTAATAAAATGTCCTATATAATTTGGTAAAAAAAATTGGTGAAATTAGTCAGCGTAGGTATGTAACTAATAGTTTTGATTTTTCTTAAAATTATATGTGACGCATAATAGTTTACATAAATTTACGACGTATATTTCAAATAAATCATGTTCTGGCAACACCACCATTTATAAATAAAGTGATTTACGCAAATGACTCAGCCTGTCGTTCCTCGTAAGAGTCGCTATAATTTGGGAAACAAAGTGATAAATGCATGGGCACTTTGACAGGGTGCGCTCGCGCATCTGTCGTGAACAGTTTTAGCAAGGAATGTTTGATTCTCGGTTAATCCATTAGATTATTTTCATGATAGGTTTTACTTTTTACTTTAGGTTGAAGATTTCAAACTTCAAAATCCAAATAATGAAAATAGACAAAATGTATATCTTTTTCGATACTTGGATGTCTGAATGTTTGTGGTTTCATCACGCATAAGCTGCTGAACGGATTTAGATGAAACTTAGCACATAGACAATCACAATACAATATTTCAGAATTTTTGACTCCGAAAAACATAAGAAACTAACATGAACATTAGATGGATACACTCCAGGAACGGAAGCTAACAAAAGATTGTAGATAAAAGTGCGTGAAGATATATTTTATGAATTAAAGAGTTTTTTTTTATTTTATATTTCTTTTTCGTATATTTTTTATAATATCCAAAAACACTTGAACGTTTTGTGCGTCTAAAAACCAGAAAAGATTTTTATAAAATAATAAAAAAATAGAAATATGGTTACCTTTTTACTTACAATTTGACATTGCATAGAAATATTTTGATATCGTGCTTGTATTTATTTACGAGTAATGACACTAATGACAGACAGTTCCGCGACTCTTATCGCCGCTTATCGACCGAGGCTACGCGGCGAACCTGACAATGAATTTATGAATAGTATTGTACCGTTACACTTTATCGATATCGATTCTTTGTTGTTGGTAGGCTAATTTCACTTTCTTTCTGTAAAAAGACGGTCGGCTTGGATTTGTGTACATATTTTACTTACTTTTGTTTTGCGTATAAATTTTAAATATTTTATTCATAAAGAAACAATTAGATATTTAAAGTAAAAGCTTTTTATAGTTAAAACTAGAGTAATGGAAGAAAGAAAATATTTAAATTTAGGTCACAAATTGTCGTTGAGAGCTAATTCATATTCAGAATAAGAAACAATATTATTATGTTCCATTGAAACATGTATGTTTGGCATTGAGTTTTCTTTATTTTATGAACGAACGGTATTACTTGTGTTAAAATAATAATGAGCTATTGCATGATATTTGACTGTTTAATGCTGAACACGTTCATATTCATGGAGAGTTTTTGTAAATATCAGCGTAACACTGGAAACTTTAACAAGTAAAAGTTGAAAGTTTACGGTTTTGTTCAGATTCACTCAAAAAATTACGATATCATTTTCTTAGAGGATAGTTTATTTATTTATTTGTTTACACAAACATCTTAAAAGCTAACAGAAACATATCCAAAATGCTTAAAAGATTAAGTCAAATTTACAATATTAAGAAGAAATTATGTTGAAACAGAATCCAAGTCAAAAATTAATACAATAGAAATAACAATGAAATAGCACATAATAATAATAAATAATTTCAAAGGTTAGTTATTATTTTATCGAAACGAATAAAATTGCAACGCTATAATGTGCATTCTTATCGATAAAAATAAGCAGTGCAACATCACTAAAAATCAGATATAGGGGTCAGGCCTTCAGAACAAATGAAGGAGGGTCATTTCAGAACAAATCATAGAATACTTTATATATCCTTATGAAATATACAGACACCAAGTAAGTGCACACTGACATGTGTGTGCAGATCCACGTGGACAGTGCTTAGCTTCAATATATTTAAATATATCCTAGACCTATATTCGAGGAAATATATATACACAATTGTTTCAAGTGGCATCTTCAGATAATTGTTTGAAGTCGTGAAAATGTGTCGCTTATTTGGGCTCGTGTTTGTATTCGTTTTTATATGTGCCGATTATGGATTTTGTTTTATCAATCGTAAGTTGTTTTTTTTTTTCAATGTTTTATTTATTATTATAAATGCAACATTAATAATTGTTACTTCAGTTAATAAATACAGCTCCTGTCATAAAGTTATTAGCGACCTCTTTCATAAAATAAAACAAATTGTTTAGGTTTGAGACTGCAATGGTTCATCCAAACAATCATATCATTTAAGCGTTCATCAGCATATAGCCATATAAGTTACATGAAACATTTTAATAAGCTGTTTCGTAAATAGTGAATAATAATTACGAGTATTTACTTGTGGGGTGGCGATGGCTGACGCGTGCGTATATTATTATTTTTTTATTTTAGTTTCAATTTAACACAAAACGTTGATTCTTTAAACAAATTATAATATATTAAAATACCCTTATTTAGTTTAAATTGCACTAGCTTTCCCCCACTCTCTGTGTTTCCAGGATAAAAGTAGCTTATTAAAACGCAAAAAAATATTTTTGTATAGAGCTTTTTAAAACATACATGCAATCTCTTCAGCGTGATATAATAATCGAAATCTAAAAGGAACCAATGTTTCATTGATTTGTCTCAATATCGATCGAAGAAAGTCAGTGAAAATTCACTTATTCCCTATGTTTATTTTATTAAAGTCTATCAAGTTTAAAATATTATTTAATTTTTATTTTAAGTTTAAAATGCTTCATACAATTTTTTGATGTTTATTTTTAATTATGCTTTTGTTATCTCTGATATTGTAGACTTTAGGTAGACATAGAAACTAAACTAAAATCCTGGAGTACATAATATTTTTTTAAGGTGTATGGTGTATTATTTATAAATTAAAAAAAAAACACTGAACGAAGAATCAGAAGGGTCATCAGTCAGGTAAACAAGCATACGACCCGTAAGCGCGGAAATACTAAGGTTTTCACTGGCACTACCCACTAATGGTGCAGGCTGACTCTGCAAAAATCTCTAACGAATTATAAGTAATTAGTCATTTTCACTACCAAATAGGTAAATATATGTTATTTTACCCCAGAATTGGCTACAATGCTCGTCGCATTTCATAAAGAACTCTATGAAAGACTCTAGAGGTTTCTTTCATAGAAACTAGACGATAAGACTTCGGGGATAATCGATTTTCTACTAACATTATCAAATCAAATCAAAACTCATTAATTCAGTTTAGGCCCTAGTAAGGCACTTATGAACGTTTACAATTGACTCTACCACCGGTTCAGAATACACACAAACTGAGAAGAATCGCGCAAAATATATTATTTTTATCCAATACCTCTTAAATTGATATCTACAATGAATGATCCGAAGTGAGTTGTAGTTGTGGTGACTTTTTTTTGTCCATGTCAAAGTTCAAAGTTATCATTTCGGCATTTTCGAGAGTGAGTAGATTTTTCTTTCTATGGTTTAATTAATAACTTGGAAGCTACTACATAAATAAAATATGTTTTAAGACGACCGCCTCGACTGGGAGCCTAGGGGTTAATTTTTGAATGATTTCTAAGAGATTTTCACGACTTATGTAGAGCAGATTTAAAAAAACATTAGCTCTTCAAAAAAGGTGTGAAAAGAATTTTGCAGGGTCGACGATGCACTTTCAGTGCCTTTGGTGTTGCCTGGTGCCTGTTTTCTGGCCAAAAAAATAAAATAGCCAATTATGTAGCGGAGGCATTGCAAGTTCGTTGACGAGTTTGTAGAAACCTAGACTTATTTCATAGAACAATAAAAAATTGCTGCAAATTGCAATAAAAAAATTGGAGCGTAATAAAAATCGATCCAAAGTTTGACCTACTAACACAGCACCGTTAAACCTTGAACTATTTTCTTATTTTGGCAGATTTTAATAACTTCCATGACCTAGCAAGTGTTTGAACCTCGAATAAAGTCGAATTTGTGCACAATATTGACCTCAACTCCTACGCAGCCTTTTCAATAAGCTTAAATTATATTTTGCAGTATAATAAAATGTTATGGATTCAATGTCAGGAATAATTGTATTCATGTAAATTATTTTTACCACATAAGTAACATTATTATTATTATTGGGTCAGTAGTTATCGATGTGGTTTTACGAAATAGTAAAAACTACAATTTTCTTTAGAGCTGATTTTAATGAAAATCTCATTATCCAGTTTATTTTCAACATAATTAAATAGAAATATAATTGTATAAGTTTATTTATAAAAGGTTCTAGCCTATAATGTGAAGAAAGGTATATACGGTTCCTTTCATCATAATATTGTGAAAAGTTATTATAATATAACAATACACAATAAAACTAAACTGCGATACAGAAACTGCTTTTGAATTTGAGAATTTATGAAGCTATAAAAACATGAGTAAATAAAGATCTTATATGCCTCATTAACTTGATGTGATTGCCACTTGTTTCAAGAATAAGGTGTAATTGATTTAAGAATGTAGGTCGCAGCCTTGCAGGGCACTTTTGATAATTATTCATATCGTCAACACATACTTATAATCGCCAACACAATTACTATAATCTTACGAGTATCCTTAGTAGACTATTTACAATAATTAATTGTCTTGCGTAAGCTACTTCAAAAATTGCACAGTATCTAATCTTCTAAAATTATCGTCATTTGAATCTAGAATGATAATATGTAACAATATAACAGACTTGGAAAAGACCAGTGTCTTCCGCGCACTTAATGAAGATATAAGACAAATCTCTAATGACTAGGATCCTTTGCTTGCTCTTTCTATAGTTGCTGACGTAGAATGTGGTATAGACGTATCAAGAAGTGGCAGGATCGTCGGTGGTGAGGACAGTCTTCCTGATGAATTCCCTTGGGCTGCCAGCGTATGGAGACAAGGTGCTCATCAATGCGGGGCCACTGTTCTGAGTGACAGATGGCTTTTGACTGCTGGTCATTGTGTTTGTAGGTAAGTATAGAACGTTTCTTTCAGTGAGGCAGGCGGGTTCACTACCATCGCCTTTGAGCTTTAGCAATATCAAAGATCACCTTAGTGGAAAAGGTGTTGTCGATTTTTTACAGGCATTGTATAGGAATAAAAGGCATACTGGTCATCAAATGCAATTGTGAGAACAAACCGGTAACTGCTTGGCGATGGAGGACTTTTATCTTGGTAAAGTTATAAAATTCTAGGGCATACAAAAATAAGCAAAAGTATCTCACGAATCTTTTTTTGGGTTTGTTGGTTTTCACCTTTTGTCTTGGTTAATAATAAAGCGAGATTAATTTAACATAACTCATTACGGATTGCGAACCTATTTATATAGGAAATAGAACTACGAGGACATGCATATTTTCTAGTGATATTTTCCTTCACTTAAAGTCAGTACCTAATGTATTTATACGTACATAGTATGTGCTCGATTAATGCTTATACACACGCTATTTGATTTATGTTTTATTTTAAGTAAATTTTCAGTGTATTTGATGACTTCTATAAATCAAAGCAATTGAGTATTGTCGTCGGTTACACGGACATATCATCAAAAGATCAAAATGAGCCGCTATCAAAAATTGTACCACATCCTGAGTACAGGTAAGTATTTGTACAGAATTTCGAATCACCTATAATTTTTAAGACAAAAAAGTAAATTTCAGGACAATTTTTAACAAAGTTCAAAAGAGGAGCTTATATGTTTTTTTTTGTGTGTGTATATTACGCAATATCTTCGCCGATTGTGAATGGATTTTAATGTTGTCTTGTTTTTATACGTTTAAGTACAAACCTATGTGGTGTCGGTTTTTGTTTGTATTAAGTATATTTCATATTTATTACTATCGATTTGCCAAAGTTGACGAGTTCATTAAAAATTTTGGGTTATCTAGAAATTGTACCAACAAAGAAATATCGACTTGCATAAAGCTTTTTTTACGTAAATCATTTTTTTTAGATGCAACAAGAAAGCTAATGACGTAGCTCTACTGAAAACTGTAAGACAATTAAAATGGTCGAATCAACTGCGTCCCGCTTGTCTGCCAAAGTCTTTGGATCAAGATTTCAGTGGAACATTGGCGACTGTTGCAGGATGGGGCTTTACTCATGAAGATAGAGGACAAGGTTCAAATGTTTTAATTCCATCTACTAAAACAGCTGTTACTGTAATCAGTGATAATATAGCCAAAAGTGACAAGTACACAGTCAAAGAAATTACTAAATACAAATGCCGCCAGTTTGTGGCAATTGATTTTACTAATTTAGTTTTTAGTTAAGTTTCAGGTAATAGTATTAATTTTCTCTATAGAAGCAAAAACTATAGAAACCTTACAGGGGATAATGCAGCAAGAAAGATTCATCAAAAATATTGAGTTACCAGAGAACGATTGGGAAAAGTGGTTATATGCAGCAAGTCAAATGTTTGAGCAGGATATGATGAGAATGAAGTTAAAAAAAAAAACGAATAAATTAAACTAAAATAGAAAATACAAATTATTTTTTACATATTAATTTTCTCATTACAAGGTGCAAGACCGAACGTTCTTCAGAAGACTGATGTAGTTGTAGTAACAAATGATGAATGTAATAGTTGGTATCAATCACAGGGAAGTAAAGTGAAAATCATTTCTACTCAAATGTGCGCTGGTCATGAAAATGGTGGTCGTGATTCTTGTTGGGTAAGAGAGCAATAATATATTTCTTTCCTTCTTCTTGGCCTCATCTCACGCTAGGTGGGGTCAGCATAACATGTTTCCTTTTCCATTCCGCTCTATCACTAGCCTTTCCTATTCATTAACATATCATTTTTCACGCAGTCTGTCCATACGTTCTTCGGCCTTCCTCTACCTCTATATCCATCCACAATCATGCTACTTTCATCTATTTTTCCAAAACAATCGTAATTCATTTGAGCTTTAGTCATAACGATGACTTTATCTTGTCACAGGATGACTTTTTAACAATTATCTTATGTGCAATTTTACTTAAATATGGAAAAACTGCTGCTACTAAATTTTTTGATTATTTTTACAGGCTGATAGTGGGGGTCCTCTTATGATCAGAGATAATCGCCATGTCATGATTGTTGGTGTGGTTTCCACTGGCAGTGGTTGTGCTAGACCCAGGATGCCTGGTGTTTATACAAGAATATCTAGATATACAGACTGGATAGTTAACAGTATTGGTAATGATAATGCTCGATCTGGGTTTAACTGGTACCCCAGATTTGGATGACAAATATTCTACAAAATATGTGTTAGCGCCATATTACTTTATGTATTCGATTGTATTGTCTCAATGTATTAATATCTGTCACTTTCGCACACATGGTAAAACAGTATTAATGAGTGATGCTCTCCTGCTTACCCCCGCCACATCCCAATATCCCTCCACGTTTTACCTAGCTTCAATGAAAATGCTGACGTCAAAGTCAGTGTCAAGGTCATATCGCTGAAGGACGCATCTCAGTGTGATCTATTGCACCTAAAATTACCGCACCGCGAGTACGTAGAAAATAGACTATATACATCAATAGACTTGTGTTATCAAACTATAATTTAAGTGGTGTTCAGTGTTACGTTCTGACGGCACTGTGCTGTGCCATAGGTGCCCCGGACAATCCAGAACATTCCAGGACAAAGGAAAAGAATCAGGTGCGTGGAATCCTTAATACCTATGCCTTTAAGTATTCACTCATTGTAGATCTGTGATACTAGTGTGCCTAACGATTTAAAAATACAGTCCACTTAATCAATATAATTCTAATTACCGCCATATTGCCTTAGGGCACATAACGCTTCCCGCTTTGGCTAAACCAAATTTTGGCCATAACATTTTTGGTCCTTCGAGCCGGATATTTTTGATCCATTCTCACTTTAGCATATTTAGTTCCATTCCATAAAAATAATCATTGAAACATCCATTTCGGTTGTGTAAAACGTACGATATCCACGCATTCTTTTCCTACCTACCTACATTATTATAAATAAAAATAAAAAAAAAAAAAAAGTGTTTGATATCTCAAAATTTCCTCTCCGCACTTATAAGTGTTTGTCAATGGAAAATACTTATGTATTTATATATTCCCGCGCCCATTAGGCATTTATACTTATATTTATGATATAATTATTTACGTATTTGTTCATTCACGTACTCATCTCATCTCATAACATAACATAATACCGCGCCTATTTTATAAGTTTAGTTTCACTAATACTACGAATAATATATAATCAATACTTATTCGTAGTCGTAATATTTGTCTTTAATTGAAGCTATTATTATCGCCGCGGTTGTCTATTAGTTAGATATTAACATCTGTTTAGTTTGTCAGATCATTGATTCACGCATTTATTTATTTGTTAATCTTCTGTAATAAAATATTATCATTATGCCACGCGAACAGAAGGTTACTTCCCCTTGTTCACCGCGCTTAACCGTTCTAGAAGCTAAACGAAATGCTCTTTTTGAACGAATCAATGATATTTATAAATTAGCTAAAGATGCTCAGACTTCAGAAGAATCTCAAGAGTTATTTTTGAATTCATGCGTAACTATTGAGAATATACGTTCGAGTTTCCACAAAGTACTCGATGATTACAATGAGACACTTCTGGAGACTGACCCTAAAGCTACTCCTTCGTATCAGAGTTATTCATCGTTCGAAGACTTATATTGTTATATTATACAAGTTCAGTCGAAGTTTTCGAAACCCGCGGTTGCTTCAGAGCATTCGACAATGCTCAAAGCTAGGACGCGTTTACCAGAAATTCAGCTCGTGTCTTTTGATGGTAATTTAAATAATTGGCCGTTATTCTACGCTAGTTTTAACGCCACAGTGCATAATAATTCGTCGCTTACAGACGCAGACAAACTATACTATCTTATAGGTAAATTGTCATCTACCGCCCAGTCCTCATTTGCTGGTATAATACCGAGTGCCGAAAATTATAAAGTTATTTACCAGACACTTCTCGATAAATACCAAGATGTCAGGTTATTGGGAGCTAATTATTTAGAGCAAGCACTCAACCTTAAATTAAATGGTTCTCCGTCTGCATCTAATTACCAATTGTTTATTGACAAGTTTGTTGTTGCCATTAACTCGCTCAAATCATTGGAAATTAATGATCTGTTGGATTTTGTATTGGTTCATATAGCTATGCAAAAATTTGATATGGAAACTGTACGTGCGTTTCAAATATATTCTCGTGACACAAAGGTGCCAACACTCGATAACTTTGTCGAGTTTATTAAGAGTCAGTGTCGTATTTATGAGAGAACTCAAACCACAGTTGTTAATAGTAACAATACAAATAAGTCCTATCTTAAACCCCGTACAAAGACTTCTACCCCGCCAAATCCACAGTCATATCTAACTTCGGCTACTGACAAATGTGCGCTGTGTAATTATGCTATTCACGATCACTTCTATAAATGTACTGCATTCGAAAAACTATCACCTTCTGAACGATTTAAACATATAAAAACTAATAACGCTTGTGTAAACTGCTTAAGTCGAACGCATAAGATTGTTAATTGCACATCTAAATCGACATGTCGTACCTGTAATCAGAGACATCATTCTATGTTGCATTTCAATAGCAAGACATCACCCACTGAACCTACTACGCATTCCGTGGCGGCCGCGCACTTAGCCACTACGCCCCAAGTACCTGTCCCCGTCGCGACCGAGTCAGTGCATCGGAACATAATACAACGCAACGATCTATCGCTCTGCACTACGTCCATTGCCGCGTCGCTTCCCACGCGCATTAATATACCGAACGATAACCGGCAATGCACAGCGATGCGTTCAACTGTATTGTTGTCTACAGCTCAAGTGGTAGTGTACGATACGAACAATAGGTCTCATATAATACGTTGTTTGTTAGATAGTGCGTCTCAAAGTAATTTCATAACTTATGAATGTTGCGAGCGCATTGGATTATTAAATTGTATGAAACCGTCGCACGTAGTGGTCAGAGGAATTGGTGGTTCCGAAAAACAAGTTAAAGGTTCAGTTCATTTTAAAATACATTCGCGATTTAATACTAATATTAATTTCGATCTCGCTTCACTCGTAATAGATCGCATAAGCGACTCGTTGCCGTCGGCGACAGTAGACAAGGCTGCGTTCACACATCTCGAGTCGCTCCCGCTCGCCGACATAGATTACGCGATTCCCGCTCCGGTTGACTGTCTAATCGGAGCGTCAACTTTCTCGCATTTAATACTACCTGGAGTAGTACAAAGTAATTACAGTAATGTTCCGCCCGCGATTCAAACTGTTTTAGGTTTTGTGATTATGGGCTCCGCGCCTACATTGCAAATCGTTCAAAATAATATTTCAACTTTGTGTTGCAACGTTGTCCACGACTCGATGGACACGCTCTTCAAGAGATTTTGGGAACTTGAAGAAATATCCGCGCCGCCCACTCAAAGTCCTGATGATTTTGAGTGTGAAGAATTTTTCCGCGCTACCACCGTTCGTGAAGAAAGTGGTAGATATGTAGTTGCCTTACCTTTTCGTAATGATGCTTGTCTATTAGGTGACTCTTACACCGCCGCCCTTAGACGTCTGAATTGTTTAGAACGTAAATTAGATGCATCATTAAAAACCCGCGCCGCTTATAATGAAGTTATACGCGATTATATAAATAAGGGCTACCTCAGTCCTATTAATATAAATAATGATGACGTCACTCGACCCTCGTATACTATCCCACATCATGGTGTAGTCAGAGAAGATAAATCCTCGACTAAACTTCGCTGCGTTCTTGATGCTAGCTGTAAGTCCTCGTCAGGTCACTCACTTAATGATCTTCTCCACGCAGGTGCTAATTTACAAGGAGACTTGTTTAGCATTCTCATAAACTTCCGCTTATTTGAAGTGACACTTTCCGCTGACTGCCGTCAAATGTTCCTTCAAATTGTAGTACGCGAACCTGACCGTAGGTTTCAAAGAATTCTATATCGGTTCAGTACTGAAGATCCAGTTACTGTATACGAATTTAACAGAGTCTGTTTTGGACTAAAGTCAAGTCCATATCACGCGTTGCGTGTTGTCCGCCAGCTGATCTCTGATGAAGGAGATAAGTACCCCGCTGCAGCCGCTGCGGCTTCTTCGTTCCTTTATATGGATGATATAGCTCTCTCTGTCATTTCTATTACCCAAGCAATCACGCTTAGCGACGAGTTAATCCAATTTTTTAAGATGGGTCAATTTGATCTAGTCAAGTGGTCAAGCAATTCCGATGCCGTTTTGGCACACATACCAGATACACATAAATACGCTCATGATAAAATGTTCGAAGAGTCCGTTCCACATAAAATCCTGGGTCTATGTTTTGATAGATCTTGTGATTGTTTTCGCTTTGTTGTTGCCGCTCCAGACACTAAGTGCACTAAACGCACCATCTTGTCCGCAATAGCACGGCTGTGGGACATCATGGGGTTTGTGGCTCCGGTCATTTTGTACGCTAAACTTCTTATTAAGGAACTTTGGCTTGTAAAATGCGACTGGGATGCTGAACCTCCCCGCAATATTATCAATAATTGGACGCAGTTTTGTAAAGAGCTTCCATCGCTCAACAAACTTTGCATTCCGCGACATCTGGGTATAGTGCAGGATTGTGAGGTTAACATTATTGGATTCGCTGACGCTAGCCAGCGCGCCTTCGGTGGCGTCGTGTATATACAAATCCGCGTAGGCAATAAGTATACTGTTAAATTAGTGTGCGCGAAATCCAAAGTGTCACCCGTGAAGGTTGTCTCTGTTGCACGATTGGAACTCTGCGCTGCGTTATTATTGTCACAACTACTTCGCAAGGTTTTAGATATTATAAAACCACGCTATCACGTTAGTAACGTATTCGCCTTTAGTGATTCTAAAGTCGTGATTTGTTGGATAAATGCATCTCCACACCGTTGGCAGACTTTTGTCGCCAATCGAGTCGTCAAAGTGACGGATAATATTCCCGCGAGTCGATTCTTTCACGTTTCTGGCTCTGAAAATCCCGCAGATTGCCTGTCTCGTGGCCTCACCCCAGACAAGCTAATTGACCATCCTTTGTGGTACAATGGACCTTCCTGGATCACGCGCGACCCAGCTGAATGGTCATTAAATAAATTCGATGATAACGAATACGCAGATGTACCTGAACAGCGGATACAGGTACACGTCCTCACGTCTAATCCAAAGGATTCCCCGCTTTACGCGCTGGCTCATCGACATTCGTCGTACTCTAAGTTATTACGCGTAATTGTTTACGTTTGCCGTTTTATGAAATTATTACCACGTGGTAATTCTATATCGGCTGTAGACTTAGATTTTGCTGAAAATAAACTAATTCGCGCCGTGCAAGATGTTTACTTCTCTGCCGACAAATCTAGTTTAGCTAAACTAAAAACTTGCTCACCCGCATTAAACAAGCTTAGGCCTTTCCTCGATAGTAACGGTCTCATACGTGTCGGAGGTCGCTTGTCAAATTCTGCTGAGAATTACACACATAAATATCCTTGTATTTTACCGCGTCACGACCATGTGGTTGATTTGATAGTCGATTACTATCACCGCAAACATTTGCATGCAGGTCCAGAGCTGCTGATGTCTCTTTTGAGACAAAGATTTTGGATTTTTGCTGCACGACGCATTATACGCCATCGTATACATAAATGTAATGTATGTTTTAGGTCAAAACCGCGCCCTTTATTCCCACTTATGGCTGATCTACCCAGTCAGCGAGTCAATCAGGTTGATAAAGCTTTCACGCATGCCGGATGCGATTATGCAGGCCCTCTGCATTACACACCCGTTCGTGGTCGAGGGGTGAAGAGCCGTAAAGCTTGGCTATGCATCTTCACTTGCCTTACAACCCGCGCCACCCACATTGAGATAGCTACAGATCTCAGTACTGTCAGCTTCATAAATGCGTTCAAACGCTTCCTTTCTAGACGCGGCCCTGTCAAATGTATGTATTCCGACAATGGAACCTGCTTCGTTGGAGCACGCTCCTATCTCCGTGATCTATATAAATTCTTAGATGAATTACGCCCTCATCTAGAAGTAGAACTTTCTGAGAACCGCATTGATTGGAAATTCATTCCACCTGCTGCGCCTCATTGGGGAGCATGCTGGGAAAGTATGGTTAAAATTATAAAGTCACACTTGTTTAAGTCCATAGGGCAGCAGATCGTTTCATACGAGGAACTTCTCACTCTACTCGCAGAGGTAGAAGCTCTCATTAATTCGCGCCCGTTGATAGTTATGAGTAGCGATCCCGCGGAGCCCTCAGCTCTTACACCGGCTCATTTTCTTCAAACTGTGCCATTGTCGTCACTTCCCGCGCCTGAAATTGAACCAAAGGGCTTACTACAAAGACATAACTTATTAGATAGTATAGTTCAGTCCTTTTGGAAACGCTGGCGTGTTGAATATTTGCACCAGCTACAGTCACGAGCTAAATGGAATGTTCCTTCTGTTCCCATTCAGGAAGGAACTGTAGTGATCGTTAAGACAGATAATGCTCCGCCATTTGCTTGGCCTTTGGGTATTGTCGAAAAGGTTCATCCATCTAAGGATGGCACTTCTCGAGTTGTTACAATTAAAACCTCAAAGGGGAGCTACCTTCGTCCAGTAGTAAGATTGTGTCCCCTTCCTACTCAGTAGTTTAAGTTACATTACCGCATACACATACATAATCATCCGCATATTTATATATTTAACCGCATATATCTTAACACTTATTGTATTAGGTATTTTTTTAAAGGCAACCCTTTAAGGTCGGAGGGAATGTTAGCGCCATATTACTTTATGTATTCGATTGTATTGTCTCAATGTATTAATATCTGTCACTTTCGCACACATGGTAAAACAGTATTAATGAGTGATGCTCTCCTGCTTACCCCCGCCACATCCCAATATCCCTCCACGTTTTACCTAGCTTCAATGAAAATGCTGACGTCAAAGTCAGTGTCAAGGTCATATCGCTGAAGGACGCATCTCAGTGTGATCTATTGCACCTAAAATTACCGCACCGCGAGTACGTAGAAAATAGACTATATACATCAATAGACTTGTGTTATCAAACTATAATTTAAGTGGTGTTCAGTGTTACGTTCTGACGGCACTGTGCTGTGCCATAGGTGCCCCGGACAATCCAGAACATTCCAGGACAAAGGAAAAGAATCAGGTGCGTGGAATCCTTAATACCTATGCCTTTAAGTATTCACTCATTGTAGATCTGTGATACTAGTGTGCCTAACGATTTAAAAATACAGTCCACTTAATCAATATAATTCTAATTACCGCCATATTGCCTTAGGGCACATAACGCTTCCCGCTTTGGCTAAACCAAATTTTGGCCATAACAATATGGTATCTTATTTATAAAATAACACAACGAATAGCCCATGATTAGAGACGTGCAAAAATGTAATAATTCAATAAAAATGTATAAATGCATATATTTTCATAAAAAATCCATCGATAAAAACAAATATTCAGTAGTACACGCTAAAAGACATGCAAAGAAATAACTGTGATATTATCGAGTAAGCTATTTTTAGGGAAAGTATTTTTGTTAATAAATTATTTATAATAAAAACTTCTTTTCTTTGCAATACTTTTTGAAATCCTTCCTACTTTTTACGATTACTTCGAAAAGTTTTTGTCCAGACGTTTCCTCAGTATCATCTTTTAAACAATTTAAACCATCTTCTATAGCTACTTTTGCTTTGATAAGCAACGGTTTAATTTCTTGCTCAGTTTTTTGTTTACCATCAGAATAAGACGTTTTGGATTTCATGACCAAAGCAGAATGTAATTCATGATGCAAAACGCTGTTATACAAACTTAATCTGGCATTTCCGGGGTCTAGGATCTTTGTAATCTTAATTAAATCTATACACATATTAATTTTCTTATCCAAAACATCTTCAGATGTGTAACCAGGCTGTCTTCCAAGTAACTGTACCAGTGAATGCTTAATGGAATACAAATGATAATGATTTGGATGTAAAAATGTTGATAGTCTGCACAGTAAATTTTCCAGCATAGTAACAGAACCACCGACCATTTGAACATTTTCCACTTCCTCACCCATTTGCGCTATAAGCATATTAACTTGTGAATTGTTAACTTTGTTTGAACATATATTGCAAGCCCAATCAGTCTCATCATTTAAGGGATCCTCAGGAAGGTGAATACCATCACAAACATTATTACCGTCTCCGAGACATTTCATTGCACTTAGATATGATCCTAGTTCAGTAGGATCACTGCATCTAAGACATTTACACGAGAAATATTTGGTATCTTTCAAATGCTGTCTTCTAGCTTGGGTACCCCATAAAGCATGACTGTACATTGTTGTAATATGATTATCTTTTAGTATAGGAACTGCTAATTTAATAGTGATTCTGTACAAATCGCTTTTATCCTTAGTTGATTGGTTGAATGTATGTTTTGTATTTGGGATACAGCTATGCTCCATCATGTAGGTATTAGGGTATAAAGCTAACAGTTCAGCTCCATCAGGTAAACGTATTTCTAAAGCATTTGTATCAATTATACCACAAATTTTATGAATCAGCTCTGATGATATTTGGGGTAAGTATTTACTTTTGATGTTTCCCTCTAATTTGCTAATGAACTCATTCATTAGATACTCTACGATAAATTCGTTTGCTTCACTGGAAAAAGGAAATACATAGCTTAATTAATTAGAGAGTAAGTATCACTTTTCTATATAGTAATTTATAACGAAAGTGAAAATTATAGATAGAAAACAAATTATCGTGCCAATTTATATTTGAAAATTTAATATATGTAAGAAAGAATATTAACAGCTTAAAAAAGAATAGCGATTTGCATAATATTAATACTCGAAAGAAGGACAAACTTTATGTTCCTACTGTAAGATTACATAAACTAACAATTCTTTTGTGGGGCAAAGTATACGTTTTTTTAATAAGCTACCTCGAGAAATTACAGAATTACCTTTTTTAAATTTTAAACGTGTCATCAAACACAAATTATGTCTAAAAGCTTACTATACAGTAGCAGAATATATGAATGATGTCAAAGCATGGCAAAGAGTTGCTCCTCTTAAACCATATTATACAATGTATCCATTATTATAAGTATTTAAAAGAGAAAAGAGGGACTATTGTAAAAAAAAACCGGGGAGTTTGTTTCGCCGTTTCTTCTCCTGACAGGTCTTTATTTGGAAATGGTGGTAACAGTAACAATAGCATTAAAAATAGCAATAAGTGTTCCTTAAGTGTCCCAAAATTGAATAAAACATTTTGAGTTTGAGTTTGATCCATTAATTTCATGTTTTTTTTTTTCAAAATATGGTTCTTAATTTTGACGACATAAGGCACATATTAAGATACGTTTGCTTTTGCTTTGCTTTAACTTCGATATCCATACACATTTTTTTTTTATTGTGGATAAGCTTGTGTTTGACCACAATCTCACCATGGTAAGTGATGATGTGGCCGATGGTGGTAAGTACACAAAGCCTAGATGGGAACTGGCTCTCAAGTGTAACTGTCGGAACACACCGATACGTGCTTGACGACAGATTTTCAACTTGAGGGTGGTAACCAGCCAGTCGGGTACTACAAAGTACCCTACCACCGTGCTATGGTTTCCTCACGATGTTTTCCTTCACCGAAAGCTCAAGCTCATTGTAGGATTCGAACCCACGACCTTCGTCACGGTATCCGACGTCACTTACCACTGAGCTAGCATCGCCTTAACTTACTTAACCACTAGTAGTCACATAAAACATACTCATAAGCTTCTGTTCCTGGCGTACGGCACTCCATGTGAGATTCCATATCCAACAACCTCTTCCACTTCTCTGGATCTGTTTTCTGAAGTAGAAGACATCTAAGCGGCAATAGAGCGTCATGTCTGAAATTTGTAGATTGAAATTTATTTACTTTCACAGAATAGATATAAATTATTATAAAATACTAGCTGCTCCACGCGGTTTCACCCGCATTCCCGAGGGATCTGATGTTTTCCGGAGGTAAAATGTATCTTATGTCCATCTCCCCTTGGAGTCACATCTATATCTTTACAAAATAAGACGTTCAGTGGTTTAGGCGTGAAAAGGTAATAGACAGACAGATAGAGAGTTACTTTCGCAAGTTTCGCATTTATAATATTAGTATGTATATTGTATAGTATAACAAAATTATTGCTTCAATTTCATAAAGTGTCCTACATTACTTATTAAGTTAAGCTTTAGCCACATATTATAGTAGTTTTACAATTTACGATCAGGATTTATTTTTTTGTTACAATCATAGAATATATAACATTTTTAGTTGTATCTTAAAGAACATTATCCACAAAATATAAATAAAAATCGCTAAAGTATATCTAGCCCAACCTGTAATAATCAGCCATATCATTCAAGACACATTCAGGTCTTGCACTAAGGACTGCACATTCTAATCCGTGGTGCCTAGGGTCTGTTAGACCTGGACAATTACCAGTGCACACTGGCCAACCGCATCTGAAAATTAGAAAGGTCATGTTGATTTTCTTGACTATGTTTATGAGACGTCTAGTAATAGAGCAGAGTGGAAGTGGAAATTATGATTTGCCGACTCCATCTAGCAAATGGATAAGTACCTACGCTGTCGTTTTACCCATATTTTTATATTAAATTATGTTTGATCATCATTTCACCCTGGTAAGTGATAATGGCCGAAGAGGTAGACACATAAAGCTTAGAAGGGAACTGACTCACAAGTGCTGCTGCCGAAATACCTAATAGTTTTATCTTAGTCAAAAGCAATACCAAAAATATTGTTTTCAAATAAACCTTTGCAGTCTGCAAAGGACTGTATTCTCTAATGCACGGTTCATAAGGTTGCATTTGCTGACAAGAGCCTGTAATAATCTCAACATTTACTCTTTTCAAAATATACTTGGATTAATAAACTAGTAGTAATAAAAATACCTTAAATTTTTAAAGTGCAATGTCGTATTACTTCAATGCTACAAAGAAAACACGAAGCAACGAATTTAAGATCTGTATCGTAAAACCTCAGAAATAACCTTACTTAGCACATCTTTCTCCAACTTCAGTGAACACAGGCTTGTAACATCCGACGCAGGGCATACTTTCATCAGGGTTCAGCATGCCCTTCGGACCGAAGATAATCGGCCGCTCAGTCAGGACTACTTCTCCTGGCGTCAGGTTACGAGCGGCAACTAGGTAACGCCCAAGTTCTTCTGAAGTACGGACCTGGAAAAATTATAGGCAATCAAGCGAATGGAATCACATTATTTGTGTAGGAGAAAAATAAGGTAGGCAACTATCAAAATTTTTAATAGAAGTCAATTTGTCTATTTTAGGCCCCACGAGGTAATGTAAAAGTCCTGACAACTTTTAAAACAAAGTTTACGCAACGGCTATGCTTACTTGAGAGTATTGCACTTATTTAAACAATATATCACCTACATTATTATTTGCAATTAAATATTCCCACTGCAAATAAATTACCACCTCTTTAAAAGTTATTTCAAACCCCATGCCTTTTTGACTCGTAACTCCATCTAGTGCCAAAAGTCTGAACTAACTGAAACTATTTCACTGCCATCTATGAAGCAATAGATGAACTTTATGCCCTATTTTCTTGGTATTCTACAGCTATTTTACTATAAAAATTAGTAGATAGCGTTGTGTCGAGTTAATTTAGGTGGGTAAGTTAAACTTTGATCGTAAATAATTACAAACCTCGTAAGGTAAAGCATTTCCATTCTCCATATTTCTGAAAAACAAAAAAAAAGACATTAAAACCTTGAATGAAGTATCGTAAGGCATAATATAGTACAGTACACTTGCTTGATGATAAGTGGCCAAGGCAATAGCAGGGATTGACTAATTATTAGGTACCACCTTTGCAAAGCTGAGAAGGTATCTAACTGTCGCACAAAAATCCAATATTAGGTATTCTTAAATACAAATTAATTGTTTGAAGTTTCTTAGTATAATTATTCACCTTCTTGTTGGATCCAAATGGCCAAAATTACTCTTCTCATCATAGCGGGAAAAATCAAATCGTTGCTAAGTATAAATACTAAAATCACCAATGCTAATGTTTTACGAATACAACCCTTACGTGACCCATCAACGCAAACACTAAACCGCTGGAATCAGAAGCTTGAAATTTGCACTTTTAGGTCCTATTACAACGCTAAGTATCCACTAAGAAACGATGTTTTTCAAATAAATCCCTTAAAATATAAAAGAGAGGATCACGGTAGTAACCGCATGCCACAAAGCTAGCTAGGTATCTATATTTATAAAAACTATAAGACTTATGTACATTATTATACCTACCATTGAAATCACATCATAATTCGCCAATTATTACATTTTCCTTAATTAGGTTACCTGCCTTCAACCTAGACCTATAGATTAATCTATGATTATAAGTTTATTTTTACGTTACAGAAAAACCTATAAGTCCCAAAAATTTTTTTAGTGAAAAGAAACAAAATAAATAATGAAAAGTCAAAGGTACATGCTCATGATTAGTAGGTAGGTACCTTCTTATATTGTCACTACAAATTTATGATTTTAAAAAATTTGGGGCTTTCACATAATTCAAAAACAATTAATCGATTGTGTTACTGACTTCAAACAAAATGCTTTCATCATCATCATCATCATTGCAACCGAAAGACGTCCACTGCTGGACATAGGCCTCCCCCAAAGTTTTCCACAACGACCGATCCTAAAATGCTTTCAGGTTTTAAAATGCTGTATGTCATTGAATCTATGAATGGTACCTATTTGTTAGCACACAAGTGACGGCAGTTTTGGCAAGTGTCCGACATAGTGCATCGGTGTCAAGGGACCCATTATTTGTCTATCTGAATATAGACATAGGTACATACAAACTTTTTCGTGAATGACTGACAATAATACTTACGAATCGCCTTAGCTGTAAGACCAAGAAACGTAAAATTTTGCATAATTATGGGAATTGTTGACGCCTGCTTCTGTTGATACTTATAAAAAACATAGAGAGATCGTTTCTTTGTATAACCTCAACCCTCTCACACTACTTCATGTGCACCGATTCCAAAATAAGCATACTAGCAGATAACTGAGATAGGTACATTTTTTTTTTTAAATGCGCACCCAAATATATAATTACTCTACAGCTAAAAATGTTCTGTCCAAATCTGTCCT
Source organism: Ochropacha duplaris (assembly GCA_951361185.1). Taxonomy (NCBI): domain Eukaryota; kingdom Metazoa; phylum Arthropoda; class Insecta; order Lepidoptera; family Drepanidae; genus Ochropacha; species Ochropacha duplaris. The sequence continues at coordinate 8,974,221 of OX592704.1, read as the reverse complement.
AGATGGGAATCGAACGACCAGTGGCGTGATAGATAGTCTCTCTTACCAACAACGCCAACCATCTTTACAGCGCCTACCTATTCAGATATATTATAATACTAGCTTCAGCCCCGCGGTTTCACTCGCCTTTTTAAAAAAGAAAAGAAATAGCGCTCAAGAATAATCTAGCTCCTAATACTGAAAGAATTAAAATTAACCTCCTAAATCCAAACTTAACTTTACCTATATAATACTAATGTAGAAAATAGTCTTAAGTGATACCAATCAGATTGCTGTTCTATAAATGAAAGTGGTTGTAAACATTGCAATGCGAACTATTTCCAGATTTCACTAAACTACTCGACACCAAAATAGATTTAGTTAACCCACTTTCTGAACGATAGAATGGTGTTATAGTTTCGGGGAACAGTGTGGAATGTGCCAATCATATCATGTTTTTCTTTGAGTACTCGATTTACCTCCAAAATAAAAGCCTCACAAAACTTGGTACTTACCGACGACCTTATTTATTTCTAGCTCTACTGCAAAAGCTCTAAGCCTGATTTGGCAACCTTGATTAGTCTATTTTTTTTCACGTTTGATACAAAATATGCTGTCCCATCAAGACGGCAGTAAACCCAGATCATGCGAACATAAAAGATTTTAGATGACTTTATATTGCATGATATCAAGTTCAGTTGACTTTATTTTCTGTTACGGACTTGTTTATCGCCCTTGAGCACATTATCCATAAAATCGTTTAGTGTTTTACTTACCGTATCTGTTACACTGTCCACGTACTGAGTTTATTAGTTCTATAAAAAGGCACTTAAATTCTATAATTTACATCAATGTCACTTCTACTTCTCGAGCTTTTAAGAATTCCCCAAAATCACTTTGCCAACGTTTCACAAAAGCACTAGTTTATTTAACTGTGTTATTTTTCCCATCAAAGCTGTATGCGCGGGCGCCGTTGGTTTCTGACTACGTAAGTACAGCCGAGGAAAGTTTAGCCTGTTGCGTAATAGAAAGATGAATGTCTGAGCGGACTGAAAATTTAATGGTTTCACGGTTTATGTACGTGTCTCACATATTGTGGGAAGAATGCTCGCAGTGAATGAATTTGGAAATTGAAACAGGTTTCTGTAAGAGAATTGATTTTATTGTCAACCATTTTTTTTATTTCGAAACCATGTTTTACTTGCCGACCAAGTCACTAGAACCATAATTAGCGATAGTTTGTTTTTAATGATGGAATTGATATGGTGTTTGAGGTAAAAAAATGATGATGAAATTTATATAGGTCCTAAAATACAGGACAAGTTCTATAAGGAATTTGAGGACGTTTTAAAGGTTGCTTTAATGTTTATCAGGCCATATACTCGTATAATATATCAGTTGAAAATAATGTAGGTCCTATATTGAGAGAGGTGAGATTAAATTGAAAAAGTCAGCTTTGTTCGCCTTGGTTGGGACGGTCGTCCCCAAAATTTCAGGAGTAGTTATTGCTGTCAATTTAAGTCTAAACTAAACTGGGTAACTTTTTATAATCGAGAATCTACTTCAAATAAGATCTAAAAGGTTAAACTTTGAGATATGTCAATCTAAAGTTCAATTAGATGGTTGCACGTTTCTTGTAATAATGGTAATTGAACTTAAAATTCGAATGCATAGTTAAAATAAAATTCAAAGATAAATATGACAAAACAAAGAAATAAATACAAGAGGACATAAAAACAAATGCTTATAATGTCAATTGGTGCAATTACAATTTGTTACAAGAAGCATAACACAAGCAAGGAACATTATTACTTCATTTCTTTGGCACACGTCCCATCTCTGTGCAGCGGGAGTTAATTACGTGTGTCTATTTACATCGAGTATTGTGTTAGATACCGTACAAGACGGGCGTCTGATTGTTCTAATAATGCTAAACAGCTCGAAACAATAAGATCAAAATGGACTTCATGAAGCGTCAAATACCAACTTGCGGAGTCTGCCAACAACCTGCCAACCAGACTTGCGGCGGCTGCAAGCTTGTCTACTACTGTTCCAGAGCTCATCAAAAACTAGGATGGAGAGAAGGCCACAAACTCAAATGCTGTGCTTTCAAAATCCAATACTCAGACACCTTGGGACGGCACATGGTTGCTACAAGAGATATAAAACAAGGTGAAATGATCCTAAAAGAAAAACCAGCCGTTATAGGACCGAGAATATCTTGCCCAGCGATGTGTCTCGCATGCGGGAAAAATTTGGATCCAATGAAAATTGGAGATAAATATGACTTCTACAAATGTTCATTGTGTAATTGGCCAATGTGCGGTTCGGAATGTGAGAAAGCTGATGTTCATAAACCCGAGTGTAAAGCTATGACGGATAGAAAATATAAGTGTACCGTGAAATATGAACAGCCTAATAAAGTTGAGGCTGCTTATTGTGTAATTGCTCCACTCAGAGTTTTACTGATGCAACATTCAAACCCTCTCCAGTTTGAAAACATTATAAACTTAGAATCTCATTTGGAAGATAGAATCCAGACTCCACTATACACTGTACTTAAAGCTAATCTTGTAACATTCATTATTCAAGTTCTCGGACTATCGTTTGATGAAGATACTATATTGAAGGTCGCTTCCATATTTGATACAAACTCATTTGATGTCAGATCCCCTGATGGTACAAAAAGATTACGAGCAATTTATGTGACAGCATCGATGATGGATCATAGTTGCAAGCCAAATACTCGACACATATTTTTAGGAGAGGATTATAATTTAGCTTTGATTGCAACAGTGCCAATAGCTAAAGGTGAATTGATAACTGCTACATATACGCAATCTTTGTGGGGAACTTTGGATCGTAGAAGTCATTTGAAAACTACCAAGTGTTTTGACTGCGAATGTGAAAGATGCATGGATCCAACCGAACTTGGAACAAATTTAGGGAACATTTACTGTTCAGTTTGCAATGGCCAGTTTAATTGTGACAGTTCGTCATTAAAAGCTATGATGTTATCCACAAATCCATTAGACGAAACAGCTCCATGGAAGTGTGAGAAATGCGATCATTTTATTTTAAGCAAGCAAATGATTTGGGGAAATAACGCATTAAAACAAGATTTGAGTAAAATAAATAAACAGGGGCCTAAAGGATTTGAAGAATTTATTATGAATTACAGTCAAACGTTACACCCGAGTAACCATTTAGTGATTCAAGCCAAATTGGCACTGGTACAATTATATGGAAATTATAAAGGATACTATTTGGCAGGTAATGATCGAGCTCATTTTTTAAATTTAATGTTTGTGAGCATTTTAGTTGTAGTGAAGTTCTTACTTTAAAATAATACTATTTTGCAATTCGTTTATTAGATACATTAAACCTATTTCTAATATAATGAAGCAAATGAACTTTTTCCAAAAGTATTGTGTTTTCTTCACAGAGCTTCCAGACCAGCTTCTGAAACGTAAAATAGACCTATGTCATGAGCTTTTAGAACTAGCTGATAAGCTAGAACCAGGCTGGTCAAAATTCCGAGGTACACTGCTATTAGACCTGCAAGCAGCTATGGCGGTGCAGACAAAGAGAGAGTTTGAGGCTGATAAGTTGACCAAAGCTGGTGCTCAGGTGGGTGATTTTGATTGTCATTAAAATCTGTGGCTTATTTTATATTCTAAATATAACCTTATTTGTCAATGGTTTTTAAACTACGATTTTGTTAAATTTCAGCCAAACTTTCTTTTGCAAGGAAAAGCCTATTTATCAACCTTTTGTAGAATAGATAAAACAGACAGAACTTAAAACTCCACTTAATTGCCACACTAAATTGCATTGTATCCAATAAAAATTACATTCAAAATAATAGAACTATGACAGTACATTTGTTAAAGAAAACTCTCAGTTCTCTTTTTCAGAACATTTGCTAGGCAATGTATAAATTTTAATAAATACGCATATAACGTTACGTTTAATGTATTTTGGATGAGTGCCAAATGAATTACTGCTAGCATTTGACATTACATGTTCAATATATTATATCAAATAAGAATACCAAGTGTGCTATTTATTATTACGTCCGTTCGGTGAAAAGTGGTATATGGGTAAGCTGCCAGTTGTATAATGTATCTAACAATAGATTTTTTAGATGTTTGAGGTTATCAAAGCACACTACAATTTAAATCATCGGTTTTTAGTAGTAATGCTTTCATTTATAATTTATTATAATCAAAATAAATTATAGTTTTCTGATGCCCTTTGTGATTTTACTAATGCCTGATAATAGAAGAAACAGTAAAACATGAAAAAGAGAAATACTAAGAATTCTTTGAAATTATGCCCATGCAAAATTGTTTTAGGATTATTTTAGTTGTGTAGGTAATCTATCAATAGCCAGCTTTAATGTTTCCCGTTACTACTTTTATAGTAAGTTAGTGAAAACACTTATTCTGATATTATTTTCTTCACAGGATCAACTGATGGAAAGCATGGTCTTACTTCAAGAAGCAGCAAATATTTTGCAAGTAGAACCTCATATGCGGGATACGCTTGAATTAAAAATAAGAGAGCTTGCTTCTCAATTAGATGATAATGAAAATAATACAGAAAATACAAATGTAGTTTAAAAAATAAAAGTACAAGATGTACTTTACAAATCTCTTGATTTCCGAGGAGGATATTTACAATAATTTTAATAGACAGGTTTGCAAAAATCAGTCCACTGTTTATAATTTAACTAAACTTTTGGTAATTTATATGATATTTAATGCAGGACTGTGGTGTATTTAAATTATAAAGATACTGAATCCAATATTTACCAACAAAATAAAGTTAAGTTTACATATACATATAAAAGACAGCATAAGTCAATTTATTTTATTAAAAATATTATAAACCCTAACATTTAAATGAAAATATATTTTAATAAATACGATATACTAATTAAACTATGAGTTTACTAATGACTGTCATTTTCTTTCTATCTTATCATTAGGTAAAATTAAGAAAATATTGTAAAATTTTAAGAAAGTGTGTAATGATATAATATAATTATTTTAAGGACTAAGATCTTTTGAAATTGATTTACAGTACATTTAAACATGTTCAATTTTAACGGGTGTAACTTTTGTGGGTCTAGTAGTAATTTCTTCATGTTTCACGCTAAATTCAACTGACTCCTTATTTATATGCAGTATATTTTTGATCACACGTGATAGTTTCTTGTTCGGTTTAGGCGAGTTTTCTATAACGAATATCTTTTCTGTGTTCTTGTCTTCTATTTGTATTTCTTTTCTTTTGAACTGCAAAATTGATATTGCTTTTATTACTTTTAAGATGATTTAAAACGTTACTAACAACTCATCAAAAATGGTAGGAAATTGAAAGATATTTCAAAACATTCACAATTAAAAAAGGGTATCATGCAAAAGTCTTTGTCCTGGGACTGACTAAATGATGATGTAAATTAAGGATTCAACGTAAGAAGATGTTGAACCAATGGAAATTTTCTACAACAAAAACTAACTACAATGCCATAAAATGCTCTATTTATAAGACAGACTCAAACTCATACCATACTGCAAACACAGCACCAAGAACCGAACTTGCACCAAGCAACCTCTCGAGTTCTGTCCATTGCTTTCCGGAATCTTACATTGGTAAAGCCATATATAAGAGGATTGATAGCACTATTCACGTACATGAGAAAATTTGCTAAAAACCACATGATTTCAAAGCTGCCTTCTACCTGAAACAAAAAAAGTTGAGATCCTAAAGATGTTTTATAAGTAGAACTCCAATTTAATCGAAATTCTATTGTTTAATAGGTATATTGCTTAAAGTTTATACGAAATCATTGGACCACGTTATTAGTTTTCTTACTTCACGTAATAAAGTTTAGGGTTAACATAATTATTTTGATATTAAAAACGATGATCTCAAAATGCTTTTACAAGTTTCACGAATATTTTTTATGAAGTTTTTGAATTAATATCTTACCGAATTTATTGTGTTGCTCAAATTATTTCTCCAGTAAATCAAAGCAGTGTATGGAACCCTACAAATCACAGCAGCCAGAAGAACACATGCCGTAATCCTCATGGCTCTTCCTTTAGCTCTAGATACAGATTGACCACCGCCACGTGATGATAACTCCCGCGCACTCCATTCAAGTCGCCACATTATTGTTCCATACTTAAAATTATAATTTTAAAATTAAGCTTATGAATAAAAAATTGCTCTTGATTTCTACTCAAATAAATGTTTGACAAACTCACAGTCAAAACCATAAGACCTAATGGTATCCAAACCAATAAAGTCAGGATGAAGTGCCAATAAATTCCCATCACTTGCACATCTTCGAAGCAGAAAGTCTCAAGATAGTCTAACCATTGTCTTTCCTGAAAAATATAATCACATAGATTGAGATGAAATCATAAAAATAATTTAAGGGAAAAATAAGATAAATACATCATACCATATACTCCCGATTGATAGTCCAAGGTACAGCAAAACCAGCAGCTACTACCCAAGAACCAAGAATCAGCCTTGGAGCTGCTTTCTTTGAAATTCTTGCATCAGATCTTAATGCTGCTGCAGCCAGCCTATCGTATGAAACTAGCATTACTGCACCCACATTTGCAAGAAGAAATGAGGCTAAAAATTATGGTGACGCTATCAATCAAAGCGCTAAAATAATCTATATAAAACATTATATGTAAGCAATGAGTACAATATTGTTAATTGAAATCTAAGCTTTACAGGCACAACACACATATGTTTCGCTTCAGATAATCCTGACACCTGCGCAGCTGCCGTCGCTGAAACGATACTAGCGGGTATGGAGTGCTACATTCCAAACCCGTTAGTTGCAGCAGGAACAAAAAAAAAGACCGTGGTTTAATCGGCCTTGCAGAGAAGCTAGGCTCCTCAAGCAATCTGCTTTTGAGGCTTGGACCACGGCCAACATTAATCAGGACCCCAACATATTTGTTGCGAAACGCAAATTAAATGCTGCCTCGAGGTCCAGTAAACGAGAAATTGCCAGGGCTAAATTCGAATTCGTCGGCAGAATTGGGGAGCGACTTGCAAGCTATCCCTCTGGGAGTCGTGCCTTCTGGTCCCTCGCCAAAGCTGCCGAGGGAAACTTTTGTCAGTCATCTTTGCCACCACTCCGTAAGCACGATGGCAGTCTGGCCCATAGCGCTAAAGAGAAAGCCGATCTCCTGGGTACTCTCTTTGCCTCGAACTCGACTTTGGATGATAGAGGGACCGAGCCACCTTCCATCCCGTGGTGCGGCATCTCCATGCCAGAGATTTCTTTTACACAACGAGAAGTCCGGCGGGAGTTGAATTCTCTTAACATTCATAAGTCGAGTGGGCCAGACGGCATTCCTGCAGTGGTGCTAAAGCAGTGTGCCCCTGAGCTGTGTCCTGTACTGACGCGTCTTTTTGCGCTTTCATACTCCACACAAACAGTCCCAACTTCGTGGAAGACTGCCCACGTGCACCCAGTGCCCAAAAAGGGTGATAGATCTGACCCATCGAATTACAGGCCTATTGCTATAACCTCCCTTCTTTCTAAGGTTATGGAGCGTGTAATTAATACACAGCTCCTCAGATACCTGGAAGAACACGAACTGATCAGCGACCGCCAATACGGCTTCCGCCATAGTCGCTCGACGGGTGATCTTCTGGTGTATCTTACACACCGCTGGGCTCAAGCCGTTGAGAGTCAAGGTGAGGCATTAGCTGTAAGCTTAGATATAGCGAAGGCGTTCGATCGGGTCTGGCACCGGAGTCTTCTGTCGAAGTTACCATCTTTTGGACTGTCCGAGGGTTTGTGCAATTGGATTGCCAGCTTTTTGTCAAATAGAAGCATAAGAGCCGTGGTTGACGGTAGTTGCTCTGATAACATGAACATAAATGCTGGTGTCCCACAAGGCTCCGTGCTGTCCCCGACTCTCTTTCTTCTGCATATCAATGACATGTTATCTATTGATGGCATTCATTGCTATGCAGACGACAGTACTGTGGACACGTATTATACGGGCCGAGCTAACATCCCTCGAACTAGTGTGGAGGAAAGTCGCAGACAACTTGTGTCCGTAATTGAGACCACCTTGTCCACTGTCTCCGATTGGGGATGTGCCAATTTGGTCCAATTTAACCCCAACAAGACACAAGTGTGCACATTCACCGCCAAAAAAACCCCATTTTCTGTGGCTCCACAGTTCCTCGACACACCCCTTTCCATCTCAAAGAGCCTTGGGATCCTTGGTGTCGACATCTCCAGTGACGTTCAGTTCCGTAGTCACTTAGAAGAGAAGGTCAAGTTGGCTGCTAAAAAGCTCGGTGTGCTCAATAGGGCTAAGCGGTACTTCACTGCGGTGCAAAGACTGCGACTATATAAGTCGCAAGTCCGCCCCCACATGGAGTACTGCTGTCACCTCTGGGCCGGAGCACCTAAGTACCAACTTGAACCTTTTGACTCGGTTCAGAAACGGGCTGTGAGAATTGTCGGCGATCCTGAGCTCACAAGCGGTATCGAGCCTTTAAATCTAAGGAGAGACTTTGCCTCCTTATGTGTGTTCTACCGCTTGTACAATGGGCAGTGTTCAGAGGAATTGTTCGATATGATGCCCACGGCAACTTTCTACCATCGCACCGCCCGCCGTCGACAGGGAGTTCATCCTCACACCTTAGAACCAAATTGGTCGCGTACAGTGCGTTTTGAGAGACATTTTCTCCCGCGTACGATCAGGCTGTGGAATGAGCTCCCTGTAGAGGTTTTCCCTAGAGACTACAGCATGGGGTTCTTCAAAAGAGGAGTAAGAAGGTTTATGCAAGGTCGGCAACGCGCTCGTGACGCCACTGGTGTTGCAAGCGTCCATAGGCTACGGTAACCACTTACCATCAGGTGGGCCGTAAGCTTGTTTGCCACCTAGTGGTATAAAAAAAAAAAAAAAAAAAAAAAAAAAAACACGCGAAATCATGATTTAAAGATAAGTACTTTAGAGAGAGACTAGAAATTTAATCTTGAAAGGTAAGTTATATTCTACGAGTATCAAGACAAATAGGAATTCTTACCTTGCATAAATCCTTCAAAGTAACATCCAAAAGTCTTCAGCACATATTGCTGATAAAATTCCCTGACCAACATAAACCAGGGGCAGAAAATTAAAGTGGCTAGATCAACTAAAGCCATGTTTCCAATGAGATAGTTGCTTGTGGTCCAAAGCCACTTGTTCTTGGCTAGGATGAGGAGCATAATGGAGTTAAGAATTATTCCAAAGATCCCAATAAATAACATGAAAGAGGCCTTCAAAGCTATTTCCTTCGCTGGTTTTACATGCCATAGTGTATTTGGAAAAGGGTATTGGGATATGTCCAGCTGAAAATGGAAAATTTTACCAAGAACTTTAAGGTAAGAAAAATTTTCAGTCTTTATACATATCAAATGAACTCTATAAAATTATGTTTGCTATTTGATTCTGGTCAGCTGTTTAGACTTTAAAAATAGTTATTTATCTAGAATTTATTTCATCCGTATTTCCGGATATAATAATAGTATCTTTTGTTTATCTGCGTGGTAGTAGTATGAACTAACGAGGTGATTTTTAGTCAAAGATAGTTTAAGCAGTTTAGCCGTAAAACCGTATATAACAAACAACCAGGCTCATTTTCGTTATTATATGTTTATCTAAAAAAACTCACATTTTCCAAATCTTCCACGGTCCAATTCGACCAGAACCTTGGAACAACATTTTCAAAATCATCCTCCTCCATTTTCAAAACATTCTGATTTGATATTTCCAAATAACAGCTTTTTTCCGTGGAATATGATACGTGACTAACACCAAATCTATGGTACTAATATTTTCAGAGCCACTTGAGATAAAGTAACGGTTGCAATATTCCATTACCATGAAAGCTTTATTATCATTATGAATGGATATGATTGATAATGTCAAATATAGACGTGGCAGCGATTAGGGATAGTCTGTCTATCTTTTGTTTTCCTAACAAAAGATAGACAGACATTACTGGTGATAAGATTTTAGAATCAAATACTGCATTTAAAACTAAACACTGCGGTCTTCTTATCGGTTAATCAACTCAATACCAAAATTAGTGCTCCGAAATTTTTATTACGTAAAATCCAACCCATAAATCAATTTATATCGGAAACTATTTTGATACCTTTATATGGATGGGTTAAAACGCTGACGAAAGTTACCAGTTAGCGGCGTTTCAATATTAGGGATATCGAGACGCCATCTATCCGCACAAGGCTTAACTGTTGTGAAAGGCATATAAAGTATCTTGCTACGATAGCTACATGGCTTTGAGCTTCATAAAATACGAAGCTGACTCGGTGGATGGCGTTATATAGAATTGAGCAGTAGACTATCACGTAATTAAATTCAAGTTTTAGAGCTTATAAAATACATCGAGTCTGTTTGGGCGTACGATTACGATTTAGCCATTAAACGCGTTATATATTTAAATGAATAAGGTACGAACGGACAAAGATCAAACAAAATTTCAAAAGATTATTTGTAAGACGAAAATTTTAAATCGTCATTTGTATAGTTTTTTTTAAATTCACTACTATATTATAACTAGTAGTGGGCCCGGCAGACGTTGTCCTGCCCTGAAAATAAAACTTAGAACCCGATTCCAGCGCCACCTATTGTGAAACTAAACCATCTGTCAGTCCGATCTCGAGACATGTCAAAACGTCGTTCTATACAAAATGTATGACAAATATATTTTTCTTCATTATTCTTTTTTTTGTGAATTTTTCGTATTTTTTAATCCTATGTCCTTCTCCTGGCTCTAAACTACCTCCCTGCCAATTTTCAGCTAAATCGGTTCAGCCGTTCTTGAGTTATAAGTGGAGTAACTAACACGACTTTCTTTTATATATATAGATATGTTAGGTATAATTGTTTTGTATCTATAGTTTATCAATAAGAGTCTATATCCATTCCCACTCTTGCTCAATACTCTTTTCGTTACCAAGTCAATTACCTACCTAATGTCACATAAACAATCTTGTAGCAATTCTGAGATACTTATCTAGGTATATTAAAACTAAGAAATACATGAAACCCATGTGATCGACAACAATTTGTGTAAGTAGGTTCACAGTTCACACCCATTAGAACGTAAATATGAATATCATCAAGAAAATGACAATAAAATGATCATTTTGTGTGATATCATTGACGCAAACCAATTTGAAGTAAGCATGAATGTCCGTTATCCGTACAATCTCAATGCCACACATCAAAACGACATTTTACATAATAATGTCATGTGAAATACAAAACAATGAACTTCATTAAAATATACTTATAGCGTTTTGTTTTAGGAATATTTGGCGCATTGCACGTTTCTTTTTTATGGACAAACTTATATTTGACTACAATCTCAACATAAATAAATAATATTAGATAGGTTTCCAAGGGATCTTATATTTTCCCGGGATAAAAAGTATCCTATGGTTTATTAATTAGGATCATAAGATCTACCTGTGTGCCAAGTTTAATCAAAATTCGTTTAGCCATTTTTGCATGGTTGAGAAACAAACATCCAAAGATACTTGAAAAACTTTCAGATTTATAATAGGATAAGGATAGGATAGTAGGACAAGTAACACGTATAGTATACCCAATCCTGAGGGAATTATATTAATAAAATATAGCCTGAAATGTAGCCAGAAAATCGCTGATAATATAGCTTTCTACAGGTGTAACATTTTTTTAAATCGGTTGAGTAATTTTTGAGTTTATTCATTAAACAAACATAACGCCTGTATTGGTCCAAATTATCAATTTATGCCTTTTGCGGTTGAGACCATGGGTCCGTGGGGGTCTGAAGCTCGTCGTTTCGCAAATATTTTATGTAAAAAATTAATCGAGGCCTCGGGTGACCGGCGGGCGGGGAGCTTTTTCCGCCAACGCATCAGTTTGGCCATCCAAAGAGGAAACGCTGCCAGCCTTCTGGGAACCTTGCCGATCGGCGGCAGCGGCAGCCTCGAAGAAGTTTTTTATATATTATTTGCTTGCATATTTTGTACATTTGTTGTAAATAAAATAGTTATATTATTAAACACTCAATTAAGTTCAAACAAACATATACAAAAACTTCAATCTTTTCTCTATACCATACTAGTTTAAATTAGGCTTCCGAGACGATGAAAATACATAGGTTTTTGTATGGCATTAACTATACGATTAGTCCTAAAGTCTAAAACAAAGTTTTTTTTAGATGTGACGTTATTAACCTAAGAGTAGAAATGCTTCTTCATACAATACTAAACTATCTACTCACTGCAGTGTACTACATAATTAAGAAGATACAAACAAAATGAAAATCCAGTAATGTAGCAAGTCGTAATGTGACCACAATTAGTATGTAGATACAATATTGTATTTCTACTGTCTATGCATTAACTAGTAAATAACGTCTGAAATAAACTCACAATTGCTGGAAATATGAAGAAAGAAACAAACGTCAACCGTGCTCGTAATTACTTATGACTATGATGTAAGAATGGAGTAGGTAGAGTTAGCACATTATTCTTCTGTTTATAGAATTCAAATTTTATTTTAAGTTTGAATTTTGTCACAGCTCACAGCACGCTTCGTTTTAACTGGTTTTTTTATTTAACTTCATATTATTATGTTATTATGTTTGGATAGAATCTTGAAATTGATTTTTAAAATTCACGTTCCACCCAAATGACCGAGTTGGTATTTTGCACATTATTATTTAATTGGTGAGAATAAATCTTGTAACTAACTAACATACTTTCTAATTACGTAATATATGTAGTTAAAGTCTTCACAAGGATTTTTCATTTTTCAGTTATTGGTCCTTCAAGCTGGGATACGCGATGCAGCCCAAATTTGAAAAATTTTTAGTGAAAATTAATTACTAGCTCGTATCCCCTCCCCCCCGGGGGAACTAACATATTTCCGGATAAAAAGTATTGTTTTTTTACCCCCTCCCTTAGTAGGTTGGATTTTCTAAAGCCATAAGTAGACAACGTTATGTGATGTGCAGTGTTAACCCTACAATTAGAAAATATATTTTTTCGTCATTAATTAATTCGTCTCACATGAAATTGCTTACTCCATTCCTATACAATGTTATTGCTACCTTAGCTGCGAAGTTAATTTGCGACAGACTGACAGACGTGCAATCTCACACGACCACCGTCTCATTTGTTTAACGGTGTTAATATTCTGTGCGATTATTATTATTTTTTTATACTTTTATCTTATTTTACGTCTTGGTGAAGATGGCTCGATTCTTGATGTTGAATTTCAAATAATATTACAATGTAAAAAATCATATTTAATACCTCAATGATTTATTTTTAATATTTTCTACATTTGTCTAAGTTAGGTAAGTTATGTAAAAATCTATATATATAAAAGAAAGTCGTGTTAGTTACACTATTTATAACTCAAGAACGGCTGAACCGATTTGGCTGAAAATTGATGGGGAGATAGCTTAGAACCAGGAATATATAAAAAATAAAATATATGAAAAATTCACAAAAAAAAAAAAAATGAAGAAAATTATTTTTGTCATACATTTTGTATAGAACGACGTTTTGACATGTCTCGAGATCGGACTGACAGATGGTTTAGTTTCACAATAGGTGGCGCTGGAATCGGGTTCTAAGTTTTATTTTCAGGGCAGGACAACGTCTGCTGGGCCCACTAGTTTACTATAAAATAGCAACGCAAAATCTCAATAAGGAATTAATATTTAAAGCGCCCTAAGGCTCGTTATTATGTCAGATCAAGCCACGATTGATTGCCTTAAAAGGGCACAGGTTTTGTGATAGTGTACCTATGTTATTCTGTAGGTGTATGGGACGAGAAGTATTCTGTTATACATTTTTAGGAACACATATTGGCTATACTTAATTTAAGATTATTTTTATATGTATAAAATACTTGTGAACAGGTGCTGCTTGTGGGGGCTGGTCTGCTTGAGTTTGTTGTTTATTAAGTCAGTCATAATTAAATTCTATAGATTACTATTTTTGCCGCCATAACACGCAAATATTGTCAGTGACACTAGATAAATAATAATTATTGAATGTAATAGGTGTAAGTTGTTTTTGAAAAGAGTAATTGCTGAGTTTATTGCCGGCTCTTCTCAGCAAAAACAGTCTTCCGAACCGAGCATTTAGAGTCTGACTATTCATAAGTGCCTGTGAAGGCCTATTTGGATGAATAAACAATTTCATTTCATTTCATTTCATATAGGATACCTAAAAATATTTACTTTTTTAAGTCAAAAAATCTTTCATAATCTTTTTTGATCGGCTTGCAAATAATATATTAATATAAAAAAATATAAACAGATAAATTTAGACATTAACATTTTATGTTATTGGAGGTAGAGCAATATTCATAAAGGTGGGATATTCACTATTTTAAAATGTTGACGAAACCTTCTGGTTAGGGTTGTAAGGTGGCTAATTTAAACTTATGTAGAGTATTATTTATATTTTTTTATGATATTAAATCCTAAATAAAAATACCTAGAGACTAAGTATCTAGCTCCTATCGGATATTCGATCGAACTCCCATTATATTTTTCAGACATGTGCATAATAATAGAATCCAGAATAAGGCTTTGATTTAAACCACAACTGTCGACAGCAATTTTGTACGAATGAGGTTAGCCTACACGTCTTAATTCTTAAACTTAGCATGGCATAGTATTGTGAACTTTAACCCGTTGTGTTAAGAGTCACGGGGTTAGGACATAATTTTGTAAGTATGTAATAGAAGTCGTGCGGCTGACATGTTGGTGGCGAGACGTGGAGGCAAGCTTTGATGTATTTTGCGACACAATGCATTGTTCTCTGGCTTTTGTTACATAAAAATATTAATATCTTGATAAAATATGATATAACGAAACATTACCTATTCAGGCGATGATAGCTCAGTAGTAGTGACGTCGGATACTGCAGTGAAGGTCGTGGGTTCTAATCCTACAAGCTTGAGCTTTCGGTGAAGGAAATCATCGTGAGGAAACAACATTACGGTAAGGTACTTTTGTAGTAGGTACTCAACTGGCTGGCTATCGCCCTCAAGTTGAAAATCTGTTGCCAAGCACCTGTTGGTGTGTTCCGGCAATTTCACTTGAGAACCAGTTTGCCTTTAAGGCATTGTAATAAGGTATACAACACATTGGCAATCCCGCTGGTATTGCTAATGTCCGCGATTCGAGGGACTAAAATCATTTGGGTCAAAATCATGTGTTTTTAGGGTTCCGTACCTCTGAGTTGTATCGGCGCTCATACAATTTAGAGGTCTAGCTTAATTGGCAAAAACCTCAAATAAGGTAATCGAAAACGTAATCTATTTACAAGTTTGTACGGAACCCTCGGTGCGCGAGTCCGACTCGCACTTGACCGGTTTTTTTTTAAAGATTACGTTGTTGGCAAATTCAATTTAACACATTAGGTTTTAATTCCACCACCTCCCCTTCTCCTAGAACTTAACAGAATAATTGGTGTAATAATATTATCCCAATCCCAATTGATAAGTATTTTATAACTTTCTTATTTTTTTATTATATACTTTATATTTATTATTTTATGTGCACATCTGTTGTTTTTCTTTGTATTTTAATGGTATAATTGATTAACTTCACGAATGCAAACTATGTATATTTATTATAATTAACTATTAGTCGTAAACGCTGTTGGATGTACTCATAATTATGTAAGTTTCAACATTATCATACTATTCATTTTTTGTGTATATCTGTTTGTTTACCCAAATAAAAAATAAATAAAAAAAATTATATATGAGATCATTATATATCAGATACTACACAGTTTTTACGCAGGCCTCAGACATATTTAATTAACTAGGTTTATAAAACAATAGAAGACACCTAAAAACGAGCGAGCCTTATAGTAGTCGCATAATATATAATGTGTAATATCTCCCCTTGGTTTCATTCATGTACCAACCTCTCGGAAAATGGGTTGGTACCATCTGACAGTCAACTGGTAGAGTTCGTGTGCGCTCATTGGTCAATAAATGAGTTTTGAGCTTGAGGCTGTATGGGCTTAAAACCTTTGCCTGCACTACAATAGAGGAAATAAAATTACACACTCTACTCGTATCCCTATCTGATAATCCGGATTACTGCTATGCACTTCACAAAAACAGTCGCACATTTTTGGGAAAGCGAGAGGAAAGATTACAAGAAACATCAAAAATTACAAGAATGTTGTAAGACAGACAATACATGTAATTGCTCGATCGAAACCTACTATAATAGTTTTACCGGATCTATATTATAGAATAGCATAGAATATTTTCAAATAATAATAACTATCAATGAAAATGAATTTAGTTCGCGAAAGTTTTAAAAGTACTATAATCACTGTAGCTCTCAAAAATCATGAAATTGTAAAATAAATTACTATTCATTTAGAAACAAAATATAAAGCCCAGTCACACATATATCAGGGCGTCTAGGGAGCCTCCCTCGAGAGCAATCCCGCATCATTTCATTCTATTACCACTAACTCCTCATACTCATGTCTCAGTGGGTTTTTATCGGCGACAGACTTTATTAGATTTTATTCAGTCTACGGAACTGAATGTCTGGGATTTGTTCTTGTTTTTTTTATGAATGAGATTTCTTCAGTAATATTGAAAATAGATTATGTATGTTATCTTACGTGTACGTCAAGCTTCACAGATTGGAAAAGGGACCGAATAATTATCCTTCGTAGGTACCTAATAGAAGGGCGTCTGATTTAATAATTAGTGGGTATTATTTTAGAGATTGAAAATAGTCTTGCTCGATAAAAATTGTTGATAAAAATTGTTGATATATATTATGGGCCGGTTTGCGTGGTTGGTTAACATACTACCTATCACGCCATAGGTCGTGGGTTCGATTCCGTCCGGGACAGACATTTGTGTGCATGAACATGTCTGTTTGTTAGTACTTATATGTAGTACATCAGTCATCTGGTTTCCATATTACAAGTTCTATTTAGTTTAGGATCAGATAGCCGTGTGTGAACAAATGACCGAAGAAATACTTATTTATATTTATTTTTGCACTTAATTATGAATATCAATGAGAGTTTAATATAGTGGTTGAGAAATAGTATCAAATGCCATGGGAAATGTCTTGGAGAACCTTGCCAGCCCTCAAATACTGTAGCTTGATTGTCATTAAACATTACCTTAATCTTTCTACAGTAAAGAGAAATGATTATTAGATTAGCTTTTTCCATCATCTTTTGTTTCCAAGAAAATTAGATCAAAACTACTGAAATTCATCATGTTATACAATGAAAAAAAAAACATGGTAATCGTTGATACGAGCTCCAAGAGTGACCTTTCTGTAAATGCAGTTCACAGACTGTTGAGATCTGAAGACAGTATAATGTGTGCACTTCTTATCGTGCGGAGACATACAGTCTGTAGGTGAGTACGGATTGCAGAAAAAATCAAAAATATTTTGTTGCATAATTTTAGTACCATAATTTGTTGTATCGGTATAATAATTGTGGTTCCATGCGGCCCATATCAATAAATAAATCTTTATAAGTCCTAAAAACAGAGCGAACAAAGAAAAACCTTATTCTAGTGATAATAAAAATGCCTTGATTTTATGGGTGTGTTCCTAACCTCCCGGTTTAACCATCTATACAATGTGTATTTTCTCAACTTGTTCAATCGAAATGTGCGGATGTAAGACAACAAATTATCGATAAAAATCGGGAAAAAAAGTTGATTATGTTAGCAATCTCAAAAACTAACGCACTTTAGTTTTTTTTTTAAATGAAAATCTCACCTTTTGTTTTTGTCAGTTTCTTTTTATAATCTAACTTTCTACTGGAATCTATCATAATGCAACTTAATGGTGATTACATTACTTAGATTACATTATTTATACAACAACTCTCTGAAGCTAAATGTTGTGGAAAAAAGCATGCTGGCAATTTTTTACACCACTTTCAAAATCACTCTAATAATCGATGTTACGTGATAACATTTTTTTAACAAATAATAATTGAGAGTATTATTAAATTTTGTGGCTTAATTTTTTCTCCAACGGTACACACGTTTAGCAAATATTCGCAGTTCTATCGGTGCATCGGGCACATTTGAAATATTCATACTGTAACTAGAAAGCATTAATGTTCAATGGCTGCCTTTATCATAAACGAGTCGGCATTCTGTCGCCAATTTGCAAAGCTTTAGATCAAAATTCAAATCTTTTACTTTGCATACCTATCTACTTTTGCTGGGTTAATGTGTGGTTTTTAATGAAGTACCTACTGTTGTGTGTTATTTAATACCAAAGACTTAAAATAATAGGAAAGAATTTAGCTACAGGAGAATGAACTCTTATTTATAGTTTCTAGAAGCGTGAATAAGGCATGATAGCTCAGTGGTAATTGACGTCGAATACCGCGGCGAAGGTCGTGGGTTTGAATCCTACAATGAGCTTGAGCTTTCGGTGAAGGAAAACATCGTGAGGAAACCATAGCACGGTGGTAGGGTACTTTGTAGTACCCGACTGTGTGTTCCGACAGCTGCACTTGAGAGCCAGTTCCCATCTAGGCTTTGTTTGCTTACCATCTTCGGCCACATCATCACTTACCATGGTGAGATTGTGGTCAAACACAAGCCTATCGATAATAAATAAAATAAAAATAAAAATGTGTCAGTGTCAAAGACGTATAAAATGACAAAAACGGGAATAGTTTTGAAAGATAATTAACTTCTCATTATGATAGTCTTTTTATGTTAATTAAATGTTGTCATAAGAATTATACCCCGTAAAATAGATAATAGTAATAAAATTCAAATTAAATAATAACTGTACTAATAGAAATAAATATCCTCTGATATTATTCACACACGGCCATCTACTCCCAAATTAAGCAGAGCATGTACTATGGAAACCAGATAGCTGATAAAACGAGTTCATGAACTCAAAAATGACTGTTCTGGGTAGTAATCGAACTCACGACCTGTACAACAGATATTGTACGTCAAAGTTGACGGATATTTATTAAAAAAAAACTGGTGTGGTGTGAAAATTACCTAAATACATACTATCGCATAAACTCTATTTAAATCATTTTTTAAAACCATATAAAAAATAA
This sequence comes from Ochropacha duplaris, assembly GCA_951361185.1. Taxonomy (NCBI): domain Eukaryota; kingdom Metazoa; phylum Arthropoda; class Insecta; order Lepidoptera; family Drepanidae; genus Ochropacha; species Ochropacha duplaris. The sequence goes on along the minus strand of OX592704.1, from coordinate 8,955,053 downwards.
ATAAGTAATATTGTTTCTCGTCATAACAATATTGGATTCAAATCATGTTTCACCACCCTCTACGTAGGTAACGAAAGCTTTCGTTTCGTTATAAATAAATTAACGGAATAAGCTTAGTCATTCATTCGTATTCATTAATTAAGATCACATGCGGAGGCTTAAACCAATCTTGAGAACAATTGGCTTCATACTCGAATGTAGAGTCACCATGCTTTAGAGAAAATATTTAGATTTTTTATATTTCAAATAGTAACTACATACTAGATTTGCATTAGATTAATACTATTAATAGAATGGACCACTGGTAATGGAATGGAATTTTATCAAGTCACAATACTATGGTCTCTAGCCAGAACAAAGTATAATAAAAACTGCATAGTTATTCATCTGTTTTTAATCGAATCCATTTGAGATTCAAGATGGGAAAATGGATAGAATCCGTTGACTATAATAGGGACAGGATGTCCCAGGAAAACAATAAGATAACAATATAATCTCGTATTTCTCCCTTATAATTTATTTGGTATGTCCTGAATATACATATAACAACTTGGTTACACCAGCCTCAAGACAACAAGACGTGTATTACTCTTACTCAAACTTTTGTATAGAATTTGTGGAAAGAAAGGAGCCGGGGAGATTCGAGGGGTGTTAATGATAACACACTCACCCGCCGGTTCTTTTGTTTTATTCTTGCTACTTAATTTACATACATAAGTTATAATATAGCTGACAAAATAAATACAGACAGAAATTGCATTTTTTGTAAAATTCTAAGCATCTCTGTCATTTGAAGTCATTAGGAGTTTTTGCAATTGTGAAAAAAAGTTAAAAAATGTTATTCAAAAAATACACTGTACCTTATTATTGAGATATTATGAATAACCTAGCTAAACTAATTTAGTAGAAAATAAATGTGGATTCAAATAATTATTACGTTAAGTACCTACTATGTAAATATATTTTTTTTATTAATTATTCTTGTTTTAAAATAAACTATCTATGGAAAAGAAAACATTATTATAAATGTACCTTTTCTTTTCATTACAGTAAACGAATCAATTATTTGATATTATTGGCGACAAATAAGAATGTATTCATATTCTCAATCAAAAATGAAAGATACAAGTGAAAGAATTACTTCGATACGTCAATTAGTTTCCGATTTTTAGAAGTAAACGTGCGATGCGGACTCGTACTCGATGTGACGTACTCGTGTGACGGTGTGACGTCATCTTGCAATACTCGCTCAAAGCGGAGCGTTGTAAATTGACGTCACATGCGGTCACGTAACTGTAGCGGGAATCGATATTTATCGTTAGTTTAAACGCCTGTTAAATCAAAACTTATAGGTATTTTTGACTACAACAAAAACTTGTGTATTTACAAGCATACAAGCTTTACTGTGACAAACTTTCAACCGATTTGGCATACCTATTAACATTCTTAATCATGTTTTGATATTTTAAATACCTATCTTCTTTCGAGTAGTTTTTTTTTTAAAACGAAGATCTCTCCGAACCGAATACTAGTGGTTAATAAATCTTAAAAATAAGCACAATATAAAACAAAACCCCGACTGTGCAGCTCGACAACGTAACAATGCTTAATAATGCTTTTGCGAATTTTGCGATACATTCATTAAGGCCTTTTGTTCAAATATATTTGGGGAAGGCAAAAATTATAACATACAGTAGTATTGTGTGGGCGCAGGGAGGCGACGCGGAATAAGTGCTGGAGTGTTTGTGTAGGGTTGTCCACTACTTATTTTTTGATAAAAATAAAATGTCTCAGTAATAATTGTTTGTTGTCGGTTAACGCATGAGTTCCAATAATGTTGTTTGCACTGAATAGGCTTTGAAACTACTGGACCGATTTGAAAAATTCTTTCACCATTAGAAAGCTACATTATTCGTAATGAACATTGGCTATATTTTGTCCCGGGAAAAGATAAGATTCCACGGGAACGCGGGTGATAGTAATTAATAATTATTAAAGCAAGCGACTAAGAAGGTAAGTATCTACTTTTATTATAAATATCTCAATATGTTTCTTCTATTCGCGACCCAGAAATCTAAATTATTATTGAATGTTATGCAAAAAATAATGGTTTTGATATTTTTGACAGCCCTACCATACGTAGTCACCAGATTTACAGCGGCGGCGCCTACCTCGCGCTAATGCTAAGAAAACACCGACTCTAAGGGGTGCTCTAAATTCATTCCACAATACAGATAAATATAATTTCGAGAGCATACGTTTTGGTTACTTTATTTGCTCGCGGTTTCTTAAAAATGTGGGATTTTATAAATATGCGGTTGGCAACACGCTCGATTTGAATATCTATCATAAAGCTAATAACGGTGAGTTGCAACGACTGCACTTGAGAGCCAGTTCCCTTCTAGGCCATACCATCACTTACCATGGTGACACTGTAGTAAAGATAAAATAAATCACTATTTCCTAGGTATGGATATAACTATTAAACTCGTTAATTATTCAGCAAGTGGTAAATCAAAAGAGTAGCTGAAGCAAAATGAGCATTATTAAAATTAGTTTTATTTGTTCTGGTTTTCAACACTAGATGGCACTTGTTGTCCTGATATTCGGCAACATAATCAAATTAACTTTTATAAAACAACCTTAATTACGAGGGGCTAATTGTTGACTGATTTCTTAGAGCTATAGCCACAAAAGTGTCCTTAAGAGAGTTCAAATCCTGTTTGGTGAAATTATTCCATCAAGTTGAACATGTAAAAATATCATCCCTGTTAATAACAAACAAATAGAATTAAGCCGCAACTCATAAAGAAAGTATTACAGGTGGGTGGGCTGTTCACGTAATTAACACAATGTTGCACGCATGGCTTTATTCGCAATTTGCCTTGTTTAAAATACCTACACATGTAATTTTGTCAAACCCTAAACGTTACGAAAATTTTTACTCACTTTAGTAATAGTATTATTATTACAACAAGATAGTATTGTGTAACGATTCAATCTTTAGTTCAAATACTTATTTAAAATCTATTTATTTTATAAAGATATTATGTTTTATTTACTGTCGTCAATGAAATAAAATTACTTGTATTGAAAGCTCTTTTGCTATCCGACAATAGATGGCGTTAGTATGCGCATTGTAGAGTTTTAGGACTATGTGACTAGTTATTTTGAGCTAGTATATTTTCTTTAATATTCCTTCATTATTTTACAAGCTTAATTAAGTTAATAAAATAACGATTTTAATTATTTTTTATATTAATAACTTAATGGACTTAGAATAAGTAGGTACTGATTGATATTTTCTTAGGTTTTTTTTACTACTTATTTTTTAATAATTTTCTCAGACAAAACGGTCATCATGATGTGGTGTGGTTTAGAAGTTGCTTTGAAGCTATTATTACTATCTAAATGCTGCCTACCAAACATGGTACAAACAGTGCTTGGTCCAGGTTTTCAGTGTGGTCAGACCATCTCATGGGTGATCTACCACATCCTAGCGCATTATAGCTCTTATTATTGTGAGTTTATTTAATTTACTATCGAGGATGATGGGACAAGAATGATTTGTAGGTAAAGTTAAGAGCGCATGAAGCTTTACACTTGCTCTTAAATGTAAGGGAATCCGTCAAGCATGTGAAATGGAGAGGGCACCTCTTATAGCTTAAACTGATCAAATGTCCTAATGAAAGAATGCAAAAATTCACAATAGACACATCATCAACGCTTTTAATGGTGCTCGTTACTTACACTCATGGGGTTTTGGTCACCTACTTACACTAGCTAGCGAGTAAATTGGCGATCTTTGCACGCCTTCGTACATGACTTATCAGTTTTTCTTTTATGTTAGCCTCAGACAACTTTACATGGACAAAAAGGCTGCTTAAATTATGTACTTTTTATTAACTCTTGTAAAAAGTAATTTTAGAATTAAATTGATTGTTCTATATTTTAAGAATTAGGTTTTGACATAAAAATTATGACTGTATAAAATGACATTTGTATGTCAAAATGGCTTAATGTGCGATGATATATTATTTTTTTATAAGTACCACCAACATTTGTACCATTTATGCAAATAAAGCACTTTGACTTTGACTTTTCCACCGGAGACTAGCTATGCAGCTGTGATGCGAGGATGTAAAACCTAAGATTCGAAACTATATTATGTGATCGGTTTCACTGATGCTAAGCTATGTGCCATCACACTATGAGACATCACTCGCGACCATCCATAGCAAGCATCCATCCATATAAAAAACATAGCTTAGTAGAACCCATAGCAACGTAGCATAGCACATCTCTGGTGGAAAAGTAAACTCCTGCCCAATATTTTTCATGACCGCAATTGGTAACATTGATCAGCACAAACGAAAGCATTATAAATGTTATAGGCTAATGCTCTTTCTATACCTGTCTTAATCAACAAACAACATTCGAAAAAACATACAGTCCGATTCCACAGATACGTTCAGCAGTTAATAAGACGTCAACATGTCAAAATATCATTATCTGGCTATTGTTTCTAGTGCAGATAATCTGTCCATAGATTATTGTTCTGAGATGGGTCGGGCAGATAGTCTTGTTTAGTTAATTGGGATGGTCGTTTCTTTTGTTTTGATTGGTTGCGCGGATGTTGCAGGGAGATGAGGGATTCAGTTATTTTAGTTAATTTTTAGTTATACGTTCGTTAGTCATGGATATTTATAAATATCTTAAAAGTATGCCGTCATTCTAAAACATTTTATTATAATATTCAGCTTTAAAATATACATTAATATGCTGTTTTGTTTTTACGCATGGTAATTGTTATGATCATACGGATTATTCAAAAGTACACAAAAATCAAACTACCCAAAAATCTAAATAAAAAGTAAAATTGCTATTAATTTTTCAGAATACTTAGATACCTTTATTTGAATTTTCTTTGATCATAAACCTTTTGTTAACTTTTAGGATCTTAAGACTTTTCCGGGTCAATTCGCTTTTGAGGTTTCAAAAACACTCACACGCATCCGAAATACGTCAACACAAAAAACATCGATTCTCGATCGAGTTCTCGATTTAAATCGAACAATGGACAGGATGTGGTCGTCGCGTCCGAACGCACATGCATCTTGAAGAAACAAAGTTATCTTTAAAACTAACATAGTCTTAAGGACAATGAGAATAAGATTTAATTTCGAACAGCATTCAGTTGAATAAACGCTGTATTCAGTGTGGTAAGGTCGCGTGCGTGCAAATCGATTATCGAACCGATTAGCGATATGATTGAAGATCGCGGGATTTATCTGAAGATTTATTGATGCGATTGAAATATACACATAAATATATATATTTTTTATTAGATTCTTCTCCTGACAGGTCTCTATTTGGAAATGGTACCACCATTAAAAAATAGCAATAAGATGACGTTCAATTAGTGTTCCTCAATTGTCCCAAAATTGAATAAAACATTTTGATTTGATTTGAGATATTTTATGAAACATTGAATTACTAGGTACTGTGAAAATAACTTAATATGTCCCTCGCCATTCTCCTGAATATTGATTTATAATTATTAATAAATTACCATAAGAGCCAAAATCTATAAAACTCATAGTATTCAGTTCCACTTTCAATAACCCTGTACTTACCTACTATTCCTTAAAGCACTCTCATAACGTTTCTTAACTATTTATTACAACCAATAGGAACAAAGCAAATATTTCGCTACAGTTCTTCTTTATCTTCAGACCGATCGCGAGTTCACGCTCTCGTTTTACCACCAACATTACCTAAACTCGGCGATCGTTCCCACGGCATCTGCACATCACTCTTCTTCAACTAACCTATGCTTTATTTACATTGAGAATCCAACCTTATAATCAGGGCATTAAAACTCAAAATATTTAGAAAATTATATGGTTTTAAGATCCGTTCAGCGAAGCCCGTGTTCGAAATTTTAAAGTCGTTCTCCTATTAACTGTCAATCAAAATTATGATTTATAACTACAGTTTTACGGAAGGTTTTTGTTTGTATTAGAATAGGCAGCTGAGTCCGTTTCAGCGTAGCGAATGTATGTAATACAGTATTCAAATATTTCGTGAATCATGCGCATCCGTGTGTATAATTACGTTTTTACCAGAGTTCGATTTATCTGTCAGGGGTGCATAACACTACTATTTATTATAGGCCACTACTCGAGATATTAAAAACTTTCTTAATTTAAAAAGATTCATGTGTAGGTATATTAATTGCTTTTGGTACATTGCTGTTTTCCAATCGTTTTCAGCCAGTAACGCATCAGGTAAGGTATCCATATTTTGTACTTAACAGACTGTAATCGAGTACTTTCCTAACATAACTGTTCTACTTTATTTAAAATCTCTTCTGAGTTTCCTAGCAGGTTGATAAATCTCGTAGATCTATTATCGAAATTTTGTTGTCCTGACAGAGATAAAATACTGTTAGATGGCTGGTCATCTTCATTTTAGTATTGAGTTGCCCAGCCCTGCGCTAACGGGGCTTGCGTAGCTCGGTAGCGGATTTGCATTTGGCCAGTATCACGCCGAGGCTGATCTGTGACCCCTTTAATGAGCCAACATCTGTCAGATTATTTTTCGAACATCGAATCGAACAAGTCGTTTGAAATTTAAAAATGTGTTTTTGTTTTTTATTGTTTTCTGGCATTGGGTTTTCAGGAGCTTATGTATTTTTGAAATTGGAATTAGGTACACGTTTAATTTTCTTTTCTTTACTAAGTAATATTATAAAGAGGTAAAGTTTGTGCGGTTGTAGGGGGTAAGTAATCTCTGGATCTACTGAACCGATGTTGAAAATTCTTTTAACAATAGAAAGCCACGTTATTTGTGAGTGTCATAGGCTATACTTTTAACCCGGGGCAAGATAATATCCCACGGGAACGCGGGTGAAACCGCGGGGACAGCTAGTTATGAATTTATTTATTATTGGATTGCATGAACATACTCACATTGCATTTGAAGTGATACACCTACATTGACAGATATAAACATTATAAATATATTACCATAGTATGTCTATAGATATGTATATAGACCAACTTAACTGGTCTAGTTAAGCTCGTTATGGCAATGTCAGTTGTTCTATACTAAGCAATATCTGGCCGCCATCTACGAAAATAATTGACATAAGCTAAATAACCTTATATTCATACAAACATACGAATAAATATAAAATACAACAACCAACATAACTTGATATCTCTTTCTTCCCTACACTCAAACAAATTTTACCACGAAGTACTAAATCAACAGGTCAATTTAAATTGGACTTTGAATACTGGCGTATGGGTTACGTTCTCTTGTAATAAATATGTATGAGTTTTGTGTGTGTGGGTTAATTATTGTCATTGAGTGGGCGTGGTCAGTGCTCTATCGAAGATTGGTGTGTCTATGAAAGGTTGAGTCGTGATATGTTACGGTGAAAGTAGATAAAAAACGGACAAAACTTCGAATTATAGTATTTTTTTTATTTAATGGGTACATTTTCCACAATCTCACCGTAATGGTGTGACTGAAAATGGTAAGCAAAAAAATCAAGCTGGCTCTCAAGTTCAACTATCAGACACGACGTAGGTGCTTGGTAACCTAGATGAGATTGATCAACCTAATAACAAACATCCTAATACATCATCTACCTGCCCTGTTCCCAATTATTTGTGGTCGGTGGAATGCGTACTTTTCTTCCATTCAGCCCTTCTTTCCGTCATATCAGAACTCACTTTCTTACTCATATCATCTCTCACACAATCGATCTCTTTTTGGTCTTCCTCTACCTGTGCATCCATCCACTTTCATATTCATGACTCTTTTGGTTACATGACTATCATCCCTCATAACATGCCCATACTACGTCAAACGACTTGCTCTCAACTATTCAGTCACTGGTGCCTTAAAACTTTCTCTTACATACACATTTCTAATCCTTAACATTCTCATCTCTGCTGCATGCAATCTTTTTTCATCCACCCCTTTAACTGCCCAACATTCTCAACCATACATTAAGAACTCACTACCTACTACATTATATGAAAAAAAAAACCTAATAGGTATATGTATAATCAAACGAAAAGAGCTAATCAACATTTAGATTTTAAACAGCAACGATAATTTATCAACACTTTCTCAAACAGCGTCCATTTCTCCTCAAACTGCCCACATATCCACATCAGAAATCAATAAATTCCACCACACTCGATAGCCAACAAATTGCGTGGCCACATTTCAACAGTATCAGATCACACCCGGTCGTTTATCGAAATGTCTTATAGTTATGATTGTCAGCAACAGATACATGTCCTGATTTATGAACAGTCGGAGCCCCCACACGATGGCAACTGACCGATTTAGATAATACACAAGTTAAAACAAATTTAAATTTCACACGATTCGTTCTAAATTCAAACTTAGTACGCAGAATGAATGTTTTAAATTATGTTTCGTAACTGCAAACATAAGCTTGTTTGGAGCATGCAAAATGGTGGCTTTGAAGAAAATGCCGATATAATAAATGTTATGTGCTAGTGTTGATTTATATGAAGACAATCTAGCGCAAATACATGCGAAACTTGAAGGTTAGGCGTATTTTACAAGGTATGTGTTAACTAGGTTATAACAGACTAGCTGTTCCCCGCGGTTTCACCCGCGTTCCTGTGTGATCTTATCTTTTCCCGGGATAAAATATAGCCTATGTTCATCAGGGATAATGTAGCTCGTTTGTGAGAAGAAAATAATAATTTTAGAATTGGAGTTTCCATTAGGTGTAACCCGTCTAACCCTAAAAAAGGAGCAGTCATCAGCAACCGTCCTAGGCAACTCCGTGTCATCTAACTGCATCCCAGGCGATGCAGCGTCTGAAGGAGAGGGAACTAGTATTTTTAGAGTAATTTTTGTTATATAACTGCACAATATTGTTGGTTAAAAACGGGTTACCTGTTATTGGCCTTACTATTTTGTACGCTGTTGGTTACCTAAATAAATAAATAAACTTCACAGCCTGTCATACGGATGCTGTTAAGGGGGGAAAGTGGGCGGGTCACCTACCAATTATAAAAAAATACTTTCACAAAAGTGTCGCCATTTTCGAGATATTTAATATCTATAATTCAAAAATCATCATTAAACTCAGAAATATCAAAATATCTCGAAAATGGTGTCATTTTTATCGAGGTCATTTTTGTATGTTTGTTATACCCTCTCACCTATCTCACCGTTAAGTTTATTGCAGTACTCACCGGACCTGTATATTAACTTTAAATCTTTAAAACAAGGTTACCAATTATTCATAATTTAAAATATATCCTGTAAACAAGTACTAATTGGATATTTTTATTGGTGATTCAATTCCGTTGCACCTAAGTTTATGAGCTTCATTTGCGCCACAATTACCGTCACATTTTTATTAATGCAAAGAAAATGTTGCAAGGTTAGAAATAATCACGTTTAACGCGTTTAATTAACCGAGCATGCAATAATCCGTGGTATTAAACCTCATACGATCTTAATTAATTTGAAAACGGAATAATTTTTAGTAAGGAAGGAAGTAGGTTTAAATTTGTTTAAAAAAAATATATTATCTAATAACTCAGATTTTTTTTTGTCTAGTTTAGAGAAAAGCCTATAAGCGTTTTACATTTATTTTATCTCTGACTTTCTTATTTCAGCTTAATTTGTTAACACCTACATACAATCAAGTAATTTGTCGTATGTTAATTTCTTATAGAGTTATTGAAAATTGTTATCGGCCAGAAGTAGCTGTGAAAGGAGTGTCCTATATTATTTTCATCGATAAACTTTTTAGAACAGTTAAACTAATTATATTAAATCATCCATCGTATCAAAATCTGTTCCAATAAATCACAGTATAAGAACAGAGTCGAATCTAAAACAACATATTAATCTCCAACTAGATTTTCAATCGAAAACCGCAAACAACCGAATCTCGATAATCTCAACTCGAGTGAGCGCGAAGTAAATCGATACATCGGTCGGCGTCTAGCGAATTATCGAAACGAATAGAATATATTAATACGTGAGAACGGTTCGAGTTAGTTTGGAGATGTCTGCCGTTCTAAATCAGTGCAACAATGCGGCTCTAGCTTGCTCTGATTTGCCTGTAGGTGGACGTGCGATTTATATAGATAAGCCTTCTCTGCCGAGAATAATGTTATACTTGATAATTTAGTGCGCCGAAGGATCTTAGCATCTAAGGCAATATTATTCGGCATTTAAGCGTGTTAAAGAATAATTTGTTTTTGTTCCAAATAACATTATTTTTAACGGTTTGAGGGTGGTAAAGTTGAAAATCTGTAAAGCACCTGTTGGTATGTTCCGGAAATTGCACTTGAGAGCCATTTTGCCTTTAAGGATTTGTATTAAGGTGTACAACACATTGGCAATCCCCCCTGGTATTGCTAATGTTTATAGGCGACGGTAGTCACTTACCAGCTAGCCTTGTTGTCACTTGTGGCATAAAAACAATAAAAATAATCAATCATGATAAGAGTGCAGGTATGTTGTCTCATTAAACTGCTCAAGTTAAAGAGAGACAGAACTTAAAACATATCAAATATCAAGCATCCCACGCTCTTTTTACAATAAAATTCTTTTTTTTTTGCTAATCACTCTCCTTAATTTTAATTTACTGAAAATTATTTTTTACCTTTCTTGATTCTCTATATTTATAAGCGTGTTTTTTTAGTTTTTTTTAATTAAAAATGAAAGCCTGGTCCTCACTAAGTCGTTCGCAAACGGAGACGCGCGGACAGTAGACATCACAAAGTCCGTTCGGATCGGCTTATCTCTCACTGCGCATTTCCTGCTGCAACCGCGCCAAGTATGCGTCACTCTGCACACTGCTGCTGCCTACTGCCTGCACATTACTGCACAATTATATATTATATCTCATCTTTATCGTTATCTGTCAGCCGTGTGTTAACTGCTATTCGTTTCAGGCACGATACTTCTTTACTCCGTGGTTTCAGGTCTTTTTCAATGGCTAGGTAAGCGATATCTGGCTAATTTGAAATTAGTACAGTTTTTGTTTGTTTGTTGACTTATCAGACGAATAGCTTATCCGAGATTTCTATTATTATATATTATAATTTATTCTATTTACCTTAACTAAATAACTGTTTTTTTTTACAGATTTAAGTTATTTACTTTGACTTAGTTTTTTATTTGGTTATTAGAATTAAAAGACTCGTCTATTCATAACTTTTTATGTAATGCAAAAAATCATCTCGATAGATTTTATATTTGGATCATTTTTTTAATAATAAAGATATACCTTTACCATTGATATGGTTGGTAAGAGCAGGTCACGGGTTCGATTCCCGTTTATGACATATAATTTATGCATAAACATGTCCTGTATGTCATGTATTTAGTTTTTTATAAGATTGCCGTGTATTTGATAGGAATTAATTCTATTATGAGAGCAGTCTCCTATAAAAGCCAGTTAATTTAGAATAAACTTCAACCTAACACTTTATACTAACCCCTGATCCAAAATCCCGATCCAATTCGCTCATCCCGTCGGGCTGCGCACGCGCACTCCTTCACCCGCTCGTGACTCTCGCAGACATTTTATTACCATAATTTAAAACAAATATCTGATTGTGTTTACTGGGCATTAAAGTGTTAAACCGAATGGGTAGGGGTGCTACTTACCGAATTAGATCAGTCTAATTATTTATTTTTATTAATTAATATTTAAAAAAGGTGACATAATTCAAATTCTAGGAAATAATTTACTACTAATAGGGGTATCTGCTATGAAAGGATTTTTGTAAATTCAAGCCCTAAATGATTCCCACAGGAATGCGAAACCACTAGTTAATATATATATTCCCTATTTTCTAGATAAGCTTATGTTTTGAACACAATCTCACCATTAGTAAGTGATATACATAAGGCTGAAGGTGGTAAGCACAAAGCCTAGATGGGAATTGGCCCTCAAGTGCAGCTGTCGGAACACACCGATAGGTGCTTGGTGACAGATTTTCAACTTGAGGGTGGTAACCAGCCAGTCGGTTACTACAAAGTACCCTACCCTGCTATGGTTTCCTCACGTAGGAATCGAACCCACGACCTTCGCCGCGGTACCCGACATCACTAACACTGAGCTATCATCGCCTTATACCCATACCCACTTATACCCATATTTCTAGTCCCGGACAGCTGTAAACTTGACGCCACCGCTAACAATGAACTGTCAAATTTTCATTCTATCGAAGATTAAATCACAACACTAGCAATTTCAAAAGTTATTCAATAATTTTGCTCGGTGGTAGGGTACTTTGAAGTACCTACCCGAATGGCTGGCTACCCTCAAGTTGAAAATCTATCGCCAAGCACCTATTGGTGTGTTCTGACAGCTACACTTAAGAGCCAGTTCCCATCTAGGCTTTGTGTGCTTACCATCTTTGGCCACATCATCACTTATTATGGTAAGATTGTGGTCAAACACAAACTCGAGAATAAAAAAAATGTCGTAAATACACAGCTTCGGCCAGGCCCTAACAGCAGCAGCACTGGCTCGTCCAATAAACATTCCTGTGAAGAGTCACGGCGCTCCGGCCATCACGCGGCACACATGGCTGCCTCACCGACACCTATTGTATATCTGCTTTCTGCTTTAAACACGTGTGTGCTTCACACGGCTAGGCTAGGAGCTAGGAGCTAGGGTATTGGATATTAAAGGACTAATTAGGTAATATTAAATGTGATAGGGTTTTTTGTTGAAAATGTATAGTGTGTATATAGTATGTTCTAGTGAAACGTTTTTCTGATTGTTGAGATTTTTAAAATATTCCCTACAACTTACTCAAAATTTGGTATTCATTGTTCAATGTAAACAAAAAATATTAACGACTTAAATCTTCTTACCTACCTATCATATTAGCAATTATCATAATAATTTTTGCTAGCCCATATCGAGTTATCCACGCCCTTCTATGTGTTTTGCCGACCGTTTATGTAGTATAAAACCATTATTTTTACAAAACCTATTAGTTAACTCCATAACCTAACTAAAACTATAAAGTCCACCACATGCAACGTCCTAACTCCTGCACTACGAACTAAAGAACTGTCGTAGGCGATACAAGTGGTTCGTGCCGCATGCCCCGGGCCCAGATCTCGGACGCAATCTTTATAAGGTGGTAAAACATATATTTAATGCTAAACGTCGGACACGAAGAGCCGTTTTGTGAGAAAAGCGCTAGTGTGATCTTTACACCGGCCGCGCGGCCGCGCGCCGCGCAGTCGCGTTATACAACGTGCTGTTGTTTGTGCTAGTCAGCTCTTCGACTATGTTTCGTCACGGAAATATTTTGCCTCATAATAAAGTAATAATAGGTACATAAATTTGCGAAATATTGATGATTAATTAATAATTATGTTTATTGAGTACAATAAAAGCAAGATTTGATTTTTGGTTCATAAATATATTTGAATAAAACATATTTACAATTGCTTCTTTTAGACTGTCAAATATTTTTAGAAGACATCCATCATTATATAAATTTTTGAAGAAAAAAATTTGTACCCCTTTTTACGAAAATTACGCGTACTTAGGAGTATGAAATTTGGCACAGTTAAAGTTGGAGAAGGAGTGCAGAAAGCTAATATTTTTATAAAATATGCTTTAGAAATAAATTCAATTAATAAAAAAATCATTACACACACTACCCTGCGTTAGACACACACACACGTATCATTATCCTCCTCTGTTTGTCAACCGATTACCGTACTTCTTTTTATTAATAGTTATGGAAGAGACTTTTTTCCTAAAAACTTTTTGGTCGAATTTCGATCAGAGGGCGAGCACTAGTTAAAATAAAAACGTATAGGTGTCGTCTATGTTTTCTTAGGAAATTATATCTATGTGCTAGCTTTTCCTTACAAGTACAGGTTACTCATCCCTTTCACAAACATACCCTTTAGGAAATAGGCCAGTCAGCGCAGTAATACTCGAAAACAATAAATCTCCCGATCGCCACCGCCTTCCAGTCCAGAATAGTCCAGATAATGTATTTCTGTTCGGACGTTACACTTACTTTGGCAATTTGCGGGAACCTTTGTGCCCTTTAAGATATCTCGTCAGACAATTGTACTGGGATATGCCTTTTGTGAGGGTAGTTTATAGAGTGGTTTTACTGCGATGGAACATCATATTGGTGTGTTTGCAAAAGTACAATATTTTTCACATTTATTAATATTGAAAGAGTCGATGTAGGTTGTCGTTGATTTACTACAGTTAGTTTATTTGAAAGTTCACAAATTATATCTTATATTAACATTGTATTTATATCCATTATTAATGATAACTTTTTGAATAACATAGTAGAAGTGAAACTTTTTTTTATGTTTACTAGATTAACAGTCGTATTAATTAATAATTGCTAGATTTAATAAAATTATATACATTTACTGATACTTACAATCAAAAACGGAGGTTAATTTTAGAAATAAACATGGCCGGTAACAGAAAAAAGGGACGATATTTTTTTAAATTGTTATAAAATTTCTCTCATACGTTGATAAAGAAGTTTCACTTCAAAAATAAGGACTCGTTTTTAATAAATACCCAGCAACAGCTTGCCACATTTACCTTTTATGGTAAAACTGTAGAATTTTCAAGCAACTCTATACAAATCCCCAAACAAAGTTATCGTTTCGGCTACGTGATATATCCTCGTCTTGAGGAAGGGCTAAGGTCTGAGCCCATTTACAAATCACAAACACTGACCAGCCACCCTCTGCCACCCTTCGGACAATTATATACAACCCTTCTACCTTTGTAAAGTTACATTTGAAATATGGGTAGATTTGGACACCCTTTAATTGTGTTAGATCTGATAGAACGTATTCTATTATTTTGTAGGAAAATTCTTTATTTTCGTATAGACACAATATGTCTTACCTATATGAAAATTACTTCAAAAAAATTTGCTAGATTTTAATTTATCTTTAAGACATTGTGAATAAGCTGACATTTCATTAGTAATCCTCCTGGTATTGCTAATGTCTATAGATGGCGGTTGTCGCTTACCACCAGTTGACCGTCTGCCTGCTTGTCAGATTTCACAGACAGAAGAAAAGAAATGTATTCAAAACTTGTATATTGCTAGACTTTTGTTGACCCTTCTCCTGCAATGAGACCGAACATGTTTATTCAAAAACTTCAATCATATGGAATCCCGATTATTTTATGAGTCGATGTCATAACCACGTTCATAAGTATGGATATAAGTTTGTAAGGCGGTGATAGCTCAGTGGTTAGGACGTCGGATATAATGACGAATATCGTGGGTTTGAATCCCACGATTAACGAAAACATACTGAGTGTATGGGGCAGCTTCCCCTACTTTGTTGATATATAAAATTATTTGATATATTTGATATAAGTTGATAAAAGGTTGATATAGATTGATAGGAGTAAATGATATAACCGAGTCGCGTACTGTTCAAATACAGACTGATTTATTTTCCATAAAAAGTGTGCGGCGATACAAACAAACTGCTGTTGCAGCGAAAGTTGAGAAGTGCGGGAAACCCGTACATCCTCCCAACCACACAAAAATACTGCAGGAAAATAGAACTAAGATGATCCAAATCTATATGATTCTATGCTAAATGATACAAAGTGTTGATCATGATACAAGGTGAATCCATTGTTTCCTTATCTAACTAAATGTTACAAAAACGTACAAAATGTTCTCAAATAAAAATAAAATATTAAATCACTCGCGAAACTCTATTACAC
Source organism: Ochropacha duplaris (assembly GCA_951361185.1). Classification (NCBI taxonomy): domain Eukaryota; kingdom Metazoa; phylum Arthropoda; class Insecta; order Lepidoptera; family Drepanidae; genus Ochropacha; species Ochropacha duplaris. The sequence goes on along the minus strand of OX592704.1, from coordinate 8,939,260 downwards.
ATGATCGAGTCGGAACCTCGTCAGCCGCGGTGCTGCAGGTGAGGTTGACTTATTTACACAAGATTTTCGTAAAAACTTTTCACTGACTGACGGAACATTCATAACCACTTCACTACGAGAGGGCGAGAACGCGACACTGCCTGCACTGGGCTGGGGCGAAGGCTCGCCCTGAGCCTGCTGCTCCAACGGTCTTCTGCTTTCATGATGTCGTTTGATCCTTCTCCAAGCAATAAAGCTTCCGATAACGATGACTATCCCAATGACAATAATATAAATGCCATAGATAGAGTATTGATGTTGATCTCGAACATATAGTGTCTTACTGGCTTGCTCCTTTATCGATGTTATTTGATTCTTCAATTGATCATACATTTCATCGTCAATTCTCAACTGTGTGAAGTTATCTGTGTCATTATATGTGATAAATTTATTTAATATAGACACCTCTGGGATGTTTATACGTTGCTCGACATTGATTTGATTATAAAAATGATTATGTCCAAAGATCATAAAGTCTTGACCTTTCAAAGTGCAATCCTGTGCTATTGTAATGATACCATTACGTCTTAATTTCTTTAAGGTTACTCCAGCTGGGCACATAATGCGAACACTGCATTCTTCGCAACACGAAAAAATCCAACTATTATCATGTTGCAACTTGATCCAATTATCCTTACAAGTCGTCGTAACCGACTTACAAGTTGATACTTCTATATTAGACTCTGTGTTTACTAATTTAAGGTTGCAAATTGATTTTTCTACTTTGATATTATAAATACGTATGCTTAAGTGACATATTAGTTTTGATGGAATTTCCAGACATTTTTGGAGATCATGATATGTGAGAAATAGCGCCATGTCTTTCCTCACATTATATGAAATATATGGCATTGAGGGAATTGTTAGCTTCATGTCTTGATCAATCTTCTGAGGAATTGAAATAATATTATCCAATTCATAAATTTCATCACTAACAATAGGAATGTTCATTTCAATAATAAGATATTTTTCAGTTATTGTGGCATATACCTTCAATAACTTATACAAGTTCGTTACTGCTGCTTTGTCCACCGGTATCGTGAGATCTCCTCTCAACTGGCCGGCTATGGTATCAATTTGATGCTGCAACTGCTCCGGTGATAGTATATGTGCGTCAATCCTTCCGTTATTGATATCCGTAACTGTGTCTAAGAGAGTACGTTGTATACGATTTAGATTTTCTATGATGATATTTGCCGCAAGTACCAAAGATGTGACATACAATGCTTCCTGATTATCCTGTCGTATCTGATTAACATGTACTGTTAAGTTGTTAAGGTGTGATCTAATTAAATTAAATTGCTTATCCATTATATGCTCATGTCTTCGAATTATATTATATTCTGCTTCTATAACACTCGTTTGATTTCTCAATAAATCTTGTAAATGATTTTCGTTAACTGTTATCTTCTCAATATCGTGTTCATATTGTTTAGCGAATCTGTAATCTAACACTCCAAACAGTTCACTAGCGAGGTACCCAATTCCATTAATTAAACCTCTCTTCTGTCTTTTGATATCCTTGAACTTCAGTAGATAGTTATAATGGTCAAGTTCATTCACTTGACTCTCCAATTGCGTAGCGATACTTTGATATTGTATTATATTCATATTTGTTCGACTGCATAAACTTTCTATATGGTGGACGAATTCCTTGATATCTGATATTCCTTGCCAGTATGTAGTCATATTATAAAAAATTACTAATTTCCAATCGTCTTTTACTATTTGTAGGTTTGTTATCTTGTCAAAATATAGTTGTTGTTTATCTTCAAGTAATGTTATATTGAATGTACTATTAGTTGGTAATCCAATACTCGGTGATATGAATGTTAACAATAATAACATCGTGTAGAAAAGGCTTTTGACTACATTTCTTTTTGATCTATCACCTGTTTTCTTTATGCTTTGTTCTTTAACAGGCGATGTATGCTCTGATAATTGTTTTTGATGTGATTTGTTAGGACAACCCTCATATACTGGTAAGAGGATTAATTTAGTTATAGGCCGTTTTATGATTTTATTATTTGATCGAATCGAAACGACTCTTACATAGCCATCTGTGCCCGAATGTACCTCTTGTACTCGGCCCATCGCCCACTTGCCTGGAGGAATATTTTCATCCTTTATAAGTACTATGTCGTTCACTTGCATATTTAATGATGGTGTTCTCCATTTTGATCTTGTTTGCAGATGCTGTAAATATTCTCGCGACCAAGACTTCCAGAATTGCTTGTACATGTCTTGAACTAGACGCCACCGTTGTGGTATGCTAATATTATTGCTATCAGTTTGAGGTCTTGATAATAGAGGTCCTCCCACGAGGAAATGACCTGGTGTTAGGAAGTCATCTTCAACGTTTTCAGATAACGTGCAGATAGGTCTTGAGTTTAGGCAAGCTTCAACTTGACAAAGTAGTGTGCTGAACTCTTCAAAGGTGAGTTTCTGATTGCCGATGACACGTTTTAGATGATATTTAGTGCTTTTTACAGCTGCTTCCCAGAGTCCCCCAGCACTTGGCCAAGAGGGAGCATTGAAATGCCATTCTATATCCATGCTGTCTAGGTTGTCAAAGAGATCCTGATTGATCGTTCTTATAATCTGCTGATATTCTGCTTTCAGAACGCGGTCAGCTCCAACAAAATTTGTGCCGTTATCACTATAAACATGTAGTGGCGTTCCTCTTCGACTACAGAATCTTCGAAATGCTGCTAAGAAAGATTGCGTGTCAAGGCTTGATACTAAGTCCAGGTGTACTGCCTTTGTAGCTAAGCAGACAAATACTACGATATACCCCTTTAGTGTCTTGATGCCACGTCCTTTATTTGCCTTTATTTCCACGTGACCTGTAAAGTCAACGCCGGTATGAGTAAAAGGACGGGATGGAGTTACCCTGGCTGAAGGTAAGTCTCCCATGATCTGCTGTCTACTCTGATTGCTAAATCTCTTGCATGTGATACAAGTCCTTAATTGCTTCTTAACCGTATTAATGCCGTTCAATATCCAATATTTATCTCTCAGATATGATAAGGTTAATTTTACACCACCGTGTAATGTAGTTTTATGTGCTCGCTCGATTAAAAGTTTGGTAAGTAGATTATAGCTTGTTAAAATGATAGGATGTTTAGCTGCGTTGCATATAATTGAGTTATTTAATCTACCACCAACTCTCAATATTCCACAATTGTCTATATATGGATTTAGACTTGATAGTCGGCTCTTTTTGTTTACATATCCTTTATTTTTTAAGTCTTCTAATTCATTTCTAAAATCTTGCTCTTGAATTGCTTTGGTAATTAATTGATAAGCTTCATCAATTTCTGTGCATGTTAAGTGTTTTGCTGACACTGATATCTTCCGTACTCGCCGTATGTAACGCAATATCCATGCAGTTATACGGACGACACGAGTAATAGAATTGTGCTTAGTTAACAATTCATTGATAAACGAAGGTCTTTGTTCTAAGGCTAAGTTCACATTGGCCGGTTTTATTTCCAGCGTTGGAACTTCGTACTTTTCCTGAGTGTCGCTAATAGGTTTCTCATCTGATATAAACTGTGGTCCTGACCACCATAACTCATGTTGCGATAATTGATAACTTGTTATCCCCCTAGAAGCACAATCTGCAGGGTTCTCCTTTGTTGATACGTAATGCCAATTTGATGGTGGTATTTTAGTTGTTATCTTTTGAACACGGTTTGCGACAAACTGCTTCCATCTTGATATGTCACCTTTTAACCATCCTAGCACAACCATTGAGTCTGTCCACGCGTATATTTTGATATTCAGATTTGATAGTGAAGAACAGACTTTATCGATCAGTTGAGTAAGTAATACTGCTCCACATAATTCGAGTCTTGGTAGTGAAACCGTCTTATTTAGAGGTGATACTTTTGTTTTAGCGGCTACCAATCTCGATGTGATTTTGCCCTTACTATCTTTAGATACAAGATAGATGACACATGCATATGCCTTTTCCGACGCGTCACAAAATCCGTGCAATGTTATGCCGTTTTCGGTATTGCCCAAATGTCTGTCAATGACAAATTGATCAATCTGTTTTAAATCTTGTTTGATAATACACCATTCCTCTTTACATTCGTAAGATATTTGATCATCCCATGATAAATTCAGTGTCCATACTTTTTGGAAGAATAATTTTGCTCTAATTGTAATAGGTGATAACCAACCTAATGGATCAAAGATTTGTGATATCTCGGATAACACTTGGCGTTTTGTGTAGGTTGCGTTATCCTTGTCGGTGAATTTATTACAAAACATAAATGTATCGGTTGCTGGATTCCACTGTAATCCTAATGTTTTTCTTGTTTCAGCATTTTTAAATTCAAATGGAGCATTTAATTGATCGTTTGATAACTTTTCCAACAATTTGGAGTCATTGCTTGACCATTTTCTGAGATTCATTCCAGCTCCTAATAAAATCTCAATTAATTGCTGCTGTAATGATAATGCTTTCTCTATGGAATTTTCGCCAGTCAACAAATCATCCATGAAAAATGAATTTTCCAGTTCCGGTGCAGCTAATGGAAACTTCTCTGCATCATCTTTTGCTAATTGTCTCAGTGTTCTCATTGTTAAATACGGAGCAGCCTTTGTCCCATAAGTAACAGTTACCAAATTATACTCTTGAATGTCTTCTGATTTAGATGCTCTCCATATTATTGTTTGAAGACTGCGATCTGATTCCCTGATAAATAACTGACGAAATGCTTTTTCAATGTCAGCTGTCAGCACATACTTGTATTGCCTCCATTTTAATATAAGTGCTTGAAGGTCACTCTGCAAATTGGGTCCACGCATCATGAGGTCGTTGAGGCTTTTGCTTGATGATGACTTTGACGATGCATTGAATACCACACGTAACTTTGTGGTGGTGGAATCTAATTTCTCAACTCCATGATGGGGTAGATAATAACTAGGTTCGTTATTTGTGCTGACTGGAACCATGTGTCCTAACTGTTGATATTCATCCATAAACCTTTTATAGTTCGTAGCAAATACTGGATTTTTCTCCATTTTATTTTCTAGTTGATTAAACTGGGCGTTTGCCTTTGGCCTTGACGTCCCTAACTGATTCTCGAAACCGGGTTTCATCGGTAATGCGACTTCATATCTACCAGTATCTAAACGTTTTGTTGTTGCTTGATAAAAATCCTCACAATATTGATCCTCTTTCGATAAGGTAGACGAGTTCTCGCTGATGTCTTCAACTTCCCAATATTTTGATATCTCTGATACATTATTGATAACAACATTGCAGTTAAAAGTGCGAACATTTCCTGAAAGGATCCAGCCTAGCTTAGTTTGCTGAGCAATAGGCTCCTGCGAAGACCCTTTGACTAAACCGCTCATGATAATGTCCGAATAGACTCCAGCATCTAAAAGAATGTCTATTGGTCTTGATAAATTGTACTCGGGGTCTGCTAGCTTGATATGTTGTAGATGCTGCCATGATTGTTTGCGGAAGGAGCTACCAGGTAAGTTGTTTAATATCCTTGATATGATCAGTGCTTGGGTGCAAAATTGATAGTCGTCGTGGATAGACTTGCACTCTAATGATACCAAACCTTTACTTGATTTAGCTTCAGCTCCTACGCCTGATACAGCTGCATGATATTTATGACGTTGTAGTCCTAAAAGTTGTGCAGCACTTTCCGAGATAAGAGAAACCTGCGACCCTTGATCCAATAAAGCGCGTAAAGTGATAAAAGATCCATCGTTTGATTTAATTTTAATTAATATTGTAGTCAATAATATTTCCTCATTATTATTAGTGACATAGTTCACATTAAGTGGCGCTTTGTTTACATTCGACGGCTTCGGTACCGTTGTCAATGGTGTCGGATTCATGGAAACCGGCAACCGCTCAAAAGCAGCATGCAGTATAGTATTGTGATCGCTGTCGCAATCCTTGCATCTTTTCGTAGAAGCGCAAGTATTATTATAATGTTTGTAAAGACAATTCTTGCAAATGTTGAGCTTTTCCACGGTTCTCAACTTATTGTCCGCGGACATGTTACCGAACACCCTGCATTTAAATAAATCGTGGCCTTGTTTACACAATGGACACTTACACGTGTATGAGGCTAATGCTTGATAATTCCCTTTTCCAGAATATGCCTTATATTGTGTGGGTGTTCGATTGAAAAAATTACGTGCATTTTGCTGACGTGGTTGATGATCTGATGAGCTCTTAGATGATACAGGTTCCTTGTCCTTTTTGTGGATAGGTTCCAATGCTAAGAATTTATTTTCCAAGAAATTCATAAATTCTGATAGCGTAGGTAATTCTCTTGGCTGTTCCCTTGCTTCTTTGTAGTCGCTAAAAGTTTGCGAATCCAATTTCTTTGATATAAGATGCACGATGAGTGGATCCCATGAATTCGTGTCAACTTCCAAGTTATGTATGGCGTGAATACATTCTGCTGTAATATCATGAAGTTTTTTGATCTCATAGGCCGTTTGCCTTTGTACGCTTGGTTGATTCAGCATAACTTCAATCTGCTTAGTAAAAAGTAATTGTTTGTTATGATATCGATGCGTAAGTATTTCCCAGGCAGTTTCGTAATTTTCTGCGGAAATATGAAGGTGATGAATGAGACGTTCCGCCTCACCTTTGATTTTTCCCTTGAGGTGTTGCATTTTTTGGGCATTTGTCAACATGTTGTTGCTATGTATAGCGGCGTTAAATAAGTCGTAGAATGTAGGCCATTGAGTATAGTTTCCAGTGAATGTTGGAATTTCCAATTTAGGTGTTGATTTCTGCTGGAATTTGTTCGTACTCAATTTTTGATTTAACGACTTCTTCATGTACTTGTATGATGCTTCGAGTGTAGTGAATTCATTTTCATACTCCGTATTCATCCCCAATGTAATATTGTCAATATCCAAATGTAATGTTTCTATGATAGTCCACTTGGATTGCAGGTTACGAATTTCATCTTCGATCTCCCACTTGTCTGTTATGTCACTAAGATTGATACTTTTAACAACCCTTTGGAATGCTCTAAAATTCGTTTGCTGTTTTGATAAAAGTTTAAGTAAGTCAGGATGATCAGGTTGCTTAGGTGGAGGTGTGGTAGATTGCTTGGATGTGGAAGGTTTTGGTTCCACAACATGACTTTGAAGCAATTTTCGAGTAGACTCGTAAAGTTCTCGAGTTATCTGATATATGTTGTCCTTAAAATATTGATGCGCTTGATCTTCATGTCTAGCTAATTGTTGATTATTATAATCAAATTCACCCCAGAGGTTGTCTAATGCTTCTAATCGCTTCTTAATGTACTCCGGAGTTTTTCGGGACACAGAATCCTTACCAAAATTTGATTTAATGGACTTTATAGATTCGAAGATCTCTGCCTGTCGTGCTATGATATCCTCCATATTGATATTATTTAATAAAGGAACAAGCTTACTTGATAATCCGATGTGATATTCTTATCCTTGGATCGATGCTTGTTGTCTGCTAGACACGCTTACCAGCAGAGAGATGATGATGATGATACTGTACAGCCTTCCGACCAGACAGAAGTTGACAGGCACTTGAGCTGCGTTTCAGCTCACGTATGATGATAATCGTGCGGAATGATACACTGATATTACTGTTCACATTACTGGCACACACAAAGTTTTTATTTTATGATAATGTTAATAGATATTATTTAAAACTTTATGATGTCCACGAACACTTTAAGATCCCGCATCCGGCTCGAAGGACCAAAATGTATGGGGCAGCTTCCCCTACTTTGTTGATATATAAAATTATTTGATATATTTGATATAAGTTGATAAAAGGTTGATATAGATTGATAGGAGTAAATGATATAACCGAGTCGCGTACTGTTCAAATACAGACTGATTTATTTTCCATAAAAAGTGTGCGGCGATACAAACAAACTGCTGTTGCAGCGAAAGTTGAGAAGTGCGGGAAACCCGTACACTGAGGAAACAGCCCTCTGATGTACTTTTAGTAATTTGACTCAGCCAAAGATCGAAAGCCGCGCGATCGACGCTTAATATTTTTATCAACCTAATTATATCCACACATAATATTCACAAGGAAGATAAGAGTTTTTGTCTCTTTCCGTAAATGTTCCCTTAAACCCTTTTATATACGTAAACAAATTCAGGTCACTTATCACCACCCTATCTCCAATCACATTTGAATAACTATCACGAGTTAATTCTTCAGATAAAGACGGCCATGTTGGCAGCGGCCGCTCCGCCGGAAGTCCAACTTGGACGGATATTCAAACTCGACCGGAACTGGATGGAATGGCGACATACATTTCGAATTTCGAATGGCTATTGTCCGTTGAACTATTACTTCGGAATGTTAATACCTGTAGGGTAGGTATGTATGATACGTATAATTTTGAAACATGCATAACCCTTCAATTTTACTTGTGGAAAAGAAACTTTTTACTGGTTTAAAGGTAATGGTTTTATTGAAAAACTAGTATTCCACCCCGCGGTTTCACCCGCGATCCCGTTTCTCCATACAAACTTTGGACCCCCATTTCATCCTCTAATAGGGTGAATTTTGGAAAATCCTTTCTTAGCAGACACTTACGTCATAATAACTATCTGCGTGCCCAATTTCAGCGTAATCCGTTCAGTTGTTTGAGGTGTATTGATAGATCAGTCAGTCAGTCAGTAACGATTGCCATTTATACTATACAGAGAAAAACTATGAATATTTGACACCAAATTATGTGTATCTTTCTGCGTGTCTATGACCTATATTTTTGCTGCATTGCTGTTTAATAATACAAGATAATTTTTACTAAAGCTGTAAATACACAAAGAGTTTTCTCTTTTTCTCGAAAAAAGAAACTGTCCCACATACTAGAAGAAATAAACTCGAGCTACCAATTTGAGGCACTCACGGTAATTCCCCTGCTTATCCAACATTTGCTAGAATATAACAAATAGTAGCTCTTGAAACTAAAGTCTACCGAGCTGCCCAATTAAGATATTTCTAATTAGAAGCATTCACTTGACCGAGAACGGATCGTATTCAGGGTTGCTACTCACTGATTTATGTCAAATATGTGTAGCGTGCTCGTGTTTAATAATCTATCTAAACATAAAAAAATGTCTTGACTAAATTAATAAACTGGCGCACAGCCTACATCGCTGGGGTTAGAAATTTTAAATTTTGCACATAATTATATAGGTTCCATAGACAGAGACTAGGTATCCATTAAGAAATAGATTTTAAATTCAACCTATGTATGGGTACAATAGGAGCAAAACTAATGAGTTATGGCCAATAAAGGGTTTTCACCAATAGCAAGAAGTTTTAGGACAGTTTTTATAAACTCATATTTTTTTCAATGTTGGGGTGTGCCAATGTTGGCAACCCTAACAAGAACCAAGGGCTAATCAATTAAAACAATATTTGCGTGGCCTGACCAAGCATGGCTGGTACCTCCACAGATATAATATCTTAAGGGCCTCTAATAACAACAAGATGACGTGAAAATGTGGGTTAGGTTACTTAGGGTCTTATTTGAATGTTTTGGCAAAATATTATTTGGGCAGTTGAAATTATTAATTTGTTATCTTAATGATTCTAGAATGATCTTAGTGCTGGAACACATTTAGGAGTTTAAGGGCCATAGTTTTATTATTGGACGGGCCGGTTTGCGTGGTTGGTTATCACGCCACAGGTCGTAGGTTTGATTCCCATCCAGGACAGACATTTGTGTGCATGAACATGTCTGTTTGTCCTGAGTCTGGGTGTAATTATCTATTTAAGTATGTATTTACAAAATAAGTAGTATCCAAGGCTCTGTGCTGTCCCCCCTACTGTTCACACTCTACACGAGTGACATCCCCAAAGCTGGCAAAGCACAGCTAGCCCTTTTCGCGGACGACACCGCAATTTACTATTCAGGCAGATGCCCCACGGCAATTGCCAAAGTCCTCCAAGCCGCAACTCACACCCTAGGTCCCTGGTTTCGGAAATGGAGAATTGAGATAAATCCCACCAAAAGTCAGGCGGTACTGTTCTTCAGTCCCGCCAAGAAATACATTCCCACTCCCCCCCCTCCAGTCACCATGTTTGGCGAGCCGATCCCTTGGGAGAGGCAAGCTAAATATCTCGGTGTTACCCTGGATGATCGTTTGTCCTTTTCCAACCACATAAGGAAGGTTCGTGCACGCGCCTACCTTGTGTCCAGTCGCCTTCACTTCATGCTAAACTCAAAGTCCAAACTTGCCCTAAAAAGCAAGGTCAGACTTTACACCGCGTGCATCCGCCCCATTATGCTCTATGCATGCACTGTGTTCGCAAATGCATCCCCCAAGCTGATCCATAGCCTCCAAGTGGTTCAAAACCGCTTCATGCGCAAAGCCACGGGCGCCCCGTGGTACATGCGTAACCTAGATCTACACATAGACCTCAATCTGCCCACAGTTAAGCAATTCATTAAGTGCGCTTCTCGCCGTTATTACGATCGTGCCCTAAACCACGCGAATCCGTTAATAGTCAAAACTGCCAACTATACTCCCTCAAAGATCTCAAAAATCCGTAGGCCTAAGGTCGCCCTCAGCGAACCGGATGACCCCATAACTTTAGCTCAAATTCAGGATAGGGAGGCTCGCGCAGCCCTCGAGAAACAACGCCCGCGTTTCCGCCCTCGCCGGAGAGGCCCGTCGCGACGTCCCACTCAGATTCAGTCTCGTCCCCCCGTTAGTCAGTCGTTAACGGCCCGAGCCGCCACAGTCAGTAATCCGACCGTCCCCTAAAAACTCCTCTAAATCGCTTAGGCGAAGTCCGTCCCACTTTTTGTGTCCCCCGACGACGCCCTGAGCCGAGGTTCGGGCCCCAACTGGGGCGCCCTCAGCGGTGAGTCGTCACAAACAAACACGGCTGAGAGCCCTAAGCGCTCGCCGAATAGTCCGCGTAAGGGTGTCTATGGTCCTTCAGACCGCCACCTTTAAGTCCTCCTCAAAAAAAAAATAAAAAATAAATAAGTAGTATATGTAGAATATCAGTCATCTCGTTTCCATATTACAAGCTCTGCTCAGTTTGGGAATCAGATAGTGTGTGAAAAATGTCCAAGGATATTTATATTTATTTATTTTCATCAAGGTACATGAAAACTTCATTGAAATTATTCCAATTTTGTTTATGTTGGTTTCCAATTTCTTTACTGGTTTACCTCCTTCAATTTTAATGTACCTATGGAATTTTAAAAAATATCAGTCTACTATGATATTTAAAGCACCAATTTTTTTTACTACTTTTACGTACAAATCCATTGTTTACCCTAACAAGTCAACCGTCTTTATAACACGTAATAACTCCGTCTAATACATAATTCGCTTTTGAATTCATACGTCAAGGTACTTTCTTACCCTACAGCCGGACAGGGGTCAAGATATGGTCGAATTAATATTCATACGGCAGGCCCAGGTGGACGTCACAGTCTGAGAAGGGTGGTCTTACCATTGGTCACTGCTTGTAGATTAGTTTGATAAAAGAATGGACTTCGTGGTTTGATTTATGCCTATCGAGAGAACTACTCTGTGAGGCAGTATGTAATTGGGGTATAATACATTTTTATAAATAGATCGCATGTACTAGCTATTTTAGCTCATGTGATTCATATCTTTCTTATCTTAATATTATAAAGAGGAAAGATTTGAACTTAAAAACTACTGGGCCGATTTCAAAAAATCTTTCACCATTTGAATGCTACATTATTTCAGATAAACATAGGCTATATTTGTATCTCGAGATAAAATAAGATCCCACGGGAACGCGGGTGAAACAGTGGAGGACAGCTAGTAGTCAATAAAATAGAATATTAATAAAAACCGGCCAAGTGCGAGTCGGACTCGCGCACGAAGGGTTCCGTAAAAAAGGCAAAAAATTCACGTATGTTGTATGGGAGCCCCCTTTAAATATTTATTTTAATTTTTTTATTTATTATTAAAGTAAAAATACAACTGAGTATTTTGTGAATATTTCAAGTGCCTACCTGTTGTCATTATTGATATCGAGCAAAAAAGGGCAAAAAAATTGCGTTTTTTGTATGGAAGCCCCCCTTAAATATTTATTTTATTTTGTTTTTAGTATTTGTTATTATATCGGCAACAGAAATACATAATTTGTGAAAATTTCAACTGTCTAGCTATCGCAGTTCTTGAGATACAGCCTGGTGACAGATAGACGGACGGACAGACGGACAGACAGCGAAGTTTTAGTAATAGGGTCCCGTTTTTACCCTTTGGGTACGGAACCCTAAAAAAGAGCTTACCGCGGCATTCTAGAAGCACAACACTTGTACAAGACTCGATGTAAATGATTATAAATCTTTTAAGTTATGTGTCATATTATGTGTTTCACGTATTGTATTTATTTGTTTGCCATATTAAATGTATCCTATTACCCCCTGCTTTTTTTTTATTCTCGATAGGCTTGTGTTTGGCCACAATCTCACCATGGTAGGTGATGATGTGGCCGAAGATGGTAAGCACACAAAGCCTAGATAGGAACTGTCTCTCAAGTGCAACTGTCGGAACACACCGACAGGTGTTTGGCGACAGATTTTCAACTTGAGGGTGGTAGCCAGCCAGTCGGGTACTACAAAGTACCCTACCACCGTGCTATGGTTTCCTCACGATGTTTTCCTTCACCGAAAGCTCAAGCTCATTGTAGGATTCGAACCCACGACCTTCGCCGCGGTATTCGACGTCACTTACCACTGAGCTATCATCGCCTTAAAAAGAAGATATCTCTTCAGCGACAAACGCCTAAATTGTTACACTGTTATTTGTCTTTTTGCAACGTATACTATGGGCAACGTCATATGTGGTGTCAGCAATAAAGAATATTTGTGTTGTATCGTTTTTCATTTAATAGATTCTTAGTCTCCTTTACGAAATCAAGATAGCTTCTTAATGCCGCCAGCATTCTGGGCACGGCAGCAATTTGGACCAACTGTCTCTTTTTGATTGGCTATTATAATATTTATATATATTTTTTAATACTTAGTCACTTTTTTATTTGTGTATAAATTATAGCTTAGTATGTATAAATTATATGTTGTTGTTTTGTATTTATTATTGTTGTTTAACTGACTTTACTATGAGATGACCACTCTACAGTACATAGCTAATCGGCACAAGGGTGGCGACCCAAGATCGTGGCCGGGGTGGTACGGAATACGGGCCCTTGTCTTATCTGCCCACGCCCGAGGACTTGCCTGATGGATTAACTTCATTGTTCCACCGTTGCCGAGTGACGCGGAATTTATAATTATGCCGGTGTGCCGCTAGCCGGGATTTGTGTGTTGCCTTTTATTTACATGAATGTTGTTGGTAGAAATTATTTATTTATAGAAGATGTGTCTTTCTGATTTTATTTATTTGATCATCTAATTTTGTTTTCTATTTTTATCTTTCAATTAGTCTGTGTTGTTCTTATTTCGGCCCCAAAATTAAAATATTCGTGGCGATTTTGTTGTGCACATAATTAAACTAACTTTATTTTGCCAGGACTAAAAATAGTGCTATCTCTATTATTTTTATATAGTGGAAAAAGGATACGTATAGATATATTTTTAGTTCTCTCAAAAAAATTATAGTTTTGTGAAAATCAAAATCGACACCATTACTTTTATTGGCATGCCAAAATCTTCATCTAATCCTAGATTTCGCAGTACCTATCTATTAACAATTCCGATAGATTCAATATTTGTCCTAGTTTTGACCAGCTACCTGAAGGATACCTACTTGAGAGGGTTTGACCCTTATCAAAGCAAACTAAATTAACTGCTCGCAACATCTTGACCAAGTTATTGTTCGGACAATGCTCGGGATCGGTCGGGCGTTTCAAATCTGAAAAACAAACGCTCGTGGAAGCAGACGTATGCAAATACTACACGTTAACCAATTAGGGGTGGCTATAAGGATGGTGTAGAGAATCATCATACCTATATGTAATTTTCGCTAAGTATGAGACCGTACTGTAACTAGGTACCCACGTACCTAATAAGCAAATATTAACTTACAAAAAGTAAAAAATAATGCGCTCCACATCGACGAAGAAAATCTATGATCCATTTGTTGACTTGGAAAAACGCAATGTCATTGTATACCCTCAAACGAATGTCCGCAATTTCCTTCCAAGAAGTGCCGAAGTCATTCTTCAACCACATATGTCACGCAAAATACACCTCTAAATGTTAAAGAATAGGGTAGACAAGTGAGAAACTCTTGGAGTTGAGAAATACAGCTACTTGTTTTGTCGACCCTTGTCAAATTGAATTTCGAATGACTTTTGTTAATACTAATACTACTAATAATGACTTAAATTATTTATAGATTCTAGCTGTCCCCCGCGGTTCCAGCCGCATTTCCGAGGGATCTTATCTATTCCAGGATATGAACTACGTGTGTGCCACGTTTTTACAAAATCCATTTAGTTTTTTTTGCGTGATTGAGCAACAAACATCTAAACTTACAAAACTTAACATTTTATAATATTAGTAGGATTTACCTAACTGGATTGCTTCAAAATGATTTCATTAATGTTGAATAATATTATAAAGAGGAAAGATTTGATTGTTTGTTTGCATTGAATAGGCTCTGAAACTACTGGATCGATTTGAAAAAATATTTCACCATTCGAAAGCTACATTATCCCTGATGAACTACTATTTTATCCCGGGAAAAGACAAGATCCCACGGGAACGCGGATGAAACCGCGGAGGATAGCTGGTTTATAATAAACAACAATGAGTCAATTAATTTTCTTTTTATATCGATTTCACTGTAAATGTTTTGAGTGAAGCCACGAGCAAATTCAACTTGCTCATTACAATTTAAGTCCGTATATCTCCACCGAAAGGGTAGGGTGTGCTGTGGCATAAATGATCACCGGGCAACAGTGACGAAGACAAATGACACCCGATGTCGAACTTACACAGAGATAAGGTAGGCTCCTTAAATTAGCTGCGTTTTACTTCACGAGACTTGTGTATTTTTCACTGTCTCTAATGGTGGAATAGATTTCTGTGTGTTTGGAAAGTTGGGGTTTTTTGTACTTCCACACATATTCGTACGTATACATAAATACATGTAAATGTAGAAAATAATAAAAAATACTTACGCTACGAAAAAAAGTTTATTTCACTTTTCATACTCCGTGTGTATATTCTCTCTTTGAACTTGTAGCGACATCTATCTACAAATAGATATAGTTCGCACGACTCCTAGATAGATGGCGCTCCAATAACCTACATCGCGCTTACGAGGTTTTCCATGCAATCTGCATATATACAAGCTTCCAACATCCTATGTTCTTGAGCTTTTGGTGAAGGAAAACATCGTGAGGAAACCATAGCACGGTGGTAGGGTTTATAGTACCCGACTGACTGGCTACTCAAGTTGAAAATCTATCGCCAAGCACCTATAGGTGTGTTCCGACAGTGTTTGCTTACCACCTTGGGCCACATCATCACTTACCATGATGCGATTGTGGTCAAACACAAGCTAATACAGAATTAAAAAAAACTTTCCAGTCACAGGGCTGCTGGAAGAAATGTAGGGTATATTAGAAATAATCAGTCACTTTGTACATTTGTGTCAGTGTAATAGTTATTGCTGAGTTTATTGCCGGCTCTTCTCAGCTAAAGCAACCTACCGCACCATGCATTAGAGTCTAGCTAGACTATTCTGTGATTGGAAAGGAAAAAAATTTTATCTTGCTGAGTTGCTTGCCAGTTCTTCTCAGCCTTCAGCTGACTTCCGAACCAGTAGTTTTCTGCAGCTCGGGCTAATCGGCTACCTATTTCTAATTCAGCTTTCTTTACTGTGCTTCACTTTAAGTGCGCGGGGCTTTGTCTACCGTTTTTATTTCGTTTGAGGTTTCACCCAACAAGATTAAATTACGATTGTTTATATAAATTACATCACAAACATTCACATAAGACCCACAGCCAACTGGAAGAACACAGTAATTGTCCGAAAATTAGCTCTGACCGCATATAAATACATTAAGATAATCTAGGTTCATGTGTGGTACAAGTCATACACGAAACGATTACTAGGTAACTTGCTATAGACTTAAAATGGCGTGTTTTATTTTTATTCTTGGCGAGATTATTTAGAGTAAGTTAGGAAATAAATAAATTATGTGAAGTAATTTCAATTAGAATAGCATTTCGCAAAAAAAATCTGTAACCTTTTTACAGCTTCTATAATATTAAAGAATAAACTAAGTATAATTTTATCTGTAACCTTTTTACAGCTTCTATAATATTAAAGAATAAACTAAGTATAATTTTAGTTTCGCAAGTTCATAAAACACGTTAACTTCTATATAGCTCCTGAAATACTTGTATAAAAAACTAGTTTTCCGCTCTATGGTTTTAACCGCGTTCCCGAGGATCTTAACTTTTCTCGGGATAAAAAGTATCCTATGTCCTTCTCCAAGGTTCCATATATCTCTATACCAAATTTCATCTTAATCTGTTCAGCGGTTAAAGCGTGAAGAGGTAACAGACAAACAGGAAGACGGACAGATGTTAAATATTGCATTGCTTTTCCCTTGCGCACGAATATATCTTGTACCGCAGTGCGAAGTAACACAGAGCGGACGGCAACTCAAATAGCGAGTAGGTCTATCTAGGTACGACGATTGCACAAGGATAAGTCGTTGGGCAGTGTTTTCCAGTTTGAAATGGGTAATTTGATTGTCCGGTAATTGGGTTAGGAATGTATAGAAGAGATATATCATACACAAAACATTCTCAAGCAGTTAAGTGACTAAATAATATTTTTTGTTTGCAAATACATTTTTATGAAAAGAAAAATAAAAATAAGTCAAAATAAAATAAATAACCTTGACTTTTTTAAGCAATGAGACAAAAGGGTTAGATATAATTAAAATTATGTTTTCAGTCATACCACGATACGTAGTTTTTAGTCATTTCCTAATTAATATTAAATATTTTATAGAGATCTGCTTGTATCTTTTGACATTTACACGTAAAGCCTAAGTTTTGAATAACAATTCCGATTTTACCACATCAATCGTGATGTAAACCTCTGTCTTGTCTCTATGTAACTCTATGTAGAGAGGCCATGTTCCTTAAATCTTAGCGCCCGCACCTCAGGGTACCGCGTCTGAAGATGCTTCTACGGTCATCACGGATAACATTGTAACTGAATTTGAATTTAAAATAAAATAAAGGTATTTTATAAAATATAGCTGTCCTCCGCGGTTTCACACGCTTTTCTGTGGGATTTTATCATTTCCCGGAATAAAATATAGCATGTTACTCAGTGATAATGTAGCTTTATAATGGTGATAGAATTTTTAAAATCCGTCGAGGAGTTTTTTAGTTAAATCGTTACAAATAAACATACAAAAAATCAAATCTTTCCTATTTATAATATCAGTTTTGATATACCTATTATTTTTAATATTCTTATGTTATCAACGGTAACATAACATCATTTTAAAACTCAAAAGTAAATTTAACGAGTTCACTTGCAACTTTATCCTAAACACACCACCTCAACCCTTCTACTGACCACCTCCCGAGGTCACAGGGTGCAGGGTGTAGGGAGTAGGGTGTCGGGAGGTGGTCAAGGAGTTACCAGCTCATCCCAAGTTCCAATACATTTCATATTCCGTTGACAGAGGCACAATAATAACGCGGTCCTGTCCATGTACAGCAAGACATAGTTGATGCACAAAGATGTCGGTTCGCTGGAAACGATAGTTGACCAATGCTAGTTATACAGGGTGTCCAGTAAGTAGTACGATAAACTTAAAAGGGAGACAGGTGGGCGGTAACCTAGCAAATATATAAAAATGAGCTCAATAAAAAGTTTATCATTTTCGAGATATTTCGATATTTCTGATTAATCTTTTGATTTTTGAATTATACATACTTACGGCCTTATTCATAAAAAAAACGACGATGCAACTGCTGCAGATTCTTAATTCAAATGTTATATAGAGAATAAGGCCATTATGTAAATATCTCGAAAATAGTAACTGAAACTAATTACCTACGCGGCTCCATAAGGAGCCCCGTAGGTAATTAGTTTCAGTTACTATTTTCATATTATACAGATAACTGTATAATATGAAACGCAATCATTACTGACTGATCTATCAACACACAGCTCAAACTTTTGAACAGATTGCGCTGAAGTCATGCAGATAGTTATTATGACGTAGTATCAGCTAAGAAAAGATTTTCAAAAATTCTTCCCAAAAGGAATGAAACGGGATCGCGGGTGAGACTGCGGGACGGAAAGCTAGTTTAACTACATAATGCTAAATAGGAGAAAAAAATAATCTTGATATTTATTTACAGTTCATAATTATATTTAGGTAAGTACATTCAAAAACAAGCTATATTTCTTAAAAACCGTATTTGTGGTAAGATATTAAATGTGACCGTTGGTGGTACTAGTGGTGGTGGTAAGTAGGCGGTACACCCGGTAAGTGCTTGCTTAGCGTTAATTTGTACCTCATCTAGTAAAATTATATCTACATCTGACCAATAGTTGGAAATAGTTGAATTTGAAGACGTTCGGAATTTACGAGTGGACCGGCCCTATGGGTGTACCTACCATAGAGTATTCTCAATTTGTTAGCCGGTTGCTTAGCAACGGATGTCTTTCATAATACTTGTAAATTACGTACCTGAATATCTGTATAATGCAAGCGTTTACCACAAAGTTACACAAATTTAACAAAAATAATAATTCCGTCAAACCGGAATAAAACATAGGATACTTTTTATCCCTGGAAAAGATAAGATCCCACGAAATATACCTACTCCTTTTATATACTACATTTATTGCTCTACGTAATAACACTCAGGATCAGGATTAAAGGACATGACCATCTGTCCTACGAGGGAATCGAACCCACGATCTATGGCGTGACAGACAGTGTTCTGATCAACCACGCTAACCGGCCCGTCGTCGAAGAGTTATTTTAAAACTTATCAGTTGTGTTTTTTTATGATTAGTAAATATTTAGGTACAGGTAATAAATAAATGAAAATATGTAAAGAATCGACCTTCTTTTTCTTTATTATTCATATTTATAAGGTTTAATTAATACTTTCTACCATAAAATCTTTTTTAAAGTAACTAATTCCAATATTTTGAAATGATTACACTAAAGCTCGTCAAAAGCTACGGATTTTTTGGCGGGAACCTGCGAAGTTTTAGTGGAGTGTAGCCACTAATTTCCCTATAACCTGACCGGACGTGTATGACTTTATGAGTGTGAGAATGTGACTATAACATAGATAAAATAATAATATTAAAACTGAAGAAAATTTATGTGACTGAAAGACTTTGTATCTTTGGTCATGACTAAAGATTATTAGAAAACAAAATCCTAAAAACAAAAGCTACCAAATAAAAACTAGTAAATAATTTATGTAAAAGAGGAGAAAACGGGTAATTTCTTTTATCTTTACATATTAATATAATTGAATTTAATAAACATTAAATAAAGACAGTTATCTAAATAAACACTGTAACATAATTTTAAACTTTACGTATATTTTAACATCAATCCAAATTCGAGTCCTAATTGAATTCATACGTAGGCAGCTATTGTCCAGCCAAATTTTAGGGTGGGCGGGCGTCCGGTAGACGTCTTTCCCTAACTTAATTGTGTTATGCAAGTGTGTGATGAATTTTGATATGAATTCATATCATCTATATTCCTACATAGTTTGAAATCAAGTGATCATGTGTTAAGGATGTCACACTCACGATCCCTATTAATGCTATTTAATTTTCATTTTAGATGTTTTTTATACATAAAAATATTCATTTAAACTCAATCGAGCCAAACTCGAAAACTCAGAACCGAAATTATCGAATCAACTTATCGTACAAAACTTGAATTACAACGCGTTGCGGAAAAGTCTCCGCGATTGCCATCAAAACTTTCCAGTCACCTGAAACTATCTATATATGTATATCTACCTGATCACCCAACGAAATCATTGTCCTGCACGATAACGGCCGTCCAACTAAAAGCATCCGTTCCCATTTGAATACCACCACAACTGTCTTTAAACTCCAAATATGCACAGATAGATTTATTAATAACCACTGGACTAGGGGGATGGGCGTAGGCGAACACCGGGCGATAGACGTTGATTGTGTAACTAGACGTTACGAGAGTTGTAAAATTGTTGCAATGCTATGTTGTTGCTTGAGAAAATAATAGTTACAAAAATTTTTTGGTGAGTTCCATAAAAAGTAAAATGTTAATTTAGTTGTCGTTAAAATTTAATAATCTAGTTGCGACATAGCCAAGTAATTGAACATTTAATCTACAACAATAATTTAGTATTTGTTTCTAGTATTAGATTTCATCTTATCTTCGTGTAAAATTATTTTATTTAGTGATATGATACTTCTAAATATTTAGGTTCACAGTAAAGAAAATGGTTATCAAACTTCGATTCGATAAAACCTTTGTTCTGATTAAGATTAATAAAATTGTATAACCACTACGTCTTTGGAAATTGTAACAAACAACAACCAGTTGCGAATTGCTTTAAATAAGTCATCAAACGGCCGGCCAACTATGCCTTAGGGGACGCAGGGAGGCGAAACTTGGCAAACGTAAGCCGTGTGCCGGACAGGAGTGGTCATAACTAAGATATTTTGACCGTCAAGCAATTTCTTGGCCATGTCGGCGTGCTTAGGTGGCACGACAGGGTGTTCAAAGTTATTGTTTGGACAGATTAGATATTCGGCCGGGGTTTTAACAAGAAATTAATTCTGTAATAATATGATTAAATGCGTTGGCTGTTTGTTTTGATTTAGAATTTCCGAGAAAAATAAAATAATTTATAAATTTTTGGTAGAAAATTTTCGAATTATTTTAAAAACAGATAATGAAAAAAAACTGCTAAAACACTTAATTCTAATTAAAGAAGATAATACTATACAATAAATAGATTTCAAACTGTAAAGCAATCATAAAAATCGTCTTAATAGCATCTATTTTGACAAAACAAATAAATAAATAATTGAAACATTTATTGGACAAATATTTAACACCCTATATGCAGTACTAGGGGCCAAAGAGCGTTGGGTACGATTGTAGCTGCAAACGTCTGTGTATGGAATGATATTAAATTCCAACTGACCGAAACTTGGCGTTAATTTAGGTAATATGCTAATACAAGCTAAGACTTTGTTGCGAATACTGGGCGTAGTGCAGTTATGAATGTTTTAAGACATGTTGAATTTACATCAACCTGTATAATTTTATTTTGAAATGCTTTATTTACATTTGAAACAAATCAAATATAGAATAGGTATTTATTGACAATCGCTTTTTGATGTCACTAGGCTGGCAGTCACCTGATGGTAAGTGACCACTGGCAGAATTCCCCTGCGAGATGTTATATAAATGCGAAAATAACTTTGTTTGTCTGTCTGTATGGTTGATTTAAATGGCAAAACCTTAGAAAGGACTGTATACTTTTTATCATCTCCTAAGTGAGTGAAAAATTCGTAATATGTCAAGATTCTGCAATAAGGCGATGTGGTAAGTGACGTGGGATACGGCGGCGAAGGTCGTGGGTTCGAATCCTAAGCTTGAGCTTTCGGTGAAGGAAAACATCGTGAGAAAACTATAGCACGGTGTTGGGTACTTTGTAAGACCCGACTGGCTGGCTACCCCTCAAGATGAAAATCTGTCGCCAAGCATCTATCGGTGTGTTCCAACAGTTGCACTTGAGAGCCAGTTCCCATCTAGGCTTTGTGTGCTTACAACCTTCGGCCACATCATAACTTACCATAGTGAGATTGTAGTCAGACACAAGCATATCCAGAATAAAAAAACGTATGCCACGCGGACTTAGTCTTGGGTAAAAGGCAGTTAAATATTAATTTAAAAATCTATACAAACAATCATAGCAACCTAAAACATCGAAGTACATACAAACAAAGTTAATAAGCCCCCAGATGATTCAGATATTCACCAAACACACATCCAAGTTGCAGAGCCGGTCTTAACTTAAACTGGGCATTTAGTACCCTTGAGTGATCGGCGCCAACTTAACCTTAAATTAAGTAATTTGTACACTTAACTACAGTTTGGAGATTCTTACTTACACCGTTTAAGTTATTTGTAGAGTTAGTTAAGTATAGATATGATAGCTAATGTTGTTAATGAACTCGCATGAATTTATGTTTGGATAAAAATTATATTTCTAATTTATTTTTCGAATAAAAACACAACTCACACACTAGTTAAAAACTCTACATAGTATAAAACAAAGTCACTTTCCGTGTTTGTTTGTATATCCACGAACTTCTCCTAAACCACGCAACGGATTTTGATGCGGTTTATACATGCATATTATAGTAGAGAAAAGCAGAGAATTTCAAATATAAATGTAATGTGATGTCGTAAAAACATATGTTTTGAGCGCTTATATTGCTAACGCTGGTTAAACCTCACGGGATAAATCAAAATAATGTACTATGGAATTTTATATATCTTAAAAAGGTCTACAGAAAAACTGTATTGTCTATTTCCTATGGATAACTTACAGTAACCACTTTTATATTTTACATATTACTAAAAAATACTGAGTTATTTACTAAGCTATTTTAAACAATAAAGTTTTATTCCTTATCTATGCAATTAAATACGTTAAATATACGTTGTGCATTTAATTTCATTTCATTCAATAATATTTCCTTTTACTGCATATCATTAAATGAATATCTTCGAACAGATCGCTAGAATAGTAAACTTTTTTTTCTACATGGGTTTTAGTTCCTGTTATTTTCGTTTGGTTCTCATCGATATAACTGTCACCTCTATCACTTGACAATATCTATGGCAAGAGTCAATTTTGGCAAGACGAATAGTAGGACCGTTAGCTTCGAGTGGGCCTAGCACTAATGACTTTCACTTCGCATCGCATCAGGTGCCAATCGCTCGTTAGGACACCAACTTGTCTGTTTTCAATAATACACGCCCTGTATTCATTATTGTTGTTAGTAAAACAGTACTTTACTGAGTCAAAGATTTATTAAAGAAAAGTAGATACATATTAGGAAAATGTTAAGTGTAGAAGATATTATAAATAACCCTTTGATCGAAATCCGACCAAAAAGTTTTTAGGAAATGTAAAAAAAAAAACGGTTGACAAACAGAGGAGGATAATGACATGTGTGTGTTAACAGTGTAGTGTGTGTGTGTTGTTTTTTTATGAATTCAATTTATGTCTAAAGCAAAATTATATAAAAAAATACTTGCACTCGCGAGGAGTGCAAGTATTTCCTTCTCAATATTAAAATGTGCCAAAATTTCATACTCCTCCGTCTGCGTAATTTTCGTAAAAAGTTGTACAAAGATTTTACTTAACGTTTTAATATTATGATCATGATAAATAAAATAAATATACTGAGACATTCCTCACTCAAGGCCATATGATCCCAAAGTAAGCTTTTGCTATGGAACCTAGATAACTGCCTACTACTAATATTTAAATAGATAATAAATAACACTGTAAAGGAAAAAAGTGGAAAGGTAGGTCAAAACCATAGATTAATAACACGTCACTCCTTTAGATACCATCATCGTATTTTTAAAATGCGGCAACAGATACTAAGCCTAAATCGAACCCGAAGCGTACCCTACAAAGGAGCGGCGCGACGTTTTATTAATCTGTGGTCAAAACATTAAAATGAAGGTGGACAGACCATATCAAAATCAAATCAAATCAAAACTCATTTATTCAGTTTAGGCCCTAGTAACGCACTTTTGAACGTTGCAATTGACTCTACCACGGGTTCGGAATATACTGAAACTGAAAAGAATCCGGCAAGAAATTCATGCTAAGAGGTAAAGTATGGGCAAAATAATGAGAGGCAGATCACACATGAGGTGGTTCCATGAATTGAAGAAAGTCACTGGCCCACTATGACAAAGGCTGGCGAGAGATGGGATGTGGTGGCTATAGAGGAGGCCTTTGAGTCAAAGGGACACGGTAATCAGAAATTACTAACTAATAGGGTAGGTACTTGACAGGTTTTAGATAAGTATCTAAAATTGTTCATTATAGCATAATACATTTACAATTTGCTTAATTCTTTGTGAATTTCTTTATTTTCTTTAAAAATACAATCAAAGCTTAATTAATAAAAAGGCCACTAAAACGCTAAGACGCTATTAATGCCTAGGTCACGTGATGTCATGACGTCACCTGCTCGTAAACAAACATTTCGTTGTCAAAATACACAACTTTATGATCGTAAAAGAATAAATGAGTTTTGAGTTAAAGTTAGAGTTAGCCCTTTTATGTGGCTCAATGTGATCTGGAGTGATACGGCACGAATTTCTCAATGTTTATATAGGGCTATATAATAGGTGTTTGCTTGAATCATAGTTAAGCATTAAAGTTATTATGATCATCTGACGGAATAGTGCTTCCACTTTTGTTTTTGATGATACAGGGTCTACTTGAATTATTAGTAATTTAATACCTATATATTTTTAAGAGTGTTTCGTTTAACATCTATATTTAATAGGGTCGTCATTGATAATAGTCCAACTCATAGAGAATTGAATATGTCTAACCTAATTCTTGATCAATCAGGGAAGTTATAAAACGATAATCACTTTTTTGAGTTAAATTGGATTTTCGATTATTAGGTAGATAAATATCTCAGGTATTTGTTGGCTTCTGAAAATTTATTATTACCTATATATTCATTAATTATTAAGTAGAGAGAAAAAACTCCATGTATTTTTTTTAAAACGATTTTACTTGAGAAGTAAAATAGTACCTAATTCAATTTTATTCAAACATAAACAATAACTCCGTATCCCATAATTTCTAAACGTATAGTCATATAAAACAACATCCTCTGTTCAGTTATTATGTATAATTTCCCTGCTTGCATTACATTACATTTGTGCAAACGCCTGTATCACGACGCGATCCCAGCTCGTCGTGCAAATGGCTGTCTATTTCTTGGGCATTGCTCTAAATCACAAGTGGCCTGAGCGTATCAAGATCGCTTGCTCGGGATGTACCTTCTACTTATTTTTGTGATATCAGTTTTGCAGTGTCGAATATCTAGACATGTAATAATAATGATATATTATTATAACGTGGTAGATTGTGGCGCTTTTCAAGTACCTATTAATCAGAAATAAAGTTATTGCTTTAATTCCATCATAATGTTGCTTTTATGCGTTTTAATAATGAGTAATTTAAAACATATACCGCTTCAGATACAACCTCAAAGTCTCATTTACTAAGGTTATATATTTGTCAATACACGTTTCTACATGATAATCACAACAAAAGAATATTACTCAATTAAAGTTGATAATGTCCACAAGCAAGCAGATTATAAAATCAATTTCAAGTACAACAAACAAGACGAGCATGTAATCACACGCCAACCTTATAACCTCTTAAACAACCTTAGTTCTGACATCAGAGCGGAATGTAAACAGCAAACCATCTCCTAAGGCGCCATCTATAATTTTCTAACAATGCCAGCAACACGTCCAATAAAGCAAGACACTTTATCAGGCTTGAAAACCCCTTAATAAAACCTATATGGTCTGAAAGAAGAGCGGGTGTAGAGCTCTTAGATGAATGGACAGGAGTACACGCTCGATCGATCTGAGATGTATCCATGGATATTGCATATTTATCAACCTTTGACATGGGTAACAACGTGGAAGTAACATCTTCATGGGCAGCAAAAAGGATACAAAACAAATATTATGATTAAAGGGCGTTTGAACTTGCGCATGTGAAGTATGGAAGTATGTAATGTATCATACACTAGCTGTCCTCAGCTTACTTACTAAAAATTATATTAAATGTCAGAAATAAAAACAAAACAATGATCATCATAATTTTATATGAATACAAGCGGACCCGGCAGACGTTGTCCTGCTCTAAAATTAAAACAAAACTTAGAACCCGATTCCAGCGCCACCTACCGGGTCCAATTTTGTTTTCAAATCATCGAGGAACTCATTGAAATACCTATACAACAAAATTTCATCCAAATTGTTCCTCCGAAACGGCTGGACCGATTTTGATGATATTTTATATGTATATTTAGTAGGTCTAAGAATAAGTTGTTATCTATTTTTTATACCGCTAGATTCTACGGGAACGTGGATCCTACGGAAACGCGAGTGAAACCGCGGGCGACAGCTAGTAAAAAATAGATAACAACCTATTCTCAGACCTACTGAATACAGATATAAAGTTTCATCAAAATCGGTCAAGCCGTTTCAGAGGAGTACGGTAACTAAAACTGTGACACGAGAATTTTATATATATAGATAGATTATTTTTAATTATGATTCTTGCATGTAAATCAATATTATTGTAATATTGCATGAAAAATGGGGAATAATAAAAGGCTTATTTGTTTATTTAGTATAGCTAACCTCCGCGGTTTCACCCGCATTCCCGTGGGATCTTATCTTTTTCCGGGATAAAAATATATATGTTACTCAGTGACACCTAATGTAGTATTCTAATAGTGAATGAGTTTTTTAAATCGGTCCAGTAGTTTTTGAGTTTATTCTTTACAAACATACAAATCTTTCCATTTTATAATTAGTGTAGATTTGGCTTGTAATTACCTTTATCGATAATAGTAGGGGAGGCAATGATGCTAAATTTGTAGTTACTCGAGCGTCTTTGGGACCTACTGGAATTTGAAAATTAGGTGGAATAAAGAAAAAAAGGTTATGTGATATTTTCCCCTTCAGCGGTGAGGGGAGCGTCTACAGGGTTTCAAAAATGTAAAAAAACAGTCACCAAGATATACTCGAGCGCGTCAGATATTAATAGGGTAGTCGCGCCACGTCTGTCTGATAACGGAAAAATAATAATCTGCCGTTTTGCGTGGTGGGGGTGGCCGTACGAAGGGGTCGAAAATATTTAAAAAAAAAAATACTCGAGCGTGTCAGACATTGATAAGGGATGTTAAGTGAACCCTCCAGTAGCTCCTATTTTAAAGACTGACGATTTGGACGCGACCATCTGTCAGGGCCGATTTTTGAAAATGCAAAAAAATATCGTGACCTTGAAATAATCAAGCGCGTCAGATTTTTATACAGACGGTTCTTCTTGATGTCTTTGTTGTATTGACCCATAAACTGATAATTATGTTGAGGGATTTCCTTAATCTGACGGTTTGAAAAAAAAATATATAAAAAATATCGAAATCTCGAAAATGGTTCAAGATGTCGAAAAAATGTTTGTGCAAAAGTTGTAGAGAATTTATTCTTCTACAATATTTACTAAAAATACATTTACCGAAAAACCATTAGGAAACGAGATATTTGCAATAAATAATTTTTTGACCTTTGACCTTGAAAGATCAGTAGTCGCGGGCACCCTAAGATAAAGCTTTTGAGACAAGTTTTAGGGTGTCAAAATAAAGGTTTTTACAAGTTAATAGCTGACTATCTCTCATTCTGAGGTGAAACTCATAATATTCCTGGACTATACACTTAAAATGACTTTAGCTACTCCGGCTTGTGCAAATGGGCAGATTATGATATTTCCGTAATTCGTGACTAATTTCCTTCAAAATAAAAAAAAAAAAACTAATCGCGCTCAAGAAAATCCAGGTGACGTTTTTTTTTGCAACTTTGCGAGTCTCCAATTTTCTTTCGTCACGCCTAAATTGTCAGATTATTGAAATGTACACTATATTGCATGTAACTAACTTACCTTACCTTAATCTGACGCGCTCGAGTATTTCAAACCATCGATTTTTTTTACTAATCTGACGGGCTACCCTAGACGTTCGACACTATATAGAGGGCTCAGATTTGGTGAGAGTACTTCGCAAGGTGCAAGGTCGCCCCCCTTATGTTAAACTGCCGCGCTCGAGTAAATCCCGAAATCCCCTATTCGCCTCCCCTACCAAAATATTATAAAGATAATGTTTACATTTATTTGTTAATGATAGGTTCGCAAGTCCCACGAATATTATATTTGTGAAAGTTTGGATGCATGGATGGATGGATGTTTGTTACTTTAACCTTAACTACAAACAAATCTTTTTCTCTTAAAATCTATCAATGCGCTGGCATTAACTCATCGATACATAATTAAAAATTAATTAACTATTGTTTAGATGCGTGTAACGATAAAATTTCGAATGGAGAAACTCTTATAAAACTCTAAGAACGAAACCATAGCGCCATTTACTTGACTTGTACCGCCATCTATTATTCATTACCTAAAACTAGACCTAAAATGTTCATTCACCCCGCATTCCATGGAAAATGCTTCTATTTTCTTCAGGAAATACCTTTGGAGACCAATGTTTTTTTTTTGTCAGCAAGCAGGCGGGTCACCTGATATGATGTTATAGACTAAGATCCAAGGCCCCAGACATTCCTCATTTTCTCAGTAATGGAATGTGTGGGATAAAGTAGAGTCCGAATGTACTTTCAGTGTATGCGTACTTGCTATCTTGGTCCGACGGCCAATTACCGGGTACCACGTGTTTAACTAAGACAAAAACTCGGCTCACTTTTCTCAAGGCTGATTTTTATTATGTTTCAAAGGATATTGTAAAAAATAATAAATTAATACTGCCAGACAACTCCCGTCGAGCGCGGTTTCACCCGCGTTCCCGAGGGATCTTATCTTTTCCCGCGATAAAAAGTATCCTATGTCCTTTTCCAAGGTTACATCTATCTTCATACCAAATTTCATTTAAATCGGTTCAGCCGTTTAAGCGTGAAGAGGTAACAGACAGATAGACACACTTTCACATTTATAATACTAGCTTTTGCCCGCGACTTCGTCCGCGTGAAATTAGTAATTTTCGTAGATTTTATCCAATCTGCTTTTTAGGGTTCCGTACAAAAAAAACGGACCCTTATAGGACCACTCGTGCGTCTGTCTGTCCGGAAATGTACCAGACATTTGCTCCGAATCTACTGGACCAAATCAGGTGAAATTTGGTAGGATGGTGTAATTCTATGACCCCAAACCCAGATGTACTATGTAAAAATTTTTTTTTAAATAAGGTTAGTTTTCTGTGGACAAATTAGTACTGTATCATATATCAAATGAAAGGGCTCGTTAAGAAGACCTCAAATATATTTTTGTTTGTATTGTAAAATAAATAATTTTGATTTTATTCATGAAAGAAGACGAAAATTTAGCATTCCCCCTGATCTCCGAAACTACTGAGCCTAAAATTTTGTAAAAAATACAAAATACAGTTAGTTGCTTCTAGATTACAGGAAAACCTATAAGAATTCTATCAATTAAAAAATAAAGTGATAAACTCAATATAATACTTTCACTGACTTAGGCATTGTACGGAACCTGTCCACGCGAGTTCAACTCGCACTTGGCAGGTTTTTTCATAAATCTCCAGACAGACAGTCATAAATCAGTACAGCGAATATTGATTTCCCATACAAATATCCACCCCCCTTTTCACCCCCTTAAAGGGTGATTTCTGGGATAAAAACTATCCTATGTTTTTTCCCGGGACTCAAACTATCCCTATACCAAATTTCATCTAAATCGGTTTGGCGGTTTAAGCGTGAAGAGGTCAGACAGACAGACAGACACACTTTCGCATTTATAATATTAGTATGGATAAGGAAGATAGATAGATATATTACCTATAGATAATATTTGATTTAAGTTACGTAATCATGCACCACTTGCATGAATAAATAACATGCGTCAAAACGTTATAATGACAATAAATAAATGATAACAGTCAAAAATGTGTTCAATTTCGAAACTATAAAGCTTAAAATTGGTCGGGACTAAATATCGTTCGGAAAATTATTGAAGAATTATGCTAATCGTAGCAGAATATAAACTAGATAGAAGTAATACGACAGATTGGGCGAAACAATCTGTACAGGCACCGGATAGTAGAATGTTATAACTTGAAAATTTGTATTTTAAAAAAAAAATACCTGAGGTTGATTTGATTTTGAATGAAGTGTTTTTTTTTATGATTGTGCCCAAGAAAACCAGCGATTGACTTGACTGGATAAGACCTGGATATCGTATTTGATAATAAAAAATTCAATGTTTAATTAAAACTAAATTTAAATCAAATACGATATCCAGGTCTTATCCAGTCAAGTCAAGTCATTTCATTTGACGAGTAAAATTAAAAAGAATCGAATTTTATTGCGTTTCAAAAGTAAATGGACTGTATTTACTTTAATACTTATAATAATAATAATATTGTGTTTAGATGATGGTTATTTTATTTTATATAAAATGTAATTTTATTCATTTAAGTAGGTTGTACCTACAGGTATTGCTAAGATTACAAATATAAATAATTTAATTTAAGGCCTCAGGCAACACACCGATAAGCTACTTCAATTATGTTAAACCCAAAAACAGAAGCGTATTTTTTTTCAATTATTAAAATTTTGTACTTATACAAGTTCACACACCGGTGGTATACAAGGCACATCACGCATTGACCAGTAAGTGGTATTGCCCAAGCCTGTTTGATATTCGCGAGCGTGACACGGCCGGCCGTGCCCCGCGGACCAATTTACTGTAATCACACTACACCGATTACAGATTAAGCATTTTACATTACAATTCTGGGAACTATGCCTTTTTTGTTCGACAAAACTTGAAGAATTGGATGAAGTTAGTCTTTAAATGCTTGTGAGGACGGTTTAAGTATACTCAAAATTGATGGCAAACAGAGAAATTATAAAAAAAAAATAGTGTCCCAAAAATAACACTCCAGAGTGACACTGGAGCTAGATTGGCTTCAGGTCTATCAGATAATATCAACATGAATTTAGTAAAAGTATTCTGGTTTTCGAGATATGGCTATTTAAAATATATTTTGGTCTTTTTTATCGCATGTTTGGGCTATAAATAACTTCTAACTTATAGTTTCTTTTTCTAGTTGGTTGAGACAATCAAGTAACCATTTCATTTGAAACTAGTACGCTATGCTCAAAAAATAACTGTGTTGTTTCATTTTAAGTCAATGCGAAAACCTTAACAAAAATTTTACTAATACATAACTGTGAAAAAAAATTGTACTGGACTGAATCAGCAAAATGATCTTAAACACAAGCCTATTTAATGTTAAACCAAAAAGCTAGTAAAAACTTCCTTATTTTGATAATGGATTACTACGATGCAGTTGGGTACCAACCCACAAAAAATCAAATAAAGCCTTTATTGAGTGCAAATAAACGTGACGTAGGTAACAGAATCCTAGTAATAAAACTATCATACTAACATCATAAATCTTAAAATTTCTATGTTTGGATGTTTCTTGCTCAGTCACGCAAAAATAGCCGAACGGATTTTGATCAAACTTGGTATACAAGTAGATCATATTCTATAATAAAAGATTGGATACTTTTTATAGTGGAAAAAGTATAACATCTCTCGGGAACGCGGGTGAAACCGCGGCGCGGAAAACCAGTAGGTGTACCTAGTCGACAAAACCACGCGCGTAGCTTAAAAAAAACAATAATTATGGGAAGTACTTACAATAAGTTCAACAAACCGTGTAATTACGTATCTTAATAGCCACATAACAAATATAGCATAATAATAAGTACATTATGATTCCATTAAGTAAACTAATTTTATAGTCACGATTATTACGTATTTTTGTGTGTATGTGTTTTTTAGGATACTACAATAATGTATCTAATATTAAAGATTCTTGAATTCAAATTGATTGTGATGGTGTTTTTTTTATTCTGGATAGGTTTGTTTTTGACTACAATCTCACTATGGTAAGTGATGATGTGGCCGAAGGTGGTAAGCACACAAAGCCTTGATGGGAACTGGCTCTCAAGTGCAGCTGACGGAACACACCCACAGGTGTTTGGCGACAGATTTTCAACTTGAGGGTGGTAGCCAGCCAGTCGGGTACTACAAAGTACCCTACCACCGTGCAAAACATAAAGTAAAACATGTGGTATATCAGTTATCTGGTTATTATAGCATAAGCTCTGCTTAGTTTGGGATCAGGTACTTGTAAGTGAAGAACGTCCCAGGATATTTAGAAATTCGTCCGGGGTTATTTATTTATTTAATACTAGTTTCCCACCTCGCCTTTTCACCCGTGTTCCCGAGGGATCTTGTCTTTACCCGGAATAAAAAGTATCCCTATGTTTTAATCCAGGATATGAACTACATGTGTGCCAAGTTTCATCAAAATCCGTTCAGCGTGTAACTAATATCTTCACACACATACATCCAAACATGCTTTCATATTTATAATAATAGTAGAATGGATTATTTTTTGTAATTTGGCTCGCGTATGAGGTCATTCCAAAAATCTTCTTAAGGTGCCATCTCCTACCGGTGGTTGTCGATCATGATGGCTTTTGTCACTTTATCTACCGCCGCTCTAAATAATGACCTCGAACCACTGTCTGAGGTTTTTGAGCCAAGATATATTTCGTCTGCGTGGTAAACGGCGTCCCTGAATTTCCCCTTGTATGATCTGTTGCAGTAGTCGATATTTCTCATTCCAAAATTACTTAGATAACATATTATTCCAGGAATTGCAATAAAACTATGAATAGCTTAAGATTATTTCAGCTTTCTAACGATTTTAATAAATTTAATGTGAACCCTATTGAACTGAAAAATATTATTATGTGTACAACGCTAGTACAGCTTTTTTTTTTATGTCACAAGTGACAACGAGGCAGGCGGGTCACCTGATGGTAAGTGACAACTGTCGCCTATAGACACTGGCAATACCAGGGGATTGCTAATGTGTTGTACACACATTACAATGCCTTAAAGGCGAACTGGCTCTCAAGCTAACCTTTTGAATTGATAAAGCAACACATTGTTACCCACATCACAATTATTATCAGATCTTTGACTAACATTAAAGTTTTCTTCGGAGACCTACATAAGATGGATGTAAATTCCTATTGTTTTGGGACGATTTCATTACAATTATATTGCAATCATCATCAAATTTATGATATGGGAACGCTGTGTTAAACGCATCGTTGACCACATATCGACGGACAATCTTAATCATAGTATCATATCAAATGATCATTTTTATGTTGTTATTGTAAGGTAATTTCGTTAAGTATGATCTAAACATACTTACCATGATAGAGATTTAAAGATAGATACAGTATAGGTACCAACCACACGATGGAAAGGTCCACAGGGAAAGAGGAATGTTGGTAGACCTGTAACGTAAGACGGTGGGCTGATGATATTAACCAGGTGTCAGGAAACGACTAGACAATTAATATAGGCAAGGATATGGATTTGTGGAAAAAGCTGGAAAAATAATAACATTTGAAATGTAACTTAGAAATATGGAATAAAACGGCTTTTTTTATTTATTTATTTTATTAACAAAATAAGTAAGTTAAAAGTCTTTGCTTGCCAACAAAATATTTATACAAAATCGTCCATGAGGTATTAGTTTTTACTCGCGACATTATTCTTTGTTTTTTTTTTCACCTACATAGGTTGATTTAGAGTGAATTCCGCGTTCTTTCTCTGGGTTCAAAGTATCTATAGCTTTCATCAAAATCTGTTCAGACGTTTATCCGTGATAGACATACTGATAAAGACTTGATAAAGATAATAAAGCCATCA
The DNA here is from genome assembly GCA_951361185.1 of Ochropacha duplaris. NCBI lineage: Eukaryota > Metazoa > Arthropoda > Insecta > Lepidoptera > Drepanidae > Ochropacha > Ochropacha duplaris. The sequence continues at coordinate 8,905,544 of OX592704.1, read as the reverse complement.
TTATCAAAGTTCAACGACATTTTTATTTAAAACAAAATATTATACACTATAAAAAGTTATACCTATTATTTGTCGTTAAATTGGTAATTAAAAATCATATCAAGGCAGAATGTTACAACGTGTTCGCTATTTTTGAGCATTTTTAGATGTTTTATACACTAGTTATTGTTAGGTATTTGTTCTTGAATATAAGCATCATCCCATAAATTTTAAGTTTATTTCAATCCGGTACATAGTAATATAATTTTTTTTTTACAACAAATGTACAAAATATACAAGCAAATGGATCGCCAAGGATCCCAGAAGGCTGGCAGCGTTTCCTCTTTGGATGGCCAAGCTGATGCGTTGGCGGAAAAAGCTCCCCGCCCGCCGGTCACCCGAGACATAGGTACATAGTTGAGTCAATTATATGTAACGTTCATAAGTGTCTCATCAGGGCCTAAACTGAACACTTGAGAAATAAAAAAATACGACAAATATAGAGCATAAAGCTGTTAGTAATTATTACATTCTGACGTAGTATTACATACCGTCCCCCTCAGATGGGGAGAGATAGTCGCTAAGAGCGGCGCTGCATTTTTACAAATTGATACAAATTATTTGAGCGCGCTCCCGCTTTGTTCCAACGATGCTTGTTACGACTGTAGAACGGCATTTTATTATTTTTGTGGGGTCAGCGGACAGTGGACCGAAAAAAAGCTCATGCATTTTGGGTATGTTTGAATTGCACTGTAATGGTTTGTAAGACAGGCAAGGATTATTTTATTGATAACTGTTGTATTAATTTCGATGAAATCTACAATATTCATGGGAGCGCATACGTTTTACTTTTGCCCTGTGTACATAAAACGTTGTTGATCAGTAATATTTTTAATATTGGTTTGGATCTATTTTGTCTCAGTATGTCACTAAGATTCCCAACTTCTTTTTGTTAAAGAAAAATAATTATCATACTTGAAAACTAATTTACACTGAAATACTTAAAAACTTAACTTCATTTATACTCTGTTTTTTATTTTATATTAAAATGTTAACTAGCAATACCTACAAGATATTGCAGATGTATTGAAAACCGAAACGTGAGGTAATTTCATAATTGCCCGAAATAATATTAGTAGTTATAATAGCAGTAATTTTGTACGTTTAGCTATCAAAAACCGCTTTACGTTTTCCTATCTCTGTATGCGTTTTTCCTGCCTTCTCATTCCTTAGACCGAGTCCGAAACATCTTATTCGCGCCCTCATAAAAGTAACTGCTTTGGCTTGTTTTTATTTCTACCTCTGTACCTGTACGGCCACAGTATTTTAATAAACCGTTGTTATATTTAGGCCAAATAGAACTGTCTCACATTTTGTTACAGTACATTTTTGAATGGCAGTCAGAAAAATCACGCTGTGCCCACTTATATCTAGGACAAGACGATTGAAGGACACGAGGTATTCCAATTACTTTATTATGTAGTGAAGCTATTTTATTGGTATGCATGAAATCAGGTAAGTTATGCAGAGGTTATTAAGTAAATGAAAGAATATTGAAAAGTATTTCCTGATTCTGGAATATTCTGCTTCATATCTAAGCTTTGATATTTTAATTACGTACCTATACCGTACTTATACAACTAATAATAGAGGATAGCTAGGAGGGATCCTTTATTATTTCAGCTCTAGTCGATAGATGAACTGGAAACAAATTAACATAGTTTGCCCAAATATCATTCGACACAAGTGGATTCTATTTTTTATCGCAACTGTTGGGTCTATTAATTGTTTTTGATGGCCAAATATCATTTAAGAAAAAAATCCGCATTCTTAGTACCAGAATATTTATAAAGTCTAAATAGGCAATTACTTCCACAAAACCCTGTAAACGAAAAGTAATTCCAATACATTTTAGCGTCCAATCCCGGGAATTACTCGTTGAAATTATTGCGGCGGCTCGTTAAGGAATCCGGATTAAAGAGTTGAAGCAAAAAAAGGTAAATGTCGCCGTAAGTCCGCGCCGCAAAATTCTTAAACGTAGTCCGGGGAAATGGGATGATTACTTCATCAAAACACACTTTAAACGTGTTACGTAAATCTAGTACCAACCACCCCCCGTCCACCCCGTAAAGGGTGAGTTGGTGAGGGGTAAGCGGGGGAAAGTCACCCCAGGAAATGGGGGGTAAGACGATATGGGCGAACGTGAGCGCCGTCAAGAAAACCTTGATTGCTTTTTTAATTAGTTTTTTTTTCATTCCCCCTTTTTCGCATCCCGGCGATCGTGCAAGAAATATGTATTCGAGTTTTATATGTATGTGTGTGCTTTATGTACCGTTTATTGATTGACGATTATTATGAATTAGTATATTGATTTTTTTATTTATTATTTCTATGTAGATACTGAAAAGGCTATGACAAAAATTAGTTGATCAGTAATAAATCATATTGATATAAGTACAAGTTTCTTTATGAAGTGAAAAAAGTTATTCGTCACCGATGAAAAATAAACAATATAGGTACTTAATTATTTAAAAAACAACGGAGAAACTCGCAACAAAAAATAACTAAGTAAGAATATTCAGTCACCGTAAAAGTGTCAATTGAAAATTATTATCCGTTTCTCCCCATCAAAAGTGTAAAATCAAGAGCGTAAAAACGTCGAGGAATGTCCATTAGTCGTTTATAATATCGTCGCCATAATGAGGGGAGAGTGGGCTAAATCAGAACAGTGGCGCGACCATAGGCATTCCGGCACGTAGTGGCCCGAGATGTAATTAAATGCCATTTAAGCCTCAAAAGTTTTTGCTTATTTATTTTTATTACGTTTTTAGTCTTTTAACAAAAATATACTTTTTTTTTCATCGGGGCACTAGGAATAAACACATTTTTTATGTTTAATTACATGTTTTATGTATGTATTGTTTAGTGTAAATGGATTAGGTATGTATGTAAGTAAGTAGATAGGTATATATTAGAGATGAAGTTCACCTATCAAACAACGTCTGTCGTCGCTAAAAAATTAATTAAAAATTCGTCTTGTACTTCGCGAGGGCATTATTTATCTTATATGACCCGCACACTAATAAACACTTATACAAAAAGCACACGCACACTTTCAGTAAGTTTTAAGTCTCGAGGCGTCCCCACTAATTTATACGTTCTTTCGCTTTCATTATAATTATTATTCTTGGCAATTTATTTTCGCACACGAGGGGGCAGTGTCCCCCTGGGGGAGGTTAGGGTGGACTTCTTACAAATTCCCGTTTTTCGGTGGAACTTAACGCACCCTTTTCTTGGCCCTTTTTGTTTTTCATTACATTAACTTTTGAGACGGGGATAATGTGTTTTTAGTGTGTGTGTATAATTTTTACGCGTCGAATGAATATTTTGTTTTTGTTTACATGAAGGATTATTATGGTGATGATTATTATAGGTATTATAATAAACTATCAATAAATTAGCGACCAATCAAAAATAATGAACGCAATATTGAACTTGTTTAGACAACCAAATAACTTTTTAATGCATGTCGACTTAGCTTTATCTCAGCGCCTTTCAACGGTACCACTCAAAACTTTAAAGTACACAATTTACGTTCACATGCACACAGAACAACGAAGAACTTTCACAAAACAAAAGCGATTACTACAGACTTCGACTACTCGAAAACAAAACGCAATTTTCTCTTAAGAAAATGAGGGAACTCTTTCTCCCCATTGAAAAATCATCAACACCCACCGCGTATGTACCCGCCACCGGCCACCCTCATTTAAGGGGGGAAGATCTACGCCGCCGACTTGCGTACGCTTTAATTAAAAATAAAACATAAGAACGATGTAACTGGATGAGCCGAGGAGCGAAGGAAAAATGAAAGAGAAAGCCGTTCACCCCCTCCTCTGGAACGGGAGAGAGGGAAGGGTAACCGCGTCGAAGTCAGTCGCGCGGCGACCACCGGGGGGAGCACACCTCCTCCCGCACGCTGCTGTGTCACAACGGAATGACATCACTTTTCTTGTCGCTAATGAAGAGAACGTCTTGGATGGTTGCCTTTTTATTTGCTAAAGGCTTTTATTCAGACCATGCGTTTTAGCCTTTGCTAATTTATTTAATTAGCTTTTCACTGAGAAAATTCTAAAGATATAGTCTTTTTCGCGTTCATATTGTGCTGAGATTCAAATTTATTCCGCATCATGAAATCAAATTTCCATAATTCACATCTCATAAATAATACCGTAAATGCTGCTACATACGAAAGCGTAGCGAATAACGTCTTGGCAAAACAAAACGTCCAAGTCGCAGTCTAGACATTTTAATTTTCCTATCTTTGCATCGGAAAGGTATCGACAGATCTCTTTTCATTAGTCCTCGCCGCACATGTGAAGGAAATCTTTGATGTAGACATCGTTAGTGTCGAATGTAAAGAGTATTACGGTTTTACATTGAGAATGGCAGCTCTTCATTATTTTTATATTTTGTGCATATCTTTGGAAGAGAATTTATTCTGCTTATTTCTATTTTTATTTTTTATTTTATTTTATTCAGAAAACCAACAGCATTAATAAACAGATTAACAAAAGTATAGATTAAACATAAGCCAATTAAAGGTTTCCCTGAGATAATTAAAGGTTATTTGATGGAGTGAGTGGATTACCCATTTTACACAAAGTGACTTAGCTTGAAACTGCATAACAATTTAGAAAACTATAAAAACAGATTACAAAGATTTACATACAAATTAAGTTTATATACATAATATTATGCTGGTGTGGTATTTAGTATGTGGTGTGTGGTGTGTGGTGTGTGGTGTGTGTGTGTGTGTGTGGTGTGTATTGTGTAGTGGGCATGTGTAGTGTAGTGTGGTGTGTGATGTGTGGTGTGAGTCTGGATTGCGTCTAGATATAGTTATGGGGTTATGTGTGGAGAAAATTTTGAAACAGTCTATTTAACACATTTTTTTTGAAAATATGTTTCTTAGTCGTGAAGATATCTATGTCCGCGAAAAGTTGGTTATGAGTGGAGCATATGCGATTGATTGGTGAATTGCGCGCATAATTAGTACGTTGAAGAGGTGTTGAGAATAATTTTGTGTGTCTGGTACGATACTGTGGTGTTGAAAATCCGATTTCTATGAGTAGGTTAGAATTATCTAAATGACCGTGGATAATATTATAAAGCATCATTTGATCCATCATGATTCTGCGGTCTTTTAGTGATAGGAACTTATGGTGTATACATTTATCTTTATATGTAACGTGTCGGTGATTAAATTTGAAGTCTAGATAATTTAAATATTTTTTTTGTAGTCTCTCTATTTTGTCTATATATACTTGATACTGAGGACACCAGATAATGCTACCGTATTCTAAAATGCTACGAACGTAAGCGTGGTATAGAAAATTAATACATGCTAAATTATTGAAAGGCTGACATGTTCGCAGGACAAAACCTAAATTTTTATATGCTTTGTTAGCAATGAGGTCTATGTGGTTACTAAAAGTTAGTTTTTTGTCTAAAAGCACACCCAAATCTCTGACAACATCCTTCTTTTCGATCATCATTTCGTATGTTTAAAAATTACAAGTTTTTATTAAAACGATAACAGTAATAATATTTTGTAGTATTTACTCATATTAAACGTAGGTAATATTCATCGACGAATGTTGGCCAGTAGGTCAATATAAAATGTGGGATCCACGCAAAAAGGTCTTTCTATATTTCCATTTTTTTAAAGTTGTACAGAAAAATGTTGCACTCTTATTATTGTGTATTTCATAATTTAATAATTATTATTTATTTATTTTAATAATTATTATTAATATAATGAAATGCGTTGAATGTTGAAACTATGTAAAATTCTAATCTAGAACAACATTTTTGCTAACTTTGGCTATAAGTTCGTTAAGGTTTTTCCGTTTCTTTGATTGTCTGTTAAAAAAATATAATTTCTAGATATTTTTAATCAAGGGACTATTCTAAATACCGAATTTTAAACTTAACTTAATACACCACTGCTAGACCCTTTTTGCGTGGATTCCCACAAATATCAATTAGTTATTATTTATTTATAACTTACAATATATATTGTAAATGCGTAAGTAACTCTGAATAACTGTCTTGACCTTTTAACCATAGGGATGGACGAAGACAAAATTTTCAAAATCGACATCTATGTAATTATAAAAGGGTTGAAAAAGCACGATTCCGCGATAAACAATTTTCATGCACACAAAGTTGCGAGAGAAAGCTAGAGTTAATAAATCTTATCGATGTCACAGTTAAACCTCACATAGCCAAAACAATCCTTTAAAAACATGAAACAAAACAAAATCAACAAAATGATCCAATAAAATCCAGATGTTTGGATACAAGCTCTCCCCACACGCTCTCACACTTATTCAAAACCGCGGTCGAACCACATGCTCATTCAATTTTCTAACCCATTTACGTCTCAGACGTCTGCCTGCACACGAAAAAAAGAATAACTCCTCAACTCGTAGATTTTCCACGATATAATTTCATAAGCAGTCCGCACGGAATATGTGTTCCTTTTTCCCGGTTTTCCTCTTTTGAATTGATTAGGTCGGGTTCATATTGAGTTATGAATGGAGTTCAGATGTTTTAGTTCGCTTTTTTTCTTTGTACATCTGAATTGAATTTTTCAATATTCATCGGTAAGTATTAGTAGTAATTTGCTTCGATATTTGCTGAGGATGTCTGGTTTGTGATTTCGTTGTTATTAGCTTTGGGCATGAGAAAAATTACTTATTTTTTATAAAAATTATAACCCAATCTTATTCATGTCAAAATTTGTTCCAACATTGAACTAAATAATGGAATATTAATTGGCCCGCAGTTGGGACGGCCATTCCAAAACTAGTTACCTAAAAAAACATAATTTCAGAAATCGCGATTTTGTATCTTTATAGGTTTTCTTTTATAATGTAATATTCTTTCTTTATATGTAGGTCAAATTATCATTTTTTGATACAATCTCTTAGTAATACTACCACACTGATTGTAATCATAATAGGGTTACAGGTAAAACCACAGGGCTAAGCTAGTAACTGTTAATATTAAAATAACATGGATATAAAATATATTATTCAAAAGCCTTACACAACAAACTGGCACCCCAGTATTAAGCTTAGCTAGGCCTGCTTAATGATCCAATTCCTGTCATGTTCAGGAAAGGGTTTACCCCCTAAAAAACTTGAAACAAACGCCGCAAAAACCGAAGACGTTCTCTCTATCGCACCACCCTGGGATGGGGGAGGCCACCCTTAAGGAGGCACCGTGAATAATTATAAAAAGAAATAAGATAGACATTGACTTGGCCGCGTCAGTCCGCAGATGAATAATAATGGATTTTTGTTTACGTGTGTTGCTGCCTTTATGAGTCGTTATAACATTTTATGCGCTGAAATATTGTTGCGCAAATAAACAGGTTATTAAAATAGGTAACGGTTATGGTTGGAACGGTTTTATGTGAACGTTTACGTAAAATAAAATATTTAAATTAACCTTATTTTTATAGTCAAAATATCTTTAGCACTCATTACAAGTAGTTTTAATCGTCGCTTGTTTCATATAATCTGTCTGTCTTTATGTAAAATTATCTATACTTATTGTCGAAATAAAGGTAGAAGTAATATTGAATGTTCGTATCATACCAATAAGTAATTTGGAACGTACTCATTACGATCACATCTATACTGCAATTATAAAGAGGTAAAGTTTGTGAGTTTATGAGGTGGTTATCTCTGCATCTACTGAACCGATTTTGAAAATTCTTTTCCCAATTGAAAGCCACGTTATTTGTGAGTGTTATAGGCTATACTTATATTAATGGCTATACTTATACCCGAAAAATGAAAAGATCACACGAGAACGCGAGTAAAACCGCGGGGGATAGCTAGTCGAAATATCAAATAAAAATCAACAAAACATCAAAATTCCATATATTTACTTAAATTATCGCCTTGATGATTGATAAAACCTGTGGATAAAACTTATCAATTAAAGAAAAAACTTTCCATCTAAAATCTTGAGATAGTAAAATAGTTACCTGGTACAGAGATATAGTGCAAATGGAGGCGACCAGTGGAGCGAAAGCAATAAACAGAGGCGCTCGATGCAAAACAGTGTACTGTGCAGTGCAGGAAAAGTAATCACGGAGACTACGGTACGGTGCAGCGGTGAGACGTAACTTTGTTTGATGGTGCGCGCCACAGTGGGCGCATTTATTCCATCAAGTAAAACATAGTAAAAAAACATCTACCAAAAATTACATAAACATGACACTAAATAAAGTAAATAACAAAATTAATCAAATATTTACACATTTTTTAAAAATTATTTTGTTAGGTTGTACAGTATTTAATCATTAATTATTATGCAAGAACCCTTCCGCAGGTGAAGGCCTGATTAAAAAAAATACACTTAACTTCCACTGAATGTGATGATACCTACGAAATATAGATGTTAGCAGTAGGTACCCATCATGCGTTGCAAGGCCTCGTACAGAAAAACAGCGTTCGGTAAAATTCAAACAATTAAAAAAATACTAATTTTGAAGTTGTTCTCTTCGGTTCTTCTCGTTTATAGGATAACCCATTTCTTTGTCTAGGAAACCTTGCACACACCTCTGTCAAATTCTCATGAAAATCAGTCCGGTAGTTTCCTAAAAAGTACTTACATAATATCAAAAAGATTTCTTTTCGATTACAACATTTGTGAAATAATTAGTTATTTCACAAATAATGTACACAATATTTAACACCACATTTTCCCAGCGCAGAAAACTGCACTTATTGAAGCGAGAGGAAGCTGGGGTAAAGTCGAGCAGGGTAAATTGATTACGTGTAAAATTGTTACGCGATAGGTAACTGGGTCTACTTATATGCACCTTGCACCGGAGACGGTTAAGGAAATCGTATCTGAAGGCGTACGGTAATTAGTTGAAAACTATGTTAAAGAGCTGAGGTAATGTCATCATTCTATATTATTTATGTGTCTGTTTCGGATGTAGTGTGAAAAGGTTTCAATTTTTCCATAAATTAAGGATTATTTGCTTTTTAAAAACGAAATATTAAATTCCATTTATTATTAATATTCCGCCTTAACACGCAATTATTATCAGTGAGGCTAGATAAATAATGATTAAATGTAATTATAGGTGTAAGTTGTTTTCGAAAAGAGTATATTGCCGGCTCTTCTCAGCAAAAGCAACCTTCCGAGCCGTGCATTAGTCTAGACTATTCATACGTCCATGTAAAGGCTTATTTGAATAAAAAAATACAATATCTTAAATTTTTGTTAGTATACGGAAAGTATAATAATTTTATACATGAACTAAATTATTATTTGAGAATCACGTCAACAAACAAAATAAATTAACATACAACTCGTCATAACGACATTTCGCTTTCAGACGAAACCGTAAATTTAAAACAAAAGAATATAAAATAAAAAAAGAAGAGTCGCTCACATGCACAAAGTATAATTAAAGAGTCGAAATGAATATTTAAATCGTAGAGGGCTCACTCTCAACGTCACAATGACGTTTGGGGCGCGGGGCGCGGGCGCCCAAATCTAGGAGATACGTATTTTTGGAAGTCAAGTTCCGCCCATAGGCACACAGAGCTTTTTGGACTTAAAATGATTTATTTTTAGGATCAAATAAAACCAAAAATACACATTCTCCAATGATATCTTGACTGTAAGTAATTAGTTTTACATCGATAAAGCAAGATATCTAGAAATTTACGTAAAATCTTCAATAAAAAGTATATTTTTTTCCGAACAACGATATTTCCAATAAGATTGTGTTCCGGTCTTATTAGAATGTTACAGTTGGTAGGATTGTTTCCATAGGCAATTTATCTATGATTCTAGAGGTATTTTTTGTTTTTTAAACGGATGAGTGGCTGGGGAGCGCCAAGCGAAAATTTCAAAGTAGGCGCGCGTGTTCGTTTGAAAGTTCAAGATTGCGCCATTTTGGTGATGTTTGACAGGTTTGTTGGTAAGTCAATATAGGTTAATAAAAAAACAATAAGTGAATAATAAATTGGTTTTCAAATTTTGAAATAAATGTAATAAATATTTGACCAAAAAGATGAAATTCTAAACATAAGTACTTCATGGTTAGTAATATAAAAAGTACTTCTTGGATGCCAGTTCGTACAGTTTTGCATTAGAATAAAAAAACACATATATTTTCTAATAAAATTGGCCTAATCTGGTCCGAATATCTAAAAAACTGTTTTATATTAGTTACCACTGTAAAAACCACGATTAAACCTCGATTTTGAATATTATATCACAATAATTAAGGATTTTAACTTCCTATTTAAAATAACGCTTTTCAACTATCACTATTTTCCTCTCAATGTACCAATACCTGTATCGCCGGCGGGACAAGTCAAAGATACATGTTGGAGGGGGATGGAGATGGAAGAGTTTGCCAAAAATTATAATTTTAATTGCGGGCCCTCCACCCCTCTCGCACAGGACACTGCACTTCACTATGCACCTACCTATGATGTCGAAGGAACAAAGTATTCCGTTCAAGGAAAAAACAATGCTCAGTTTAGTTTTTATTTTTATTTTTTTATTTCGGGGTAATGATAGAGACAGTGAGTGAGACCTGTCCCCCGCGGTCTCACTCGTGTTTCTGTGGGATCTTATCTTTTCTCGGAGCAAAATATCGCCTATGTTCATCAGGGATAATGTAGCTTTCTAATGGTGAAAGATTTTTCCAAATCGGTCAAGTAGTTTCAGAGCATATTCAATGCAAACAAACAATCAAATCCTTCCTCTTTATAATATTAGTATAGATTTCTTTCTTTCTTCTTTCTGTCATCTGCGGCTTCACCCGCGTTCCCTTTAGAAACCTCTTTATGATGAATCTACGGTTAATAATTTTGCATTTTTGTATCATTACCGAAAAATAAGAAAGCCTCTCATTTCCTGGAGCCGAAAAATTAATGAGAACAAACACACACGCTTCAAAACAAAAGTGGGGTGGATACGCAGCCGAAAATACGCAAATAAAACGGTCCGCTAACAATTTCCTTTTACTCATTATCTCTAACTGCATTCCGTAAGCGAAACAACGGGGAGACGGATTTTCGGCAGTGTTTACATTACTATAAGTTTTTCTATACTTTAGCAAGTATATGTATAAGGAACAAGTTCTCCCCGCGGTTTCACCCGCTCTCTTGAGGGCACCCTTAAGGGGTTGAATTCCCAAAAATACTTTCTTAATGGATACCTACACCTTATTACAAATCTACCTGCCAAATTTCAAGTTTGTAGCATTTAAACTTTCTGAGATTTCTTTTTATACTTTCTGGTCTCAGACCAAATAAAAAAGGAAGACAGAGCCCCGCGCACTTAAAGTGAAGCACAGTAAAGGAAGCCGAATTTAAAAGGAAGCCGATCGCGTTCTTGTGTGACGCGAGTCACGTGAACATAGAATATCTACGCAAAAAATCAAGTCGACCATAAGTCGGTGAAACAGTATATTGCGTAGTGGAATAACAAACCCACAAATAAATATATCCTAATATTAGATAATACTAATAAGTAAGCCAGCCCTTTCGAAGTGCAAAAGTCCAAAATTTCTCTACTCAAGCTTTAAAAAAAAATATAGTTAAGTACTTCAATCTTTATCTATGGTTCTTAGCTAGTATATTATCATGGAATAGTAATATGCGCAGTTAATCTTGACTTAAGATTACTCCGCTGTACTCAAGTGAAGTTAAATAGGTTTGGTTTCAGTGACGTCGTCGGTCGGAATCTCGCCGAGTTATGTAGTGATGTCACCGATCATATGATATCGATAAAACCATTATCAATAATCCCACTATAATATTATAAATGTGAAAGTTTGGATGGATGGATGTTTGTTCGTTTGAAAATCCGTTCAGCCGTTTTTGCGTGATTGAGCAACAAACATCCAAACTCACATACCTACATCCAAACATATAGACTTTTACTTATTATAATATTAGTAGGATTCCATAACAAATTGCGATGTAAATAAGTCTAAATCTAAATCTATTGAAGATACATTATTTACTTTCTCGTTCTTCGTTCCCAAAAATAAACAAATATAAATCACAAATATTTGCTATCGATGTTACAAGAACATCTCTAGAGCAATACGACTGGAGGCTAGTCATGTGAAAATCCAGTCTCAGGTAAGAAGTGACAAGAAGCTAGTTAAGGCATTCCATCTAGATATTTTTTGTACCCCACTGCTTCATATTATGAAAATAAAATTTACTTCTATTTCTATTTAAATCTAACGGCTTGACTCAAGGTCTAGAATTTTGTAATGATGAAGAATACTTAGATATAGTCAAAGCCAAAACCATTTATTCAGTTTAGGCACTAGAAGGGCACTTAAGAAGGTCGAATTATAGAGTATAGTGAAACACTCAGTATAGTTATGATTATACTAAAAATAGTATTGTTGCTCACAAAGCACTGTATTTTAAATTAATTAGACGCTGATATTATTATAGAATTGATAATTTTTTATTTTGTTAACGATGAAAAGATTTTTTAGAACTCATTTAATCTATTTTAAATCTTTAGTTTTAGTCGATGTCGTTATAATATAAACTAATATTAAAAAGAGGAAAGATTTATTTTTTTGTTTCTTAAAATTTATTACAAAAACTACCCGAACGATTTAAAAATTCTTTCACCATTAGAAAGCTAAATTATCCCTGAGTAATAAATATATTTTTATCCCGGGAAAATTTAAGACCACGGGTTCAAAACATTACGGTCAAATTTCGATTAGTGGGCAAACAGTAGTAATAATAATTATGGTTCTCTTCATCTTTTTCGTTTATTATTAGATTCAAAGTATTTTAAAGAGGGCTTAATACTGTGAATCAGCCATTCCTAATAACATTTCTACAATTTCCCTCAGAACTCTATATTTAGAAACAATTTTCCTACTACACGTAATTTTCCTAGTACTGCCAGTGCACTTCGGCCCTCCAATCCTTCCGCCTCCGGGAATCTTATCCGCGTTTGCTTATTACTTCTTAAGGAAGCAGGGAGTGCTCTGAGAGATCCGGGAAAGAACCGGGACTCACATTGACTCAGTAATTATTGGAAGTTTTAGGTTAATAATATTTAAATTTATTTGGTTTTGAAGATTTTATGTCATATTTTTTCTTGATTAAAAAGAAGAATACAAAGGTTAAAGAAAAGTTATTCTAATGTAGTTTAGACTCCTTTATGACTTTTGTGTACAGATATAACTAGGTGAATAATGACTTATAGGTGAATAATAAATGACTTAGTTACGTACAATAAGAAAACAAAAATTAGTTTGTTGAAAAGTATTACGACTTTACCACGATCGATGGCATTTTTTAATAATAATCTTCTAATGCCTCTCCCGTTATTCTTATTTTGCTTTGAAACCGATTCCAAATACAATTTAAATTCATTTTTTAAATTAAATTACCTACACTTAACGTCTTTTTTATTGGTATTACCACCATTTCCAAATAATGACGAAACAAACTCCAAACTTCCAAGAAGAAACGGCGAAACAAACTCCCCGGTGCTTTTTTACAATTATTCTACGATTAAACTCACCTTTGCAACTACTGCATAATAATTATTTCTATAAACAGCGCTAAGATATGTACATAAGTAGAATAAAGCTCCGGACAATCTTGACTAGTAGACTAGTACTCGAGACAACGGATGCCTTGTCTTTATGAAATGCTTAAGTGGACTTCTTTGCCTTTTTTTTCTATTTCTCCTGCAACAATCGTTGATATTACTTCTACAATTTTGCGGTTTTTATGTCTACTAAGTGTACGAGAATACTATTAAAGGGAGGTTGTTTGAGATGTTCGTTTCTTCTTCTATACCTAATGGTAGTAAATGCATAAAGGTCTACTTTCTTTTTTACATTTCTGTCAATATCAAGTTACTATCCCTTTAAACTAAAGTAAAGTTAGTCATCGTATGTACGTACAAGGCAAGTTATAGTTAAATTGGTAGCCGTTGCACTTCTAGTTTTCCGCACCGCGGTTTCACGCGGATCTTATCTTTTACCGAGATAAAAAGTATTCTATGTCCTTATCCAAGATTCCATCTATCTCTACACCAAATTTAATTTAAATCGGTTCTGCGGTTTAAGCGTAAAGAGGTAACAGACAGACAGACATACTTTCGCATAAAAAAATTTCATTTATCTGGTACACTTAGATTATCTTTATTGGACAAAACGCCACCCAAATATATAATTCAATAAGACTCAAAATACTCTTTAATTTTGATTGAAATAATAACAACATCCAATGCACTACGCATGTTTCCATCAAAAAGACATCGAGTACTATTAAGGCTCGGTTAAATTAAATTTTTACAAAAAAGTATTTTAAGATATTTTTGCACTGTATTTTTAAAATATTATCCAATCTCTATATCGCTATCAAAACTATTATATAAGTTTAACAGCCTTACATATTTCTACTAAGCCCCTTAGCACAATAAGAAGTATAAATCCTCGGACACATCGTGATCTCACTCCATAAGCTGAGCTGTCGATATCAGTTAAGCTGTAATGGATACCATAACCACGCCTTGTGGGTCCTCGCCCTAATACTAGTTACTGTTTCGTCATATATTCATTTGGGAAACATACAAATTGAGCTTTTTGGTTTTTATGTTGAGGTAGAGTATAAACAAGGTAGGTAGGTTTGGCATGTGTTGTTTCTTTTGAATAAAAACCACTTTGGAATTAGGAAGCTAATTATTATCAATTCAGTACAGTAAAAATATTAAAAAATATAGGTATAAAATATGTTTGTACAAAAAACCGGATATCAACATATTAATATTTTTTAAATTCTGTTTTATCTCCTCTATTAAAAACAAATACATAAATTAAGTTATCTATGTATTCAAGCAATAACATAAATATTTTTCATCATTACATACCTACCTACTTAGTTCACATTCATAAAAAAAGAAAAACAGAAAATGTGTTTCGCTACTTTTATCCCATTCATATTCAATAATAAGTTCTTATAAAATTGTACGATACGGTACATTACCGAAATAGAACAAAGCCTAAATCGCGTGCTTATATCCATTCAACCACACGTCAAAACTGACTTGTATAATTATTTTTACATTGATAGTTATGTTCTGAATAATATTATTTTTGTTTTAACAAAACACACAATGAATTGTAGTGTAGAATCCATTACTATGCAATTTTTTATGAGAAAGCAAGATTCCACGATAAACTAATTCTACTAAAGCTACATATAATTATGTATGTATGTAATTTAAAATCCCAGCTCCAACCATCATCATTATTTATTTATTTATAACTGTTAATTAATTATGAATATTCTGTAGATAATGTTGAATATCTTGAGATTACAAGAAAATTGACAGTGCAAGACAAAATAACAATTTTTTTTTCAGACAATATTCATAAAAAAATCTCCATTTACAATAAACATTTCCAATAAACATTTCCAATACGATTTGTGAATATCCTATACAATATTGCATAGGAAAGAAAGCATTTATTTAAATTAAAAAAAGAAAACCATACGCCACCAATACACTTACAAGTCACACGACGTTACGCAGAACACATTCCATTTTTAGGGTTCCATAAGAAACAAATAAAACGGTATTTTTCTACCTGTTACTAAATTTAAAAGCATATTTTTGAACCTAGAACTACAGTCTTTGTATAGTATAGATGGCGCCATCGGCGAAGACGCGCCCCACTCTTTTTCCTAATCACTTACAGTGCAAGCACGTGCAAGTGCATATCCTTTCACTAGTGTTGTAGGGCTGTCGATATGTCGATTTTTATATGCAACACTACATTTTTTGTCTCTCTCAGATTAATAAGTATTCAGATTTAATTTAAAAATAATTTAGTTCCATTTTGCAAAATTTTAAAGCTCTCGGGTAAATCACATTTTAATTATTCATTATTTTATTCTGGATAAGCTTGTGTTTGACCACAATCTCACCTTGGCAAGTGATGATATGACCGAAGGTGGTAATGAGCACAAAAAGTCTAGATGGGAACTGCCTCCCAAGTGCAGCTTTCGGAACACACCGATAGGCCAGACAGACGGGTACTAGAAAGTACCCTACCACCGTGCTGTGGTTTCCTCACGATGTTTTTCTTCACCGAAAGCTCAAGCTCATTGTAGAATTCGAACCCACGACCTTCGTCGCGGTATCCGACGTCACTACCACTGAGCTATCATCGCCTTACATTAAGTATATTTACAATAATAAAATAGCTCTTTTTAGTAAACGACCTGTGGTATTTTATAACAAGTTACAACTATCTTCTAAAAAAATAAAAGCCTACAGAATCCTCCCATCAAAAATCCTTACAACCTCTGACCGCAATTTTGAAATAAATAAAAAAAAAGTCGCGCGCGTTCCTAAAAAAAATTTGTTTCCGCGCACAATGTCTAAAGCACCCCATTCACAACACAATGGGTGTTTTGTGTCGGTTTTGTGCGACTGGATCGCGCGACCTTACTACCGTGTGTCACAATGCCGTGTATGGGTGCACTCAGTAAATTGTTTTTGTTCTATTCCTAGAAATGTTAAAGAATAGAAGTGGCGTATTCAAGTAAATCATTCATGTGTTTTATGAAATTAACATATCAAAACAGTTTCTTTCTATTAAATAAAAAAAAGATATATGAAGTTTTTTTTATTGAATACTGGCTTCTGACGTCATAAAAATACACCATCAAATGATCTGATGCTCGTTAAATTGGTAAGTAAAAATCATAAAATTCTTGAAAATAGGTAACATCCCTATTTTCCCATCAATCCCTATTTAACTGAGTAAAAAAAAAACAAAATATTTAATAAGTATTAATAACAGTGCTTTGTTTGGAAGAGATGGAAAAAGGCTCTTAATATTAACAATAATATTGGTATCTCACAAAAATTTTCCGCCATACAGAATAACAATTTATCCCTAAAAGAGTAATCGTAATATTATAATGAAGAAATATTAGAGTTTTTGACTACTCCACCGATTTTTAAAATTCTTTCACCATTACAAAGCTACATTATCCCTGAAAAAGATGAAATCCCACGGGAACGCGGGTGAAACCGCGGAGGACAGCTAGTGGTGAATAACATTGTGATAGGCAGTAAAATTGTGAAAATATATACAAGTCTACGGTAACCGTTTACCATCAGGTGGGCCGTAAGCTTGTTTGCCATCTAGTGGTATAAAAAAAAGTACAGTTCTAGTATTAAGATTTCCATGTTCTATACACTGGTTGCGTCCGCCGTCCGCGTGCTACGTTCACTTCTCCCTCGCATTTGTTTCACTGCATATTTTTCATGTCGACGAGCGTAATTTCAGTTTCTTGAGACTTTCTTGAGATGCAGGTAAAATGGTTCAAGAAAATAAGTTAAGAGTTTAAGTACGTATTCTTAAGATGTTGAATACTGTATAGGTATTGTGAATTGGATGTAGCAGTCGATTGTTTAAATATCCATAATATTACAGGAGATTTATGAAAAAAAAAATTGATAATTTGTACGTTAAGAAAGATAGACATTTATTGTATGTAAATAGTAATAACATTTTTATAAAAAAAAACTACACACATAAGTGCGATTAAAAAATGGAATCAGCTATTTCATAGATAGTGAATATAATAATTATTCTTCTCAGTCGGACACTCTTGACAGAATGGTCGTGGTTATGGTAAGTCTCGAATCTTGAGTGGTGGCTCTAGCAATGCATCTCCATTTGGCTCTATGGCAAGCACTGTGAGAACATGAGGTCTGATGTAGTCGGTCATGGTCTCTTGCCATCCATTCTGCCTTGCACTACCAGACCTTTGATTGAGTCCCCTTTTCAGTAGATGACAGTTCAAGAGTAGAATGTAATAAAAGCAAACAATAAGTTTGGTAGCTTGTAGAATAACGATACGCAAATATAAAAGTGAAGTTAGTTTAAATAATACGGCACATAAACCTCTTTAAATATTGTAAACTATTTAAAAAAAATACTATAACTGACTATATGTATACATAATTTAAAAAAATACTTTCTGCATGATTGTAACCACGTCATTTACAAAATCACCGGATATTCAGAACACACGCAGCAACGAAAATAAAAAACAAACTGTCAAAGAAAAAAAGTGTCCGGAAATGGGAAGGAAACACGGGAATGCGATGGCAGGCAACAATATTTGCCTACGAGGTGTCTACGAAGCGATAATAGGGCGGGGCACGTCAAATACATTGAATCGAATCGATAAAGTGGGCCAACAACCGAATGAGTCGTTAAGTAATAAAATGTGTGAAAGATAGTTCTATTTTTGAATTATTGAGGATAATAGACAAACGAACCTTTAGGGGATTTAAAGTTATGGCGTATTGATTTGTTATGAAGGTTTGTATTTAGTTTAAAAGAGAATTAATGTATTATTTTTGTACAGTAGAGATACTACACTACGATAAAAGTTCTTGAGAATACAGAACCTATGTTATAAAAATATCTAGGGAAACTTTACAAATGACAAAAAGAACATTTAAAAAGTACCTAGTTCATTATTATTTTAAATTAAAAGCTAACGTCTTTACGATAGGGGTTATATCAGAAACGTAGTTATCTATCGAGGTACTAAATTGCATTAATGAGAATAATTCAAAAACGCTAGGAAATGGAAATATTGATGACTAGTAGATAATTATGTGACGCGGGTCGAGCCAAGTGGGACCTATATTTCCTAATGAGGGTAACTCTGACATACGGTGACTATGCGAATGACATCTCCATTGATGTAGTCGTATTACTGACCTTTGATATGATACTATTCAATGAGCAATACATTAATTTTATTATGCTAATAAGAAACACGGGGAAACATGTAAAGAAAATGATATTCTGGAAAAACTATAAATAAAAAAAGTAGAAGGTGCGCAAAGTTTTGTGCGTGACCTGCACGTAAGTTATCCCGCGAGACTCGTGTCACACAGGAACGCAATCGGCTTCCTTTTTCAAATTCAGCTTCCTTTACTGTGCTTCACATTAAGTGCGCGGGGCTCTACTCTTTTTATTTGGTCTGAGCTTTCAGTGCCGAATACAATATCCATAAGGCGTTAAGCGCTCGTAGTAGGTGTTAATTGGAGCACCGATTTAATGAACCCGTTGACATGACGATGTGTGAGCCGTTTGATTTTTGAAATGATAATCTTTTCAATTTTTATTTTTCGACGCCTTTCTTTGAAGTGCTTTACTTGCAATTAAAATATTTTTGAATGAGAAGAATTTAAAAACATTTGGTTAGTTAAACCAGTCACTTCTACAAAACTAATTTGTACCATATTCAAATTTTTAATGTTGACCTCTGCGATGTAACTCGCCGCAAATAAAAGGTCGCGGGCGTGGCAACACTCGTTCGATTAAGAGATTGGGATTGGTTCAGTAATTTGAAACGTGTTCGACAATTGAATCAGCAGGTATCGATGTACAGAATAAAACACTACCTACCCGTGCACCCATCTTTAAGGTCATCTATTGCTTGACCTACATTTTGAATTAAATTAGATGTGTAGGTATTTTAAGTTGCTTAATATTATTTATGTTATTATTGAACTTATTAAAAAGGAAAGGATTGTTGATTCAAATTTAAATATCTCATCAATTTACTTTGTTAATTTTGCTAAGGCCTGATTTTTCAATGGCTAGATAAGCGATATCTGGATGTTAATTTGAAATAAGAACAGTTTTTGTATGGACTTATCAAACGAATAGTTTATACGAGGTTTATCCAGTCCATTTACAATCCTTGACAAAATAATTTTGAATTTCGAACAAAAGTGAAACTAACCAATTAAAAATAATTATGCACATTCGACAAAGAATTGATTGGCGAGTTATAGACATAGAATAGTCACGTGATACGTCGAGACAGGGGGTCCTCGCCGCAGACATACGAAATTCGAATGTTAATTTGAAATGCAAGGGTGTGACCGCGCGTAGAATACAATCCAGGCTTTAGTAACGAGCTGCGATGTATAGAATAAAGCTGGCTACGGCTTATACGACGCCTACGAAATTTGCATTGACAAACTGGAATCGTGAAGTTAATTTAAATTTCTGTAAGTAATAACTATTTCACAATCTTTAATTCTTGTTATGCAAGATAAAATTATTTACCGATGTATTCCGATTTTTTCGGCACAGAAGTAAATTTTTAGTAAGTAACTTGCTACTAGCTCAGACCAAATAAAAAAGGTAGACAGAGCCTGGCACTTAAAGTGAAGCACAATAAAGGAAGCCGAATATGAAAAAGGAAGCCGATTGCGTTCACTTCACTGGAGACTGTCGTTTACGTACGCTCCTTCTACCTTTTTTATTTGTTCTGTGGTTACTAGTAACTAAGTACTTTTTGCAGGTATTAATAAACATAAATTAATGGTCTATTTTAACATCTCATTGTAATACAGCACTTGGTCTACTCCATACAAATTTAAAATATATTTGAAACACATATTATGTATGTTGTATTCAATGTCATCTCATAGAATCTCCTAAAAATCAACTTCAATTTACAAAATGTCATAAAACCTAACCACCATACCCTTTTCACCAGAAACATGATAAATGTTCGATGTTTTAGAGTATTTTATACACTGGTCAGTGTTTGATAATTTTTCTTCAATAGGCGACATCATTATTAACTGTCTTACCATGAATGGTCGCCTTTCAACCCGAAACAGACATATGTTGCAGTTCTAGGTAAGTTAATAAGCCAGTCTTTAATATAATGATGGGTTACCACAACAGTGCATGCGCATTACAGTGTTAATAATTTATAATGGCAAGGAAATGTCTTGAATGCAAATAAAAAATAGAGTAATATGTAAGGGTTGTAATTTTATTTAATTGGTTATTGGAATTTGTAAGAATTCTTTTTTTTGTATAATAGGCGGTGGCTGCCACACGCGTCATACTTGTGACCAGGTGCTGCTTGTGGAGGCTGATCTACTTGAGTTTGTTGTTTACTAAGTCAGTCATAGTAAAATTTTATAGATAACTAATTTTGCCGCCATAACACGCACATTTTATCAGTGAATTATTGAATGTAATAAATAGGTGTAAGTTGTTTTTTAAAAGAGTAATTGCTGAGTTTATTGCTGCTCTTCACAGCAAAAGCAACCTTCCGAATCGAGCATTAGAGTCTGACTATTCATAAGTGCCTTTGAAGAAACCTATGTTTTGTGATAGTCAAAAACATTTCGGCAAGCCTCCTGGTATTATTTCTACTTCTTGTCAATATGGTAAGAAGTAGCCAAAACTAGTTTTACAAACGACTACTGCTGTTATTGCCTTGAAACTTATTCGTCAGAGAAGCAAGAAAAAAAAAAGCAGTTCAAGCTATAAAAATCGCGCGATCCATAATAAACCCTATCATTTTATTATCTAGCACCGATTTTTCTATTTCCCGCTTGAAACCATTCGTGACTGCCCGTAACACGTTTATCGTTATAATTGTATGCAATTCCGCGATGATTCATTAAGGAGTCTACACATGAGAGCTTTCAGCGATACATTATGAAAGGGCTCGTCGCGTGCAGACCGCGGGAACCCTCGAATGTGTCACCGAAAGGTTAGTGTGGGTGTCCCTTTACGTAAGACAAAAATATATTGTTTTATCGGTGCTTATTGTTCACACAAATTATAGTTATTTATGTTTACAGATTTAAAGATTGAACATCATTAAGTGTAATTGGTGTAATTGACAATACAATAGTTTATTTTTTATATATATATTATTATGTATGATATTTAAACTTATATATGTAATGATTAGGGTTTAGTATATGTATGTATGTATCTTTGTATGTATATGTGTATGAGTAGTGTATTAATATTATTATTAGTATATATAATTGTAGTGTAAGATATGAGTTCTGTTTGAATACGTGCTCCGCCATCTTTTATTGTTTTTGAAATCCTCTCCATCCAAAGGTTGCCTGGTAGAGATTACTATTAGTAATAAGGCCGCCCACTGTGACACTCTTAATGTTATCTTTTTATTTTGTTTTGTTATTTTTATTGTGTGGTGTACCAATACAGAATAATCTAACTATCTAATAGTCATAATATCAATGGGAAAACTTGGTCCAATTTTTTCCAGTTTTATGTATACATTGTCTACACCCTGTGAAACTGTATCAAATGCTTTTTATATGAAATTGTTTATTCATCCAAATAGACCTTCACAGGCACTTATGAATAGTCAGACTCTAAATGCTCGGTTCGGAAGGTTGTTTTTGCTGAGAAGAGCCGGCAATAAACTCAGCAATTACTCTTTTCAAAAACAACTTACACCTATTACATTCAATAATTATTATTTATCTAGTCTCACTGGCGGCAAAAATATAATCAATCAATGTAAGCTATATAGAGGGCTCTCCTTCGTTCTTGATATTTTTCAATCAGTAGTTCCAAGGTGTGAATATGGTCTATAGTTGAGAAGCCCTTTCTAAATCCCGCTTGTTCTATGGGTTGTTCCGCTTCTAATGTAGAGCTTATAATAAATAAAATACAATATTATATTATATAATAGACATACAGTAATCAAAACAAATGGTTTAAATAAATGTTTTTTAAGCAAGTTATCATTACTGTTGTAAATAGGGTTTAAATTTGATCATACTTTAAGACCTTAATCCAGCATATGGGCCCAGTCTAGATTAAGAGACTACACAAGATATTTCTTCTTAGTTATATTTTCACTGAAAATTCAGAAGTAAGTAAATTAGGAAATCTACACCTTAATATTTTAGGAAAAATGTTTAACTTTGATTAGATTTTTTGTTAAAATGTCACCGCTAAGGCAGTCCATACAATTCTTTGGACACATGACGGATGGCTCGACCAGGCTATTCATTTTAGTTTCATTTACGGCACTCATCCATTCAGCCATTCGTACACCACAACACCCATACAAACTACACAATGATCATACATTATGTTTTTTATACGTTCTTAACTTTTTCATACTTTTATCTGACTATGGAGAACGAGCAATACGGCCTAAAAAGCCTATTTTATGTCAACCGTTTGAGCTGGATTTTTCCACACACTTTTCGTGTTGGTAACATTACAATCTAGTACAAGCATACTCAAAAATATTTTTTGTCTCTAAACGTAAACTCATCCTTCTAAATTCGTACAAAAGTTATCCCCTTCTTCTCTTTTGTGTTTACTTCTCGCATATAAAGGTTTTTATAAATGTAGCTAATCCGATTTTATAGCTAATTATAACTGCCTTCTAGGCAAAATATTTTCAATCCTCCTGCTATTTGCTTATGTCGTCGCTTACCATCAAATAACCCGACAGCTTACTAGGTATATTTTATTGAAACGTTAAATCTGTATTACTTACTTGGATAGATAAGCTTGTGTTGGCTCGTAATCTCACTATGGTAAATGATGATGTGGCCGAAGGTAAGCACACAAAGCTTAGATGGGAAATGGCTCTCAAGTGCAGCTGTTGGAACACACCAATAGGTACTTGGCAGTAGATTTTCTTGAGGGTAGCCAGCCAGTCGCGTACTACAAAGTACCCTACCACCTATGGTTTCCTCACGATATTTTCCTTCGCCGAAAGCTTAAGCTTATTGTTGGATTCAAACCCCACGACCTTCGCTGCGGTATCCAACGTCACTACCACTGAGCAATCATCGCCTTAATCTTTGTTTCTAAAAATATTAAATAATTTCAGCAAGCCTCATCAAAATTTTCAGTCAGAAATATTAATCTAAATTATCATTAACGCTCTACGATATAGAGTTAGTATTCCATTATATTAAGCAATTTAACTATATATAAATCGTAATTTGTCATCCGCGTAAATCCCAGTATCAACAACACATGGACATTGGACGTGGGTAAGGTATGGCTCTAATTTATAAACAGTAACAGTTAACGCATTTAATCTCCGGCCGTGAGGTATAGGACACGCGCCCACGGACCGCCTATATTTTATACACGGTGAACCTGTTAATCCTGGCTAAGGCGCATAGGTCTGCTAATGTTTCATTGCAAATATTTTGGAATGTATTTTGGTTCTTATTCCAAACTTCCTTATTAAACGATCTTATCTATTCCCGGGATAAATAGTATTCTATGTCCTTCTCCAAGGTGCCATCTATCTCTGTACTAAAATTCATGATATCAGACGCTTCATCCCTCGGGTATCCATGAGGATTTCCCCAAGTAAAAAACTTAAAGTAGAAATTTTTTTACCTAAAACATACTCTACACAGTGATTTATCCCAAACAAAGCATAGATAGATATAATGTAGTTATAGTTTTCACACTATGAATACTTTTTTTTATAGGTAATCTTTTGTCAAAGTCTTTCAGTCGTTTTCTTCTACATTTTCTTCTTTTATGTTATAGTCACATTCTCACATTCACTGTAATGTCTATGGCTGTAGTGGAATTACCACTAATGCTTATTGCGATTCAACTCGGCCTGACTTGAATCGTCTGTGTTAAAAGACGTCAGAATGTATGGACAAATGTGACAATTGACAGAAAAATAATGAAATTTAGGTAAAGTTGAACCGCTATAAGAGTTAATGGAAAGTCCCTGTTCATGTACACATTTTATTGTTTTGAACGAGAATCGAAATCACTTTAGGTATCACTATCTGTGATCCTCACTAAATATTACCGATCTCTCAAATATAAATAGCAATTCGGAAATATTCTGTAAATTAAAATCAAGGAGTAAATAAAGTTTTATATGAATTTTTAGTATACTTAAATATATAAAAATACGAGTAAGTAAACGTTGATACACTCAAACTCAGAAAATGACAAAAAAGGCTCACTCCATGCAATTACTATTACCCCTCTAGAAAAATCACAACAACGCTCAACTCTGTACAGACGACCGCCGACAACGTAACGAGACCCGCACTAAAATAATAACAAATAAAAATAAAATAATAAATAGGAAAAATAAAAAATTCGGCTAAGCGGCACACAAGCCGAAACGTGGATTGCCCTCGAGTAGATAGGCACGGGTTGAGATATCGGGCCACTAAAATAGCGTATCACCAAAACAATATTCTTATAAAAAAGCTGAAATAAAAAAAATTAAGTTGAGTTGTCATCTATAGTTACAAACACTCTAAAAGGAAGATCATAAGAATTATTACGGTTTGACAATTTTATTTCTACGCAGTTATAAATACTTTTTCGTAGCCCAACTCTAACAAATGCTGCGACTGAAGCAATCCTTTTTTTTCATGCTCCTCTCCTTTACCGGGAAATGACTTTCTGACTCTTAATATCGCTCGCAATCTCATTAAAAATTCATAACTCAAAACTGCGAAAATATGAAAAAAATATTAAAAAAAAAGGTTTTCTGGATATTAAACTTTATCTGAGATAGGCTTTGCTGAACCTTCAGCATATCGGTTAATGATAATGTATGTGTGTATGCAATCACGCTATATTTTGACGAAATATGACATATAATATTATATTAGTAGATTTTTTTTTTTTTTCTCTATTTAGTATAGATATTAATATATTTATTATTTACAACAAATGTACAAAATATACATGCAAATGTACAATTACAATACATAAAAAACTTCTTCGAGGCTGCCGCTGCTGCCGATCGGCAAGGTTCCCAGAAGGCTGGCGGCGTTTCCTCTTTGGATGGCCAAGCTGATGCGTTGGCGGAAAAAGCTCCCCGCCCGCCGGTCACCCGAGGCCTCGATTAATTTTTTACATAAAATATTTGCGAAACGAATTAGATTAATTTAGTAGATTATATTCCGGAATAAAATATAAAATCTTTATCTTTGGAAAAAAGGTCCGTTGAGATTGCTCATTAAACAAAACTTGAGCTTTTGGTGAAAGATAGCTGGGTTATAGAGCATCTGCCCGACTGGCTACCACCCTCAAGTCGAAAATCTGTTGCCAATAACCTCCTGTGTGTTCTGGCACTTATGAAGATGTTTGTTGCACGGTGGTAGGGTACTTTGTAGTACCCGACTGGCTGGCTAACACCCTCAAGTTGAAAATCTGTCGCCAAGCATCTATCGGTGTGTTCCGACAGCTGCACTTGAGGGCCAGTTCCATCTAGGCGTTGTGTGCTTACCACCTTCGGCCACATCACCACTTACCATGGTGAGATTGTGGTCAAACACGAGCTTATCCAGAATAAAAAAAAACATACGTACGTAGGTCGAAGTATTGTAGAGTGAGTAAGTAAAACCCCTTATGAAGAAACTTAATGAAACCCAGATCAATTATAGTGAGGTGGGCAATCATGAGCAGTGGGCGGCGTTAACTGTACGAAACATTAATAAGACAATCGGTTACGCGCTGTTGCGCGTGCGTTCGCCCTTTAATGTAGCCACTCGCCGATCGGGATTAGGTATCGGTAGCTACAAAAGTATTATGGAAATATTATAAAGTAAGAAACCTGGCAATATGCCTTTTCATAATGAATATTAGATGACAAAGATAAAGAACTTTTCATTTTTACGAATTATGAATGAATCTTGTAGTGTAAGGCGATGATAGCTCAGTGGTAGTGACGTCGGTTACCACGGCGAAGGTCGTGGGTTCGAATCCTACAATGGGCTTGAGCTTTCAGTGAAGGAAGCCATCGTGAGGAAACCATAGCACGGTGGTAGGCTACTTTGTAGTACTCAACTGGCTGGCTACCACCCTCAAGTTGAAAATATGTCGCTAAGCACCTGTTGGTGTGTTTCGGCAGTTGCACTTGAGAGCCAGTTGCCTTTAAGGCATTGTAATAAGGGGTACAACACATTGGCAATCCCCCTGCTATTGCTAATGTCTATAGGCGACGGTTGTCACTTACCACCAGGTTACTGTCAGCTTCGTTGTCACTTGTGGTATAAAAAAAACAACAATATAAAATATATAAACTAAAATAATTTTAAACTTTCATTTCGAACGAATGCTTCGGCCCCCCGTATACCCAGCATCAGCAGCGACAGGATAGAAACACCGTGGGGTTTTAGTCAGTAGGAGTCTATAACTCGGCCAGCTGCCCCCCACGAGCGGCCGGGTATCCATGAGGAAAACCTTATTTACCTTTCACAACACTTTTCCACGCAACTTTACAAAACACGATATAAACATTCTACAAGACAAGTCGGCTCTTAATTACGGCGACAGTCGTGTGCGTTTAATCGCACTAATCTAGCTTCGAGCATGCCGAATCGCGACTCCCGTTTGCATGCGACAGCTACTATCGCAAATGTCCAGCTCAATAACAAAATATACTCGTCGTATGTGAGTTATGCCTTACGTGCTTGCGTACAAACATGAATCCTATAATTTATTTCGAGAAGGAGCTCCCGTGGCCTCCTTTCATCTCCATCCATAGTTGATCCCAGATAACACAAAATTATATTTTTGTGGAACAGTGATATCCAGGCAGGCGGGTCACCTGATTGTAAGTGATTCCCGTCACCTATAGGCATTAGGGGGATTGCCAATACAAACTTAGTTTACCATAAAATATTGAAAGTATAGTTTATTTGGAATCAGTAACAGAATAGACTGTAATCGTGTAAAATGTAAAATTTGTCCCAGAACTAATAACACCATGATTTTGCGGTAAAATAATAAAATTAAAATCCTATTAACCTGGCTTCTATATAAAATAAAAATAATCTAGTATAATATTGCTTCACTAAGCTCGCTAAGATAATATCCACGCGAATCTATTTGACTGCCAATTTCTTTCCATTCAGATCGTTGCTTACCATCAGATTATATCATGGTGAAGCCTATCCAATGTCATTTTAGTCTAGAAATGTGTTAATATTGTATTTACATCTGTCCAATAATATAGGAAACTACTCTGCATTTAAATTTAAGGTATTTTCAATTTCTCTTTCACTGTATTCTACAATGGCAAGTGACTACCGATGCCTATAGACATCAGTTACTTATTCCAGGATTCCCAACGTATTGTCGACTTTTTACAATGCTTTGAAGACTGGCTCTCAATTGTACTATCAAGTTGGCGACAGATTCTCAACTTAAAGGCCAATCGAGTAGATACTACAAAGTACCCTACCACCGTACTGTGGTTTAGTCACAATGTCTTCCTTCACCAAACGCTGAAGCTTCTTGTAGGTGGTAGAGTCAATTCTAACTGTCATTAGTGTAGTAGAGTTTTGATTTTGTTTCGAATCCTTGACATTCACCGCAGTATTCGACGACCGTTCTCCCATGGGATACGTGCTACTCAAAATCCTTTCTTCCCTATCTATCCAATGTAAATAAAGATAGCAATGTCATCCCCAACAGTTCGGCGATGATAGCTCAGTGGTAAGTGACGTCGGACGAAGGTCGTGGGTTTCGAATCCTACAATAAACTTGAGCTTTCGGTGAAGGGAAACGTCGTGAGGACACCATAGCACGGTGGTAGGGTACTTTGTAGTACCCCAACTGGCTGGCTACCCTCAAGTTAAAATCTGTCGCCAAGCACCTATCGGTGTGTTCCGACAGCTGCACTTGAGAGCCAGATCCCAGGCTTTGTGTGCTTACCACCTTCGGCGACATCATCACTTACCATGGTGAGATTGAGGTCAAACACAAGCTATGCCAGAATTAAAAAAAAACGAACATAAAATAAATAAGAGTGAATATGTTCACGCCACATGTTCATACGGGTACAAAATCCACGACAATAAACTAAATGAACGCTGTCACTGCGATTATCTTAGGTTTCTCACACACAGTCGCTTAGACATTTGTTTAAATTACATTTGCATGTGCATACTTAGGCAAGGGATGTTGTATACAGGTAAGCAGCAATGGAAGCGAAATCAAAGCTATATTTTGTAATATCAGCACGTTATATCTAAACCGAGAGCCAGTTGTCCTTGAGGCATTGTAAATATTAATTTGGCAATCCTGTTATTGCTAAGGTATATGGCGACGATAGTCATTTACCATCAGGTGGCGTGTGATATAAAAAAACGTGGGTGATACCACGACGTGCCAATATCTAGTCAGTAAAACTAGAGTGACTGCATTATGTTTTCAATACTCCATTAATTAACTCATCATCAACTGTCATAATTGTATTCACCTTATAACAGTGTTGTGTGGACGCCCATACTGTTATTAATCCATCGTTTTTTCTTATTAAATCTAATCAGCTATTTGCAGAACAAGGTGGCTAAACGAGAAGTCTTTTTCCTGCCTTTATTCTTGTAGTTAGAATGGTCTTTATATTTTTTTATCAAATTAACAACAGGACGTAAAAAATGCGGAACAATTGATTAATTTAAAAAAATATATATTTATTTCTTACTGGACTACAATCTTTACAAGCTGTGTAGAAGTGTCATGCGTGGGCGCAAGTTCGTGATGCGTGCGCGCAGATTAAATTGCATTAATGCAATATACTAACATACTTAAGGCTTAAACTGTTTGTGTTATATTTTGTTGCGTTCATAAACTTTGTTAATGGACGGCACTTGTCGTATTTATTCTTATTTATTTATTGTCTAAAAATATGTTAGACAAGACAAGGGTGTGTAAAATACTAACGCAGCTATTGTGGTAATTACTGTATGTAAAAAAAGAAGAAAGAAAACCAGTTTATTTATGCGCACAATCTCACCATGGTAAGTGATGATGTGGCCGAAGGTGGTAAGCACACAAAGCCTAGATGGGAACTGGCTCACAAGTGCAGCTGTCGGAACACACCGATAGGTGCTTGGCGACAGACTTTCAACTTGAGGGTGGTAGCCAGCCAGACGAGTACTACAAAGTACCCTACCACCATGCTATGGTTTCCTCACGATGTTTTCCTGCAGCGAAGGCTCAAGCTCATTGTAGGATTCGAACCCACGACCTTCGCCGCGGTATCCGACGTTACTACCACTGAGCTATCATCGCCACATAATCTGAAAAAGAGTGTAAATAAATTTTGTTCTAGAATAAAATTGAACCCGACATATTAGGAGAGGTAAAAGCTTATAGACTACTCTGGATTAGGCACGTCAAAATGATGAGTGAAGATCTAGGGGCGAAGAGAGCGTATTTGGGGCGGCTGACCGGCCAACGGACTGTGAAGGTCATAGCGCACTTACACGACTCTGCTCCAACACCGCCCTAAACTAAAAGTCAACTACCGAGCAGTCTAATGGCGGTAAGCTCGCTGACAGCGAGTTGTCTGCTTATTTATGTTGCCAATATAAATTATATCTAAAGGGCACGACCTGAAACCTATATTTGAATGATATTTTATTTGTTAGGTGGGATCGGAGTTTTATAAGTGGGCTATGACCTTAAGTCGTTCCAGGTACCGCGCTGGTTGCATAGAGTGGAGCAAGACCCGCACGAGCAATCAGTCGACAACACGTTACCTATTTACGAGACTATTTAAACACTAGGTATTCTCGATGGTAGGTAGGTAAGAAGCACACAAAGCCTAGATATGAACTGGCTCTCAAGTGCAGCTGTCGGTACACACCGATAGGTGCTTGGCGACAGATTTTCAACTTGAGCTATGGTTTCCTCACGATGTTTTCCTTCACCGAAAGCTCATTTTAGGATTCGAACCCACGACCTTCGCCGCGGTATCCGATGTCACTACCCCTGAGCTATCATCGCCTTAAAAGAAGTATTTAATTAAATAGCATTTGAATCCCTAAAACTGTAACCAGTTTGGAAGAAAATTACAAATAATAAATTCTCAGACATGGTAAATACATAAAAGAATAGTGTTTTTACTGCGGAAGTTTATTTTAAAATGTAAGAGTGGTTAAGAGTAGTGCCCTCAAATAGAGCCAGTTACCAGACGGTGAATGCGAATTACAATCATACCCAAATACTGACGATCCGGCAATCCAGTTATTCCAAATGCTGGTCACTCGTCTTGGATCACACAATGGCCATTCCAGACAGGTTGTAAGATGTACACAAGCAAACAGAACATCGGAGCAAACATCTTGAAATTGTTGATTGGCTACTGAGACACTGCCTATTTGATTTGAACGCGTCGTATTATTTGTATGTTGTAGGAGTTGCTAATACCACCTGTGGAATTTAAATAAATTATTTATTGTATGAACAATAGAGTATTGTACACTAGCTGTCCCTCGTGGTTTTAACCGCGATCCCTTGAGATCTTATCATTTCCCGGGATAAAAATATAGCCTATGACACTCACAAATAACGTGGCTTTTTATTGGCAAAAGAATTTTCAAAATTGGTTCAGTATATCCAGAGATTACCCCCTACAACCTCACAAAGTTTTTAATAAAAACTTACAGATAGACAAATGAGGTTTTATAGGTATTTTTGCACCAGTTTAAATCAAACATAAAACTTAATTAAGCACACTATTTTCAGTAACACTTGAACATTAAAAAAAACATTTACTTGTTTTATTTATTTGTTTTTTTTAGAAGATTTACGTTATCAGGTCAACATCAACAATTTTTAAATTGAGTTAGTGATGCTGATGATGCAAAATAATGAAAGCATTAAAATTACCATTGACTCTCATATAATATACATTTAGCCTATTCAGTGTGAATTCATGAAGTCGTAATAAACAAAATAATGTAATATCATCTCTATAAGTTTACCTGATCGTATGTAACAATATTTGTATGTCGGGTAACAAGCGATCAAATACGTGAGATTTGCAACGTTCTCCATCCGCGTCCCTATTCCATATCATTTGAAACCGTTCGTGGCCACGTCTCGATTAATATACGAACCTTACGTATGGTTTCAAATCGAAAGGCTACATCCAATTCGTAGAATAAGGGTGCGGCTGCAGATTAGAAGCTTGTGTCTGGTCTAGGAAGTTAGTCCTATAAAGTTACATGGACGATCGTTTGATTTGGGATTTGTGTTTATTTCTATTAGATATTAAATTTTCATTTTCATATCATGTTATGTATAGAGAATACATTTTATACCTCTAGAGAGTTCTTCTAGACTTGCTGCTGGGCATCATGGACTCAAAATTCATTTAAATAGGCACTTATGAACGTTACAGTCGACTCTACCACCGCTTCGAAATATACTTAAACTAAAAATACTTTTTTTGCTGCTGTGAATAACTATTTTAATTTATTTAACCTTCATAATTCGGTAAAAAATTAAGTTGGTTTTAATTATCTTTTAGGCCTGTAAATGACCATAGAATTACTTAGATAAGTGCCAAAGAAATGTATTAAAAGAAAACTGTTTCTTAGCAACACCTGGCAATCACCTGGTAATGTCTATTGGCGACGGTATTCATTTACCATCAGGTGACCTGTCTGCCTGGTTGGTTGTCGTTGTAGTATAAAAAATGAGGTAGAACAAAATTTTAAAGAATTCCATGGCATATGTTTAAATTATAAGTGGTAGACAATTAACGGTTACTACCTTGCTATGGTTTCCAATTGACATTTTCCTTCGCTCAAAGCTCAAGCTCATAGAAGAATTCGAACCAACTACTTTCGTCACAGCATTCAACGTTACTATACCACTAAGCTTTAAATTCCCTTATTGTGGCTCGAAAATACCCAGTGGTGATGTGATTCTTGCTGTAATTTTGAAAATTAAATCAATTTACAGTTGAATATAAGGGACAACTTTAGTTGAGGCATGAAACACGCATTTAAAACACATTAGTGATGTATCCATCATATATCGATAATACCGTGTCGCGGAAATTGAATCCGCCTAATACATTTTAACATGAAGCTACTAAAGAATTTATTTACTCATTAAAAATATACTTTCTTGGGATTCGAAACATTTAGTATTAAGTGGCTTATAAATAATTTTGCCACTTAAGAAATATAATTTCTTCTAACTTAAAGTATTAAGGTAAGCTTATTTTAATTATTATTTGTAAGTATATTTACAAAAAAATATATTTTTCAGCATGTATCGTTTGGCCACAGTATAAGTGAAGTTTTTTTTTACCAAAAAAACTTCGGTGGTAATTATTGAAATGTAAAATCGTATATAAGAAACAAAATACTTACATTTTCAACAATTATTCCATAGAAATCTATACTTTGTTAGAATCTTTCAACATTATTTTTTTTATAAGTAAAAAATATGACAAGTTGTCCACTCTAACATTCCTACATCCATACCACACACGTAACGAGTTGTCCCCACGTCGTATCGAGATTATTAATTCGGATATGAATCCTGGCCGGAGGGATATAAGTGCCGACTTATCGAGTGACAATCCGATGTATCGAATATCTCGTCACAACACGTTATCGATATGTTTTAGTTACTCGCTAGCGGGCTTTTTTATGATTGGATTTAGGATATACTTACGTTAGATTTTTTTTCTTTTGCCACCCTCTAGCTCGTATTTCAATCAATTGTGTATTTTTTCTTATGGGGAATATTTTAATGTAACGAAATTATTAATCAACTTTCTTTACGTCTTAGCTTGGTCTTTGTAGCCATTGTATTAATTACTGCTTTTAACAGATGTGCCAAGTCAAACTAAAAAACAATGTGTGAAAATGTGCCCATCCCAAATGGGCATACATTGTGTGCATAAGCATCTCTGTTTGTCCTGTGTTTCATGTATACATTTATTGAAATATGTATTTAAAAAATTATATTAGTTACCTACTGGTTCCCATAGTACAAGCTCTGCCAATTTTGGGATCAGATAAACGGATGAGAAGAATGTCCCAAGATATTTATTAAGAAGCTCCACAGTCGCTGCGAGTGCTATTTGCTACTTTTTAGCTTTATATCTCAGTGATAGTGTCGTCGGATACCGCGGCGAAGGTCATGGCTTCGAATCTTACTCTGAGTTTGAGTTTTCGGTGTAGGAAAACATCGTGAGGAAACCATAGCACGGTGGTAGGGTGCTGTACGACGGCTGGCTACCACGTCGAGTCGAAAATCTGTCTCCAAGAACCTATCGGTGTGTTCCGACAGCTGCACTTGAGAGCTAGTTTCCTTATAAGCTTTATGTGCTTACCACCTACGGCCACATCATCACTTACCGCGGTGAGATTGCGATCAAACACAAGCATATCCAAAGTTTAAAAAACACGTACAAGGGTGGAAGCTATAACTCATACATATGAATTACTGTAATTCAACCAAATCAGTGTAAACAAACCATTATTCCACACGATCCCTTTGCCATACAAAGACAACACCTAGGCATAACTTAATACAGCCTACATTCCAGCTGGCAAGATTATTCAATGCAAATTACCATCTCCTTTTACTGACAAATGATAATTGAGTCCAAACATATTAATTTTAAACCCACATCTGCATTTGGAATCTAAACACGCCAAGTTATAGGGTACCCTGGGTACCGGGGATAGTTTGGGTACAGTTGAGGTCATGAGTTGTGGAAATTGTCCGTGTATTAACATGTCATTTACATATCACACGATGAAAGGTGTAGATGCATTAGATATCAGGTAATGGGTAAGTTATTGTAACTTTGGTGGAGGTTGAGCTTGTTTTCTTTCATCGATCCAATATTTGAAATTGCGTGTTAGCTGTCTTGACACTCCAACTTCTATTGGAAGATTGACTACAATATTTGAACGTGAAATTCATGTACTTTGTAAAGGTGACTATAGAATAAATCTATTATATTATTACTTTTAGGGGTTGAATTTCGAAAAATTATTGCGTTTTCCTCGTCTACGATTTAAAGCCAACATCTGTGAAAAAACTGTTTTCTTGGTTCAAGTGTTTAGGCTGGGCATTGAAGAGTCAGTGAGTCAGGCCTTCAGGCCGTCAGGATCCTTTTATTAAACGACTTCAAAAATGGAGGAGGTTCTATGTTCGACTGTAAGATAAGTACCTAGGACAGGTAGTTATATAAAATAAATGATTAAATAAATGATTAATCAGCTATTTAATTATTGAAAATGTAATCCTGTTAACATAACAGCTCGGGAGAGAAAACTACAATTACGCATATTATGAACATGTCAATATGAGACTCTCTCACGTATCTGATCTCTTTCACGTATGGAAAGGCTTCTAATTTAAGTTGTTTACATCACACACTGAAATATCCATAATATATTTTAATTTCAGGATCAGGGCAGCGGTGAAAATGGCAAAATTCTAAACGCAAATGCACGTAGGAACCCGTAGACATATCTCAACCAATATTTGTGGACTTATCCCTAGATTATGGCATTCGTGTGTGCCTGGATTAAATCCGATCACGCGATCTGTCGCGATTGCCGTCTACGTGTGTAATGCACGAATCGGTATATACTGTAGCTTAAGTGTAAAGAGGCAGCGGGTGATTACAGAATGACAATGAGTTTTTGGGATTGAGGAAAAGGTAAAACTAAAGAAAAATATTGTAGTTTTTTGCTATAATTATTTTATCACTCGACTTAGGTATAAACAAAAGGTTCTTCTATACATTATATTTTCTACTAATGAAAATTAAAATAATTTATTTTGCAATAGAAATAACCTCAGAACTATTTAATTGTTATAAAAAAAAATCGGTAATTTTTTTAAATTAGTCATATTTAACTATAGTGAAAAGTAAATAAGTTTGTAAAAAATCATCCTATTTGTTAAGCTTGCATAGTAAGAATAACCTAGTTTAAAATATGCCACATATTATTATGTTCTTTTTTATAAAAAAATATATCTTTATAAAGTACCTACATTATTGCAGGATTTATATAGATAAAATTATCTTAATAAATCCTTAATATTCTATTTTAATTATAGATTTTTTTCTTGCTTATGAAAAATGAGAATAAAACGCTTATGCGTATAACTTACCGGGCTATAACCCGTATAATTATAGTGTGTCCCTCGTTTGAATTAATCTAGGTTGGGTTGTGCGACATCTGCATTTGACAATTATGTTCATGTGAGACCAATAAAGTTATCTTCCCATCCTTTCTCTTATTATGACATGGACAGGGATAGATAGATGATATTTAGGTACCTGTGGTTTACAGATTTTGGATATGATATATTTTTTTATTCTGGAAAAGCTTGTGTTTGACTACAATATCACCATGGTAAGTGATGATGTGGCCGAAGGTGGTAAGCACACAAAGCCTAGATGGGTATTGTCTCGCAAGTGCAGCTGTCGGAACACACCGATACGTTCTTGGCGACAGATTTTCAACTTGAGGGTGGTAGCCAGCCAGTCGGGTACTACAAAGTATCCTACCACCGTGATATGGTTATAAAACATACGATTGATAAGACATGCATAGTGTATCAAATCTCGTCGCTTTTAAGACTACATTAATCAATATACTTAAATGCCTTTCATACTTTATTCTCACATACTTTACCAACATTCTTGTCTCCATCCATTTATCTGGCTCATAAAACAGTTCCGTATCACAACAAGGCTACCGACAAAACACATTATATCGCCCGTATAAACAATAGAATGGCCAACTAAGAGCCGACAAGCTTGCCTGTAGGGTGCCAGTGAGAGCGGGTTAGAAAAGAGGATGTTTTAAAAAGAATGAAGTTAAAAAGAAAATGGATCTACTCAGATCTTTGTATAAAATATACCTATGCTATTTACAAAATATAAATAAGCAAATAATTAAGGGTTATCTTTAAAGTTTAAGATGGGCTGATCCTGGTTGGATGTACTTGGAGCTATTGATGATGGTGTGAAAATGCTTTGCTAAAAATATTAACGTGTGCTATATGAAAAAGCAGTTTTATTTTTTTCTTAATATATTACCTAATTAGTCGGAATATTTTTGCACATTCAGAAAAAGTCTAACCGTAAATATATTGTCTTGATGCAAACCTTAACTGCAATGCTATTCTCTTAAATACAAATTCGATGTCGAGCTCAAATCGAAAGCGAGCTCACACGACCCTGATTTGGCATTCTATAAACATTTGGTACGCTCTTGCAAAGTGAAGTGTCATTCGAAGTTTACAGAATGAAATTGATATCTCACCTGAGATTCAACTTTCGAGACCCGTGATACGCCATTTGAAAAACTCTTTTTAAATCGCTTAATCGCTAACACTTACACTGAAACTTTACATTAAGAAGCCCAATTAATCAGTAGACGGGCTAATGAGCGAATATTTCATTGTCCAGCTCCTTGCGCGATAGGAGAGTTGAGGGCTGCCAAAACTTTCTAAGGATATACCCTATACTTAAGGAGAGCTTAATTACTCCTCACTACTTTATATGGATGTTTGCAATCATCTTACAGATGTGGATCCAGTAATAGTCAGACTATTTATAATATGTATAATATAAAGTAAAATCTGAAGAAAATGATTTTGTTGTCATATAACGGTTGATAAACAGGCAGACGGTCCACATGATGGTAAATGATCACCACCGCCTATAGACATTAGCAATACCAGGGTGATTGCCGATGTCTGGCCGTCCTTGAAGAGTTCTTTTAACGCCGTAAACTAAATATAATATATACCTTTTTCCAAATCTATGGAAACCAGATAATTGATATTATGTAGACAACTTTTATAATGCTTATTTCCGTAACTTTATCACAATTTTCAACATCAACGCGTTTCAATAAATACTCAAGAGTATATGATTAATTATATTATATAAATACAATTTAAATAAGCATGTTAGGTGCGGACCAGCATTAATAATTCCCTCAGACGCATATACGACAATCGCAGTTCGCCTGTCATCATTTATTTGTGTGTGTTAGACAACCCTAAGAAAGGTATCTTAAGATTTTAGCCTGGGAGCTTGAGGACGTCAATATTGTGATGTTTTATTTTTGCAAGAATAATATTTCTTAGAATTATTTTTTTCCGAAGTGGCTTACAGAAACCCAAGTATGTAGGTATAAAAATGAAAACAAATATGATTAACTAGCCTCCGCCCCGCAGAAAGTATTTTACCCTATCACTATCAAGTATCTACCCATCAAGTACCTACTCTCACACAAATTAGGAAAAAATAAATACATATAATGTGCCAATGATTACAAATAACTTGAAACGTGTTTTTTTTACACTAAATGGGCTTGCGTTTGGCCACTGATCCATCCATGAAGGATGAAGTCGAAGCCTAAGAAGGAGCACGCTTGCCTAGAAGGCACCTATTCACTCTGGCTTTGAAAATCCCCAATTTCAATTTTATTAATTTATTTAAATTTTGTGATTTCTGGAATTCTAATTTTTTGCGTGTAATTTTGGGACGGCCGGTTCATAAGTGAGCCAAAGGGCAAATATCATGTTTTAAAAAAGTTACCATAAATGTTTGTTTTACCAATTATTGCACATATTTTCATAATAAGTGTTAATAGTATTGAAGAATACTAATACGACATTCAGAAAAAAAACATTATCAACCCTTTTCTTCCCTACATGATAAGTTCTGAATCAAGTCACTCTTTACATGAAATAAAAATAACTTTATTTCCGCGTACTTATATTACAATTATTTGGACATACTTGAACCTTAAATTTAATAGGTATAACAACCCAAATAAATTGCATGAAATTAGAAATTATGACAGAAAACAGCAGTAAATCAGATATTACAGGTATAAAATATAAACAATATTGTATTATAAATTAAAGTAAGTGCTACTAAATAACATTTCACAGTTCTAGCTCCTGTACTAAAAGGGTTGTCTTAATCGAAACATGTCACCCGCAATGAGGGATATTTGAGGCATATGCGCCGTAGGAACGAGGCACGAGGCACCAGCATGAGGCAGTCACACGGCACACTTGGTATTAACCCGAGTTGAGGCAGACAAAACATTCTCTACGTGATGATTGGGTAGAGGTATGTTCGTTCGCGACTTGTTAGGGAATGCTTAGTTTTGATACTTTTATTTAATTTTACAGGTTTATAAATTTTATCAGAGGTGGTGAAAACAAATGCCAGGTTAAAAGTCGTGGGATCGAATCATAAAATGAATTTGAGCTTTTGGTAAGGTAAAAATATTATTCATAGCACATTAGGTTTAAGGGTCCACTAAAATGTTGAAAATCAGCTAATAGTGTGGTTCAACAGCTGCACCTGAGAACCATTTCTCATAAAGGCTTTGTGTGGTTACTAATGCAGCTAACGTTGCTACTCAGTGGGTACTTAGCGTACGATATGAACAAAAAGAAGTACAGTTACTTCTTTTTGTTCTTATCGCACGCTAAGTGTGGTCGGCACAACATGTTTTATCTTGCACTCCGCTCTATCACTCTTGGGCCTCTACCTCTATACTGATCCATACTTATGCTCAATACTCTTTTCGTTACATTCTTTCATGCTTCATCATGAGATGCCCCGCTACCTCTAAAAAATCCCAGAATAAGTGTAGAAAAATACATTAAACAACCAAAGTATCAAAACGCCTAATTCCTCTTACACTAATGACCACAGTGAGCGGGCGAGGTACAGATCTACATATTGGGGTGTGGGCATTTCTTGCATCCCCGTCTGAGATATGTGTCTTGAGCTCCTCGTGTCCAAGACCGGGGTGGCAACAGGGATGAACTTGGGGTGATAGTTTTGGTACAATTAAATTTTACATGATTACTTTTGCTTTATTTGGGAAAATTATTGTTTCATTTATGCTGTTAAGTCCTTTTGGTAAGCAGTGTCAGTGATAAATGAGAAAACTCAATTTATTTCAATGGTGTAAACCAATTTTAATATAAATTATTTACAACTAATTTATACACAGTTTTTGAGATAAAATGCTAAATATTGCGGATTCCATTCTTATTCTGGTCAAACAAAATAATATACATATATCCTTAAAATTTATTTAGGTTTAACTTAATCCATTTAATATTTACAACAAATGTACAAAATATACATGCAAATGTACAATTACAATACATAAAAAACATCTTCGAGGCTGCCGCTGCTGCCGATCGGCAAGGTTCCCAGAAGGCTGGCAGCGTTTCCTCTTTGGATGGCCAAGCTGATGCGTTAAGTCTGTTCGTAGCATTTCCCAATCCAGTGGTACATATAAAACTAAAAATAAGTATACCTCATCAAACTACCACCCAAGTCCGTCCCCAGAGCATAAATGTTTAAGGTATGCAGATGCGGCCCTACCGTGATAAGTTAATTCCTAGTGGCCGATCCTTTACCCGTATCAAAATTATAATAGCACCGAATATACCCGAATATACCCGAATATGTGGCCCGCTTGCTTATTGAAAACTTAATGGCCTAGCTTGGTTTGCTAAGTTATGTGAATGTATTGTGCCATATGGGGCTTGTAGATGGAATTTCGTAGATTAATATTGTATTGTTACACATACGGGGAAATTATCGTAGATAGATTTCCTCATGGAGTATCAGAGAATGGAAGAATGGGACATAGATAACTTATCTACAAGGCTGAGACGAGATTAAAACAATTGAAGTTAAATGGAAATACATCGTATTTCATCCTCGAATAACACATTGAGACTTAAGTTTAAGGCGATGATACCTCTGTGGTATTGACGTCAGATACCGCGGTGAATTTCGTGGGTTCAATTCCTACAATGAGCTTGAGCTTTCGGTGAAGGAAAACATCGTGAGGAAACCATAGCACGGTGGTAGGGTACTTTGTAGTACTCGACTGGCTACAAATTGAAAGTCTGTCGTCAATCACAATCAATCAAAGCACCTATCGGTGTGTTTTAATGCACTTGAGAGCCAGTTTCCTAGCTCCAGCCAGTTTCTTATCGAAGCTTTGTGTGCTTACCACCACGGCCACACCGAATATCCCTTTTATTTTTATTCAGTACCATAACAATGTGATGCAGAGCCTTCTAATATTGAATTCATTCTCACTCATAGAATATAAGCTAAGTATAAGGAATGAAATGATCGTGGTGTATGAGGCGGAAGCTGGCAACAACAGCTGTTCACACGTTGCGCCATGCTGTATGGACATCGTGGCCTTTGTGCAGTAAATATTGCGCTCAGTTCACGTAAGGTAGCGGGTATGGTGTATAGGAATAAGCGTTTTAGAAAACAATTTAAATTATGTTGTCTGGAAGAGATCACAGGCTGGCGAGAACGTATTATCTTCGTTTTTTGACTTCTCTTGAATGTATATGCAACTACTAGCTGTCCCCCGCGGTTTCACCCGCGTTCCCGCTGGATATTATCCTTTCCCGGTATAAAAAGTAGCCTATGTGCTATTCCAGGGTATGATCTGCCTGTGTGCCAAGTTTCATCGTTCAGTTCAAAATCCGTTCAGCCGTTTTTGCGTGAAAGAGTAACAAACATCATCACATACATCTTCACACACATCCAAACATACTTTCACGTTTATAATATTAGTAGGATAAAACAATAGTTACGTCATCTTGTATTTTTATTGGCTTGATTTTGAATTTTAAAAGATAGTATATACAAAATTAACTTACCTAACATGCGTTATCCATCCCTGATAATAAACCTACCGGGTCGAATTGTCAATCTAAACCATCAACTCAAAAAAAAAAAACAAAAAAAAACAGTGACAAACACACGTTCAGAATAATTTATTCACTCAGAGTTGTTCAGGTTTGTAGCACCTTTGTAAATTTATAAAGTACCTTCAAATAACAAAAAAGGTCATGATATGCAGATACACACGTATAAGGAAGTAATCCTATAAAGGTTTTTTTTGAGGTACGGAACCCTAAATATGACCAGATGGTAGTGGAATAATATTTTTTATGAAAAAGGCTACTTAGGTTTAAAATTTCAGCACCAGCCAAGTACCTCACCATAGCCTAACCATATCATAGATAGTCTAAAACCGTAGGCGTTGCGTGGGTGATCGAAAGCTATGCTTATTACTTACGTGGCAGCAACTCCTGACCAGCCTCACCTGACCTGCCAACCGACACATCTTCTATACTTACCAAGTAATTTTCCTGGAGAAGAAAGGTGTGGAGAGCTCATGAAAACTGGTCTTGTGTTTGATTCAATTGGATACGGTTACCATAGTATGTGCTGGATTAATGATGAAATGGATGTGTTTGAGGAAGGTTCCATTGCTTTAATGGTTGTTGTTGACTATATTATTATTAAGTACCTACTTGATTTTCTTCTCGAAATGTATATTATTGTATACTTTCTGAGTTATGACTCTATGGTGTTCTTTTTTCTATATGATATCTGACGATCAATATAAATAATAACTTGAATCACGATTCTTAGATTTACTTTGAAGGTCATTTTGGGACGACCGTCTCATCAACAAGCCATGAGGTCTGTGTATGGGTTTATCCATGGCTTGTTGAACACACTCACTCGTGAAACTTTTTTTAAAATTAAGACCAGATTTAATTGAAATACAAAGTAGCTTAAACTAACAGCAATCTAGCTAGCTAGCTTTTTTAATTTCCTAATTTGTCCCCTTAAAATGACCCTTATTTAAAAAAATATATTTACTTTGTACGTCTGTGTTTGGGTCATAGAATTACACCATCCGACCAAATTTCACCTGATTTGGTCCAGTAGATTCGGAGCAAATGTCTGTGGCATGACCGGAGAGACAGACGCACGAGTGATCCTATAAGGGTTCCGTTTTTTTTGTACCGTAAAAAAAATGGAAACAAGATAACCTACGTCTGATATTGTAATCAATCTCATGCAGTCGGATGCATCTTTTTAAAAACTATAAAGACCTTGCCTCCAACTGCATGAGATTGTTTACAGTAAGTACCTAAATCGAAATGATCGAAATTTATTCTCAAACTGAACAACAATTTTACACACCGTATCTATTGTTTTTCTTTACTAAGCTAAAATATAATTCATTTACCAACTCCAACTCATTTCATTAGCATTATTTCAATGAAGAAGGCTGTCCCATAAGCTATAAATAAGGCACAGACCAAACTAACATTAAGATTTGTAAGGGACAGTGAAAGTAGAATCGCTTCGCAATTACAGACTGACAAATGTCTGGGTATTAGAAACACATGTGGCACCAAGTTCCGGGACTCGGGACTAAAGGGAGTCCCGGATCCCGGGTCCCGGGTGGTGGGTGGAGGGGATAAGGGTCAGGAAACCACCTATGGACTAATTTGAATATGAATGTGAATGTATAAGATATTTGGAATCTCATAAGATTTGTAGATGCGTCGGGTTGTTTTGGAGAGTTTATATTAGTATGCACACAGCTTATTCTGGGATGATTGTAATTACTTAAAAGCAGGCAACTAAATTACATTATAATGCTAAATCTTATCATACCTAATTATTTTAACTAATGTTCGCCCGCTGGTCGGAATTCGACCATACCATTATTTACAATTTTTAGGCAAACATACATTGTCACGTTTTGAAATGTTACGGTTGAAAAAAATACATTAAAGCTAGCCACATCTAAATCAGTTGACAAATGGAGGAAAAAAAGTTAATAAATTTTATTTATAAATAGATTATGCAGTATGTATGTTTGTTAGGCTAACGATAACTCACTTGAGATCCAGATTTTTTTTCCTCACCCTTTTACATTCATCTGCTCAATTTTCCTAGAATTTTTCTATTTTCTTTATATGAACTTTTGGGACGACCGTTCCATTGTAAGTGAGGGGGTTAAACAGTGCATATAAAATCGTACAAATAAAGAAACCGTTCAAACAAAGCTTTCCATTAAACAAATACGATCGAAAAACCGCTGACTGCATAAGCAAATTGCAGCCAACATGGTAGCCATATTGGATCAAAAATGGCGGGATTGAATGTTAAAGAGTCAGCATTTTTATTGCTTACTTTATTTATTGAGCGTTCATATATTTTGTTTACACGTACCATTGTGAGTGGAGTCGAAAATAAAACGATTTTCTGTTTACGTACGTAAGCCTCGTAATTTTGGATAAATAATGATTTGCGTTTAGTACATTAATTGTTTATTTGTGTTCCTACGAACACGTCTTTGATTTACAACTCAAAATAAAAGCAAATAGGAAAAAATCGATAGCCTTATTTTTTGTCATGTTACACAAGTAGGTACCTACTGGCCGGAAAAAAAAACAATTAAAAAAACACTACGTCAAAATTCATAGCCTTCAAAAACTTTTTAATTGCCCTACGTTTTGCGACCTATCGAAATATTGTATTGTTCCAATTTTTCGTTGTAAAGTTTATTTGCGTCGTGAAATTCAACGTTCAAGTGTTCAATAATGGATACTTGTTTAAACTCCGCATATTAATTGGTTTCGTGATTTTTGTTTTTAATACTTCTTGTACCTTTATACCGTACGTAATACAAACATTATGAAAAGTCCTTCTACTACTTAATTCAAATACCATAGAGTTTATTGCCGGCTCTTCTCAGCAAAAGCAACCTTCCGAACCGAGAATTTAGAGTCTGACCATTCATAAGTGCCTGTGAAGGCCTATTTGGATAAATAAACAATTTCATTTCAACATATTTTTTAAAATGAACAATTACTTAAATAAAAAAAAAATCGTATAGCTTTTTATATGGATTGAAATAAGTCATTTAACTTTAATTCGTATAAAAAGCCAGAGGTAAAACCTAATGCTAATCACTTTACTTATAGTAGCATCTATTCAAATGTTCCTTCAAAGTCCACACTTACCTATATTTCTATCATAGTATATCTATACTCTATAGGTACCTCTGTCTCAATTGTACCCCTAGAATAGGTCCTATTGTCTAAGCGCGTGCTCAACATTTCTAAATTACACTAGATAAGTGACTCTCTAACTTAATTATACTTATTAAGTTAAACACGTGTTGTGCCATTGAATCCGATTGATGGGTGGTATCTTTGGGCTTGACGGATGCTTTGTTATCGACAGTCGATAAATATTGTCTATGGTTTTCCAAAGAGCTTTGCATATATAGATATGCAAAAAAATATATAGACTTTTATATTGGATCTATG
Source organism: Ochropacha duplaris (assembly GCA_951361185.1). Taxonomy (NCBI): domain Eukaryota; kingdom Metazoa; phylum Arthropoda; class Insecta; order Lepidoptera; family Drepanidae; genus Ochropacha; species Ochropacha duplaris. Next base: position 8,860,630 of record OX592704.1, on the reverse strand, counting down.
TTAATTTACGATAGAAAAAAAATGTACTGAGAAATATATTTTACTTACTAAATATTTTACTGTGCCTAATATATTTATGATTAATTAGGTACTTATCGTAAGTATTATGTTAAGCGACAAAAAATGCCCTATTGACATTAAATTTTACAAACAATTTAGTCTCAAAATTTCTGCATATTTAATTTAAATTTAATAAAAAATATAAAAATAAATTTATCGATATCGTTCGCTTACATCACTCGGTAAAATAGCGGCACGCGAGACGAAACATCGAATGATACGTTACAGAATATCGATATCGAACACAATGACACGTTCTGTTCCCATGGATAGTAATCTACTGTATGTAACGCCCCTTAGCTTTCTTTTTTCAAATAAACTATTTTTAGTTTTATCATATTAAAAAATAGGATTAGAAATTAAGACTTCAGGGTCGGAGAGCTACAAATAATGTTAATAAAATGAAATAAATCATAGAGAATATGATGTATGGAGAGAAAACCATGTATGGTACAAAATCTTATAGTTACTTACTGGTGTTTTTTTTTTTATTTAGTTTGTTTGCCATTTCAGGGCAGGCTTTAGTCTATTACCATAATGCCTAGTTTTACGTATTAATTTCTTTCGTTTAGGTAATCACATTCACAGTAAATTCTAGACATCGTCCGTAAAAGTCCAGTCAGGTCAAGTTTTAAAACTTTTCACGGACTTTTTGGGACAACCTAAAATGTCAATACACGTTTTCATTACATTTCGTTTCACTTGTGCACTTAGGTTGATCTTTATTGGAGAAAACACCGCATATTATTCAATAAAACTCAAAATACACGAACAACTACAAAAGCAATCAACACTAGAAAAAGGATGTACACTTTTTTTTTATACCATTAGGTGCAAACAAGCTTACGGCCCACCTGATGGTAAGCGGTTACCGTAGCCTATGGACGCTTGCAACACCAGAGGCGTCACGAGCGCGTTGCCGACCTTGCATAAGCCTTCTTACTCCTCTATTGAAGAACCCCATGCTGTAGTCTTTAGGGAACACCTCTACAGGGAGCTCATTCCACAACCTGATCGTGCGCGGGAGGAAATGTCTCTCAAACCGCACTGTACGCGACCAATTTGGTTCTAAGATGTGAGGACACTTGCACTGTAAGGGGTTAGGAAAAAAAACAAAAACCGACTTCAAAACTGTAACCTATACCTATGTACAAACATAAACTAAAAAGTAAAGAATAATATTTTAATTTCAAAGCAAGAGCATTAAAGGACAATCAACAAAATTATTGATATTTATATATCTATTTAATATTTATAAACAGTTCTTTTTGGAGTCGGTGCCAGCCAAGAAGGACAGTTTAATTCTACCATATAGGTTACAGTTTTGAAGTCGGTTTTTGTTTTGTTTACAAGAGTCGGGCGCGTCTTCGTCAATGGCACTATCTATATATATTTACGTATACCTACTGTCTGTCTATTCTGATACAAAATCACTCACAGTTCGAACAGGTCAGCTAATAAGCGTAATCTTTGACATGTACTTATTTGTAACAATGGATGAATTCAATTATAATTGCAACAAAGAAGTTCATGTTATCTTCTGTTCCGTTACCTGCACGCATTTTTGGCATCCCGCTGTACGAGCTTCTACGTACTCCCTGTATATAACTGTGATGTAGAAATACTGGATAAGACATTGAAAATTAATAATATGTAACGGCACATTTTAAAAAAGATATCTAAATATGCAAATCATATCTTACTTAGTTTTACTTTATTCGCGTTATTCGAATAACTTTTATGTATTTTCTAAAGAATATTTTTAAACAGCTTACAAAAAACACATGGTTAGTACTTATCCTTTATTAGATTTACATGAATGCCTTATTCCATATTAGTTTTGATTACGACTATACTACATAAGTAATCATTAATATAAATTCCACATAATTAATTATTCTATTTCAAGGCGATGATAGCTCAGTGGTAAGTGACGTCGAATACCACGGCGAAGGTCGTGGGTTCGAATCCTAGAATGAGCTTGAGCTTTCGGTGAAGGAAAACATCGTGAGGAAACCATAGCACGGTGGTAGGGTACTTTGTAGTACCCGACTGGCTGGCTACCACCCTCAAGTTGAAAATCTGTCGCTAAAACACCTATCGGTGTGTTCCGACAGCTGCACTTGAGAGCCAGTTCCCATCTAGGCTTTGTGTGCTTACCATCTTCGGCCACATCATCACTTACCATGGTGAGATTGTGGTCAAACACAAGCCTACCCAGAATAAAAAATAAAAAAATTATCTCAAAAAAAACCTTAGATCCATATCAACTACTTCTACTGTGACAGCTCTGTTTTACTGAAACTGTCACTAAGATAGGCAAATCCATTCCCAACAAAGCTGCCACTTTTATAATCTAGTATATTCTATCAAACACTTATTCGCTTAATCGATTTTATCGAAGCCTTCGCCAAATCGCATTATCATATCGCATCCAGTCGCGATTGTTCCACTGGCGTTATACAGGATGAAACAAACCGACGATGATATCTACCGGTATTTATATCGTTAATAGGATCGACTCATTTGGGCATGACTTGCAGAATATGGCTGCATGTGGGGTCTGGCGTAGAACGTAACTATATAGGGATTTATTTTGTTTATTCCCAAAGACAACTATCTCTCTTTATTTTCTGACTCATAAATATTTAACTTAAAATTCTCGACATCACAAGTTACTCAAAAACTACTCAAATGATTTTCATGCAGTTTTCACCAATGGAATTATTTATGAAAATAATGCTGAAAAGAAAATGTAGGCGTAGATATCGCTAGGGATCAATTACTAATAAATGCTAGTAGAGACTAAAATGCATATATTTGTGTCTGACAAAACTATTAAAATAATTAAAAAAAAAGAATTTTAAGCAAGCATTAGTCCCTGTCTATTCTCCTTTACAAGATTAATTCACTAGCTACAAAATAATAGTTAAAAAGACAAATTTTAAACAACTTGATGGAATTCAATGAAACATCGTACAATGGAAGCATGTCTATAAATTCATCTCTTATAACCCGCAGTTACGTATTAAGTCCCTAGGCTTCCTAGAACACTAGGGGGTTATACGTTAGTAAGTTTACTCATCATTTATATTCTCAAACATCTTTTATTGTGGCTTTTTGTAGCGCAATCAAAAAAATGAGATTTAATAATAATGTTCCTAGTTATGGAAAGCATAATTAATTCTTTAAAAAAATCTGTTTTTTATATAGTCTTAATTTAAGATAAGCTAGTTTTTAAATAACAATATAGATAATGTGATTATTAGAATTTAGAAAAATGTAATATAAAACAATAATTTAATGGAAAAGTCTTAGCTATAGTTACAACCCATACTTACTATTAGCACCTTACTATACTTGTAATCACCTTAAAACTACTGACATTGACACTGGCATCCTCATATGTGATTTAAAAAAAAAAACAATCTTCGAAAATCGATCTATAATCATGCAGCAACCATACATTACGATACTATTCTGTTAGTAGGAAGAAAGCGCACGCGCACGTTCCCACGTGCCTCCTTTGTCGGCTCGCGACAAAGCATCGCCGACATGCCCTCTCCATATTCCATTAAATCCCATTCGAAATTGCATCTAATCTCAAAAAACATAAGACTCGCATTCAAATAATCGGCAGCACGGAAAAATCAACTACAAACATTCTTATTTGGAACGTCATATCGACCACATTTTTCATATTCAAATTTAGAATTTAATTCAATTTTATAAGATACACCTTCGAATGTGATGACGGATAAGGTGGAGACCAAAAACACAGCATCCTAAGCATTGACCCCTCATTTAAGGTAGAACAATTGTTTATCAATATGTCTATGATTAATGTGTGCGGTTGTCGTGACCGTGACCGAGGCAGCATCGGCACGGGACGGGAAGGCAATTAGCTGTGGTCACGAACAAACCAATGATATGTGACGGCTTACGTCGCTAATTTGTTGTTATTTTATTAAATCAGCGTTAATCTGTGACCTGGAATCTAGGGGATCGCATCTGAGTTGTAGTTAAGGATGTTTTCGTCAGGAATTTTATTTTGTCACGACTGGAAACTTAATGCACCTTCGGTGGTCTAAAAAATATGGCTGAGGGAATTCTTGCGTCTATAAAAGTACATATTTTTCTAAGTAGTTGGTGAGGGAGCTTATCTTTTCCCGGGATAAAACTAGCATAAGCTACTCCTTATAACATCAGCTATCTGTCAATGAAAGTCCCGTCAAAATTGGTTTAGCCGTTTTAGACATTAGCTTGAACAAACAGACACTTCGATTTTATTTGTAATGTCCCCTGTGTTTAACACAAAACCTTAAAATAACTTGTCCTTTTGTGAAACTGCTGAGCATGCATATTATCAGACAGTTACACTTAAAGTGCACAATTTATTGGCCATCTCGTGATATTTATACTATGTAGACTTTGTTCAGGTAACCTTGCTGAGTTTCTTGTCGCTTCTTCTATTTAGTTTAATCGTATGATACTATAGTATACTCAGCGCTTCAACAAGATCTACCTTATTCTACCTCTTTTTTCCAGTTTACTTGTAAAAACATAATTAAATCTATTCAATTAACATTTTAAACATAACCGTTTTTCACTGACATGCAACTAACTACAATTTAACGCTGACAAAACAATAATAAATATTCATAATCCACGCAAATATCACCCGTGTAGGCGTGTAACCATATCGGCCTAATTCTAGGTAAATAATTCCGTTTAATACGTCGCTAAATCCCGTGTACCTGGCGACAATACTATACTATCTCACACGTAATGTGCACACTGACAACGACTCTTACAGACTGCGTTTTGTATGTGGAGCGAAGTTAGTTGATACTTGAACATTTGAAGGTTAATTTATACCCAATTTTTTGTCGATTAGAGGATTCAGTAATATGTACATAGAGTTATAAGTGTTGTAACTTAAAGCTTTTTCTATTGGAATAGATCTGACACGCGATAAAAGTAAGTTTTAAGTGTAAATTAAGTATGGAATGAAATTGTGTCGAATATCAAAGTATATAGATTAGCTAATGTATTATCGCACATCAAAAGATTCCGAGCCAGAATCCTAATAATAATAAATTCGGAGAAAATCAATAATCAAATTCACTTCTTCGTAGTACATTTGGTCCTATTTCTTAGTGGGCAGTCCCTAAAACTATTTGGCAATATGACAAAAAAACGTTGATATTTAAATTTTATATTTTTACAGATGTTTTTTACTCTCTGTTACACATTGTATATGTCTAAATTTGACATTTAATGTATATTTTCTAATACATTATGACATTGGTCCATTTATTCTTATAATACAAGCATATTTATTCAGCCAATTAAATTTTTATTAAAATAATTATAAAATATCAAAATGAGTCGCACTACACAAAGCGTATGGTTTCGGCGATACTACTTCAAAGTAACGGCGTCATTTGGCCGATATACGACCTCGGACACGATCCGTCGCAACGTGTTCGCCGATTAAACACTAATGCACGACGTGTTTAATTCTCTTATATAGGCACTTATTAAGTATACACATAGATATTTGCTATTTTTGTATTGCTATTATTGTTGAATTGCGGTTTATATTTATGTTTTTTTGTAATTTTATGTATCTACAGTGAAGTTCCAGGAAGCATAATTGATTTCAGAAGAAAAAAGCATTTTCTTAGCCTCTACTTAGATACGGTCTGAAATTGTAAGCTTTTTTTTTTCAAAGAAAAGGCATATAAAACCTTCTAGGTTAATGTTTTATATGATAAAAGGGCAAAATTTTTCCTTTTACAACTTAATGGCAGATGTTTTTTTATTTTTTTCAGCACATATTTTTTAATTTTATTAGCCGCAGGTGTAGGTGTAAAATGAAAATTATGACATGCTTTTGATACAATGGATTTTAAATCGCAATTTTAGCTGATTCGTACAAATTGTCTTCATAGCAATAAAATCCCTATTACGATATATAATAAAGAGTTCTAACTTTTCATAAAAGGTAACAAGTCAACGTGCGATAAACGTAAATATTATGCATTACAGAGAGTACGTTCATTTTATTTAGTGTCTTGCATAATTCGTGATAAAATGTAGTTTCTTTGTAAATAATACAACGAGAACTCCAAAAACTTTTATACAAAGTAGCCCATAATAAATAACTAGAGCAAAAATATTAGTACTGTCCACCAGGTAGTAAGTGTCTATCATCAATCACAGCTGAAAATTTAGAAATACTAAAAATATTTCCAAGGTATTGCTTCATCTGCATATTTACCAAGCCTAAACTATAACTGGCTCTCAAGTGGAACTGTATTATCTGTTTTAATTATGGTACATCACATTTTTAAATAATATGGGAATTTTTTAAACACACAAGGTATTCCGAAAATTTTACAAACGTCTTATTTCAGCCCGAGATTAGATTTCGTGTATTTTTTTTCTTAAATGACGAAGATACTAAAAGATTTTACCTTATCAGGGGTAAAATTGCAAAAAATGCACTTGCATTTAGGTAAAAGGTGCAACATTGTAAAGTTGCGTCCCAGCGGTTTACGCTATGCGTTGATGTATCACTCAATTAGATATTTTATATGAACAGTCTAGTCTCTGTATAAGTACAGTAAACTGCTAAAGGTTTTTACTAACAGATATTAAATATCGATTTTATAGTTCAATCAAATAGGAAGCACAGGCTCGTTAACTTTTAAAATTCCGTAGCAACTAACTTTAAAATCTTATTAGACACGTTCGATATATATTTTTTGCACTACATGTGATATAGTAACGTCGTGAAAATAAAGTTTCAAACAGACTATCACATACAACGCTTAATCTTGTTTCCTACAATCCAGTCCGTGTGTTAGGCTGAGGTTACATTGATAGCGTAATATACTGAGTTGACATAAAAAAATCGCCAATACAAAAAAATACCACCACCTTTATATAATAGTTCCCGAGAGGTCTTATCTTTTCCCGTGATAATAATTATCCTATGTTTTATTCCAGGGTATGATCTAGCTGTATGTCTAGTTTCATTACAATCCGTTCCGTAGTTTTTGCGTGAAAGAGTAACAAATATTTTCATATACGTAGTATTATTATAGGAATCCAATTAATTTATTTTTGGAAATTTTATAAAACTGACCATCGAAAAAATTCTAATTTGGAATATAATATTTCTATATTCTCTTCAATAACTACTTGAATCGCGATTCGTTGAATATTTTTAAGGCTTAATTTGGGAAGTTATTTTGATCGCCTATGTGATCCATATACACCTCAACTCAAAACTATCCCGCTGTCTCTCACCACAGGGCCTGTACCCCAACCAACACATTGTGACGACATCGGGCCCTAAATCAGTAACCCGATACGGTAGTGTCTGTACGTGTCGCAGGTTCGTGTCCATGCCTCGACCTAACGTTGTACTGACGTATTTACTTACACGTTGATTTTGTATCGGCGAATGTAACACGGCTCCACCGCTCGGATTGAGAGCTTGCCTCGTGTAACATCGGCTAGATTTCGCTAAATGTTCGTGATAAAAGATATTGGTTGTGCTAAGAGGCCCAAATGTTGTCGCTTTTAAAGGCGATACTTTGTGCGGTATGTGTGTAGATACATTTTCTCGTGTGTATTTTAATTAGTATGTATAATTGTTAAACAGACATTTTGTTCACGCTAGAACACTTTAAAATGGATCTGAAAAAAAATCAGCAATAAAATTTATCAGAACTTTACAATGGTCCAGGGTGAAATAAATACAATTTGCAAAGGTAAGTTTGTGACATCCAACCAAAAACTGATCACGACCAATGTTAACAATTTCAAAAGCAACCACAATCGTATAACTACACGAAGTCAAGAAAGTCGGTAATAAAGCCATGTGGAGGCATTCGATAAGATTATCTGGTGCATAAATTTGTCAGCCATCTGTCAGACTTGTACACCAACGCAGTCTCTGTCCCACTAGACTTGGTTGTGATATGTTATATATGAGATTGCGGGTAAATATGGGGAAATAGTTACATTGCATTGTATTGTACACATTAAATTGTCATGGTTTTACTGACTTTTACCAGATACTGCTTTTGAATCATTAGAGCTTGGAACCCTTATATCTTTTTCTTTATATTTGAGTGATACTATTGAGTTTTGAGTTTTACTATTAAAGCATCAAAAGTTACATATTATTATGTCACGGTCCACGGAATCCTGCTTATATTTCAGATTGTACCTGAAAAATCATGCAATCGGTTAGAAAATCAATGTCGCTAGTCGCTAATTCTTCAAAATAATACAACACAATACATTTGTTATCAAACAAAAACTTTTAAATATTAAAATCAAGATAAATATCAAAATAAATAAGTAGACTCGGATTTTGATAACCATTTAGTCTTTAGAGGTATCAAATCATTACCAGAAAACGCAAGGGATACACTCCGTGCCAGTAAAGAGATGTAAAATGGGTGTTCAACCAATGTCTTCTATTATCAAGTAGATTACTTCTGAATTCTACAAGCCAGACAGATGACACCAAAGATAAGAAAAAACGTTCTTGGTGTTGCACTTACCCAATTACCATTCAATTGAGTGTTGTAAACGTGTTGTTCTAAGAGTCGCTAGTAAGATGAAGACCACCATGATCTGAAGAGGAAAAAGCAACGAAGGGCAACTTACGCATAAAAGCATTTTAACTTGCATAACAACAAATCATACATTAAAAACCAGGAAACCAAAACTAGATAGGGACATTAAGGCAGTAACTCAGTGTACATTGCCCCACTGTAACGGCGCGTGCACATGAGTTAGTAGTGCATTAGCGTCCAAGATACGATATCTTGACGCCATACCTCTGGAGCACTTGGCAGAAATAGTTGTAACACTCAAAACGTAACATAAACTTGGTGCGTTCATGTGATAAACACTGGTTATACAGAATTGTGATTACGTTTAAGACCAGTTCTATGGTTTATTGTACAAATGATAATCATGAATTATCAGCTATTCGGTTTGTAGCCCTTTATCTTTTGAATTTGTTGTGTTTGCTTGTGATAAGGGTGGTAAAGAAACTTGTCGCAAATTGGACCACATGGCGTCTATTACAGATTTATGTCTCGGCCTGTTCTATTTATTGTAAGGGAAGTGGTTGATAAAATAAAGGGACACGCCTCTTATATTATTAAGCAATAAGACCACGATAACGGGTTAAGTAAGTAGATAAATTTGTACCCAAAACTACGAATACACGGTAACTCTGACTTGTAAATCTGTTTGCCTATAAGTTAAGATTCTATTTTTATTTCCATACCTGTTAGAGTTTTAAACTTTACAACGGATTCTTCACTGGCTTACTCAAAAAATACAACTCAAAGACATTTATGAACTTCGCCAATCTTCTTTGGGCTCCGGCAGTTTCAAGGCAGCTTCGTTCTCCAGCCCACTTCAACCCACTTTCACCCAATGCTGAGTGTAGGTCTCTTCTAATGCACCCCACTTCTCGCGGTCTTGGGCCTTCCTCATCCAGTCCCTTCCCACTACCATAGGTAATAATAAAACGATAATAATTTTCCCTAATTGTGCATAGACAGCACTAATTATTTCATCTAAAACGTCACGTAAAACATCGTCTCCCTAAAGATAGTTTTCAATTACTAACATAATAATCCTTTTGCTATTTTCCAGCTTTTCACCGTCACATATTCTACGGAGGGGGTTATTACGCACGACGTAGTCATAATACTCGTAATGGCCGTGTAATAGCCCCTCGGCGCTACTCCAGGTGTTACACGTACATGAATGCCCTCTTAAAGCGAGCGCTAGTGTGGAAAACGGGCATATTTTTACCCGAGAATTCTTTCGTGTTAATGGTCGTGCGAAATGTTGAAAATGTTTTTGAGAGTAGAGGTTTGTGAAAATAAAATGCAGTAAAAGAACGGAGTCTGAAACTTTCTCTAATAGCAAAGAAGATCAAGATAAATTTACCACTGGATTAGCTTTTAGCCAGGAGAATACAATATTATTAGCTGTAATGGTTTTTATGCTCAAACTAGCTGTCCCCCGTGGTTTCACACTTATTCCCAAGAGAACGCTGAAGGGGGTTAAATTTTCATTAATCCTTTCATAACAGACCCTACGGTACGGTACGGTAGGTTTGGCGGGTAGATAAGCAATCTACCCGCCAAAATTCAAGGTTTTGCATTTATACTTTCTGAGATATCGTGATTAATCTGTAAGTGTTATTTCGCTTATGTATATATGGATATAGATGATAAATGTCCCTAAAAGTTATCCATTCCTTATGATATCCATTTCCAAATAAGGTTCTCCCTTGCATTTTTTGGTCACAATGGAAATTTGAGTTGGTGTGGTCGGATGAGATACACTACCTGTCACGCCACAAGCTCCCTCAGGGAAGATATTAATGCCCATGAACATATCTGGTTATCCTGAGTCTGGGTGTAGGTAATTAATTATACAGGATGTTTGGTAAGTAGTAAGACAAACTTGAGGGGGGAAAGGTGGGTTGGTCACCTACCAAATATACAAAAATGAGCTCAGTAAAAAGATCACCATTTTCGAGATATTTCGATTTTTATGTATTGATTTTTGAATTTTAGATATTAAATTATCTCGATAATGGTGACACTTTTACCTATCTCCCCCTTAAGTGTGTCGTACTACTTACCGGACATCCTGTATACTTTTTTTTAAATTTAAAGTGTAGTATTTTATGTAGTTATACCTTATGGATTTCATATAGCTACTATACTATATTAACTATATAATATATATCACAGACTTTAATACTATTTAAAGGATTTTATAATTACATTATTCTAAGTAATGTATAATGTTACATTTGCAAACCATTCAGGCATACAAGAGGACCGTGAAAGCGCCAACGGTGGAAAAAAGGAAGAAAGGAAAATATGTAATGTTTTAATATTCCCATCCGTCAGAGCAGTGTGCAAACTACAAGCTTTAAGCGTGCTACGTTCACATTTAGTACACATTCTCTTTAATGTACAACTGAGTCTATCACGTAGAAGGCCTATATCCATTTGATAAAAAGATACCCTGTTATTTTCATGTTTCGTTGTCAATGTTTAATTAGTACCTAACATGACAAATAAACGGAGATAATAGATATTTATATATTAAATTCATTGTATTTCCTAGAGTGTTTACGATTGTATTTTTTACTTTATAATTAAGTGAAAATCTACCTTGCAATAGATATTTGTAGATTGTGATTCCAAAATTTCATTTAATCGAAGTTTAAATTATGATATCTAAAATATGGAGATGACTCGCGATAATGTCCTCGTAAATATGTCAAAGTCAAAGTCAAAACCATTTATTCAGTTTAGGCCCTAGAAGGGCACTTATGAAGGTCGAATTACAGAAGTTACCACCGGTTCGAAAATCAGCCTTCAACTAGCAGAACCGGCAAGAAACACAGCAACGGTTACATTTTATTAATATTTTTGGACTATCTGACTTTTTTTTATTCTGGATAAGCTTGTGTTTGACCACAATCTCACCATCGTAAGTGAAGATGTGGCCGAAAGTGGTAAGCACACAAAGCCTAGGTGGGATCTGGCTCTCAAGTACTGCTGTCGGAACACACCGATAGGTGCTTGGCGACAGATTTTCAACACGAGGGTGGTAGCCAGCCAGTCGGGTACTACAAATGAACCTACCCACTACCATACGTGCTATGGTTTCCTCACGATGGTTTCCTCCACCGAAAGCTCAAGCTCATTGTAGGATTCGAACCCACGACCTTTGTCGCGGTATCCGACGTCATTTACCACTGAGCTATGATCGCCTAAGATCGCGATAGGCGCCTGATGATCGCCTGTAACTTGTACCATCAGTGAGTGTGACGTGCGGACGTGTCATTAGTCGGTTGATGAATGCTGGGCGTTAATGCGCCTCCATTCAGACAGATGCGTTGGTCGACACGCGCTGTGGACTTATTCTGATATCACTCATCATTTAGTATGCTGGTGGTTGGTGAATATTAATTGATGTGACGAAAAATATTTGGAGGATGCTCTTTCGAATATGATATGGGAGGATATGTTTGACAGCCATTTGGCCCCTGGTTTCACTGCTTTTGATAGCAATTTCTTCGATAATTTAAATTTTAGCTGATTCGGAAATATATTTGAACTGTTAGATTAGACTCATTCATATGGTATTAGATAAATACAAAAACTAATTAATTAATTTTGTTTAAATAACTTGCCAGAAGTACAATCGATTTAGTGATGAGAAATTTATCAAGGTCATGCCAGCCTTAACTTTCTATTACCTACACCATAAAAATAAACAATTCAAATTTAAATTTCGAAGGCAATACATAAGTAATTCATAATTAGAACGTTTTTAGATCGTTTTTCTGTTCAGAATACGACTTTTTAAAGCAGTTTAAATGTGTGAATTAAAAAGATTTTTATGTTAAATGTGTTAATGTCTACAGTGCTGAATGTAGACCATAATATTTTTATTTAAAACTTGCAACGTAATCTAAATTAAAATGTTAATAATTTCATCTTCTTCTGTCACATACTTATACTTACTATGGTTACAGTAGTTTGTAACAAGTTAATTTTAAACTGGATTGTATTTGCTCCAAGAATCTTTACTCAATATAAGAAAGAATCTAAACTTCATTTCTAACAAAAATTGTAAAAAAAAACTATTAGATAGTGGTCCCACATGAACTAATGGTAGGTTCCATGTTTATTGATTTGGTATAAATCCCACTAATATTATAAATGTGAAAGTTTGGATGGATGTTTGTTACTCTTTCACGCAAAAATGGCTGAACGGATTTTGATGAAACTTGGCACACAGGTAGTCCATATCATGAAAATACACATAAGATACTTTTTATCGCAGGAAAAGATAAGGTCCTTCGGGAACGCGGGTAAAATTGAGGGGGACATTGTTTGTTTTTTGTTTTTCCTCACCTTTTATCTTGTGTTGTTTTGTGTTATTAATGTATTGTTAAGTAATTAATTAGTTACTTTCTTTAAGCAATTTAAAAAAATAGCATAACAAATAAAGGGTTGTTCCCCTGAGTTGGTGGCGTCGATCACAGCAATCAATATGCACTGAAATTCAAAATCAAGACCACAAAATCACAAGATAAACTCACTAAATATTTTAGGTACTAAAAATAATCTTTTGAGTTTGATACACATTATGACTTTTCTCGATTTAAATAAGTTACTGTTTTTCATAATCCGTTCACGGCCAATGCTTCCACTTATTTCTTAATTGTATGTACTAACAAGTAAATTATAAAAACTACCCAATAATCACTATACCGTTAAATCTTGATGCCTTCAATTGTTACTCTAATTAGAGAAAACGTAAATATAAAAATAGTTTCTAGATGTGGTATTAATCTTAAATCCACATAAAGACGTCTACCGCTGGACTTGTTTTGTCCACTTCTTTTCCCAAAAGACTACCATTTGTTGCATTTTCTTATCTACTTGACTGATTATGTATTTCATTGATCCCTCGGAATTGAGTAGCTTAGTTCTAACTCTTCGCCACACATCATTTCGAAGAGATTTGAGCATTGCCTGCAACTTTAAACTTGTGAACAATTTTATTTCACTGGTAAATAATTAACATTAGCAGTAAAATGTTGTGTGTAACGAAGTTTTCAATGCCTTTTCCAGTAATGTTTTCTAATAGTAATCGAAAACATAGACCTTTTTTTCCATGTCACATCTGTGCACGCGCATTGAATCGTGACGAAGGCTGTGCGCGATGAACCGCATGATCACACGCTGCCGCCGTGGATGTATGTCCTTAGTTTTTGTTTTTGTTTAAAACTACTTGTCATGATACAGTTTTAATTTGTTTTTATCACACAAAAACCATCAATAAATAGAGATGTACTTGAGTTTTATAAAAATATACTTTTAGAGAATAACATTATAAGTAATTTTAGATAGGTATGCGTATTACGATTGAAAATCTATATTTTATAAAAGTAGGATACCATCTTAAAAAAACAGAACATGCAAATGAAAAACAGAACAGTCGCAAGAAAAGTGATATTTTCACGTTTAATTTATAACATCAGTAGATTCCAAATAAAGATCAAAATAAATCACTCTGGGATAGATATCAAAATATCACTTTTACTAAGCATTTCTAAATTGCATTACTAAAATATGACTCAAAACGTCTATAAACGTGTCCCAATAACTCACTGTCATAACCAAAAGCAAACATCTCGAGAAACAATCAAAACATAACACCGCTGTATGCAAGAATGCAAGAATCACTTATTAAATGTCCAAGTTATTTATGTGCCACCAGATTTGGTCTAATTGTAATGTGCGCAGAGTTGTGCCGATTTATCAGTAGCCTAGTGTCGGAATATGGGAGGTGTGGAGTCTATTTAAACTCTAACTAAAGATTGACTTATTATGATATGGAATAGCTTATGGGAATTGTTGCAGACTTTTGAAGATTTGATTTTTTAAATTCGATTAGTATTTTTTTTTCTAGTATAATAACATTTATTTATAGGAATACAAACATAATTTATTAAAAATTAATTAGACCATGGGGGTCTGAAGCTCGTCGTTTCGCAAATATTTTATGTAAAAAATTAATCGAGGCCTCGGGTGACCGGCGGGCGGGGAGCTTTTTCCGCCAACGCATCAGCTTGGCCATCCAAAGAAGAAACGCTGCCAGCCTTCTGGGAACCTTGCCGATCGGCAGCAGCGGCAGCCTCGAAGAAGTTTTTTATATATTATAGTTGTACATTTGTTGTAAATAAAATTATAATTTATTAAAACTAAAACCTAAAAAACATAAAAATAAATAACAACTAAACAACAAATAAAAAACGGAATTTAAGTTACTGTCCGGGGAAATCGTGCCGAGTACGCTAGCGGCGTTACCTCGTTGAATAGCCAAACTGAGCCGTTGGCCGAGGTAACTACCAGCCCTCCGGTCACCAATGGTGTCCACCAGCCTAGATTCGATTTAGTAGATAAGCAAATGAAAATAAATGTGATAGAGTCATATTTTGGATTAGGTTCATAAATGGAGAAAATTTCTAAACAGAAAAAGCAATAATAATAATCTTCTGTACGCGAACAATTTTGTCTTTACTTTTTTGAAGATTTTTAAAAAGAATTTTATTGTCTTCTTAATACTACAGCTTTTTTTAAATTAATTTTTATAAACTTTCTATCTAATTAATTTTAAATATAAAAGTTTTATAAAATGCGTCTCCATTGCTTTTTAGTCATTGCATTGTCCAGTCATCTGATTGCACGTAAGGCTCTGCACAACCTATATATACTGCCTACTATTTACAATATCGCTAACATTACATAAACGACCTTATGCCCTTATGATACAGATCACAAAAACATATCAAATAAATAACAATTTTATTACGTCATATCCCATAAAGTTTATTTATATTATGCATGCAATAATTAATTCTGAACGGGCTATTTCACTTTAGCTTTAATACAAATCTGTATTGAAATAAAAAGGTTGCCGAAGGACATTCAAATGAACGTAAGCAGAACTATTTTCGATGAAAGAATTCACAATTATCATCATAATATTATTATTGTGCTTCAACATGGTTTTTTTTTTCAACTGAAATAAGTATTGAAATTACACTCTTAAGTTTTAGACTGTTTTTGACATGGATAATCTTGAGTTTGACAGCAATCGCACCATGGTAAGTAATGATTTGGCCGAAGATGATAAGCACACAAATCCTAGATGGGAACTGGCTCACAAGTGCAGCTGTCGGAACACAGAACTTTATGTTCACCTAATGATGACAGACAGTGAACGTCTCTCAAGTAATCTAAATTAAGGCAAGAATACAAAAATGATTTAAAATATTCCAGTCTCCTAAAATCAACCCTTTTGATAGGGTATTGCCAATGTCTATAGGCGACGGTTGTCACTTACCATCAGGTGACCCGCCTGCCTCGTTGTCACTTGTGACATAAAAAAAAAAAAAAAGACAATAAAGAAAAATATTTCTTATATTAGATTCGTATTTAGCATATCATTTTTGGATCTTGAGTCACAAATTACTTGTACTTCAAAGATACTATAATATTATATGTACATATATACAACGTACACTTAAACATATTCACGTACACTTGCTGGCATTCCAAAATATATTGTTAATTTAACTTCTGCGACGAGGTAATGGAACAACTCGGCTTCGTATGCTCTCATGGCACTAAAAACTGTAAATAATTACTTGTACATTTCCTATATCTGTTTGTTTACAATGTCGTACTGAGCCGATAGAATGTAACGAACGCGTATGGTGGTAGCGTCAGCAGAACAAGCGAGCAGTGCGTGTGTGAGATAATGACACGCAAATAACTTGCAGCGTTAGATTAGACAACGAATAGCGGTATGTGTAGGGTCTGCAAAAAGAATCATTTCAATAATAATCCTCGATAATATCTATAGCATGTGTAATTGATTTTAAAGATTATCCTTCATCTGATTGGTTCCAAAAGTAATGTTACGTGTTGTTTCAAAAACTGATTACAGTTTTAGAAAAAGTTAAGAAGTTGGATTTTATAAGGTCTATCGCATAAATATTTATTATTTATTAAAATATCATAAGTATAGGAACTAAATATTGATCATAGTTTACTGTATCAATATGATTAAAGAGCGACCAGTAAACCATATTATTAAGAAACCCTAATTGACCGAGCTAGCGTCTTCGTTTCAGTATTGGCAAAAATGCATTCATTTGTCTGTCGGTCCAGCTATCCGGCTGTTGTCGATTCAGATTTTGTTTTTTTTTAAACAAACACAAGCTCTCAGAGCCACTAATAAAAAGCTTAAGCAGTGATTAAAAGCTTTGAATGACATAATCTCAACCAAACTGACATGTTTGGAGCCTTATCTTTCACCAGGAGAAATTTTAAAGTAACTTAAATACGTTTCCAAAAAACTCTACAAAATAATAAGCTGTAATTGTCTATGCAAACCGTACCTATTATGGTCACCATACGAAGGTAGTTTAATGAACAATTCATGTAAGTTTAATCCCATTTGTTGACCGTTTAAGTGGCGCGTACGTGTATAGATATGCATAATGTTGCGCGTGCGCCGATCGCCTGACTTGAAATACTTTGGACGATAGTGTTTGTTGCCATTGAGGGCTGTAACTGCATTTGTTTGTTTATTTTATAGGATCGAGAATGTTATAAAAGTGTTTTGTCTGAATTATTTTGTTCAAATTGTAAGCCTGTTGCTTACCCTGGTAATCTTCATGGTTTACCATCAGATGACACACATGCTTTCTTATCGGACTTCTGATGTACAAAGTGTACTTTAAAATAGATTAAACAACCCTTAATAACCCAATAACCTTACTTCATAAATTATAGGCCCTTCTTATAAGAATTGGTGTAGGTATTTGTCAAGATTTTGTATGCTTGGATAAAAACGGCTCAGTTCAGCCATTTTTGCGTAATTGAGCATTTTGATGAAACTTGACACATAGGTAGTTCATATCTATTTAAGTATGAATTTACAAAAAAAGTTGTATATGTAGTATTATATCAGTCATCTGGTCTCCATATTACAAGCTCTGCTTAGTTTGGGATCAGATAACCGTGTCCCAGGATATTTATTTATTAATCCTGGAATAAAACTTTACTTTTTATCCCGGGAAAAGATAAGATCTTTCGGAAATTCGAGTGAAACCCCGGGGGCAGCCAGTATACCGTTTTAACCGGGTATGTTTGGACTACGGCCAAGTATTTTACCGTGATCTTTTTTATTTTCAGGACAATTTGTTTCTTTCCCCAAAATCTGATGTTCAACCAAGTGAATACACGATTCCAACATATTCTCGGGTAATGGGGTAATCACATCAACTCCCGTGTGATGTCTCCCCCTGTTATCACGCATTTACGCTAAACGTTTAGGGTGTTGAATCATGAACGTGGATAAGGTTTGTCAAGTTATTGGGAAAGTGATATTTATATGTATGTACCTTAAGTTGTTGTTTTATAATTTTTTTTTCTTTTTTTTTTTTTCGTAAAAGCTTGTGTTTGACCACTACCTTACCATAGTAAGTGATGATGTGGCCAAAGGTGGTAAGCACACACACCTATATGGGAACTGGCTCTCAAGTGCAGCTGTCGGAATATACCCATAGGTGCTTTCGGCTGAAAACAAAACTAATCAATAAAAAAATGACTGAATTTGAAAATAGAATTCCATATTATAAAAATAAAATTCATTTGAATTTAGAATTTATTGCCAGCCCTACGGCAATATCATAGGTAAGGACCTAATATTAGAACCTATTTGAAACCAACAAAAAAGAAGCGATGATGATAAATTTTTGAAGTTTTAATGGAAACCAAGTAAATCTTTACACGTATAAATAATATTTATTTTACAGGATCATAAATAAATGCAGTGCTTTCAAAATAAACAGCAAACCGTTCCAACCAGTTCAGGAGCAGGTAACTCAAAAATGTAATACACAGACCACAGTGTATAATAAATCAGTATAACAAATTCATAAACAATATACTGTGGCAAACATAGCGCTTTTGGTGTCGGCGTATTATGATATACATTGTGGGAACATCGTAAAACAAAAGTGCGACATAAATTATCTGACTTGGGCCCCCAACACGCATTAGCTCGGGAGATTTTCCAACATATATGAGAAAATATTTTCCGTGTAGTGCAAACGGTATTTGTTTCGTTGAGTACTGCTCTACTTATTTTTTTGATAAGCTGGTTCTATTTTTACCAGCTACACAATATGGATGATTTCATGTAATAATTGTAGTATATGTAGTATATTGTAGTATAATACTAAAAATTAGTACTCAAAAATGATTAATGATGTATTGAATTTTGTCTTGGTTGATTAAACACCTATCACGTGAAAGGTCGTGGGTTCGATTCCCATTCCGAGAAGACATTTGTGTACATGAACCAGTATGTTTGTCCTGAGTCTGGGTTAATTATATATTCAAAATAATGTTGTATGTTATATATAATTATTTTATTTACAACAAATGTACAAAATATACAAGCAAATGTACAACTATAATATATAAAAAACTTCTTCGAGGCTGCCGCTGCTGCCGATCGGCAAGGTTCCCAGAAGGCTGGCAGCGTTTCCTCTTATGTTGTATTAAGTAGTTACCAACTAATACAACTTTTATTTTGTTTCCATAGTACACGTACTTGAAGAATCAATGTCCTATGATACCTATTTATTAAGAAACTATGCATATACTCGTATATAGCTTTGCTAATTCAATCGTGGTGCGTTTATATAATATTTGAAAGTAACAGCGCCCGGCATGCATTACAGTACCACTGGTTTTTTTTCATTAACCTTTGCATATGCTGACATATGCAGATCATCTCACCAAAATTTCATTGCAAACAGTTGAACGGTATGGCACAACACGAAAAAAATATAAACAACGATTTTTATATATAAGAAGATATCACAATTGTCACAAGCACATGTAGAGCACTCTACCAACCATTTGGCATGCACCGTTAACCCTACGGGCTGCCACCTGTTGCTCGCATACGACATACCCATATAATGTGTCTAAGTTACCCCCGTACGGTACGTAACACACGTATAGGCTGGTGCTCGTGGGACGATTTTCGGTGGAAATGCGGGCAGATTTCGCGAACATTCCCGACGAAAATTGAGTTTATTTTATGTGGCGACTGAAGGGTTTATTTTATTTGCTGTTGCATGTGACAAGGGTTAAATGTATCGTTTGGTTGATAACTTTGCTTTGGAAGTTTGTTGCTGTTAGGGTTAACAATGTTTTGGGTTTTATGTTAACTTTTTATTTTTATTCTGGATAAATTTGTGTTTGACCGCAATCTCACCATGGTAAGTGATGATGTGGCCAAAGGTGGCAAGCACACATATCCTAGATGGGAACTGGCTCTCAAGTGCAGCTGTCGGAACCATAGGTGCTTGGCGACAGATTTTCAACTTGAAGGAGGCCAGTCGGGTACTACAAAATACCCTACCACCGTGCTATGGTTTCCTCACGATGTTTTCCTTCACCGAAAGCTCAAGCTCATTGTAGTATTCGAACCCACAACCTTCGCCGCGGTATCCAACGTCACTGCCACGTAGCTATCATCGCCTTAAAAATCACTTAAAAAAAGCACTTATTCAGGGTGGTGACGACGTAACGACATTAATTTAAACCACATATTGGGTAAACCACATATTGGGTACCGCGTTAGTAGTTCGTACACCAAGTTTCATCAAATTACATTGAACGGTATAGCCACAGGAAATAATTTTCACTTTAATCATTTTAACACATGCTGTGAATTCATAACGATTACGCAACGATGTCATTCACCTAGCTAGAGTAGCTAGACGGAAAAAAAATCAGATTTACCTACATGCTTAAAACACAACCAAATAAAATGTGCGGCATAGAAATCGTCGGTTGATGAAATTTAGACCTTATAACCATAGCGTTAAAATCCTTATTAGCGCGCTGCGCGGGTGTCGATGCCTACTTGCATGAATGAAACAATACACCTACAAAGGAACCGCGGCGGCCGGTCTTTGCCTAAAACTGTGCCAGTAGTGCCTACAGGTCATTTGAGGTCAATAGGTAATATTAATAGAGTGTTGTGTTTCGTTTAGATTATTTTCGGAATTAGTTTGTTTGAAAATTTCGCTTTTTGTCTGTTGATGTAATACCAGATTGAATTATCACAAAGTATTTTGATTGACTAGTAGTGACCGTGTTTTAATTTAATGTCGTTACGTCGTCACCACTCTGTATGTGATATGTTTTTAAGGTTGAACGTCACTAATGTTTTTAATCAAGTATTTTATTTGGAGGAGATACTGTATAAACTCATACTCATTTATTCAGTTTAGGCTTTGAGTAAGGCACTTATGAACGTTACAATTGACTCTACTAATAGTTCGAAATACACTTTAACTTATGGATGGAGTCATAAAACTAAATTTTTGTAATGAAACCAAAACTGAATCCTTAAATTACTTCAGAAGTCTTTAACGAAAAACCAATGAAACATCATTATTAGTTGCTCACAACTCAAGATAGGTAGTGTGCACTCCAGCAATTTATCTATCCTACTTAATATATAAAGAGGTAAAGTTTGTGAGGTTTTAGGGGGTAATCTCCATATCGATCTCAATAATAGATCCAGATCCACCGAACCGTTTTTGAAAATTCTTTTACCAATAGAAAGCCATGTTATTAGTGAGTGTCATAGGCTATATTTTTATCCCGGGAAAAGAGAAGATCCCACGGGAACGCGGGTGAAACCGCGGGGGACAGCTAGTATGGAAATAAAAAAATGTTCCCAGTTTTTAATTCATTCTATGGTTACTATTAACTTATAACATCCAGACTTCAATTTTTAGGGTTCCGTACCCAAAGGGTAAAAACGGGACCCTGACGGACGTCTGTCCGTCTGTCCGTCTGTCCGTCTGTCCGTCTGTCCGTCTGTCCGTCTGTCCGTCTGTCCGTCTGTCCGTCTGTCCGTCTGTCCGTCTGTCCGTCTGTCCGTCTGTCCGTCTGTCCGTCTGTCCGTCTGTCCGTCTGTCCGTCTGTCCGTCTGTCCGTCTGTCCGTCTGTCCGTCTGTCCGTCTGTCCGTCTGTCCGTCTGTCCGTCTGTCCGTCTGTCCGTCTGTCCGTCTGTCCGTCTGTCCGTCTGTCCGTCTGTCCGTCTGTCCGTCTGTCCGTCTGTCCGTCTGTCCGTCTGTCCGTCTGTCCGTCTGTCCGTCTGTCCGTCTGTCCGTCTGTCCGTCTGTCCGTCTGTCCGTCTGTCCGTCTGTCCGTCTGTCCGTCTGTCCGTCTGTCCGTCTGTCCGTCTGTCCGTCTGTCCGTCTGTCCGTCTGTCCGTCTGTCCGTCTGTCCGTCTGTCCGTCTGTCCGTCTGTCCGTCTGTCCGTCTGTCCGTCTGTCCGTCTGTCCGTCTGTCCGTCTGTCCGTCTGTCCGTCTGTCCGTCTGTCCGTCTGTCCGTCTGTCCGTCCGACTGTCTGTTACCAGGCTGTATCTCTTGAAATATTCACAAAATACTCAGTTGTATTTTATTTAAGGGGGGCTCCCATACAACAAACGTGGTTTTTTTGCCTTTTTACGGAACCCTTCGTGCGCGAGTCCGACTCGCACTCGGCCGGTATTTTTTATAAATTTTGGCAATAACTTGAATCGGAATTTAATCAATTTTTTATTTTTTTAATGTAATTTTGGGATGACCGTCCCAATTGCAAGCCAAGGGGTTAAGTTATTAAAAGCACAAGTTCTCTGCAATCGTTATCACGTCACATGAAACAATAAAGAATTCTACCAACTTCCGTTCCAGCACCAGGATAAGGATCTCCATTCATGCCAGCTTCAACCTTTGCTCACATATTATATGAGGACATTAAGCGCCCCACACACGTTCCACTTTCGTGACTTTTTGTAAATTTCCTACAGTTCAAGTCATGAGCGAAGCGTAAAACGATAGCGAACTTCGATAAGCTATTAACATTCCATGTTTTATAGTGAAATAGATTCCACCCGCAGTGACACATGCGATTTTGAGATGCACTCAAAGATAATGTAGCTATCTATAATTGAAAGAATTTTCAAAATCAGCTCAATAGTTTCGGAGATTACCTCCTGCATCCAAACATATATAACTTTACTTATTTATAATAATTATTAGTAATCTGGTAGCGCAATTTTACCGCGCCTTGTATGAGGAGCGTCTAATACATCGAGAGAGCGGAATTTTCATATTCTAATCCCGTTGTCTATTTTTTATATATTTTTGTATTATTTTAAGTATCTTATTTTGTTAAAAGAGCTGATAAAATTGTTGCTGAGTTTCTTGCCGGTTCTTTTCAGTTGAAGGCTGATTTTCGAACCGGTGGTAACTTCTGTAATTCGAACTTCATAAGTGCCTTTCTAGGGCGTGAACTGAATAAATGGTTTTGACTTTGTCTATAATCAATTTATCCTTTCCTTCATCCCCTGGGAATAGAGTGTAGTCGCTATCGCCTAATACTTGCACCGGTGCTCAAACGTTGGTAACCCCGAACTTAAGTCGACCGCACACGTCGCTGTTGTGACCGCACTAATTCTAATGACGTTATTATGAGAAATATGATTATGTGGATTATATTATAATGTATGTCAGCCGCATAATGTATGAGAGAGGCATTTCAATTATACTCAGATCGAGATGTTTTGACGTTTGTTCCATGAAAATGTTCTTATTGTACGCATTAATTTTGTTACGAATGAGTGAGCAAAATTATACGAGCTACTTCGCTGCCTCGCAAATTTTCTGACGTGTCAGAAAAAGAAATATGTCACTCTCCAGCACCAGTTGATCTGTTGCTGCGTGGAAGAAAGACAAACCAACAAACACTTTCGGATTCATAATTCCTTCTTGACCATCTAAAATTGCAGAACCCTAAATATTAGCTAACTTCTGCATACGTCACTTCAAAGCATCGAAATCATCACGCTAATCATCGTGCTTAAAAAAGATGGCTTGTTATACTGCTCTTTTGATATCAACAGGAGTGTGATCGAATGAAAGTAACATTTACCTTTTAAAACAAATTAAGCAACAAATAATAAATCACGTATCAAAACCAGTTGGTCGCACTCAACTGATGCTATCACATCCCAGCCCATACGCTAAGCAAAGATCAAGTTGGAGCCAACTTAAATGTAACTTACTGTCACCAGCCCATCTTAAATATTCCCACAATCGATCATCACGCACTTATCTGTAACTTAAAAGCTTTATCTATGAACTGTTTATATATAAATCGGTTTTTGATACTTTTTTTGAAGAGCTTTTGTTCTAACGCTTCGGGTTGATGAACGATGGAGCATTTAATAACCAAGTTATTTTACCGTTACGCATAGTTTTAGTATAAAGATATTGGTTGGAATTAACATTTCATGAACTGTAAAGTAATCTTTGTTAACATTTGGATGTTTTGCGACATATTCTAGGAATTTGATCTAGTGGTTACGGGTGTTTAGCATAAATAATCAATTTTCTATAGATAGATGTTTTGAGGTTAATTAGCGAAGAAAATTATCGCTTTCTTTGTTCCTAAGCTACTTGTGAAATCGAAATGTAGCGCGTTAACCAATAACAAAAAAAAATAATAAAAAATAACAGACAAATACTTAAAAAAACACTTAAAACAATAATATTTTATAAGAAGACAGATTAAACCGCGGGATTCAAACTATACTCAATTTAAGTGCCGATGAATCTCCAAAACGATCACTAAACAGTTATAAGATGGCATTTAAAAATAATAATAGAAAATAAAGGCCACATGACACGTTCTTTAACAAAACATGTATAGATAGAGCCCCCGTTCACGAGGCATACAGCATCAATTATAGTAGGTGGTAGCTGAGAGCTGACGAGTGACAACACGGCTTTAGATCATATCGGGATGAGATGAGGTGCATATAGGATGATGTTTATTAATTTTATACAGGCGATGATAGCTCAGTGGTAGTGCAACCTACGATGAACTTGAGCTTTCGGTGAAAGAAAAACATCGTGAGGAAACCACAGTATGGTGGTAGGGTACTTTGTAGTACTCGACTGGCTGGCTACCACCTTCAAGTTAGAAATCTGTCGCCAAGCACCTGTTGGTGTGTTCCGGCAATTGAACTTGAGAGCCAGTTTGCCGTTAAGGCATTGTAATAAGGTGTACAACACATTGCCAATCCCTCTGGTATTACTAATGTCTATGGGCGACGTTAGTCACTTACCATCAGGTGACCCGCCTGCCTTGTTGTAACTTGTAGCATAAAAAAAACAGCTGTCCCCCGCGGTTTCACCCGCGTTCCCGAGGGTTATTTTCTTTTCCCGGGATAAAAAGTATCTTAACTCTTATTCTAGGACAGTTTTGTAGTTGCACAGCATCCAACCGGAATCGGGAACAAGGTCCTAGCTACCGGCGGTCAAGACTCTAGAGAGAGGAAGTTCCTCACAATGCGTGCCGTTTCCCAGGAGTACTACCTTCTGAATCTGGCCCTTGATCCAGCCACCTAACGTGAGCCTCTTAAGATGTTATTATTATTCAGATAATTCTTCTGTATGAGCGTTTGTCACTGAACTCCATCTTTGAGTTCTTTCGTAGAGTAAATTTTTATTAGAGTTTACTATTTTTATATCATCTGAACTCTGCGTATATCAATGATTTTATTGTTTTATTTGATTTTAATCCTAATATTTATAATAATTTAAGGAACATCCTATACATATAAACCGTTACAATGTCGTCAGTATAGGATGCGGCGCTCTTCACTCCATTGTCACAAGATACGAGACAAATTTAATGGTCATCTATCTCCTCATGACTACCTACTTTAGATTTTATAGTTTTTATTCGTGGGAATTTAAAATACATTTACAAAGAAATTTGAAGGTCGTCTAATAAAACTAACGCGTTGAACAAATGATAATATTTATGTTTTGATAAACAATGAAGTTAGCTAAGCAAAATAACAAAATGTTTATAAATAATTATGAGTTGTATTCGCTCAATTTATCACACAGATTTCGTGCTAACTTTGAACTATTGACGTGATAAGATCTTTCATTTTCCAAGCAATTGGTAATTTGAATACAGACTATCTGGTGCAATAGACTTCATAGTCTGTTGCACTAATATCTATTAAGTTATGAATTTGCAATGGTTGTAAGAAATTATGCTTTGTACATTGTATTCTTACTAGAATAAAAAAGGATAGTCATGTAGTCAAAAGAGATATGAATATGAAGATGGATACACGGGTAGAAGAAGACCGAAAAAGAGATGGATGGATTGTGTGAGAGATGATATGAGTAAGAAAGGAGTAAATTCCGAAATGACGGATAGTAGTGCCGAATAGAAGAAAAATACACTTTGTGTCGACCACAAATAATTGGGAACAGGGCAGGCAGATGATGAGAATTAAAGAAAACATATAAAATAAGTATAGGAAACATTTAGAATTGTCGTAGCCAAATGTAATTAGGCAATAATGCAACAAACACTTTTAATTTCGTCGTATCCGTCTGTCTGTCCATCCATATGTAACAGCCAGAAAATTTTCATGGAGTTTAGTGATTAACTTTACGTAATTGAAATTGAAATATACGTGTAGACAAATGAGGGATGATAGAGTCCGAGATAGTGCAGGCAGGTCCATAATATAGAAGCTTGCACCCAAACCTAAAATTTTACCTTACACTTTTTGGAGTCTATAAACAGAGTTCTAATATCATGAAGCAGAAAAAATTTAGTTCATAAAATAATTGATTAAAATTTATTCCGATAAAATGATAAATATAGTGAACCTAGTAAAAACAGAAGCTTTAGTTATGGAAGGAAACCGAGTGACAACAGCACGACTTCTATACAAAGTCGATGCAAAACAGCATATTGCTATTCATAAGTAACGAAGGAATGTTGAGCTTACGAAAGGCACACACAATATAGCGACAAGTGAAATCGTGCATTTTGAACAGCTTTAAAATGTCCAGAATTCCCTTGCTTTGAGAATATGTCTTACTGTTTCAGTAGCTAGCAGACGGCAGTATCATGCATGCGTTTGAGCACTCCTCTTCTGCAGTACATTTTGTATGGTAGTAACTGGCGTGTTCGACAGTTTTCGAAAAAAGCAAACTGGGATCATGCTGTCATACTTACTCTGCATCCACCGACTATGAAACTCATACTTTGACGTTACCTTGATTTAATGGAACCTGGCTCCTTAGTAGGAGAACTTCAAATAAGCCACCTCCCTGCTTGTCATCTATGATTTAAATCAGCGTTATTATAATTTTGCATTTTAGAAAAATAACCTAAATTGAATTTTTAACTAAACGATTATCGGTGATCTATTCCAGATTTCCAAATTGATTGTGCTCTTAATTGTAGTGAGCATTATAAATATTTTGAGATCTACACCATAAGATTACTTCAGGTAACTAAAAGTTGATACGACCTATCTTAACTGGTTAGCTCGTGAGTGGCCAAGACTCATATTTCTTTTACTCTAAGTACTAGTTTTGTCAGTCTCATCCTACTACCTACTAAACCTACTTAATATGATAAATGTGAAAGTATGTGAGTGAGGATGTTTGTTACTCTTTCACGCAAAAACGGCTAAACTGATTATTTTATTTTGGTGGCCAACCATAATAATTAAATTAAATAAATAAATAACGATCAATATGATGAAACTTGGCACACAGGTAGTTCATATCCTGGAATAAAAAATAGTATACTTTTATCCTGGAAAAATATAAGATCCCTCGGGAATGAGGGTGAAACCGCGGGGCGGAACACTAGTCCTACTAATATTATAAATGCGAAAGTATGTTTTGATGTGTAGATGTTTGTTACTCTTTCACGCAAAAACTACTGTATGGATTTTAATGAAACTTGGTCCACAGGTAGATCATATACTGGAATAACATATAGGATACTTTTTGTCCCGGAAAAAGATAAGACCCCTTGGGAATGAGGGTGAAATTGCGGGGCGGAACACTAGTAATCTATAAATTTACTACTTGATGGTAGTGATGATGTGAGTTACTTATAAAATATAGCCGAAATACATAAGTTCTTTTAATTTCTTGCGAAATATTCGTTGAAAACTCGCTCAATCGCCAATATTAAGACAACTACCTTACACGGGTAAGTAATAACGTGTGTCGAACGATATCTAGCGACAAATTATCGCGTTTCAACGAGGGAGTTGCGCAACACATTGTCGACAGCGACAATCTCGTCGGCGACAAAACGCAGCGGGTATGCGCTCTCGACATTGTTGAGTTATGGCTGATAGTTAGACCAAACCTAGCTTAGGGTAAGTTTAGAAGTTTTGTTTACTTAGTTTTTAATTATCAATAAAATTGGTGAGAAACTATAAAATAACAACAATTTCACAGAAAAAACACAGTTAGGTATAATATGTAGTTTTCCTTTTCTTTTTTTTACGGCAAGCGTCAACCAATATAAAACTTAGAACTTAAGAATGAGCGTAACAAAGACTGCCTAGTTAGTCTATCATTGAACACATTCAAATAGTACTTTATCTAGGTACTTGCTTTGAAGAGCTGAAGCCATCTACACTAGGGTAGGTAAGAAAGGTTGATTGATTTTATTTATTCCATGTTTATTTGATATTTGATGATAACTATAGAAAACCATGTTACATAGGGAATATTTTATTTCAATTCCCTCGGGAATGCGGTTGAAACCGCGGGGCGGAAAATTAAATATAGAGAGCTTATTAGCCGAACTTTATGAGCCTAATTTAAAGAAACATCAATCAATTACTATTTAGTTATTTTTTTTAAATAATATAACATAAAATTAATACCTATAAATACTGTCTAAAATTATAATTGCAAGTTAGTCCTACTTTATGAACCCAACCTAAGAACATGAACGTACTGTTTGCCTATCAAATAGGGGTGCGTTAATTTGTGCCGGCTATTTCGGGACTATTACAAAGGTTGTTATGTTACGCAGTTACTTACGTTGTTTGGTTACCGACAGCCATCATTGAAAGTGTCCCATATACCATTGCTTCAAATATACGCGTAAAAATAGGTTGCTTGTGAAATAGTCTTTTGTAGGAGTCTGTGTATTTGAACTTAACTATTTTGACGTGTGACATTTTTCGTCTAGCTTTCCTGTAATCTGTTAAAAAAGCTTTATAGAAAAAACAAAAAACAAGCGAACCTTTCAGTATTAGCTTTTTTCATTTGCCGTATGTCATTACTTTTGATCCTTATTAACAACATTATGGGATGGTGTAATAATTCAGGCTGTGTATTTTTTTTTTCAAATTCATTGGGTTCTGTTTCTGGATTGGGATATTTTTTTTTTCAAAAATCTAATGATGCAGTTATAGTTTTCATCAAAATCGGCCTTGAGCGAGACTTCTTTCTGCATTTTTTGCTTGCTATTCCCTTTAGTTAAATATTCGGCCATCTACGCCCACTTGAAAAATTCACCCTGTATACCTACAATGTTAGAGGAGGGTATCTGAGACCAGCGCTGGCGCAGTGCGGTGAGCAGCGCATGTCTTAAACAAAGGGAAAGATCAGCTGCACTCTTAGCTTATATTGTTTACGTTGTATATGTTAAATAATAACATACTACATACTTTTATCAACCAAAGTCAAATAAAAAATCAGATGCATCAATTTAACTCTTAATGATTAACACATGACAAGGTATTTCTTTATCCTCATTATAATAGGGTCATATTATTGTCAGCGCTGAAAGATTATTAGTAGGCCATTTTTTTAGACAAGTTGTCTCATTGAATAATAAAGAATATGCCAAATTGAGAAAATAAAATAAATATTGGTTTCTCTTAAAATTTTCAATATACGCGTGCATGTACGCGTGGCCATTGAAATAATCTACAAAATTGTCATGCATATACTGGACGCAGATAAATATTACGGATCAGATAACCTGTGTCGCACAATAATAACATATTATTGCGGTAATGCAGACTTTTGTCCGCGCCAAGTCCGCACATAATGTCCGATAATATGAGGGGAATGCACCCATTGCTGTCACTGAAATTGTTATTGCATTGCATTGTGCATATTGCAATAGGGTTGTAATAATATTTATTGAATTAGAACATTAGAATATCGAATATGCTTACAATAAAAAGAATATCGTAGCTAATTTAAAAACTTGATTATGTTTTAGATTATTGAACCACATTAATTAAGTGATATTATCATGTATTTTTAACTTGTAAGCAGTATGCATATAGGCATACAAGCAGGCGCTTGTAAGCATTGTTTCTCGATTCTGAAATAATGTTTTAATTTAATCTATGGATAATGTAGTTAGTCTGGCATTTAATACCTAATTATTACAGACTGCTTTTCTGAACTGAAGCATATCCACGATCTTGTCTGGAATTTTCTTCTAGAACATTCCTTTGTGAAAACATATAGGTAGGTACCTATCAAATATAGTTCATTAGAAAATCTGTTACCATGCCATTACCTTTAAACAATGTCCTTTTACTACGCGTCTATTGTTCTTAAATCACGATCTAAGTTTAATTAGTCGTTAAAGTGCTAACAACGTGTATCTAGTTGACATTTCGTATGTTTGTTTGTATGTTTGTGTGTCGCAACAATGAGCTAGAGTGCAAATTGCTATCTAGTATTACTAATTAGGAGTTGAAATGGGAGATAAGGAGATAAATGTCGCATTTAGTCGACTGTGTTCGGATATTCACACTAGAATGGTTTGATTGTTGTTTGAGATATCTAAATGGCCTTCACATACTGTTTTGTAGGAATTGTACTATACCTAGGAATTGTCTTAAAATATTTTAAAACATTTTTTGTGACTTTGTGACTTTGTGATCAGATCTAACGCAGATACTATGCTATATGTTTCGAAGTCATGATTATTCATAATGTTGTCTATTAAAATTAAATAAGATTTACTTGAAAATAAAACTCCAAAAACACAATGCACAAACAATTTAAATTTAGAACGGGCGGTTCCCGCATGCGTGCGCGCATGATTTTATTACGACAAGAGAATAGAAATTTCGAATTACGAGTCGAGATAGCAATAGCCGACCGCCGCCATTTTGGACGGTCACGTATAACACAGATTATAATGATGTGACCTTTGGTTGTGTACCATACGAGTCTCGGAGGTTAATTCAATTTTTTATTGGAATCAGCGGCTTGATTCGACCAAACTAAAGAAGTGTCTAGATTTGAGATAACATTTATAGGTTTTCTATTTTCATCTTCTATATTCTTCTTGTATGTTTTTTTTAAGAAAACATTTTTCATCAAAATTACGACTTACACAAAAACATAGCAAAATATGACGATTACTTAATAATAACACATAATTATATAAGACATAAACCTATAAGTGCGACCACCATGGTGTAGAGAATAGGAAGTTTTGTTATCTGAGAGTGCTATAGACTTTTCATCTCGAAAACGCGGGTAATATCGCAGGGCAGAGCTAGTCTTTTTTACACTTACAGAACATAAAGAGATGTACTTCCATACTTTTTTTTCTTCTCGGATAAGTTTGTGTTTGACCGCAATGTCACCATGGTAAGTGATGATATGGCCGAAGGTGGTAAATACATAAAGCTTAGAAGGAAACTGGCTCTCAAGTGTAACTGCCGACACACACCGATAAGTGCTTGATGACAGACTTTCAAGTTGAGGGTAGGTTTACTCGCGATGTTTTCCTTCACCGAAAGCTCAATTTGATTTTAGGATTCGAACCCACGACCTTAGCTTCCGCTGTCTCTACCACTGAGCTACTATACATGCTTGTCCTCGGCGTAAATTTAACAACAAATATTTATGCTGAGTTTAGTGTCCATTCTAAAAGCTAACCTTTCCTATCACACGACCAACCTTCGATAGTCCAGTTGCATCACCACATGACCACCGCCTTAGATCCAAACGAACCGATATGCTAAGTCGTTTGGCATTTCATTTTGTACCGGCCCGCTTTGTTGTTCTTAATAGAATATCGTATGATATGGTTAATAATATATTTTTATAGACGATCACAAGGTTAGCGTAGGATAAAAACTAAAAAATCTATGATATTTGGACATATTTAACTATCATCGACGATGACAAAAATATTTATCATAAAGGCCCCCAAAGCAAAATTTTCTCCATAAATATGGCTATAACTGATCGGACTATGCATGATCACACCGTAGAGTCTGAAGACGAGTCTTCGACTAGTGCATCCTGCCTGTCATGACTTACGCTGCCGATACGTCCACGCACGCAAGGCTAATCCACCAGTTTAAAGTCACTCATCGCGCGAAGGAGCTAGCTCTGAAGGATCGAATCCGTAATGATTACATCTGGAAGAGAACTAAAGTCGCAGAATTAACAAACTGAAGTGGCGGTGGCCTGGTCATGTCTATCGAAGGACCAACAGCCGATAGAGCAAACGTGTCTTTGAGTGGAGACCGCGCACCGGCAAGGGACGCTCTCTATGACCTAAAAAGGGTGGCCAATGTTGGCTGGATGCGGAAGGCTGAGAACCAGGAGAAACGGCGCGCCATGGAGAAGGCTTATGTTCAGCAGTAAACTACTATGTATAAGCTGTAATGATGATGATGATGGATAATCTAAACCAAAACTGGATGTACGATGATAGCTCAGTGGTAAGTGACGTCGGATACCGCGGCGAAGGTCGTGGGATCGAATCCTACTGTTGGTGTGATCTGGCAGTTGCACTTGAGAGCCAGTTGCCCTTGCCCTTAAGGCATTGTAATAAGGTGTACAACACGTTGGCAGTCCACCTGGTATTGCTAATATCTATAGGCGATGGTAGTTACTTACCATCAGGTGACCCGCCTGCCTCGTTGTCACTAGTGATATAAAAAAAATGTACAATATTTTTGATCATGTATTTTAAACAGCAGATTTGTATGAAACGTTTCTAAATCCAGATAAATTACAGCAATTTTCACCGAACATAATTCAATTACAGGTAAGCAAAGCGAACCTCAGGGTAGTACCTATAATATGTCACGTCGAAATGATATGTGATTTGGTATTACAATACTAATAAGGAGAGTCGGTTGCGCATGCGCGCCAGCGGGACACCATGTTCGTGTTATTGCCGCGTGTTACTCTTAATCGAAATGTTAAATTAACTGGCTGGTGTAAAGGTTATTTTAGGTTTGTATTACAGTTTTACTCTATGACTAGTGTTTTCTGTAATATGCTTAGGATTGTTTTCTCACCATCAATGTTTTATCGGAGTTAGCTGATGAACAAAACTGACTATAAAAAGATAAAAAAGTTTATGAGAATCATAATTACTACTTACTTTTTATTTTAGGTACCTAATTATTACAAGAGCTGGTGAATAAATTCGGATGTGTCTTGTTTATTTTTTTATTAATATTTTTTTGCGTTTTCGTCCTTATTTTATTATTCCTTATTTAAAACTGTATTTTAAACAGGGACGTGGTAACTAGACATGTTGGACATTAAATTAAAATTATGGTTAATTTACTTTAGAATATTTCCCTTGGATTTGTTATTTGACCTTTTTAATTTTACTTATATTTTCGGATATGGACGATTTAGATTTCGGAGCTATTGAAACCTTATCTGGATATGGGGCCAGTTTTTCATTTCAAGTTCTTAAATTAGTTTCTCAATACTGAAGTGTATAATCCTCCCAATACATTATGCTGAGTCTATTGCGCACGCGCAGCTCCCAAACCAATATGGCGCCCATGGGTGTGGGAACATATTAATTTGTTTATGTCTCTACAACGTTGAGATATGTTAGGCGTCGATTGAAAATTAAATTGTAGCGAACTCTTGTACCAATAAAGTGGTACATGCGAATAAGCAAATTGATGATCCGTTTAGAAAGTGATGTCCAAACTTTTTTCTATATTATCTTTAAGCGGGCTTGTATTGGCCTACAGCATAAAGGAATATTAGCATGAAGGATGATACTTGGTAAGGAAAGCATATTTGCATAAGCACGGTGGTAGGGTACTTTGTACGAGTTGTCGAGTAATCGACTGGCTGGCTACCACCCTCAAGTTGAAAATATGTCACTAAGCACCTGTTGGTGTGTTCCGGCAGTTGCACTTGAGAGCCAGTTGCCATTAAGGCATTGTAATAAGGTGTACAACACATTGGCAATCCCCCTGGTATTGCTAATGTCTATGGGCGACGGTAGTCACTTACCACCAGGTGACCCGTCAGATTCGTTGTCACTTGTGGCTTATTATTTTTTTAAATAGAATTCGAGTCTGTTTCTACAATTGTCATTTTCTCAATTATTTTAGAATCACAGACCTACATTGTAAGAGTGCCGCTTCAAGGATTTAGGTACTTATATTTTATGCCCCTAATCACAATCTTAATATTCGTGTAATAAAATGTGTACATCCCGATAAGGGGCTTCCCCACATCACATAAATAAATATCCTCTACCAAATCATCAAATACAAATTTTATGGGTAGCCAGTCACCTCATAACACCGGTGTTATCCTTAACACGAGGGCACCTTATCAAACTTGTCGCTTCACCAGCTAAGTACATTCAATCACCCAATAATGTGCAATACACTGTATAACAATGTCACCCGAACTTCCCCGATCGGAGAAAAACCGTTTAAATGCCAAATTTTGCAACAATCGATATTGAGCTCTATTTTTATAACCATAAAGTTTGTTTGTCTTACTGACCTAGAATTTCGGAAAAAGAACACGAATTTTTATTTTCTGGTTTCTATGTAAGCTATTTCCAACCACTAATAGAGCATCTTAGGGTAGATTTTAGATTGAAGTGTGACATGGCATAGGTTAAAATCCGCAGTGGCAAGTGGCAAGGGGGAGAAGGGCAAACACCGTCATATTAAGTGAGCACATGAGAGAGGGAAATGCGAAAATGCGTGGGAAAAACGGATATAGACGTTTATCGTTGGATTTTTCGCGTGATTTACTCGCGACAAATCTGAGGGCTTAACGCGACTGATTTATCGTGACCCTTGACTGCCAAACTTTGTGGTTCATATTGACGTCAAAACGAAGGAGTATAAAGTTCATAAGATACTGGTGATACAAGTATTACTAATACGCTGTTGACATAAGGGTATGTCGATTTATTGCCGTTTATTCGGGAAAGGGGAAGCTTTATTTGTCTTTTTCTATTTGACGTAATTTGTCCATAACATGTCTTTTGTGGGTATATAATGTGATTTATTTTATTAGGGCATTCAATCTACTGATTTATTGGTCACGTGATTGGTGTTTCGTGATAAAATGTCATAAGAATTTTATCATCTAGCAACGTTCAGTTCCGTAGTCACTTGGAAGACAAGATTAAAATGGAATTCAAAAAGCTCAATGTGTAGAGCAAAGTAGTTTCTCCCATCGGGGTAAAGAATGCAGTTTTAAGTTCATGTCCGATCTCAAACGGAGTATCTAGTGCAATCACCTGTGTGCAGGGGCACCTGGATACTAAGTTGGGCCTTTAACGCGATTCAGTGGGGTGCCATTAAAATTTTCAAAAATCTCGAGCTTACATAGGATTTAGAGCCCCTTAGGCTAAGGAAAAACTTACTGATTAAGTGTGTTACACCCCATGAACATGGCTACCTTTAACTTGTCATAATTGGTAGGGATCTCATCCTCACACTTTTAAGCCAAATTGGTTTCACAGGGAGCAATTTTTAAGAAGCTTTATACCGCGGACGCCCAGACTGGAATGAACTCCTCGCCGGGGTTTTCCTAGAGAGTAAAGGTTCTTCAAGAAGATTTTAAATGGATTTTGGCAGACTTTAGCAACTATTGAGTGATATAACAAGCTTCTACAGCAACCCCACACACGGGTCGCATACTTATTTGTAACCTTAAAAAATCATACACCAAACCTTCAATTTTATGTTCGTTGAAAATCGTCATTTACGAACCCACCTGCATTAAATTTAGCAGTCAGTAGCATCAAATTACAGAAAAGTGTTCAATATTTCAATGTCTTATTTAAATCACTTATTAAAACCCATTACTCCTATCGAATGCCACTAATAGTCCGGCTAACGGCAGGCCAGTGCTTTGATATTCATCTTAAAAGGCCTTAAGGCACCTTAAGACCTGTGCCAGTAAGGCCGGGCCAGTATGGATGAAGGAGAACGGTTGGAGGCAACAATTACCAGGTATATGATGCATTGGGTTGGGGACTGGCCTAAAGGTATCATTCGTCATAACGTGTGACTTCTTTTATAGGAGATTTGCGGATTTATCTTAATCCTTTTAGATTCTATAAAGGTCGGTATAAATACATTTGCTGTGCTCTTGATAATATTGCTGTCATGACAATTTTGTATATAAATTCAGTTGGATGTTTGTAACCTATAAAATTATGAATATTACAATAAGTTGATATTGTTTTATATTATTTTTATTTGTAAAACGTTTAAAAATATTATAGTTCAAATATCAAATCATAAAAAGAAACCGGTGGTAACTTTTAAGGTTACTGAAGGAAATAAGGAATCGATTATTTCAGCTATTTTTAAATGTGAATAATATTCATCATTTGGAAATATTACTGAAATGTAAGTAAACTTAAAGTTTTTTTTAATGAGTCCTACTATACTAATTAATCACTTACCTATTCTTGGAATATCATTTCTTGGGAAGTTAATGTTATCATAGTATAAAATTGAAAGGAGATATTTGTTCAATCAATACTTATCTTTCCTAGACCAGTTCCCAATATTCCAGTTCAGTTTCTCAATCCGCGGCAGCCTATGATATTTACCATGCCACATTTATAGTTTACATCATTGATACCCCATTATATGGTAGTTTTATATTGACAGCTATTAAAGTTAATAAACTATACGTCATTAGAGCCTCGATACAAATAAGTAGGTTCAGTGATCTTCTGTTGACCATCTATTCAGTTATTACTATAGACGAACTCAACCCGTACTTCTTTATTGTTATTTTGAGCTAATAAATTGAAGTGCGTTTTAGGGTTCGGTACCCAAAGGGTAAAAACGGGACCCTATTACTAAGACTTCGCTGTCTGTCCGTCCGTTTGTCTGTCACCAGACTGTATCTCAAGAATCGCGATAGCTAGACAGTTGAAATTCACATATACTAAAAACAGAATAAAATAAATATTTAAGGGGGGCTCCCATACAGCAAACGTTATTTTTTTGCCATTTTTATGGAACCCTTCGTGCGCGAGTCCGACTCGCACTTGGCCGGTTTTATTTGTTTTTATTGTAGAATTTGGTATAAAAATAAAGGTTAATTCTTAACATAACTTTATTATATTAAGTGAGAAAGTAATACATGGTAGTATGCATTTATGCCTTGGAAGCCATGGTAAAATATAAAAATGCATTTAAATATAGAGAATTTCAATGCAGCATATTATTTTCTATGATTTATACTAGGCTAAAACTTAATACCTTTCAGCTGTCACGGTATAATGAAGTAACAAACACACAAAATTTATTAGTAGAATTGATATTATTTGTTGAATTGTTTTTAATTTTATAAAAATTAAGCTTTTTCCACACCAAGCAACTCCGCCAGACGAGTCACGCAAGCCAGCATTATCTAATTTCAGTATTACAATTGAGCTCCTTTATACCAACCGATTGTACATTACATTACAGTAACCAGCCCCCAAGCAGAAACTGGTGATTGTAAACAATAGAATTGCATTATTAATTTAATACGATTGCAATTAAATCGTTATGTCGATGTAGGGCCCATTGGGAAAGCAAACTGGAATTTACTGGTTGTATCCAGTCGATCTAAACATGATGATGTGGAAATTTGCTTTATTGACTAAAGAGCTAAGTTATTGCTTATTTACTATCTCTGGAAATTTATAACCAAGCTTTAATATACAAGTACGATTCTTAGAAATTCTAAGATATTTCTTGTAATCATCATGGGTTATACTATACATAATTTAATAGTCAGAAATGAGCATAGACAAAGATAAGTGGAATGCTAAATAAATGTTTGTTATAAGAACTCTGATATTGTAATCTTAAATTTTCTGTACTAACCTTTACCTAGTTTATTTATCGGTTGAGATAAAAAAAAACAAGGTATTCAAAGTAAGAATATAATTATATATTATATTATAACTCAAATATATCATGCATAATTCATATCCTCTGAAAGGCTATTCAAAGTAAAAAAAATTAAAAAAAAAAACATTTCAAAATTATATTATAACTAGTCTCCCGCGGTTCCACCCGCGTGCCCGTGGGATCTTTTCCCGGGATTAAAATATAGCCTATGTTACTTAGGGATAATGTAGCATTGTAATGGTGAAAGAATTTGAAATCGGTCCAGAATTCTTTGAATTTATTAATTACAAGCATACAAAAATACAAATCATAACATGTGTTAAAAAAAAGTTATATTGGACATTTGCAAATGACGATAAATTATTTTTTGCGCAGCTGTTGCGCTACCATCGCTCAGCTTGTCGATACCCTAACACGACTAGGTTACCTACTAACCTAAAGAGTATCAGCAGGAATTAAACAGCTGGAACAGTACTTTGGATCTAGATATGTAAAGTTAACGTGTTCGCTGTTTCGCGTCGCTCGCGCAATCGTCGCTCGCGATCGCGCGCACTCGCTACAATGAGATCTTGTCACACACGTGTGGTGGATGGACAGTTATTCTGTAAATTACTCGATAATATAGCTAAAGTATAATCGAATACAATTAATATTGACTGATGGAAGGTCAATGAATTTTGACGGTAGTAAATAACCATTTCCCGGGTTAAAAATTGTTATTTTTCGTTAAATTCTTAGTTAAAATGTATTTATTAGCTATATTTTTTGTTATTCTAGCTAGAATTAATCTAATTATCTAAAACTGCAGCAACCGATATTACCACCGATATTTATGTTTATTTATTTGATACTTTTTGGCGGGAACTTGCGAAGTGACGTTGCGTTTTCATTTTATTTTCATGAAATTCGTGTATTTTGAGTTTAATTGAATAAAAATCAATCAATAAAGATCAATCTAAGTGCACAAGTTAAGTGAAAAGTGACTTTTCAGGCTGTCCCAAAAATTCCTTGAAAAGTTTTAGTGGAACAGCCGCCAATTTCACTAAAACCTGACAGACTTGTAAGAACGAGGACTAGACTTTACAATGAATGTGATATAACGTGACTGTAACATAAAATAAGAATATTAAACTGTAAATGTATGCGACTGAAAGACTTTGTATCTATAGTCATGAATAAACATTAAAAAAAATGAAAGAGTGATGTTTGCGAGCATCACACGTTCATTACGAAGTTTATGCTTACAACCGACGAAATTAACGAATGACTTCCATAATAGCCCACCTAAGGGTCAGTCCACGTTATCCTTTGCATTGTCCCTGTATTGCATTTACTGTGTACTATCATTAATTGCCATCTACCGTCATTTTACGGTTACGCGTAAGCGTTATTGCAATACTAGCTATCGATACAACTTGATCTGAATGTACCAATGTGTTTATACTATTAAGTATCTGTTTACAATTATGCGTATATTAATAATGAAAGTGAGAGAAAATTCATTGTTCTCGTCTTTAAAATATTTGTCTTTTTTTTATTCTGGATAAACTTGTGTTTGACCACAATCTCACCGTGGTAAGTGATGATGTGGCCGAAGGTGGTAAGCACACAAAGCCTAGATGGGAACTGGTTCTCAAGTGCAGCTGTCGGAACACACCGATAGGTGCTTGGCGACAAATTTTCTACTTGAAATGAAATGAAATGTTTTATTCATCCAAATAGGCCTTCACATGTGCTTAGGCTTGACGGTGGTAGCCAGCCAGTTGGGTACTATAAAGTACCCTACCACCGTGCTATGGTTTCCACACGACGTTTTCCTTCACCGAAAGCTCAAGCTCATTGTAGGATTCGAACCCACAACCTTCGCAGCGGTATGAGACGTCACTACCACTGAGCTACCATCGCCTTAAAATTGCATTATCTAGTATAGGTATAAAAGAAGATCAGGTACTGTGGACCAGGGAAAGCGCCGATGGTGTAGTAATTTGGCTAAAAGGTTGCGGGTGTTTTAAATGTTGATTTCTTTTAGGGTCTTTAGGGCTATTTAGGGATTTTTGGCATAGTTTTTTAACTGAGTGGGTTCATTAATCTTATCTATAAAATAAATTATATTATGAATAAAAAAAGAATTGTGTCTGACAAAATATATGTCATTCTCAGCTCCGTAATCGGTGAACGGATTTTGGTGAAAATTATAGATAGATTATAATATCCTGTAATAAAACTCCAAATATATCCAGAAACGCGGGTGAAACCGCAGGGGACAGCATATTTGCTATATTGATAACAAAGTTTAATTTTACTAAAGATGAGAATTCCAATCGATACCCATCAAAGCTTTTTCTATACACGGTAAACTCATGATACAATATAATGCAATACCCTTTAAGAATTTCACTTTGAATAAAATTATAACATAGTGAAATGATCTTCGAATCGCTCACTTATCATAAAACACATATAAAGAGCTCTGAGATAGATAAAGCTCACTACACGGCAACTGTTTATGGTTACTTGCCGTACAGGCTTGCATTTTACGCCTCTTTACTTTCACACAAACTTAATAATTCAGCTGCATTCATCTCCCTGTTTATTTTGTACCTTATTTTATAGTACAGAAGTGTCACAACATTTTTTCACGTGCAAACATATCTTTGTTAAGCTATAGTATTGGAGAGAACTTAAAACTTATGTGGAGCACGCTTGAAAAGTTTTATGGGGCTTAAAGTTTCCAGTTAAGAAAGTGTTGGGAAGGGAAAGAGAATTTTTGATATAAATGGCTCTTTTCATGCTATGTGACGAGGTGCAACCTGCTATAAAATGTGTACTTAATTGTTTCGGTAGGATTTTGTTGCTGACAATGTATTTATGTTGCTTCATTAAATACATGTATAACTAAACCTTCCTGTACTATATATTATAAATTTTCTTATAAAATAGCAGTTTCGTTAAAATTATCATCTTTTTAAGAATGCTATTTTATGGTAAATGTGGTTTAATACTCAAAGCTTGTTTTCATTTCAATATAATCGCAAAAATGGACGCCTATCTTCCCGTACTTGACTTTGGGATCTTCTATCATTTCCTTTATCGAAAATTAATTTTTATTTTAAAATTTTTAAACTTAGTTACAAAAGAAGTTAAATATGATAAGTACAATTTTTAAATCATCTTTGATCTTAGTTGCAATAGTTACATAACTGCCTTACCTATATTCTGGTGCGCTTTCAGCGAGCTTGAGTTCTGTTTGGTAGTCGTAATTATTGGTTTTTACATACTTTTTTTCAAGAGTGTTCTAGTGTTCTGGATATCCTGGCTGCAGCATCAGCTCATCGTGTTGCCACTGTTGCATTGTATGTAGAATCAAATACTGATCAAAACGAATCCAAACACGACATATCTGCTATTATTTTTTCAAGAGTGTTCTATTGTTCTGGATATCCTGGCTGCAGCATCAGCTCATCGTCTTGCCACCGTTGCATTGTATGTAGAATCAAATACTGATCAAAACGAATCCAAACACGACATACCTGCTATTATTTTTTCAAGAGTGTACTAGTGTGCTGGATTTCCTGGCTGCAGCATCAGACCAAAAATTCCATAATCTTGCATAGTTATATAGCATATATGGATGTTTCAAATTTTAGGTCACATCTAGGTTTGAAAGTAAAGTAAATACCCATTACGCGTCTAAGATCCCTACCACAGTTAACAAAAGAGCGGATAACTTTGAAACGGCTGAACCGATTTTGATAAAACATATCTAAGAACCATCGCTGGAAAACCTGCTTTTAAATAAAAAAAACCGCATCCAAATCGGTTCGCCCGTTTAAGAGCTACGGTGCCACAGACAGACACACAGACACACACACACACACACATAGCGGTCAAACTTATAACACCCCTCTTTTTGCGTCGGGGGTTAAAAACTTATAACACCCCTCTTTTTGCGTCGGGGGTTAAAAACTTATAACACCCCTCTTTTTGCGTCGGGGGTTAAAAAGAGATTCAACTGAACTTGTTGAAGTTTAGTTGAAAAAATGTAGGTACATTCATACTGATACCATTACATTTGCTAAAAGTCATCAAACGAACACAGGGAAAAAATGAGGACCCCACCCACGAAGATACCTTACATGCCAGTTTTACTTCATCACCGCGCGATAGGAACCTTTATATAACATCCTAAACATGGTTTCCTTTGCCATTTAACAACGGTCGCATAAAGTTAACTAAATGCCCTCACGGCTGGACATTTAGATTCGAACGAGCCTGTAGTTCCGAGCAAATAGAACCGATCTTACATTCCCACAAGCCGCGCGCATCTACGTACGAGCACGCGTGCGCACTCACTTTTAAAGAGCTAGGAATCTAAGAGAATATGGCATCACGATAAAAGTATATATTTTTAAAGCAGTGAGCCTCTTATAAAATACCTAATAATGCTCTTAATTTCAGAGGAACAGATGGATGTATACAAAGATGTATACATATTAGTTTGTGAACAATTGAATCAGCATCAATGAATAACTAAGTGCACTGCACTTAAAATTACTTAGAGGATAATATTATGTTCCAAGTAATAAATAAACGGCTATGGATTTTATATTACAAACAGAATTAAACTATAATCTAAAGTTTAAGATAATAATATAACAATAGCACAACCACCCCCGCCTCTACCCAATTCCTAAATCACCATTGATCTACAATAGATCCCTCTTCTGCCCCGGCGGCGCACGACCGTGCGCACGATTCAGATTAATCTATCGAAAATCGTTTTACAACATATTATTTATAGAGCGCATGCGCCGGCAATGATCATCAGTCCGTGTGCGTCTAGTGATGTGCCGCAACGCATACCACGTGTACCATCCAATTATCGATGCGGAATCAT
The DNA here is from genome assembly GCA_951361185.1 of Ochropacha duplaris. NCBI lineage: Eukaryota > Metazoa > Arthropoda > Insecta > Lepidoptera > Drepanidae > Ochropacha > Ochropacha duplaris. The sequence goes on along the minus strand of OX592704.1, from coordinate 8,817,925 downwards.
CGATATGACGTTATCGATTCCGATCAAATAACTACACATTCATTTGTGATAACTATATGGGTTAATTTTTGATGAATCATGCTGCGTATGAACAATGTAGGTTATAATTGTCTTAAAAATGCCTTTCTCTATTTAATGAGGTATGTTTTTATAAGCTGAAAACAATTTATTAATCAAAAATCAATATGAAATATTAAAAGTAGATAAATAAACATTTACTAAATAAAGCTAAACAAAAACTATCTAGCCAGATTGAAAAATAATGTGGCCATTTATAAAGCACTTGACTTAAAATATAAATGAAGTTTCAAGCAATTAGAATCTCGGCTTTTAACTGACAAAATCGGACAGCGCCAAGTTCACTTCATAACTCGTAAAAGTGGGGAAACGTCGTAAAAATAAGACCCACGGCATTCTAACTCGAGTCAACAATTAACCTCCGAGTGTAATGAAACTTCTGAACTAGCCCCCTCCATCCGTAGATCCGCCAGCCTATTTTAAAGACATTGAATATTTAAGAGAGCTAATTGAAATGAGCGCGACACTTTGGAGTGTCGCCAGAATAATTACCTAGCTCCTAAGATGAGATTTAACGTACCACGGTTAAATGGTTACGGGATTTCTCGCTTCTTTTTTTATTTTAAGTTCGTTAAGTGCAGTCTCAATTAGCTGTTTGCATTTGGACGCACTCAAGAGAAGTTTTGAAAATAAAACGAAAATTGTTATGTGGATATTTGAGGGACAATCATTAAAATGAGATGATCTAAATATTAAACATAATATTTATAAAACCCTTGACTTACTGGTGGAACGACCGTCCCAAAACTACCTATAAAAAAAATCTGATTCCTGGAATCGCGATTCGAGTTAACAGTCATTCTAAAACACAAATTTAATTTAAAAAAAATATTTCCTATAATACATCCCAAATTATTTATCACATAAAAACAAAAAGATCCCAACACTACTTATCAATCTCATTCTCACTCTACATATTTGACATACTATCGATATCGACTATCAAACGTCCCCGTCCCTAGTATCATCGTGTGATGTCGAAGGTTGTTACCGGCAATCCCGACCGTCCGGTCCGTGTGCGAACCCTCACTCTTCCGGTATCGGACACTGCTATGTTAATGGTGGCTTGTTTGTACAACTGGGATGTGATCTTACCTCGATTACCTTTGCTGCTCATTACAAATTCGATGCCGTTCCTTTTTTGAAAATCTAATTAATCCTCTTTTATGTTAAAGCTGGCAATGTACAGCCAGCCAGTTTTATGTTAATTTGGATATGCTTGTGTTTGACCGCAATCTCATCATGGTAAGTGAATTGGCCTTAGGTGGTAATCACACAGAGTCTAGAAGGAAACTGGCTGTCAAGTGCAACTGTCGGAACACACCGATAGATGCTTGGAGATAGAATTTCAACTTAAGGGTAGTAAGTAGCTCAAACTCATTCTAAAATTCGTACCGCGATTTCACCGCGGTGTCCTCCGTCATTTTCACTGCCTCACTATCATCGCCTTAACGCCATCTTCATGATCATGAAGCCATAATTTGTTAAGGTCAGTCAAAAATAACTGTTTTACGATATTTATTAGTCAATATTTATTTTATCATCTTATTCGTCTAACTATGCCATTTTCCATTCAATTTTGAGTACTACTAAAACATAAACAACTTTCAAAAGCAAGAGGTACAGACATAAAACGCATTTCAATAATAAATTCTTAACAAGAGAAATTTTTAGCATAGTGGTTTCACATGTTGCGATCCACCACCGTTCTTTCTGCAGGAAGCAATACAATATGCACATAAATGCCCACTCCACACGAAGTTATTTGAAATATATCCGTATTTCTAACAGCTCTACAACTTATTCCGACTCCCCTTTCACGTCCATACCGACATTCAAACATACAAATCGAGTGTAAGCCCATAATTGTTAATTTCAAGCAAAATGCCCGCAATAGCTTTGGCACTGCACTAACTAACGATCCCATTGCTAGATGCCTATCGAGTTTCTGCGCATAGTACAGGGTCGGTTGCAACGGACTTTAACTGTCGTTTGGATAAAGTTTTTATATTTATTTTCAAAATTTTATGTTAAAGTTTTTTTTGTCCGTGAAGATCGGGCAAATTGGCGAATTATAGAAAATTAATTAAGGAGATATTGAGAAACTAAGTGATGGAAGAATTTATATTGACTAACCATAGGGCATAGACAAACATGTAAGTTGACTAAGTGTTTAGTGAAATAACTTAAAATTATGTGAAAAACCATAAAAAACTGAAATTGGTAGGTAATAAATTTTTCACATCAGTACATTATTCTTTAAAAAAAAACGAGTAGTTAAATTCATAAAAAATATAACAAGTAAAAAATAAAAAAAAAAAACAATCAAAATTGACAACAGTTAAGCTGAAGTTAAAATGGATAAGCGGACCGTGGTAGAGCCGGGCAATCAAAGAATGCGGGTACATAATGCATGCGCGCACGCACGCCGCGACGCGCCGCAGAGATCGATGGATCGTATCGATCTGCACAAAGGATCGAGTCGTGATCTCGATTACGTTACCATTCGAAAGTTTTGCCGTTTATGTAAAGCTTGCTTTTTCTTTTGTTTGTTTGTTGGCATTTCCTATGGACGTAGTTGTAGTAATTTTTATAGTCTAATAAGGCTTGGATTACAAAAAAAAACATGTTGGTTAGGTAAGATAATTAGACGTAAAGAAAGAAAGAAAGAAAAGAGGAAATGCTGCCAGCCTTCTGGGAACCTTGCCGATCGGCAGCAGCGGCAGCCTCAAAGAAGTTTTTTATATATTATAGTTGTACATTTGCTTGTATATTTTGTAAATTCGTTGTAAATAAAATAATTATATTTATTAGAAGTAAACATTTAAGTTCAATTTTTTTTTTATTGAAATAATAGATGAAATTGTTTAACAATTTAGTAGTTTTTTAGGGTTTCGTACCCGAAGGGTAAAAACAGGACTACTAAGACTTCGCTGTCTGTCACCAGGCAGTATCTCAAGAACCGCGATAGCTAGACAGTTGATGTATTTTCACAGATGATGTATTTCTGTTGCCGCTATAACAACAAATACTAAAAACAGAATAAAATAAATATTTAAGGGGGCAATTTAATTTTAAACCAGTTACACCCAATCGAATTTGATGAGCTGAATTTTGCACACACTTTTGGTAGCCAACACCTATATTGTTTACTCAAAAAAGCTTTTTTTTAACCTTAACTTATTTTTACATCGTTGTGAAGGAAATTCTTTGCCCAAATTTGAAGATAATAACCGACACCCAAAATTAACAGCTATGCTCTTAACCCGTAAAATGCAACAAAATTAATTGTACCTAAAAATAAAACGTCAGTGGCTTGGGAACGATATTAAAAGTCCAGTCCGTGACGGAACCACTGAGCTATGAAGAGTGTGTTAAATGTAAACTCGGTGAAAAAAAAACCGGTTTTGACATCATTTCACGTCGATCAGCAGCCGTTGAATAAAATCTACGGTGTTCGATGTAAAAAAAAACCTAGCCAGCAGCGGTCTGAATGCGACTCATTTTATGAATGAAATAAGATTTTTTCTCTACGGAACCGCGTCAAATACGTGCTTTCCTTTCTCGGCAGTCTGACGCGACGTGCATTCATTTTCGATTAGTTTTTTAATTCCGTTTTGAACTATCGCACTGCGACGCGCAACCTTAACTCAACCCTACTACTGCAGTACTAAAATTCATATTCTAATATCTGAGATATTTTTTTATAGATGTGTGCGTGTATTTTGTAAGACGCTTTGAGATGCTGCAAGCAACTTTGTCCCGGTTGGTGTATCGTCTACGAATATAAGGCTCGGCCACAGATGTATACTAAGTAACGAGATTTTATTTGTAAAGGGTGATTTGTTTGAGATGTGATAACGACTTTTGCAAAAATATTTCCCAGCGAAGGCTCTCAATGCAATTGCTATGACCAGTAATTGCACTTACGTTTTCTGGATTAATGTTGTTGTCGAACTCTTCGATACAAATTGAATATGGAATGGGTAATGGGAGTCATTTAGAAGGGCGTAAAACAATGTCAAACAACAGATGGACTGCCTTCTTCAATCTGTTGACATAAAATCTAAGTGTAGAAGTTCATCATCATGACACAAAATACAAACATATTTTTACACTACACTAAATATTTTTAATTTTTATTTTTTTCTTATTTTAAATAATTCTGTTGCCTTTTATGTGTCATAATGAAAAACTATATACATAAAATCATACAGCCAAAAATACTAGTTTAATTCTATAAACCATCCTGTATAATGTTGGTAGAGAGAAGCACGCGGCAAGGCCAGCAAAAACTGTTTGAGCTCGTGGGAAGTCAATTACGCGATTAGTACCCTACGCCTGAGGGACCATTGGACCGCATGAAGCACCCACTGGTTAGCTTATAAACTTATTGATCGACTGCTAAGAAGCTAGACTCCTTGGTTAGCAAAAGGACGAGAATCCCCATACTACTTTAGCGTTAGCAAAATTCCCGTGTCCGAAAGATGTTGGTCCGTAATGAACTCCGAAACTAGTAAACTGATCTTGATGTAACTTGACACACAAATAGAATAAGAGATCATAAATTTTATCCCGGGTAAAGGAAGTAACCTTCCTAGGTAAGCATGCACCATCGTAGATTACATCGTCACCTATCCTCATCAAGTGAGATAGTGGTCAAACGCGATACCTATTATAATTAAAATAAAAACTGGCCAAGTGCGAGTCGGACTCGCGCACGAAGGGTTCCGTAAATAAGGCAAAAAAATGGGAGCCCCATACAACAAACGTGATTTTTAAAATATTTATAAATTTAATTTTTTAAAAATACAACTGAGTATTTTGTGAATATTTCAAGTGCCTACCTGTTGCCATTATTCATATCGAGCAAAAAAGGGCAAGAAAATAGCGTTTGTTCTATGGAAGCCCCCCTTAAATATTTATTTTATTTTGTTTTTAGTATTTGTTGTTATAGCGGCAACAGAAATACATAATTTGTGAAAATTTCAACTGTCTAGCTATCACGTTTCTTGAGATACAGCCTGGTAACAGACAGACGGACGGACAGGCGGACGGACAGACGGACGGACAGACAGCGAAGTCTTAGTAATAGGGTCCCGTTTTTACCCTTTGGGTACGGAACCCTAAAAAAGGAAATATCACTTGGAATGCGAGTAAAACCGCAGGGGACGGCTACTAGATAAATAAATTGCAAACATCTGTCTGACTCTAATCTAATTATTCTTTCCTTCCCATATTTTGTTAAAAATATAAACCTACCAATAGTAAAAAACAGGAGAGTCTTACACTATATAGATTGGTGTAGGAGGCTTGGCGCCTTGACGGCTGCGACTTTAGATATCAGAAGCGTACAATAGTATAACATCTTATTTAATATTTGTCTGTTATTTACTGTTTTTATCTGATATAAAATATTTTTAATTAAGTAAAAAATTTCACGAATAATACTTACTAAAATAAGTGTAAATATTTTTATGTAATGTGTAAAAACTTTCGCTGAATTGTTATTTAACCAATAATAAAATGAATAATAAAAGCGTGAAAAAGGTTTTTATAACTTACAAAAGAATAATATTTGCGGATTAAAAAAGTACTTATATCTATTACAGTTTTCGTCGCGCTTCCCTCTGTTTTGACATTTATTTTCGTTTATATCGCGGAACATTTCGTTACACGTCGCAAATTGAGTTAATCGAGACCAATCGTCCATTTTACATCAAGTGTGACTATACTTACGAAAAAAAACTTGGACGGCTTAAGCAATGCTGCAGAAGAGTTTCTCTTTTAATCAGAAAACATAGAATTTTATTTATAATTTAAGTTTTTATATAGCTTTATGCAACCTTAAAGTAAAAGATTAAATTAATGTTATCATGAATTTATGTAAGAGCTAGCCAGAATTATATTTCATTTACTTGATACCCAAATTCGAACAAAAACATTCGAATTTCAAAGCTGAGACCAAATGTGATTCTTTTTTTATACCACTTGGTGGCAAACACGCTTACGTGTAACGGGCACCTCATGGTAAGCGGTTACCGTTTAATTCTGCAATATAGAGCCAGTTATTTATTTAACCTTAGCAAACTAATAAATAAATGATATCAGATGGCAGAAATATATTTCATGTACCCGATACCCTAATTCAAACAAAAACATTCGAATTTCAAACTTATTACAATTATTTATTTATAGCACGTAATCTTGGATAGAGTGGAGAGGGGTAATACATAAATACTTATCATTAAAGATCTGTTGATACCGAAAATAACTTATTTATTTCTAACAATAAAATAGCATGTATTGGTTCAGATAGACTGTTAGAATTAAACTACGTGCTCTAGGCACCTGAATAAAATGTTGTGTGCACACAAATTCATTTTATTTCAATTCGTTCCGCAGATACATTCCTCTCTAGAATTTTGTCAACGATACATAAATAAATTTGATTGCATTATCAAATGCAGCCTTTCTCGATTATATAATCTTTGAATGCATTTTGTTATTACGTAAGCCATAATCAAGTTGTAATTAAGTTAGGTTTGCGTTTGCGTTTTGTTTGCAATCGATCGGTAACTTTTTTTTGAGTTCTTACTGTGATTGGCCTAATAGTTTTTGTCTTTCTTAATAAGCGAATAAAGAGTATTTGTTCTAAGTTTTTTTTATTGAGATGATGCGTAGTCAGTCAAATTGTAATTAAGGCGATTTTAGCTCAGAGTAAGTGACGTTGGACACCGTAAATTGTAATCATTTTCTATCGTGTGACCTGCCTGCATGTTTGTCAGACTTCAGACGTGAAAAAGTACCAAGACTTATTTTCTACCACAGAAATGAGATTTAATCACAGAATTATTAAAAAAAAGTACATCTATCTTTCTAATCCAGTCTTATTTTATCCTGCATTGGCTTTAAATGTTCCAATGTTGTGTTGACATTTAAAATAAATAATAGCTATACTAAGTTCTTATAATTTTTCACAATTTTAAAAACATTAAATTACATAATTAAAAAATACCTTAACTTATACTCTTACCACTGTAACTAGAACATAAGCATCAGTAATTGTGGATGACAAAAACTCGAGCGGCAACTGATTGCTTTCACAAGATGCCACAATGGTGCATGAAATGAGCTTCCACCGTGCCACCGCGTTACGCATCGCTCCTCATCACTTACCAATGAATCTCGATTGTGTTTCAATTTGTACAAATTTTGTTGATGTTTTACAACTTACTTTAAAGGAAAGAAAACGAAAGAGCCTTACAGTAGTCGCATATTATTATGATGACTTCTGACTACACCTTGGTAATACCATAAATGTGTCAACTTCTTGGAAAATGGGTTGGAACCATCTGACAGTCAACTCTACCAGCGTGCGCGCTTATTGGTCAAATGAGTTTTGAGTTTGAGGCTGTGGGATAAAAACGTTTGCCTGCAATACAAAAAAAATACAAATCTATCTGACAACCTGGCTTTGTGTATCACTCGCACAGATTGAAGGAAAGCAAGAGGAATAATGTAACACATCAAAAATTGGTTAAACCACATAGGCACTTGGTTGTTTTCAGTAAATAAAAATCTAAGTACAAAGCCTGCGTAAAAAGTATTATTATTCATCCCATTTTATTTTACTATTAGAATCCAAAACTTTTTGTGCATCAGAGTTTTTGAAGCAAATAGTAGAGGTCATCACACCTGCTTTTTGTAACTGTTATTTTATCCAGCCAACTAGCATCAAACAAAACCGATCACAAACATAACAGACCGTTTTCACTGTACATTATAATGCCTAAAGGGACATTCAGCAAAGGTATGGTATGAGTTAAACTGGCATAAACGCACTGATTGTATGTGAATGGCTCAATCAAGGCTGTTGCGCAAGCGCTTACGTCGATGTGTTTTGACGTGTCCAAGTCAACGTTGTGTCGGTTTGTGCAGTAAATTGCTACAATTACACCAAGAAGTGTGTCAAGTAGTAACCGAGATGAGGAGGTGAGGGCTAAATGGAACTGTGGAGATATGTTTAACAGTGGTCAAATTTGTCACGTGATTTTTTTGTTGAAGGTTAGACATATATGAGCTTGGGCTTTCAGTGAAGGCAAATATGGTGAGGAAACCATAGGCCAATTTGTAGTACCCTACTGGCTGGCTACGACCCTTAAGTTGAAAATCTGTCGCCAAGTACTTATTGGTGTGTTCCAACAGCTACTTGAAAGCTGGTTCCCATATAAGCTTTACGGTACACAGAGTGATTAGAGTGCACCAATATAAAAACGGAAATTAATGATTGTTTATAAATTCTTATAGGTAATACCTATAGCTACCATATAGATACCTATTAGGTATCTATATGTCTGCTGCAGACAGATATTTGTATGTAATTCTATTTTTCTAAAAATTCTAAAATCTATTTTTTACTTAGATATCTCAAGGATTGTTGCCAAGTGGAATTTTATTCAAACACAAATAGAAATAGACTGTTTTTTATTTTTATAAGTGTTCATATAACCCCTTTTTCCTTTTGCTACAAGCAAACCGCCCTCAGCCACCGCATGTGGCCGCTGCCTATCATTACAAACGCACAAGCGCATTAACTGATTACATATTATTGTTGATGTGAGTTGTATAACCACTTGTACGATCACAGTTTGCTCACAGATTCTTGCAGATTAAATATGTGACGGAAGCTAACTGTCGATTAATGTGTAACTGTCTCTGATTACCCTGCATTCATTCCCCTTGCTAGATTATATGAAAATATCCAGCCAGTGACTTTGGAATCATTTCTCTTCTAGGCTTACGTGCTCTCCCCCTATTACCACATTACTGCAAAGGGTACTTATATGGTTGGTAGTAAAGTTTCTCAATAATACTGATCCAAATAGTGTAACAATAAATTATTTTTGCAACTTTTTATCATATGTCATTGAAATGTAGGCGTCCTTTTAAATTGATTGCTTCATAATTACCAATTCCAGCATGCGAACCAATATCCAAATCAATTGAATCTGTCTATATTCGTTGTCCCTACAATCTAGATAGTAGGTATGTATAGACTCTGACTAACTCACAAAAACTATCCTAAGGAGATTCTTAAAATTCAACCAAAAAATATGTTAGGTATATAATTACTAGAATTATTATTATTAATATATATTTATACACAGTAGGTAACTTAAATAAACCGAAGTCAATTATTATAATTTCAATTACGTAATTAGCTTTGAAAACAAAACACAAATTAGATTCTGTGTAGAGATTTGTAATCTTTAAAAGAAAAAAGAAATCAACTTCTTAACGAGACGTAAAAGCAATGGTTTCAAAAGATTCATAAGTAAGCCTGCGCGGGCGCAATCGACGCTTCAATCGGTTGTTTGTCAACCTCTGTCCGTTGCGACTGACAAATTGTGACAAATTGACACATTCACTTTGACATACGATGTCGGCGATGAGTATTATGTCTAAATGAGCTTTAAATGTCGATAAGTCGCTGTAAATACATTAATCATTGAAACTTTTTGTGTAACTAGATTTTGGTAATGATTCCCTTGGATGGAAATGAGATGGAAAGAAATCCAGCATACATAAAAAATAATTAATTTAAATACTGAATTGCCTATATTTCATTTGTATTTTTTTTATAAGACACTTGTAATTTTATTTATTTTATCTGTAATGTGATTCTTGACCTTGACATTCTTTATATTATTATGTGCTATTTTATTGTTATTTCTATTGTAGTAATTTTTTACTTGGACTCTGTTTTAACATTAATTTCTTAATATTGTAAATTTGACTTAATCTTTTAAGCGTTTTAGATATGTTTCTGTTAGCTTTTAAGATGTTTGTGTAAATAAATAAATAAATAAAAAATAAATAAAGGTTTTTGGATTGGTATCTAGACCTTTAAGCCATTTCTTTATTTTAAATTTTATTCTTTATTACTATTTACTTATAGTCACGTTATATTGTCTGTCATTCACTGTAAAGTCTAGTCCTCATCCGTACAAGTCCGGTCATGGACTTTCAGGCTTTAGTGAAATTGGCGGCTGTTCCACCAAAACTTTACACGGACTTTTTGGGACAACCCGAAAAGCCACGATACACACTTACATTTAATTTCACATCACTTGTGCACTTAGATTGATCTTTATTGGACAAAACATCGGCGATATTATTCAATAAAACTCAAAGTACACGAATATAATTAAAATTAAACAAAAACGGAAGGTCACTTCGCAAATTTCCGCAAAAAAAATTAAAGAAAAAAAAACCCCACACTGCATAATTATAAAACAAGTATAAAACATAACTCTTCCTTAGTCATTGTATGAAAAATATAGCCATAAATTACATTGTATTTCCATAAACCAGTAGCTTATATAGATAATTAATCACACTTCGCATTCATAAGGAGGACCCAGCCGTACCCAAGTGCAACATTCAGTATAAAATAGAAACGAAAATGATTTACATCCAACATTCTAATACCCAATAATTTATTAAAGCGTCACACACATCATATGAAATTATATCGAAGGCAAGTTTAATTTACCGGCTCCAACGGGAAGCATGCGATAGTATCAATCGATACATCGACGTTCCGATGCAATTACCGGTTGAATCGGTACTGATTTATACGATAATGATGGGCCACTCACATTCACATGGTATCGGTTATTCATGCGCGGAACACAGAAGTCATGTGTCGGTGTAATTATGAGGTTCGCTCGACTCTACTTCAAAATATTGCCGGTGGTTTAGGTGGGTTATTCTGTAAATTTTGTTAAATTTCATCAGTTTTTTTAGTTAGCCTAGAAATAGACAAAATTTTGTTTTAAACAGAATGAGCTACTTAGATCCGCATATATTTTTTATATATCAAATAGAAAATATGGTAAATCTTTGTTTTCTGTGTTTCGCCACTTTTAGTTTTGACTGGTCTTGGATCTACAATGGAAATATTTTATACACAGAAATTTCATGAGATATAATATGTGCCTTGTAGGAATAAGTATAACATGGTTTGTAAAACAGGATGGTAGCAGCTACATTTGAGAACCAGATTTTTTTTTTCAGTTTTTTGTGTGACCACATCCCTGGATGAAATAGTGGATAACACAGAAAAATAAATAGTAGATGCTGTCAATATTGTTAATTAGACTGCCTACTTTTAGCGGCTGGGTATCGTTTGAGGATTTCTACACGTGGCTTATAAAAAAAAAATTATATTAAATAATTTTATGTCGATTTTGAAAAGATTAATTGCCGAGTTTATAGCCGGCTCTTCATAGCAAAAGCAACCTTAAGAACCATGCTTTAAAATGAGACTATTTCGATAAAGAAAATATATGCAAAGAGATACAGAATAACCCATTAGCAGTGTAGGTATAATTTGCGGTGCCTTGTAAGATTGTAATGAGACGTTTGGATGTGGTTTATGTCGTCCTATCTGCGATTATACCCAATCAACTTGCCACACGTACATACATACGTTCATATTAAACGTGTGTAAGTAATAGGTAACGTGTATAATACAACTGTATCTGTGAATACTCTCATCATCATCATCAGTCCGAGTCTCCTAAGGCACGCCACTGAGCCCGGTCTTCGGCTATTGTTTTTCAACCGCCACCAACCACCTTACGTATGTCGTCGCTTCACCTAGCTGGAGGGCGCCCTACACTACGTTTACCGAGTCGTGGTCTCCACTCAAGAACACGTCTACCCCAACGGTTATCAGTTCTACGGCAGATATGACCAGCCCACTTCCACTTCAGCTTACTAATCCTTTGGGCTATGTCGATCTGCTGAATCGGGTCAGCAGATCAACGTTTTTTTTTTGTATATTGATAGTTTTTCGCCGCTACCGCTTCAAGCGATAGTTCAGTGGAAGTGACATTGGGTAACGCAGCGACGGTCGTGGATTCGAATCCTACAATGACCATAGCACGGTAGTAGGGTACTTATTAGTACCCGACTGGCTGGCTACCACCCTCAAGTTGAAAATCTGTCGCCAAGCACCTATCGGTGTGTTCCGACAGCTGCACTTGAAAGCTGGTTGCCATCTAGGTTTTGTGTGCTTACCACCTTTGGCCACATCATCACTTACCATGGTGAGATTACGCACAAACACAAGCTTATCTTGTAGTAAAAAAGCAAACTTTTTATCCCGGGAATCGGGGTAAAACCTTAGTCATATATAATCTAGTCAGATTGTCCAAAAAATATTTATTAATTTACACTTGTATAATTGGCATTTCTTCTTAGATTTAGGATGACTTCCGAAACGGTAGTATCTTTTGTAGCTTCAACCATAATAAGTTCCCACCTAAGACCTAAACTGATAAATGGCTTTGAATTTGACTTTGCACTTTACAATGAATTAATTCGCATCGAAAGGCACGAGAAATGCCTCAATTTCCAAGCGCACAATTCTTTTTCATTTCAATAAAAGTTGATTTGTTTCTAATTGGTATAAAATTATTTCCAATGCTTACTTCTGTTACTAACTTACATAAAAGTAATTATTACTTAAATGCACTTTTTTTTTTGTCCGGAAGTAACGGTTTGAGATATTAAAAAAATATTCAGTTGTAGATTTTAATTACTCACGTAACTAAGTAAAAAAACATTATCTATTTTTGGTACACTTTTAGACTTATTTTCTTGCTTACCAATTTTTGCTACATCGTCACTTACTACGGTGCAATTTTAGTTGAACACTAACTACCATAAAACAATGAAAAATACTTATGTTTTTAAACAAACACAAGATTGCATTGTCACCAGTACCAAAATTATGTGTCATTGCAGCTCAGTCAGTTGAGTGAAAATGTTTAATAATCCTCAAGTTGAAAATCTGTCGCCAAGCACCTGTTGGTGTGTTCCGGCAATTGCACTTGAGAGCCAGTTCGCCTTAATAAGGTGTACAACACATTAGCAATCCCCTGGTATTTCCAATGTCCATAGGGGACGGTTGTCACTTACCATCAGGTGACCCGCCTGCCTCGTTGGCACTTGTGACATAAAAAAAAAAAAAAAAAAACAGTTGTAAGATACGGTCCTGTAAAAATGACCTCATGATAAAGCAAAATAGTTCACGTGCTATGGCGATGATACCTCAATGGTAGTGAAGGAAAACAACGTGAGGAAACCATAGAGCACCGTGGTAGGGTACTTTAAACTAGCTGGCCTCACGTTGAAAATCTGTCACCAAGCACCTGTTGCTGTATTCCAGCAGTTGCACTTGAAAGCCGCATTGTAAAAAGGCCGACAACACGGCGACGGTATTTACTTACCAGCAGGTGACTGTCCTGGATATCGCTTGTGGTGTTAAAAAGAGATAAACATATGTAGCATTGAAACATCTTAAGCCAGCTATGTAAAACTTGCACAGGATTATCAACTTTATCTTCAGGCGAAAACGATATAGACTATAAAATTGTTGGGAATGGTACAACGCACGCACAAGGCAGCTTTCTCGGCGTCCGTGCGGAGCGGGGCTTTCTCGCAAGGTGATCTATAACAGGATTATTGGAATACATATCGAACAATAACAAAACGGTAGTTGGACCACGATTCTGCCTATTGGATTGCAAACTAGTCGTAGTGATAGAGAAGTTATGGAAAAGGCAAAAAGAAAATGGCGTGGCCTAGACAAAACAAATTTTGTATGCAATCTTATTTGTCAAGAAAATATATTCTCTTCCGTAAAATTAATATGTTACCAATTTGGAAATGATAATTATTTTCATCCAGGCTTTTTATATCCAGATAAGCTTCTGTTTGACCAGAACTTGATTATGGTAAGAGTTAATAGGAATGATTGCTATGTTCAAGAAAAAATACCTAACACTAACTAGTGTATAAAAAATCTAAAAATACTCACAAAAAAAAGAACACGTTGAAAAATTCCACCTTTTTATGATTTTTAATTTCCAATTTACGACTAGTAGGACTTTTGATGGTGTATATTTATGACGCCACAAGTATTTCATACAAAACTCCATTATATAAATAAATCATCGTTTTGACATTTAATAAAAAGAAGCTGATTTTATATGTCAGTCACCATCCCTATTTAGCCAACCAAGTTGAGCAGCAAGTGATTGGCGATAGATAGAACTCAAGGTGGTAGGTAAAAGGCAAAAGAAGTTAAGGCTTCCTTTACCTATTCAAGACTTGCGACGGCTCCTTGGATATTGTAACTATGATCTTTTTCCATTGTGATCATATCTCAACTGATCCTGATCATTTTTAAACTCCTATGCGAACTTTGTTTTTTTAAAGCAGGAACACTACCTTGCCAAAATATATAGACATAGATGTGAACCTGAATAGAACTTAATCAATTGTAATAATTGAGTACAGAGACGACTAGTGATAGATCGGAGTGGAAGAGGAAAACATGTTGTGCCGACCCCACCTAGCGTGGGATAAGAAAGAGAAGAAGAAGAAGAGTTTGAATAATTGTGTGAATCCGTATGTACAGTTTTTACGTGAACCAGTCTCCAGAACATAGGCGGTAGGTAATAATAGTATGTATTAAATACTTTACAAAAAATTTACACTAAACCTTTTACAATAAATCTTTTTTTTACTTATTCCTAGTATTATATATTCTTATTTCAGTTCTTTATTTTGATGAATAAAATCCTGATATTCTGTGTTAATCCTGAGTTTTAATTACTGTATAATATATCGTCGTCTAGATAACATGCTATGGTAACCTCACAATTTCCTTTACCGAAATCCCAGGCGGATCTTCCCTTCTAAGATTTCTACTAAGATCTATAAATATTTTAGCTTCAACCTTTGAGCCGTAAGTAGATGTAGTTTAGTGTTTATTAATCGTACAATTTTATCTAAGTAAAACAAATAATCCTGATAAAGTAACATGCAACATAGAACGTTCTTCCATTATTGATCATAATTGCAAGAAAATCGTCCGTCTTACCGGTGAATAAGAATAAAAAAAAGGAAGAGAGTACAATCACGTTTCGGCCTACCTTTTAATTCGCAAAATCTATCTGGGCCTTCTAGTTTATAATTTAATTCTTTGTAAATATCATTTTCAATTGATCGTGAGACGTGACGCTCGTGGAAGTGAAACCTCTTTTGTAATGAGCGATTATGAGTAACGATTGTGTTTTCTTTTTTAAAAATGGAATCACAATGTCGATTGCGAAATTCGCATCGAACTCGAGTTATTAGAAGTAACCCCCAGAATAATTAGTCAATTAAGTACGTACATTTTGTATTTTTTATTTTATCTAGGGTTGCTACTTTTAGGTTAAATGAGCGATGGTCTCATTTAAACAATAATAGCGCTGAACCAATACTACAATTTATGTTCTATAGTCCGTTCCATATGGATTGGCAATAAAGGTCATTGACTGTCCTTTACCATGTTCACCTAAACCTGTTGCTCGCCATACAAACTTATCGCAAAACTGCTATCGCTTTATTGTCCTTTATTTATTGCCAATCCATATGGAACGGACTATAGAATAGAAGAAATATCCACCACTATCTTTGCTTTACATACCTCCCGTACATCTAGTCGAGTACAGTTAGTAAAAAAAGATCTCCTCAGTCGGGCACTCTTGTCACAGTGGTCGTGGTTGAGTAGACGATGTATATTGTGGTAGGTACCTATACAATAGGTAGGTCAGCTGTCTCCTTGGTTAGGAATATTGCTCTCACAATACTTCTCCAGTATTGGTGGTTTCTAGCGTTGCGAATACACTGCAGCGTGGTGGACCATGGATTGGATTGTTGTGTGTTGAAATACGTCCATCGTGTGTGCAATTAGCCACATGATCGTTTCCCTTCAGCCTGACCATGGTCAACTAGTCTCTCCATTGTTTCTAAAGATGTTTTAAGGCGATGATAGCTCAGTGGTAAGTGACGTCAAATACCGCGGCGAAGGTCGTGGGTTCGAATCCTACAATGAGCTTGAGCTTTCGGAGAAGGAAAACATCGTGAGGAAACCATAGCACGGTGGTAGGGTACTTTGTAGTACCCGACTGGCTGGCTACCACCCTCAAGTTGAAAATCTGTCGCCAAACACCTATCGGTGTGTTCCGACAGCTGCACTCGAGAGCCAGTTCCCATCTAGGCTTTGTGTGCTTACCATCTTCGGCCACATCATCACTTACCATGGTGAGATTGTGGTCATACACAAGCCTATCGAATATATAAAAAAAAAGATGTGACTAAAGAACTAGAGTATTAATCGCTTTGCTAGCTCGCTGACAGTCCCAAAATTACCTACAAAAAAATGCGACTCAATTTATTCAAAATCTAAAAATTATAATCAAGCGTTATTTAATATCTTACGTAACTTAAAGCGGTGTTAGTGTTACCGCATCAGCAGTTTACACCTTTTCTCTCCAAAACGAGACTTTTCTCGATACGTATACTATCATTATTAGACCTCTGTATTACGTATAACAGTGTTTATCTATTGATCTGTTTATCTTAAAGTTTATGTTAAACGGCCGCCGTGAGCGACCTATCAGAGGCTTTAAATCATTGGCCGCAAGACAGACAGCGGGCTATAATTGCGGCCCGCGGCCTTCCCGATGACATATTCCATCAAAACCTGACTTTTCCATAACGGTAAATGTTGGACACCCCTGTCGATATGTCATACCACTGGCGTATCGAGTTCTAGAGGAAAATTGCTCTAATAAACTCTAACATATGCAAAGGGAACATCCCGAGGACATGGAATCGATTATAATCGATTATTCATGTACAACTCGATTAGGTATGTTTACGTGCACTTGGAATGTTGAATGTAAATCATGGCCATTCGATTATGTCTTTTTCGTAATATATCGATAATAATTGTATGTCGTTGTTGATTTTTATGAGAATTTAATTGCTGCAACCGAGTTGTTTTTATTGAAAATCGAGTTAAATATTGATTTAAAACTTGTTCCGTTGGCGTTAAAACAATGTTATATAGGTACAATAATATACATATACAAGTCTGATGTTAATGGTAGGGGAGGCATTGATGCTAAATTTGTAGTTACTCGAGCGTCTTTGGGACCTACTGGAATTTGAAGATTAGGTGGAATAAAGAAAAAAAGGTTATGTGATATTTTCCCCTTCAGCGGTGGGGGGAGCGTCTACAGGGTTTCAAAAATGTAAAAAAAAACAGTCACCAAGAAATACTCGAGCGCGTCAGATATTAATAGGGTAGTCGCGCCACGTCTGTCTGATAACGGAAAAATAATAATCTGCCGTTTTGCGTGGTGGGGGTGGCCGTACGAAGGGGTCGAAAATATTTAAAAAAAAAATTACTCGAGCGCGTCAGACATTGATAAGGGATGTTAAGTGAACCCTCCAGTAGCTCCTATTTTAAAGACTGACGATTTGGACGCGACCATCAGTCAGGGCCGATTTTTGAAAATGCAAAAAAAAATCGTGACCTTGATTTACTCGAGCGCGTCAGATTTTTATACAGGCGGTTCTTCTTGATGGCCTTGTTGTACTGACCCATAATCTGACAATTATGTTGAGGGATTTCCTTAATCTGACGGTTTGAAAAAAAAAAAATGTAAAAAATATCGAAATCTCGAAAATGGTTCAAGATATCGAAAAAATATCTGCACAAAAGTTGTAGAGAATTTAATGTTCTACAATATTTATTAAAAATACATATACCAAAAAACCCATAGGAAACGAGATATTTGCATATAAATGATTTTTTGACCTTTGACCTTGAAAAATCAGTAGTCGCGGGCACCCTAAGATAAGTAGCTTTTGAGACAAGTTTTAGGGTGTCAAAATAAAGGTTTATACAAGTTAATAGCTGACTATTTCTCATTCTGAGGTGAAACTCATAATATTCCTGGACTATACACTTAATAATGATTTTACCCACTTCGGCTTGTGCAAATCGGCAGATTAAGATATTTCCGTGATTCGTGACTAATTTCCTTCAAAATAAAAAAAAAACCAATCGCGCTCGAGAAAATCCAGGTGACGTTTTTTTTTTTGCAACTTTGCGAGTCTCCAATTTTCTTTCGTCACGCCCAATTTGTCAGATTATTGAAATGTACACTATTTTGCATGTAACTAACTTACCTTACCTTAATCTGACGCGCTCGAGTATTTCAGACCATCGATTTTTTTTTACTAATCTGACGGGCTACCCTAGGCGTTCGACACTACATAGAAGGCTCAGATTTGGTGAGAGTACTTCACAAGGTGCAAGGTTGCCCCCTTATGTTAATCTGACGCGCTCGAGTAAATACCGAAATCCCCTATTCGCCTCCCCTACCATAACAAAGGTTTGTAAACGGTTACATTCTAATATCAAAAAATGGCATACTTTCTCAATATGTTGACTCTTTTTATTATCTGTCTATGAATTAATAATTTATTTAAACCACAAAACTAAAAAAACTTTCCTTTTATACCTCCTACTTTTTTAGGAAATCCTCGTTTATAATCAAAACTTTATTTAAAATTAGCTATCCCCCGCGGATTCACCCGCGTTTCCGAAGGATCTTATTCTATGTTTTATTCCAGGATATGATCTACCTGTGTGCCAAGTTTCATCAAAATCCGTGCAACTGTTCTTGTGTTATAAATGGAATAACTAATTCGACTTTGTTTTATATAGATTAACTAGCTACCCCCGGGGTTTCACCCGCGTTCCCGTGAAATCCGCGTCCCCGTGGGATCTAGCGGTATGAACTTTACGGCCTATTCTCAGACCTACCGAATATAAATACACAAAAAAAAAAATATATAGAAACGAAAATTTTATATACAAAATATAGATTTTAAAAAAGTCTGTAATTGGCTACCGTCAAATAAACATATTATTTATATATACTTGATAAATAAATTAACTTGATTTATTACTTGATGAACTGCCAAAATGATTAATCTTTATTGTAAAGCAGTGAACACACCTACCTGTAAAATGAAGATGACAATAATATTCAAATGTGTTTTCCTACACCGAAAGCTAAATAAAAAACTAACAAATTACAATGAATGAAACGCACACAATCCCAACTTTATAATAACTATGTGGCAATATCGATACCAATATCACTTTCAAATGCGAGCCGTCAGACGAAACTAAAAGTGACTAGGTAGTTAAACCCGTGACACACTTGCGGCCTATAGTTAACTTATAGTTAAATACAACTGCACTGCACGTATGTCGGGCATTCCTTAGATCATAATGACAACATTCGTAATAACTGCCGTGGATAATATCGCTCTGTGTTAAGAGCAAGGCGGTTGGTTAAACTTTGTTGTCTGTGCCTCTGTTTTTTTTTTTTTACAATACATGCTAAGTATTATTAATGTGTGTTGTATATTGATGCAGATTTTTTACATAAAAAGATCACGAATCAGTAAAAAAAAATATAAGATATAGTTTTTTTGTTTTTTATTTGAATCTAAATTTTTGGTGAAATGAAATGAAATGAAATTGTTTATTTATCAAATAGGCCTTCACAGGCACTTATGAATAGTCAGACTCTTATATGCTCGGTTCGGAAGGTTGCTTTTGCTGAAAAGAGCCGGCAATAAAAGGTGTTCCGAAATTGACAAACGTTTTTTTACTCTATTACAGATAGAAGAAACAATAATCTTTTTTCATCAAATGCAAGACAATAATACCTACACAATGCTTGCGTCGAATTCGAAGTAGTGTATTAGTTTTTGCTTCTCCATGTTTTAATTTAGTTTCTGAATCCGGGTGGAATAAAGCAGTAGTCGAAAACTATTTATAGGCATTTAACAAAAATAAATGGAATATATTAGCAATCACCTATCACCGTTAAAATACAAAACGACAAAAGCCAACAGTTAAACTGTACAGATTTACATCGGCAGACATAAAAAATCATACAAAAAGCGTTCTAACTTCCAAATCTCATTAACGCAATCTATTCAATAACTTGTGAAACCATTCATCATTTATAAAACTAAACAGACTGAGAATCAATAAATTGTCTATTAGCCTTGTTATCTCGATATAAAAAAATCTAATAAAAAACATCGGAAACAATCATCGCCTTAAGTAAGGTAGTTATATCACATTACACGAGATCACTAATGTTGTATGTCAACAGTTAAGTGAATTAGCCGTGTAAATAAATCGATATCTGATTAATGTTATCGATACAATCGAATCTTTTTATTCGATTAAATTATACCATTTGTCGATGATTGATGTTTGTAATGAAGCTATTTGTGAGGGGAAAGTCGTGTGTGAGATAATTGGTAATTACAATCTTGTTACGAGGTCTACATACATTATACCTATTTTAGTATTCCATCCTGCTTTTTTCGGTAGCTTAATTTATTTTTTTATAATGAACAACATAAACGTACATTTGCACTACACGATTGTAAGATAAGTGCGTGAATATAGAAAAAAAAGAATTTGATTCTAGGATCCCAAAGTGGCAAATAAAGTATGTCAATAAATTTAACTAATTGTTAATGTGTTATTTATTTTAGGGTTCCATACCCGAAGGGTCCAAACGGAGCCCTATTGCTGTTTACTATTCTTTAGGCTTTATTTTACAGGGTTACTGTGGTGCGATGAAAATGAAGGCCTTTCCAAGCACTTATTTTTCGGTTTGAATGGTTGCTTTAGCTGAGAAGAGCCGACAATAAACTGAGTAATTATTCTTTTCAGAAATAAATTAAATGAATAATGTAAGGTATACTAGGAAACTGGCATTTAAGTTTAGTGAGAACTCACCGATTATGTACATATCGGTTTCTTGGCTTACCCTCAAGTTGGGCACAAAGTTATAGTCCGTGCCATATAGATTGGCAATAAAGGTCATAGACTGTCCTTTACCATGTTCAGTAAACCGGATGAAAATGACCTTTATTGCCAATCCATATGAAACAGACTATAGTACCTATATATACTACCAGCGTGAGATCACAGAAGAGTATCGGTAGACTTAGAGATAGATATTCAAACTTGACTTTGAACTCTATTTCTACAGAAACTCTCCTTTCTTTTTTCCCGGAGACAAAATGTCTGTAATGTACTTAGAAATATTTGTAGTTCTTTTTTTACTTTGGATAAGCTTATGTTTGACCGCAATCTCTCCATGGTAAGTGATGATGTGGCCGTAGGTGGTAAGCACACAGAGACTAGAGGGGACGGACTTTCAACCTGAGGGTGGTAGCCAGCCAGTCGAGTACTACAAAGTACTCTACCACCGTGCTATGGTTTCATCACGTTTTCCTTAACCCAAAGCTCAAGCTCATTGTAGGATTCGAACCCACGACCTTCGCCGTCCGATATTACTACCACTGAGCTATGGTTTTTATAAAAAAAAGCTCTTCTTAAAGAATGTCCCAGACACGTTTTATAAGTTCCAATAGCAATATTACGATAGTTAAAATACATGAAAGTATTTTATTGCGAAGCTTGTAAGTAGGTATACGTTAATTATTTATGTTGCATAAACCATGAGGAACATTTACATACACGTACTTAAGATATCTCGTCTACACTCTGCAATTAGAGTAACGGTCAAGTATTTATAAAAAAATACAGTGATCTTTTTAAATAGTTTCTTGAAATGAAATTAAACCCAAAATACACATATGTGTGTATAAGAGGCAATCATTACTGACTGACTGGTCTATCAACACACAGCTCAAACCACTGAACGGATTGCGCTGGAATTCGGCACGCAGATAGTTATTATGATGGAAGTATCCGCTAAGAAAGGATTTTCCAAAATTCACTACCTAAGGAGATGAAACGGGGTCCAAACTTTGTACTACTATCGTACCTATTAAACCAACTATAATTATAAATGTGTAAGTTTAGTTAGATATTTGTTTTGATTAATCAATTAAGCAATCACGCAAAATCGGCTGAACGGATTATGATGAAACTTGGGCACACAGGTAACCCGTAACAGAACTTAGAATATTTTTATACGGAAAAAAACTAAGATCCCTCAGGAACTTGTATGAAACCGGGGGGTACAGCTAGTGTTAACTAAAACCTCTTACATTTCTTCCCATCATGAAAAACTTAAAATCAAAGACTAAATTACTGAGCTGCCAACGAAATAATCGTAATTATTTCTAATCGATATTCACCTAAAATATAGCGTATAAATAAATAAACGAAATAGATTCTTATATTCTATTATATCCGCGCACTGGAGCCTAATCGATTCATACATCAAGCTGTCAAATTCGGACCAATTGCTAGGTATAAAACTAATGTTGCGTTTGAAACATGTCCCCACTCTTGCGAATTCCGAAACGTTACGAAACAAAACGGCTATCCAACTCCGCCCTGTGATACCCACTTATTACTCCATTCGCTACCGAACAACCTTGACTATTACTTCGGACTATTATGCAGAGAGTTAAGCATAGCTGCGTCGTCACCAGAGGCTGATATCCCGTCGACAGCTTGAATTACGCCGCTGAATTATCCTATTTTCCATTCAGGGGCCTGGAGCCAAGTGCTAACAAGCCATTCGATGCGTCATGTCTTAGAAAACGCTCCCATATTTCCTCCGCTAATAAAAGATGATAGACTAAAAAAAGATGTTAAGGACGAAACGGGAAAGCGTCATGAGTTCCGTACAGTGATATTATTTTTATTTTTTTTTAAACTTAATTTATGTTATTGTAGTTTTGTATAACATGATGTTAAATGCCAGATCAAAAGCTGATTTAAATTGGCTTAAGTCTAATTAGATTAAACGTTAACTAAAAATTAGTTTTATTTTATCAATATTGCTTTTAAAGTGACATGTTATGCAATAAGATTAAATTACGATAGTCCAACGGTATTATAATATTCCTTTTGAAATCTCGTTTCATGTTCATTTCGCTTTATTTCATAGTTGCAACCGTTTTTCCAACCTGTAGAGCCCTAACCGGCTCATTTTATATCAAACTCGTACTCAAGCGAACTAGGTGCTCGTATAAATTCTAATAAGCGTTTATACTATGAGAGTCCCGAGGCAACAATGCCCTTAATCTTTACTATTACAAAAGCGTGGAAATTTTAAAATCCGAGATACCGGTAGTTCATGGTAAATTTTTAGTTGCCTCCTACGCTTGGTCGGGTAATAAATCGAGGCAGATTGATGCCAGTACGGTGCACGGTTAGTGACTTTGTTTTTTTTTTACCTCGTATGTTAGTAAGGTTGCCAGTTGTAATGGAAAGCAAAGAGGTTTTATAATGGAGTGAAATAATGCTATAAAATAATATTTCCAACATCTTTTGAATTATTAAAACTCACTTATTAACAGTTTTCTAAATGTGTATCAACTAAGCATGGAAGTGTTACTAGTATTACGTTAATAGTTTTTATGCTCTCTTTAATTTCACAGAATTTAAAAGAAATGTGGCCATATTAAATCAGGCTCTTGACAACCCTAAAGGCTGTTGTAAGTGGTCAGAGCGGCGATCAGTCACGGTTCAATGATAAATTCATATGCGTGATGGGACATGAATAAATCTTCCTTACTTTAAATCCATTCTCTTTTATATCGTGTCCGGTGATTAGATTGGCGTGGCATTTGCTGATAAACTTAGAAGAATGATTTCTAGTAACAGTCTAACAGTGAAGACAGTATGTCGGTCCTATATGTTTTCAAGTCCTTACGGGAATCTGTTTAAAGTCGATTTATAATCATTTCCATCGTGTCAGTCTACAATATCTAATTATGGTTCACAGCTGTGATATTTCTAATGAATATTATTGATGTTATAAACATAGTGCTACAATTAGGGATGTTGATTGATAGGTACATCAAATCCGCTTCTTTTTACCCGACTGCGCGACGCAAAGGAGTGGTAATGTGTTCATCAGCCTATGTATGTTTGTATGTTTCTTTGAAGCACTATACAGACCAAACGACGGGCCGATTTTTATGATTCACACGTCAATCGATTCCTCTTAGACCGGCGAGTGTCACTAAAGACATGACGTTAGTGAACATTCAATATGGCGACTACTGGACGCCATGTTGTGAAAATGAAAAAAATGAAAGTCAACAAACTATGTCACGTGGGGTATCGTTGTTGAATAGGTATTTAATATATCAAGATACTGAATGATAAAAATATAAAAACAAAAAAATATATAAAAAACATAAAAAACAAAAAAATATATAAAAAACAAAAAAAATGTTAAAAAAAGTATAAAATAAAATAAAAATAATTTAAAAATCAAAAAACCCGACTGAACCCGACAAAAAAGTGAACAAAGCTACGTAGGTACATAATAAAAAATTTATTAACCTAGTTAGTTTTGTTCACTTTTTACGCAGTCGGGTTTTTTTTATTAAATGTCAATCGACAGTTTAGGTAATATGACGTCATAAATGTGCACTATCAAAAGGCTTTTTATGTTTAGAATATAAATGTAATAAAACAATAGAGTCAATGCTTTTAAGTATTGCTAGATACTAGATATCCTATTTAAATGATTAAATTGCCATTACTCTATATTTTAAAGCTACTCGGGGTTTTCCTTAGCGTAAAAAATACCATTAATAAAAAAGAAACAAAAAACTTTTCAAAAATTTTCAAATTTCGAATGCTAAAGACACTACATTTCATAACACTCACATGGTACAAAGTGGAGTATTAAAGATAATGGCCGCAGTAAGGAAGCTGTCCAAACATCTGTAGCACAATATCCCGGAGAACAGGCGTAATCACATTTCATAAAGGCCTGGCCAGCGTGTAAATTCGCTATCAGTAGTCTGGCGATGGACGAGGGGATTAATTATGGAGGTGGTATTACTGCCTATTGATTTTCTCTGTGTTTTTTATAATAATTCATACTTGTAAAAATCTTGTCATAGATAAAGTATTTCCAATAATCGCTCTTTAGTCATCGGCTTCTTATCGATTTCCACAATATTTAAACATGGGGGTAAATATATCAGTTATCTGGCTTTTTTTACAGTAAAAATACTCTGTAACATTTTCATAACTCAAACTTTAAAGCAATACCTACACATGTATTTCATTAATATATCTCAACTAGATAAAAAAGACAAGTACCACACTGTTTTTGCCTCATTTGTCTTTACTACAATTTAACTATAACAGCTGCGGTGATTTTTTTCCAAAGACTCATAAAAAGTTCTTATGTTTGAATTTAAGCAATTTCAAATAATACCTCATCTTATTCAAATGTTTTTCATAGATCGGTTTTATGAGTAGATTGCGTAAGTCCGCCCGCATGTCCTGGAGGCTGCAATTCTCACTCTCGTCCATGCCCTGTAATGTATAGAGAATTACAACCTACGTTACCGTTTTGTGCTTTATGTTTGCTCTTATTCATAGTTTAGATAAGCACTTCCATTTGGAAAGGACCATAATTATTATTGTTACAGTGCAACAGTCGCAGTAGCAGCGGATTTACAATATTAAAACATTGTAAGTACATTTTAATACAGTTTAAAAAAATTGGTGGGCATTTATATTATATTAATGAGTGGGTTCGATTTGTGAGCATGAATATGTTTATTTGTCCTGGGACTGGGTTTATTTAGTTAATCAGTTATATGGTGTCTATAATACAAGCTCTGCTTAGTTTAGGATCAGATGACCGTGTGAAGAATGTCACTAATTAATATTTTAATGACGTATCAGCTTAACTTAGGTATACCTAAAACCGTTATATACAGTTTCATAAAGTAGTTTAGAAGATATTAGTAAATATTATAGATATTAGAATACTCTTTATGTAACACGGAAAAAACAGATTTCTAAAAATAAGAAATACTGCAGTTAGTCGATAGGAAGCAATACGCCTTCCAGACAATCTTTCACCTTTTGACATGTTAAACATCAAATATGTTAAGTTAAACTTGGTCCACCATGTTGCAGCTTCCTGAACATTACAAAAGACAGCACAGACTATAGATAGGCCCAGTACAAACAATATCCGCCCGAGGCCGATGTGATCCTATAGCATTCGATAAGCGATACCATCGTGTACATTACCTCCTTTAGAGCAGTCGGTTAAAAGGTCCCACTTGCGCCATTCTCCCGATATGGTGGTCACAGCTGTTCAAATGGACGTGTATTGTGTATGGGTTTAAATATTGTTATTGTTTTCATATGTTGTATGATATAGTTTGGTACAATGCTGTGTCGTTATTGGAGATATATTAGGTTGATTTAGTTCTATAGCTGCAGAAATTAAATTATTCTCTAGGTCTGGCTTAGATTTCTCTGGTTTCTATTTCATCTATTTAGCGATCGTTTCATCCACTTCATTAAAATATAGGCACTAAAATGAATACGTCAATAATCAAGAAAAGAAAATCCTGTTTTTCTCCAATATTTTTTTTTCCTATTCTTCGGTTATTTAAAACATTTTTTTTTAATAAGTATAGAAGTTTTTTTATATATTATAGTTGTACATTTGTTGTAAATAAATACCTGTTATAAGTTATTAATAAAAAGTATAATATTACAAACGTTATGTAATGAAGCAAAGTTTGCTTCCTATAAATTGGCCCTATTAAAATAATGCTCACAATACTAATCATAGCTGCGCGCGCGCAGATCCGCGGCGATAGCGATAGATAGCCATCGCTTGTGATGAATGGTCGCCGCGATGCTACTATGTCTTTGTTGCGTCTTGTTCCAACAAATGTTTGGAGACGACTTGTGTATTCCATTATTTTTATTTTTCACCAGACTTATACAATATAATATATTTTTATTGACCAAAGTGTAGACAGATTTTACAGTAAATAAACAAGAAAAACATGTGTTCGATGTTTCCTGGCCCCCAAACTAGACTAGCCTGTGCTATGGGTGGCCAGTCTTCCGTCTAACAGTGGTTTAAAATACAATATTAATTATGTTTAAATCTTAACTTTAATCTAAAATATTATCTTGTGGAAAAAAAGAGAAATGTATACAAACCGACCAAAATATTAATAATATTAAAAATAATGTGGGTATTTTTAAAAATTATGTTGTGTATGTGTATGTGTTGTACACCTTATTACAATGCCTTAAAGGCAAAATTGTATAATAATTAAATTACGATAAAGATCCGCAGGGAAATATACCTAAAAAAAATAGCTCTCATAGCTACTCTATGTATTTAAGACTGATTTAGCGATGAGAATAACGTGGTATGTGAACTATACGTAACCTGGGTGGTAGAATGTTTAACGGTAAGCAAATTTTTTATATTGAAAAGAACGTCATTATTTACTTTGGCTGTTTTTAGACTTCTTTCTCAGTTTTGGTTTTATTTTATAAAATTAATTGGATATGAGTAAGTACATAGTTCAAAAAGTTTGCATAGTTTGGGATGAGATAACCATGTTAAAAAATATCAGAGCTTTTTTGTGATTAACATTTTCGTTAAGATTTGAATTAGTCACGTGATATAGATATGTAATTCCCATACTTACATCATTATAAAACAAAGTCCCCCGCCGCGTCTGTCTGTCTGTATATTCGTGAGAATCTCAAAAAATATTAAACGAATTTTCATACGGTTTGCATCAATAGGTAGTGAAACCATGAAGTGATTCATGAGGAAAATTTTGGTGTATAATTCATTATGTATATTGGCAGAAATATAAAGATGATTGTTGAAGATGTCGGAACAAATCATGCCTACTGGAAGCTTTACTGGCGTGCGCCGCGTAAACCAATACAGTTATAAAAAAACCGGACAGGCAGATGGACAGAAGAGTCTTAGTAAAAGGGTTTCCGTTTTTACCCTTTGGGTAACGGAACCCTAAAAATTTAATTAACGCGATCCAATCCCCCTACATACTACCTACACCAATCTTGTCCTGTTTCAGAGCGAAGTAATAAATTAAATAACAAAATACCATGATATCTTATCACTTGCATCTAATATCGGACCACATCTTACATGATTCGTTTGGACACGCCTAATGTGCCGTGACGCATTTGACTAATAGGTCTTGTGACCAGTGTGTGGGGTTCGATCTCGTTTTGGGATTATTTCAATGGGTCGATTTTGGATATTTAAGAAATCGTTAAATATTCGTTTTTAATAATCGTGAGGAAACCATAGCACGGTGGTAGAGTACTTTGTAGAACCCGACTAGCTGGCTATCACCCTCAAGATGAAAATCTGTCGCCAAGCACCTATTGGTGTGTTCCGACAGCTGCATTTGGGAGCCAATTCCTATCTAGGCTATGTGTGCTTACCACCTTCGGCCGCATCATCACTTACCATGATGTGGTTGTGGTCAAACACAAGCTTATCCAGAATAAAATAAATTAAAAAAAAACATTTGTTTATACTCGTAGTTACCAAGTTTAGTAGGTAAAATAATTTATCATTGATCACCATAATTTAATCAGGCGTTTATTGAAAACTGTAAAAAAAATGCTATTATACTATAGAGTTAAAACCGTTTAAATTAATAATTGATATTATGTAAGTGTCTATCAGTAGGTACCATCGTTTTAGATTTTTATGAAGCAGGTTAATTTTTTTTGAATATTTCATTTTATTTTAGTACCTCAATGACAAAATATCGAATCGGAACGGCCCTGGCCCATGCTAGCGCGTGTTACCGAGGTATGCGGCTACCTCTGTGTGTTGTTTCACTTAAACTGTAATCCATATACCTTATACATGGTGTAGTTATTACTTAACATATGTTTGCAAGTACTAGTAACTTGGTAATCTGTCAAATAGAATAATAGAGAATGATAAATAATTGTTACTTTGTCATAACATTTGATTAGATTACAGATGAAAGACTGTCCTATTGGTCTCGTCTATTCTAGTAATGATCATTTTAGTACTGCTTAGTTTTAAAATCATCATTAAACGTATAAATAAATAATACGAGGACATTTTTCATACCAGCCATCTGGTCCCAAACTAAGCAGAGTTTGTACTATAAAATGAGATAACTGAAATTCATCATTTTTAAATACATACGTAGATTTGGATAGATAGAAATTTATTCAAATGTCTGTCTTTGACGGGAATCGAACTCACTGTCACATGATAGGTATGATAGTATATTACCCAACCGCACCAACTGGCCCGTCATCATCAATACAGTAGGTAAAGATGGTTACTGGTAATGGTTATATACCTACCTAATATACTGAAATAAAAATCATTTTTTTAATCCATTGCCAAGCTGCCAGTGCGTTTTAACAGCTGAACTTACGAGCTATTTCCTGCTAAATTCATGTACATACCTTGGCTAAATAAATATGTTTTGTATTTTTATGCTGTTGCCCTGAAATTGTACGCAAAATAACACATTCCTTTATTCTTTCTTTTTTACATACACAGGATATTTTTTAGATTAAGTCGATGATAGCTCAGTGGTAAGTGACGTCGAATACCGCGGCGAAGGTCGTGGGTTCGAATCCTACAATGAGCTTGAGCTTTCGGCGAAGGAAAACATCGTGAGGAAACCATAGCACAGTGGTAGGGTACTTTGTAGTACCCGACTGGCTGGCTACCACCCTCAAGTTGAAAATCTGTCGCCAAACACCTATCGGTGTGTTCCGACAGCTGCACTTGAGAGCCAGTTCCCATCTAGGCTAGCACACAAGTGCTTACCATCTTCGGCCACATCATCACTTACCATGGTGAGATTGTGGTCAAACACAAGCCTATCGAAAATAAAAAAATACCTATAACAAATATTGATGTGTTTATAAACAGCCTATATAAAGTCATCAGTGACCACACAATACCGGACACCCGTCCATCTGTCAACTACACTACTTGAATTCCTGGAACTACCCACGTGTCAGAGTGACGGTGCTTAATGGTCACCCCACTGCCCGCTGTGAAATCATTTGTCAACCATACGTGTGTGCGGTTTAAATGGTTTTGTACTTTACTTTAGAGGAATAACGTTCAAGTTTGAATATAGATATTTAGGTTGTGATCATATGTATGATTTTATTTGAGTGTGATAATAATCAATATCAAATAAATAAAAAATACATTGTCAGTAGGTACATATAATTTTTAAAAATCCTGCATTTTTAATGGTTATTTGATCTGAAAAACATATTCTGTGTTATTGCGTAACCTCTAACTGTTGAATTAAAACTAACCAGTAAATTATGTAGAATATGATAAAAAAAACGCTGTAAAAGTAGTCGCTGACATCTCACCTGAATCTCGGAAAATAGGTTAGTGCCATCTGACAGCCAACTCTACCAATAAATAAGTTTTGAGTTTGAGGCTGTATAGGCTAAAACCCTTTGCCTATATTACAATAGCGGAAATAAAATTACACATATCCATTCCTATCTGACAATCCGCCATCTTGAAACAAAATTCCATACTTTTTCACGAAATCACTCCTATATATTGCAGGAAAGCGAATTTTTTTTTATGTACTTTCCACACAAAAAAATCAAAACCCATTTTCATATCAAACTCAATATTATATTTCCTGGTTTCCACTCTCAGCAGTGATCGATGCGTCACCTTTCTAACTAAATAAATAAAATCTCACAATTTATTAAATTATCAGGATTCTATGAAATGGTCCTGAAAAATATTAATTGCACATATTTCAAAAGTCAAAAAGCTCGTTAATACTAAAACACTCGCCGGTTCATGACTCTAAATAATTCAGAACCCGACCATTATCCATCGTGATGCTCATTTGCATATTTCAGTCTGAAGTTACCTAGTTACAGTGATTTACATAACTCATGTTCGTAAGCCTCTCGGAATAGCCCTATAATCTTGGATCAAGAGCTCTTTTTACAAGATTTTCAGGGAAAAGTTACATGGAAAGTCAATGTTTCATTGATTCTAGCTTGGTACAGGGTCATCCGAATCAAGGTCGATTGAAATTCAACCATAATTTGTTTAAGAAAAAAGTTTTTTTTATTGATAACACTGAAATATGTGTGTGTGTCAAACGCCTGGTAGTGTATGTGTGTAGGTAATGTTTTTTTTATTAATTTATTTCTCATGCATATCATATAAAATATTAGCTTTCTGCACTCCTTCTCCGTATAAACTTTAACTGTACCAATTTTCATACTTCTCTGTTTTCGTGATTTTCGTAATAAGGGGTACAAAGTTTTTCTTCACGTATGAATGAGTAGTTTACAAAAGAATGACGTCATAGAGTCAGATACAATATTAAGTGATAACTAGCGAATTTTGATTAATAGTGAAGGCTTGATTAAAACATTAAAAAGTCAGCTTCATTAATAATATAATTTGTACAGTAACTATCAAAGTTTCATCGTACGCCGGCGGATGTGGCTTTATAAACTCCCAATTTTTCCGTCCGTAATCCTTTACGGAGCTCATTTAGGCGAGTTTTAATCTCAATCTCACCTCATTACCGGCTCCCGAATACTCGGAATAGCCAATTTCGCCATTAATTACAGGCGGGGGTTGGCTTACCCTTCCTTTTTCGAGTAAAAATAAATTATAACTCATTTATCGTCACGAGCGTCGGAGGCATAGAAATAAATAGCTGTCACGTTGGAGCGCACACAGCTGAGCAGTAGCGTGATGTTTGTCGGCATCACGTTAACGTTCACGGTAGGGAGGCCCCGCCCCAAGACATGCGCACTGGGGCACATACGCCCACGTGTGACGCACATACATACGAGCACGTCGTGTCACGTAACTGGGGCACATATATGCCACATACTTACTCGGTGGGCGTACGCAGCGGTGGGCGTGCCACCTATGCTACATGTCAGTACATGGCTTCAGATAGGCTCCACGTTCAAAGGGAAATAACCGATCGCGTTCAAGTATCTACATATGTGTATGTGAGACGACGTTACGCCTCTATAGAGTCAACGCTTGGAATAGTAATAAACGCCGTCGGCACTGGAAATTAAACAGACGGCGTCGTTGAAAAAAATAATATTCCCACCTGCGTCCGCAATTATCGGCACAGACCGCGGAAAATTGCGGGCGAACGCCAAACTGACACTCGTGGAACTTCCTCAAAATAAAACTTTGGGAAAGTTCAACCGGAAAAGAAGAAAACGCGAAAATAAAAAAGCCATTGACTCCGCAGTCCGGCCCTGAAAGTTTTAGACGCCTTTTTAAACATTCCCGCGGATGGAATCACGACCGGAGGGATTTTTTTTATAGCCAGAAGGATTTTTAGTGCTCTTTTCTGTCAACTAATTAGAGTTTTGCTTTTGAAAATAAAATTTAATCCCGATACTGATATTATAGGAATCACTAGAATTGGAGAGCTAATAAAATAAAGAACTGGACTGTATCTTGAATCAATAAAATGTCGCATCTTATCACCTCACTGAAGCGTTCACTATGTGCTACAATAAATCCGTCGTATTGTAATGAACTGAAGAACTCGCATAATTACTTATGCGACTCCAGCGATCTACGTCTTCAGTCCATCTTATATAGAGTAGCTTCTATAATATACGTTGAACGTCTGAGAAACAATATGGCAGGGTCGGATCAATAATATATAGGCTAAGAAAACGCGGGCACAGAGCAAGTAAGGACTTGAGGCACCCTTACATTGGCAAGAACGAAAACAAATCAGTGCCTGGGAGGCGCAAATTGAGCACGTACCCGTTCCGGCTAATTTTATTTTGCAATTACACCCCCTACCCCCCTCCTACCGTGGACTTCACCCCCTCTACCCGCGACGCCTTGCTAATACAACATTCTTGACGACAGTCAGTTTTGGGACAGAGGCTTTTGGGTGAAATACATCAAATAAATGTAGAAATGACATAATTATATACGAGACAAATTACTCTTTGTTAAGTTAAAGACGTTGTTATTTGATATAATCTTGTATTGTTATTTTTAATGGCTTTCTATTTCTTTATTTTTTGCTACTCTATTAATTGACATTACTCTATACCAATAAATTGTGAAACAATAAAAAATAGCTAAACATTTGGCTCGTACAACAAAAATTTAAAAAGACACTTTATTTAAATGAATCCCATACCCGAATCTCCTGCTCATTAAAAATCAACAAGAAGATAGAAGATATTCTCGATCTACGCATACAAAGTCTCTGTGGATGGCTGCTCTGCACCCCCCTCAGTAAAAAGGTTTGTAAGAAGGCGGTGGACGACGGAGGGAGGCGATCGCCTCCGCAACCCTTTCGTTTTTACCCCCATTGGACAGGGTGATGCCAAAAAGTGAACTGAAAATTCTTAAGGAATATTTTTTTATTGATGTCAATTACATGAATCACTTAGTCAGCAAAACTATTTTTTTTCTAAACACACGTACATAGTAAAAACAATATGATAATATGTTTTTCTATAGAGATCTTTAAAACGGTGTTGATTATTATTATTGTATACAGCCTATTTTCAAAGTTCCCAGGAAGCTGGCAGCGTTCCCTATTTGGGTGAGCTAATGCCTATGTGCTACCTTCCTGCTAAAACACAAGAGAATCGGCGAGCTTCGGACCTCCTCGAACCAATAGTATCAACTCCAAAAGGCATGACTAGATTGGCTAGGTCCAATGGATAATTTTCTTCTTAGGATGTGACCATGCATCATAATATGAATCTCGAACGTGTTTTTTTCACATTAGTCTGTCTATGGGTTAATAGGTATTCAAAACGGCTGAACTGATATTGACGGGGCTTTCATTGGCAGATGTATTATTCCGATAAACCGAGTAAAACCGCGAAAGATAACTAGTTTAAATATAGGTAAACCCTTTAAAAAACAAACAGGAAATATTCCGTGAAGGCTCTTTAATTTATAATATATTTTGTAATTTTTAATATGGAAAATAAATATATAAAAAAAATGTAAGTCGTTAATTACCATTTTAGAAGCACCCTGTAACCGCTAAGCTTCTCGCATTTCTTCGTCGCTTCTTAAAGTGTTTTACATACAACCGCTTGCGCCAGTGTGCGTTCGCGTCGGTAAATATTCACGCACAAATGTGTGAGTCGGTACGCATTTTTGCCCCCTCTTGCCCCTCTAAGAAAAATACCTTACCCCTTTCGCCCCCACAACCCCCTTTGATGTACCGGTGCGCCCCTGGTAAAGAAGATATGAGACTTTTTCAAAAAGCTTAATTTAAATGAGTCGCTTGGGACGACTCAATGGGAATATTCCTTAATTTAAATACTATCTTCAGAGCCACTGATGGCTTTAAGTGGGGGTAGGACACTTTTAATTGGTATTCAATTTCGATCGGATACTTTCTTTATGTCGCTGCATTTGAGGGTCAATAGATGTCGCGAACATTGGTTAACCGGTGTTGCTTTACTTGAAACTGGAGGACCATGATTTGATGTCCGCGTTGGGCAAGATACAATTGATATTTATTTTGTTTGGAAACGATTATATAGTTATGTGTGTCTTTTTTCATTTTAGGTTATAAAATATCTTCAGGGAAATGTAGGTTTCAGTGTATTGTGTGATACTGCAACATCGTTTATTATTCTTGATTTAACAAGAATATTGGTGTTTTTCGATATGACCATAAAGATTTTTTCTATATCATGTAAATACAACCTCCATTTGACCCCTTGTCTAAGTAGACAAAAAAATGGTATAATTTATAAGCAAAGAGTATACATAACTTGCTAATGACATACTCTTTGCTATAACTCTTTTACTCCAAATCGTATTTATAATCTGTGGCTATAAACCTCATCCTAAGAGCGGTGCCACATGGGCGTTGTCAGTGCGTTGCGTTGGTGCTGCGTCGACTGAGCGGTGACGCTCCGTCGTTCTACATATATATGTGAACGACATGCCACACGATGCGTTAAAATGACGGATGGCGACGCAACGCACGCGCAACGCACAAGGATTGGAGGGAGACGAGGTGGGGAAGCGAGCTGCGTTGAAACGACGGAGCTGCAACGCAGTATTTCAACACGTTTATTCAACTCCATTGTCGTTCAAAGACATCGACATCCTACACCAATGCTGCGACGTCGGAGATAGCTGCGTTGACGCAGCGCCGACACAGCTCGCGTGTGGCATTGACTGCGTTGTAATCATTGCGTTGCGACGACGCAGCGTAGCCGCAACGCCCGTGTGGTATCTCTCTAAGCTGGGACAAAGGTTAATATTATTAAAAATGACTTAATTTTATTACATTTAGAAAGTCTTAAAAGATTTTCATTAGTATAATCGACCAAGATATGAATCTAATAAATACTGTTCGACTCAATTTCTTTTTTTAATACTACAAGTGACAACCAGGCAGGCGGTTCACCTGATGGTAAGTAGCTACCGTTGCCTATAGACATTAGCAATAACAGCGGGATTGCCGCGACGACGTTTTTCTTCAGTTCAATCTCATTGTTGGATTAGAACCTACGACCTTCGCCGCAGTATCCGACGTCAATACCACTGACATACCTACCTTACCAACTAATTGTATAAATGCAAAAAGGAACGGCAGTTTGTAGCTAATAATATGTCCTTCGGGGCAGTTTTTTTTTAATAATGACATCTGGACTATTTTTATCTCATCGACATGAAAAGTAAATATTCAATGTAAGAATTAAATATAGTATCCATATATTGATTTGTAGAAAATATATAAAATCATAAATGGTATTCAATGTTGAAATTACATCACAGGCGACATATTAAATGCAAAAAGGGTGAAGGAAGATTTATTACGTTGGATAGACTTGTTTGACTACAATCTCAACATGATAAGAGATGATGTACCCGAAAGTTACGCACACAAAGTCTAAAAGATAACTAGCGAGATTTAAGTACTTGATATTATAGTAACATACTACTTGTATGAAAATTTTCGGGAACGCAGTTAAAATCGTGGGACAGTCTCATGATTAATTCATAAATCGATTATATCATTTTAGCAATATAAATGTATTAACATAGTTATTTAATTATGTCGCAAAACTTTTAACTATAATAATTAGCAAACTATCAAAACAAATAAATTTTTACTCCGCTGCGCCCACTTTCAAATTCGATCAAATTAGATACTTTGGCTAAATTGTAAATAGATGTTTTTCTACTATTGCATTTTTGTTGCTTTGATTAAACAAATGAACAAAAGAAAATAAAACACAATCGCGCTGCAAACCAATCAATAAAAGTCCTTACAACAATGCACAGTGAGAACACAATCCAACCCGTTCGTAATGAATGTTCCTGAAATAGATGTTTCGTGAGAATGCGATATATTACATTTTGCTACATTAAACACATGCCGCTCTTTCTAATCAGTTCACAATCATTGACGATCACGAAACATAAGCAGTGGTAGTGACGTTAGATACCGCGGCGAAGGTCGTGGGTTACGTGCTTAGCTTGGAGGAAATCATCGTGAGGCACCATTCCATAGCACTGCGGTAGGGTGCTTTGTAGTACCCGACTGAAAGGGTTGATGAACTTGGTAAGCACACAAAGCTTAGATGGGAACTAGCTCTCAAGTGCAGCTGTCGGAACACACTGATATGTGGTAGCCAGTCAACTAGGTTACCTATAAAGTCTTAAAAAAAGTCTTAAAAAAAGCTTGTGAATTATCTTATCTAATGAACAAAACCAGAAATGAATTCAACAAACACAACCCTTTGCAATCTTATTGTGATATATTCCGTGTATATGTACAGGTGGGGGAGATTTGCACCCCTTTCAACCCTTTCGGCGTCCAAACGTTTCTTCTCCTTCTTTACATTTATTTCTTATGGCCTGTTTCTTCTTCTTAAATTATAAAGCTTAATGTTGAATAAGTAGTTTTGATACTTGTGATATATATTTAATTTTAGATATAAAATAATGGGGTGAATTGGAGAGTGAACTTACGCTACAGGCTGGATAACAATCCTAGCGCTGCAGGCTGGATATCAATCTATCAACTAACTAGCTACCAGTCTGTTCCAGCAGATGCACTTGAGAACCATTTAGTTTCAAGGCATTAGGCAGGTAAGGTCGGTAACACATTGGCAATCAACCTGGTATTGCTAATGTTTATTTATAGGCTACTTATAGACAGTCTACCTGATGTAAACTGTCAGACTTCAGAATTTTGACGTATAAAAAATATACATAGCATGAAAATCTAGATCCTTAAAATATGAAATACCTCAACTGTATTTTTCAATAATGCAATCTTGCTTCTTGTTCTATTTAATAATTTAGTTCTAGAGTCTACAGAATAGGTGTATCGCTACATGCATATCAATAGATTAATACAAATTACTTTGTCTAAATACTATGAACACAGCACTAGTAAATTGCCAGTGACTGAAATGAAATGAAATAGAACCGAAATCAACACAAAGAAAAGTATCAAGACTATTAAAGTATTAACACGATCTACGTCAGCAGCCGAAATGATGTTACAAAGGCGCGGAACTGGGCTAACACAAGTTTTCTATATTACTGTGCGTACTCTCCCTCTCGCCACCCCACCCCGCACCCCTGCACCCCTGTACCCCTGCCTCAAAGGGTTGAAACCTACCTTTGAAGATGCGCGGAGCTTTTTCTATAATTCCATCGTTCGCTAAGCGATTTAAATTTCGTTAAGTCTCGTATTTCGAGCAAAAAATAATTGATGGGTCCGATTTTCGAGTATTCCGCCCAACTCTTTGGTATATTTTATTACGTTTCTCGTGTTTAATAGTGACTTGAAATTGTCTCTGGCAGTATTCTTAAATCCTTTTTTACGCTTTCGCAAGGTCGAGTGGTTTTCGGTAACGGTTATTTGAAGTTGTTTTTTAGGTTGGTTCACAGTGTTTTATGTAATTATTTGCTCGCGGTTGTTTCGAGTAAGTTACCGTTTTTGTGTGTATTACCGTTTACTTAAGTTTTTAAGAACATACCATTTTGGCAAGAATGTGGTTATCTATACGAATATTATAAAGAGGTAAAGTTAGTGAGGTTGTAAGGGGTAATCTCTGGATCTACTGAACCGATTTTGAAAATTCTTTTACCAATACCAAAGCCATGTTATTTGTGAGAGTCATAGGTTATATTTTTATTTCGGGTAAAAATAAGTTCCCTCGGGAATGCGGGCAAAACCGCGGGGGACAGCTAGCTTTTTTATGGCTCAGGGACAGTTTTGATCATGATAGCATTTTTAGACTATAGGTCTGGAAAAATTTATAGGTAATTAAATTTTTGCAATGTGTATTCATTATTATATCGAGTGCATTTATATTAGCTTCAAAAAACTTTAAAGCGGGCCAGTACGCGTGGTCGGTTAACATGCCACAGGTCGTGGGTTCGATTCCCATCCAGGACAGACATTTGTGTGCGTGAACATGTCTGTTTGTCCTGAGCCTTAGTATAATTTATCTATTCAAGTATGTATTTACAAAAAAAGTAGTTTATGCAGTAGGTATATCAGTTATCTGGTTCCCATAGTACAAGCTCTGCTTAGTTTGGGATCAGTTGGCTGTGTGAGAAATGTCCCAGGATATTTATATTAATTTCAATTGTCATTGTCTACTGGAGTTTGAATCTTAAAGTAAGAGTGAGGTAGATCTAATATCGATCTATAAATTTCGCATTCAATGAACATACCAGCAAATGTATTGTACCTTTCTAAGCTTTGAATGCTCACTGGCATCTTATCAAACTTCTTTACATAGTATAAGTAAAATGAAGTCGCTTCCGCTGTCTGTTCGCTTAGATCTTTTAAACTCAACGGATTTTAATGCAATTTTCAGCAATAGATAGAGTGATTCAAGAGGAAGGTTTATATGTATAATACATACATATTATAGTACAGAAAAGCCGAGAATTTAAATTATTTGTAATGTGATGTCGTTCAGAGAAGCGGGGCCGGCTAGTTAATTAATAAAAATAGAATTTACTCGTGTTAATGGTCCTCTATCAATGTTAATACATTTTGTATGCTCACCAACCCACGTTGTAGACAATGTTAATAATATTACTTAACCAATTTAAGATAACGCTTGGGTCCAAATTAACTAAACGCACCATGAATACGCCACCCGTAATCCATCAGTGGCCTGTACCATGAAACTTTACCGTCACAATAATATTTCCTACGATTTAAAACAAATAAAAACATGGGCCAACTTAGTAGGTGCCATACAAATATTGATATTGTCTTATAACTTTTTTACTATCCTACTATGTTAGGATGGATGTGTGTGAAGATATTTGTTACTCCTTCACGCAAAAACAGCTGAACGGATTTTGATGAGACTTGGCACACAGGTAGTTCATATCCTGGAATAAAATATAGGATACTTTTTATCCTGGAAAAATATAAGATCCCTTTGAAACGCGGGTGAAACCACGGGGCGGAAAACTAGTACATAATAAACTAGGATTTGAAAATAAAGCAAGTGGTCAGCTCAGTAGGTAAACTACGGAGGCTTAAACCTGCATAATTACTGTGCGTGGCGTACCTATATAATTACTGTGCTAAAACTATCGGATTACGCCGGTAACTGTTTGGTGACAGATTTTCAACTTGATAATAGCTATCTAGGCAAGTAATACAAAGTACCTTCTAAACTATGGTTTCCTCACATTTTCCATAAAGAAAAGCTCAAGCTCATTGTAAGATTAAAATCTATGATCTTCAAGAATTTTAATATTGTAATGAAGTTGCTTTAGCATTCTCTCAGCGAAAAAAACGTAAACGTAAGTAAAACCCCTTGACTTGCGAATGGGACGGTCGTCCCAAAACTATACATAAAATTGAATATACAATAATTGCGATTCAAGTTATTTTCTATATGCTATCCACATCATATTGCTAATGAAGTCTAAATATAGCTAAATAATTGAGACTGTAGTATTTTATTCTGACACTCAACAATCTAGCAATCTGAATAATGAACTTCGGAGGTAAGCTTATTAAACCCAGCGATATTAAAACGATATTGAAACGACACGAAGCTAGTGGTAAGGACGGAGATGTGCGATAGAACACGCGTGTCCCCGACAATCGTTTAAGGAAGTGCTCGAAAAGGATGGAGTGGGCCTTTTTAAGGGTTTTTATTTACCACAAGTGGGGTTACAGAATAAATATGAATTGTATGTTTATTGGCTCAAAAACCCTTGCAGTGTTTTTCACAATTTTATTGAGAGATATCATTCATTTTAGGTTACTTTGTTCTTTTAGGCTGGTCTGCTTGAGTTTGTTGTTTACTAAGTCAGTCATAATTAATTTCTATAGATTACTATTTTTGCCGCCATAACACGCAAATATTGTCAATGAGACTAGATAAATAAATATTGAATGTAATAGGTTTTTGAAAAGAGTAATTGCTTAGTTTATTGCCGGCTCTTCTCAGCAAAAGCAACCTTCCGAACCGAGCATTTAGAGTCTGACTATTCATAAGTGCCTGTGAAGGCCTATTTGAATGAATTAATAATTTTTTTATTTCATTTCAATATATTTCAGTTTAAGCCCAAGAGGACACCTTATGAAGCTATCACCAGTTCGGAAGTCAGCCTGAAATCTAAAAGAAGCGGCAAGAAAGTAGCAAAGTAATATTTATTTAATCTGTGCTTTTGCTTAAAAAACATACAGTCGAATTGAGAACCTCCTCCTTTTTTGAAGTCGGTTAACAAAAGGAGGAGCTTTACATAAGAGATCCGGGGTAAAACTTAGGTAGCTAATTCCAGTTACAATTACATTTAAATTAGAGCAAGCAAGAAAGCATTAGAACAAGCGAATTAGATAGTGTGAGCACCAAGAGTTCTCATTCAGGAAGACGTTAAAACGCCAACAAACAATGCAATTGTTTAGTATAAAGTCCATCTCCACACTATACGAGTCTAAGAGAAGCGGTGAGACAATCTGTCTTCTTCAGGGTGGCTGTCAGCGGCACCTATGTGCATCCCAGCACGTTGAGCGCCGCGTGTGTGCTAGCCCTTATTATTCTAATTGTGTGTTTTTATTTTGTGGTACACTGTGGCTAGGGTTGGTACGCATAGGAAAGTACTGTAATGTTACAGCTATTCCTTTTGTGGCGACTTCAAATATAGCGGTTTTCAATTCGTCTGCATTATTTTTGTATTGTTGATTGCTTGTGTTTGATCGCAATCTCACCATGGTAAGTGATGTGGCCGTAGGTGGTAAGCATACAAAGCTTAGAAAGAGGAAGTTATATTTTTTCGTATATGTTCGGATATTTTTTTTATTTTACATATTTTTTCTAAATATTAACCAATTTGGTAGCGTTTGAATTTTTTTGTTAGTTAATCAAAAATTAAATGCAAAAAAATAATGTATTTCACCTATATCTATAGTTGTAATTTCTTCTTTGACCGTACTTTTTAACACAAACAAATATGAATGATTTTATTTTAAGACACAGTATTCTACTATTTATTGCTGTATCAACCTTTGCTTACGTAAAAACATAAACATTTAATATTTACAACAAATGTACAAAATATACATGCAAATGTACAATTACAATACATAAAAAACATCTTCGAGGCTGCCGCTGCTGCCGATCGGCAAGGTTCCCAGAAGGCTGGCAGCGTTTCCTCTTTGGATGGCCAAGCTGATGCGTTGGCGGAAAAAGCTCCCCGCCCGCCGGTCACCCGAGGCCTCGATTAATTTTTTACATAAAATATTTGCGAAACGACGAGCTTCAGACCCCCACGGACCCATGGTCTCAACCGCAAAAGGCATAAATTGATAATTTGGACCAATACAGGCGTACTTTTTGAATTTTGAATTTTCCGCACCTTTCGCAGCCGCTCCCGCGGCTTTACAAGTCACCGGTAAGTGAGATGGCGCAAGTTATTTACTTACGTTATTTATTTACGTTATTTATTTCCACGCCATCTCCAATAATACTCTTTTTACGTTACCTAACCGACTGAGCTTCACAATGGAGGGTAGATACTATCATATGCAAATCTTACGTAGAATCATTAGTCAACTCTGCAATTACCTTATCTATTGAATAATGGTTTGAGCAAATGAGGAGAATTTAATATATCTTACAACATAGTTTATGTCTGTTCTATGATTTTTTGAGTTATGAGAAAAAACATACAAAAATCTAATCTTATCTAAACTAATAAATATTATAAATAGGAAGATTAGATTTTTTGTTTGTTTGTTACGATTTAACTCAAAAACTACTCGACCAATTTTTACATTATCCCTGAGTAACATAGGCTACATTTTTATCCCGGGAAAAGATAAGATAACACGGGAACGCGGGTAAAACCGCGGAGGACAGTTAGTCTCTTCATAATATT
Organism: Ochropacha duplaris; assembly: GCA_951361185.1. NCBI lineage: Eukaryota > Metazoa > Arthropoda > Insecta > Lepidoptera > Drepanidae > Ochropacha > Ochropacha duplaris. The sequence continues at coordinate 8,775,641 of OX592704.1, read as the reverse complement.
GTTCAGTTCGATTAGTATAGATGTAGATAAAGACAAATTTATAGTAATATCTTTAGTATATATTATTATTTACAACAAATGTACAAAATATACATGCAAATGTACAATTACAATACATAAAAATAGTTAAAAAAGTTAATAGTTAAAAATAGTTATTTTATAGTTATATTACATACAAAGCTGATGATGTAACATCAAAATCGTAAAAACCTCAAATTAGATGGAAATACGTAACAAAAACGTTTCTTAAGTCAGTCTATTTCTGAAAATACTCCAACAAAGTTATACCTACCCACACAAAAATTACGACACGAACGTGAAGTCCAGTAAATATATATAACAAAGTATGAACAAACGCAAGCATTATCAAAGGGCTATTTTTGATATTGGCTTGGCAAAATAAAATTCCACCAAAAAAACATAACTTTACTTATTCTTTGACGATCGGAACAGTTTGAAAAGTGCCAGTTCTTGAGAGTTCTTTACTAATGGGTTAAGGGGGGAAAGGGGGTCTTGAGAATTTCGGATATAATTAGAGGGGCGATCGCATTATGGACGTCACTTTTGCTTTATGGCGGTCCACAGGGGACGTCACAAACGTTTTCTGTGGATTTCTCCCCGGAATTTTATTGGTACGTTTAGGGAAACTTTATTGTTTTAAATGTGAAATATTTTCTACGGTATTAAGGAGCTATGGGAAGTTAGGAGATTATTTATACATTTTTTCCTTAACCATTTCATTTAGTTCCATATAAATTTATATGCTCGTTATATAATATGCTAATAACAATAATAAGGCGATGAAAACTTGGTCGTAGTGACGTTGGATACCTCGACTAAGGCCGTGGGTTCGTACCCTACAATGAGCTTATATGACAAGCACAGGGTAGTATATCCTGACTGGTATCATCCTCAAGATCTGTGTCAAGCACCTATCGGTGTGTGCCAGGAGTTGTACTTGAGAGCTAGTTCTAGGCATTGAAAGGTATGCTACACTTTGGAAATCTTCCTTTTATTTTTCATGTCTTCAGACGACACGATCAAGTGACTACTTACATTAAAGAAATATAAAATGTATAGCACAATAAATAAAGCTTTGATTCGGTTGCACAACATTAATTAAAACATTAGAAACAATTTATTATTTGTTAACATTCTTCATTATAAATACTAATATTATATTTAAAATACCAATTTATAGAATAAAACTAAAAAGCTAAACTAATTACAAATAAAAAAAAACCCCAAATCGCTGCCCGATGAAGGCGTGCCAAGAAGCATTGCCGCGCTGAATAGCAATACCAATTCTTTGGGCAAAGTACATGCCAGATTGAAAGGAAAATAAACATATCAAATTAAAAAATCCAAACAAACTGCTCAATATTCAGGCGCCGTACCTAATATATATTAAGCCGGATGCCTCAAGAGGAGTTTGTATAAAATTCCTCTATTTTCCTGGACACGTGCCTTTTGCTTATGTGCAAGTTATCTTGAAGTTTCCTTGAAACTTTTCAATGTAAATACGAGAATGTGTTTACATATTTGGAGGTCAGTTAACGGGGCTAGATTCCAAGTAATAGTCATGGGTATATCAAGGTCGTGGGTTTGATTACAATCTGGGACAATTGTTAGGTTATTTGACCCATATCGTATTTTTTCAAATGAGCTTGAGCTTTCGGTGAAGGAAAATATCGTGAGGAAACCACAACACGGTGGTAGGATATTTTGTAGTACTCGACTGGCTGGCTACCACCCTCTAGTTGAAAATCTGTCGCCAAGAACCTGTTGATCCGGCAATTACACTTGAGAGCCAGTTCGCCTTTAAGGCATTGTAATAACGTGAACAACACATTAGCAATCCCCTGGTATTGCCAATGTCTATAGGCGACGGTTGTCACTTACCATCAGGTGACCCGCCTGCCTCGTTGTCACTTGTGACATAAAAAAAATCTTTCTGACTTTCAAATTGATAACAACTTTAGCAGCTTAAATCTTCATAAGGTTCTCCTAGATTTCTTACTGAATAAACAAAATGACTAATTAACCAAAAACGTTTCTCAATAAGATCTACATCTGTTATCATTTCTCTCGTATCTAATAGGTAAATGCATGGCTACAAATAATCAACCAACTTTTAAATACCATTTCAGTTCGGTACATACCATTTTTTTTTATCGACCACCCAATAATTTGAAAGTTAATATTATGCTAAAACCATCACGTACGCGGCACGGTATGGTACAAACGTTCGTGCATGGGTTTTAATTATTGTCATGTACCAAATACGACTTCTAATAAATGTCATTATGAACCTGTACCTTCACAAATGTACCTTACATCTCACTCTAATACTCTTGAGCCGTATGTCCAGAGGTTAAGGTTGGAAATAGATTGTGTTTTGGTTTTGTATAAGTAAGTATAGCTTGGTTCTGATATAGTTCTTTAATGGAACCGCGATGCCATGTGCGTGACAATGATGGTACGTAAATAATAATTCTCTGAAGGTTTTATATGGATGCAAGACTAATACAAGTCTTGGTACAAAAGTTTTCTGGTATTCATTACTGTTTTGCGGTAGGTACAGTTGTGTAAAGAAAATAAAATGAGAGTAATAAAGTCGATGAATAGCTGCAATGTCATTTTAATAAATTCATATATTAATGGATTGAGTTTTGTTGCAGTTTTCATGGCCTCGCTGAAACTATTTGTAGGAATTTCAGTGCTTACTCGTATATTTCAAAATTAAATTTTATCAATACGAGCATTCTCCTGCTTTATGCAATTCATGCTTTATTTAAATGCCATTATAATTGCTAGTTTTTTGTGTCATAATGAACATACATAATTATCAAATATACCATGCATCTTCATACATACTCAGCTTAGTCATAAATAAGTAAATATTCTCGAACATTTTTCAAACGCGGCATCCCGAACTAAGCAGAGCTTGTGAGACCAGATAAATGATAGAATACATACCTACCTATACTACTTTTTTTTTTATAATACACCCACTTAGGATATATAGACATGTGCAAATGTCTGTTCTGAATGGGAATCGAACCCATGACCCTTGACATGATAGTTAGTGTGTCAACCAACCAGCCCGTCTCGAATTAGATAGATTAGATGAGAAATAATTTTCCGAATAAAAACAGGATGTATTGAAAAGTCACATAATCAACTTGATCAAAGAATTCAAATTAGCTACACCCGCGGAACAAAATAAATACAGATAAAAAGGCACTATAATGAAAATTAATTTGCCAAAATAACATTTAACCCACCTTTAGTCGTCATCCGAATATTGAACCAAAACAACGGACAATAAGAAGCAGTAGGCTGTATAACGCGTTTGCGCGGCACAACACCCTTAAAGGGGGGCAAATGAGGACAAGGGAGGCCCCCCACTTAAGTCCTACCCTTTTAAAGATTCCTCCGTCCTCTCATTTTTAAGACTTTACAATACCAACACATAGACATTGCATATATTGCAAGGGGGATTCTTAATTTATATTACGTGAGGATGTGTGAGTGTGTTTCTTAAATTTCTTTCGGGAATTAAGACGGGATAATGTGGTGTGTGTGCGTGTAAGAGATTGGATTTTTCCGTGTTCTCTGTAATTATGGCGTCAACGTTCATTAGGCGATGTGGGGATCTTTCCTAATGAGGGTCCGGGGGCCTTAGGAAGGACATTGGACATCTTAGCTACTTGTGAATAATTAATTGTGTACCTTCAACACGCACGTAAGAGGTGTAGTTAACTTTCAAGAAATTTGTTGTTATTACTCTTTCTTCAATCGCCTTCTCGCCATTTTCAAGAATATCTGAGTAGAGATTTTATAGCCATAATAATTCGAGACTTTAATTCTGATTCGGTCCTTTGACACTCTGAATTAGGATATAATTTAAAAAAACTACATTAATTCAGGCTATCGTTTTGACATGTATTAAAAACATAATTGTCGTCTTCAAAGTCAAAGTCAACGTCAATTTAGGCCCTAGAAGGGCACTTATGAAGGTCAAATTACAGAAGTTACCACCGGTTCGGAAGTCAGCCTTCGACTGAGAAGAACCGGCAAGAATCTCAGCAAGGTTACATTTTTTATATACTGTAGGACTATCTGATTATATTGGCTTTTTTCAAATGTTTAACAATTTTATTCGACACCTGTAATAAAAATAATAGTAATAACATTAATACATATAAATTCAAAGTTTCAAAAAGCGAATTCCACGTTCAAATCAGTTGATATTTATGACGTCAATTTACCAAAGTACCAACGAACTGCAAACAACACTACATAAAGTTCAGGTCACCGGTTCCGATAACAAAGCATCATCGCTTCGGTCGCTTGCCAATTAGCGTTACGTAGTGGACCGCTAGAGCTGTACCGCAAAAATGACGGAACTAGAGCGCGGTCGAGTACCGTATTTTTTGTTAGCGTTTGTTAATTCACTGCTAATATGCTTATGGTTTGCATTGCAAGCTGTTTACTTTTATTTGATAGCTAAAATATTTTCAATTTAAAGGTGATAGCGTAATAGTATGACGTCATATTCTAAGTTGTAATTCTGCAATCAACTCTTGAGGAAATCTTTAGAAAACCACGGTAAAACTTTGTGCCAATAAAAATGAAGTAAAACCTGTACTTCTATATTACGTTTGTAAACTATTATTTTTCATATTGGTTACCAAACTGGCTTAATAAAATTTCTATCAGGATTATAACTTAACTGCTTTGACAGAAATATAAATAGCGAAGTACGAAATCTTAATTTCGAATTACGACGTAATAATAGAATATTGAATATTTATGATAAAAGGTTGGTTTCCTTTCGTAGTTATTCCACACGAATAAAGGGGCTCTTAAGTCTAAGGCGTTGCAGGGCATAGGCAACAGGCGCCCTAAATCTGTGCCCACTTAATTACAGCAAAAATACGTACCCTCACTCAGTATTCAAAACAGGTCTTAAAAGCTGAACAAGAGAAAAAGAAAAAGTAAAAAGAGAATCATTAAACCTGGTTACGTGTGGAGAATGAGTCAGCTTGCCACATGTCGTTACAAACACAACGCCCCTTATTTGCTCTTCGCGTGGTCGTTTGAATGCAAAATTTTACGTGGGTTTACTTTTTTTAACTTGTCTCTCCTACTTCGTTTAATCTTTGGATGAGCTCTTTTACTATTTTGTTTTTTTTTTTACCATTTATCAATTATGTGACAAAAGTGTCCAGTGTCTTAATCCTTAATTTAGTTGCATAATGTGATTTACGATCTTGAATGAGTCTTTTCAATTATTTTATACATAATATGCAACCTATTTTTTGTCTGGTCTGACAGTGTTTCACTATGAGATCTAAAATCCTTTAAGCTATATTAATTTTCAGCATTTTCATCAACTTATTTGCAATATCATCACAAATTTAATGATATTTTTATCAATATTGGCTTTTTTTTCTTCTAAAAAGATGATCAGTTAAAGAAACAGATAAACGTTGTTGAATATGGTTAACCAAATATTGGTTAAGATATCTCAAATGAACCGCCAGAAATATCTAACGCTTTACATCTCCCAGTTTTGGCATTCAATTTACTTTTAATAGAGATTTGACCATAGTCTCTTGGGGAAAGAGATGATGCGGCCGAAGACACACAATGCTTAGAATAGAACCAGCTGTCAAGTGCAGATGCTGGAACGCACCGATACCTTGTTGGTATTTCAACATATTTTTTAGTCATTGTTTTCAAAAAAAAAAAATTGTATTACTTTCTGGAGTCCCCGAAATGAAACCGTAGTTCGAATATCAAAGAAATCATTAATGGCCGTGCCAAACGAACGAGCCCAGCGTTAAAATAACAAACGAAATAGTCGTTTTGAACAAAACAATCGGCCCTGAGGATTTAATGCCAAAACAATAAGGGTTTGCTACTAATAAATTTAGAAAACAGTCCGTGAATTTGCACTCACAAACTTTATACGTTCAAAAGCTGATGTGCATTAAAATTCACAAAATATTTACACAGCGTAATAATAGGTATTAAAGTACTTTGGGTTTTGTAGTTCTGGATTTTTACTAGTTTAATCATATCTGGGTTGCTTACATAAATTAATGTTAAATACATTTTCATATCGAATGTTGCCAAGACGAGACCATATGGCTGCACAGTCAAAAAGTTATCTAATCTCATGTAGAGCCAAGCTTCTAACTCTACACGCCCTAACTCTATAAGCCCTAACTTCGCAAACTCTACACCTTAGTCAAAATATGTGGCTTGGCCATTTCGTTCGCTACATTCACATGGGCGTAAGGTGAAAAATATATTCACTATTCATTACTTTTTGTTATTCAATAGTTCTTGTAGTAACGAAACAATTTTTATAGTAAACAAAGTTGTTAGATATTTTAATGTACACTGAGTAAGAAATGTGCAAAGGTGACGGTAACTGCAAGAACACTCCATAGTTTTAATGTCACCTATCAGTTATTTTTTCATCATCATCATCTCAGCCAAAAGACGTCCACTGCTGGACATAGGCCTCCCCCAAAGTTTTCCACATCGACCGATCCTGAGCTGCTCGCGTCCAGCGGTTACCCGCGATCGTCACCAGGTCATCGGTCCATCTTGCGGGTGGCCTGCCCACGCTGCGTCTTCCGGTGCGTGGTCGCCACTCCAGAACCTTTCCGCCCCATCGGCCATCGGTTCTTCGAGCTATGTGCCCCGCCCACTGCCACTTCAGTCTACTAATCCGTAGGGCTATGTCGGTGACTTTTGTTCGTCTACGGATCTCTTCATTACGTATTCGATCTCGTAGCGAAACTCCGAGCATAGCCCTCTCCATAGCTCTCTGAGTGACCTTGAGCCTTCTTATGAGGCCCATAGTTAGCGACCACGTTTCAGTGCCATAGGTCATCACTGGTAACACACATTGGTTAAAGACTTTTGTCTTTAAGCACTGAGGTAATTTGGACGAGAAAACGTTGTGAAGCTTCCCGAACGCTGCCCAGCCGAGTTGCATTCGACGATTGACCTCTCTCTCGAAGTTCGATCTGCCTAATCGAACGGTTTGCCCCAGGTAGACGTATTCATCGACAACTTCGAGAGTAGAGTTCCCAACTGATAATGGGGTGGGCACAACATGGACGTTTGACATGATTTTTGTCTTCGCCATATTCATCGTCAGGCCCACCTGTTGGGAGACTCTATTGAGGCCATCGAGCATCGTGCCAAGATCCTCCAGCGATTCCGCCATGACCACGATGTCATCGGCAAACCGAAGATGAGTCATGTACTCGCCGTTGATGTTGATGCCGAATCCTTGCCATTCCAGAAGTTGGAAAGCATCTTCCAATGCAGCGGCAAACAGTTTCGGAGAAATAACGTCTCCCTGTCTAACTCCTCGCTGCAGTGGAATTGCTCCCGTGCACTGCTCCTGTACTCGGACCGACATAGTGGCGTTAGTGTACAAGGACTTCAGCACCTCGATGTACCGGTGGTCAATACGGCACCGCCGGAGAGACTGTAGCACCGCCCACGTTTCGATCGAATCGAAGGCTTTTTCATAGTCCACGAACGCTAAGCAAAGTGGCAGGTTATATTCCTCGGTTTTCTGTATAACCTGCCGCAGCGTATGGACGTGGTCTATGGTGCTGTAGCCTTTCCGGAAACCGGCTTGTTCGGGAGGCTGGAAGTCATCAAGCCTACGCGTAAGTCGATTTGTGATGACCCTCGAGAACAGCTTATAAACATGGCTCAGAAGCGAGATGGGTCTGAAATTCTTCAGCAAGGTGTTATCACCTTTTTTGAAGAAAAGTACCACCACGCTTCTGTTCCATGCCTCTGGCGTTAGACCCTCGAGTATGACGGAATTAAATAGCCTCTGAAGGACTCGAAGTACCGGTGTTCCACCCGCTTTCAGAAGCTCTGTGGTAATTCCATCATCCCCCGGTGCCTTGTTGTTTTTAAGCTGTTTGAGGGCCATCCTGAGCTCATACAGGCTGATGTTTATTATTATTATTATTATTATGTCCGGGATATCTTCGGTATAGTGTCGGGTCAGTGCGGCTCTGGGGTCTTTGGCCGCACTGGTAACAGGTTTGGCTACCGACGTGTACAGCTGTCCATAGAACTTCTCCACCTCTCTCAATACCTCTGCTTTAGTTGACGCTATGCCACCGTCCTCAGTTTTGAGCTTCGTCAGCTGGCTTTGCCCAATAGACATATCTCTTGCGAACACTTTGGAGCCTTTATTTCGCTCTATCGTTTCCCTTATACTATTTGTGTTAAAGGTACGGATGTCGTGTCGCAAGGATTTCCATATCCGTCTATTGAGCTGCCGATATGCGACAGAGTCATCTGAAGACTGTAGCGTCATGGAGCGCCGGTCAGCCATGAGGTTGAGAGTATGGTCGGAGAGCTTTTGCGGTCTATTTTTACGGCGGGTTTTGAAGTGCTTAGACCCTACCGTATGGACAGTGTCCACAAACCTGTTATTTAAGTCGTCCACTGAAGCGCAGCTCTCTAGGCATTCGAAGCGATTTTTGAGTTCGAGTTGAAAGCTTTCGGGGTTTTGGATTTGAGCAGTATCAGGTCGGAGCGTAGACTTCATCAGACGAGACCTTTCCAACTTGGGGTTAATATTCAATGTGCCTCTTACGATTCTGTGATCACTTCCGGTTTTCACCCTGTGGATCACAGAGACATCATTGAATATTTGTCTCTTAGTGGTCATGATGAAGTCTATCTCATTTTTTACGGAACCATCGTTATTTTTTATTAGATAGATATTGGTTTAATTAGTATCTAGATATTGCTGGATTCCTTAAGTTTTTTAGATTCCAAATATTATTTAACAAAATGAATAAAAATAAAAGCGATTATATTATAAAATCACACTGAAAGTCGCAGGACGGGCCACTAATTTCGCCATAAATATTTAGGGCGAACGTTGAATTTTAAAGGCGGCAATTTGAACCTACACTCTTATCCTGATCGTCGGATAATTTATCTTAACGAAAGAAAAGGGGTGGGCGCGGCAGGGGAGCGGCAGGTCAGGGGGGTTCTCCCAAAAATTGGGTAAAAATGTTGCCAGCCAGCGATTAAACCGTCCGGGGGAGATGCGTTGTATTAATCACCACCCGCTAGCAGTCGTCTTCGAGGTTTCTCGCGGTATCTCTATAGAGCTGTTCACAACACATTTCAGGGAGCTTCTTAGTGTTTTCTTTATTAATCCTAGTGTCACATGTAGGTATGTCAGGCAGAGTGCAACCGTGACGAATGTGTGTGACATCAGCCAGTTACTGCGCGCTGGTCCAACCGAATGGTAGTCGTTTCGGGGTTAATAAATTAATACTTATATCGGACTCAGTGTTTCCATTCAGTAGTGACTCCCGGTGCAGCCTTCTTTTCTTAGTGGAGATATGATATGTGTAACGAGACATTTCTCGTAGTTCCAATAGACATTACAACATGCCCCACAGTGGTGGTGTTTGTTGGTTAATCCTGGAATAAAACATAGGATTCTTTTTACCCCGAGAAAAAAAAACCCTCGGGCATGCGGGTGAAACCGCGGGGGACAGCTAGTAATAAATAATGAGTCTGCGTGATGGATTTTTTCAGGCTTCCCACTTCTAAGTGTCTCAATAGTCGTCATTTAGTTAAAAAAAACTAATTTCTAACAAGAACATGAATTAATACTATAGATACTTATTTACCATTTTCTCTTCCACATTCACTACGTTAATAATAATAATAATTATTATTATGTTTTTTTTATAATCTAGAAAAATATAGTTTGGCGTGGATGGTGTTATCAGCTCTATACAAACATCCATGTAACCCTGTCTTGGTCCTGCGTAGATGGGGCGGCCACCTTGGCTTTGTTTTAATATTTTCGCAGGCATTATGAAGGGTTTCCTTGCTTTCAAATAATTTTGGCTTCTGCTCTTGAAGTTTTGATAAAAGTTTCATTCTATCAATAATTAACGGGAACAATCCCGGTTTGCTGATGCGATTATAAAGGTTGTGGGTTTTTGCGTTATCTTAATTTTTTCAGTTGAAATGCCGAAGTTCCAAAGTTGGGTTAGAAAAGTTCTCTTTGTTGGTAATTGAGTTATTCAAGATGTTTTTCGGTGAAGGGGGATGTTCGGTGTGGTTAATATTCATTTTAGACCTTAATTATGTTTTGGAGGAAATTTATTTGCACTCGCTATATAGATTTTAATATAAAATATCTGATACCTACTTAAACAAAGTTAAAACATCTAATAAGACTCTTTAAGAATCACGGCTAAAGATTCTACTAGCAAAATTCGAAATTGGTGGCCGACTAAAAAGCTATGTAGGTACCTACTATGTTAATTATTTAAAGTCTCACATGATCATAACATTCATAACTGATGAACAAAGAATAATAACTAAAACAGATATATCAGCGAACGCATAGCAAAAGACATCCAAAATGAATTTGCAAAGAACAAATGTCCCAAATAAAATTTTGCGACCGCGCCAAATAGCTTACACACACGCGCAATGTCACACATACACACACACATAGATACTGTGACATTATACGTAGTTGAAACATAACCAAGATATAGTATGGAGAAGGAAGAACGGAAAACTTCCACAAAATTTGCTCACCCAAATGACGACGCTTGTTTTTTGTAGGTGGGCGCTCATAACTTGCCGTTGGGCTCATATGGATACGACGGGACTAATTAATTATATAATTTAATAATAAATTATAATGTTTTATTAAGTATTCTGTATCGTTTATGTATTAGTTTAAGTATAAAATTGTTAAACATTTGAAAAAAAAGCCAGTATAGTCAGTAAAATGTTACCTTGCTGAGTTTCTTGCGGGTTTTTCTCAGTTGAAGGCTGACTTCTGAACCGGTGGTAACTTCTGTAATTCGACCTTCATACGTGCCCTTCTAGGGCCTACACTGCATAAATGGTTTTGACTTTGACTTTGATCACCATTTGCAAGAGGTGTGATATGATAGAACCAGTCGATACAGTTTTTTCTTAGGTCACCATCATGCAAAACGTAAGTACTATATTATTGTAGTAAAAATGTTATTGAATGGCGTTGTGTGAGAATGTTTTTAATATAATAAATAAAAATTACACTGTACTTTTTTTACCACAATCTCGCCATGGTAAGTGATGATGTGGCCGAAGGTGGTAAGCACACAAAGCCTAGATGGGAACTGGCTCTCAAGTGCAGCTGTCGGAACACACCGATAGGTGCTTGGCGACAGATTTTCAACTTGAGGGTGGTAGCCAGCCAGTCGGGTACTACAAAGTACTGTACCACCGTGCAAATAGAGATAAGGGAAAATTCAAATCTGTGACCTAAATCAGCTGTTCCTACTAGCAATATTTGGGTCAGAGCTTAATTAACAATAAATTAATAAATTATTATTATTGTAAATTTAATTATTTGTAAATATCACATAAATAAAACTTATTCAGAAATTCGTTGACCAATTATTCCTGTACTACAATAAAACACTGATTTGTCGCAAGAACTCAAACGCAGGACTACAAGTAGGTATCTCGCATAATTTTTATCATAAGAAGCCATGGGAGAAGTCCACATAATTTTCTTACCTGTCTTAATAACTTACCTCGTTAATATTTCGGTAACATCCACACAAACCTAGCGCACCCTAACAAACTTATTAAGATTTCTTTTCTTTTTACTCTGTACGTGGTTAGCGACGTATGACGCAAGCTAACGGCCACAGAAGGGGGGGGGACAAGGGTCGCAGGGGGGGGCGAGGGGCCCTCGCACGCATGGCCGCTCTCATGATTTAAGCACGGGGATAAGAATGAAATTAAAAATACATCCTCGCCCATTCCTTGGGGTGCCAGGGAGACATATATGCAAATGAACCCCCTAGCCCCCCCTCTCATAAGACAGGGGGGCATTTTTTGTTGGGATGCTATTAATTTGGGGTGTAACTGACTAAATATACGCATGAGTCTATATGTGAGAGCGCGCTTTTTGGATTTCTTCAAAATTATGAGATACCTACGAGAGATTATGAACGTAATGCTTTCAGGCGTTATTTCTTAATTTTGCGTGTTGCTTTTCTATTTGTTGTTGTAAACCTGAGTTTGTGAAAGGAAAACATTTTATTCTTTATGTCTTAGCCATACGCATAAAGGTAATATTTAAACTTTAAAAAAAAAATTGATTAGGTATGTTGATTATTTTTGGTTATCAAAAACCCCAAACAAAATTTGGAATCACGCAAAAATTTAATTCCATTTCAATATTCAAAACGGTATTCTTTTTTTTTAAATTACATTGAAAGGACAACACATTTTTTTTAATAAATATTTCATAAATAATTCCAATGTTCCAAATTCAAAATATTCAATAAAAAAGAAACATCATCAAACACCGTTGAAAATCAAAGGGTCCTATTCCGTGATCCACATAACAATGCAGTCGATCGTTTAGCGATAGAGTCGACTCGACGATCGACGCCTGAGGGTATATTGGAGAGTCTCATCGTGTTTTCACACATTCGACATTCATTGAGATGATTCAGCAATTTCCGCGACTGAAGGTGCTTAAAGGCGTTATATATTTGGTACAAGTAGCTTTTTTATTTATCACTGTTATAATTTTATTGTAAAAGGTTTACAGAATAACTGGCTGATAGTAATTTTTAAGTCAGTTATTTTGATTTAAATTAGGACCGATTTTTCAATCACTGGATAAACCTCGGATAAGCTATTAGTCTTACAATTCCATACAAAAACTGTTCTCATTTCTAATTAACAGCCAGATATCGCTTATCTGAAATCAGGCCTTAGACTCAATAATTTCTGTTGTTCCTTACAAAGCTTATTTAAAAAAAAATACTATTATATTAGGTACTTGTTTCATGTTTTTAAAGAATCTCTAAGCTTATTCTATCATAAATTTAACTACAGCTATGCTTTCCGTTTCTCTACAAGAATATACGCCTTTGATCTTTAACGATGCCGAAAAATACCGTTGCCAAATGCAATTTTCTCCGCTTCGACTTTAAGACTCGCGATAATTACGAGGGGTGTATCTATTGATTATCTTTCGGGTAGATTTTTGTCGCGAACTTAATACCGCTGTCATAAAACGAGCAATTATGCTCTCGGAATACGGTATCAAATTATAAAGCTGACTATATGAGAATTGTTAACTATATCTTAAAATTTTAATGAAAGCATTGTGCCTTGCCTATGCTGTGGCTGTGCTGTGATATCTTTCGTCTCATAATGAATACTTAAAGATATAATTTTATTTATTTGATTTATTTTTAAGAAAATGTTAACGACGGAAATCATAGATTATATAGTATTGTCGCATTTAGTGAATCCAAGAATTACTTATTTTTTTCCCCTAACTTTTTCCACGACAGCATAGTTTGATTTTGACCAATGACTTCGCATTACCATTCGTCCCTCACCTCACCAGAAATTCCTGAGTCTTCATAACGTGGAAAAAAAACCCATGAACTTTGTTCGTTCACGCCATCACGCGTCGCATAGCAAAGGGCAGATCGATGCTTGTCAAACAATAAATGTCACGTCCATTCCCTCATGATAATGTACTATGATATTAACATACAGGACACAAAGGATATTCACCCTTATTATCAAACAATAAAGTAGTGATTGACCGCAGACATAAGTTGGTCAGAGGTAGGCTCCCGATTTTTCTTTGAGGTGCGAACGATGCCCCACTTTTTAAGGGAATAGATGTTTGAGAATATTAAAAAGGAGTGTTATGAAACCGTATCTTACGGTTTTATTTATATTTCAGTGCTTATATTGTAAAACTAGTTAAACCCCGTGGTTTCACTCGCGTTCTCGAGGGAACCCTTTAAGGGGAGAATATTTAAAATCCTTTCTTGACAACCAATGAGGAATTGAAATGAAATGAAATGTTTATCCATCCAAATAGGCCTTCACAGGCACTTATGAATAGTCAGACTCTAACGCACGGTTCGGAATGATGCTTTTGCTGAGAAGAGTAATCAATAGAATTGAATAATGACAACAAACTCAAGCAGAAATTTACCAGTCACATTTAAAGTTAGAAAGAATAATGAAGAATATAGATATGTAGAAGTAGGTACTAACCGATACTAAAACTACAATATTTATACGTTCAATGTATTCTTATCCGATATATCGAGATCATATCCAAGCATTATCTAGAATTCCGAAATAAATCTCCATTTTCAAATAAAGTAGCCATCGATGTAATATGAATGGACCACCATTCGTGGAGTCCTGCGCGTACAATCCATATCATAACTTGGATACACATCACATAAACTACTGACTTCATTATAAACTATTCAATACCAGAGATTTGTAATTTCTACAATTGCTGTATATCCGTTCGATTGTAAAGCCCTCTATAGACAAGCAGTTTGATAAGCTTTGACCAGCAGGGCTATTAGGTACGTATCTCAATTGACAGCTGACCGTGACAGCTGACCGTGACAGTTGACAGTGATGTTTACTATGTAAGAGTACAACGATTAACTGTCAAACAACCATTTTCGTATTCGCTAACGTGAGCGAACCAGAGAGAACAACTAGGATGACGTCATGAGCACTGAGTCTCATTGATAGACACTTGATGAGTACCGTAAACATTTCGACAAGTATCTTTGTATCAATAAATAAAAGATTGCGATCCTGTTCTACTTATGTGATACAAAAAGTTACCAATCATACTAAAAATAATAATATTTGTAGACAAAAACTACATTGTAGTCCATAAAAAAAATTACTCTTTAACGATATCAAAAAAATTGTTATACACATTTATTTTGGTACCATCTAATAATTATATTAACCCATAATAACTTTAGCGACTAGATAGACATAATATTTGGGTTTCATGACAGTTCTTTTAAATTGATGGGTGACTACTGAACCGTAGGTAACTTCATAGCTTCATTCATAAGTGCGCTTTTAGGGCCCGAACTGTTTATTAGTGGCTTTGATTAACATAGCCAATTATTAACATTAAAATGATGCCAACAATAATGTTAATTTAGTCATAAATGTAGCATGAAATTTATCAATTCCTCATGGAACAAGATCATTTGATCAACACGATCGTATCATGTACGTAGGTCTTAAAGTGCAGCACCCACGACCGCTCTATCGCAAGCATGACTTATGGCAGTTTGTCACATTCGCAATCAGACGTGTAGAAAACGCGGCTTGTCCTGATCAATGATTAATGCCTCTCTTAATTACTAAGTTATCGCTCCGAGCGGGTCCCCGTACATGTGTTCCGTGCTTTAATTTATTGACTTTTGCGGCGCTTTTTGGGGTGGCTGTTGATTACTTAAGTTGAATATTTTTGATTTAATTTTAAATTTCGAATCACTGTAACGTTTAGGGTACAGAAAATAGGTACGTGGATGTAAGCTAAAACTTATTTTACGCTACAACTTTTTTCCGCAAACCAATATTGCAATCAACTTAACAAATCAAAAGAAAATCAATTGAAGTAAGTCACAAAACTTTGAAAAGCAAGGGATATTGAGTGATTTAAGATTATTTTTATTAAATGTCAAAACGAGTTTTGCATTACTGACTTGTGACGTCATAGATATATACCATCAAAATATTTACCTTCTTTCTGTTAGTTAGATTGGCACCATAAAATGCATTTTTGTACCTACAATCATATTCAACGTTGCATATTTTTAGATTTTTTCATAAACAGTTCAGTATTTGATTAAAACTTAGTGAATTTATCTTGCATACAGGCAACATTCCTATTTCAAATGATTGATGAATGCCTTGAAAATTTGAGAACTCCAAAAAGAATATAAGTCATTTTCTTTATTTAAAATTCAACACCTTAAGCTTAATACACACGCGCGTCACGTTTCTCGCTCATTTGAGGCGTTCATCGATCGGAGACAAAGCCTCGGCAGGCCCCGATAAACGAATTAAGGAAATGGGAGATTTTTTATCTGGGCCGAGGGGTGGGGGCCGCGACACGCGTCGTAAAACGCAGCAATACTTTCTTATGCAAAGTCCCTCCGCGTCGATAATTAGGTGAAGTTGTGAGTGTGTGCGCGCCTTTATGGGCGAGTTTTGTTTTTAATTTTTTAGGGGCAATGCCTTGGGTTTCTGCAATAGGTTTGTTTGTATCTTGATTGTGAATCGAAATAATTATGTTCGCTTATGAGAAGTAGGTAATTGTCAATACCGCTACGATTTCATTGGCATAAATATATTTAGGCGAGATATAATTAAATAATGTAATAAATGTATGTATATTTAATACTAAGAACAAAAAACTATAAGTTTTTCACCCTCAGTAACTCTAATCAGGTACTTATTTTTACATAGTACATTACAAATGATCCTGAAAACACTTTGAATTCACTGAAATTCAGTCGAGTATTTAATATAATTCTTCGATATAACACTGGGAAAGAGATATTATACAAAATTACAATGGTACGTAAATGAACGAGCTCGAACGAAGTCTGTCCTCGACGCACATGTCTTTGCAATCGACACCAAACAAACAATCTTGATACTCGATGCAATTAAAATTATAATAAGCAAAATTATAATTTTTCAAAATTATTTCTATTATTTAATTCATTAATATAAATTATGGGTAAGTAAGGAGTAAGCTATTTTTCAAATCATTTCACGCGTATTACTACTATAAATTGCAACTGAGAAAGCGTTTTTTTTTATCGTTCGCTCCTA
Source organism: Ochropacha duplaris (assembly GCA_951361185.1). Classification (NCBI taxonomy): domain Eukaryota; kingdom Metazoa; phylum Arthropoda; class Insecta; order Lepidoptera; family Drepanidae; genus Ochropacha; species Ochropacha duplaris. Next base: position 8,758,877 of record OX592704.1, on the reverse strand, counting down.
CTTGCGTATTATTTTTACAAACGCATTCACAAGATAGATTACGCAAATACAACACTATTTGAAACAAAGGATACTAGATTTTAATCTTAAATCAAACACAAGTAACCTTAATACTTGTATATTTTGTACATTTGTTGTAAATAAAATAATTATATTTTGTTAGTAACCTTAAAACATTTTGTGGCATAATCAACTAATTTCTCTCCATCAATTTAAGTTAGTGAACTTTTTTAAAAATTAATCTTAATCAATGTCTCAAAAGTATCAAAACCTGTTATAGGTTGACCTACACTTTTAATTTTCCCTCCTTAAAAAAGGGAGGGCAGCGGTGTGTTTTCGGCGGCCCTAGTCCCGTGTGTGAGTCCCCCTCCACCCAGGGGGGGGCACGGTAATCAAGGCACGCAATCTTCGGCGAACCCTTAAAAACTTTAAAACTCATCGCCGCTTTGCCCCATCTCGTGCTCACATACACATACAAACACACACACATATATTTGTTTATTAATGTAATTTTTGTGCGGGATCTTTTGCGTTTAGTTTGGTTTGTATTTTTAGTTATGACCTTTTCTTAAATTCTACTTTACGCGTTTTCAGGTGTTTACTGGAATAGTATAGAATAGAGAGCTTAATTAGCAAGCGGTGAGTCACCTGATAGTAAGTGAATATCGTCACATTTAATTGTTAGTAATGCCGATGTCTTGCCGACCCTTTACCACCCCCAGAAAGCATTTGCACCTCAAGTACCCTACCACCATGCTGTGTTTTCCTCACAAACTTTTCCTTCACAGAAATCTCATTATAAGATTCGAACTAGCGACCTTCGTCATGATATCCGACGTTACTACCGCTGAGCTATATACCATACAAAAGTTTTAAAATTAGAAATGGTCTGTGATAAGCTCTATTGATTAAGAGACTTTCTGAAGAAAATAATGTTTTTTGTAGAACTTTTGTCAGTCATCACTGGGTCTCAAGCCTATCATATAAATCAATTTTAAATTCTTTCCGCAGTTCAATGCACCGTCTCTCATGGGGTACCCCACGCTGTGCTCACCTGTACGTGGTCTCCATTCATGGAATCGTCGATCTTCGCTGTCTCATTGAAAGAGCCAGAAGATATATGTCATACATATACTTATAGGTAGAGTGATGCTAAACCTGATCATATATTTTTTTAAGTATTTTTGTTTTAGTTTAAGCATCAAATTGTTAAACATTTGAATCCAATATCGTGATGGTCCAAAAATATTTAAAAAAATATTTTACCTTGCAGAAGGTTCTCAGTTGAAGGCTGACCGAACCGGTAATAACCCCTGTAATTCGACCTTCATAAGTAGTGCCCTTCTAGGGCCCAAACTGAATAAATGGTTTTGACTTTGATCATGAAAATTATGGAAAATCTGTACTTAAGTATAAAAAAACCGGACAAGTGCGAGTCGGACTCGCACACGAAGGGTTCCGTAAAAACGGCAAAAAAAACACGTTTGTTCTATGGAATCCCCCCTTAAATATTTATTTTATTCTGTTTTTAGTATTTGTTGTTATAGCGGCAACAGAAATACATCATCTGTGAAAATTTATATTGTCGTAACTATCACGGTTCATGAGATACAGCCTTAGTAATAGGATCCCGTTTTACCCTTTGGGTACGGAACCCTAAAAAATAGCTGTTTTAAGAATTCTGGTGTAATTTTTCAACGAAATTGAATTCCATCAACAATAATATACATACAATATCGTACATAATATTACGTAACAACACGAAACACATACTTAAAGATTAGGCTCGATTTGTCTAAAATCGTGTTGTAAATTAACGCAAAATACACCAAGCTTATAAACAACCCCTGCAATTTTTTCTATAACAACGAAAACATAAAAGTCTCAACGAACACAAAATCACATTTGCTCACCGTGAATAGTTCATTAACTTCATTACATGTGTGCGTGCGTCTATTAGTCATATGCGTGCGTGTGTGTGCGTGTGTGTGCGTACACAAACAGGGGGTTTTAATTTTTGGGGGTTCTTTAATGACACTTCTTCGCATCGATTTTAGCATTTTCCGAGGGTTACTCTTTTGTTTTGTGTTATCGATTAACTTTTTTTTATTTGAATAGCGTAGAGTGCGTGCATACGTGCTTACGTAGGGGCTGTCTGATGGTGGAAAATTAATTGTGACGTCATCGATTTCTTTCTATTATTATGTATGATTTGTAACTGTGGGTTGTTTTTTAGCCAGGTAAGTACTTTCAACAAGGTATTTCTAATATTTTACTCTATTATTTCTACAACTCTTTCATGGAGCGAAATTGTTACTTACATAATATATGAAACCAAAATACCACTCACTAAATAATTACAGATAAATAATGCTACAAAATTCCGCTGAGAAAATATTTTTGAAAATTCAACCTCTAAAGGGTTCCCTCAAATCGCGGGGGACAGCTAGAATAATCTTACTAATATTATAAATGTGAAAGTTTGGATGTTTGTTACTCATTTACGCCAGAACGGCTAAAGGGATCTGGAGGAAATTTGGCATAGAGATATATTACAGTCTGGAATAGCACATAGGCTACTTTTTATCCCGGGAAAAGATAAAATCCCTCGGAAACGCGGGTGAAACCGCGCGGAACAGCTAGTTATAAATAAAATAAACGGAAAAGCGCAACACGTAACTGGACTTGACCTACTGACCAAAGATTTACTTTTTAACTGTGTCCTGGCATTTATTTAGTCACAGTTCAAGAGCTGACGGTGAAAGTTTATTATTTGATTTGGAGTGTTGTCTACTGCAAGTGTTTAAAAAAAATATTGTGGACTGAGTTTTTTTGATCTTTTTTTTTTATTTCAGAATATTTTTTAACTCTATTTTGTAATGGTATCCCTAAAAATCTATACTACCTACTTTGAAATGCAAAACAAAAATTGCCTACGATTCAAACAAACCCCGATACACAGTAGAAGAAAAATAATTAATACAAATTAAAGAAACGAATAGCTGGATGAAGACGCGCCAATGAAAGGGGCAAGCCTCCCTAAACACCCCCTAAAAATTTAATTCATCACGCCGTCCTGAGACATATCTCCTTCCAGCCTGTCCCTTCCCCTTTCTTCCGCCATTCTTTGCTTTCTTGCAAGCTTTTTCCGAGAGCAAGACAGATATACACAGCCTGTATATCTTGCTACCCGCTATTTGAAAAAACAACTCTATGTTTTAGACATAAAAATAAATTTCAATTGTCTTGTATTTTGAGTTGTGTCGTTTTTGGTAATTCGATACACAGGCTGTTTCATTCGTTCACATTGAAAGGTTAAAACAAATAAACGTGCGACGTCGCGAGATAAGGTTTTGTTGGATGTCGGGAGGTGATCAAAAGGCGATGTCTTTTATCGGTAGTAAGAAGTCACATCATTAGATGTAAATGTACAAGCACTCTTATCTTAATGATAGTCAAGATTTTGACTGCGACAACGTAACAACTTTGACGTAGAGCTGTTAATGGCACAAACAAATGACATAGGAACATAGTTGGTACAAATCTATGAAATAACTAGCTGTCCTCCGCGGTTTCACCCGCGTTCCCGTGGGATCTTATCTTTTCCCGGGATAAAAATTATATTCCAGACTATAATCTATCTCTATGCCAAATTTCATCTAGATCCGTTCAGCCGTTCTGGCGTAAATTAGTAACAAACATACATCCATCCATCCAAACTTTCACCTATAATATTAGTAGGATAAGAGTTTTAATAACTCTGGTTTCAAGATTTCAAAAATAAAATTCTATTACCTTGTATATGCAAAGCCAAAGGTGACGGTAGCTTACCATCAGGAGTTTACCTTCTCATTCTTTTACCATACCACCGAGTACAATTATAACGTACGTACGTAATACAATCATACCGAGTACAATACAATTCCTCTAAAGTGGACCTTTATAAACCATCTTACGAGTCACATTTGCAGTTTATCCTACTAATATTATAAATGAAAGTTTAAAGAAATTATAAATCACGCTAAAACAGCTGAACGGATTTTGATGAAACTTGGCACACAGGTAGATCATATCGTAGAAAAAAACAAACGATACTTTTTATCCCGGGAAAAGATTAGATTCTTCGGGAACGCGGGGGTAACCGCGTGGCGGAGAACTAGTCTAAAATAAATGAAAAGTTTTAATTTTTTGTATGTCTATTCTTGCATATATAGAATGAACGGTGTAACATGGGCTATATTTTATCTAAATTACCTCGGGTGAAGCCGCGGGGGACAACTACTGTAGATTAGTAAAAATATGAAATAATATGTCAACAACAAAAATATTCAATCAAACTAAAATTACTTCTCACTCAACGTGTAGTTCTTCTTAAAGTTCATTAATAATAGTATCTTATATCTTTAGGAAGCTATCTTTAAAGTCATGACATAGCAAGCTCTATTGATCCTTAGTCTGTTCTAGGAATCGGATCTCGAGCTTTCTTATTATTAGGGTGCTGAGATTAGACGATCTGCAAATTCCTTTATTATTACTAATTTTTACCCAGTTGTGATTTGAATCTTGCAAAGGTACAATGTTCACATATTAAAAAGAACCGGTCAAGTGCGAGTCGGACTCAAGCACTGTGAAAATTTCAACTGTCTAGCTATCACGGTTTATGAGATACAGACGGACAGTAGAGTCTTAGTAATAGGATTTCCGTTTTTACGCTTTTGGTACGGAACTCTAACAAGAGACTGTTCATGATACCTATTGTTCATTAAGGGCTACGATTTTATTTACGTTTTTAAATTTGAAAAGGATTAATAATAAAAAAAACATTAAAAAAAGGCTGTCTACCTTTATCCTTCCAGAAAGAGGTTAAATCAAAAGTTTTGTTTAGTTCCTATTTGTAAGTTGGCTAAAATATTACCTATGGGTTGTTTTTTTAATTTGTTGGACTGGTTTGACAGATGTCGTAATAAGTATTTCGTTACTCAGAAATGATTTCTTAAAATAATGAATGGGAATTCATGTGTTGGATATGTCATATGTACAGCGAAAAGGGAAGATCTTCTACCGGGCTAGGTATCAATGCCCGGGGACTGCAGTCCAACGTTTCTTGTTGAAAACTCGTATATATGCAAAGTGCAGAGAAAACTTTGCTTGAGCGATGTAGGAATTCCTATGTCATATTTCATTACGTCCATATGATTTTGTAGTGATGACGCGCTTCTATTACTTTCCGCTGACTTGACTCACTGTAGCGCTGTTACTATAGCCGCTACACAGGTAATCTAATGATATCAGTCTTAGATTGACTTTTATTGATAACAAGTGATATGGTCAAACCATGAAACAGTAATCTTAACCATATTGCGCTCGTAACTGTCAGTTTAGTCCAACTAATTAAAAAACCGTCTTTAGTAAAAAAAACTTTTCAACAAAATATAGAAAAATTCTGACCTAGCATCTTATACTTATATATTCAACCGCAACTTCATCCACCTAACTTTTTATTTTTGGGTAAGCTTGTGTTTGACCGCAATCTCACTATGGTAAGTGATGATGTGGCCGAAGGTGGTAAGCACACAAAGCCTAAATAGGAACTGGCTTTTAAGTGCAGCTGTCGGAACACACCGATAGATGCTTGGCGACAGATTTTCAACCTGAGGGTGGTTGCCAGCCAGTCGGGTACTACAAAGTACCCTACCACCGTGCTATGGTTTCCTAATGTTTTCCTTCACCGAAAGCTAAAGCTCAATGTAGGATTCGAACCCACAACCTTCGCTGCGGAATACGACGTCACTACCACTGAGCTATCATCGCCTTGAAAAAGTTATAAAAAGTTATATATTAAAGCGGCTTATGAAAAATCAAAATTGAAAATATACCAATACCGTTGTCCTTTCATACCTACCGAGTTCTTATCAAACCGCTTTCAATTAAATAGTAAATAGCTTTATATACTCTCTAACTCTTCACATAATGAGTTAATAACGCAACACCTATACATTTACGTCACAAATGGAAAATCGCTAACACATAGACAGATTTACCCACACTAGCGTAAAATTTTCGCGGCGTACATAAAACGCGTCTTTCTTCTTGTATTCTTAATTAGCGTGTCGTGCATATCTGTCTCGCTCGCGCGCGCGGTGTTAATTAGTAGGTTGTCCCGCTCCCGCTTTCTTAATACATTCTTCCTCTCAGCGGTGTTTCTTTACGTTTTTATTTGTGTGCGTGTCTGTGTGCGGTGGTGTTTAATTTACATGTACTTGTATGTCAATGTACAGTCGGGTGGGAATGCGTTTAATGTATTACGTAGGGCGGATTAACATGCAGTTATGACAAATGGGTACTCCGAGTTTTTAAAAGCATTGGAAACCTTGGAAAACATAAGCGTATTTTGATTTCCCAAAATTGTTTATTGAATTGAAAGCCATAACTATACTAGAATTTATCTCCAATGAAGAATCGTATATGAAAAATAGCAATAAAAAAACATTAAAATTTAATGTATCGATTTTCAAGAAATCTATAATATAAAAATGAATCGCAAAATGTGTTGGTAAGCGCATAACTCAACAACGCCTGGACCAATTTGGCCAATTCTTTTTTTTAAATGTTCGTTGAAGTCCAAGGATGGTTTTTACGGCGAGAAAAATTCGAATAATTGCCGGGAAAACCCTAAAAACAGCCCTTTTCTTTTTCCCATACAAACACCCAGCTGTCAAACATTTGACATCAATCGAAACAAAACAAAGACGCGTTTTAGAGAAATAGGGCAGAACAAGGTCTGCCGGGACAGCTAGTTAATTAATAAAATTAAAAAATTACGCAGAGTTATAAACCTACATATCAACAACCAATTGATAATATGTTTCGGTCTTAACACTTTTTTTTTAACAAACACTAATTAAATCAATTGAAAATACCCTTTCACAATATTTAATTACATCCCTGTCAATCACGAACCACTTTCCCGATCGTCTGTACTCACAGTATTTTATACGAATGTGGGTATAGGCGAAAGGGTGTCAGAGGCGCGCGGGCGTCCCGCGGCGGGGGCAGAGGGGGGAGAACGACGGCACGTACACATAAACACTTATAAAAGTTTTTTGACAACAACCCCCTCTCCACCCCTAGAATTCGCTAATTTATGTTGCTTTTTTAATCAATACCAGGGTGTGGGAGTTATAGGTTTTATCGGCTCTTTGTTAGATTGTTTGGTGACATTTTAGGTTAGCTGTGTAGTTTAGGGTTATGATGCATGCGTGAGTGTGTATGTTATGTCTACGATGTAGTATTAATAATGATTTGCGAAGGGTAAAGTGTCAGCAGTTACATCTTTCAATTTCTTAAAGGCATGTAGAATTGAATTTGAAAACATTAGATATTATAAAATGCGTAGTTGTTTTGCGCGATTTCTATTGATCCTTTTCCTGTTATTAAACAGTTTCACTTCGAAAAGAGTGAGATTCTCAGTCTAGACTTTTATTCTAAAGCCGATTATCAATTTTGCACCGTAACATATTTAATGCCTCGACGTTAAAATGTATTACATACAAATATATCAATAAGCAAGCACTTAAATACTAGAGCTTAGTAATATAATATTGAGGACGTACTCCATTTTATGAAAAATCCCTCGCAATAAAGGTACAAATAAAATGAATGCATAAAATATTTTTATCCATGTCGTCAGCGTCACCAATAAACCTAACAAGATAAGTATGCCCCACCCTTAATATATCGTGCGACTCATGAGGCACCTACTTAAATCGTCAATCTTATCCGTGAAAAATAAAGTTATATCGCCATTTTCCGTTTCGGTAGACCCCTGGACGTGTGATGCGAAAAATCCGCGTAAAACTTACAAACTTATTTTTCAAACTCGGTCAAGTAAAATTATACTCTATCTTCATTACAATAAAGACCGTCTTATATGTATCCAAAGGTGGTAACATATTCAGCAGACAATTTTTAAATTACAGTTTCGCCAAAGGAATTTGGATCGTATACCATTGAGCTAACGTCTAAGTTAAAAGTAATTGGAAGTAGGTAATGCTGTTAACACGTAGCGTGATGGATCGTCTGTCTAACGCGTGACAAAACCCTCACGCTGAGGTTTCCACGTGATTTGAGTGACGTGTCTGTACGCATTAAATCTTTATTTGAATTAAAGAAGATTTTGAGGAAGTAATCCTTATATTTCTCCCTATAATTTTGAAAATGGAATGCGTAGGTACCAATAATATTGTAGGTAGATATATGTTGTATACTCAGACCAAATAAAAAGGAAGACAGAGCTCCGCGCACTTTAAGTCAAGGACAGTAGAGGAAACCGAATGAAATAGGAAGTCGATATACTGAATAGAATAGAAAATTGATAAAATAATTTTCAAAATCGGATTTTTTTGTGAGTATCATAGGCTATATTATTATCCCGGGAAAAGATAAGATCCCACGGGATCGCGGGTGAAACCGCGGGGGACAGCTAGTCTATACTAATATTATAGAGAAGAAAGAATTGATTGTTTGTTTGCATTGAATAGGCTCTGAAACTACTGGACTGATTTGAAAAATTCTTTCACTTTAGAAAGCTACTTTATCACTGATGAACATCCTACTAATATTATAAATGTGAAAGTTTGGATGGATGTATGTTTGTTACTCATTTACGCCAGAACGGCTGAATGGATCTGGTTGAAATTTGGCATGGAGATAGATTATAGTCTGGAATAGCAGATAGGCTACTTTTTATCCCGGGAAAAGATAAGATCCCTCGGGAAAGCTGGTGAAACCGGGGGACAGCTAGTTATTAATAAGCAGCTAACTAAACAAATAATTACAAGTACCGCTAAAAGAGGCACACAGCTCACGGCACACCTACGAAGGTTTGCTCTCATTAGGCATAGTGCACACGAGCACGGGAGCGGTGTCGGTGTGAACCAAGCTTAATTCAATGCAAGCCTCCAGGCTCATATCGAAGGATTTTAATACTAGCGCATAAATCTGTTACGATCTAACGTTTCGCTTAAAAAGCGCTTTGTGTGTGTCTTGGGCTTTATAATTTGCCATATTTTATATTTTTTTGTCAAATGAAAATATTTTAATTAGGGGGTAGTTAAATAAATCGAATGTTTTCAGACGATAATGAAAAATATTGCCATGTCATGAATTATGTTCCACTACCTCTTCTTGCACCTTTTAGAGTTTTTAACATTTTCTACCAACCCTTCAGTTAACGGAAATTAATTTTTCTCAGATCTTCTAACTGAAATATCCATCCATACGATATTCATAACATTATCTTATTATAATAAAACTACATTACAGAATATACATCGCTGCATTAAGGCGCTTCATACAATATCCGGCCGTTATCCAGCGGCTAACTGATAATAGGCCATAAATAATGTAATGTACAATCAAGCGCAACCGGCTAATGCGCTGACGACCGGCAAAGCGGCGATTGTTTACGCGATCGTATCGGGTGTTCGAAACTTGAAATTATACTCGTGGAATAGATGATATGCATCCTGGTTAGTTGAAACTGGATTTATCTGGTTTTGGTTGCTGGTGGATGTTGATTTGGTTGGTTTGATGGGGTTTGCAGGTGATTTATGGCTTACCTAAGCGATTCTAGGCTGTGTGTGTGGTGACTACGGAGTTATTTGCCCTTTTTGCCCCCCGTCCCATCAATTAATTCTAAAATCAAACACTAGGTATGTCACAAATCAATAGACAATTCAAAGTAGAACCTCACATTGTAAAGAGGCCATTTTTTTCTTCTTCTTACTTTTGCAACTTCGCACCAAAACAACTTATCATACTAATTAAAGCGCACTTCACTTTACGATTACTCTCATACAGATATTATCTAAACCACGTAACAAAGTGGTGTAAAATGGTATCGCGTGGCAAGTTAATTGCATATTAATTGTAGCAGAATCCGGCCCTGTTTAACTGTAATTATTGACCGCTCTCATATTGTGGCACGCCCAACGCCGGCCCTGGATATGTGGGAACTGTCACATGGGTGAGTATTAAGTTCGGAGAGTTATTAGTCTATACTCTATAATAGCTCCACAGAACAAAAAAAAAAGGTAGAAGGAGCGTACTTATACAATAGTTTCCAATGAAGTGAAACAACGTACACCACGTTGTGTGCGTGACCTGCACGTACGTTATCCCGCGTGACTCGCGTCGCACAAGAACGCAATCAAATTCGGCTTCCTTTACTGTGCTTCACTTTAAGTGCGCGGGGCTCTGTCTACCTTTTTTTGTTTGTTCTGAGAATAGCTCCTGTAAAAAAACAGTTGAAGCTACGTCACAACCAGATAAACTACAAAAATAATTGATCTTTCTTACCAGCGTCCACCCCGCGATTTTAACCCATTATATTTTGTTCTAGGATATGATTTACTGTACCATTCAACCAAATTCATTAATTGCTTAAAATGCAAGATTGATTATAATAATGAGATTTGATTTATTCAACCCTATGACGTAACAAGAACTGAAAATCCATTTAAATAAAGATTAAAACACAATCTTAAATATAGTACCGTAGAGCTTTTTCCGTCAACGCATCAGCTTGACCATCCAAAGAGGAAACGCTGCCAGCCTTCTGGGAACCTTGCCGATCGGCAGCAGCGGCAGCCTCGAATAAGTTTTTTTATATATTATAGTTGTAAATTTTTTTGTTTTTTCATTTATTTGGTCAAACAAAGTCTTTTGTATATCCTTAGTTGTTAAATTGTTAAAATATACATTTTGTACATTTGTTGTAAATAAAGGAATTATCTACCGTTACCGTAGATGGTCTGTTATTGCGCATATTACATACTAGACTAGATAATACCTCGTCTTGAAGCGGCAGGCATTTTAATAGGAACCCCGACGAGTCACGTTGTATGCCGGCCATAATGCGCGCGCGCACCCGAACTGTTCCGAACTGCACCCGAATAGCAACGAACTGGTTATTGAACCTACCATACCGTACGGTACAATGTGCAATTTATTAAATTAATTAAATGGTTCGTGATTGTTTTAGATTTAAGATGTTGGTAGCTTAGTAGATATTTGTAATGAGTCTTGTAAGTAATACAATTGTGCTACTTTAAGTAAAGTACATCAAGGCATATTGCTTGAAGAATTGACGAGTTGAAGACTTTCACCAGGTGGCCACTGAGAGCCTCTAAATGCTGTAGTAGGAGGTCTATTTTTTAAAAAATTTGGATAAGTCTGTGTTTGACTCAATCTCAACATGGTAAGTAAGTGATGATGTGGCCGTAGGTGGTAAGCACATAAAGCTTAGATGGAAATTGACTCTCAAGTGCAGCTGTCGGAAAACACCGATGGTTAGCGACAGACTTTCAACTTGATGGAGCCAGCCAGTCGAGTACTACAAGGTACCCTACCACCGTGCTATGGTTTCCTTACGATGTTTTCCTTCACCGATAGCTCGAGCTATTTGACGTCAATACCATTGAGCTATCATTGCCTTGAAAAGGAGGTATTTCTTGTCCAAATATGATTGTGATGATGCGGACTATTGAAGATGGGGATATCATATGTCATAATCACCAGTTTTAGGAATATCTGTCAGGACATAAATATAGCTAACTCCTCCAAAAAGATGATCTCTAGCTTGAAGGCCTTCACGATGCTTTCCTTTAACCAAACGGCAGAAACAAATAAAAGAGAAGTAAAATAGATGTTCATTTTGGTCGTACAATAAAAGACCCAAACAAAACAACAAAATGTGGCAATAACAAATGAATACAGAACTCCAGTACATATTTTGAGATAGCGTTTTATGCCAACGGTAAAATGCACGTCGCGGACAAATGAGACCAACTTTGTCTGCGACATATTCACCACATTTCAACTTAGTATACTTCAAATTGTATTTTTTACCTCACCCCGGATCATAAAATCCTTCCTTTTTATATGAATAGTATTATATATACGTACACGCGTCAGACGTTAGTAAGCGTATTGATTTCACACTACAAGCGAAGAAAATATAGTCCGTATATAAACTTTTACTCGTCCTCTATACCACACTCAAGTTGAAAATGTATCGCTCAAGCGCAATTGGTGTGTTCCGGCTGTCTTCTAAAGGTCGCAAATACATTGACAATGAGCTACCTTCCACGCCAACCGGCCCGTCGGTTAACACACTGCCTCTCACGTCACAGGTCGTGGGTTCGATTCCCATCCAGGACACACATTTGTGTGCATGAACATGTCTGTTTGTCCTGAGTCTGGGTGTAATTATCTATTTAAGTATGTATGTAAAGTAGTCTATGTAGTATATCAGTCATTTGGTTTCCATATTAGCCGTATGTGAAAAATGTCCGAGGATATTTATTATTATAATAATAAGTGACTATTAGACCACCTGCTTCCTTGTGACTTCTGACTTCAACAAAAAGCAATTTGCATGCGTGGTTAATGATTCCCGTGAGCAAAGGGCTGGCAAAAACCTTGGCCAAATAATAAGCAATGCTATACAGCATCGCAATGCCAACTAGGAGCAATTTTGATGAAATACACGGGTTTTTTGACCGAGGTAGCGCGAAGCGTCTCCGTTTCAGCTTGGGCAAAACTGCTTTCGTATGTCTGCCCGGTTGTTCTCTTATACTCGATAAATAGGTCACCAGTTTCCAGATATTTCTGTTTGATATGTATTGATTTTTGAATTTTAGATATTAAATATCTCAAAAATGGTTATACTTTTACTGAGGTCATTTTTGTATAAAATGTCATAAAACTTTCGCTAGGTCTACAGCTCACAGAGCCATAATTTATACGTAAATAGCTTAGTCTCTATACTTAATTTTAATTATACATAATTATATTGTTTTAATTTATTCATTCAGCAGTTAATTTGGAACAATATGAAGTGTCAATAACTTATGGACACTTTAAGCTAAGAGACTTAACAAATTACAACCACCGCACCGGGCACTCGTTAAATGCCGGTATAATCCTATAGCTCATCGGGTGACCACAATATCAACCTGTAAATGGTCAGTGCAGCGGATCCGCGCGTGCGTTCACCAGCCATGATGATATATAGATGTATAGAGATATATAGAGCGCCCGCTCTAAATAAATCACTTCCTACTTGCGATACAATGCTATAGAAATTTTTGCTTGTAGGTTGTGTTAGGGATAGAAGTGACGTCATGAATCTGTACTAATTATATAGAGGAAAAAATTGATTGTTTGTTTGCATTGAATAGACTCTGAAACTACTGGACCGATTTGAAAAATTCTTTCACCATTAGAAAGCTACATTATCCCTGATGAACATAGGCTATATTTTGTCCCGGGAAAAGATAAGATCCCACGGGAACGCGGGTGGAACCGCGGGGACAGCTAGTATGTCTATAAATTGGTAATCAGTTTATCCTCATACTTAAAATGTTTTCTGGAAAGAAAATACATGCAAAATTGGTTCAAGTTTTTTGCGGATAATTTATAAGTTTTGTCGACTGATTTAATTTGAAACGCACTAAAGGTACATAGACGAAGTACGTAGAATTATCTTCACAAAATTGTCTTTATATTAAAAAAAAACTCATCTTCAAATTTCAAATTCTCCAACAGGTATATCTTTAAGTTTACAAGTTCTATGGCAGATATATACTATATTATATATGTTGGCCGACGTTCATACGAGGGCGGGCGTGATATATCGCCCCTGTAGCGTTAATAAGCGAACACAGGACTCGTGATCGCCAATAGCGTGAGTGACGATCGTGTATGTCGAATCTCCTCAACTGAACATTAAAATTAGTATGTATACAGAACTGTCTATACCTTAATAAAACTTAAACTCCATTTCTTCTAAATAAACACTTTAAAATTGTCTCAAACTTTATCTAAAGCAGTCTACATTACTGAACAGATGTTATTATTGGATATTCGAAACATCGTTTTTAAAAATAATAACATTACGTGTGTACTATTGTAAGTAATATCTTTATTTACAACATATGTACAAAATATACAAACAATTGTACAACTATGATATATAAAAAAAAACTTCTTCGAGGCTGCCGCTGCTGCCGATCGGCAAGGTTCCCAGCAGGCTGGCAGCGTTTCCTCTTTGGATGGCCAAGCTGAGGCGTTGGCGGAAAAAGATCCCCGCCCGCCGGGGAACATCGTTTTTATGTTCTAAAATGTTATTCGTCGTATACAGCCCGCACTTCCCGCATCTAGGTCACATTCGCGCGAAGTGCCCGTGTTTGGACGCGCTGCGCTGGCGCCGATAAATATACACGTCACAGGAACGTGTACCTTACTTACAAATATATCCTTTCCGATCAGTTACAGAAACTCAAAGTATTCTCAATCTTATCGCTTTTGAAATAGAATTTTTTAATGATTTTAGATAACTGAAAGAAGAACATTTGTAATTTACAAATCAATGCGTGTGTGAAAATCATTGCCACTGAATTCGCACCCTTATTCGTTTGAAATAAAGGTCACCTTAAGTTGTTTTGATTCGAGATTTTAATTTTGTCATGACTAAGATCCACACATGAGCATTTCGTGATCGCCGTGACAAACGTTCATTTAATCTGATTAAATTTTGCACTGGTATGTACGAAGCCTTAATGGTATGTTAAATTTGAGATCTAGAACAGAATTGAGAATTATAAAATGTTAACAACTCTCAAATTTGAGCATTATTTAGCTCGTGTTAACGTTGAAAATCATTTCCACTGACAGACCGTCATATTCGACATTTATTCATTTTTAGTGTAGGTACTAACAAGATGCCTTTAAACCTTCATAAAGGTATAACAATTGTGAAATATACTTCACATAAACATATTGCATTGACCTAACTAGGTCCCAACTGAAGGATCAAATAATATTTAACTTACCCAGAAAGTAGAAGGATTAAGAGGATGTAAATAAATACATGAGGTACATCTTGAAGAATGGCCCATCAAGTTAACCCATTGGCCCGCAAATGAGACGGTGGTCCCAAAGCTACCTACAAAATACCAGGAGTCGCGATTCAAATCCCACTAATATTATAAATGTGAATGTTTGGATGGATGGATGGACGTATGTTTGTTACTCTTTCACGCAAAAACTACTGAATGGATTTTGATGAAACTTGGCACACAGGTAGATCATATCCTAGAATAAGACATAGGATACTTTATATTCCGAGAAAAGATAAGATACCTTGGAAACGCGGGTGAAACCGCGGGGCTAGGCAAAGCTAGTTATAAATAAAATATTGGAATAAAGAAGTCAAAGTCGAAGCCATTAAGGCGATGATAGCTCAACGGTAGTGACGTCAGATACAGCGGCGAAGGTCGTGGATTTTAATAAAATGTGCTTAAGCTTTCGGTGAAGGAAAACATCGCGAGAAAACCATAGCACGACAGTAGGGTACTTTGTAGTAGGTACTCGACTGGCTGGCTACCACCCTCAAGTTGAAAGTCTGTCGCCAAGCACCTATGAGTATGTTCCGACAGCAGCACTTGAGAGCCAGTTTCCTTCTAAGCTTTGTGTGCTTACCACCTACGGCCACATCATCACATACCATGGTGAGATTGCGGTCAAACACAAGAATATTAAAAAGTTTAAAAAAAATCAGAAGATGCTACTTTTGAAGTAAACCGTGTCAAAATGTCATTACTGGCAGAATACTAGTCTATGTATGTCGTAATTTACTGTGATGATTGCCAATTAAGAATGTACATGTGCAAATTTACTACGGGTAATATAAATCGGAGTGCAGTAAGCGGTATCAATACCCTTTACCGTATGTTCTAATGAAATCTACTTTCGAAAGATCTCTCTTGCCCAGAAGGTGTGTATTGTTATCATCGAATTACTATACTATGTGCACTTGTCTACATATGCAGTGGTACACTAGGAGAATACTATTTAATTTATTTATTATGATTTTTCCAAGAAAATAGCTTAAAAAAAACATCTTGAAAATCTACTACTGGACCGATAAAGCAAATAAACAATGATATCTACCAGACTCGGCAGTTTAAATAGTCTATTCAATCCATCACACAATAACGCAGAAATAAGTTTAAGTTATTAGCAGTTGTTTTTAATGCATATGCAGTTATTTGCAGTCTCTATTATCTATGTAAAAACTTATGGCTTTATTCATAAAAATCTCGACGGTGTTTAGCAACTGCTTAGCAGATTTTGAATTCAAAATCTCTATAGAAAATTTTAATTAAGAATCTGCTAAGCAGTTGCTAAATATCGTCCATTTTTAGGGTTCCGTACCTCAAAAGGAACCCTTATAAGATCACTTTCTTGTCTGTCTGTCTGTCTGTGGACCTAGCAAGTTGAAATGTATACCAGATACTGAAGTCTATAGTCCCTATTAGGTGTATAAAAATAAGGTCCTGAGTCAACATGATAAAAAGATATGGGCAAATTTAGTTTTTCGCGAAAACTTGTAAATACAAAAATATACCTTAATTTTTTTTAATTATAAGGTTTTACAGCAGAAATAAAGGAAAAAATCCAGAAAATAAAAAAAGTTGAAAATTAAAGGATATACATAGGTCACCACCAATTAAGTTGACCTCTGAGTTGTATGGGCGCTCATACAATTTAGAGGTCTAGCTTAATTGGCACAAACCTCAAATAAGGTAATCGAAAACGTAATCGAAAATTTTTTTTAAAAGATCCTTGATACTCCATTACCGTTATGAACGAACTATTTACAAGTTTGTAAATAGTCACTTGACCGGTGTTTTTTATATGAATAAGGCCATTATTGTTTTAATATACAACAAGTGACAACCATGCAAGCGGGTCACCTGATGTTATGTGACTACCGTCACCTATAGACATTAGCAAAACCCAAAACCAGGGGGATTGTCAATGTGTTGTAAAGCTTACATAAAATGTAGCAATTTGTTAACTATAAAAAAAATAAAAATCTTCAGTCACCCTTCAATTGAAGACAAAATATTTCCCACTCATTGTGCAACAGACCTGAACGTGGTTGCACCTACAGCCCACAGATGATATAATATCGTTTCGCTGAACACGGATATTGCAAGATAATGACTACGTTCTACTTATTCTGGACTAGTCACGCCCTGTGGTGCTACTTGCTTTCCTTACTTACTAAAGACCAGAAAAAGGAGGCAATACAAAGAATTTTCTCCTCAAAACTTTTGTCATACAATTTTGTGCTCCAATTATTATTCGATAACGAAAATTTTAGAGGTAGTGTCGTTTTTTATGTTTATGCCATCTTTAGGTCTTTCGTTTTGATAGCATAGTCATCATTATTTTTCCAGACAATTTAGTCATTAACTACAAAATAAAAATAAAAAGTATAAATAATTAATGATTTTATTTCTAGACACCAGCTATTCTCACAATAATGCATCGTATTGATCCAAAATTGAAATTTCCAAAACGCTGAATGGACGGTCCTACGCTACCTGCATCTATCTAGTGGCTCGCAGCATAATTTTATGTCTATTAATATGTTTTGTGGTGTGTTTTGTTACTCCATCAAGTCATAACGAATGATGAAATGATTTTATCCAGTTGGCTTGCAGATGGAACCTAACTACATTTATAATAATGAATTCAACTTGTTTATGAAATCTGTCACATACACCAATCAAAAACTAAATTAACAATGGATTCTTCTAATTTTGAGGAAAATTTTCATTTGATTTGTAGACGTGGGTAAACTGTAAGGGAGAATTTATTATTTCTAAATAAATGATTATTTATCATAGTAGTACTTACAGATAGAGTAAACTAAACCAAGCCCACTAAAGTTATAACTGTAGAAGCGGTAGGCGTGATTGTTTATGAATTTGTTCAGTATCAGAGTTTCCAATTATTATATAGTTGGGAAGTGTAGTAATTGACGTGCGATTGAAATATTTGTTGATAACTACCCTCCAGGCAATGTTGGACGCAGATGAAGGAACTATTAGGAGAACTAATGCTATGATATTAGGTAGTGACAAAAGTAATTCTATATTGTAATGTCAGCTATATTGTTGCACTTACCATGGTGAGATTGTGGTCAAACACAAGCCTATCCAGAATAAAAAAAAAAAAGGCTGGCTTGATGATCACATATAACCGCACCTTACTTGTTTTAATTGAACCCATTGGAAAATTTATACTTTTAAATAACCGACGATTCATAACCGAGTAATAACCGACAAAAAAATAGAAATATTACCTCGCTATATTTTTTAAAACCTTAAATAGGCTTTATTTTGGAATCTAAACATAAGGACGAAAACGAAGGCAAAAATGACGTAAACTAATCTCTCAGCTTTGAGAAGGTCTTTACAATTTTTTTGGCACCAAATTTTGAGTTACAGGAATCTTTTTAACTTTTTCCACCTCACAATTTTACCAGTAACCACATAAACTTTAAACCTGAACTCCGCTGGCGCTGTTGAGTTCGTTACACATATATCATTGAAAATGATAGGATCTGATGGCTAGAGAGAACAATGTAAGGGCTGGTTGGACTATCGGCCTCAAATTGACTTTTGTTGATGTCCGATAGCTTTGAGACTATTATCCTCAGGTCCAGATGCCGCTGTATCCGTGTTGTAGAAATGCATGTCGTTAGTAAATAATCTTTGTTGTTGTGTTTTGAGTTTGATTATGACTTTTAGAACATTGGTTTTTATTTAGAACTTTTAAAATGCATTTTTACTAATATATAGATGCAATTTCTTGAAATTAAATGAAATTAAATTATTTATTTGTCTGAAACATGGTTCAAAATAGGTGGAGTACAATAATAACGGTTCAACATGTTTCACCAATTACTGGCATACAAAATATTTATTTATAATTATAATAAAATGTGTGTTTATTAATTTACTGAAAAATACCACGATAGACTCATTTACGTAGATTTGGTTCCATCAATGGAACTTTTGGTGTCTATATTGGTCAGTTTTTAGTTTCCCAACATTCGACGGCTGCTGACTCCAAATGCTTTCATTTCTGAATGAAGCATGATTCTTCGCAAAATTTACTTCTCTGAAGTACTGCCATGAAATCCTACAAATGATATCTTGGCTAATTCACAAACCAGAAATACATCACACAAACTGATAGCGATTCTTGTCCCCTACAATCCTTCACGCCGGCATTAGATAGTCGGAAGTATCATTATAATCTAGAAACTGTGAGTGTAACATGATCACACAAGTGCAAATGTCTCCCATTGTAAGATTGCAGCGTGGAGCGGCGCTGTCACATAATTGTGATTAATTTCTTGCGAGCGTGTGGCTGCGGTCACCGTAGGAATGTCGTCCTAGCGAGCAATACTGGTATGAAGGTGGTAGGCTCATTAGCGGAGCGGAAAACGAGCCGTAAGACCTTATTTACATAAATAGCGGTGTCTTTCAACCCTTGTAATCGTGCCCGCGTTAGGGCGTAGTAGCCATATGAGACTTACAACATTTGTCCATTGAAAAATTACTTTTATTACGTGTTCTAAAATGTTTTTTTGCGAGATGTTAAAACAATGAAAAATTCAATTATCAACAATGGACCTGTGTAGCCTTTAGTTTTCAACCTTGTTGATCATAGTTATCCTATTGGTTCTAATATGCTAAATTCTTCTATCTTGATGTTTGGATCCAATGGATTTGACTAAAACTTATAACTCTTTTTTTCGAAATAATTCCTAGTTCCGCTACGTTTATCAATGTGTTACAGCTCTAAAACCGCATTTGCTAATAGAAAACTCCTGCGCACTGTATTCTCTAGAATTAGGCACATTTCAGTGCTCTGTAATTTGGCAAAATTTACGACATCACGACTTTTGTACAGTAACTTCGTTCATTTAAATCATATTATAACTTGCGAAATAATTTTGAGGTCAAGTGGGAACATCGTAAACATAGGCCTTTTTAATTTACCAACATGTTTGGTGACTTTGGAGAATAACAGCTCTCTTTATAGCAGAAAACTGAAGGCTGGCGGGTTACCTGGTGTTTATAGTATTAACCGTCGTCTTACTTTGTTTGTAGTAAATTACTTATATTTTATATCACATACCTTGTTGTTAATGACAGAATTACGATTAAACTTTCAAGTATGCATTAATATAAACATATTTTATTGCCGAGAATTGAATATAAACACATTTATGTAAAATAATATTAAAGAAACCTTGTGTTTGAACACTATAATTATGATGATGATGATGTGGCTGATTGTCCATAATGAAATCCGCACTTGAGTATAACCACCAATGCACACAAGAATATCACAGACTAGTTGGGTATAACAAATGTATGGGTTATACTCTCTGAAGCTCTGTATGCTTCAATTTACCTTTCACTGAAAACGTAGTCCGTAAATTAAGTTGCCTTCAAGGCAGCGGGTCATTTAATAACTAATTAACTTATTTATACAGTTCCCATACACTCAATGAGCAAAGGAAATACGACTTTAACTACTTAATTACGTCAATAAATACCTCAGAAGTTCACAACAGTTACGCCAGCGAACAATAAAATATTGGCCCAAATGCCTTCGAGTTTTACAGACCTAACTTGGTTCTAAGTTTAAATCCAGCAGGTTTTAATGGTAACATGTCACTTTAGTGCTAAGTATCGAGTCACTGTCTATGGGTTAAGTTACAGAGGTAATTTAGACGATTTATTCTTATCTAGTTGCCGTATTATTTATTGACCAAATAGTTTACTTACGTTTGTTATTGAATGTTGCAGTTTACCACTTTTATAGTCAGTGGGCTATTTGTGATTTATTGCTTAAACAGTCAGAGGCTATAAAAACTAGCGCTTTATCAAAAGTATGCTCTTGTTTATTATTAATTTTAATATGTATACAAGGTTAAAGATTATTACGTTTATAAGGAGCACTATTAAATTTTCTTATTTTGGCAATTACTTAATTATTTATATGAAAGTTCTTGCATCTGCGCCTGCGCATAATAAGTACTTAGTACAAATATATTTACAAAATACGATTTATGCTTACAATTGATTCTCGATTAAACTAGCTTAATATTATAAATATATGATTATATTCGACGTTTATTGGTTGAAATACATAAATACACAATAAACAACTATCAATTCATATGTAAAAATGTCGGTGGTCGCCACAAAATTCCCTAGGCATAGCTTTACACGACAGCAAACCATAATTCGAGTCTTTAATGGAGTCTGCAACACGCACTGGCCACACATCAACTTGAGGTAGACTGACAGACGGACTGTGCAACCTATTTACGTGTACAAACTAATTTGGACCTCATTGTAATGGTTTAAGACCTCGTTTTGGTTATCAAAGTTGAATTGCCAGATGTAAAGGAGCTGTTATAATAGATGTGGAAATAATACCTTAGTATTTTGATACTTTCAATAGAATTTGATATTTTATAAATGCACTCAATGCATTATATTGCAAGGATTTATTTACAGCTCCTGTTTGCGAAATAGATAAACTTCATATTATATTGTGTTAAGTTAATTTTACATGATTACAGCTTTTGTCACCACATCAGAGTAAAAACTAAGATTGATTTAAAGAAGACCAAGAGATACCTACGAGTCAACGCACAGATAATAAGCACTGATTTATCGACGAAGGAACTCGGTAGGTAACAATTCTGCAGCATATGCCAATAGGTGCCCTTTTTGGCTTCACGCGGTCTTAAATATTCTGTGTGGCTGTAAACTAAAAGTAATTCTTTTACTTCTATGGGAACCTTTGATACCAAGGCAAATGGCACAAACTCTACAATGTAACCGCACTGTCTCACTTGTTAACAAGTAATCGAAGGAGAGGTCCGCATTAATAAGCAGATTCGTCAAGGAATTTTGGGAATGCAGGGGCTAGATACTCGAGAAAATTTCTCGGAGCACGTGTCTCAGTTGAAGACATGTCTTTCGCCACCAAGTGGGCTAACGACCGGATCAGAAACTATAGGATCTCAGCTCATTGTAAGATCCACAATTTTCGCCGCGGTATGAGTTTCTTTCCGACACCTCTTTGTTCAAGTGACTTTGAACCAGTAACTTCTGCAGTTCGATGGCCTAAACTGAATAAATAGCTTTGATTTAGACATCCTTGACAAGTATAGAGGTTCTCTTAGCTCGTTTAGCGTGTGCCCGCGTCACATCTCACCCGTCACTGACGTTCACATAATTCTGTGTCCGGAATGAAGCCACAAATCTGCACCGCGATGGATATATCTATTTTATCTGAATGCCGATACTATACGTACCAGTCCGGCAAGTTCGTGAAATATCTCATGTAACTGACAAGTGGTAATGCATCTGTATTTGTTTTAGTTCCATATAATACGAACTCTAATAGTATTTTATTGCATGAGTGTATGTGTAATGTTGCAGCCCAGTTTTCAATAATGATTACGATTAATATGTAGCCATTATAAATTAGTTGGCGATCAGATGGGTCGGTTGGCGTGATTGGTAAAAACACAACATTTATCCTGTCTCATCATCATCATCAGCCGAAAGATGTCCACTGCTGGACATAGGTCTCCCCCAGTTTTCCACATCGACCGATCCTGAGCTGCTCGCATCCAGTGGTTTCCTGCGTCCCTCACTAGGTCATTGGTCCACCATGTAGGGAGTCTGTCCGTCCATGCTGCGTCTTCCGGTGCGTGGTCGCCACTCCAGAACTTTTCCGCCCCATCGGCCATCGGTTCTTTGGGCTATGTGCCCCACCCACTGCCACTTCAGTCTACTAATGCATAAGACTTTTTTTTTAACGTAAATAAGTTGACGTTTGACCACCAACTCGCTTGTTGGTAAGCGATGTGTTCGAAGATGAAGCACGCAAATACTTACTACTCGAACTATATCGGAGACTTTTGTTCATCAACGGATCTCTTCATTTCGTATTCGATCTCGTAGCGAAACTCCGAGCATAGCTCTCCGAGTGACCTTGAGCTTTCTTATGAGACTCATAGTTAACGACCACGTTTCAGTGCCATAAGTCACAACATGGACGTTTGACATGATCTTTGTCTTCGCCATATTCATTTTGAGGCCCCCCTGTTGGATTTTATATATCTGTCTAGATGCAGTTATAAAATTCTGTATAGTTAAAAAATACGAGTAAAAGCTTTGCTTAGTTTGGGATCAGATGGCAGTGTATGCAGAACATCAGGTAATAAAGTTATAATCAATTTGTATTATAAGTTTTTGTAATCAAAATCATCATATCTCCGAAAAAAGGTAAGATAGAGTAGCATCGATACCAAATACCAATGGGGTAGATGGATTTTGTGTACATTACATATTTAACTAACCTAAATAATTGAAAATACATACTACAATAATAATTAACAACAAATGTACAAAATATACAAGCAAATGTACAATTATAATACATAAAAACTTCTTCGAGGCTGCCGCTGCTGCCGATCGGCAAGGTTCCCAGAAAATTGTTTAAGAACACCTCAATATCTATTCTATTTGCATAAAGCTACCTACATATTATAATATCTCACAAAATCCACTATTCAAGTAAAGATTACATCAGAACTTAGCAAATTAGTATAACATAAAGGAAACATTCCGCAATCAGCTAGTTAGGCCTCATGCGGGCGTATTGTCGTAATTGCGTATCTGAGGTGAACGCGTATTAAACTGTTTAGTGTCAATATAGAACCACCCTTTATGCGGTCGGTTAAAGACAAGTTGGATGATGAAAATTCATAATAGGGATGTTGACTGACATATCAATAAGCTTCTTTTTATGAATTTAAAAACGATATTTTTACAACGCATTCGTTATTTTTGAATATTTTTAGATGTTTCATACACTAGTCAGAGTTAAATATTTTTTTATAAATGTCTTGATGCATTTCTGGAAACATTTTTGTTTCATCATTGTTTTTTCTGACTATTATGACTATTATTAATTTGTAATGAAATAATATTAGGCGTAAACATATGGAGCCCCTTTCCCATATAATCGAACTGTCAAATATTGACTTAATGACAACTTAAATGTGTGTAGCGATCGCAGTATTTTTATTGCAGCTTCATGTATGACCCTGTCCCATTCTTGGGAACATACATGTACCTATTTAAAATTGTCATTTGCACTCATGGAAATAAATATTGAAACATTATTATAAGTACATTAAAAATAGGTATATGTACTTATAATTTCTAAATAATATAATATTTCAAAGTTTTAAACATAGATACATTTTACTGTGTTTATTAAAATAAAATGACATTAACATTGAATTGTCATGCTTGTAAGCTAAATTGTTAAAACTGCTAAATAAAAACCTTAGTCTTTTTGTGTTATAAATCTATGTACCTAATTTAATATTATTGTAGTTGTGAGCGACGACCGCCTACACAGATAAGCCCACGAGGCTTCCGTGCAGGCTCTTTAGTTTGTAATATTTTTTTGTAATTTTTAATATGGAAAATAAATTTAAAAAAAAAACATAATTTATATTTCTATTATTTCAAAAGCAATAGATGAATCAAAGATTGATTGATTTACAAAAGATAATTCAATATTCGTTGATTGACAACCCTAATAATTAATTGATTCTCACAAACATCAACCCTAACACATAACTATCAGTTTACTCTTAATTAAGGAATAAGTTTGCGTAGAATGAGGCGCGGCGCGAGAAAGATACAAGATATCGTCGTGTTACTCTCACACCATACGTTGTTTACGTGTAGATAGATTTCATAACGATCTTATCACAATATGCCCAGTATACGGCGTGCTTTAACTTCCTTGTTTTAATTAAAATCTTATAGGGAATGTAGTAAAAGCATGATTTATCGGGGGTGTATCTGGTTGTCGATTTCATTTAAGGAAATTATTTATAGGCGTTTCAACAAGTCTTGAGATGGATTATTATCACGAATTATCTACACTAATATTATAAAGAGGAAAGATTTGTATTTTTGTATGTAACGAATAAACTTAAAAACTACTGAACCATGGAGAATACATGGAGGACAGCTAGTGTTTTATACTTTGATCTTTGACATAAGAACAATTCAGGTCAGGCTGAGGATAAATAATACGTTCGCATACTTGCATAAAAAATTGGCTACGGCCATAACAGGTCTGCGTATTACCGCACCCGTTTTTTTGAGAAGTATTTGAGAGCAAGCAAGTAAAAAGGTCGACAGCACATTGACAATCCCCCCGGTATTGCTTATGTCTATAAGTGACGGTATTCACTTACCGCCCGCGTGACCCGCCTGTCTGATTGTCACTTGTGGTACAAAAAACCGTTCAATACAATTGTATTTCATGCCATTAAGGGAGCAAGCATATGGTTCTCATGATGGTAAGCGTTTACCGTACCGATGGTAAAACACAACCTAGTAGTAGACTCTTAGAGTCTTTTAAAATCCCTTATTAGTGGTTTGGTAAGAATAATGATTTGGAAATTAGTTATCCATTCGATTCTGATAATATCCCTTTCCAATTTCATAATAAATATTTTAAGGAACCATTTTAGACTAACCTAATGTGGGCGTTCCCACAGGCAAACAAATCATAACCAGATTCAGTGGTCCTCACAAAAATATACTGGAACTAAACAAATTAAATACCAGGATAGCATAGCATTTGAGCAAGTCATACACAATATTAATAAAGAAAGAGCTGCTATGTTCGTACTTATTTCAATAGCAATAAAGAGGCAGCCAAGTACCAGGCGATCATGGGTTTTATGAGATTTAATTGTGCGTCGTGAACGTACGAGTATAATCGACGCCGCAGGACTCCTGGGCAACGGTGCAGCAAGTTATGGCCAATATATAGCAGCGGGTCGCCCGAGCTTGGACACGCGAGCCGTGTGTTCGCTCCGACGTGTGCTACCTAAGAGCTTGGAAGGTCAAGAAATGGCTCAATATTTAGATATTTCTTTTCGTACAAACATTATGTGCATCGATATCACCGTTAGGTCTTTCTCTTCACAAATTTGAGCTGCAGATACAATTCCAGAAATCAGCTTGCCAGTTTTTGCTAGAGAATTAACTCTTTATTTTCGTTTTTCGTTACGTGAAGCTCTATGTTGCCATTTTAAACTCTCTGTCATATGTCTTCAGACTTATGAGTATTGAATCAAGGTATTGGACGAGAATTCTCAGAGCATCCGAATCACACAATATTGTCTAGATCTACACATGCATAGGCTCTTCACAGAGAATGCGGCAGGCTACACCCAATCAGACAATGGTTGATTTAGCAGCTACTACCGCGTCCGTTACGCCGTCCTACGCACCTTGCGGGGCTCGCAACCCGAGCCTGTCGCCTGTCTCTTGCCGAGATATTGCCGGCGCACGATATGTTAAATTGGACACACGCCTCCTAGCATTAGCGTTCTTGTGTGTGGGTACTGTTACAATATTGTTGGGTTACAGTTAGATAGAGAATGCAAACTGGTATTTTCTGGAGATCCTTGGTTTGAAAGAATGGAGTTATGTATTTCCAGTTCCTTGGTTATATAACTCCATTCTTTCCAAATTGGGTCTGTATCTTTCACAAGTGACTACCCTTAACCTGATTAAATATTTATTTTTAAACCACAGTAATGAGCAGCTGGTGAAGCCCAACCAAATATAGAAAACTTAGGAGTAACATCGAAAGCCATTTGATGATCAGTTTAAAAATCATCTCAGCCCTGAAATCACGACGGAATATTTGTTTTCATTCTCCAGCGACCTAAATCACTATAAAGACTATTGAGAAATCAAATATCCTGGCGAGGTGTAACTCTTCAAACATTTACCAAGTGAAAGAGAACAAATAGCTTCCGTCCTCTATGTTGGAATTCAGTTCATACAGCGCTATATGACGTTACATGCACCGGCGCAAGAGTTCATGAGTAATATTTTAGAGCTCACACAACCTTATTTATAACTATAACTGTAACACACTCACGGACAAAATAAAGTGAACATTAGAAATGACAGGTTGGTTTAATGAAGTCATTTGTCTAATGATTTGTTAAGGATGTGTGGGTTTAGCTTGAGTAAGTTATAGGGGAAATATGTAAAATGACGTTGTATGTATATTATTAGTATTACGGAAAATATCTTTATTTAGCTAATACTGCTTTGTTTTAGCAATTTAGCTTAGGTAACGTATTATTACTTTAAGAAAAAACTTCGTACCCCTTTTTCTCTTCTTGTTAACCGTTTGTTTTTAGTTAGTAGCGATTGATGAGTTTTATTGTTAAGTATCAATAAATAAATTTGGAACCAGTTATTTTTCATTTTTACTCTAAATAAATTAATATAGCACGGTGGTAGGGTAATTTATAGTGACGTACTCTGACGGTTTAAAATCTATTGCTAAACTTAAATCTACAGTTGCAGATCTCTACTAAGTTTAATGAGTGAACTACCATCGAGTCGACTAAATAATCAAGCCAAACAAGCCTATTTCATGTTAAAAAAAACACGCCACATAAACATAATTTTCGTTAAACATAGGCTTCGACATAAACACTGCTTTTTGGGGAATCTTATGAGGTAAATCATAATTTTTTTTATGTCACTAGTGACAACGAGGCATGCGGGTCACCTGATGGTAAGTGACTACCGTCACCTATAGACATTAGCAATACCAGGGGGATTGCCAATGTGTTGTACACCTTATTACAATGCCTTAAGGGCAAGGGCAACTGGCTCTCAAGTGCAACTGCCGGAACACACCAACAGGTGCTTGGCGACAGATTTTCAACTTGAGGGTGGTAGCCAGCCATTCGAGTACCACATAGTACCCTACCACCGTGCAAAATAAGTTGTACACAAGTTGTGTCTTATACAGCCTAAAAATATCACCATTGACTTGTCTCCCAGTTAATCTCAAAGCCATTTTAGACCCTGAATCTGACAAAGATTCAATAACTCCTGAAACGTACCGATAACATCACCCCTTTAAACATATTCAAATCGTATTGGTAATTGGGTCTTAAAAAACGCAACTGGCAATTATTTTGGCCGTAAGTGTACATGATATATTCTGGAAGCTCTCCTGCTTCTGCATCGCGATATACGGCGGCAGGTGATTAGTGATACGAGCTGCGCCTGCGCACATAACTTTTGCATGCTTTGTTACACTTAAGTCACTATAGGTACGTTTAGTTTGCAAAATTCACTCAGCTTCTTCGAACACTACTATGGTTTCGCACCACAAACTACATTGTTTATTTATCTATACTAATATTATTAAGAGGTAAAGTTTGTGAGGTTGTAGGGGGTAATCTCTGGATCTAATGAACCGATTTTGAAATAGTATATTTCATTACAAGTGCGGAAAGGCTGTCATTGCAAAGAGTTCCGACAAATGTCTACCCGAGCCGAGGCGCAGCCGAAGGCGAGGGTTGACAGTCGGAACAAGTTGCAATGACGGTTCCGCAAGTGTACTGAACGACTATTTTTAATACAGTTGCGAAAAAATTAAGCAATTTAATAAAATAATAAAAACAATAAACTCAACTAACCAATCATTTATTTCTTATAAAAGTTATAGTACACATGTACATTGAAATTGGTACAGTTTTTTAAACTTAGGTACTGGGGAAGTTTTAGGTTGCATATTTACTGTTTGAGACAAACTATTATTAATTTCGTATGATTGTTCATGTATATTTGTCATACAATGTTTGTGCAATTATAGTGATTCCGGTGGTGTTAATTAAAAAAAAAATAGGGTCGAAATTACTCATTTTGTGCAACAAACAACTAAACTCGCAAAGAAAATTTCTGGAAAATGGCGCCAACCGTAGAATATAAGCAGAGTTTTTTTTTTTCTTCACCCAAAGGGAACTATCCATACAGCTTAGTCTACAGTATATTTTTTTATTAATATGAAATGAAAATGAAATTTAATGTGATGAAATTAAATGAAACCTAACCTAACTCATTCAATTAAATCATTAAATCTGATATTGAAATAAATTAGTAGCTTCTTATTAGAAATATACGTATTTGTATGAATCACAAAAACTCTTTAGTAAAAACTTCATGGTTGGTTTTTCTTTTTAATAGACATTATTTTGACAGTTGGGAAAGAGAACGCACTAGTTCGGTAAAGGTAAAAAAAAAGCACGAGTATGTAATAGCCCACTTCCCGAACGCTATACGTCCCTGTAATACACCACTTTTTGAGCAACTGTATTAAAAATTCTTTTACCGATAGAAAGCCACGTTATTTGTGAGTGTCATAGACTATTTTTATCCCAGGAAAAGATAAGATCCCACGGAAACGTGGTACTTGGTCCGCTCAAATACAGAACAAAAAGTAATAGGTAATCATAGATGAAATCATGTAATTACGTTGATATTAGTACTAGACTAAACTAAAACAAATCTGCAAGTAAATAGATAAGTAAGCTGGTATTCATTTTCCGAGCCCTCATAATTGAACAACCAATACATCAATAAACCACTTCATTCAAAAGGTTTAACATTACTAACATCGAAATAACACCAACATCAATAATCGTAAACTCATATCATCCTTGCAGATTGTAGGTACGGAAGCCGTAACAAGTCTTCTATCTCTTTCTGTAGAAGCAGCGCGTGCGCATCGACATGTGATCTGATACAGGGGACGCTGACGAGGCGCTTTGCCGCTAAGTGCATGTTGACTGGTACCACAAGTCTGAAGCGATGGCGGGTATGTTAGCGGGTTTCATAATAAGTTCATAGACTAAAACCCGACTACTGAAAAATCACACTCTAAAAAGTATGAAACAAGAAAATATGCTCATCTGTAATTTTTATGTACGAACTATTCGATATGTATAAACAACTTACATGTAATAATAATTTTATTATCTATATCTTGCATAATAATATAAAAATATTAGTGGAAATATTTTGATGATAATTAACATCGTGGACTCATAAGCTGTAGCGGGCTGAAAGTAATTTAATCTGTTTTGTGAATCAATGGAAACATAAATTTTAACTTTATAACTTACTACATCATCCATTCATTCATAATGTTATCAGTTTTCATCGATGTCGAAATGTCACTAAACTATCAATAGGTAGTAAGTGGATATAATTAAAAACATAAGTACCTACCACAGGATATTTATGTAATACTAGTTTTCCGCCCCGTGGTTTCAGCCACGTTCCCGAGGGATCTTATCCTATGTGTTATTCCAGAATATGATCTACCATTGTGCCAAGTTTTATCAAAATCCGTTCAGCCGTTTTTGCGTGAAAGAGTAACAAACATCGATCCATCCATTCAAACTTTCACATTTATAATATTAGTAGGATTTTACACAACCGACTTCTAATTTCAATCGACCAATACGCGAGCTCTATGGAATCGGATCGTCGTCGGTGCGCAAGCGCAGTGACAATGCACATCGTACTGATTTGAATAATGGCGCAAGAGTCGTCGAGATTTTCTGATAGATCGCTAACAGCTGATTGTAAGCATTGAGATATTATAACAATTTATTTAAATATATGTAAAAAAATAGGCAATAATTAATATTCTGTTCTTATGCTATTTGTCAAAAAGAAATGTATTCGCAAACAACAAATACAGCACAAATGCTTATAATTTTGTCTAAACGTATTTTTTTTTAATTTTAAGTAATGACTCATATCAAAATTATTACATCCTATCTAATCCTACTATATTATAAATGTGAAAGTACATTGAAACTGATTTTGATGAAACTTGGCAATAACCTGGAATAAAACATAGGATACTTTTTAGTCCGGGATAAGATAAGATATCTCCGGAACGCGGGTGAAACCGCAGGGACAGCTAGTCAATCATATATTATCGTGTAAAGCTTAAACAGTATTGCATAAAACGCATACCTCTAGTAATGAAACGACTAAATCAAGCTCCGAAATGGCATACATCAATAACTTACCCTACATAAACCCACGTAAGTAAATTCTGTATTATGAATGCTTGTATGTATAATTTACATGATTATAGATCATTAACGTTATAGATTCGTATCTAGAGGTCGTCCTCGTGAAATTCCTGACGAATTCCTTTGTAGTGTCTTGTTAAATAAATAAATATCTTGGGATATTTCCCAAACTAAGCAGAGCTTGTGCTATGGAAACTAAATAGCTGATATTACTACTTTTTTAAAAACATAGGTACTTAAGTAGATATTTTACACCCAGAGTCAGGACAAACAGACGATGATAGCTCAGTGGTAAGTGACGTCGAATACCGCGACGAAGGTCGTGGGTTCGAATCCTACAATGGGCTTGAGCTTTCGGTGAAGGAAAACATCGTGAGGAAACCATAGCACGGTGGTAGGGTACTTTGTAGTACCCGACTGGCTGGCTACCACCCTCAAGTTGAAAATCTGTTGCCAAGCACCTATCGGTGTGTTCCGACAGCTGCACTTGGGAGCCAGTTCCCATGTAGGCTTTGTGTGCTTACCACCTTCGGCCACATCATCACTTACCATGGTGAGATTGTGGTCAAACACAAGCTTATACAGAATAAAAAGAAAAAAAAACAGACAACTCAGAAATCGAACCCACTACTTGTGGCATGATAGTTAACCAATTATGCCAGCTAACAGGTTCAAATTAGATCTCACATACAAATCATCTTGTAATCTCATCCTCTATATAGATCACTAAGCTGATTGCATTATTATTAAAGCAAATAAACATACAATGTCCATAGCCCACTGGCTGATGGACAGTGGACAGTCCACGAGGTGGTATCTTAGCAACGGATCGCGCCACCATTACTGAGGACAGCTTCCTACTGATCGACGATGGCATTGAGTGATTCTGCAATGCATTGAACATATAATATGTGATAGATATGACTTGATTAAATATTAAAATGTGATGTGTTACACTTACCTACATTGTAAGTACCTAAAATGTTAAATTAGGTAGATACCTGTAAAATTCACTTTATATACGAAGCTGAATTTTATTTGTGTATGTAATAAAAAAAATGTTAAAGTATTTGGTTACCAAAAATGTTAATTAAATATAGTATATACAAGTATTATATAAAAAATACCTATATATATTTATTGAAAACGATGCAAACTACAGTACTACTCGGCCTAAAACCACCAATAAAAATCATCATATTATATAAATTTTACTATCGCTAACTCTGTTTTACTATTTTATCCTATGCTAAGTCATACTTATAGCAATTCATTGTAAAATCAACCACAACCCAAAGAGCTACCAATTAATATTCCTTGACCTTAACTAATCAAAATCATTAGTAAAACCTAGATACATCTTGCAAACCCAAACAAAATACGTTCTCACATATACAAACTCCTGTATATTATTTGAAAGCTAACAATGGTATGTGCGTGCGCCAGACATGCAAGGCTGTCATTATAATTGATGTAGCGATGCAGAACTAAGATAGATCCCTCGCCAGCTGCATTTGTTATGTTGCCTCAAAGTTGCATCTGTATGACTTACTTCGCGGCTTCGCTCGTTTTAGAGGCAAAATATGTTTCTGTGATCTAAAAATTTTTTTTTCCTGGGATGTTTTTCACTCACGGTTATCTGATCCCAAACTAAGCAGAGCTTGTACTATGGAAACCAGATGACTGATATACTAAATAAACGACTTTTTTTTTTAAATACATACTTAAATAGTTACACCCAGACTCCAGACAAACAGACATGTTCATGCACACAAATGTTTGTCGTGGATGGGAATCGAACCCACGACCTGCGACGTGATAGGCAGTGTGTTAACCAACCACGCCAACCGGCCCGTTATTTGACTTAAAAGATTGGATACTTTTTATTCCAGAAAATGTTAAATAATTCAGGAATTTTGGTAAAATTATGAGACAGAAACAAGGCTCAAAAATCATAATTGAAAAAAACGTAGAAAGTACAGTAAATCCTACTAAAATTATTAGTATGTTTGATGAAACTTTTTCTTTTTATAATTCTGGATAAGCTTGTGTTTGACCACAATCTCACCATGGTAAGTGATGATGTGGTAAGCACACAAAGCTTAGATGGGAACTGGCTCTCAAGTGCAGCTGTCGGAACACACCGATAGGTGCTTGGCGACAGATTTTCAAATTTATTTTAGAAATGCTTTAGAAATTATTAAGTAGTTGACTCATTCATAATAACCACAAAACAATAAATACGGAAAGCAATTCACATATTTATAATAAATCAACTCACTGAGACACTAGCCTTCGCTAACTATAATTCTCATTTTCCATGCAACATAAAACTGGACCAGTCCAATATGCAAAACCGTGGATACGAGTTATAGAAGTGATCATTAGATGTGCAACACATTGTACAGGATGTCTCGGGGCCTACTCCAGCGATCTGATACGAGTACATACACCGCACCCAGCTTTCTACGGGAGGCTACGTAAACTAATGAATTGGTGATATTTGTATGACTCTCGTACCTAAAATCCCATCCTACTGATATTATAAATGTGTATGTTTGGATAATTGTTGCTCAACCACGCAAAAACAGCTGAACGGATTTCGATGAAACTTAGCACACAGGTAGAACATATCCTGGAATAAGACATAGAATACTTTTTATCCTTGGAAAAGATAAGATTCCTCGGAAACGTTTCTATATAATGTGTGTTCATTGTTTTTTTTTATTCTGGATAAGCTTGTGTTTGACCACAATCTCACCATGGTAAGTGATGATGTGGCCGAAGGTGGTAAGCACACAAAGCCTAAATGGGAACTGGCTCTCAATTGCAGCCGTCGGAGGGGTGAGGGTGGTAGCCAGCCAGTCGGGTACTACAAAGTACCCTACCACCGCCCTATGGTTTCCTCACGATGTTTCCCTTCACCGAAAGCTCAAGCTCATTGTAGGATTCGTTCATAATAGAAAAAAAAGTTTAATTATTTTGTGTTGAATTCTTAACTAATCGAGATATTTTTAAATATTAATAATACTTTATAAAACAATGTAGTTGTAAGAGAGATTAAAGAAAAAAATTAAATACTAAAAGATATCACAAAGGATTCATAAAAAATAAAATAAATATCCAAATTCAAACTGTTTGTGATCGCACCGCGGCACCGCGGTCGCAGAACACTTTCTATATGAATTGTAGGTGCATGCATTGTAATGGTTACATGATAGATACGGGAATGGAAAGTATTTTCCCTTAGGCCCATGATCACCATTATATTCAATCGATTCGCTTAACTCACTTCCTTTTTTGTTACATTTTCCATTTGACTTTACATATTGCATTGATTACTTTATTAAAAAACTTTGCTTAGACTATAATATGCTATAGCAAAATATACCTGAATCTATTTCTTTAATATAATATTTAGCCTGTAAAAATAAACCTTAGTTTTCTTTGCTTTTTTGAAACCTAACTGAAATAAATATTTTCTTGGAAATTGAGTTCGTTTTTAATAAGATCCCACATGATGGAACTGAAATTAAAAAAATATGTAACACCTAGGTTAATGAACAAAGCCTAAGGTGGCATTATATGTACGTAAGAAAATATATGGTTGAAGTAACTTCTCTCTGCACTTGCATCCCCCTGGCGAAGTCTCAAATATTATCGAGTAAATGTTTCTTTTAGGACATGTAATTATATATATGGCTTCATCATGATTCATAAGAATAAAATGCCTTGATGAAATGTTTGCCAGTGTCTTCCCCTTTTAAGTGTATTCCGAACCGGTGGTAGAGTCAATGGTAACGTTCATTAGTTACTTTATTGGGACCTAAACTGAATAAATAAGTTCTGATTTTGAGTTTCAGTGGCAGGACTGGGTTTGATACAAGAAAATGGCAAGAAACTGAAGTTAAAGGTTTGAGAAAAGCTTATCAAGATGCAGCTAGAACTGAAAAAGGCTGATTATGATGATGAACAAACATGTAATTTTAGAGACATTATTTAAGAACTATATAGTATCGTACAAACAAATGTTTTAACCAATATTTTGACACAATGACATATCAAATTATACATTTCAAGTGAAATTGCACCTAAGCAACATCCGCAATCATCTTTAGAAAACGCTAGCCTATTAAAATATGTTAATAAGATCTGATTTCATATGGCGGCTAGCGCGGAGTTATCACCCGATCGGACTAATACACGACAACGGAATTAAATCAATATTATCTTTGCTGAGGTATTCGCTACTTCACCTATGCGCCCCTGGTACTTAAATGCGTGGAGTACCCTGTAAAATTATTTTATATTTGAAAACCCCGTAAATATTGGAGAACCAAAGAAAATAGATTGATTCAAGGTCAATTAAATAATGGCATATAAAAATTAACTAGATGACCAAGTGAGGTAAAATTACTAGATACTTACTAAAAAAGTATAGTTATGATAGGATAGGTAGGTATTTACAAATTTATGATAAGTCCTTCGCTTATAAAAAAATTAGAAACACACAAATCTTGCCCAATATTTCACGAAATACAGAAAACCTTTACAAAAACAGCAACTACTACAAAAGTTTGCTAACAATAAATTATTAGCGTTTGTCTTTTCGTAACTTTATACGAGACAAAAAAAACTTTGTTATTCGTGAAATACAAAGTAATATAAACTCAGTGGACTTGTTAGAAAAAACAATAATTATTGTAGGAACAAAGACTTTTTGATATTTTGACGTTACGTCACTTGTTTTTCTATACATTTAGTGTGATTCAAAAGCCTGTGCTGAAAACGGAATGGAAAAAAATATTTTTTGTTCCCTGGTACAAATAAAGGGGTATAAGCTTATTGGAAATCGATGATGTATGGCAATGTAAAAACTAAGCAATGTTGGGTTCGCAAAACCATGAACAAAAGTAGAAGAACTTGGTCTTGTAACTTGTTCTTCTCCTTTTCTTAATCCAAAAAGATTACTTTACTGTCATACGACTACATAACGTACACTCACGCACGGCCATACGAAGAATGATTTTTAATGCGTTCCCCTCTAGGCCACATCATCACTCACTATAGTATTCTGTGCTATAGTGAGACAGTAATTATGTCAATCTAATCAAAACTTATATTGTGGAAACTTGTAAAATTTACATAAATTAAGTGGAATATTGCGGGAAGTGAACACAATTATCAATGGTCCTACAAAATATCATGAAATTGAGAAGATAAGAACGTAAAGTCTACATCTGTGATGTTGATCATGAAAAAAAAACGAAGTTATGCAAAAAAAGTTCTAAGTGTTATAATTTTTAAGGTTGGTTTTTGGGCAAGCGTGCTCCATCTTAGGCCTCGTCTTCGTCCTTCATGGACGGGTCAGTGGCCAAACGCAAGCCCATAAAATGTAAAAAAAATAAGGCGGTATTAACCTTCAAATCGTCGTTTTACCAACATTGTGGCAAATATAGCAATTTAAAAAATATTTTGTGTCAATACCACTCCACAGCTTCCCAAACCCTTTATCAGACCAATATGCAAAGCACATGGAGTAAACTGGGAGCGTTTTCATTACGCCAAGCGATACCGCCGGCTTGACTAGCGAGAGCTACAGGTTGACGACTTATTCTAGAGGAGGATATTGCAACGTTATGAAGCAGCATTGGCGAAGAAGAAACGTCAAAAATTGTAGCAAAGACTAAGGAAATACCTGACCTTTAATGTTTTTTTTATCACATTATAATGTGACTTGTGTTTGACCACAATAGTAAGTGATAATGATGCTTAAGGTGGTAAAAACACAAGGCATGGAAGGGATTTTGTTTTCATAAGTGCAGCTGATAGCCAGCGAGGCTCTAGAAAGTCTTGTTTCTACCAAATATTTTTACCGCTCAATGTGGTTGGTAATCGAACACGTGACTTTCTTCTCGGCACCGACGTCACTGACGATATCGTCTAATATCGTCTAAATATAAAGTCCAGAACATTTTCCTTATTACCCAACTTTATTGACGCAAATTTCCTTTCACAATGGAGTTTTGTCCTCAAACCAAACGATTTCCCAAAAAACCTCTCAAAATACAACCTAATTTACAAAGAGCAAGACATATTTTTATTTAACTACATTCGAAAATCTAAATTCAAATAATGATGAGTCACGTGATAAGAAATGTGGCCATATTTAAAAGCCGTTAGTCTCCAGAATAAGCCACCACATGTGGGCTTTTAATATACGAGTATGTTAGGTTTACGCACAGCTCTAATGGACAAGTATTCAAATTGCTATTTACTCTTTTAATTAAATGATTATTAGTTGCTTGATCACATAATTTGTGGTTATGGTCCCCTAGTAGACCGCTAAGAGGATTTTTATGATAACCTTACGGTATAATCGGATTAAAATTATAGTTGAGAGAGTATTGAATACTAGGTCAATGTCTAGCAATATTGATATGCAAAAGCTTGTTTTCTGATAGATAGATAAATCATTTAGGTATTATTTATAAATATTTTTTTAAAGTTTACACAGGAAGACGAGGTTTCCTTAGTAAAATTATGTATTTAGGGGTAAGTTTTTGCTAGATTTCTATTCATAAAAATTTGTTAGTGACATTATTTTTTTATTACCTATCTAATTAATCGTGACACTACATACAGAACTTTATATAGATGGTTCGGTATTTTTAGGATCTGACCCACATCTATTAGAAAACAGTTTATTATAATCATATCATCATCCCTTATACATATATGCTTACCACCTCAGCCTAGTGAGATTACAGTTGTCGAAAACAAATAGACAAATAAACAAAATAAGAAAAAAGACCTGGTGTTTGAAATAATGAAAACAATTATCAATTTTAGTTTTTAGGGTTCCGTACTTCAAAAAGGAAGATCACTTTCTTGTCCGTCTGTCCATCTGTCTGTCCGTCCGTCTGTCCGTGTGTCACCACCGATTATCTCAGGAACGGGTGGACCTAGCAAGTTCAAATTTATACCCGATACTGAGGTCTATAATCCCTATTAGGTGTATAAATTTAAGGTCAACACAATAACCTGAATCAACACAGTAAAAAGATATGGGCAATTTTAGATTTTTGCGAAAACTTGTAAGTACCAAAATTTACCTTAATTTTCAACTTTTTTTATTTTTTAGAATTTTCCCTTTACTTGTGCTGTAAGACCTGGCTTTTAACCAAAATTCACAGTTCCAGGTCAACCGGAAGTACCCTATAGGTTTTGGGTCGAAACCCTATATGGTAGTTCCCGTTGACCTAGAACCATGAAATTTACCAAAAAGCAAGGCCTTACAGCACAAATAAAGGAAAAATTCCTATACATAGGTACATAGATACATAGATCCACCAATTAAGATAGACCTCTGAGTTGTATCGGCGCTGAAGCAACTTAGAGGTCTAGCTTGAGTGTGCTAGAATTGGCACCAATCACAATTAAATCGAAAACATTACGGAACCTTCGGTGCGCGAGTCCGACTCGCACTTGACCGGTTTTTTTACTATAACCTGTAATTTGTTACCGTTATATGGCGTACAGTATATAAATTCCTTGTTTATGACATATAAAGATAGACAAATAGATATAATGTTGCCACATTCTAACAGTTCCCAAGCAAGTAAAATGGCGCCACACCAACATCCCAATTTAGTTCTGATACTAATTCCGATAAATCAATGTTGTTAAAAGGATTTGAATGTGTGCAAATAAACACTTTCACCTTGCGCACGCGACGCGGCGGCGCGTACCGACCGGTCCAAGGTTCGATTCCCGATAACAGCACTCTTAATGAGAATACCAGTTAATTGATTTATTAGCCAACTCGCTCTGTATAGTCTATTTGGCCAAGTATTACTGCGTTTATTTTATATAAGACGTATTGGTGTACTGTGAAGTTAAATTAAGTGAAGAAATGAAATATGATGTGATTAAAAGTTTACATCTATGTATGTAAGTTTTGTCAAAACAATAAAACAAATAATAGACATCGTAATCGACTTAAAATGTGTCTTTTAAACATATAACGCTTTTGAAGCTGAAGACAATACGAACAACTAAAAAAACTATGTTTTAGCTGGTTTATCGGCTTAAGATTTACAATTGCCCTGCAAGAACATTGCGGTCTGTTTTTTAGTGGTTACTTATGATTTTTTTATTCTCGTTCTAAGATAAATTAATATATTATTCTCAAAATATTGCAAAATCATCATTGTAGAATTTTACTAGCGAATATTTTCATAGAGATAATTAATTTATTTACAACAAATGTACAAAATATACAAACAAATAAATACAACTATAATATATAAAAAACTTCTTCGAGGCTGCCGCTGCTGCCGATCGGCAAGGTTCCTAGCTGGCAGCGTGTCCACTTTGGATGGCCATATTTTCATTATTTAGTTATTAATTTTATCGCATATCCTTATTTATGTTCTTATACTTTACCGGAACATTTTATCCACGGATTGTAAATTCAAACATATAAACAACGAACTTAAATAAAACGGGTGTTTATTTGAAACTGTTTAGTGT
This sequence comes from Ochropacha duplaris, assembly GCA_951361185.1. Taxonomy (NCBI): domain Eukaryota; kingdom Metazoa; phylum Arthropoda; class Insecta; order Lepidoptera; family Drepanidae; genus Ochropacha; species Ochropacha duplaris. The sequence continues at coordinate 8,719,411 of OX592704.1, read as the reverse complement.
TTATTTATCGCTAATGTAATAGAATCTTTCAACACTTAATTACGAGGAGCAGTTAGTTAAAGACACAATGGCGTCTCATATTACGGGATATCGTTTTACAGATTCATTCGAGATTAGTTCGTTTGTTATCTATGGATCTTTAATTTGATTGGACGTCCTCTGATAAATAATGTGAAGACAACGCTGTCGTTTTTAAATGAAGCCAATTTTTTATCCATGTGTGTAGTTGACGTCTCATGCTGGACACTAATTAAGGCATCTGTGTGTGTGTGTGTGTGTGTGTGTGTGTGTGTGTGTGTGTGTGTGTGTGTGTGTGTGTGTGTGTGTGTGTGTGTGTGTGTGTGTGTGTGTGTGTGTGTGTGTGTGTGTGTGTGTGTGTGTGTGTGTGTGTGTGTGTGTGTGTGTGTGTGTTATTACTTATCATATGGTATCATGAGCTGTGTATAATCTTTTTATTTGTCAGAATGGAATGTTTTACAAACCTAAAACATATTCTAAGTAATTGTTTGCCAGTTTCCAATTATGTTTAATCGTCGTGCGAGTTTTCCATTCATTTCTCATTTACTCCTATGGTACTCGTCCATACCAAAAGGAGACAAACAGCGGGACGAAGAGAGACACCTCACCATCTCTCTTACTTTCTCTCTATTTCGAGCTCTTTTCACAATAAGTTATTGTGTACGTGATTTTATGTTATTTTTGGAACTGACTATTTACCTACCCTTTTTTTACTTTTCTTATTACATGCAATTAGGTCAGGTCATAGATGAATAAATCATCGCTCCCCGCCGAGGACCTATTCTTAATCTATGAATGAGGTATTATTTGTCTAGTTTTTTTTATGTCATCAGGTTGACAAACACTTTCAACTTTCACTGACAATATTTACGCAAAGATATCTAAGTAGTAGGTAAATTATAAACCCTAGCAGGCCAACCCCTCAAGCAGCATTCTATTCATGGTGTAATCATTGACAAAGCCAGGAGGCTGCCATCAAGTTTTACAGTAATTAAACTATTCTAAATGTTTTTTTCTATCAAGTAACACTTTTCCAAACATTTTAAAATCTTTTGACACAAAAATGATTCTGAGGCTGTTTGTGTTCTAAGAACCATAATGAATTTTAGATAATTTCGAATATCTCAACCGGTTTAAAGCAAACGGCAATAACTTCTAATAGTCCGTAGTACAGAAACGGCCATAACGTATCAAATTACTCAGACTCCACCAATACAATAGCAATAGTGCAGATAGTACATCAAACGAGCAATTACTCAAAGCAAAATAATTAACTCAACAATGGTCGTAAATAAGCTACTGGTATTATGGGGGAAGTCATCCCAGTCACCATATATCTGATCTTAGAACCAAATTACTAATAAGTTATCGCAAAGTAAATAGTTTCTTAGTCCATTGCGATAAGATGGGTAATTGATTGATTTTTAGTTTATTAAAAGTTTGAGTTGAGCGGTGAAGGCATAAATCGAGTGTTGGCATATGAATACGGCGGCGCACAATACGATGTCGTACCGGGGAGTCGAACCGGCGACACGTACGTAAATCCACGGCTATCCTGTCGTCTATATCTTTTTACCAGTTTAGCTTAATGCTCTTATATTACATTACCTATCACGCCGCATGTCGTGGGTTCGATTTCCATCCAGGACATACATTTGTGTGCATTTACAAAAAAAATGTAGTTTAACAGTCACTATATCAGGTTTCCATATTACAAGCTCTGCTTAGTTTGGGATCAGATAGCCGTGTGTGAATGAATGAAATAACCCGGGATATTTATTATTATTATTTCTTTATATTGACATCTATGAGAAGTTAAGTTTTTTGACTTACAAGGTTCAATGATTTCGAAAACACGAGAACCGGGGACAAACAAAAAACATAATAAATGCTCAAACATTATTACTATATAACTCTTTTACTTATAGTTTAGGATCAAGCTGACAAATTTGCACACTGAGTAAATAATATATTTGAGTGAAATACGCAATCTTACAGCGAAAGTTTCACAGTGAAAATAGATCCGCCATTCACGTTCACAAGGCCGCTACATTTCCTTATGATACGCCCAGCTAGGGATGTCACAATACCTATTCCCGTATTTGTTTTTTCTTTATATTTTTATATTTTGGATAATTGTGTTTGACCACAATCTCACCATGGTGATGATGTGGCTGAAGGTGGTAAGCACACAAAGTCTAGACGGGAACTGGCTCTCAAGTGCAGCTATCATCGCCTTACAATGAATTGAATGTTGTTAATGGTATGATATATTAAATGTATTATTATCTATTAAAACATTACGTTTATCATATCAATACATCGAAATTCTCTATTTTAACTATTTTTTGTAATCCAGGGGCCGATACCGATTTCAGCTTACTAGAACATAATTTTTTTTTAAGTACATTTCGATGAGAGTTTGTTTCTACATATCGATATACTTGTACCTTTTACTTGTCAAAAAGAGCAAATAATGTAATTATTTTGCAGGTACTCATTACTATGGTTTAATGATTTTTCCTATAGCAACCCTTATTAAAATGGATCTCAGGTCGGCGGGCGATATTAATTAACACATGCCAGCACCGTCCCCTATAAATCTCTCTTGTCGACATGTCGATATGTCGATGGTTGTCGACATAGCTGCCGTTGGGCCGCACTATTTGTTTTATAATTGCACGATGTCTCGATGCGATTATGTTGTGTATGTTTATGGTAAAGGATGTGAGGATATTAATTAGCTTTTTATGTTTTCCGTCAATTACTTTGAATGAGACACATAAAGAGCCATTATGAAGATCGTGGATTCGAATCACTCAAAACCTCAGCACGGAGGTATGGTACATTGTAGTTCCCGCATGGCTGGCTACCACCTAGTTGAAAATCTGTCGCCAAGCACCTATCGGTGTATTCCGGTAGTTGAACCTGAGAGCCAGTTGCCTTCTAGACATTGTAAAAGTCGACAACAGATGAACAGTATTTAGATAATTACACCCAGATTTCGGAAAATGAAACATCGTGTGTAGGAAACGATCAGCGGGAATATAGGTGAAACCGCGGGGGTTAGTTAGTTTTATTATATTATCCTCAAACGAGGCTGTGACATCGTAAAATACCATTAACAATGAAGATAGGGATTTCCGGTCACATACCTACATCAAATCATTAAAGCACATAAATCAACCGTAAAAGCCAAACTGAAGTGCTTTCTTAAGTTTTCGACAGTAAAAATCCTGACATGTCATTATGAACAATCTCAATTGGTTTTATGTATGAAAGTGCATGCAATTAATTTAAATGTGAACCTGTATGTAACATTCTCCATTGTCCGACGTTTTTAAGTAGATTACGGTATACTAACTTCTTGGCAAGCGTTTAATATCGGCTTCAAAACTCGTCCCAGAGATTCTGAACCAAAATGCAAGCTCATTATATTTGTTTTTTGAAATTAAATTATTTTAGGTTTATAACATTTAGGTACTCTGATAAAATATTGATAATCATTACTAGTTTTTCGCCCCGGGTTTTCACCCGCGTTCCCGAGGAATCTTATATTTTCTCGGGATAAAAAGTATTTTTGGTAGGGTTACTTTGTAGTACCCGACTGGCTGGCTACCACCCTCAAGATGAAAATCTGTCGCCAAACACCTTTCGGTGTGTTCCGACAGCTGCACTTGAGAGCCAGTTCCCATCTAGGCTTTGTGTGCTTACCACCTTCGGCCACATCATCACTTACCATGGTGAGAATGTGGTCAAACACAAGCTTATCCAGAAAAGAAAAACATCCAGGATATGTTCTACCTGTGTGACAAGTTTCATCAAAATCCGTTGAACTGTTCATGAGTTATAAATGGTGTAATTATCTACCGACTTTGCTTTATATAGATACCTAGATATAGATATAGAAGATATCTCAAACCAGTACACATTAACGCATGTTTCCATTGGAACGTATAGAAGGCTAATTAATATCCATATGAATATACATGCTGTTATAAAGTTTTCTCTAATCAAAACTTTGTTATTTATAGGCTAAGATCCAGTCCCTGGTAGTGAATTGATTTGCATTTACAAGTTCTATGATAACGAATGGGGTCGGTTTGCCATCGAATAAGATGTTTGCTTTTATATTCATGTTTAGAAGTAAATAGTTTCATTCATTCATTTTCATTTATTCATTCATTTATTTATTGTACTCATGTTTACAACACATAGATTAAATATTGATAAAAAAAATGTTAGTTGTACATGTAGGCCTGTATGAGCGTTGGTAATTTAGAGTTAGGCCTAATAACAAAATTAATTTCGCAACAATGACACATTCACAACATCAAATTTGAAATACAGATTTCATATGAAAGGGATTACATTTATGATTTACCAGTGACATGTTTTCAGAATAAAATTTAGGTTGTCTTTTCATAAGAGAAATCGAGGCATACCTATCAGGCGGTGGGTTGATGACATAAAATCAGTAGCGGGCAGCATCTGGGCTAGAACAGCTAATAACAGAATGTTATGGAGACAATTGGAAGAGGCCTTTTTCAATGGACAAACAGACAAAGTGGTCGAGGCAAATTAACAAAATAAAAATCTAAATGTTGTTATTATTAATTATTGTATTATCTTGTGTGAAATAAAGGCTATTATTATTATTATGACTCTTCATTCATAGGCTATCTGTGTATTTTACACAATAGTTTCAGAGGAGATATCAGTTATCTAGTTTCCATCGTACAAGATCCTTAGTTTGCGATCAGATGGCCGTGTGTGAATGGATAAAAGGAAAATGTTTCCAACTCTACCAATACAAGACAAGATTTTACTTTAGAAATAAGTCAATTATTGATACCCACGTGTATTAGACATTAATACGCAAACACCTCTCACTGCTCGTTGTTGTTCCAACGTGCTCCGAGTTTCACACTCACCCGCTCACCCGCACTTAGCACTTTGATACTGTTTGTGTTCAATACTTATCGAGTTAAAGGCCTATTGTCACGAACACTTTTAGAAGTTGCGTTTTGTTGCGAACAAGGGTTACATTTTATCTGACACTAGCTGTCCCCCGCGGTTTCACGCGCGTTCAAGGATTTTCGCAACATAGCGTGATGTTATATTATATAGTCTTCTTCTATAAATGGGCTATTAATCATTTTTCACCTCGAAGAAGTAGTTCCTGTGATTAGCGCGTACCTACAAACAAACAAACTCTTCATATTTGTTCATGTCTAGAACTTATTGAAGTAAGCTTTTACCCGTTTATCACGTGGTCGAATAAAAGGTTTAAGGTTCTGGACGTTTAAGGTATTTCCATAACAAAGTTCAAAATCCATTCAGCCATTAAACCGAGAAGACAGATTCAGTTACTTTCGCATTTTATAATATAGCTTGGAGCAGTCCTTAGGATTTTAGACAAAAAAAAACTTGTAAATCTTTGAGTTTTTAAACGTTAACGGCAATGAGAAGTTCATGTGAGCAAAAAATGGATACAGGAATGAGAAGTTCATCATAAGATAAGACAATCATTATGAAGAAGTTTTCTAAGGATATTTTAAGCTAGACAATTTGCGAGTAACTGTAGTTCATTTCTAACTACAAATCTGTATAAGATAGACGTATGTTAATTAATCTAAGAATATTTAAACAAAATAGTGGCATCCGAAAAAAGCTGCGTTACATAACGTTCGTGAGGATAGGCCTTTATATCTCATGCACTATTACAAGTTGTACAACAAACTTAAGTTATTGAGCAGTCACCTACGCGTTTTGAATACACAATACTGGATGATATGGCAAAAGGCATCCTGAACCAACTTATTCGAAATGAGATACCGTAACTTAATGCTTATTTAAGATGCTATAACGTCTATTAAATTAATTATTATACCTATATGAGAATAATATAACTACACACAATAATGAATGACTCATAAAGAAAGATAAATCCATTCTCATCCTTTTGACTTAACTGTCGCATTCGATATAAGCAGATTGACAAACATGGCTCTCAAATATCTTGATATCGGTTTTTGACTAATTATTCACCCCAAGACCGTCCATCGTGGAGATCCCAAGGATCCCCAGAAGGGAGGCCTTTGTCTAGCAGTGGACGTCTTCCCGGTGACATGATGATGATGATGATTCACCCCCGTGGATAAACAAGATTTTTTAAATACCTGTTTCTGTGCCTGTTCGTCATCTTTATGGCATAAAAAGTTTAGTTACCAATTCCCATTTTATCTGTAACTTATATTAAAAAGTAAAGTAAACAAAGCTGTGGATCAATTCCGCAGCTATAATAAAAATAATTCAAGAATTTTAGGTCAAATCTCTATCTACGAGCACGTCCGTTAGTCAAACTCAAGAAAAACATATTTCATAGGAACGATATGCAAACTTATACACATAAATACAAAAACATTACACATAAAAATCAGCACATGTCAGGACTCGGCCACAGCACTCGGCGTCTTGTACGTTGAGAACGGAATTAATCTGCATCCGCACTTATAGCATTCCACTTGTTTGTTTGTTTGTATTTTGATTAGATTTTTTTTATGAAAACGTAATGGGAGCCATCACGATGGCAAGGTACTTTGTACCTGTGTGGTTGGCTATCACCTTCATTTAAAAACTCTACAAACTTTATCAGACACGCAGACAAACGAAAAATTTTATTTTTATTGTCTCTAAAAAAAACATCGGATATTTTTCACACACGGCTATCTGTTCCCAAACTAAGCAATGCAATGTATGTTTTGTTTTAATAGATTAATGTTTTAAAGAGAACTCACAGCGAACTATGCCCGCTAAACTTCAAATTACTGACACAGTATCCTACCGACGTTCAATTCCTTTCATCATTATGTCACTACTGGACAAAGACCTCCCAAGGACAATTCAATTAAACTTCTCAATAAAAACAAGCACAGCCACGAAGCAACCTTAGCTAGGTATTGAATATATTTAAAGTTCTATACATCAATCAGCTCTCTTACTAACGAGTCCGTTTCCTACCGGCACATATGCATAGAGAAGCAATAATTTAGACATCGACTCAGTCTCTAACTCATAGTCGGACTGGCGACAGGTTGATTTGGCATGTACACAAATAATTCTAACCCATATACATATAGAGATTCTTAAGGTTTATACTCCTTGGAACAAAATATCTAAGCCGGCTTTGAGATATTTGAATATAGAAAAAATGAGAAAAGGGCATCTGATAATAAAGTTTGAACGCGTGGAATTACTTATATTTTGGTCTATAGATAATAATAATAACATGAATGTGAAACCTTTCTAGCAGCTACACTCAAAACAGGTCTTGAATCTGCAAGTGTGCAAAGCGCCTTAAGACAGCGTGATAAATAACAATCCGCGCAAACTAGCCGTGTTGACGTTGATAGTATGGGTGTGCGCAAATCATGCGCGTGCGCACAATGGTCGCGCAGTGCGGAGATATGTGTCGTTTCGTTAAGTGTTGTGTCGCTGTATGCAGTACACGACATTTCCTTAGAATTATGTATGGATATCTTAGCCCCAAACATCTAATGGGATTTCTATTTAAATTTCTATGCGGATGTTACGGAGTCTATTTGCAATGTTATAGAAGATTATTTCTTGTAGGACAAAACAAATATTTTCACGCCATTGTTCCTGAAAATGTAGGTAAATGTACTAATAATATTTTAGATATTAAAACTTTGTCTACCACAGCTTCCCGGGATAAAATGTATTATATCTTATTCCTACCTGTGTGCCTAGTTTAATCAAAATCGGTTCAGTGGTTTTTGCGTGTATGAGTATCAAACACCAGTAGATGTCTAGGCAAATTGTTATAATATTATATTTTGTATTTACTTTTTCAGAATACTTCAAACATATCCGGCTAAAGAGACATGACATCCCTAATCTCACCAAAAGATTTCCACAATAACACAACAAGAGAGTCTGCTGGAAAGTTTATTTTTATGGCTCTCGTGGACTACATTACAAAAGACATATATCAACCAAGGAAATGGCTTATTGTTCCTGGAACAGATTGCCATGTATCAGAAACATAAAAAATAAAGAATACCTCGTATGAATAAAACTAATAAAAAATAACTTCTAACCTATCCCAATAAACGGGCTTTCTTGCGCGTTCAAACAAAACAGATAGGTATTCACCTTTATAATAAAGGTGAATTAGATCATTTAACACGTACTTAAGTAGATATTAATAGGGTAATATACCTGCTCAGAGAAACCTTAAGAATTCTAAGGAGATCTTTAAAATAAAAGCACGGAATATAGAAACGCATATATTTTATTAGGCAATTTCAGTAAAAATCATAACGTAACCAAATCACATTCAACTAAGATTATTCCATTTAGTAATTTGATATGAACTATTTGAATGGACATGTCAACAGTTTCTGTATCGTAAACCAGTGGTTAGGCAGTTATTCATAATGTTATGATAATACATCGTGCCGCAAGTGTGCCAGTCACTTGTCCCACTCACTTGCCCTGTGTAAACCTGCCTTAAGTAAACTTTTGTCTGTAGTACATTCAAATTACAGTAGCGAAGATCAGATTTGAACTTTTCGTTTCACAGAAATTATCAATGTAATTAGGTATAATCCATACTAATATTACAAATGTGAAAGTGTGTCTGTCTTTCTGTTTGTCTGTTTGACTTAGATGAAATTTGGTATAGAGATAGATGAGACCTTGGAAAAAGACATAGGATAGGTACTTTTTATCCCGGGAAAAGATAAGATACCTCGGAAACGTGGGTGAAACCGCGAGGCGGAAAACTAGTACTTACATTTATATGACTAATCAAAACTCAAACTCAAAACTCATTTATTCAGTTTAGGCCCTGGTAAGGCACTTATGAACGTTACAATTGACTCTACCAAACTGTCTAGATTAAAAGAACTCATCTTTGACTACCTATGTGAAAAAATCAGACTGCTTTATTACATTTTTGTTGAATAGTGTATTAAACTTTGCATGAAAGAGCTATATTTATTTTGCACTTTCCAAGTCACTTCGTATTTTTTGTATTTATGAAACCTTTCTCCCCAAAAACAATACGTGTAGTAATGAGCATTTTTCAACCTCTTTCGGCTCAACAAATGTTACACAGTTGCACAGAAACTTAGTATGAAATGTGTTTACTGTTTTTATTTATACTGTGCTCTAGCTAGACGTCTAAACTAATAAAACTAAACTAAATAGCAGATGAAGGATAATGAAAATAGCTAAAAAGTATATTTTGTCACGTAAAAGTAATTTAGTAAGCTTTGTTTATGGTTTAATGGCGAATTAAAATGAGTTCTAGAATACGTTTACATTTAGAACTTGAGACAAAGCCTTACAAAATTATTAATAAAAAAAAGTATATCACTAACAAACAAAAATGAATATAGTGACAGTTCGTGAGATAGTCCGTAAACCTATGCTAACAAACAAAAAATCGAGAGTACTTTTGTCCGTCTCATACTTACATCTTAACTATGTAACATTAAAACAAGATTCTTGTTAATGAAACCAAATAAATATATTTGTTTAGATTGGTATTTGTTAGGTTTCGGAATTCCTCAAAATAGTGTTTTGCAACAGCGTATGTAAAACATCATAGAAACTATTCAAAACCCAGTTTCTAAATACATTATGGCCATGCCAGTAATGCCTATAATATTTCAAAATAACGTTACCAAAGCGCTGTTCGTAATCAGAATTTCAAAGAGACTGATCCTCATAAATAAAATGAATTCGTTAACAAAACATACCAACAAACAGACAGACAGTCATGCATGTTGGCTTTGCATTCCGCTACGATACGAGCGACACTAAAGTATATTTACGTTCAGATCGATCTGAATTTATTGTAAGATTTCTAGTAAAATCTATTTTATATATCATTTATATAACAGCGCTATGTTATACAGGGTGGTGACGACGTAACGACATTAAATTAAAACACGATCACTACTAGTCAATCAAAATACTTTGTGATAATTAAATCGGGTATTACATCAATAAACAAAAAACTATTTTTTCAAACAAACTAATTCTGAAAATAATCTAAACGAAACACAACACTCTTTATTAATATTACCTATTGACCTCAAATGACCTGTAGGCACTACGGGCACAGTTTTAGGCAAAGACCGGCCGCCGCGGTTCCTTTGTAGGTGTATTGATTCATTCATGCAAGTAGGCATCGACGCCCGCGCATCGCGCTAATAATGATTTTAACGCTATGGTTATAAGGTCGAAATTTAATCAACCGACGATTTCTGAGCCGCACATTTTATTTGGTTGTGTTTTACGCATGTAGGTAAATCAAAATTTTGTTCCGTCTAGCTACTCTAGCTAGGTGAATGACTTCGTTGCGTAATCGTTATGAATTCACAGCATGTGTTAAAATGATTAAAGTGAAAATAATTTCCTGTGGCTATACCGTTCAATGTGATTTGATGAAACTTGGTGTACGAACTACTAACGCGGTACCCAATATGTGGTTTAAATTAATGTCGTTACGTCGTCACCACCCTGTATACACTTTTCGCTACATTAATTCGATTATTCCTTTAAAAATTGTTATCACTTAAAAAATTCTAAACGATATTTTGGAACTGAAACATTTTAACTTTCATCTCGTAATCACTTTTCTCAATTTCCACCAAATGCGTGAAGAACGTGTTCTATTCAAATTCCGACTCATTAAATTCTAGTAAAACTTACAGAAGAAACGACTTCGAAGCCAAAGATACCGAGTAAAACAGTACTTTCTATGATTTGAAATAAGGCGTAAGTATAATAATTAACGTAACAATTTGTAATACATATTATACACTGAAACCTAGCTACCACAGAACAAGCAACACACGTCAAACATTAACCGTTATTGCAATATAAAATGCAACTATCGTTTTATAATATTAATAAGATAAATCGCAAGCACCTACCGGCCGCGGCCGCCATTATGCGCGTAAGTATAGTTTGATTAGAGTTGCGCGCGCGCCGTGTCCGCGCCCGTGGGCGAGCCGAGCGGTGCCGAGCGGTAGCGCCCACGGTACCGAAGGACAATGTACCGTAAGAGAAACATATTATACAGGTTGCATGTTATTTATGATCCAATATTAATCGAGTTTGAATATTTAAGGTGTTTACTTGTAGATTGATTTGGCAATGTTTTGATTCGAATATGAATGTAAGCTGAGAATGATCACTTCACTTCACATCAGATGCGTTTTTTACACAATTCCGCCAGTTTCAGGGTGTTTGAAGATAAACGATGGAGATTGATCGGTAGGTCCAATAAATGTCAAATCAGAAGATCAGAAATCTGACGATACCTTCTAAAATATGCTGAATGAATTCAAGTTTTAATCCAAATTCGTTTAGTAATTTCGACATCAGTAAGAAACATACTCACACCATCCATTCCTTTTAATACCAATGGGTCGGTAGGATTAATAAGTATGCCTGTCACATTACTACTAAAATTACAATACTATTTTCAACGTTCTCATAACAAAGAACTGTAAAAACATCATTCTGTATATGACTAGTCCCGTGGTGTGTTCATTTCGTGTTATATAGGGTACTGGGTAACACCTGATTATCTGTTCACATTACATTGTAACCGCTGCGCTAGGTACCTACTATACCTACCTGCGCAAGAGTATATTTGTTATGAGATTTTAATGTAGCACTTCGGCTTATTTAGGTTCCGACGAGTTTAACTTTAGTGTCCGACCAAAGTTTCGGTTTCTGTTTCGGTCGAAGCCAACCCGTACTTTTGGATCTCGTTCGGCTCATAATTTGTTAAAATTAAAATTCAGAGTACTCTTTTTTTCAACTTTTATAAGTGAACTTGTTTCATTTTATATACCCTACACGATCTACAAGTGGTTCATTGTTCTTATGTCTAGAAATAATGGTCCACTGTATTTTTATTCATAATATTCAACGATTTTAACACATCTATAGAAGTTTCGTTTTCGGTTTCGGTCACTATTTTATTTATCATGAAGATATTAAAGTTAGACTAAAGACGCTTTTAGGCTGTCTCAGCAATGGTTAAGGTTATGCTTCAACGGTTTTACGATGCTGAAAACTTGTTTTATAATGGACCTTTCATTATTAAACTTGTTTTAAGATACTAAAAAAAACTCCACAAAAATTCGAGCAAACTCTCAGTGGAGTTGCTCTCTTAACACCTGCAACATAAAGTGTGCATAATCGTACTAAACAATTATAAAATCAGTAATAAAATAGACAAGTGGAAACTAGACGTCCATTATTGCAATTTAATACACACAAACTGTCCTACATTTGACCACCTAACCAATTACAATAAAGCTAAAATTACAAGCCCATTCGGTGACTATTGTCTAAATACCAAGCATTTAATGTTGGTCGCGTAATAACAACGAAATGGTCCATAAACGTGTAGTGCATGTTACTGGTAATGATATGAATTACATTAGGTTATGTTTATAGTGTGAGAATAAATTTATGGTTCGATATGGGGGGTAGTTTTGGGTAAATTCGGTCACCATTGGGAGCTTCGCAGTCTTATGGAGTTCTGTGGTTCGTTCTTTTAGTTCGCTAGGTCTCTTAAACCATACAATAATATAATATAAAACGCAATAATGCTATGAACTCGAACCGATTTTTACACACTGTGTGCAGTTTGGTCCAACTTGAGAGATAGGATACTAGAAAGAAAAATGCCTCGTTTACGCGGGTGAAACCACCGGGGGACAGCTAGTAGAGTAAAGGTCAGATGGATGGTCATCGCCCCTCTTGATGAAGCGGCTGCCAGTATATTAATTATGAAGAACTTGGTCCGGGATCATCGACGAACAAGTTCGCATAGTTCGTCGATGATCCCGGACCAAGTTGAATGTGAATATACAAAATTGAGCGTAAGACGCGGTTGTGACGTTCTTCGGCCCAGTGGACATGTAGGTAGGTAGGTAGCGAGTGAAAGAAGATGGATCTGAATTATTAGCGCATTTAAATAATATGGTGTTCTATGTGTAGTTGTAGTCAATTTTATGATCTTAAAAATCGCTTCATTAGTTAAGTTAAGATGTTACATCTCACATGACTAGTAGAAATTTAAACATAACTAACAGTGGAAGTTTTATGTTTATTAATTTCAAAAACATGGAACATTTTTGCATAGAAATGCATGATTTAAGTACAATTTAACCATGGGTAATGACGTGACCAAAGGTAACTCAAAACCTAACCTGGAATTTTAAATAATGTAGTTAACTTTTAACCCTAGTTTTCGGCCAATTATAACTGGGAGGGATTTTCTTTACCTTCGGTTTTTTTTTATTCTGGATAGGCTTGTGTTTGACTACAATCTCACTATGGTGAGTGATGATATGGCCGAAGGTGGTAATCACACAAAGCCTAGATGGGAACTGGCTCTCAAGTGCAGCTGTCGGAACACACCGATAGGTGCTTGGCGACAGATTTTCAACTTGAGGGTGGTAGCCAGCTAGTCGGGTATTACAAAGTACCCTACCACCGTGCTATGGTTTCCTCACGATGTTTTCCTTCACCGAAAGCTCAAGCTCATTGTAGGATTCGAACCCACGACCTTCGCCGCGGTATCCGATGTCACTTACCACTGAGCTATCATCGCCTTAAAATCCATCGGATCTATCTAATTATTAACCACATGCTATTTTAGTAATAGTCAAACATCAAAAACCTAATATTTAATATCACCTCTGCCTAATTTAACCACCATTCTTAAGTCTAAAATTCCTTGATCTAAATGCCACAGTCCATCAACATCTTAATCAGTAGCTCCATTGTCGACCTGCTGCGGCCCGTACACTTAAGTAACACATGACCACTTATCTCAAACAGTCACGACTTGAGATCAGCCGATTGTTACTTTCGCGTAAAACTTTTATTATTGACATCTTATGCAACTTCAGCGCACGACTGTCGTACGTGTGTGGACGGACATTTAATTTTTGTAATACATAATACGTAATGTGTCCGAAATTATATGTAGGATATAAAGTATATGTGTATATTATGTTTATATGAATTATAGCATATAGCATAATAGAGGATTTAATCAGTTGAATCGCGATTCTTAGAATTCTATTTTTTTTTAGATTTTGGGACGACCGTCCCGTCCACTAGTAGTAGTACATAATACATAATACCACTTTTTATAATGGATGGATCTTTGATATCTAATAACTAAAGATAAACAATCCCAAGCAAAAGTTCTCTAAAAACTGTCTCAAACTGTGTTGGGTAATACTAGTTTTTTTAAGTTTTATTCACAAAAATATGTACTAAGGCAATAAAATTTTACGATTCATACCTGCTAGCCAAAATATATCTTAAACGAGCACTGAGGCATGTTTACCGTCGGAGCGTTCGAATGCTACTGGATTAAAAGACCACCCAAATGTTGGAGTGGGTAGACATTCGGTAAGGCCATTTTTTGTCACTGATTATTATTTATCTTTAGTTATTAGATATCAAAGGGATGGATGGATGGATGTCTGAAATAAATGATTATTATTATTATGATTCTGTACTAGTATGATTCAGAGCTTATACCCACCTTTTGCACTCAACACACAAAGCGCGACCATCATATTGATTTGCTAAATTTTACTTCCACCTAATAAATATTTGATTAATTTAATCTTTTTTATTTATCATTAATAATTTAACTATAGATAGGTACAGTGACGGAATGAAAAGGTTCGTCGATTTTCAAATTGATTCGTTCACCGTATCGCGAGCACATATTACCTTTTGAAACTATGTTACAGAATAGACTCGAGTTAGAGAAAATCACGTTTAACTCTTCGTTAATAAAGTTCAAAATTATTCAGATCAAAGTTGTTTGACTATTAACTTGTCAACAAGATTAATTATTTTTGATAAACTAAAACCTTCTTGTTGGTTCAACCTGCCATTATTATTTCAGTTAAAACTATTGTCAAGCCGTCAATGTCATCATTGCAAAATATCATAATTGATTCTTGCAGTACCTACTAGTGCAAGCGAAAAGCGACTCTAAGGTGACGAACCTTTTCATTCTGTGACTGTACGTGCTAAAATTATGAATCGTTAAGCAGATTAACAAAAATGAATAGTTTCGTTTGATGCAACTTAAAATGAGCTACCTATAAATGTTTGAATATCTGCCATCGCCAACATCCTAACAATCTTACATCAACTACTACATGCTACATTCCTTTCTCTCCCAGCATCTATGGTTCTATAGAATATGGGACTGACATACGTGTGTTGGTACATATGTATATGTAAATTAATGTTACAAAACAAATTGATTGTCTGAGTAACGGCGCGGCGCCCGCGCACCCTGTTAATTGCAATTGTGCGCGCGAGCTTACAAAACTGTCGGCGTCCCAAACGTGCTCTGAATTTAATTATAGTTTTACGAAATGTGACTCATTCTTATCTGTTATGTACTCGTAGGTACCTTTCAATGGTAGTTGTGAAAATAAGTCTTGCATTGACGAGGCTGACGTTGGATTTGGCGAAACCAAACTTTATGGGACCTTATAGTCATATCACAGTAAAAGAAATAGTTTATCAGTTATTTGATAATCGTATGTGAAGAATGAGAATGTTAATGGAAATAATTATTATATATATATAGAAATGAAAATATCTGGCTTGCTTTCTATAAGAGAGAGAGAGAGAGAGACAGACAGAGAAACATGCGCACGCCGCACAGCTTACAATAGCTTACTACACACAACTGTCACCCGACCAACTGACACTAAAAGTGTCGGTTTTTCGTAAGATTTTTTTCCGTCTAGCCCCCTTTCACAACGCGCGATAAGGAACTTCGTTCCAATAATCTTACATCATTACCATCGTAATATTTGGCCCGGGATGCCACTGAAACACATTGTCACTCATAAATCGCTGGCAGTTCAAACTGTATCTGTATTTATATTTTTGATTATTTATTACTAGTTTTCCGCGTTTTCACGGGTTTCTTTTCCCGGATTAAAAAGTATCCTATGTCCTTCTCCAAGGTTTCATCTATTTCTATACCAAATTTCATGTAAATCGGTTCAGTAACGTAAAGTTTCGCGTAAACCACGCGTGAAGAGGTAACAGACAGACACACTTTCGAATTTACAATATTAAAGTAAGTTATGAATTTTATTAACCGGCATAACACGCAAATATTATCAATGAGACTAGTTAAATAAATTATTGAATTTAACAGGTCTTAGTTGTTTTATTTCCGGCTCTTCTCAGCAAAAGCAACCTTCCGAAACGTGCGTTAAAGTCAAGATTTCAA
Source organism: Ochropacha duplaris (assembly GCA_951361185.1). Lineage (NCBI taxonomy): Eukaryota > Metazoa > Arthropoda > Insecta > Lepidoptera > Drepanidae > Ochropacha > Ochropacha duplaris. The sequence goes on along the minus strand of OX592704.1, from coordinate 8,703,042 downwards.
CATGTCAAGTTGCATGTCTTCGAGCTTTGTCTGCTTGTCTGCGAGCTCTTTGCAGGACCTGACGCCACATCATATCGCTAATCATTAATCAAAAACTAAAGAGCATACATGGAAATGCAACATTAAAACAACCTTATAATCGATGCATCGACTAATTGATAATTCCCGATGCACATTAGATTATCCAGCGAGACCACATAACAACGTATGATAAGTGCATTCAAAGATAAGATTGCTAATCGGAAGCTGTTTCTTGCGTCAAATTTAATGAAGCGATGTTTGTAAGCAGTCCTTCGGTCAATTTTAATTAGAACGGTTGGCTACGTGTGTTCGTCTGATGATGAGATAGCGGTACATCAGTTGGGGAAACTGCAGCTGTAAAATAAATTGTATTATATGTAGCAAAGAGTTGAATTTTGGTTGTGAAGGTTGAGGATTTAGGTTCAAACTCATTAAAAATGTGCAACTTAGAATGCTTGACCAACAGGTGCTAATTCATTCTAGCTGCAATGATTCTGAGGCAGTAGTTACGGCAGATGGACGTGAGTTAGAATCCTACAAAACAAAGCAAAGAATACCAACTTAGTACTTTGAAGTTCCCGACTGGTTGGTTATCAGCCTCAAAATAAAAAATCAGTTGCTAAGTACGTATCAGTGTGTTCCGGCAACTTCTCTTGAGAGCTTGTAAAAGGTAGACAATACATATTTGCAATGCTCCTGGTATTGCTAATGTTCATATTTGACAAAAACATTGAGTTTAATAGGTATTAGGAAATTGTAGAGCCCAGAATATTATGTTTTCACAAGATAAATATTGATGTATGAACAGAATTTTCGATGCCACAAAAATTTCACACATTATTGCAAAACATAAAATTTAGGATAAAATATGTAATTTGGCTTAAGGTGTGTTTGACCTTTAATAAAAATTATGTACCTGCTTATGTTTCATTTTATTGCTGAAATAAACAATAGGTAGGTTGCTTGCATATGAACGCTGGTTGTATAATAAAACATTGTTGGTAATTGATAAATTTAAAAATATCTTAAAGATGAGATCAATTTTGACTATCTCCAATTTCTATCTTGAATATCCTATCCTACTTAACCTTACCAATAATGATATCTACTCAAATATTTTCTCCTATAATATAATATAAATGAATACTGTTTATAAAGTTGTAGCTTAACGTCGAAGAGCTACATATAATATAGTGGACAGACACTCAGACAGATACGGAAAACATTCTGACTGACCGAGGTGCGAAATCGCCAATTAATTTCTAATGAAAAATGTTGGACTTCCCTTACATGTAGGGTTGCCAAGTCATTATACCAGAATTAATTATATTTAAAAAGTAATACGATCCTAAAATGTATTTCTGTTATCTTTATCGTTATTAAGATCTTTTATGATTTTAACCGATTTAACTTACTCAATAAGTATAAAATTGTTAAACATTTGGAAAAAATAAAGCCAATATAGTCAGATGGTTCAAAAATATTTGAAAAATGTAACCTTGCTGAGTTTTTTGCGGTTCTTATCAGTTGAAGGATGACTTCCGAACCGGTGATAACTTCTGTAATTCGACCTTCATAAGTGCCCTCCTATAGGGCCTAAACTGAATAAATGGTTTTGACTTTGACTTTGAAGACAAAAAAAAACTGTCGCCAAGCACCTACTGCACACCAACAAGCACCAAATCTAGTTCCTTTCCAGGCTTTATGATCTTATCACCTTAGGCCAGATCATTTACATGCCTCGGAACGATTATCCTGAAACACCAGCCCCAAATTAAATAAATCTTTTGATTGTATGTAAGTATTAGTAGGTTTACGCAAAGGTAGCAACCCTATAAATACCGGTAGTTTGACGTTAATTCTTGATACACTTGATACATATAAATAAACTACCAACAGGCTCGTCCTACACTATCGCATATTCTTAAATCTCACTGTATCTTTGTCATTTATCTATAAACTGGAGATGCAAGCGTCTTAGTTATTCGTTCATACGTAGTGCAACTGGGATATGAGCGCAGCCGGTAGGTAACCTATATCGTGACGATGTCGATGATATGCGAACTTCCTTAGTCAGAGGTTGGCAACATTATATTCATTTTTATGATCATTTTTCTCAGGCCTAACAGGTTCATCAAATACATAATTTTGTTATCCTACAATATTATGTGAAAGTTTTTATTTTCGGATGTTTAGATGTTTGGATGTAACTCAATCACGCAAAAATGGCTGAACAGATTTTGATGAAACTTCGTACTTGGATCCTGGAATAAAACATTTTTTTTATCCCGGGAAATGATAAAATCCCTCGGGAATACAGGTAAAACCGCCGGAGCAGCTAGTCAATACAATTGAGGTTTTTATAAAACAGTATCATCATAATATCATGTTACTTGAGCTTTTAAAATCTTAAGAAAAAATTAAATATAGTTATTTGGTAGGTAACAGAAATTTTTAATTAAGTTCAATGAATATAAAAATGGAACAGTGAGCAAGAAAATATCAAAATTCTCATGAAAATTATAAAATAAATTGAATATTCCAATACTTACTTCCAATGTCTAGGAACTTTTAAAACATGGTTAAAAACAATACATAGGTAGTTAAATACAATATGCCACGCAATGGCAAAATAGACTTGTACTCTAATCAAATAAATTATCTAATTTATTTACTATACCTACTTAATAATTTATTTACAACAAATGTACAAAATATACAAACAAAGTTTATTTTTTTTATACATTTACACAGTTTTTTAGGTATAAAAAACTTCTTCGAGGCTGCCGCTGCTGCCGATCGGCAAGGTTCCTAATTAATTTTATGTATAACTTTTTACCCAGGCCCATGGCTGCTTCGAAATTTCGCTGCCCAATTTACCATCAAGACTTTTATGGAAACAGATTCAAGAAACCTAATTATTTCAGATGTCAACAATTAACCGAAATAACCAAAAAATGTAGGCTAGTACATTCATAAAGACAGCGATCGTCAACCACCGGCACACACTTTGACACTATTCATTCGCGCCAATTGGTACGCGGCCGCGCCGCAATTGTCCGTAGGGCGCCACCGTCGGGCCGCTAATAAGCAGCGCTCGGCGCTCGCGCACCCGCCTGGCATACATTCCCTCCCTTTATTAGCAATTCTGATATGCGAAAGCGATATTGTGGTCACATAAGTGGAACTTACTATCGGGCCAACCATTTCATTTTATCACATTGATAGCGCATTTAATAGAATGTTGGATACAGCGTTATTGGCCACATAAAATCGTTTGACGTAATAAGCCGGGGGTTCCATATATTTGTCGGACAAATCGACCGTTTTGCTGGATTATTGGTTATATAAGTTCATTTGCATGTACGATATTTTGCTTTTATTGAGATATTTATGGAGTGATTACCATTTTACTTATTACAAGCTTAGAATAAAGTACTGTATGTAAATATATGTATGCGCCAACTTACTGGACTAGCCATTATCTTGGTGATTGTTACTGTATTGGTCTAATGAATAAATAAGTTTCAATTTTAGAGTTGCAGTAGCTTTATGTAGAGCGTGTGATATTTTGTTCGATTGAAATAAACTTGTGTGGCTGACTAAATAAGAATAATAATGCTGATGTTTTCCTCTGCCTTTCCTACAGTAAAATAATATGACGTACATACAATACAACTAATGTACTATTGTGCAATAATTAAAACAGGATCAATCAGCATCATCTACTTATGATATAATATGCAGGTATGTAATGTCACTAAAAATTTTTAAACTTGAGAATATTGGGGCGCGCGCCTAATGTGCTGTTTTTCGAACGCTCTGTCTACGATATGTTTAGAATTTCCAACCAATTATACCAATCATAGTCTCTACTTGAGCGCTGACGTCCGTCATACTATTTCACAGAGCAATGCATCAATCGCGCGCCCCATACGCATTACCCCAGACTGTACATCATTACAACAATCAATAGAAAATACAAAAATGTTGCTAACCCATGCAATGGAAATTCGTTAAGATTATGACAGCAAAATAATTAGTTTCGCGCCTTAAACCGATCAATAAAGAGATATGAGCATATGCAGATGTGGACACACCCCCTCCTAATATAGAAATGGGAGCATATAGTAGATGCGATAGATTAACCTGGTCGTGGTGGTAACATTCATCAATCCAGGAGCTAAATTATAGGCATACCTTAAAGGTCTTAAGGAATTACGATTCCATGTTAACGGTATTCGGTGATTATGGTATTTGTCGGTAAACGTTTGAATTGTATTGTAAGCTTCAATATGTCAGCAAAATATTTTAAATCTTGACTAATGGCCATAGGTAAAGTACGGTTCAGAAGTTACAGACTACAAACAATAATACAACCTATTGCAAGCTTTTTATAGTCCAGATTTGAAACATAAAAACGACATGACTGCAAGTTTTTGCATATCCTTGGTGGTCACCGTCGCAGATCATTGCATGGTTTGATAGCCATAATTACCCGCCTCTATCATTGCTGGTAATGAGCAAAAGGAGGAAGAGCTAGATTTTTAACTAGACTTATGTAGGTAATGATAAAAAATGATAATTGAGAGTGGTATTGTACCGAGGGTGACAGACGGAAATTAGGTTCATGAAGTCATTACCACGCTGATTAAATCTTTTTGTGGTAGTAGGATGTGGCTGACGGTGGTAAGGATATGCAATTTAAAAAGATAACCTATACCTACCTAGATGATAAATTATTTGAATATGTTATATACCTAATATAAATATTAGACTTTCTTTTTTTCTTTACGACTATCTTATAGAACATTTAATAGACTATCCTCTTTCTTCTTTACGACGAATCTTCGAACTATATTTTGAAATACATGTGAATCACAATCAACAAAGGATTTCCTTTTTTCATTTACGAGAAAATCTTACTTCACACTCTATATATTTCTTATAAAATTATTGGACAACACAGCCTACGATAAAAACCCATCCTTGCAATTGTTACAAAAGCTTTTACCCATCTCCATTATGTGATGCGAGTTTCATATTATTTTCCGAAGGTGTATTATTTCTCTTTAAAAGATAATAATTCACGCATTCAAATCGCATGCCGCCATTTTTTATATTGCGTGTGTTTCGCGCCTTTTTCGGGTGCGGGCGCGTCCCTAATAAAATTAGGCTTAGGAATGTAGAGTTAAGAATCCATAGAATGAGGCTGCGTGTTATTGTTGCTAAAAAAGATACTTCAATCCAAGCTAATGTAGAATATTAATCAGTTAAGAAGGAAACAAATCCTATTGCTAACTCGGTTTTATAAAATTAAACAAAATTGGCAAGGCTTTAGCAGAACAATTGTTAGTGCTAACAGGGTGGTTTACCAATATTTAGTGTAAATATAAAAATAAAACTATGTAAAAAAGATACTCATTCTCTCTTTATTCATTGACGCGTATATTGAAATAAAAATAGTTTGTTCTTATAGCTTATTCCAAATATTTAACCCAAAGAAAATAAATAGTTTAATTTCACCATAATAAAGCTTGTAGTATCCAAAAGCTGTCCTTAATCTAACTTCATCACTACACTAACGAAGCGTCAATCTATTCAGAGATCCATTTACAAGCACCGCAACGCACCGACATTGAAAAATCCGACGCCATTTGTGTTCCAAGTCTACCCGTACCGAGCTCTACGCGAGACCATAAATTTTCGGATTTCTTGTCTTTGCTAGCCTTCGCCCAATGTTGATTTAACATGGTTTTAGTCTTATTGATTCTTTATTACATAAATACTGGTATATTGTCTATGCGCACGCAAGTGAGGTGTTTAATTAATATTGTCTATTGTTACTTGATATATGATTGTTTGTTTTTGGTTGAATTAATGCGGGTGGTGATTAAGGTGCGACTCGTGGCAATAGGAGTAAGCAAAATTAATAGTAGACAAGTAATACTAAACTAAACAATGTATATGTATATATGTGGATTATTGTGAACAATGTGCCATTTTGATTTTTTTTTATACTTCTTTTATGTATTAGGTTTAAAAATTAGCTAAGAAGTTCACGTATTTCTTCTCTTTTGCCAAATTAATGTGTTTTTTTCATATCGATAAACTTTTTGTTTCTCTCGGTTCTGATTAGATGTAACCGTCGTTCTAGGGCTGAATCTTGGCTGAATAAAAAGATAATAAGATGAATAAGCCTTTGCTGTTTGACACAATATATGGCATTCTAGTTTATTTAAATTTCGATTTAGATTTTTCCTCAATTCATTAGACTTTGAAAATCATATAGGCACCTCCATTTCTCCTGATCATGATTATGAACTTATCAACACTTTCATATCTTTAAATATGACATAATTTATATGGGCATCCCTTTTACTTTACATAATATATTCTTTCTTTGGTCGTTTACGTGGTCATATACCCAAGGTACGTTTTTTTTATAAGTCTAAGTTGCTTTTTTAAAAAGAGTAATTGCTGAGTTTATTGCCGGCTCTTCTCAGCAAAAGCAACCTTACAAACCGTGAATTAGAGTTAAAAAAAATATCTCGTAATATATGAAACATGTGACGATTAAAAATACTTTTAATGAGTTCACTTAATAAAGAGATTTTAGATTTTGATTGAAGTTCATTGATACCTATTATTATTTCATCGCAATTCTATTATCCAATACAAGTGTACATCTCTAAACGAGACTCAACAAGCATAGTTGTCGTTAACTAATGACGCCAATTAGTTAAGTTGAGAGTGGGTTCCGTTCCGTAACGTGAACTTTTAGCAATATATCCGATGTTGACGGAAACTTTGCACCATTTTAGTTGGTTTGAGATATTTTATTTTGAATGCGTTTATTTTTAAATAATTATCGTTATAATTTTACCGCAACAAATGACATACAAATTTTAGTAGTAGGTAGGTAGTGGAATAAGTTACTTTGTTAGTTAATTTTGTTCATTTTTGATGCTTTTGTTTGTATAGTTTGGTCTAACACTAAACAGGTGTTTAATTATTTATCTTTATTACATAAAATATTCTTTATTAATAAAAAATGTACAATAGCAGCAACACCTAAACTTTTTTTTTAATTGTTTGACCATAAAACAAATATCGTTACATTGTTCTACGTTGAGCTAATATTTAATTTATCGAATAAAACTAACCGATTCCATTTACTTACCAGAAAACATCAAATATTTTATGATTTATAAAACGCGACGTAATTGCAGTACATTTTGTAAGTTATCACCTCATTAGCATAAACAAAACAAGCCAACAAGAGTAAAACTGACGTCCTATACAGAACCAAAACAGTGAATACCGACGCCACCCATATTTTCAATATAACGATGTTCTTAGATTTAGTATGAACATAGAGAAACGCATTGCACTGCCATTCACATATCCGACTTACTAATTAAGTCAACAACGAGAAGAAAGCTGTAACTTTGACAATGTTATCCATACGTAACCGTCTTATAAGAAACCAATGTACGGTGAGCCAGAAAAGATACACGAAATCGATAGGTTTCAAAAGGATTGATAGCTCTTGTGAAAATGGTGGTGGTAAAAAGCGAAGCCGCTCGCATAGATCTGTGCCTGTTTAGACACGTCCAAATTAGGGTTGGTAGGGATATGGTAGGTTGTGGCTGCGGATATTCTGTTTCGCGAAACAACGCTGATTTGAATTTATATTACAATTGCGATACAGTTACTTACCCCTAAAATCCGCTAGATTTTTCTCTACCTAGAGTCGAGACATTAAAGGAAAATTATAATGTCAGAACCACTGAAGTCGATTAGTAGTTTGAACTTTATGTTCTATTTTAGTGCGGATACCCTAAACTTCGTTAATAAATCCGCAGCTCCTCTATGTACATCACTATATAGAATGCAGTGACCGCGCTCAGTGGCGCCACCATATAAAGTGAACAATAGCTCCAATGACAATCGCAAACGCACAGTGGCCTCATTATAGGGCATGTGTGACTTGACCAGCCTTTGATATCACTTGTATTAAAGGATTAAGGGTTGTATGGACCAGGAAGTATTTCAATAGACTTGCTTTTTTGGTAACCATGATTATTTCTCCCGTCTTATATGCGGCGCTAGCGATTCAACCATGCGGCGCATATTAGACGGGTCGAAATTATATATATATACGTGGAATCTGACAATAACTTGCTAAGGAACTGCTTATGAAGCACGAAGGTGTTTTCTGCTAATGTCTAATCGTTTGTTATGTCAGGACCTTATTAAAAATTGGATATAAGCAGCACTTACGTAACAGACTGTTAGCCATATTAGCTTGAATGTCATAATCTATAAAATAAAACGAAGTATTTCAGTACTGTTATCCATAGCACATTATTAAAAAAAATCACCAAGCTATTACATTGCAACTTAAAAATGAGCACACGATTTAAAATAAAGTATACAAGCAACTACTTGATAGTGTATCTCATTAAGCAAACTCTCAGCGACGTTTTACGTCATTAAATATGTAAATAGTTGGAATACGGGCGTCCATTGAAGTGACATGTTGCGACGTGGAACGTAGAGCTAGCCGTCTATGGTAAATGACGGTGAACTTATCAAACTGTATTGTTGGAATAAGGTGAAACAACTGCTCACTAGCCTGGTTGAACTGGATAAATGAAATTAGTGGACATACAATTATATGCAAGTATTTAAATTACATTTGAGTTTACAATTCAAAGCTTGAATAGTCAGCTCTTGCTAACCATGTTTTTATGCCAGACATATGATATAAAAGTCATACTTTAGACTAGTATTCCCCCGTGTTCACCCGCGTTAACATGGGAATTAAAACAAAATACAGGTCATGTTACTCGCTGAAAGAATTTTTAAAATCGGTTAAGAATTTTTTGAGTTTATCCATTACAAACATATCAGACGTAAGTACAAGAAACCATAAACATTAGAATTTATTTAAAGACTAGTATATCAGTTGTCTGGTTTCCATAGCATCAAGCTTTGCTTAGTCATCAGACCGTGAAGAATGCCTCAGGATATTAAATAAATATCCCGGGACATTTTTCACATACGGCTATCTCGATTACAAACTAAGCAGAGCTTGTAATATGGAAACCAGATAACTGATTTACTACATATACTACTGTTTTTTTGTAAATACATTCTTAAATATATTATTATGTCAGTGGTTCATCATCATTTATTTTAGATAAAAAAACAAGAGATGAACTGCCAAGTGCCAAGCCTTTTTAGCGTTCTAAAATATATAAATCTTCTTATCATATTTTAGTTTTTAAAATACTTGTCACTGAGTTTATAATTGAAGACTAAAGAGTGTATTGTAATATACGTCATCTTCACAAGTTCTTATGGTCTATTTCCGATAGACCGTAATCTCCTTCACACTGACGTATGGTAAATACTCCATAATATTATCAGTTTACTCAGGATTACTCTAGATTATACAACTTGTATGACATTTGTAGAATCACTTAGCTCATAATCCTTGTTCTGGACACATTATTAAAGGTAAATTAATCTGCCTGTATAAACGCACTCATAATTAGATAAGTTTAAATAGGTTAGTAGGTATAAAAAAAAGATTGTTAGGAAACCATAGCACGGTACTAGATTACTTTGTAGTACATGACTGGTTGGTTACCCTCAAGTTGAAAGTCTGTCGCCTATCAGTGTGTTCCGATAATTTCACTTGAGAGTTAGTTTCGGTTTAGGATTGTGTGCTTACCACTTTCAGCCACACCATCACTTACCATGGTGAGATTGCGGTCAAACACAAACTTATCCAAAAGTAAAAAACCGACCAAGTGGATCCGTAAAAATGGCAAAAAATTCACGTTTGTTGTATGGGAGCCCCCTTAAATATTAATTTTATTCTGTTTTTAGTATTTATTGTTATAGTGGCAACAAAAATACATCATCTGTGAAAATTTCAACTGTCTAGCTGAACTGCGATGTTCTTAAGATACAGCCTATGGTGACAGACAGCGAAGTCTTAGTAATAGGGTACCGTTTTTACCCTTTGGGTACGGAACCCTAAAAATAAACTACAGATAAGCTTGTATTTGACCAAAATTCCATCGTGGTAAGAGATAATATTTCCAAAAGTGGGGCAAGCTACTCAAAAACACAATAAATGTTTATGAAAGGTATTTTACCACTACATAAACTAATATAAATAATTTAATCCAATTAATTCGCTCAATAAATATAACTGTACAATATTAATTACGTCACCGTTGACGATCTGATTTGATTACAATTTATATCTCACCCGATAAGACTTAGCTAACTGCAAGCCACTGCATTTGATTGCAGTGACTATCAATAAAGAATAAAAGCGGCGACGGTAAATTTGTAGCATAATATTAAATTAAAAAATAAATAATGTTAATTTGCGGCCAGAGACAATTTTTGTTTGAATTTATTATTAAAATTTTATTGTAACAATTTAATGATTTTTATACACTTGATATTTGGTACTGATATGGTAATTACCTGCATTGGTTCAGTGATGTGAAATGGTCCAGTTCAGTAGTTTTGCACGATGGTATGGTAGGGTAATTTGTAGTAGGTACTAAAGTTGAAAATCTGTCGCCAAGCACCTGTTGGTGTGTTCCGGCAATTGAACTTGAGAGCCAGATGCGTTTCAGTCATTGCAGCTCAATCCCCCTGATATTGCTAACGTCCATAGGTGACAGAAGTCACTTACCATCAGGTTTCACGCCAGCCTCGTTGTCACTAGTGCTATGACAAAAAGGAAAAAAAAGGCAAGGTTATGTGTTGGCGGAAAAAGCTCCCCGCCAGCCGGTTATTATATTAGTATAATCATTACCTCTTAAATTACTTTAATTTTATTGCTGAAAAAACATGCCGTATCTTCTCTTAATGTTACCAAATACCGTGTAATATTTAAATTGACCTCCGAGTATTTTTTTTTTAATTATTTTAGAATATGAAAACCATATCCACAGAAGGTACTAATTAAGAACTGGCGTTCAACTGATAAAGGAGACAACTTAATGCGTCCCGCTATGTGTCCATTTAATTTACAACATCCTGTAGAAATCGAAAGTGTCAATGTGGAAACCAGTAAACGCTCGTTTGAATATGTCTTGTCTCAGTGCAGAATTTAAAGGTTTTATTACTATCTTATAAGATGTTGGTGTTGTTAAGTTACGAGTATTTTCCAAGGCTGACCAGGGTGACAATAAATTGTAATATACGTGAGACTGTCTTAATAAAAAAAGCGCTGTGCTACGCCGTAGGTATTCATATTCGTCGATTATACCGGGTCTATTCGCGCACAGAATAATCAAAATATAATTTCGACTAGACCCGGTATAATCTACGAATATGAATTTAGTTCGCGAAAGTTTTAAAAGTACTACTGCCGTAGGTATTACTTGAGGATCCATCGTGAGGAAAACACAGCATGGTGGAGTGGTACATTGTAGTACTCGACTGGCTGGCTACCAACCTCAAGTTGAAAAATAATCTGACGCCAAGCTCCTGTTGGTGTGATCCGGCAGTTGCATTTGAGAGTTGCCTTTAAGGCATTGTAATAACGTGCACAACACATTGGCTATCCCGCTGGTATTGCTAATATCTATAGGTGGTGGTATTCACTAACTATCAATTGACCCGTGTCTTGATTTTTAGAGATTGGCTATTTTTTTACCATACGTGGGTAAAAAAAATGCCAATCTCTAAAAATTCAGCTACTTCAATAAAAAAATATATCCACGGTTGTCCATTGCTATACAATAAACAGTAGACGGTGTTCCGTACATACTTTCCTATTGGTTGCGGCACGCAGCTCCATCACTTTACCACGCAAATTGCTTTACCGGGCGTTGGTTGGCGCTAAAAACGTTGGATGGCTTTTAGGGATCCGGGGATTGCTTATTAAAACGATCACTTAGCTCGTATTCTTTTTGTGACATCAAGATGCTGTGGCAAACTATGATTTTCTGTAAGAATATTGGCATCAAATCAAAATTAAATTATTTAACAAAGTAGTATCTCAGTTTCACGAAAGACACCATCAAATTAAAAGAGTATTTAAACTTAATTATTCATACAAAGATCATGGTTTAAGGCGTGAAATTTTGATAATTCCTTTATACTTGCATCTGTTTACCTATTACTCATATTTGTACGTATTTATTTACCCCGAGATAATTGACAAGCAATTATTTCACTATGTTTTATATTCTAATTCCTATCCAAAATGATATGAATTAAAGTAGCATTTTTATTCCGGATAGGCTTGTGTTTGACTACAATCTCACTATGGTAAGTGATGATGTGGCCGAAGGTGGTAAGCACACAAAGCCTAGATGGGAACTGGCTCTCAAGTGCAACTGTCGGAACACACCGATAGGTGCTTGGCGACAGATTTTCAACTTAAGGGTGGTAGCCAGCCAGTCGCAATCTGTTCCCCCTTTACCCCCTTACGGCTTGTTTGTTTTGTAAATTAAATAGGAATCCAAAATTAAAACGGAACCATAGAGTTTAAAGGCTATGTACCCTTGACCATTTTTTTCCATTCGTCGCTAAAATTAGCTGACGGATTGTTATTGGTTAAATTATTCAGAAGGCGTTCGATGCCTTTAAGTGAATTTCACGATCGGATCACCACTTTTTTTCCTTCATCTGCATACAGTTGGCAACATCGAGTTATATACCAACAATACAATGATAATTTACTGGTCTTGATCTATATTTAGCAAGGAATTTATATACTACATAACTGTATGAATTCCTTGATATTTAGCTATGTATAAAAAAACTGAATACGCCATGACGAGTTTTTGAAACCTTTGTTAGGAGTTCCATTGAATTGTGTAAAATTTTGTTTATAATCATAAAAAACACTAAGCACCGCCGCGGGGTGAGATATATTATAAATGAAAGAGGGAACCAATCTCTACAAAATTTACAATCCTTACTAACTTAGGCGAAGATAGCTCAGTGGTAGTGACGTCGTGGGTTCGAATCCTACAATGAGCTTGAGCTTTCGGTGAAGGAAAACATCGTGAGGAAACCATAGCACGGTGGTAGGGTACTTTGTGGTACCTGACTGGCTGGCTACCACCCTCAAGTTGAAAATCTGTCGCCAAATACCTATCGGTGTGTTCCGACAGCTGCACTTGAGAGCCAGTTCCCATCTAGGCTTTGTGTGCTTACCACCTTCGGCCACATCATCACTTACCATAGTGAGATTGTAGTTAAACACAAGCCTATCCAGAATTTAAAAAAAAAAACTTCCAATTCCTGTGGTTGGATTCAAAAACCAACCCTTTTGTTTTATTTATAATAAATTAATTAATAAAAATGAAAATGGTTCCTTCGCTATGCTACGGTTATTAAAATGAAATTAATAATCTAAGTTGTGTGTCTATAGACGTCCATATGATGAAATAAAAAAAACTAAATAATATATCGTTTCATTACCTTCTATCGCCATTTATTTCAATATGCTGTATTTATCCCTCACGTCTCACGCTTCACCATCCGATTTTTAAACAAATTAGTCCCAATAAACATGTAAAGACTCTATATACCTTCGAATAGAGTTCAAATTACATTAACCTATGCGTAACACTAGGGTTGTAACACTACAAAACTATTTCCAGTGAAACGTCAATTTTCACAGTTTGGATGGGTTTTGAATGCAAAATCTTTCGTCACGTACGGAGTTGACAATGTAACCTTTTAGTTGGGCAATTTATTATTTAGCAATAGAGATTTCTTTTATTGTTGCTAAAATCTAGTGGTTATCACGATTTTGACTCGGTTTTGCTAACGTACTTCTACATACATTATCGAAATTGAACAAGGTTATTGAGACAAGTTTTATTTTATATTGTCAATGCACTATTTATGAGAGTATTTTACTGAGATTTGTTGAAATTAGTTCACAGTTGCTTTTAAAATGCTTATACATGACTAGTTTTTGTACTATCTAGGCTTTGTGTGCTTACCACCTTCGGCCACATCATCACTTACCATGGTGAGATTGTAGTCAACACAAGCTTATCCAGAATTAAAAAAAAGAACCAACTTTAATCCACCTCTGGGGAACAGTTTATATGCGTTGTTTCGGTCTGTTTCATAGAGGTAACTAGAAAAGTGAGTTCCGGTATCGAGTGAAAACCATAGAAAACAAATACATTGTCACTTAAGTAAAACAAAATTATAATGCGTTACATTTTACCTTTTAAAATGAAGATTGTTTTGATATTGTTTATTTTAAATTTAATTTTAAGCTTAAATTATCTAAAATTACCATTTTGCATTTTCAATACTGTTACATATTATGTAAAAATATGATGACGTCATCAAAGGGCGTGTTACACAAAACTTACATTACACCACTCGTATTCCGAAGGGCAAAAGACAAACTCCTCATGAACTCCCAAAAGGAAAACTTTCCTGCTTCCGTCGTGTCGCTAAAAAAAACAATTTAAGATAACAAACACCGCGAAACAATGTGAGCCATTAAACTAAACCTAAAAACCGTTGCTCGCGTGCTGTACATCGTAAAAACCAGACTGCGCATTACCAAAATACGTATCAGCATGTATCGTCGGCGCTTTAGCAATAAATTATACTAGTTAATATGCTCACAAACCCTTCCACTTGCTTTATTCGGGTGTAATTAATAACTAAGGGATACGATAGGCATCTTTTAGTTAAGTCTTCGACGCAACAGAACTGCGGCACGCACGGCTTTTTAAATGTTATTCTTATAATGTACGTGTAAAATACTTTTGTCGGAAGCTCATTTTTTACAGCTAAACAATTGGCATTGTTACAAAGAAAACGCAACGTCTCATTAATATGTTTCTCTTCGATAGCGTTACTGTAGTGTTTTTAGGGTTCCGTAGTCTAATGGCAAAAAACGGAACCCTTATAGATTCGTCATGTCTGTCTGTCTGTCTGTCCGTCCGTATGTCACAGCCACTTATTTCCGAAACTATATAAGAACTATACTGTTGAAACTTGGTAAATAGATGTATTATGTGAACCGCATTAAGATTTTTACACAAAAATAAAAAAAAACAATAAATTTTGGGGGTTCCCCATACTTAGAACTGAAATTCTTTTTTTTTTTCATCAAACCCATACGTCTGGGGTATCTACGATAGGTCTTCAAAAATGATATTGAGGTTTCTAATATCATTTTTTTCTAAACTGAGCGACACTTCCAAAGTGGTAAAATATGTGTCCCCCCCCCCCCTCTGTAACTTCTAAAATAAGAGTAACTAAAGTCATAAATCGTAAACCGAATTTTCCTTTCAACCAACCGATTAAGATAGTCCTCTGAGTTGTATGGGCGCTCATACAATTTAGAGGTCTAGCTTAATTGGCACCAACCTCAAATAAGGAAATCGAAAACGTTATCGAAAAAAAAGATATAATATATTTTGATCTATTTTTTTAAATATGTAAAATACTCGTAGATAATTATTAAAAATATAACAAAAAAATACAAAAAAAAAATATTTAACGTTTTATGATTTTTGAGTCGTTTTTTTCATGACTATTTAACGTGTCTACAGTCAGTAGTATCGTGTTCACACATTCTCAAATAAAGATTAATAGCAACGATATAAACACTTTTCATTATTATGTAGAGTTAACAAAACAATGATGTTTGAAAAATATATTTTATTATTATTTTTAGTCTAACTTTGTAGAGTTAATATCGTTTTAAATAAATAGTTAGTTAGCTAGTTTCTTTTTAAAGTTTTTGTGAACTACCTACAACACATAATCAACTTCAAAATCATCAACTTACCACGGTAAGATCTTAGTTAAAGAGATATAAAGCATTTTACAAAAATGTACATCGACCAATGTTGCTTTTAGCTGTACAAAGTGTATTAAAGTGATAAAAGATCCTATCATATGAACTAGTCTTGTTACTGGAGCTGATTCGATCAATTTCCAATAAATCGAGTTAAAAAACCGATGCTCATGTCGCTGCCGGCATTATTTGCGGTTTCAATATACTTACTGATTGCTTGTAAACGCGGCGGAGTTTCACACGTAGCAAAGCGTTGATGTGAGACTGATAGGGGAGTTATATTATCGATAAAATACATCGATAAATGTAGAATTATTCCCATAAACCGTTTTGATTTTATAAATAGCTTTATGAGGTCATATACCGTTTAAGGCGATGATAGCTCAGTGGTAAGTGACGTCAGATACCGCGACGAAGGTCGGAGGTTCGAATCCTACGATGAGCTTGAGCTTTCGGTGAAGGAAAATCACTTACCATGGTGAGATTGTGGTCAAACACAAGCTTATCCAGAATAAAAAAAATATATATCAATAGACACCGTACACATTTTTGGTATTGTTAGGTTTTTTTATCCCAATACGATTTATATTTATGTTAATTGTATTTTTTTTTTGCCGATTCAAATCATTTAATTTTACTTTTACAACAAATATACAATCTTTATGCTAATAATAATTAAATAAATACATTTTAAAACTAAAACTAATAACTAAAATAAATTTAAAAAGTTAGGCCCCTTCGGCATGGTTCCGAAGATGCTGGCAGCGTTTCCTCGCTGTATCGCAATGCTGATACGTTGTGCGAGGAAACTGCCAGCTCTTTGGTCCCCAGTACAAATTCTTAACCTATTATTGTATTTTTATTAGTTATGGCAACAATTGATGGTAGCTTTTCTTATTGTGCTGATACCACTACGTAAGTATGTATATTTCCAACAGTATCTACAATTGACTGATGAAAATATTTCAAGTGAAGAACAAGTTCAAGGAAATAGATTAAAAATTAAGAAAATGTTCAAGTGTACAAATATCTGTCATAAACTAAAGAGTAACTCTAATTAATGTGAAAAGTAATTTCATATTTATCGACTTATTTGTGTAGGACTGATTTGAATAATTTTGCCTACTCTATTTATAAAATAGATCACTGATTCAATAATAATATTATTAACCTCTGCAACATTAATATAAGATCAAAAAAATTATAAATGATATCGATGCTTTTGTTATCGATGCCATTCATCCAAGCCCTAGTACAGCGTTATAACTTATTATTATTTGATTTTACTTAGCAGATGCCTGCATTTGATAGAACAATGATGTTTCAATACAAACAAGGTGTGGTCAAATATAATATACAAATACTTATTACAATTACTTTTTTAATATCATTCCTGCCTCTTGAGTTGAGAGCCATCTCATTCCTTACTCTTGAGAGCCATCTCACCATCAGAGTGTCTTCTAAGTATTCTGACAGAACACATTGGCGACCACGCTCAAGATAATCTGTCGCCGAGCATCTAACAATGAGAGAAAGCCTAGTGTTGGGGAAATGCGAAGGCAGCGATGCAGCATGATTTTAGCGCAGCCCGTTTTGCTTGCATTGTTGCTGCAGCGCTGCAAAGCAGTGAACGCAGTTTAAGGTTGCTGGGACATTAATGATGACACACGGCCATCTCATCGCAAATTAAGCAAGCTTGTGCTATGGAAACCAGATAACTAATATATTTCTTATACTCCTTTTTAAATTCATATTTAAACAGATATTTAGACAGATACAGACACCCAAGTAGAAACACAAATTTAGTGAGCTACATTTTACAGTGTGATAAAAGACAAAATAGAGTTAAAAGTCCACACGAGTTTAATAAAGTACTCAAATAGACAAAGCCTGCCAGAGGCCTATCCCCATTTCGACCGCAAATTTCCTGTTCTTCCGATTTGATTGCAGGAATCACGCTCTGCTCCACACACCTGCCCAGATTGTGGCTTGAAAAGTATTGATACAATCTTTTACATGTATTAGGATTATCTAGCTCATTTGCTTTTCTTCTAGTTAGGTCCGCGGTTAAGGGGGATCGATGTTTTGTTCTTTTTGAGTGGGATCTTCTGGTTTATTGACTTAGGCAAGTAGGAAGAAATGGTGTTACCTTGTGAACACTAGCGAATGGATGTACATTTCACTGTAAGGGATTAGGAAAAAGAGTGGGGCGAGTCTTCGTAGAAAAAATCTTTTGTTAAAGAATCTGTTTTAATGTTTATGAATCTGGAGCTATTTGAAATATATTTTTTGTTGCGTTAGATAGTCCTTTTACTGAGGACATTTATAGGCTATATTTAAACGCGGGTAAAACTGTAGATTTTGAGGACTACATAATACCTACCTATCTAAACTAATATTAAAAAGAGGAAAGATTTGTATTTTTGTTTATAACGAATAGACTTAAAAACTCCCGCACCTATTTTAAAAATTCTTTCACCATTAGAAAGATACCTGAGTAACATAAGCTATAGTTTTGTCCCTGGAAAAGATAAGATCTCACGGAAACGCGGTTGAAATCGCTTATAGTTTTTGTCTGACATTAAATTAAAAAAACCCTACCAAATTTTGTTGTTTCTGAAGCCTATAATTTAATTAAGCCGTAAATTTTATAAGCATTTTATCC
Source organism: Ochropacha duplaris (assembly GCA_951361185.1). NCBI lineage: Eukaryota > Metazoa > Arthropoda > Insecta > Lepidoptera > Drepanidae > Ochropacha > Ochropacha duplaris. The sequence goes on along the minus strand of OX592704.1, from coordinate 8,684,521 downwards.
ACCACTGTAAAAACATCTGTTTTTACAACATTACTGAAGCTTGACAATATCAGACGATGTGACTGCCCTAAAACAACGGTCAGGCTGACGGACGATTTGTTACAGTCTATGTGTCCACTGTCCAGTCACCAACTCACTTCATACTAAACAAGTGTATACTGGCCATTAAACTACTTGATACTTGAAACATAATTGTAAGTGTCTACTTTATTAAATCTTGTGTTGGACTTCGATCTCACGATTGTAAGCGATGGGGAGTAAGGACACAAAATCTGGAAGGGAAATGAGCTCTTAAGCGTATGTACTAGGGCGGTTTTTGCAACAAAATGATAGTAACGAATTCAACACAATACATCCTACCGTGCTATGGTTCCGTCACGATATTTCCATCACTAAAAGCGCGTATAGTAGTAGACTTTGAACCCACGCCTTTTCCGTGGCATTCGACATTACTACCAGCTAGCTCAGTAATTTGATATTCTTGACTTCAGCACATAATATCATTAGGTTTATACAGGGTTATTGATCTCAGGCGCCTAATGCTTAAATCTCTAAATAGATTAAGCTCAGACATTAACTTATACTCATGATAAAACAAAGATGTTTCTAACTTTCTAGACCATTATAAGAGTTGCAAATATTCACTCCATCCATACTAATATTATAAATGCGAAAATGTGTCTATCTGTCTGTTACCTCTTCACGATTAAACTGCTGAACCGATTTAGTTGAAATTTGGTATAGAGGTAGATGAAACCCAACTATCTCTATACAAAAAATCATCTAAATCGGTTCAGCGGTTTAAGCGTGAAGAGGAAATTTTACAATAACCTATTACAAAGGATTCATTAAGATTGAAAATCGATTGATGGTAGAAAAGCCGTGAAAAAATACGCAATGTCAATCTTCTTTAATAAAAAAAATACCTCAAGTGACTAATTTATTTATTAAAGTCTAGTGACAAAGAGTGCAAAAAATCGTTAAATTGTGCAAGCTGAAAATTTACAGTGGATTTTTTGTTAACGAAACGTTTAAAGTTAACAAAAATAGCAAAAATACACTTATAAACTAAGATTATCACGAAATATAATGCTACGAAACTTTTAAAATGCATTTCAACGTTCCTAACGTAACCCTTCAATGAGTAAATAAAACATTATAATTAAATTAAGAAACTCTCGAAAGATGTTACGTAAAAATGATGATAAAAACAGAATGTGAACCAAACATCTAACTGCTGACCCATAGATTTAAAATGTTTTTACATAATGTATGTATGTCTTTACATAGAAAATTTCCTTAAGGATTCTGCTACTGGCGATCGGCAAGGTGCTTGGCAGACTGGCTGCGTTCTTTGCACGGGCAAGCTAACGCGTTTGCAGAAAATGTTTCCAGCCCATCAGTACCCCTAAGCCTCTATGAGAGATTTTGCTAAAACACGAGTGAATGGGCATGGTCTGGACACCTTCAAACCTATGGTATCAACCGCAAAAGGCTATAAATAAATAGATACTGCCCATGAAATGTGTAACTTCTGAATTTAGATTTTTTGGCCCCATCTCAGACCCAGCAGCTTTTAAAGTCGCTGGAATGTGTGATGGCATACACCTGCGGACACTCCAAGGTATCACCGCATCAGCCATACTATCAGACTTCGTCGACCTTTGCATTCGTCAGCAGTATGTTACCCCAATTTTTATCTTATAAATCTCAGTATGGTATTTTTTACTCCAGTGTACTCATGTCTTGGTGGTAGTGGTATCACGTAAAAGCGCAGGCACAAAGCATGTTTCCGTGGAGGGAGATATTTGTACAAATTTTTACATTTCCACAATGCAGCCGGCACGAGCGCGAGCACATGGAAGTTTACGTCTTTTTGTATTTGACTGTACACTTTGTAGATTTATGATGATTTAATGGTGTGGGCAAACAAAATCTAGACAGATTTACTGTCAATTCCGTCGTTGAATACTGAAGATAATTTAAATCAGTTGTTTGTCTTTTAGCTTGGTGACGCGTATTATATTTAGGATGACATATTATACGTTTTAATTTATTAGATATGACTAAATGGCTTAACCAATGTTGATAAATGTGTTGCATTTGTCATAAAATGTTGTATTACTGATGTTTATATTAAGAATCGTAAAAGAAGAAACAGTACAATTACCAAGCCCAAATAACTTCAGTATGTTACTTCTAAATGTAAGTTTGTAGCGGTTATAATTACAGCAATTTCTTTGTCAAAAATATTTCAAGCACGATTTCATTTAAATTCTATAGAAATTGATACTCGTGTCTGTGCAAATGTGCAACGTAACACATATAAAGGAACAGTTATACCATCTATTGACAAGTAACTTTCACAATTTAACATCTAGCAATTGATTTTTACCGTACATAATGTCTAGAAAATACTAGATACGTCGACGGACTATATGTGCTGTTACGTTTAATCACGAGCGCATACAATATTTTTGTTCACTTTTTGAATTGTGCCGTTTTTCATGCGACACGCTCTATCTACTCGTATCTCTATCGTAACAATTACATCTCACTCGTATATAGCTTTTATTACTTCACGCGTAAAGTCTTATTTTGAATGTCATGTTGTTTGTAATGACAATCGCTTGGACACTTTCAGCGAGACTTTTTTTAAATTAATTGCTTGCTTTTTGCTTTGGTCAACGTCTATCTATGTTTTCCCAGAGGTAACCGTAACCAGGTTAATGACACTAGAAAAAATATTTATCACGATTTGTAGGCAGGTGGTTAACTGTCAATTTGTAAATTGTTACACATATACGTTCCATAGACAAGAAATAATTTACGGAATGTACCTAATATTATCATTTTTAAGAAAATATAATACTTCCGTCGTTTTATTATCTTGAGTTACTGAATCCGTAGGTAATTCTTTATATTCTCCCCAACATACAAAATACCTTTATACCAAAACAAACAATGCGTATATCATTCCTCTACCGTCGACATCAAAGATGGTAATCCAAAAAACACACCTCTCGAGCCCAAAAATCCCTTAATACATCGTAAAGAAAAAACGTAAACGCGTATACATACGTACAAGCGCGTAATAAAGATATAAACACACGAACGCCTCAAGAATTAAAAGAGGAAAACTCGTAAGGGCGTTCACAAAGTCTACAATGTCAAAAAAAAGTCTACGTCAACAAACAGTGAAGAAAAAACTCACATTCTTAATTTAACTTGAGTCACTCTTACATCCCTACTTCAGCAACGGCCAGAATCATTTGGCCTACCCCTCTTTTCTCTCATTAAGGTTTTTAGTATCAAATAAGGGACTGTGAAGCGGATGACACGGATCATGTTATAGTGGACGCATGTCACGAATGAGGAAGGAAAAGTAAGAAAGTCCCTATTTCTTGAGGCAGTACAGTAAGTTGGTATTATGTGTGTGTGATACTTAGCCGATTTTGTTCGGGGTTCACCTCGACACGTCGTTTGCGGTAACATTGCACGGTGTGGGGAAATAAGCACCTTTATTTAAGGGAATCATTTTAAATAATAAGCAAGAAAGAAGATATAATCAAGTCAAATATGAATGCTACTCAGAAATAATTATCTGAAATGGTTGTAATAAAAATAAATTGAATTGTAATTAGATTGACATAATATTGTAAATTATAATTGGATTGTAATCTAATTTTCTTTTTGGACTTATGTCAATTTGTTTTTGTATTGATTTCATTTATCTTCTTCTTTGTTTTATTTTTGTTTGTTTGTGGTGGTAACTAAACCGATTCAAAAAATTCTTTCACCAATGGAAAGATACCTACATTATTTCAATTCCTTCGGCAACTCGGTTGAATCAAGTTTTAAATATTTATATAATTTTGCAAACGAAATAAAACTAAAACTCTGTGACGTCGAATTCTTTGAAAACGGTGTTTCAATCCTAAAAAGACTAAAGATTTTTGGTAAATGAAAGCATCTTGAGTAAGATATAGCACGGTGGCTACTCTAGCGCGTAAATTATTAAAAGAGCTATCGGTGCGCCTTATAGAAACTTCCGGCGACCAAAGGGCTGACTCGTAGTTTGGACAACGAATAAGCCTCGCTATACAGCGAGGTAACGTAGCCAGTCTTTTGGGCACGTTACCCATAGACAGTGATTTAAATTCTGTGTTTTATTTATAATTTAGTTTTATTTATAGGTATTTTAGTTTTATTTCTAATTTAGTAACATATATTTAGTGCATTTTTTTATTTTTATTGTATAGTAAAAATTAACAATCCTTATAAATGTCTTTGCCAAATAATTTAATTTAAATTTCATATGTGAAGAGTTTCCCAGGATATTATTATTATTATTAATCAGTTTACAAAGAAATGGTTATAATTAGTCTAGAAGATAATTCTCTATTCAGATGTACGTAGCAAGCAATGAAAACGTATATGGAATTTAATACATCTACTGCCCGCATTTAAATCTGTCAACAAAACAATCCCCAAAAATATACGATCAATAAAACACCCTAATCTGCATCCCTTATCAACTGTCATATAAAAAACTTAAGCAACCCTCACACACGCACACATAAAGGCACACACACACTACTCATTATAAGGGTAACTAATCACTGAGCTGTGGAAAAAAAACGGGAATTTTTTTATTCATTAACCACCCTCATCTTACTTCGCTGTCCTTACATAAGAAAGCTGTTGAGCTGTTATTGTTTAATTTAAAATAACGTCTTGATAATATTTTTGGCATAACAGTGGTCAAAGATTGATAAAGCGAGTGGTAAACTTTTTTCTTAGTTTTTTTTGTTTGACTGATTTATCTTGGAATCTCATTGTTTTTTTAATTTAGATCTCACACGATATAATATGGATTTGGAAGGTCATCAAAAGATTCAAACTAATAAAGAGAGAAGTAGGTAATAATAATATTTCACTATACATTTTTATCTATACTAAATACTAATATTATAAAGAGGTAAAGTTTGTGCGTTTGTGAGGTTGTAGGGGGTAATCTCTGGATAAATTGAACCGATTTTGAAAATTCTTTTACCAAGAGAAAGCCATGTTATTTGTGAGTGTCATGGGCTATTTTTATCCCGGAAAAAGATAAGATCTCACGGGAACGCGGGTGAAACCGCGGGGGACATTAAGTTATTAATACACGTCTTGGTACATACGTGTATTAATTATACCTAAACATACAAGCAAAGCAATACGATCTTTGATAAAAAAAGAACGCGGAGAATTCGGGCATTTTTAAATGTTTTTTGGGATAGTCAACGATTCTTAATCCAGCTAGTTATTAATGAATATAAAACAGTTATGTAAAAATTTTACCTGTCGAATAAGGCTAGATATTTTAAATAATATTTGTAAAACCAATGTAGTCTCCATACCTTTACTAACTCTATCACAGCATACAACGTACACTCGTGCCAAGCAAGCAAAGCATGAATTTGCATATTTGCGCGTTCACTAAGTGCAATAGCTTGTTTGCACACACTCCATACATTCTTCCATTCGAGTCTCCTCGCTTAATTTCTCAATTGTTAATTAACTGTTTTTGTATGGAGAAACAATTGTTGCTTATGCAAGTAAGTGACTATTGAAAAGGCCTGTATTCGAGTAACTCTCCGTTCAAAGTAAATAACGTACAAACTCATACAATCAAGTTCCCACGTAAGCTTTGTGCTGGTCCAAAAATATTTAAAAAATTTAACTTGCTGAGTTTCATGCCGGTTCTTCTCAGTTGAAGGCTGACTTCCGAACCGGTGGTAACTTCTGTAATTCGACCTTCATAAGTGCCCTTCTAGGGCCTAAACTGAATAAATGGTTTTGAGTTTGACTTTGACTTTACCACCTTCGGCCACATTATCACTTACCATGGTGAGATAGATCAAACACAAGCTTATCCAAAAAAAACATCGTAAATCATTCAAGACAAGAACATGACAAAACTTTACCCTATGGAAGAAACTCGACGCCAAGAAGCTACAAAAAAATTGCTAATCCTACTAAATGTGTTTATTGCTGAATCATGCAAAAACGGCTGCACAGATTTTGATGAAACTTAGCACATACGTAGGACATACTTTTTATCTCGGGAATAGATAAGATCCCTCGGGAATGCGTGTGAAAACGCGAGGGTCAGCTAGTATAATAATACAAAATAAATATATATTTCCCCTTTTAGGGTCTTTGCGCTTACCATCATCGGCCACATTATCACATCTCATAGGTGAGAGTGTGTTGATATAGGCCTAACTATTATTAATAAGTATGTATGTGTGTAGGTACTGAAATCATAATATAAAGTTGATAATTATAGGTACAGTATAATTACTTGAACCGCAATTCCTGGAATTCTACTTTTTATGTGAGTTTGATATGCAATCTTATCAGTAATTTGACAATAATATTGATTACAATAGGTACATATGGTACATATGACAATAACTTCTATCTGAATGCAAATAAAGTTTAATTCACGGTTTACTTACAGAAAGTGGTACAATTATTAATTAATTAATTAAAACTTACATAAAGCTAGGCTCAATAGATTTTAACCATAGATACCATAAGAAAAAACCTAGAGCAGTACCTACGAAAGCAAACTAAGCAAATTAAAAGCAGATGAAGTAAGTGCCTCAGATATAGGCCACACAAACGCTTCTTAAGCAAAGCGTATCCTAATTTCAATATCCGAACGGAGCGTGGACCGTTTGGAAATTCCCGGGGGAATAAATTACCCAGTCAATTCAATATTTCATCAGGGCGAAAGGCCGACTTTGAATATTCAAAACTACAGGAGACACGTAAAGCACGCGCGAGCCATTTTTCGCGCCTATCATCTCGGTAACAAAACGCACTCGTAATTACCCCCCTCCCACCCCTCGAGCCTTTCCCCCCGCGGGGCTCTGCCCCACCCTTGTCGGGGCGAAGGGAGGCCGCCCAGTGACAATTATTGATCAAAAATTCTCTCTCTTCTTTCGCAAAAGAAAACTTGGACGGGTTATGTGTCAACCGGTGTAGTTTGATCGTTGTAATTAGATATTATATTTATTTTTTGATAATAACTTTAAAGTGGAATCTTTTGATCTATTGTTCAAGTGTTTTCTATGAAATTAGGTAGTATCTTTAGGGTGTCACAACTTTTACGGAGTAATGAGTTAGTAATTGGTAATATTAAGTCTGAGAGACTTTTTACATGTGCTAAGCATTGTAACATGACGAAATGTGCACGACGATTGAACAATCAAACTAAAACGTCTTTCTTAAACTTCTATTTCTCATAATATTTCATAGATTCCATTGGCAAGATAACCAGATAATCAATCCACATAGTAACCAATACAGCAAACATTTAGCGTAATTCTCTAATCAGCACTATTATAATCACCTGAATTTTCTGTCAATTTTAAAGAAGAACAGTCGTGCTGTTGTCCTCTCGAATTAATGGCAAACTTGTAAGAAATAAGGCACTATTTCTTACAAGTTTGCCATTTACTCAGAGGCAAGACAATAATTAAGATGTAGAGAATCATTTAATACTACAAATGTGCAAGTATTATTTGCACGATGGTAGGGTACTCTGTAGTACCCGACTGGCTGACTACCACCCTCAAGTTGAAAATCTGTCGCCAAGCACCTATCGGTGTGTTCCGACAGTTGCACTTGAGAGCCAGTTCCCATCTAGGCTTTGTGTGCTTACCACCATCGGCCACATCATCACTTAACATAGTGAGATTGTAGTCAAACACAAGCCTATCCAGAATAAAAAAATAATAATACTACAAATGTACAAGTATCAAAACGGTTATATCGCAGTAGTCGCGGCCGCCTCGGCATATTAATTGCACGCGGCGCTACCGGGCGGCAAGCGGCAAGACATGGGGAGGCGCGGCCGAGGTCAACCGTCAGCGTCACCGCGCCATTGTTTTGTGCGTGTACTTACTCGCGACTTAGATATATCTTTATGATATACTCTACGTACTGTGTTTTACATTTGGGGTATGTTGGGTAGTTTTAGTTAACTTAGCTAAAAATTAGTTCTTTCCATTGATATAATAAAACTTTAAAAAAATAACTAGTATTACCCAACCACAACCATAATTTGAGACAGTTTTGAGAGAACTTTGGCTTGGGATTGTTTATCTTTAGTTATTAGATATCAAAGGTTCTTTCAGAGTATTTTAATCGATGATTTGCCAAAACTACAGTAATTGTAGATTTTGTATTTTATCAATTGGAATTGTCTTTATTGTGCAATCTCTTGCATTATTTATGGACGCATAAGATTGATTGATTTGATACATTTCCTCTTTAGATTATAATAATATAGGAAGAATATTAAGCTCATTTTATAACGTATCACCGTAAACGTAAGGTTTTTTTTTGTTTATTTTTACCTCAAAATCTTAACAAAGTATAAGACGGCGGCAATATTTGCCAATGTCCAAAGGCGACGGTAGTCACTTACCATCAGGCGACCCGCTTGCCTGCTTGTCACATTTTAGACTAAATAGTATATCAATTTATTGGACTAAAAATAACGTAGATATATTTTTGTTTGTATCTTGCAGGACATACTTTTATTACCTAACATTATGTAGGATGTTAGGCAATAAGTTTGTTTTGAAATGATTAATTTCTGAGTTATTTGCCAGTTCTTCTCAGCAAAAGTTTCTGAACCGTGCATTAAGTTGACAATTCAGAAGTACTTATAAACTTCGTACGTACGTAAAAATAGGCCTATTTTAGTAAAAAATATTTAATTTCATATGAATCTCAAATACAGATCTAATAGCTTTCTGTTCCATGGTTTACCACACTTTCCCCTCTTGGAGGTAGATATTTAGAAAACTTTTTTTTTTGTAGAAAAAAACTAGTGTACATTTCAAGTTTCTAACTTTACGTTTTAGACTGTGCTTAGATAGGTCAGTTAAAGTTAATTCAGAAAGCTCTAATCAGATATCTGATACCTCAGTTTTTATCTATGTTCTTCATTCACTTGCATTAAAGGTCCTAGCGAGTCATCAATTGTTCTCGGCATGAGATTTTCTAATTTCAATTCACTGTTTGTTTTTTCACTTCCAACAGTAGCTGCAAGCTGTAAAAATATAATGTATTCATATTCCCATCCAATAGCCCGGCGAGCCGGTTTGTTTTCGTTCTCAGACTGTAGACATCCATTATGCAGGCTCGGCCCGGCATTGCCGCCCAGCGAGTACAGATGCATCCAGCGCATAAAGTAAATCGGAAAACCGATCGCGTCGCATCGCTTCCTTCGATTTTCCGCGCCTGTGTCCATTATTGTGTTTGTGAGCGCACCATGTATGTAAATCATTCAATTCGCGGCGCACACACAAACACAGCCCGTCTCACTCACACCACACTAAGCCCAACAAGGAGAGCGCGACCCGAATCCACGGTGTTAATTTACGTACAGTTGGCAATTATAATTTTCGTATTCTACGCGTGGCCGTCCCTTTCTTTCGCTGTATTTTTTTGTCGTTCGTCTCGCTCGCCCCCACCCCCGGGCTAAGATAAAGCGGTGAAGACGCGCGAGATATGTAGAATTTTTTTAATAAAAACCGCGCTTCTGTGTGCGCTAAGTGATATGACTTGTTCTTTTTAATTTCGTTGCGAATGCGCCGCAGTCTCGGGATCATCTATCAAGGTTTTTTTTGTATTTTTTTCTCCGCTCTGCCTCCACACGGCGCGTTATTAAGATTTCGCATGGGATATGAATATTGATTGTTTCGTTCTCGACTAATGAAAGCTTGATTGGTGAACGCTGTTGATGTGTAATGAAGTCGCCGGGGAGCGAGGGGAAACAAAAAGGTTTTTCTGCATTTCACTTGGTATTATTGGAGCTACATGTTTCGTTTTTAATTGTGAGTGAACGCTCACTCGAAAACTGGAATAATTGGGGAATGGAAGGAAATCTTACAATAATAGAGCCCAATATTTATTGAAAACAATGCAACTCTATGCATTGCTTTTAATTAAAAAAAACATGCAAGAAACGAAGCTGGTGTACCAAATATCTCCGTAGCTATTAAAACTCGTAGCACCTCGTAGATGCGCATACGTCGCTACATGCTACACGTATGTAGCAGTGTCTACACACGTGTAGAAGAATTCAACGCGTGCGTGTGCTACGAAAATTAATTAGTGCTCTACGATTTATTATTGATCATTTATAAAACGTCTTAAAATTATTGAATGCTTTTATTTTTCTACTAAAAGTTATTAATTTCAGTGTGGGTAGAGTGATACAAAAGATATTCAGGTTGATATCTTAAACTATACATTCCTTACTCAGAATAATCTATGTAAAGTAAATTTTAAATGCTGATGTATTTATCACTTTTTTATTATTATTATCAATCAAAGTGACATTTGTTTTTATGAGAATTTGAACCTTATTTTATCAGCTTATTTGAGTTGCATTTGCAAATTGCACAAATAATATTTATAATGAGTAACCTTCGTTAACCTATTCATACATATATAGGAAGTTGGTATATTTATTATCAGTTATTTAGTTGCCATAGTACAAGCTCTGCTCAGTTTGGGATCAGATGGCCGTGAGTGAAGAATTCCCCAGAATATTTATTTAACTTTAAGATGACATTGGTTTTAAAATATCTTAGGTCCTATCTTGCAAGTTACTTGCATAAAACTTACGTAAGCAATTTAAAGTATAAAGAAATTACGGTAAGCTACTTACAAAGCGTGTTTACATTTGCAAATTAATCATAAGTTACTTACGTAAGCCTACTTACGTGAGTAAAACTTGCAACTGTAAGTGCGGGGTTAGTACAGTAAAAATACTTTTTAACATATAAACATACATTTCTTGCATCATGGATGAGTCAAACTATGGACACCATATCTAGCAGTCCGGAACGGGTCATCTGTCAGCAATGACTGTGCAACTCCTTCAGCCTACATCAGTCGCGCGTGAAAAAACGAACCAAGATTAGAAATGGTCCAACACACGCTTATCTTTAGCCCACTAATCTAAAACTAACTCTTATTCGATGCCAGTTAAAGTTGCAGTTCGATTGATGCAAAATTTGTCATAAAATTTTTGTTCATTAGAATTTGAATTTTAATGTTTTAAATTAAGGTTTGTTTTTCATTAAGAATGCAGTGTGAAGAATGGTCAGTGTATTTAAAGAGCGCGTTCTGGTCTGCGTGTTCCGCAACGAATCGTCTTCCGGCGTTCGACGTGATTTCTCGAAGAAAGTTGAATCAATGGGACGCAGTGGACATTGGCCTCCGATTGTATTACAAGTTGGGCCATAAGATTAACGATAAGAATCAAAGTCAAAGTCAAAACCACTTATTCAGTTTAGGCCCTAGAAGGGCACTTATGAAGGTCGAATTACAGAAGTTACCACCGGTTGGGAAGTCAGCCTTCAACTGAGAAGAACCGGCAGGAAACTCAGCAGGGTTACATTTTTTTAATATTTTTGGACCATCTGACTACATTGGCTTTTTTCAAAGGTTTAACAATTGTATAATTAAACTAATACAAAAATACATAAAAAATTATAACTCGCATTAATTATCTACATAGTAAACTAAAACAATGCTACAATTAGCTTGAGCTTTCGGTGAAGGGAAACATCGTGAGGAAATCATAGCACGATGATAGGGTATTTTGTTGTACCCGGATGGCTGGCTACAAGTTGTACCCTCAAGTTGTTAAGCACTTTTCGTGGCCACAGCTTGTTAGCCCACTGTGAGAGCGGCAGTGAATTGAAACTTTGACGTTTCAAAACAAAAATCGATTCATAATAGACTTTTATAATAATCCAATTTAAAAAAAACTACCTTTATTTTTTGTTTTCTAATCCAATCATATGATGACGTAACAATAAAAGTGATGGTTATTTAGTTAATAATATTGATTTCTAATCTGTTCAGTATGAATTACTGAAGGTATCTATGATATATCTGAATTAAGATGTAGGAGATTCTCTACATACAGGTTCGTTTCTGAAAATGCTTTCGCGAATAGAAAAATATGTTATTCCGAAATGCTACATTGCATTACGGGGATAAGACACTCTCCAGTTGAGAATCTATCGCCAAGCACCTGTTGGCGTGTTCCGCCTGCCCAGTTATTTCTTGTGGTATACATTTTATGTCACAAGTCTAAAAAGCATTCAAGCGGGTCACCTGATGGTAAGTTACAATGGTCGCCTATAAATATTTCCAGTACAATGGTGGATTGGTAATGTGTTGTCGTCTTTTTTACGATGTCTTGAAGGTTAACTTTCAAGTGCAACTGCTGGAACACACTGATTGATGCTTGGCGATAGATTTTCTACTTGAGAGTGGTAGCCAACCTGTACCTCTACAATGAGTTTGCTCTAGTAACTTAATCGATACTCGCTAGTGACTACGGTAAACATTTAGTATGATGATTTGTGCAGCGCCTCTAATGGTCAGTTGTGACAACACAGTTTTTCATACAAAGTTTTTGACGATATTTGCTAGCGAGTATCGATTACGATACCATAGTAAATCCATCGTAGAGGTGCTGTTGAGTACCACAGTATTATACTGTGGTCCTACTGCCATTTTGATATGGTAGGCCAAATGCAAATTAGTCATCATTTTCATACATACAAATACATTATGCATTGTTGTTATAGTGCCACCAACTTATCTGTGAACTGAAGGGTGGCGCTAGTGGTCACTGAAATGAATAGGTAACTGACAGTTGTGACATTCGAATGTTCATGACGGTAGTTCCAATTTTCACCATTTCACAGATAAGTTGGTAGGAGTGTATATTGATGAGCAGACAATTTAAAGTAAAATTTAGTAAGTATTACTCACGTTACAATAATTAAGAAAATAATGATGAAACTTAATATGATCAATGTAAAATGGTTTTATTAAATATTGCTGGCAATATAATTAATAGTCTCATGAAACCATTAAATATAATTTATAATAAAACAAAACAAAAATAACTATTCTAAATTTAAAATTTCATAACGGGCAGTTACGCAACTGGCTATACCATTTTTAAAAGTGCAAAGTGCCAGTAACCTCTGGTGCTCCTTTAATTTCAATAGTGGGGTCGCGAGCTCAAGGTCACCGCCCGCGAGGGGACACTTTACGATCAGCTGATACTGTTATTATATCTATCATGTTTTTTAATCTTTTACATCATGTCGGTGAAAGTGGCCTTTGGTAGAGGATGGCTTAGTTTTGTTATAAATGTTTTTTCTACATTTCTACGCCTAATGTTATTGTTATTAAGAAATAAAACATTTTAAAATTGTTTCTTCCATTTTATTCGATTGAGATTTTCTGTGAATATTTTAATGTTAAAATAATTTCCGTCATATTAACATACATAGATGTATGTACTTCTTTAATTTAGTAATTTTTTTATTTGACACATCGATTCACTTTAGGAAGGTGCATCCCGAAATCTATATAATTTAAAATTCTCGTGTCACAGTTTTAGTAACCTAACTCCTCCGAAACGGCTTGACCGATTTTTGAGAAATTTCTGTGTATATTCGGTAGGGCTGAGGATAGGTCCTAAAGTACATTTCATACCGCTAGATCCCAGGAACGCGGATCTTACGGGAAGTGGGTGAAACCGCGGGGGACAGCAAGATATATATAAAAATGAATCCAAGATGTGTGATTCGACTTGTAAGTAAATCTAAATACAGTAAAGATGCACTATGGAAGTGAATATTATCTGTTTATTAAAAAAACTTTAGTAAACTTTGACACTACCAGTTGCACTGAAGTTCACAAAGTTTGGGGGCTCGATAAAAGAAGCAATAAACCGCGAGCTTGGGCAGAGGGCAGCGGTGGCATCGTCGAGGGGTGGTGAGAGGGGAGTCGGTCATCTCCCCCTTTTTATCTCCGCAAGTCAAGGGCGCGTGGGGCAGGTTCGGCCGGCCGCCGGCTATTGACATTCTGTTTTCAAATTTACCTACTTTTTTTCCATTGTCCGTAACTTTTTAATACGGCAGGGTCGTTGAACTGAGTGGCCAGTGAGTGGGCCTGTTGCGTAATTTGCGTTGTGGCGTGTTCTTTTTATGATATTTCAAATGTTTACGGTTTGCCGAACGATTAACGTTATTTTAAAAATAATTTATGAACGATTGCTCAGTTTTTATAGGAATTTAATCATGTTTTTATAGCTTAGACTGTCTTCGGTGACAATCGACTACTAAGTACCGTTTTATAATTATTGCACAAACTTACCAGATCATTCTGTCATAATTTTTGCAAATGTTATCATCATATGTTATGCTACACTTACTTATCGCAATGCACGATACCATGCATGACTAAAAATTAAATTTCTTTTTAACTTTGCAAGTATCAAGAGCGGGTGGGTGTTAAAATCATCTCAAACATTGTTTCATTGGAGTCATTGGTTAATTTTGTGCTCTAGATCATCTCCATAGTCTATGGACAAGGCGATATCTGTCATCTTTACACAACTTAATACTACCAATACTATCGATATATTACCATCTGTTGCGGTCAAAGTTTCCATTTGATGATCAGACAATTTTATCAACGTCTAGAATTCCGTGATATTTTTGATTAATGGTCAGTTTTTACACGAATACCGAAGAAGGGTAAGTTATTCAAGCTTTTTTGTTAAGTTTTCGAGAGTCGAGTTTACGTGTATTTGTGTCTATTACTTTGGTACACTGTGTAGTTTGATGGATTTACCTTAATTGTGCGAGTAACATAAGGTTATCATTGGTTTGGCGATGATAGCTCAGTGGTAAGTGACGTCGGATACCGCGGCGAAGGTCGTGGGTTCGAATCCTACAATGAGCTTGAGCTTTCGGTAAAGGAAACATCGTGAGGAAACCATAGCTCGGTGGTAGGGTACTTTGTAGTACCCGACTGGCTGCTACCAACCATATTGTAAATCTGTCAACGACTGTCACGTAGAACCTAAGATATCTGTAGTGACTTTTTGTAAATACTAAATTTAATTATTTTCTTATCAGAATCTGTTTAGGTTTGAATGTAAAAAAAGCAATTTTATCCTATTTTCTTGTTTAATCTTATAACAATTAGAGTTTCTAAGTAGAATCATATAAAGTTATTAGGTCATTGAACTAGCGATCTTCAAAGATTGAACAGAATGAGAATAAAAACAAGAATATAGTGTCACTGCACTTATAGGCAACGAACGGCTCGCAGTCGGCACTTTACAAAAAGAAATACTTACAAAAACGCCACGTTTAAACTTTGCCTACAACACATCGATACATCGACGGCTACACAAAAACTCCGAAAAGTTTTGAGTGACAGGAC
This sequence comes from Ochropacha duplaris, assembly GCA_951361185.1. Lineage (NCBI taxonomy): Eukaryota > Metazoa > Arthropoda > Insecta > Lepidoptera > Drepanidae > Ochropacha > Ochropacha duplaris. The sequence continues at coordinate 8,669,179 of OX592704.1, read as the reverse complement.
CGCCGTCGAAAATCGATGTCGATAATCGATAATGCAACAAAGCACCCGCCAACCCATCTCTATTGACAAGACGGCTAGAGCGTGTGCTACGTGTGAATGTTATCGATAATATCGAGATGTGTCCATGTCGATAACTTGACCATTACGTGCACGTAGAAATAACTTGGGAATAGAAATGAGCCCGATTTAATCGAGTGATTCTTCTTTTGTATCGTGTGAGTGTATGATGAGTGCTCGTCGGGAAATAATGTCGATTGTGTACGATTAAGAAACTCAATGCTAAATTAATCTGTGGTCATCGATTAACTGGGTAATTTTTTGCAATATTAATTAGATACAACCAATACAACGTCACAGAATTTCCCAATTCTGTCGACAAAAACACAAGATCAATCAAGTAAGTTTCAACAGTTTCAGTTATTGTTGTAAAGGTCAAAACTGTTGTTAAAATCAAAGCTAATACATACTGAAGCGATCGCAGTTTGTAAAACAATGTAAACAAACGGGTGCTACCACGAAACTAATCTATTTTTCAATACGATAAAGCGTAGTGTACATTGACCTCTATTTTGGCGGGACAGCGCGAGCGGCGCGTGCGACGCGACCGACAGATGTGCCAGTCACGTCATAATCATAGTGGCGGACAAAACACAAAGCCAAATCAAATCTCAAAGATATATCGCCAGGATTACGTTACAAATTTTAACTACAATTATGTTACTGTTAACTCAAAGCTATCGAGTAATGAACTTGAATTTGATGTAATAGAGATCGAACACTGGTAGACAATAGATTACATTTCATTCTTCTCTCACCCGAGATGACTTGACTTATGAAATCGATATATTCTAGAATTTTTTAAACTCGGTGGACGAACCCGGTGGAAATATATAATTGACAAAATAGAAAATCTATTTAGAAATCGCGAGACGCAATCGAGCGTCGATTATACGATTGACGATTTCGTCTCGGACGGTGGGCGTATGTAGTCGATGAAAAAAACATATCACTCCCACTCCGACCGGTTGCACAACGACAAACTTGGTAGCGCGATCATTTTTATAAAATGATCTTTTCCCCTTTCTAATAAGAATCAATATGGGTGTACCGTTGCGTTGGTGGATTTGCACTGGCCACACCACGCCTCGACACCCGTCATTGGCAGAAATAAAAACGGCGACCACGCGTAACTCGTCACGTCTCGACGGACAGTGAAATCGTGCGACCGGTGACAATGTGTCACTTGACCGATTCATCTAGACCTGCCTTGTCCCGCCAATCATCCGACACGTTGTTGACAGTAGAGCGATGAGGACACCGGCCAGGGGTCATCAACGACTGGACGTGTATCAATTGTGTACCGCATTCGTGCCGTTGCGTCGGCGTGCCTTATGAAATGACAGTTGAAGCTTCAATGAGCAAACGTTTACCCGCAAAAGGAAATTTCATCGATCACGCTCACAAATTGCTTGCTACGTAACTATCGAGATGTAAATCGCTTATGGCTACCGTTATTTTGAAAAATCGATTCTTGATAATCGATTCGTTACAGTTGCGTTCCGTTTACGCAGCCAGCTGTCCCACGGTCGCTGTGCGAGACAACACTTCAAGGCGACACTAGGCGACTCTCCACTCCACGACCCGTGTGCCACAGCGTGTCGACCTATCGTTTTATCGCGAAATAATCGACATAAAATCGAATTTGAAGGACAATTTAATTGTTGCTCCACGCTATCAAATAAGATTCCAATTTCAAAACATCAAAATTGTTATGGTATAGTTTTGTCATGAACAATCAACCACCGAGGTAAGATTACGGGGAGCTAATTTGCCAGTACGTTGAACAGTCAAATGAAGCACATGTGGAAGACAGACTGGCAATTATACCTGGCCGGCGCTGCCTGGCACCGAACCTACCCGAATTTGCACCGACCGACGAGCTTACACAGCGCTTACAGGATGTTTTAAATGCCTTGAATAAATATTTTAAAAAATAGGGACTCCAAACGAAAAATCAAAGTTACCTTTTAGGGAGATTTGACTGACTGGTAAGAAAGGTTGCATATAATCTTCAAATAATTTTCAACTCCAAGATCTTCATTAAAATAAAAATAAAGTTTAACTAACATCCTTGTTAAAAACGATATCATCATTTTCATTTGATTTTTACTTTTTACTTTGAATAGGTATGTAGCATGACAAATAAAAGACAATCACCCTGTGAATGGTTAATATAAAAGCCTATTCATTTGCATTTTGTCGTGGATGAGGCACGTGTGCTAGAGTAGGGCTCGCGTGCTACCGATGTATTACGAAAAACGAATATTGCCCTACTGTGTACACCCTGTATTGTGTTACGGAATAGATAGTACAGACGTGACATTAGGTATAATTGCAATGGTAAATAATGGTTAACTGAAAAGTAAGAAACCTTTTTGGCAACTGGATCTCAAGTGCAACGGTCTCCATGCTATGATTTCCTCGCGAGGTTTTCCTTCACTGAAAGTTTTTTTTTTTACTATTTTTAATTATGTGATTATTCATAGTACATACAAGTAAGGAAAGGGATCTATGTTGTAATACTGAATGTGTTGCTTTGCTGTTGGTCTAAGAATTTTAGCCCCTTGGCTTAAATAGGACGACCGCTTCTACAAAAAAAAAAACAAAGAAACGATTTATTGTTTTTAATTGCGAATCAAATAATTAATTATGTTAGCATAATTGTCCCTTAAGCTCGTGCGTTTTGTAAATCACCTTATTACCTGTATTATTGTAAGTTATATAATTCAAAATGTTTCATTTAAATCAATTGTCACATCTGCGAAAACGTTTGATCATTAACCAAAAGCGATTATAGAACTTTGGGCTGCATACCCGTACGATATAGCGCGCCTAATGAATCATAGCCCCTAAAACGGTTGCATAACTCACACTCATTAATAAATGTTTGTGTGATCAATATTAACTGTGGTGATGTAGAACCCAACCCTCTAGTACACACGGTTTGTCACAAGGTAGTAATATCATTATACAAAATATAAACTCATTTATTCAGTTTAGGCCCTAGTAAGGCATTTTACAATTGACTCTACCACCGCACCTCACACATTTTACAGATATTTTAAATTAGATATGATTATTTTCAACTTTTTAAACACATATTGAAATACTAGATTCTACCCTGTTTCCAAAATATTTTGAATGCAGTTTATGCCATTATCCTTAATGGCATAAACTGCATTCAAAATTGACATGTATAATATCATTGCTTCTAAAATCTTTTTAAGATTAAAATAAAAAGTAAATAATCATACATATATTATAAATGTAAAAGTATATTTGTTCTCCTTTTTACATAGAGATGGAGAGTGACATAGACTATACATCGACTATGACCGGGAATTTGGGTACAATATACTACATAATCCGTCTACGTGCTGTAAGTTAAAGACAAAAGTCTTCTATGTTTAAAAATACATTCAAACACTATCTTAATAGGTTTACTGCACCACCCATGCTACAAAAAGTTAAATAAAAACTAATAAAAATCGACAAAAAAATTGTACCGAGAGAAAAGTATAGTTACCGTAATAAAAATCAATCTTCATTGTGTAGTTTGTTTGTCGGTACATTTGTGATAATAAGGTTGTAATAAAACTAACTTATTTTTAACAAACGATACATGCTATTTTTTACCAGATAGGTAATATAAAAAAAAACACTTGTCATAAATGTAAATTGTTTTCTATAGATTCCATAGAGATTTTTACCGAGAAGTGGATGGGAGAAGCTTATCTGATAATCCTTGTCTCAATTAACATCTAACTGCCATAATTTAATGCCACTAATATTATAAATGTGAAAGTTTGGATCGATGTTTGTTACTCTTTCACGCAAAAACGGCTTAACGGATTTTGATTAAACTTGGCACACAGGTAGATCATATCCTGGAATAAAACACAGTGTACTTTTTATCCCGGGAAAGGATAAGATCTCACAGGAACGTGGGTAAATCCGCGGGGGACAGCTAGTGCATAATATTACTGTAAATAATCCATAGAAGCTCCAATTGGTACGTCACTTAAAAGGATTCTATTGATAGCCAATAAATCTCATGAAACCTAAAAAATAAAAAAATGTTTCCAGCTTTTCACTCACGTTTTCTAACAAATAAAAAGCTGGAGTCGGTATAAAATAAACACGTAATAAACAACTCAATAAAGCGTTATTAAACATTAATTATTGTCACGGCCCACCAATCCCGTGTTTAAATTAAGTGAACGTGTTGTTACCGCGAGTGTACCGCCCCGTCACGTGACAAGGGCATAGAGTCAACAATTTGTATTTAAATACAGAACTTGGCTAAAGTTATGTTTTAATAATACACAATAATACACAGCACAGATAAGGAATATCTATGATTTTGTACGACTAAAGTCTTGGTAATACTTCTTGGTAGAATCACATCTTCAAAATAGTACTTAGGTTACCTAATTATACTAAAGTTCCCAGTTCCTACAATTAGCCAGTGTCTCGTTAAGGTTAGCCTAGACACTCGTTATATTATATTAAATTTATTTAAACAATAATAATTAAAAGAGAATTTGATATAGACTTAATTTGCTCTTTAACTCTCGATTTAACGACAAGTTAAATTATTATAGATCCCACAAAATAGATCGACTGTTCGGATCCGGACAGTGGTTCGCCATTTGGTGACCCCTGGTTTAAAATTAGGTCAAACACTCACAAATCTGTAATCTCAAAAATTACACGAAACCCATTATGTAAATAAGTAACGTAACCAACAATTAAAGTAACCCGACTTAATTTCCTTATCAGACACGTTATCAATTAATCTTACCACCCACCGACAATTATCAGCCAACTAAGGGTTAAATATAACTACAGTTAAAGTTAAACCGACCCCATTGTGGCTCATGTTGTGTTTATGATAGTTAAGTGTTGCTTTTGCAGCAATTAATTCAGAATTTTGATTGGGGTGAGAACCTGTCGACAATGTTGTATATTATGGGAAACATTAAACTGTGCATGAGTAGATCTGACATTTCTTTGATATCTTAATTTTCCTTGATTGTACTATTTGTTAAATAAATTATTTTCACCAGGAGGATTTTAGTTTTTACAATCCTGACAACTGACTCTCAAGTTCAACTGCCCGAGCACAGCAATAGGTGCTTGGTGTTTTATTACGCATTGTAAATAATATTGTAGAGAATATTTTCTACAAAGTAAAACCACCTATGTACTTAAAAAACCCGACAAAATTAACGAAAATTGCGTGGCCACCACATGACCTCAAAGACATGCCAAGAACTTACCATAGAATGCTAATACCGATCTTTATCAGACTTAACGCGTGAACCGGACCACGCATAGTTGACTAAATGTAACCCTTGAGCTATCTGATAAACCTTTAATCACTACCAGAATCACATGACCTTCCACACCCTTTATTATCGTCCAAAACTACTTATAGTTAAGGGTTGAAATAGCTCGCACGCAGCTCAAAGTACACTGGTTGTTGTGAACATGCGACGTTTGAAATATGTGGAGTGACGTCACATTTATGTCAGTCAATCCATTAATGCCCTTATCTGAACTTCCGAATTCGTGGTTTCCGTAAAACTGTGCTGTGAAGTGTCGCTTTATTGGAGTACGACATGACACAGCTGGTTTAGTGTCGATAGATGTCCTCGAAATTGTTGATAAGTGTGGTCAATGAGCTGGATACAAAGATCTCTTCACATCCTTATAGTCCACCATCCTTATAGTATAGTATTTGACAATATTCAAGAAAAAATACCTAACACTTAGATAGTCCTATGGTTGTAGTACTGCATATCGACAGCACTACAACACTAGTGAAAGGATGCACACTTGTACGTAACTGTAAAGGACTTTTTGGCGCGAACTTGCGAAGTGACGTTGTGTTTTCGTTTTATTTTCATTAAATTCGTGTATTTTGAGTTTTATTGAATAATTTCGGTGGTGTTTTGTCCAATAAAGATCAATCTAAGTGCACAAGGGAAGTGAAATGAAATGAAAGCGTGTATCGTGACTTTCCAGGTTGTCCCAAAAAGTCCATGAAATGTTTTAGTGGAATAGCCGCCAATTTCACTAAAATTAGACCGGACTTGTACGGACGAGGACTAGACTTTACAGTGAAAGTGACAATAAAACGTGACTAAACATAAAAGATGAATATTTAAAATAAAGAAATGGCTTAAAGGTCTCGATACCAGGCCAAAAATCTTCTTAAAAAAATTGTACTGTAAAGGAATAGGAAAAAATGGGGCACGTTTTCATGGATGGCTATATTTATAACTGGTGTATAAAACATTTCTAAATACTGGAAAATAGCGCACACGTTGTAAAGTTTCTTAACAATTTAACGACGAAGTTCTTTTGATGGTGTAGGTATATTTATGACGACACAAAACTACTAAATAGATTAATGAAGCTTGCCACAATACACTGGCACAGAATAGATAATAGTAGGTACTACCGTACAGAAGAGACACTTCGCTAAGACAATTAAATAAAAAATGGCACTTGCTGCAACGCAATAAAATGCAATTCAGCTCGCACGACCTTATCATTTTGACACCTCCCTGACACTGGTAGATAGATAAGAACCCTCGGGATCTAGTATAATATACTGAACATATTTCTAGAAAGTTTATCTTTTCAAACAATTAGCTAGATATGCTTACCGTTATTCCGAAGACAATAAAATTAAATATAACACATAACAATGATGTGCTCTTTGTAAGTATTAAGTCATTTTATGTAAATCTTCCCGTTATCAGTTCCAAGTATTACAAGTAAGTGTATGTGTGAAGTGGTAAAACCCAGGTAGGTAAGGGTTTTTTTTATTCTTCCGACATTGTTTCGACTCTGTTACCTACATGAAAGGTACATGTTTGAAAACGAGCGTCTTTTGTTACTAATTCTAACACATTTAGTTTTATTTGGGTAAGTATTCCTTAAATGATTTTCATGACAAAATAATGTGAGCTTCAAAGGAATCGACTACTTATAATGATATCAATGTGTGTTTTTAAATAAATGTACGTATATTCAAACAACCTCAGAAACTATAAAAATGTAGGACCGATTACTACATATTTTTGTATACCTACTTAAAAAGATAATTACACCCAGACTTGGGACAAACAGACATGTTCATACACAAATGTTTGTCCTGGATGGGAATCGAACCCACGACCTATGATGTGAGAGGTAGTATGTAACCAACCAGCCCGTCACCCGAACCGACCTATGGTTCCAATTATGATTTTACGTCATCAAAAATCATCAGTCACCAAATGAACTACAATACTACAACTATTCTAATTTTAAACCGCACAAAAAACACAACGTAGGAAATCGCGAGCCAAAAACTTTCCAAAGAAAAATATGCATTACGCCCAACAGCAAACAAAGCATTCGACGAAAAACCCGACCATCCCTAATTTACAAAAAGAACTACAGTAATAATAAGCAATATAAATCCGACTAAACATCACTCAAAGTTCCGAACTCGGCAGTACAAAACGACAGAAACAGTTGGCTAACTAACATAACAGACGGGCAATGGCAAAAAAACGGCAAAAAACGACTAGAACCGAACTTCCACGGGGAGCTATCGTGTGAACGAGCTTTAAACGAGCTATGGCTGTATGTACTAGATGTCTAGAAGCCTGTTATGTTATTAGACTATAATCTACGAAATAAGGTGAAAACTGCTGCAATTTGAATGCATAAAAAATCACCATGTTAATGTTAGATGTGATGTTTTGAACGCATTTTTGAAGCTAGTTATGCAAATAAGTAAAAAGAGTGTAAGCGTTACTAGACAACAAGCAAAAATGTTTTTTACTGTCTTTCTTTCAAAGTTCTTTTTTGTCTGAAGGTGATTTTAGTTGTTTTCTTACGACTTAACGGTATTCATACAAATATAGATAAGTATGTCGTCGAAGTAACAATAACTCTGTAACGTGAGCAAAAAAAACAATGATAGCATTATACTTTACAAATACGTCAAAATAAAGTGATATTGACATATGAAACTTCATAACCTTTTAATGTCAGTTATATGCGTGAAAGTTTTTGTCAGACTCTGTCCTAAATCTGAGTCTGTTCGGTCATCAACTGACGCCATACTGCTGAACTATTCCAAAATTAGTAGACTCGTCAGTGCCAAAGCATTTTTTATTGATAACTAGCTGTCCCGGCAGACCTTGTTCTGCCCTATTTCTCTAAAACGCGTCTTTGTTTTGTTTCGATTGACGTCAAATGTTTGACAGCAGGGTGTTTGTATGGGAAAAATAAAAGGGCGGTTTTTAGGGTTTTCCCGGCAATTATTCGAATTTTTCTTGCCGTAAAAACCATCCTTGGACTTCAACGAACATTTAAAAAAAAGAATTGGCCAAATTGGTCCAGGCGTTGTTGAGTTATGCGCTTACCAACACATTTTGCGATTCATTTTTATATTATAGATTTGTAAATTTCATTTGACAGTTGTCACCGGTCAATTATTTAAAAATGGCGCCAAGTCACCAGTAAAATATGACGTCAGTTGATTACGTCACACCGTACTGGCCATTTTATATATTAGTGATCATCACTATTGTTACTTGTTGAAAAGAAAAAACCGCATCAATTTTTTTGTAATGAAGGGTAGTCTATTAAAAGCGTGTGTGCAATTCAACATTGTGTATAACTTGAACGCTAACCCACGCCGTAACTGTAGGGAAAACATTGAAAATTTCGGCGCTTATCAGGCAACGCTTTTAACTTTTATTTTGGACGCCCGGGGCGAGCCTCGTGTGAGCACGAATGAGCCGTAGACTTGTGAAATTCATCGATATGGCCAAAATATTGTTTCTCTTTCACAACACTAAGGTACTGCCTGTTTGATCGGAGTATGCGCTAACCGTATCCTATAGAATCAGATGCTTACAACACCAGAGGCGCTCGCGCATTGCTGACTCGCTTCACTAATCTTAAGAAGGGTTTCTTGAAGAACCCTATGCTGTAATTTCTCAGCTCATTCCACAACCTGATCGTCCATTATAAAATACTAGCTGTTACCTGAGGTTTCTACCATGTTCCCGTGGGATCTTATCTTTTTCCGGGCTAAAAAGTTTCGACTGTCCCATCCGCGAGCCATTAATTGAAACCAGATTTAAAAGGAGTTACAAATAACAAGTTTTAAAATTTATTTTCTGGAGTACCAAACCAAATTACCTATATGCTATGTAAATAATACATTGCAAACTGGTAGAGCGTAGCTCTGCTTTGCAAGAGAGGTATACAAAGAAGTCAATTCAAAATTAACTCTTTAAAACGAATCCAGAAAAGGAGGAGGTTATACCTATGTTCGACTGTATGTATTTTTTTATGTATGTTCACCGATTTCTCCACCAATAGGGGTGATGACTGACATACCAAAGATAATATGGGAGTTTGTATGAAATACATACATGTGACGTCATAAGTATACACCGTCAAAAGACCTACTCTTTGTCGTTAAATTAGTAATTAAAAATCATATAAAGGCGGAATTTCACAAAGTGTTCACTATTTTCGAGTATTTTTAGATGTTTTATACACTAGTCAGTGCTGGGTAAACGATTTTCAAAAAAAAAAATTTTTTATTTATATTTTTTCACTAGCAAGAATTGTCATGTCACTTCTACAGTTCTTAGGTCAATATAAAGCGCACGCGAGCCAGTATTTACGGCTGGTATTTTGGCCGTATGTTCTCACACGTCCGCCGATACTCATCTGATTCATTACCGCGCTCTGCTCGCGATCTACATTGTCCGTGCCTCAAAACATAGACAGCCCATAGTTATAGGACACGACTTTACTGCCATAGAGAATCATAGATAACCATGTCTCTTCCGCGTTGGATTTTCATTCTTAGAATAGGGTATTTGACAGGTTTAAGAAAGTATCTAAAATTGTTCATTATATATGTGGGTATATACTTTGCTTAATTCTTTATGAATTTCTCTATTTTATTTAAAAATTAGCATCAAAGTTTATATTAATAAAAATACCACCAAAACGCTAAGACGCCAAATGCCTAGGTCACGTGATATCATGACGTCACCAGCTCGTAAACAATTTTTTATTTGTCAAGAATACGCTAATCTTTCATAACTTTACTGTTTACAAACAGGTGTCGTCACACTCCAGAATTGGCCAGCACCGAGCGTTTTCAATCACGTGGTCAGACATGAAAATTTTAACATCTTAGGTACATATTTTCAAATATTACGATGGCTAAATTGGTTTACAAAAATGTGAACCTACGTTAACAGTACTGCTAACAACAGTTTTATCTATATTTTCATTGTAGTCAAATACCCTATTGACCTGGGATATTCTTCATATACGGCCATCTGATCCCAAACTAAGCAGAGCTTGTATTATGGACACCATTGCAGTTAACTAATTTACATATTATACTTCCATCCTGGATGGGAATCGATCCCACGACCTGTTTATCGTTTAATTATTTGTTTATTATGATTTGGCTTCGCGCCAGAGCATTATGTCCTTACCAAGTTGGACCACAACATCAAAGATCTAGTTGAAATTATAATTAAATGCCTGCCTTGAAAATCTGTCGTCAAGCACCTATCGGTTTATTTCGGCATTTGCACTTGAGAACCAGGCTTCAAGGCTTTGTAAATAGGTTGCCAACACATTGATAATCCTCCTGGTATTGCTAACTTCTATAGGCAACAGTAGTCACTTACCATCAGATGAAAATTGAATATTTATCAGGTGACATGCGCAAGTCACAAATTAAAATTAGTTTAATTGATTACTGCCATGTTAAATTTCAATAGTCAATTTACTTAAAGTTATCGCTCAAAAAACAGTAAAATAAATCTAATTCGTTGAGGTGAAGTGTCAACTCAGATTGTCGTGATCAGACACTAACGGTTTCTCTGATAATTATTTCTCATTTTGTAAAGACTACGAGGTGAAAATAAAAGATATTTATAAAAGGTTAGTCTTATAGATTCGCGCTATTAACTTTAACACAACAGTACATACTAAGCATAGTATTCTAAAGAATTCTCATTAAAACTTAAATGAAAACAATTTTTAAATGTTTTATTCAATAAATAAAATATTACTCGCCTGAATAACAACCCATCATCAAATTGAAAATGTATCGCCAAGCATCTACGATGTGCTCCAAAAGCTGCACTTAAGAGCCAGTTCCCTTTAAAATTTGTAGTCTTTCTTCATCACCATACCATGGTAAGATATTTATCATAAAAAATACGAATAAAACTTAAAACTTCAACTTAGACCTGATTTTTCAATGGCTAGATAAGCGATATCTGGCTGTTAATTGAAATGAGAACAGTTTTTGTACGGACTTTTTTTTTTATTCTGGATAGGCTTGTGTTTGACCACAATCTCACCATGGTAAGTGATGATGTGGCCGAAGATGGTAAGCACACAAAGCCTAGATGGGAACTGGCTCTCAAATGCAGATATCGGAACACACCGATAGGTGTTTTGGCGACAGATTTTCAACTTGAGGGTGGTAGCCAGCCAGTCGGGTACTACAAAGTACCCTACCATCGTGCCATGGTTTCCGCACGATGATTTCCTTCACTGAAAGCTCAAGCTCATTGTAGGATTCGAACCCACGACCTTCGCCGCGGTATTCGACGTCACTTACCACTGAGCTATCATCGCCTTATACAGGACTTACTCGTATCAGACAATGGACGTTTATCGAGTGAATATCTTTCCTCCGCAGTTTCCCCCGCGTTCCCGTGGGAACTTATTTTATACGGGAATAAAAAATATAGCCTATGTTAATCTGGATTAATGTAGCATTCAAATGGTGAAAGAATTTTTGAAATCGGCCCAGTAGTTTTTGAGTTTATTCGTTTCATACAGACATATATACAAATATTTCCTCTTTTTAATATTATTATAGAAAGACTAGCTTTGCGCCCCGCTGTTTCTTCACCCACGTATCCCTTTTTTATCCATTTAGAGATTGAATTTCGAAAAATCCTATCTTATTCTTCGTATACTTACATCTTAAAAACCTGTGAAAAAAATCAGCTTTCTAGGTCCAAGAGTGTAGACTGGGCTTTGATGAGTCAGTGAGTCAAGCCTTCTCATTTTTCATACCAACTTTCAACCCCTTTTTCATCCCCTTAAGAGTTGAGTTTTAGAAAACGCTAAAATACGTGTTTCTTTATTTTTAATTGTTAGCCTAAAAATAAAGTTTCATGGTTCTAGCTTCAAAAATGACTGACTTTCATACAAACTTTCAACCCCTTTTTCACCCCCTTAAAGGTTGAATTTCGAAAAATCCGTTCTTATTCCTCGGTTAAATTTTAAACACTTGGGAAAAAAATCATCTTTCTAGGTCTAAGGGTTTAGGCTGGGCGTTGATAGATCAGTCAGGACTTCTACTTTTATATATACAGATTGAAAAATCGGCCAAAAGAAATAAGATCGTGTACCAGGATTACATAACGCTTACTACTTACGTGACGATTTCTGACAGTTCACTCCACTGCAAGCCACGTAAAAGAACGTTCCAAAAATATAATTCACAAAGTTCCACCTACACCTTCCGTACACGTCAGTACATAGGTATAATAGGGGTGTGGGAACTGCAGCACAAGTTGGAAACTAATCTAAGTGCTGCCCGAACAAGTTGGCAGACAAGTACCGACGTGGACGAGCTCGTTTTTTTTCAGTTTTCAGCCTTCAGCGAACTCCAGTGATATGAGCATCGCATGCATGGAGGGGTTGCATAGAGTAGGATGCGATAGAGAATAAGAATGTAAAACAAATAAGATGATCCGTTTCATCAGTGAGATCATAGTATCAAAACTGTGTAACAATGATGTAAAAGCATTGTTACACAGGGTAATTTTTTTTTTTCATTTCTTCCAAGATTGTGCCAAAATATTTTTGAGTGTCTGTCTGTTATCTCTTCACGCTTAAGCCGCTGAACCGATTTAGATGAAATTTGGTATAGAGATAGATAGAACCATGGAGAAGGATATAGGATACTTTTTATCTCGGGAAAAGATAACATCCCTCGGGAACGCGGTTGAAACCGTGGGGTGGAAAACTAGTATTTTGATAATTTAATCTTTAAGCACGCATTGTTTTTTAAATAATAAAGAAAATTAAATTGAAAAACAGAGAGTAACACCCATTTAAATACCTATAAAAGATCTGGGCATTTGAAGTCTCTAAAACCGTAACTACTCTATCAATGAAAAGCTTTCCAAGACAGCGCGGCGAGTCGACTACGTGAGTTGAAAATATTCATTTCGTACGCCTCGTCGCTTTTACAACTCGCACTTGGCTGCTCATGTAGGACATAATCTCGTACGGTCTTATTACTATTGTTTCTTTAATATAACCGTACCTACATAGCTACATTAAATATACGTATTACCCACAGCAATATTAAATATATACCTACTACATCTGACAAGCAAGCACCTCGCCTGGTGGTAATTAAATAAATATCCTCGGACATTCCTCTCACACGACTATCTGATCCCAAACTAAGCAGAGCTTGTAATATAGAAACCAAATAACTTTTAAAAGCTACTTTTTTTTAAATACTTACTTAAATAGATACATAATTACACGCAGACTCAGGAGTTTGAGTCATGACGGATGGATGGGAATCGAACGCATTAACTGTGGTGTGTTTCACTCATCTAAATGTGTCCAATTTTCAAATACCCATATTTAATATACTTTTTACTTAATATTATAAATGTGAAATCATTTGTCTGTCTGTGTTTTAACAGCTGAACAGATTTTGATGTTTGGAATGAGGATATCATGAACCTGGGGAAAGGACATTGGCAACTTTGTTTTTAATGACAGTCGTGGTCAAAAGCTATTATGGATATTAATATTTATTGATCATCAGTCTAAAATTATGAAAATATGTATACATATAGCTATGCAAGAGTGAATCTATTGTTAATTTATTGACCTTTTCCTATTTTTTGTTCCATAATCAATGACCTATTTAAGAAGTATGTTAATACTTAATAAATATTAACTTAGCTTTAACATATCCCCCCTACTAACAATACAAATCAACATAAAAGTGTAACATTTCAAATTCATATACGAACGAATAAATCAGGTTAAAAATCGTTATTACCCAAAGAGTTTCAAATAGCATGTTACGAGTAGCCACGCGCTTACAACCGAGGTCAGATCTTATCGTCCTACCCACATATTAATAGCACACACGTATTGTAATTCGATGTGATGTATGGGACACGCACGCACTCCTGAATTTCCATACTGAAAAGTTAAGGCGGTGTGTCCGCTTGAAGAAATTAAGCCTTATTGTTGGGGAATAAATACCAATGTTATACCAATATTTTATTCTCGGAAGGACTTTTAATCACAAGTGTACAAAACATCTGAAAATTACTCAGATTTTTTTTATTATTCTTGATAAGCTTGTGTTTGACCACAATCTCACCGTGATAAGTGATGATGTGGCCGAAGGTGGTAAGCACACAAAGCTTAGATGGGAACTGGCTCTCAAGTGCAGCTGTCGGAATACAGATTTTCAACTTGAGGGTGTTAGCCAGCCAGTCGGGTGCATAGTTATTGGAAAATTCATCCTTTTTATTATTATCTAACTACAAATCTAAGCACAAATACTTAGTCGGTATATTTGTCTATTTATGGTGACGTCACAGAATTAAAAAAACTCAATTTATACTATCGTTATGATATTCAATAAAAATAAATTGGTACATAAGCTAAATTCGCTATATTTGCAACTGCATCCCATATTTATTTGCTACGAATAGTTTAACCTCTTTTTTCAGAGCTTAGAAAATAATCCTAATAATCCCACTATTCTACAATTTGTTACCACTTAGTTCCAGATTTTCATGAAATTTGGAACGTATAGGTGAAATACACAAATTTTCTGTCAGTACCGAGAAACAAGTAAAACTGCGTAACAGCTAGTTGTATTATAAATAAGGAAGTCTGTATTATATTTGCTATACAATCACGCCATAATGGCTGAACAAATTTTAATAAAACTTGGCACACGGATAGATTATAACCTGGAATAAAATTTGCATATACTATATACCTAATTTAGGCACAACTGTTTATTGCTAGTTAACAATAGGATCTCTCGGGAATACGAGTGCAACCGGAGGGCGAAAGCGAAGGTGGGAAATCCATTCGAAATAATAGGTCCACTTACGTGGTAAGTAACTGCCGATTTGATTGTGAAAATGAAAGCCACGCGATTCCCTTATTAGCCGTAAATGTGTGTTCATTTGGTTTTAATTCGACTCCTAAACACTCGAAATATACACCCGGCTTAATATGAATGCATGTTTCATTAAGCAAATCGTTACTTCATTTGTAATGATTTGTATTTAGTTTATGTAACTATATACGGTTAATATTGGAACGAAGTTCCTTATCGCGCGTTGTGAAAGGGGGCTAGACGGAAAAAATTCTTACGAAAAGTTGTCACGACACTTTTTTGCTATAGAAAGCTATTGTAAGCTGTGCGGCGTGCGCATGTTTCTCTGTCTGTCTCTCTCCCTCTCTCTTATAGAAAGCAAGCCAGATATTTTCATTTCTATTTATATATATTTATATATAGAAATGTTTTTTTATATATATATATATACTCTCTCGACTTATAGAACTTGGTTCCATCCGGGTGTCCCTTGACACCTCTCAAGTTTTTTGTCATGCTAGGATGGTTATTACGAGTATAATTTGGATAAATGCATTTAATTCATGTTTTTTTTTTTACTCAATAACACTGTGGACAAAATATCCTATAGTTCGTAACGGTGCGGTTTTTCGCGTAAGTGCGTACAATTTCATATGCGAATGTGCATTGTATTACTAACGAAGTAAAGCATAAATTAATTTTGCCCAACACGCGTTGTCCTGTTAAAAAAAATACCATATAAAGCGTTTTCAGTTTAGGCAAATTTTCTATTTTTCCGGGCAACGTTTCCAATTCTTTTCCATAACAACCGCATTTGGACTATTACGAACATTAAGATCAAAAGCAGCATTTAATGTTTATATATATGTATATATTTGAATACAATTTAAATTAATATCGAACCCAACTCGGCAAGATCGTCTGAAATGGTCCCTGAATGCGTGCTTGCCGAAAAATAGGTCAGTGCCACACTTGATGTTTAGTTAGGTAGGTAGAAGGTACGGTGTTTTATTACCTGTGTTCTTTGTTTATCGGGCACGACATTTGATCAAAAACTGGTGCCGGTAGGGTAGAATAGTTCATGAATGACAGATCAGGATTCGGCTGATGAAGAATACAAATTGACTTTTTGGCGGGAACTTGCGAAGTGACGCTGCGTTTTCGTTTTATTTTCATTAAATTCGTGTAGGTATTTTGAGTTTCATTGAATAATATTGGTGGTTTTTTTGTCCAAAAAGATCAATATTAGTGCACAAGTGAAGTGAAATGAAAGCGTGTATCGTGACTTTTCGGGTTGTCCCAAAAAGTCCGTGAAGTTTTAGCGGAACGACCACCAATTTCACCACAAACTGACTGGACTTATTTATTGACTTTACTGTGAATGTGATATAACGTGACTGTTACATAAAACAAGAATATTGAAAATAAAGAAATGATTTAGGCTTTATGGTCTAGTAACTAAAGCCATTATAAAAAACCTGACATGGGATAATTCTATTGAACATCTATCTAAACTAATAAACGCACGCAACTAATACACGCAAATATTTTCAGTGAGACTAGATAAATAATAATTATAGAATAGGTGTAAGTTGTTTTTGAAAAGAGTAATTGCTGAGTTTATTGCCGGCTCTTCTCAGCAAAAACAACCTTCCGAACCGAGCATTTAGAGTCTGACTATTCATAAGTGCCTGTGAAGGCCTATTTGGATGAATAAACAATTTCATTTCATTTCAATAAACTAAAGATAAAATATTAGATTTTTCGAATGTTTATCTCAAAAATACTTTCATCTATTAGACAGCTACGTTTATCAGCTAGTAATATATTTTATTTTAATTGCCTAGGGAACAATAACCTGTCAAACAACTCGTCAACTCGCGCACAGTTTTCAAAATTTCAAAATTCGCGCCAAATTTTCAAGTAAATGTCATCGCCCCGATTTTCTCTATTTGAGAACCAAGTGGTGCGGACTCTGAAACCCCGATTGTCCCAAGAAAGAACTGACAGGTTAAAATGTAGACTTCAATGGGATTCCTACATGTGTAAGAGGTAGGTAAGTAGGTACCTTACATTTCTTTCTCATAACATTTAGTCGTTAACAGTAAGTATGTGGTGTAATCGGTAATTTCTTAATGACCTACCGTAATTATTTTTATATAAGTAATTAATTGCAATCAAAACAAAAGTGTACCTATAGGATGTCAATCAAAGGATCTAACATTGTGTATGTAGTACTTTGACCATTTTAAGTCCAGGGTCTCAAATAGTCTGAAGTACACAAAATTGTACAATACCTGTAGGTGCTTTACGATAGATTTTCAGCTTGAGGGCGGTACCCAGTCAGGCAGATTGGTACTACAAATTATCCCTACTTACTTTTATTACTACAAGTGACAACCAGGCAGGTAGGTCACCTGATGGTAAGCGAATACCGCCGCCTATAATAATAAACATTTATTTTTCTTTCATAAAGGTTCTTGTACCTACTAGGATACCCTGTTACAGGTTACCAGGCCCTCGCCCCTCGAGTATCTACTGTATGGCTATTTTAATGCTATATTAAGTACTGAATAGACATTAGCAATACCAGGGGGATTACCAATGTATTATCGACCTTTTTACAATGTCTTAAAGGTAAGGATCTCAAATGCAACTGCCGGAACACACCAACAGATGCTTGAGCGGTGGTAGCCTACAAAGTATCCTACCACCGTGCTGCGGTTTCCTCATAATGTTTTCTTTTACCGTAAGCACAAGCTCATCGTAGGATTATAATATAACCCACGACCTTCCCCACAGAATTCGTCACTACCGAGTCAACACTTTTAAATTATAGTTAATTCAAAACGAGTCACGATTCCTGTATTTTTGTAGGGTTTCAACGACCGTTCCAACAGCGAGGCAAGGGGTTATTATTTATCCTACTATTCCTACCAATATTATGCGTTATGGCTAAACAGATTTTGAAGAAAAATGGCCCATATTTTAAAGTAAAACAAGTTACTATTTTGCTGTAATAAGTTGATTGTTGTAGGTGGTACCTAAATGAGGTAGTAGAAAAACCAGGAGTAGTGCTCAATCCATCGTATAATTTAACGAACCTAATTACAAATCTATTTATATACACTTATTGCTAAGTCAACAACATTCGTCAATGTCGCGTTGCAACTGTGAATATCGCGTTGCAACTGTGAATATCGCGTTGCAACTGTGAATATCGCGGTGCAACTGTGAATATCGCCACATACTACATTGCCATAAATCTGAAACTCGGGTAGAACTGCGTGGTATATACTATCAAAAATAATTCAAAGACAATATTACCATTTTTAAACATACGTAGGTAGATTACCTACACCTTTTTTTTTACTTTCCCCATAAACACACGCGACAGAAAATAGAACAAAAGAACAAGTCGTAATAAACTGAATAAGTATCTCGAAGTAGGGGCAGGTAATATTTTATAACAATAGCGTACACTTTGTTTTCTCGTACCTGTAATACTTAAACAAATGAATGGTGTTACTACCAATGATATTATAAGTAGATAGTGTAGATAGGTTACCTACACAAGATTCGATCTTAAAAAATGGCCGAGAAATGGCACTCTAACGCACGCATAAATAACTTAACCTGTTGGTTCTGAAGGTGTACCTACGATCGTCCCATTTAAACATAAGATAACAATTGAATCAAAAATTCCGCGAGCCAACTTATTAATATTGTAAATCCACACTAGGTAAGTACTAATATACCTAGTATCGCAATCGATATCTCATAACACACGGTGGCATTTTTGGTTGTTTTGGGTCACTTTTACTTTTAATTGCACTTAGTACGTGAAGTGCAAGTTGATGCCGGCGACGCGACAAATTAGCCGCATTTTAGTGTCCCGCTTTCGGAGCACTTATAGCATATCTACACTTTTTTACTCATAATATCACTGGTTACAACCCTATGAAGTGAGTCACCATACGTTCTTATAACAGTCGGGAGTTTCCATCCCACGTTATGGTCATTCTATTGAGACGCACTTCATACAAATACAGTATTCGGAAACTTTGTAAATTTTGTGATAAAACCCAGGTTTCATGGTTATAGTTTTATTTATATTAAACTAGCTGTCCTCCGTAAAAATATAAAATCGGTTCATTCGTTTAGGAGTTCATCGCGGACAAACAACGTAACACGAATTTATATATAAAGATACATATTCTTAACAATACAAGTTTAATATGCTGATGAAGACATTTTTTTTATTCTGCAGGATAAGCTTGTGTTTGACCACAATCTCACCATGGTAAGTGATGATGTGGGCGAAGGTGGTAAGCACACAAAGCTTAGATAGGAACTGGCTCTCAAGTGCAACATAGTGAAACTGAGTTATATTCAGGTTAAAGTTACTAAAATATAGGTTATTCATTGCAATTTTCATGGAATTACTATTCTAATTAAAGCTTGTGCTATGATTACAAGATAACAGACATAGACAGACTTCAATGAAGACTGTCCCACTCTTTTTCCTAATCCCTTACAGTGCAAATCTGCATCCTTTCGCTAGGGCTGTTAGTGCTGCATATCGACATACATATCGATACAATCAATTCAAATCAAATCAAATAGTAGATTGTTATACAAGGAGCTAAAATAACCCATTCATTATTTACGAACGAGGTAGTTTTACTCCCGAGCTTTAGCGAGGGAGTAAATAGAAACCGAGTTTTAATGGGTTTTAGCGCCGTGTGTTACACTATACTTTTCACTACGATTGCGAGAAAATAAAACAATCCAATACAATATGAAATATGTAGTTTATAATGTCTTTTTTTTTGTTTCTTCTGTAGCCGCAACACATTGCATGCATTCTACCAGAGATCGCCGATTTTAGTTCCATTTTCAAAATTAAAATGAAGTTCTTTTTTTATGAAACAGTAATAAGTCGAGTCTTTATTCATGATTATTCTACTTATAACTAAAGACTTTTTCGTTTTTGTAGGCTGATTGTCATTTGATACACAAAAATTAAAAAAAAAAACTTTTTCCCCTAGAGTGAGAATTGCTATTTTTTACTTCGCTCTGGTACGCCACAATGACGGTCTTTTTTAGCAAGAGGAGTGAAAAATATTTTTAGATAAATAAACTCATCACAAGTATTTTTAATCGTCACAATTGTTTGATTCATGTAAAATTCTAACGCTATATACTTACATATAGACAGCACTAGCGAAAGGAAGGTAGGTACCTACACTTGCACTGTAAGAAGGGATAAGGAAAAAGAGTGGGACGCGTCTACGGACGACACTATCTATAAATACATACCTACTACTATACCCGAGCCGCACCAGTAACTCCTCTTAATCGCTTAGGTCCGTCCCACTTTTTGTGTCCCCTCGACGACGCCCTGAGCCGAGGTTCGTGCCCCAACTGGGGCGCCCTCAGCGGTCAGTCGTCTAAAATTTGTAAACTCGGTTGAGAGCCCTAGGCGCTCACCGAAAAGTCCGCGTAAGGGTGTCTATGGTCCCTCAGACCTCCAGCTTTAAGTCCTCCCCAAAAAAAAAACTTTTTAAATACATTACTTATATGGTGATTGGTGACACATAATAATATAATAATAATAATAAAATTTATTTTCTTTCACAAAGGTGTTCTTAAGATCTAGTACTTAAAATTTACATGAACAGTTCCCTTAGATAAACTTCCTTTATGAGAGACTGGTACCCGTACTAGGATACCCTGTATTACAGGTTACCAGACATAAACTCATAACAGAGATAATGTTCATCCACACTATGATATGTCCTGGGTGGGAATCAAACCCATTACCTGTAGCTTCACGGAAAATGTATCTTGCAAACTATGCCAATCGAACTGTTAACTTGTCAAATCGAACATTGATTCGAGAATTAAATTAAATCTCACAAATTGAACATACTAAGTATTCTGGTTTTTAAAAAAGTGTGAAAAACATCTGTGTAGGTATTAAATTATTTAATTTTGATTTTTTTAAGTAAACAAACCCGTAGCCTTAAGCTAGTTGTTATTAAAATTGAACTCTACTATAAATAAGGTAACCTACATAGAAGGATTAGAAGTAGGTAGGACTTTATATTTAAAAAAAACCTTTATTTTGATGCTCAAAAGTTTCTCGGAACTTTGGAAGTTATTTTTCCTGTAAGCAAGCAGTATGTCAAGGTTACATGAATATTATTCTTGTTTAACGTAGGACTCAAGTGTTTTCATTCTGATATAGATCTTGAGATCCTAAATATACCTGCAAAGACTAATTATAATTATTTGGAGACACAACAGTGCTCCCGCTAAGACAGAATTTCGTTAGGAGTAGATTTACCATCTCTTACCTACATTTTACATGGATATGTCTCACCAAAATTAAAAGCTGTCAAAAGGAATTACTTATTTTATTTACAGAAATACTTAGTTACAATACAATGCAATATTTCATACGATAAAATATTATAGAAGATGTCATGAAAATGTAATGAAACATTATTTTTTTCAAGAACTACAACGTAATTCCTCAATTGGAAAGTAGGTACCAAAAAATATGTACTGTTGGGAAGGCGTCACGCACGTCTCGTCACGTACATGTAGTGTAGGTATCGAAGTAATGTTGTGACACATGTGTGGCGGCCGGGGGGGAGAGAGGGGAGGCTGTGAGCCCACGAGCGTCGCGTCGTATGTGTGTGTGCGTGTGTGTGTGTGTGTGTGGCCGGGGCGGGGCCGGGGGCGGGCCCCACACCGTGCGGGCGGCCAGTGCCCGCCGACCGCACGCCGACCCGATGCGAGGCATTCGCGCGACACCGCCGTAACGCGCGCTCGTCTCGTCAGCTCACTCCGCGCTCGTGAGCCTCCCGCGACACACGTACGTGCCGTCTTCGCTCCCGTCGCCACCCTCGACGTCATCGCGCCTACCGAACCGAAGACGCGACGTGTGACGTGCAGTGCTTTCGTACTTTCGGTGACTCAGTGATCTCGAACAAAACAGTTTCTCGTTGAAAAAAATATTTGTGAACTCGAACGAAATAAGTGTTATCCGAAGATTGCGGTCCGGCGGCAAGGCGATTCTTTGAGCGACGAAAGGGTTGGAGTGCGGGGTGCGAAGCGGGCGGAGGGCGGCGCGAGGCCGCGCACGCGCCCGCCGGCGTGCCGAGCCGCGGCTCCGACACACGCGTTGACACCGGCGCGCGCGATGGACGACAAGCCGACCGCCGTCGGCGGTGAGGAACACTACAGCCTGCGTTGGAACAATCATCAAGCACATCTGCTCCGTTCCTTCGAGGCCCTTCTCCACGCGGAGACCCTAGTCGATGTGACGCTAGTGTGTGCAGAACGCCGTGTTCGAGCTCACAAAGTTCTACTTGGCGCGTGCAGTCCGTTGTTCCGGCGGATATTCAGCGAGAACCCGTGCAAGCACCCAGTGATCGTGCTAAAAGACTTTCAAGGATGGGAGGTGCAAGCGGTTGTGGACTTTATGTACCGTGGAGAGGTGTCTGTAGCACAAGAGCAACTAGGAACTGTGATACGAGCGGGGGAGTCTCTGCAAGTGCGCGGCCTGGCTGATCAGGAT
The DNA here is from genome assembly GCA_951361185.1 of Ochropacha duplaris. Lineage (NCBI taxonomy): Eukaryota > Metazoa > Arthropoda > Insecta > Lepidoptera > Drepanidae > Ochropacha > Ochropacha duplaris. The sequence goes on along the minus strand of OX592704.1, from coordinate 8,646,296 downwards.
CGTGAGGAGCAAGCGCGGTCTCCACCCCCGACGCCGCTGGCTCGGAGCCCGGTGCAGACGACTCCTCCTGCGCCGTCGCCACCAGTGAGCCCCGCCAGCCCGCAGCCTCGGAGGAAACAAGCTCGTCCTCGTCGTCGCTCCGGCGAATCTGATACACCTGAAAACTTATCGATGCGTCGATCGCCAAGTGGTGGCTTGAAAGCCGTTCGCCTAGCGAGGCCTCGAACTCCACCAAAACAAGAACAAGTGGAAGAACCTGATGTAGATGTACCGCCACCACCGAGGATGTTCCAGCCACATCAGGATATGTTTGCACCTGTACCACCAGGAGTATCAGCACTATCATTAACGCCGCCACACAGTAAGTACCAAATCATTATTTTTCCTAAAATAAGTATTAGTAGGGTATCCATTTCTTTTTGTAATGTTATTGGGATTTTTTGAGTTTTCGTAAAAAAAAATTCATTTAGTGATTACAAAATACTTAAATATTAGAGATGCATTCACGCAATGACGACACGACTCGAGTCGATAAAACCCATGCGTAAAAAACAAAGGTTGATGTTATCAATGCCGTCGTGGATGGACAATTACAAAGCAAATAAATAATTATACTTACTTGGTAAAAACTGACCTCGATAACTCATTGTCAAATCAAAACTCGAACTGTCGCTATTTCAACTCAATGCTAAATCTTCATACCTACCTACTTCATGCACGTAAGTAGGTGAGTAATCATATTTAATAAAAAGCCATTTAGATACCACTTCCGACGTATGAATATTTCCAAATGATTAAACAGTGATACGTACATACTTCAATAAAATAACAATAATCTCTTATTAGAATCTAATTAGGAGAAGTGATCTAAATTTTGTATCTCCTATTAGAATGGCGCTCGATGGGAATAGAGCCGGTACACTAATTAAAGTCGAATCATCAAAGGATCCGTTATCGCTGTATCGTTATCGATTTCATAAATCGCATACGAGTAACCATTGCAGTGATTCGATTAGCGACCGATACCGAGTGTTAACCGGAACGTTTCACAGATAAATTAAGATCACCTATTCATACGTCGGGTGCATTATCTCGTCGATCGCGTGAAAGGTTTTAACTTTATAAAGTCCATTAACTGAGCATGTCGCAAACCGACGCCGTAAAATATCATTTTAAATGGTAGCCGTGTGTTCGTTTCAGGCAAATCGTGTATGGTACCCATAAACGGGTGTCAGTGTAAATTTTACACTTCAATAATTATTACCTGTGAGGCTCCTTACCCGTATGAAAGAGGAAGCAATTCTAACAGTCATCTTGTTTTACGAGCTCTTTTCGATTTCTAAACGTGTTTACGGCGGATATGTACTTTGATTGTTGTAATCTAATTTCAAAACAGCTTTATTTGCCTATTTATTCCAACTGTGTTTCTAGCATTAAAGAACGTTTTATTAACACAAAAAATATATTTTTGCAACCGTGTCACTATTCATAACATTCTGCCTGAAATTGTTAGTCAAAATCATAATAGGTAGGTATCCTTGGAGATTAGTTTATTAAATGACGCAATCTACAACTTTCAATACAGAAATCAGTTCGCTTAGGAATTACGATCTTGTATATTTTATACAACATGCAGAACTAAAGGCGCAAGTCGAAATTATCCAAGGAGTGGTTTTATACGTCAATTTTGTTTTATTGTTTCCTCAGTTTCGCGTATGTGGCGAGTGCTTGATTACAGCATAATAGTCGTAGGTTGTAATGAAGGGTTGCACGCATTCGCTTCTTGCAGACCGCGTCGCGCGTCGTCGACGAAACGTGCGTGGGGAAATTAGATACAAGTGGGGGAGTTTTAAAACGTTTCCTCACTTGTCATTTCATTCCGAAATCAAATTCTAAATTCCCCCACACAATTCCATTTTCAAAACTCAAATGCTCACAAACGAATGAGTATTTTGTACTTATATTAGCTTGAAGCAATTACGATAAAGGATGTATTTTATCCCGATTATGTTAAAGAAATATTTAACCGCCACGAAGGATGTAGGTATTGTAAATGCACGTTTTATTGTTTCCTCCATGTCCGTGTGTGATGAGAGGCTTGATTATGGTTAATGATGGTGCGTAAATGTAATGAGGGGTTAGGCGAAACCACTGGCAATCACAAAACGTCGGGATGACTTCCTGATTGTGCCCACTTGGAGTTGTCAAACAATTCCAAATTCGAATTTCTTAGTTGTTTTTCATTGCAGATTTACTTTACTACCAAACTATTAAGGCTATTAAATCGTAAATGTTCGATAAAATTAGTGCAGCAGAATTAATTTAGGGCTTACTGTTGTTCACAATTACACAAATAATAAGTACTAGGTAGTATGCAATGGTTTCCTCTTGTGTGGGATCTACATTTTCAAAATTGATCCATTTAATTATAGAGCGGCATTAAATTGCATAGCAAAAAATATTATTTAACTAAAAAGCTTTATGAAAATTAATTATATTTAGGAGTTGTATATTGAAATCGGATGTATCTACACTTATCCAAATATGGATATTACCTACTTGTGCATGTTTTTATGAATGAATTTCATAAAATGATGTTATCTCACGAGAAAGAATTTATACCTACCTAAAAGGAAGAACGACAATTATTATATTGAATCTTTCACATAGTCGGCAGTCAATTGTTTACATTAATTTATCATCGAACACGCGAGGTCTTAAACCATCAGGTACACGACCTTGAAGGGTAGAAAAAATCATAAAAAAACTGCACAAGCGACGACATTGGCACGAAGCGCTAGATACCGTGCGCGCACGCAAGGGCGACTAGAGTCAACATGCATCGGAGTAATTAAAGAGACATTGCATAAAAAAAAACATTACTCCGCCAAAATGCCATCGCAGCCACTGTTATAAACATTAAATTAATTAAATGTTAATAACAGTGGCTGCAAAAATGACTATCCTCCATGTATGACTCAGAGAAGTCTCTCAAACGTCTACCTATTCTAATTACATATATTATGAATAATAATGAATATTAAAATGATAAGCATAATAATATTTCATTCATGCTCTCATATTAGTCATCTCGATTCCTATAAGTTGTGGTCTAATTCCAATAATATTTAATTGTTTACACACATTAAATATTAGTCATATCGATTCAATTATTATTCCATATTTTTTTATGCACATATCTGCTCTTAAATAAGGTAAAATACAATAGATATAAAGGCGGATATTGCAAAAAAATAAAACGTTTTTCCTATTGTACTTACTACATTACGTTTTGTATTGTGACGAATAAAAATATTTGTAATAAGTTCATTTAATAAAGATATTTTCAATTTTTGTTTTTTTTTTTTAATTAAGAAACTTAGCTTTTGACAGTTATGTATCTACAATTAAAAATAAAATCAAATGTATTTTGGTATATGTATAAGTATGAAATTATATTCTTCTATATATTTACTTTTAAGTGTGACAATAATAGTTAACTTAATAGAAAAATGACCCAGTTATGTCCTTCATTAATGAGAAATGATGAACACCCTAAACTTGTATGACATGAGACGCTGCGAAGTGCGCTCGCGCATTTACATTCAATCAACACCGCATCTACAACGGTGACCTACTTATGTTCTTTACACCTTTCAGATTACCATTTGATTGTCCTTTGACGGTTACAGAAGCAATGGCTGCAGAGCGTTACTGTTTAAACTTAATTAAAATAATTTTTTTAAATTAAAATATGACGATGTGTTATTGATTTTCAGTCGAATTTAATTTTAAAATATTCTTGATATTATCTTCTTCTATCACAAGCACTTCTTGTAAAAATCTATTGCAATTTCGTTTGGTACGCATGAGAACATAGAGCGTCGACAGTTAGTTTAAATATATCAAAATAATGGATATTTCGCGGTTTTATATCGATGTATAAAACCACATAGGGTTGTCAGATTTTCTTTTACAATAGGAGTGACTAGTAAATAAAATCAGATAATTTTATCTGTTATTGACGGAAAATGGAAACGAAACAGTGTGATTATAAATTTAAATTCATTGTTTTATACTTAGATATAGACTTTATTCATAACAAACTCGACGGTGTTTAGTAAGTGCTTAGCAGACTCTAAATTCAAATTCTCTATACAAAATTCGAATTAAGAATCTGCTAAACAGTTCCTAAAAATCGTCGAAATCTTTATGAATAAGGCCAATAATGTTTTAACAATGCGTATGTATATCGAACAACTGACCATCTACACACGCAAAACACATAAGAAACTCTATAGTACTGAGTATAGGGGTTAATTTCGTAGTAACCTACGAAGGTAGGTACATAGCAATGGAAAGGTAACAAACCGAGTACATTATTTATAAATAGAACCTCTTTTCAGAACGTTAAACTCCTTAAAACAGCTTAGGATAGAATATTTAATTGTTTGAAATAGTTACACCAACATGTCATACTATTATTACTTAGTAAACGGGTTAAAGAATGGTAAAGTCCGCTTTTACCCAAGGGTAACATTTTTGTAATCTGTCTGGCAGACGCAGAGCAGACACCTGCTTGACTGTCTGGCAAAAACTGGTAAGTGCAACAATGGTTTTAGCGCTGGACATCTGCATATACCTATACTGACATTAGATCTACAGATAGACGCCTCGCCTAATGGCAAGTGGCCAACACCGCCTATGAACCTTACCTAGATGATTGCCAATATATTGGCGACTTATGCCTAGTACCTATGCATCAGGCTCTCAAGTGCCTGAACACCTAGATTGGTGTTTGGCGACAGAATGTCAGTTTTAAATTGAGATCAATTATCAATTTCATTGTTTATCAAAATTTATATAACCCACCCTTTATCTTGTTACATAAGATAAAAATATTATAAGTGAACCGTTATAAAAAAATAAACGATTGAAATTTAAAAAAAAATACCAACATGTTACAATTAATATTTGAATAGGAATCAATTTAATATTCTGTTACACCATGTAGATTACAAACCAAAAATAGATTGACGTTGTTCCATTTTCAAAACACGTTGACGTAACACTATGTTACATGCACCAAACAACAACAATCGAGAAAAAAAAACAACAACAATACAACTGGCCGATATATCGACTGACAATTAATTACACACGTGTCGACCGTAGCGTGGTTATGGCGCCAAAAAAACATGTTACAAGTTTTTTTTTTTCAACTTCTATTACTAGTTGTTGAACACAATGCCTGATTAGAATGCTAATTAACAAGCTTGGCAAGCGTACACGCCAGATATGTTGTTAATAATTGGCACGGTGGCAGTATGTTATGCCTTTTTATTGCCATTAGAGGTTTTATTTCATAAATGTATGACCATGATACTGGCAGATTGTTTCGCTATGATAAAAAAATAAAAATACATTTTTTTTTTCGTTTTGAAATAAGAACGTTAAAAATCAGTCTATCGTTATTTCTTGCGTAAATATTGAAATTATAAGAAAACTTAAGAAAGTTCCTGAGGGATCTTTTGTTTTCCCGGGATAAAAAGTGTACCTATCTCTTATTCCAAGATATAACCTATTTGTTTGCCCTAACATCATGGATTTTGTAGCGGCAATATGGATGTCAGTGATATTTGCGTATTATTTGTTTTATAAGTATCAAACGTAAGTGAAAGATGTTTGTAAATCATAATCCGATGTTTCACAACGCCCAGCATTGTGAAGCATATAACCAACACAACCAATATATTATCTAGACAAACTTAACATTTAAGTTATCTACTTATTTATTACCCCGCTACGTTCTAGCGATACCGTTTGAATAGATATCTATGGTTCTAAATTTGCCTATCAATATTTTTATATTCCATAATCACCTATTTCTTTATTAAATATGCCAATAAAATATTGAAATATTATGTTATTCTAAATACGGTTATAGAATATGGCCATTTTTGGAATAATATTGAATATCTATTCTGTTGGTTTTACATTTTAGTCCCTTTATAAACAGAACGGGATATTCTTGTTTTCCGTAAAAAAACCGAAATAAGATGATCATCCACGACGAAGAACTTTATAATGGACATCTTTTCTTATCCTTATCCCACGCTAGGTGTAACATGTTTTCCTCTTCCACTCCGCTCTATCACTAGTCGTTCTCAGTACTCACCTTTCATAAACATATTATCATTCTTCAAGCAGTCCATCCCTTCTTCGGCCTTCCTCCACCTCTATATCCATCCACACTCATGCTCAATACTCTTTTCGTTACTTATATGTTTTTCATCACTCCTCATGCATGACATAATAACTATTAAAAACACTGTTATGTTCAATGTACTCGATCCAACATTATATAAATTTTATATCGTGAAAGTGATCCGTAAATCAGTTTTACTAGTTCTATTTAGAGCTTTCCGCTACCCGCTACGCATGTTGGAAACCCCAACCAACCTAACCCTTACTACAAATTTAAATTGAACCATATCACTATGTTATTATGTTTGAATTTTCATTGATGGAAAATCTTTCGACTGGCTATTTTCCCAAATTACATGCCTCCTATTTTTGCGCCACATAAATACACTTGTTGTGTCTTCAGTTTAGTTTGTAAATAAATTCATGATATTTTTATTGTTTGTAAAAAGATAAGATGGCACGGTAATGCGGGTGAAACCGCAGGGGATAGTTAGTCAAGAAAATAATGCACATTTCTATCAGTTACGATATATCGACCAGGTAAGTTCGTGAAAGGTGAGAGCTGTGTCGACACATATCGTGACGTACACAACAAACAAAAGCTTTTGATAGATCTCCCCTTGCATTTATGATTTTAATTAGTGTTTAAGGGTCCAGTTACACATGCTTCAACCTAGATATTATTACTAAGGACAGGTTGACATGCAGATGGAATGTCTATCTGATAAATAATATTATTTGCTGGTGTAACAGGACCTTAAAATATAGTACGTTAATCAATCTCATAATTAGGTTAAGTATTCTTATACCTGTCATGAAAATCTGTCGTCAAGCATCTGTTGGTGTGTCGCCATTTGCACTTGAGAGCCAGTTGCCTTTAAGGCATTGTACGAGTATAAAGTGTACAACAGAAAGCCAATCCCCCCTGGTATTGCTAATGTCTATAGGCGGCGGCACTCACTTGCCATCAGGTGACTCGCCTGGTTGTCACATAAAATAAGATATAAAAGTTGCAATAAAGATATTACAATAAAGTTATTATGTACCTACTTAACTTTATTTAAAATTTAGAATGTTACCATGTTACTTTATTCAAATTATTTCATTACGTAATTTGTATCTACTAGTATTTATTGTAATACAAATGAATAAGTCTTATTACTAACTTCAATGACAAATAAGACCAATTAATTTACCTTAAAATGTATGAGAAACTCACAATAAATTAACGGAATACAGGTAGGTAATTACTTGCGGTGCGTATTACGTGTGCATTTCATGTTTATGAGTAAACTAACATCACTGACTTACGAAGAAATAACACCGACTTGCTTTTGTCAGTGTCTGTCTACCTATTACGCATTGTGAGCTAAACGTACGAAAATGAGTTATAAATTAAAGAAAGTTATTGCAAGCCTATTATAGAGGTATTATGTTTGATGTGAAGCGGTTTATATGTAGATCTGAGGTTGCCAAACTGTTTTTTAATCACCATTTTTCTATGATATTAGTTTATAGGTTATAGTAAGCCTAGTCATGGCTGAAATAAAAATATTAAGAAATATTTTGACACTCCTATGGATATTATTTTTTATTTTCCATGCAACATATAAAGTAGGAGTTTCAAGAGGAAAATGTTATGGAAAAACTGTTGTAACAATAGGTTATTTGTATATTTTAATTCAATGTCCTCTCGTCCTTTTGACATTCAACGCATCGATTGTGTTTTTCGATTTCAAAATTCTGCCATTGTCATGGCGTTAGTAAGCAACATTGTAACTAAAAATAGAACTTTTATAACTAAGACAAAATCACTATCAAACTTGGATCTTTTCAAATTATTTAACACATCGAATTTTTATTTTCAGTAGTTAGGTATAAGACAAATAGATAGGTACTATAGTAAAATGGGGCGTGTCTTTTTTGAGAACCATAGACCAAAGATTCGTCAGAATGCGCTGGCGCATGGAGTCAATAGTGCATCGTTACTTACATACACTGACAAATACTTGTGGTTAATTGGATGAAAATGTGCGCGCGCGCATACCGCGAACCTCATTGCTGTCTGCACTGTAAATTATGCACTTTACGACGACGCCAAGATATCAATAACCATCGTAATGAAAGTTGTTTCAACGAAATTTGTCTTCACTACCATAACTTGACTTATAATCATGTTCGATTCAGGCTCAAAATTGATTTCAGTTCAAATGCAAGCTTTTAGAATTTAGCTTTGTAATGAGTTAGTTTATTTGAAATTGTTTTACTCGCAAAGGTCACATTGTTTTGGTTTACCCTCAGTTTTAGATAGGTCAACGATAAATCATAACCTTTATTAAATTTTTGCCTTGGATCTATGTTTATTTTAAGGATAATTTAATACTTACGTTCACAAATTGATTTATCTTAATAACCATGGTTAAAGTGTAATCGATAAAAAGTATTCAATAATGAATATGCTTTTCTACACAAACTAGTATTACCTACTTCATTACCTAATTCAATGGAACAATGAAAAGGTAGACAGTTAAAAAGTAGGACAAAAGCAGTTCAGTTTTACACCTTGTAGAAATTGACGCGGTAACCGCTTCTTGAATGCAATTGATGTCTGTTGGGATTTTTCCTTGTTTTCCGGGCATGCCTCCTTCCATTGCGCGATGACTAACATTATGACACGGGTTACGCTCAAGTTAAAGTGCTGCGTCATCGGTGACCGCGCTGTGTACATTCGTTACTTTGAACTTATGGAACCTAATTGAGAAACAAATTGGGCCCCAATGTATTTCCTTGGGGAATACCGCAAAGATTTAATTTGGATTCCATTGATCTGTGAGATCAAACTGATATGAGTTTAGTTAATTAATTGTATCGCATTAGTGAATGTATTTCAATTACAAAGAAGATAAACAAACACCATATTTTTATTACACTGTAATCAAATGCTTGTGTCGAGTAAGTATGCTCTGTGATAACGATCAACATAAAACAAATGCTACAAATTGTATGTAAATTATTGCCATTTCAGTTCACGACTTTGTCGGAAAAATCTCATAAAGAACAGTTACCCGGGGTTCCCATCACGCAACCGGAACTGGGATCACACATTAGAATTAATTTTATACGAATTTAATAACAAGTGAGATGCGCGCCCGTCCATTGTGTGTTCCGTGACCATGAGAAAAAGGCACTGCCCGATTTTTTTGCCTCCGATAAAGAGGTGCCGACGTACAATTCGGAGCAAGATTGATGTACATGCATGATTGTATCTGCCTGCTGTGCGCACCGGCCTTAATAATTAATATTCCATAATCCATTCATCCCTATATTATGCCGCGATCGGCTCTTTCACCGCTGGTCGCGCGCTCTGCGTTTATTAGCAGTAGCAATATGTAGTCGTCACACATTCGTAATTGATTCCATCCGTAAAATTCGAAATTTGAATGAGCGTCTCTGAATGAGAATTGAAATAAGATCACGAGTGTAGTGGCGTTCGGCCCGGCTGGCGGCTGGTGGCTGGCAGATCGCGGGCTCGCGGGCGAACCTCTCACTGAGCGGCACAATGACCGCGACGCATACAGCCAGATCTCTCTCTTGATAAACACAAAAAACTGAACTTAAAAAAAGCTACATGTCATGCATCTACGTGTGCTAGTCAATTTCACAGCGGCTGTCATGGGAATCGAGCGACGAATGGACTTTAGAAAGCAATTAAAATCTGTGCCCACGAAAACGAATGCGACCAAAAAGTGCGATCGACACATGAAATTGTCGAACACGTCGGGCTTTGTCCACGATTCTTTTAGATATTTGCTCCGTGTTCAGATAGCACGATCGGAGTCCGCTAAATAGTTCTTGGAAACGAATGATTGTCGCAAAAACACACTTGACATGACAACGACATTAGGTAAAGTAGACACGAGGCAGGAAAACGCAGCTTCCAAACGCTCTGTGCCACTCAAACTATTCGATAACATAACCGCAAAAGTGTAGTTTATATTTACACGCGTTATCTCTAATAAGAAACAAGTCGCTGACCGGTACACTGTGCAAATGTTATTGTCCTTAAATCATGGAAAAACCTTTTGAAAACAACTTTCAAACTTTGTGACCCTTACGATACAAAAGCTACTACTTACTTACTTACAGGCCGAAAGTGGACTTTTTTATCACCACAAAAAGGTCGGTATGAAATCGAAATCAGATTATGGATCCTGCGATTATAAAGTTTGTGGAGTTGTACAAAGCGGGGGAAACCACAGCCGACCGTCTCTTATACTTAAACCACACAAACATGTATTACGCAGGTTACTAAACGTACGTGATGTTTCGGACGTGACTTCCCAAATGAAAAACAACCGCAAGATTGTCCTCAAAACGTTTCCGGGTTTTAGGGTGCCTTAAGTTTGAGATCAGTATGAAGTAAGGATATGGCATCTGAAACACAAATTTTCATACTTTATCTAAAACTGGTCCATATCCTATCCTAGTCCGTTTCATGTCTCTTGGTGAATTATCAATCAAAAGTTTGCCGATATGGTAATTTGGCGATTGCCAGGGTGATTACCCTGGTATTGCAAATGTCCATAGGCGGCGGTGATCACTTACCATCATGTGGACCATCTACCTGTTTGTCAACCTAATGACTTGAAAAAAAAATTTTACTCCGCACTTAGGCAGGTGAGACGATCGTACCAGAACTACCTAAAAAAAATTTATTCTATGAATCGTAATTCGAGTTACTAATGGAAAGTTTGGGTTAAATAATTGATTATTTCTAAAATTCTATGCTTATCTAATCGGGAATGTCAGTATACGTAGGTACTTGATAAAAATATAATATGAATTCATTAATATCAATTATATAATCTAGGTATGTAACACACTCATTAAGCTATCTAATTACACAGCTTTTTCAATATTTCTTTTTTCTAGGAAATGTTAAATGTCATTAGTATTATTCCAAGTAATTTAATTACAAATTGTATGGGTCCTCATCATATGAATGAATCACGGCACACGTGAGTAATAATAAAGGCCCGACACAAAAGCGCCACTGAGAGGAAGCCAAGTCATTTTTGTGGTCGACCGCTTGTAAATAGCAATTTTGAGATCAATCAAAGCTTTTTTCTAGTATCAATAACCGATATGTGATTCACATTCGAGTTTTTGCGCGCCACAATTCTTTTGTTCGGCGTTATTTAAAATCCGAATGTTACATTGTAAATGTATTATGGTAACAAAAGGCACTTAATTCTTTTTTTTAATTACACGTCACTTTCGTTTTCGTTTACATAATTTATAACGTTTGCTTAATAAGGAATTAATTAGCGTTTACGTTGATGTTACGATTTTGAATGTGGAATGTAAATTATATGCCTAATAGGTACAACAGATATAAAATTGATGGTACGAATAAGAAATGCTAAAAACTAATTTGTTTTATTCGTCTTAAAGGAACGGTTAACAATATTAACTAAATTATAATAACAAACAAGATATCTATTAAATAACCATAACTTAGAGGAAAACTTGAATAAAAGATATTTTAGTAATTTATCAAATAAAAATCAAATAATTGAGTTTAAAATTATCTGCTATACAACAAACTGTAATTATTTATCAGTTAGGTACTTAATTTTTAATCCAGGTACCGTCAAAGTAAAAGTCAAAATTAATGAAAATATTTACAATTAATTTACTATGAACGAAAAAAAAATGTTACATGCAATTATTTTCTAATTTCATAATAACGTTAACAAAGTAATTTCATATAGGCAACAATGCACTTTATTATTGAGTTTGGATTTAGAGAAAGTCGACTAATAGGTAGGTATCTACTCGATTATAATGACCGTATCGATTTTTATTTATTCTTATCGTATAAACCACTTTAAATCGATTCTTGCGAACGACCACAATCATTTTGGATATCTTATTCCACATGATTACATACGCAACGGAAGCTCGGTATTATGGCGAACAAAACCGCAGTACATTCCATGTTTACTGTGAGAAAGTGTAAAATAATTTATTTACCTACATCAGCAGTAGGTAATATAATTTCTCATATCTTTCTCTATCGCTTAATGTGAAAGTAAATCTATACTTGTATTTTATTAAAGCCTATACTTAATGTAGGTACAAGTATGAATTTAGATGAATAGGTAAATTCGATTACCAAAATCTGTGTTGTTGTATGTATCAGTTTCTTTTTAAAAAACAATCTACTGTACTTTTTTTACTGAGCTTTTCTACAAAATTATACTAAAATGTTCTATATATCCATAAGTAGGTAAATATCATAAATTCGAAAGTAACTATGTCTTTATGTTTGTTACACCTAAACGACTGAACCATTTTTTATGAATTTGGAACCTTGGCGAAGGACATAGGATACTTTTTATCCCGTCAAAAGACCCTCGGGAACGCGGGTAAAACTGCGGCGACCACCTGGTTTAATATAAAATGTTAGGCAATCACATCACACATTAACATTATTGGAAAAGGACTGACATTTAAAAGAAAACCACTCATACTTTCACGACAAAGAAATGTTCAAAGTATCAAGGCAAATCATACCCAGCAAACGTCACGTGACCTTAGTCATGTAAAGAGTAGGAATTAGGTATGTATGACAAGTAAAAATTGAACAACACTTTTCTTCAATACAATTTTACCTAGGCGAATAATATCGACTAAAATCTTAATCGAAAACACCTTCACAACACTATGACTATAACTAAATGAACCTCGGTCTCTCAAGCCTCAGAATGTTACATCAAACTTTAGTAAGGAAAATATAATACGGAAAGTGAAGAAAACTTATGAGATACTTATACTAAATCTATGATAAAAGTTTTTAAGATTCAACCAGTAATCCCATAATGTATTCATAGTCCGCAGTAAACCTAAATTGCATCTTTGATAGCGCTGCAGTTTTGTTGAGAAATCTATTTAGATTCTGGTTAAAGATAATTGATCTTTTATTATTTCCCTTTAAGGCAATAATACATCAGTGGTAGTGGTAACGTCGAATACCGCGGCTCCTACAATGAGCTTGAGCTTTCGGTGAAGGAAACCATAGCACAGTGGACGGCACAGTACCCGACTGGCTGACTACCACCTTCAAGTAGAAATTTTGTCGCCAAGCACCTATCGGTGTGTTCCAACAGCTGCACTTGAGAGCCAGTTTCCTTCTAGGCTTTGTGTGCCTACCACCTTCGGCCACAACATCACATGCCATAGTGAGTTTGCGGTCACAAGCTTATCAAAAAAGTTAAAACAACCAACGCACAATGATTTCCTCACGATGTTTTCCTTCACCGAAAGCTCATGTTCATTGATGTTTCTGAACCGATTTAAACCCATGACCTCAACCAAGGTATTCAATTCTAAAATTGTGCTGCCATCGCCTTAAAATGTTTACAATCAGCGAACGTAAAGATTCCTGCGTGATTCGTAACTTCAGGCTCTTTATAGTACTTTTTTTTGTACTTATATGGTTGATTAACGTTATTCAAAGCTGCTTTATAAAATAATTACGCAAATAGATTAGGGGACTGTACCAATTTCAACAACAATAGCCAATTTGATATTAGAGTGTGAATGCCGTGCGCTCAATAAATCGAGCATCAAAATGAGATGTCGGGTATTAAAGAGTCATCTTCGCTATTTTGTTGGGCATAGACAATGAGCCAGTCATTTTGGTAGCGTTCAGAAACAATAGAAAGTGGGGGCTTCCTTCCTACATATTCACACGGGAGCATGGAAAGTTAACGAAAATACATTTCAATAGTTTTAAAAGCCAAATTGGATGTAAGCTTACGAAATTATCACGTTAGTGAGTGAGTGTAATTCATTTGTGTAAAGTCTCCCAGGCTCCGCGAGTGTGTGTGATTCACCTAATGTGTTCTGATTACAACGCTTTGCGCTCTTATTATTTGTCTTTTTTGCGTAAGGCTTTGGTGTAACTTGTGCCCAATCGATTTGTTAGAAGGTTTCAGTTGATTCTCTCCCTAAAGGCAGAAGAAGTGAAAATTGTACCAACATCGCATGAGACAATTGCAATAATTGTTATTAATCCAACTTTTCTCAGTTACACTCCATGAGATTATTTAGAGCGTGCCCCATTCTAGGTAAGCGGCTATTGTTTATCAGCGATAATAAAACAACTCAAGGTTTACTAGTCTTATAAATATGAAGTTGTCTTTATGAGCATCCGCCGGTATGTTCACCCCATATTATTTATGTAATGGGGACTTATATTGGACACGCAAACCTCTCGAACAATGCAAGGATAGAACTGCCCATCACAAGCGCGACCTAGACTTCTTTCCACTTTAATTGTTCCCCACATCAACTATAACGTATATTTCACTGAAACAATAGATTCACCGGGTTGTGGCATGTTCTGTAATAGGTACCTAGTAGTGGCGTTTCTCGTCCCGCGTTACTATTGCTTTCGTATCCTTGGCGTGAGGCTATCTATCATGTGATCTATTGTACGTACACCACAGTCGACATCGGTATTAGATTAAAGCGATAATTAATGCTGATTCCATACGACCTAGATTCGGGCTCGCTCGATAAAGTTAATTTACAGTTATAGTTGTAAATCTCGTTGCAAAATAAACGGCGAGCACGCGCGCCTGCCTGACCATAGACAACACGCCGGTGACTCCCACACACCTCGACACAATACGTCACCGCTCCCTCCGCCCGCGCTCGTGTGAGTATGGGCCCTCGGAAACGACGTGAATGGGACCCTTCCCGGCCGCGGCCCGTAAACACCATGTCACGTGGCGTTATACGTCCATAACCCGACCCGAGAGAACGCACTCCGTATGCGAACCCTCCCACGCGCCACTCGAGCCTTTCTCCTTCCGCCGGGTTACAGGGAAAACGCACGCATGTGACGCGAGGGAGACAAAACAACACATGTGCGTGACCCCGCGTGTGAGGGAGATGGAGCCTCAACTTTTGTCTGAATGAACGGGGTGAAGTTTGACAAGTTGTGTACACATGCCGCGAAAGGGTTGAGCCGAGTTGCGAACAAAGTTTCCGAACGCTTTCGATTTCGATGCGTGTTGCATATGGGTCGGACGATCGATCGTTAACTAACTTTGTACTTGGATAAGTTGAAATCCTATTTCATTAGTTGGTTTCGATTAAATCTCATTGCGCGTTTAAACAAAGCCGCGTACTAAAAACCGTCTGGGTGTGTTGCGAAAATTATATTTTAAATTTTGTTAAGAAGTTGTGAAAATTATTGGGAAAAACGTCGTATCTAATGCGAACGTATTGCGAGCGTCTGGTTAGTGGGTACATTTCGTAAATCATTGTTTATGCTCGAGTAGTTCTCTGAAGGGGTCCGCGAGACCGGAATTAGAAAGCGACAAGCCGACACCGGTACAACTAATTGACCACAAGGTTTACGCTATTCTACTGAATATTATGACGTAATCAAATTATATTATCTACTTACATAGAATATTTTCAGATCTCGACAACAGTTTCAACAATGGAAAACTCGAACTGTGTCATAATTTTCAAACCAACACATTATTGAAAGAATCTGAAACTACTTATTCGGTTTTAGAGCAACAAAACATTTAAAAAAAAACAGCACTTTGTACTTTGTTATTGAGATAATAGTTTTCTTTAGACATTCGCGATAAAATCTACTTAGTACCTTACCTTATTGTTAACCGCATGAGGTGCTGTTTCTATTGAGCTTTATCTTTTTAATACTTATATCAAAATTTCGTGTCGGGAAAATAAATGATCCCTCGGGAACGCGGGTGAAGCCGCGGGCGGGGGACAGCTAGTAATAATAAAATTCAGGAGTAACCTGTAGTAATTCCACACGTACGCCAATAGCGTATTTGCTAAGAGCTAGATAATTCAATAGCAAATTAATTAATTCTTAACATTAAGTCTAACTCCGCCTTAGGTATAAAGTCGATGTAAATTTTTAAACCATTTCCATCCGATATGAATGTGGGCTTATTGATTGTCGGTAATTATGCAAAATAACTAGTAACCGGCAAGCTAACTAGCGGTTTTAACTGGTGACACGAATTAACCGTTCGTTATGTATTCCTATAGTTGTAATAAAACCACCGGCTGGTTAATGGTGAGTGCACACATGTGTCGTTAAAACTTACCTATTAACAGTTTCATCTTAATTGGAAACGTTAAAACCGATGTAGTGGAAACCCTACTTTATTTTACTGCGTGATGCATTTACAACTTCCATTTATGTTTTATAAAGTAGGCGAAGGCGATGTGTAATTAAAAATAAATATTACATTGAGTCTTGTTATCTCTCAATCCAAAAATACTAGGATTAATTGAACTTGAAGTTGTTGTGGTTCAGTGATTGCAGGAGGAACATAAATTCTTACTAAAGTTTAAGCCCCATTCATACACCAGCTTTTCATAAAACAACACAATCAAAACCCTAGCGACTATTGAAATCATGTAAAATCTACCAGCACTGGTCCCATATTGACATAGACTCACTCAAGAATCGATAGCTTTTATCGAAAATATGCAATGTTGTAACTGGTTTAAAATTTTGTGAAATCTAGACCGCTAGACCATTGTTCTTCATATTGTAGAGACGATGGTAACCTACGCCTGGCGGTGGATCAATACTTGTGCTATGATGATCAAAATTAAGTAGGCATCAATGCAAGAAACATACATTATCTTTGATATGTTCCACTATACAGTAAAATATCCATTTCGATAATCGTCAAGTCAATATTTCGTTCCTATAATTAAATTACTTATTTCAATTGTTCGACTAAAATAGTTCAGAATCAAAGACTTTAAACTTATACTACTATATTTAAATTTCTTTGTTCAGAATACTACCTAAATGATTCACGTACCTCAATCATCATAACATATTAAGTAGGTATGTATTGCTAAAAATATAATGTAAGTAGAAGAACAACCAAATATGGTTACGACTATACCACAAAGACGCCAACATATAAACCTAAACGTTTTAAATTATTTAATATTGAAGGTAACCGGCAAGCGTGTCATTTATTCAGAATTTATTTAGAACATTCCTTCCTTTATAATTTTTTATGTATTTTTGTATTAGTTTAAGAATAAAATTGTTAAACATTTGAAAAAAAAACCAATATAGTCAGATGGTCCAAAAATATTTAAAAAATGTAACCTTCCTGAGTTTCTTGCCGGTTCTTCTCAGTTGAAGGCTGACTTCCAAAACGGTGGTAACTTCTGTAATTCGACCTTCATAAGTGCCCTTCTAGGGCCTAAACTGAATAAATGGTTTTGACTTTGACTTTATTCCTTAGTAACTTGAAATTTTGAAAATTGCGCAGGAATTCTATTTTTTTTTATAATTCAAATTCACCGCTGCTGCAATTGTTTCTAACAGCTTTCCTTCTTTGGATGGCCAAACTATGCGTTGCTAGAAAGAGCATCCTGCCCACCGGTCTAAAAAAACCTCTGATATTTTTGCTAAAACACAAGAAAACCAGAGATCTACGGAATCCCACGGACCCATCGTCTCAAACGCAAAAGGCATCAATTATGTTTTGTCCAGTGAAGTATATTTTTTGTTATTTTCAAAATTCTCTAAATAAACGTATTACGATACTCCAATTATTTTACTGCGTAATGACAGCACAAAATAGCATAAGTCCATATTTAATTATAGACCGTATATTTCTTAGTAGTTTTCCGCCCCGCTGTTTCACCCGCGTTCCCGAGGGATCTTATCTTTTCCCGGGATAAAAAGTACCTATCCTATGTATTATTCCAGGATGTGAACTACCTGGGTGACAAGTTTCATCAAAATCTGTTCAGCCGTTTTTGCGTGAAAGAGTAATAAATGATATAACATCGTCACATACAACTGCACACACATCCAAACATACTTTCACATTTATAATATTAGTAGGATTACAACATACAAGTTATATTTATATTGAATTTATTATTCAGAATGTTTACCTTAAAATCTTGTGATATCTATCTAGTACTGAACCTAACGTCGATATATATAGTTTGTCGTCTTAGATATGAAGGTACGAACCTACCTAGGTATACAAAAAGCTTTAACACAGAAATCCTAGCAATAAAGCAAGTCAAGGTGTTATCGATTCGTCGCAAACGGTTCAACGGACGACATCCAGACGAGTATTTACATCTCACGCTGAATGTACATCTTTACATTGTGTTGTTTACGTAATTGAGTTTTTGAGTTTACCTTATTGATTGTACCTAGCCAAAGTTAGTACACTAAATCGAATTAACATATTTTATCATGTCACCGGTAGATCCTCTGAATTTTACCAGGCATCGTTGGCCATATCATGAGATTCTGGACAAATATAAGCCGAGCCATATCGTTTAAAATTGCAATTAAGGTACATTGGACATCTAGGGTTTGTTTCAGTTGATATTTTTTAGTACCTACTCTCATGATAATGCGTATTCTCAAAAATAGGTATATTTTAATTAAAATATCGGGAATACCTAATTAGAGACAAAAATGTCTACCCACATCTAAATAAAAACCTAAGTACCGCTCCAGACGATCAGATCAGACGCTTTTATAAATTAATCTTTTAATATTTATATTTCCTGCATGTTTTGAAACCTGTAATATTATTTTCATGATAATTATTAATTATGATCCTGAAAGCTTTCGACATATGAATTAAACATTCAACGAACCTTCAATTTACGAGACTACTCACGCCATCTAGCGGTGAGTGGCAGCACTTTTGTTACATTGCTGCTCTTTATTGTTGGTAAATATAACCAGTTATTAGATTTTAATCAAGACTAACTAAATCATTTATTAACAATAATTATTTCTTTCTTTTTTAGCAATTTAATTAATTCATTTCACAGTGCTTAGTCTTTTAATTCCCTAAAATACGGATATTTCACTCCAATCAAAGACTTTAAACTTATACTATAGACGGGACATATCGAACAAAATCGTAATCCAATACTTAAATATTTATGTACTCTGGAGTACATAAGTCTAGTTTGGCACCACTCACCGATAGATGACTATTATACTCACCACTGCATGTCAACACGTATTTGTGTCCACAAAAAAAATCATTTTCTGCGAAAATATGCCGAGTTACGCATTACGAAACTGCAAATCGCGATATGGTAAAACGACTGGACCTAACATCGGTTTATTTTCGTAAGTATTATTTATATTTACTCAGTAATTAATTAGAACTCAATATATTTTATAAATAGTTCTAGAACATGGCAAATTTTGTAATATACGCCAGCTATTGTTGAGTAGCTTAACCATGCCTTGTAAGAGATGAATGTTGTTTATCGATTTTGTTATCGATTTTTATGAGGTAATTCTTTTTCGGACTTCATTGAAGAAAATAATTAAAATTTTAATGATTTTTCGGACCGTCTTCTTCAAATTAATATTCATTCTGCTTATACCATCCTCAAATACTGCCTGTACCAAAATTTACATATACTCTTCACCGTAGTCGTGGGCTGGTGCGTGATGACGGCATGCGACTCGACGCTATGGATTCTACTGATACTTTGATTCCTTGGCAGATGGGTCGGCCTTTAGTGTGGGACGCTACCTGTGTCGACACTTTGGCACCGTCTCATCTTCCAGAGACCGCAGTTTGGGCAGATGGTACCGCTACTTGCGCTGAGAATCTCAAACGGCGCAAGTATAGCAATCTTGATAGTTGCTACATATTTGAGTCGTTTGGGGTTGAGACAATGGGGCCGTGGGGACCAGCTGCTCACCGCGTTTACCGTGTCATCGCTAAACGCCTCATCGAAGCGTCACGTGACCGGAGTGCTGGCGAATACTTTGCAACGTATTAGCATTACCATTCAAAGAGTCAGTGCTGCAAGTATTCTGGGTACGCTACCACCTGACAGCGATCTGGACCAGTTGGCTTATGTTTATGTTTATTCCCCCAAATAGGCCTTCACAGGCGCTTCACTTATGAATTGTCAGATTCTAATAACTCTAATGCACGGTTCGGAAGGTTGCTTTTGCTGAGAAGCCGGCAATAACCGCGTTTGTTGTATCGGAGCCCCCTTAAATATTTATTTTATTTTGTTTTTAGTATTTGTTGTAATAGTGGCAAGAAAATTTCAACTGTCTAGCTATCGCGGTTCTTGAGATACGGCTTGGTGACAAACAGATGGACAGACAGCGAAGTCTTAGTAATAGGGTCCCGTTTTTACCCTTTGGGTACGGAACCCTAAAAAAAGATCTTCAAACAACTGAGCCGATTTTCTTGAAACATAGCTCAGAACACAATCACAATCTAGGTGATGCAGTCCTAACCATACTTAATTATAATAATTTATATGTAAAAATAATTTTCAAAATAAATAATAAAATTTTATTGCTTTATATTTTTTGTATTTGTTTTATTCTATTGTGTATGTAAATGTGAACAAATAAACGTCTTTTATTATCGATAGTCGATACCTAATATCTGAATGCTTGGTAACATCCCTATCACGTATGTTTGCTATTCAAAGATAGATGGTGACACTGAGGCATGGACTGGGATCAATGTTTTTCTATGACATTTCTTCTGATAGCCGTTCTATTGTATCTATATTTAAATTTCTTTGACTCCAATGGTTCTCAAATGTAATTCCATTAGATATAGATGTATCTCAAGTTCAATTATTTAACAAAGTTGAATACAGTTAAAGATTTATAAGTTATGATATTTCATAGAATAACAACTGTCGCGATATGGTCTCCTCATAGTAAAATTCTTTTGGTAGCTTATATATTTTGTTATGAATACGAATATACCTATTATTAAAATGTTTTTTTTTCAAAGGTGTTAGTGCACCTTTGAAAACAATAATAATATTATCGTCTATGACATTCATATTTGTCTATAAGTAATCGTGAAAATTGATTTATAGCAAAAACAAACTTCATAATATAAGTTCCTAAATAAATATTTTTTAATTAATAAATATTTGCTTTGCTTTATGTGTTTTCTAAAATTCTTTGTCTAATATCATAACAGAGTTGTTTGACGAAAACCATTCGCTAAAATAAAATAAAAGATTTTGTGATGGAGGTGTACGATTTTTGGTCTAATCCACCTTTAAAAAATATAGGTAAGTGCTGACGAGAAAGCTTCATTTTTTTTACAAATTTGAGCTAATGTGTCATCAAAATGTCATTTAAAAAAAATAATGACCCAGTGCACTTATTTGTGCCAAAGGGATTGCTTTTCATTCAAAGTTATACTTAGGTACTCACCTCAGCCTGTACAATAATAACTCTTACCAATTCTCATTCGTTGATTTTCTGAAGTAAAATGGTCTTATGTTTTCATATATTCATAAGTAGATAAAGATTATAGTCTTATCTATTTTTTTTTATTTTATATTTTGAATAGGTTCGTAAGTAAATAACTAAAAAAAAGACCGAATTTCCTGCAGGCCATCCAGATAACAATGCTACTGTTAACTCTGGAACGCGTGTAAAATGACTGATAAATCTTTGTGTTATCTTTCAAATTAAAAAAATCTTTTTAGCCTACTTCGCCTTATTACATAAATATTACCTATTTAATTACTATTTCGTCTTTATGTCCGTCTTAAACGCTATGCCACTTGTACTCTATTTCCATTCCATTGTAAAGAGTGACCACTTTGTTCCAGTGTTCGGCATAGACTCGCCACTGGGCCTGTTCCCGCCCGGCATGGAGCACAAGATGTACCCACTGATGGACGTGGAGCACCGCGCGCCGCCGCTTGACGCACAGCTATTTACCAATGTCAAAAAGAAATGTAAGTTTTGTAGCTTGTTTCATATTAGTTCATTAATTAACTAAATAAATATAAAAAAGCTTTTTAAAATGTTGTAATTCGTTAAATTTTATGTAAGATTTCCCGTAGTCATAATTGGTGTAGGTAGAAGAATCAGGCAGGATTCAACTTAATATTTCAAAATTATTTCCTCGACCAAAACACCAAATACTTAACTAATGATTTTCTATCTAAGTCTTAGAAATCGTAAACTACATCCAACTCATGTAACAATGAACATCTCCTTAGTATCACAGCAATACAACAATGCATCGAAGCATAATAATGCGCAAACTGCACGTCTACATCCCACCCATCACACATCTCCACATCGAGTGGTCTCGCAATCGCGACGCGCAAATGTTAAACGCCCATTGTTTCCCAGCGAATGTTTATTAAGACGATCTGATAGCGTATCTCATAGCATAGGGGAACAGAACAGACGGTGAGTCTAACGTATGCTTTGAATGCGGCCCCAGCTCGCCGCGCCGCGCTCGCTCGCTCGCTGTCGCTTCCACTCGGCAGCGGCAACAATAGTCCTCGATCGATTAGCGCCCATCGCACCCATCGCTTGACACTCGCATGCATACTTTATACTAAGCGAACGCTCCAACTGAAACGCTAACGAGCTACAAATGTAAAACATCCTTTTTAATTCAAAGGTTCGCGTGACCCGAGACGACTATTAAAAGAAAAACTAATTTCCATAATAAAATATCATTCCGCGAGCGATCCGAAACGTTCTTCGAATTATCTGATCGGAATCGAGTTAACGTGCCCCGTTGAAATTATAAAACTATAAAGTTACGTGGGGCGACGTCGCCGGCGTATGCATGTCCGCGTTTCTTTTTGACAAACCGCCGTAATAGTCGCGTGCTCGCATCGAATTAATGACAAATCGCCGCGAACAAAATGTCGCCACAACCCGCTCATTTCGGTCGTGTGTCGTGGGTCGGTACAGAGTTATCGCTCAGCCAAAACATGGTTATTAGATAGTGGTGCATTCGCGTAATGCCGCATGCCGTCGCGGTGGCATGGCGCGCGCCACACGGCACATGTCGTGCCGATCCCCGGATCCCCGTCACCCCGAGCCTCTACCCGATCCACCTGCACTTTGTTGATCGTAAATCACTAAACTCTATGCTTACCGTTGTTTCGTAATGTAATTAGTCAGGTAAACAATTCAGTTCGGCTGGCACGATACCTACGTTGACGTCTTTATGATACTGACATGTTGATTTAACCTTCGACAGGGAGGCCGAAAGGTCAGCACAGCGCGCCGCGCGGCGGGCCACCTCGATCATGGACCAACGCCGAACTGACGGAAGCTCTTCAACACGTGTGGAACAAGAAAATGACGACAAGCCAAGCTTCAAGAATCTTCGGTATACCTTACAACTCTCTGCTGATGTACGTGCGCGGTAAATATGGGAAGAGCCTAAAATTGGAGCAGCTGAGGAAAGACTGCATCGGTGGTCCACTCGATGTATTGAATCTAAACTCCGGAAATAACAACAACAACCATCCTCCGAGCAAACACCACGACAAGGAGGATCATCACAACATAGGCCAAAGACCGGCGAGCTCCGAACCGGATATATCATCCAACTCAATGTTCAATCCGTTCCAGCAAGGGTTCTACCCGGAGTTCCCTCCAGGGTTCCCAATGCCCCTGAATATGCTGCATCTTCTGCCGCCGAGTGAAAAAGCGCGAGAGCTGTATCAGTCTATGCCGATGGCTCTTGATGCGCTCTCTGGTGTGACAAAGGAGGAGGATTGCAAGAGTGATAGGTCGAAGGAGAACTCTGCCGACGAGGAGGGTGACCCGTACCGCGCGCCGTCACATCCCCCGCATCCTCCCGACAACCGCACGCTACTCCATCACAACGGGCAGGACTAATTTCTTCCAGCTGACTAAACGTCTTCGATCTGCACTGTACCTTCAATTGTGTTAGACAAACTTATCAACAAGCGTATTTTACGGTGGAGAAATGTCTATCTAAGCCGCATCTTGCCGAAAATTGTCTTGTGTCAATCTGAAACTGGGATTTATTTAGTGTATTTTCATGTCCCCAAATTAGGTAAATGTCAAACATTATCTCGGCTTTAGGAAACAAGTTTTCTTATTCGGTGTGAAACTTGAATGTCTATTTAATGTTGTTATAATTATGTTTGAGGTTTATTTTAAACGTGCAATATATTGTAAGTAAAACAACTGTGTATTTACAGGAATACACTAAAGAAGTTCCAGTTTTGAGTGAACGATCGTATAGGAATTATTTTAGTAAGTGTATGTCGAACAACTCCGGAACTCGAGACGGGTGACGTCCACATTTTAAAATTAGTTAAATTTATATTTAAAAGATGTGTTAATACTGTAAATGTATATTAAATCGCGTATTATGTGATAGGCGATAATTTATTATTGTGAAGGAGTGCAATAAGTATGAAAGGTGTTGTGATTGTTATCGTTAAGACGTTCCGAATTCTCAATTTTTTTTATTGTTAACATTCCTTTTTAACATTCCATCTTTTTTACAATTTAACTATTATTTACTATTATAATATGTAATTGCTTTTGGTAACTACTGTTAGTGTTTCCAATGTAGATATTATGTGTTATATGTGAGGGTTCACTTCTGCATTTCACCAAAGTTTGTAAAATATTTCGTAATAATAGTTTATATTTGATGATAAAAAATAACAACTTTTTAAATGTAAATAGTTATCTATAAATTAAATGGAAATAAAAAATTAAATTAACCTAATTTTATGTGTCTAAAATGGTAAATAGTAGTGTATTTGTAATTGTTGTAGTTATTAGTGAAGTGGAAACAGTGAAATGTTCCTGTAGGGACGCAGACCAGACATGTCACAGGAGGACTGCGATGCACTAGTCACCCAGGATACGAACTCAAACACCAAGCCTGCATCAAATTAAAGCTTATGCAACAGAATCCGAAACTAAAACGTTTTCATGTCTTTCCCTTACAGTTTCAATGTCTACATAATAATTAATTCCTTCCACTCTGTGTGGCCCTTATTAAGGGTGTTAACGAACTAGCGATTGTTGCAATTGGATTATTATTGTTGTCACAATAAGATTGAAGATCGCACCAACGCAATCGCTTAAAAATGCTCTTAATCCTTGACGATCAAAAACCAAACAATAATATTTAAATGACAGTGCTCGCCAGGTTAAGACAAATAAAGTATCTGCACTCAATGTTCAAATAAAAAGGAGCTTTCAAAACTAGGAAATAATAATGAAAGTTAGATTAAATCGTTTGATCACAACCTGGCTTTAGATAAATTGTATACAATAATTTCATTAAATTAGTGACACAGTCGGATGTAATATATCACGTGACGTAAATGATTTTACCGTTGTAAATACGATTATGATAATTATTTATAGGTATGTTGAAATTTAATGTTTCCTTTATGACAATGCTATGAAACATTCCCATATGTCTTAAACAGTATTTATTTTTTACGTTGTGTTTTTAGACACACTTCTACCACAATTTAATTGAATTTTATCTATAGACGAAGCAAAAAAAACTCTTTAACTGAAGACTGAACACTATTTACGATTCTATTTTATAAAAATTATTGTACATTACACATAATCACAGCAAATCAGGGCGGCCGTGAATCTCATTACAGTAGCTGTACTCGGTTAGTGTCACTCCATATAACAATATTATCATTACAGGGATTTTATATGTAAACGAATTACATTGTATTGAATATGTAATAGTTTAAACAGATTTTATATTTGCTTATTATTTTTCCGTTTACGCTGGCAACATTATTTCTCGCGTAATGTCAACATCGTACAGATGCCCTATTTACGCGTCGCTCATCCATCACACACACATGCACGTGTTTTTTTTAAAAGAAGTTAAATAATAAGGTCATGTATGGTTAAAAATCCGATGGTATAATAAACGTAAATACATGTGCCAAAAAATTTAAATGAAATCTTAAAATGTAACATTCCATTTTTTAAACATTTCTCATTTTTAACGCATTCCTATTGGTTATTGTAACAATTATTCGAATATTTATTTATATAATAACGTGTGATTACTTATGTGTTGTCAAACATTACCTAATTCGTACAAATTCAGCAGTATTAGAGTGATTTTGTTAAAGTTTTAATTGAAGAAGTTTTTTAATTAAGTTGTTATTTGTTAATGTGTAGGTACTATGATTGTGAAATGATTTTATTTTCGATATCGTCCATTTTAAAGTACCATGATTCGTGGAAGACGAGTATCTTGTATGATTTGTTATTCATAATTACTTCGCCTGGGTACATTTTCAACCGGTAGTACCGGTACCAGCTTCTCGGCAGTTTTAATTAAGCATAGATATTACAGATCAATTTTCATCAGGAGCCAAATGTAAGAAGTTAAATAATAAATAGATAATATAAAATAAGAAATTGAGTACTTATTTTTTAGTTTATAAACATGTGATTGAAATAATTTTAGTGTATCCAAATATTTAGTTCCTTTAATTTTTTTGTTATGAATATTTATATAAATGTAATAATTGATTTTTAGCGTTTAGAGCAATTGTTCTCTCCGATATTACGAAAAGATTATAATTAATTATTAAGTTGTGTAATTTAATTTGTTGTATTTTGTGCTTAATATAATGACAAATTAAATTAAATGATATCGTTACGTTAGGGTGTAAAAAAGATTATCTATTTGATCTTAATAAATAATAACGAAAAAGTATTTATGTTCTAGTATCATTATATCGTGTAATTGAAATGAGGGAGCGTTGTAGTAAAATTCGTTTACGGTCACCGACGTAAAGTGTAAAAAAATAAAAATATGAAATACCAAATGTGATGTTTCATTTTTTTTCTATCAACTCCAAACATAAATCCAAACATAAATCCAAACAGAACTATGGTGCACATTCACTGTTAAATAAAAACAATTTCTTTCGATATCACATTAAATCATACCCTTTTATTTTCATGTTCATTAAATACGATTTTATAAATAGAAAATTATTACATACATTAATTAAACGGTGGATACTGAGTGCTTACAAATAATTCTAGAACACTCGAAATTGAGCAAATGCAAGCAGTTTACTTTCACAACATAGATAGATAGGTACATTCATCGACAGATTGTAGACTTCACTCACTAGTAATTCATCTATGGCAATTAAAATATAATATACTACCTTTACTTACAAAACATCATTTATTGACTAATTACTTTAATTTTACATGAATCCTTCATGAGAAATTTATCTAAAGCCATATTGCCCGGATAATATTAAGGCCCTTCGCATACGGGTCGTAAGCATAATCGTATAGTAAGCGTATCGTTACGACGCAATTAAAATAAACACCTACGATTCGCTGCAACACCGCTTTAAATGCCAACTTGTTTTGGAAATGTTCATGCTCGTATTGCTCTCGTCGTACAGGCGGATTACGATACGCTTACGCTACGACGCCGTGTGCGAAGGGGGCAACATGGCATAATAATAATCAAAAAACTAAACTGTAATGACAACTTTAGCCGGATAATGAGTTCTGAATGTACTTATCCCGTAATAATAATTAAGTAAAGTTTTTTTCCCATTTTTGGAATCGAGGTAACTATTTTTTGTATCTGTCGCTTTACGTTTCAACAATATCACACTGTTTTGTATTTGTCATAATATTATATAGGTAGGTACTACGAATAAATAATTACTTATTCGTAGGGTAGGTACATAAAAATTTATACACTTGTTAAATATAGGAATTAAATATTTGACAATATATTAAGTACATAATATTGATAAACCAAATTATATTCGAAAAAAAATGGTACTAACAAAGTCTTTGTGACATTGAACATAGACAAAATTTTTGAACATAGTCATTAATGCAGTCGCGCAGGCCACCCGAGAACTACAGGCTGTCCTTTGCTCTGTGGTGTTTAAAGTAATATCGATCATTAAGATATAGTCACATTTTGCGAAAAAAAAGGTCAAAAATCTTTTGGCCATCAACTCATTCCAGGAAATTTAGCATGCTTGCTCTGAAAATGCCTATTCACTCTAATGAAAGTTAAAAGACGCCCAATACTTTGCTTTTCGCTTTAAATAGCGTAACAAAGGGTGCATTCTGATGAACTGTAAGGATGATAAATTAAGATGATGACGACATCACATACGCCATTTTGCAATTACACCGTTCATGCTCCAAACCGATATCACCTTGAGCGTAGCTTAGTGACAGTGTTTGTTTTGTTAGAGATATTAAGGTTTTACAAGAATAAATAAAAAAAACTTAGTATTCAAGTCAATTAATAAAATTTATCATCATTTTGAATTTTTCGTTTCTCAAACTATTTGTCAATTGAAGTCTAGGTTTTGAGGTTATATTTTTTATTTATACTGTGAGCGCGTTGAAAATATGACAAGTGACGATAAAATATACTCGTAATGATTTAATAAACTTATTTTAGGATCGAGTTTGTTCACGAGCGTTCCAGATCCTCAACAGTTCTCAGCTGTCATAGACCTGTTATCTGAATCGGACTGAAAATTATTGATGTGAACGCTACGAGCGATAAGCCCATGAATCGGAAGCACCCAAAACGCCATTTCCTTATAAGCGTGAGGAGGTTACTCATCTGTCATATTTTTATCATGAAGTCTTATAAAAGCTTTAAAACATGTGATAATAATTTTGTACAACTTTTTTTGTCAGTAATGTAGAGTGAGGCAAATCTTCAGGTGCAAACATGGTATATAGTTTAAATATTTAAAAAACTAATAATTAAAGAAAGTAACTATGCCTTATAATATTTCATATCGGTACAATCTTTCATACATCTTGTTCCCCGTATTCATATGAAAATTAATCATCAATCAAATTTAGACCTTAATAACTGATGTCTTTCAGTTCTAATATATTATAGTCGGCGATACCAATTTCCATTGACACCCGATTATGTGTCCTTGGTAATAAATGCGACAATCATTTGTTCCACTTTCACATTCAAATTATTTATAAACTCATCATAAAACATAGCTACGAGACGATTTCAATTTTGTATTCCAAGAAAATTATATTTTATCGCCGACAAATACAAAATCATTCGATAAACTCTGTAGAAAACGGTACATTCAAACATTAATTTGCTGAATAACCCTAAAAAAACAATAATTTAATTATTTAATAATTTCACCTAACAAACATTAAATGAAAGTTGTTAGTATCTTATTCTACTATAAGCGGGATGGTTAAATTAGCTTATTTGGTTAATGTTATTTTTAACACATAACGTCAGTGCATTTAATTCTTACACACCTAAAAAGCCAAATTGTATCATAATTTTGCACTGACACATAAAAAAAACAAATGTATTTTTAAATTTTCGGTCACAATTATCTGATACGAATAAACATCAATGAAGTTGTCTATAGTAAACTTTCTACGGATTTGCTTTTCACTGAAACGCAAACAAAAATACATTAACCGGTGATATTTTTCATACGACCATTTGAACTGATACTAAGAACTTTTAGTATGGAAATCAGACAACAGATATAACTACATTCATACTTCTTTAAGTATTTAAAGTAAATTTACACATTTGACCGATAAGGTTGAGTTTTGATTGACTAATGCTAATGGAATATTTTCATAAAAGGAATATAAAATTAATAAACAGATCAATTTTTGCCTATTCTCGAATATTTGTAGAACAGAAAAAATATTGAAATTCACTACAGACAAATTCAAACCATGTCAAATTTAATGGCTACAAAACCACGGCTAGCTTCGGTACACGAAACGCACATACAATTTTCTATATTATACACACGTTTTATAAACATCATCTACATATCACAGACCAGTGGGCAATTTAACATCCTGTTTTAAACCTAACCTAGGTACGCCTGAATGAAATGATATTGACAGTAAATGGGGCATGCGAAATAAAACTCGACTGTTCCACAATCGATTTATATTATAATCGATAAAAAACTTATTATTCGATTATCCGTTTTTGAAATTATATCTACTATATTATTTGATTTTGATATAAGCAACTCAATTTGATAAGCAAGCAATGCATACAAACATTAGGAACGATTATTTTGTTTATACATTTCTAGCCGTGCCCACCTGTTTCGCGGAACGACATCACATTACAAATCATTTAAATTCTCGGCTTTTTTGTACTATAATATGTATGTATTATACATATAAACCTTCCTCTTGAATCACTCTATCTATTGCTGAAATTTGCATTAAAAACCGTTGAGTAGTTTAAAAGATCTAAGCGAACAGACAGCGGCAACGACATCATTTCATACTATGTAAAGATTGAACTTTATGTAAAAAGTATTGAGGTATATTTTCACACGTGCACAACAAGTTACATATTATGCCATTATTAATCCATTCAGACATTAATGGTAATACTCTCACTCACAATTTGGCTAATTAGGAATGGTTAATTGTTAGTCAGCTATTTGTTAATTTATTTACATTAGTTAATTTAACCACACGGATCGAGCCATGTGCGGCAGTGATTAAAACCCCCTGATCCACATCACACTCGTATTATATAACATTACACCAATAATTGAATCAGATCAAATACAATGATACGTGGACACGGGTTATTTTCGAATGGGAATGTACAATTCCAACATCTAAACATATCAACACAGTCTGGTCAATAAAAAACACATTGGAATCTCTGATCTCGAATAAAAAAATCCAGATGGCGTTACCAGATAGTAAAATGCGTCAGCGAAGTCACTTGACGATGATGTCGCCAAAACGTTTACAACCATTATTCCTACCTGACGAATAAGACGAATTTGATAAAATAACGACGATTTCAACCGTCAACTATGATCTTATACCCTGTATTCTGTTACACTTCGGCAGTGATAGCACAACTTCAATCTGTATCGCCATCTGGCGAACGAAAACTTGATACAAAGCCATAAAATTTCAACACTAAAATGGCAACAATACACTGCTATATATGTGGACTGCAGTTAAAAAGCAGTCGATTAACTGCTATTTCTAATAACGCCATGACGTTTCAACGCTACAGTAACGTCACAATATTAATTTACGTTCTCAATCATTTCTTCGCCAACTGTAAGTACCTAGTGACTATGGTGTGAAGTTCTTGCGGTAACTTCATCCGATCGTGTTTCGTTGAGTAAGATCGCACAACCTTTGTTAATTGCGTGTGTAAATCCAGTAAAGCTTCGAGACCTATCGATCGCAGAGCTTTAGCGTTTTTATATACAATGTTATCTAACTCAGTCTTGTTTATCAGTACTTTGTCGGCGTCTGGAAAGAGAGGAGACGTGCATTAGAATCCATAGCAATGAAGATCAAGAGTTCAAGGCGTTGATAGTTCAGCTGTCGGATACCACGGTGAAAGTCGTGAGTTCGAATCCTACAATGAGCTAGAGCTTTCAGTGAAGGAAATCATCGTGAGGAAACCATAGCATGGTGGTAGGGTACTTTACTGGCTGGCTACCACCCTCAGGTTGGTGTTCCAGCAGTTGCACTTGAGAGCCAGTTTCCTTCTAAGCTTTGTGTGCTTACCACCACATCAACACTTAACATGGTGAGATTTCGGTCAAACACAAGCTTATCCAAAAGTTAAAAAAAACTTTGATACCGAGGGTATGTCTCGATTATGTAGATACTAAACGTAATACAAAAAAAAAAAAAAAAAAAAAAAAAAAAAAAAAAAAAAAAAAAAAAAAAAAAAAAAATAGGACCTAATTGAGATCCCTGGGGAACCCCGAAAATGATGTCATATTTCTAATTAAAAAAATGATGTAAAGTCTTACCCCCACTATTAGCGTCATGCCCTGAATTCCTTTTCTTTGGTGATGTCTTTGTTGGCGTCTTTTCTGTTGATTTTGTTGGTCTGTAAAATAATAAAATGATTTATTGATAACATCATAAATTACACCACTTCAAAATTATGGAAAAAATTCACACAGAATAAACCATTTTTTTTTTGTACCACAAGTTACTAAGCGTAATGGTAAGTGAGTACTGGCTGCTAAAGACATTAGCAATACCAGCGGGAATTATTACAAAGCCTTTAAAGGCAACTGGCTCTCAAGTGCAACTGCCGGAACACACCAACACGTGCCTGACGACAGATTTTCAACTTGAGGGTGGTAGCCAGCCAGTCGAGTACTACAAAGTACCTTACCACCGAGCTATGATTACCTCACGATGTTTTCCTTCGCCGAAAGATAAGCCTTAAGAAAAGACCATCGCCACGGTATCCAACGTCACTACCATTGGGTTATCACCGCCTCTTCAGTCCATAGACAAGCTCGACAATTAATCCAAATACTTACGTGTCCAGCACATGATTATTAGTGGAGTGTGCAGTGATATTGAACATAGTATCAGAGTCATCTTGTGGTCTTCTCAACGGCACATCATCGTCTGAGCCCGATGTGGAACTGACGTCACCATTAGCGAGCGGCGTCGACGTTATCGGTTTATTCTCTTTGGATTCTTCGTCCGTGATCACCATGCTCGAGTCCTTGAAGTTCTGATAAATTGTTTATGGTTTTTGATGCGATGGTGATGTATTAGTAGAATGTGATGTCGTTAATAAAGCAAATGGGTTTAAGCTAAGATAGAAATCGCAGATGAGGAATGCAAAAGGTTGAGAAGAATGAAAAATTTGAAGGATTATAACGGAAACGCTACTTTAAGCAGCCCATAATATCTACTGTTGATCATAATTCATAGATCCCCACGAGAAACAACTAGAATCAAGCAGCTATTTTGGAAAAAATGCCACACCAATGTCAAATTACGTGCAATCTAAATTAAAACTTTTTTGGGGTTACTATTTCCTTCAGTCCTCCGATCTACATGAATTTATTACTTATTTATTTTTCGTTGGGGACTAACAGCTTTAAAAAATGGGTACAAAATTACAACAGTACTCTTAAAACTATCGCGGACAAAATCCATATTTGTAGTATTATGATCCAGGTCTTTTCGCCCACAGATATTATCAAAAAACCACTCTTGACGATCAATGCAACTTGATCTAATATATAACTTGACTAATGCGGGTTATAATTTTTTATATATTTTTGTATTACTTTAAGAATAAAATTGTTAAACATTTGAAAAAAAAAAGCCAAGATAGTCAGATGGTCCAAAAATATTAAAAAAATGTAACCTTGCTGAGTTTCTTGCCGGTTCTTCACAGTTGAAGGCTGACTTCCGAACCGGTGGTAACTTCTGTAATTCGAACTTTATAAGTGCCCTTCTAGGGCCTAAACTGAATAAATGGTTTTAACTATGACTTTGATCGAACGTTGGAGTTAGTCAAAATTTAATGCAGCAAATATATTGCTGCTCATTTAATGATCATCATTTTATTTAATTAGTCTGCTCTAGCAAAAGATAGTACATTAAAGTATGTTACCTAGTCAACCGTCTATTTTTCTCCCCTAGCAACAAAGATTGTATATAGATAGTACCATCCACTAAGACGCGCTCCACTCTCTTCCTAATCACTTAGGTAGAGTGCAAGTTATATCGACAGCGCTACAACTAGCTAAAGGATGCACACTTGCACTGTAGGAGATAAGGGAAAAGAGTGCGGTCTTCGTGGATGGTAATATCTATAGTAGAGTATGTTACCTTATTGCAAGTCCTGGGCCTCTTGACGAGCAGCCCCTTGGACCATGCGTTGATGCGTCTGCGCTTGCGCTTGGCGGACTGCGACTCGCTCTTGTCGAGCGCGCGCGGTGTCTTGCTGTCGTTCACTATCGAGTCCAAACCGTGCGCTGACATCAAATATTAACATTATATGGCTTTGGCTCGTTATAATTACTATGTTATTATAACTTTACAATTCTTAAATGAAACCCTATGTTAAATATACATAGGAATATTTTCGATAAAAGCTCTTTTTAAGGACAGCTGCTTTACTTTAAGGGAGAGTAAGTTGAAAACAAAAGCTCAACAAGGAAAACATTGTTTAAGAAAACCTGAGTTCAAGTTGAAGAATGTATAAGATTTTAAGGGCTCATATATTATGAAAATACTTAATAGCTACTGTACCACTGTTTCACCCGCATTCTAGAAAGGTTTGATTTTATTTTCCAAATTAAAAAAGTTTCATTTAAATATGATTTATAAATGTACATATTGCACCAAGTATTACTACTATCAACTATTTTCGTTTCATACAAAATGTAGCAAATTAACAATTAATTAATTAATTTACTAAATATAACTCCAATTAATTAATTAATTTACTAAATATAACTCACGTAAATTAGAAGCTGTATAAATAAAGTCTGGTAGATCGTTGTCAGCCATGTTCCCTTCCACCTGTCTCTTCCTGGCTATCTTCTGGCACTCGAGCTCGAAATCACTGTCCATTTCAACATCGATCAGCGCGTGCGCATGATCCCGCAGTGAACACGCTTCGTGACGTATCTGTTTGTCCGATGACGTCCTATTTCGTACAGAGTTATGTATAAGATTGTGTGCATGGATCAATAAATAAATTACATTTGATTACGAGTAGAAATAATCACTAATCAAAGCAATATTATAAGGCGCAGTATGTTTTACCATGCGCAAAATTTACAATAACGTATGATATTTCTTTGGTTTGTATTCAGTTTTTATGTACTCGAAATATAAAATTGCTTTTAGACTGTTGGATAAATATAAAATGAAATGTATTTTTTACTTCTAAATCCAATTAAATGAAGCTTACAGCAACCTACCATGCTACAGATGTACAAAATTCTAATGCATGCATTTAACACGGTCACTGCTTGTTATCACAAAGTATAAGACAAAAGCTTTAAGAAAAAAAAACGTGGTTGTAAGCGAAGAGTTCTTTTGCCACCTAATACTTGTATTGGAAGTCCGAGATTTTAAATGACTTGCCTGGTTTATTACTTTTAATCTAAACAGTCAACGTATTAAATAACTCTAAAAACATGATGTCCGAAATATAAGCGGACAAAAGGTTAGAGGTTGTAAAAATATATAGAAATAATGAGCTTGTTGCTATAAGATTACTATTATTATATATGCTATTTACTTAGTTACAACACAAAACGTTTATATTCATACCTATACATCCCTCTAGCCCTTTGATTGGCAACCGGGAAATGTGGAAAAAGAAAAATATGAACATGTTAAATGAAATTTATGATGCAATGGAAATTGTGACATAAGGCTTCGGAGATAAGGTAGAAACTAGTTAAACAGAAACATTGACGTTTAGGGGACATTTAAATACATCAATCATCATCACATACATTTTATCATTGCAAATAATCAGCAGACATTAATGAATATCTTAATTAAATTAATTAAAAAAAACGACTACCCACAAAAGACAACCCGACAAATTAAAGAACGACTTTCAACATGTTTAAAGTCATAATATGCATCTTTACCTGTCAGGATTGTACTCCAGTGCGTTGGCGCATATGAGATCGATGTCGTCTAGAAACTCTTTGGCGCAGTTGTATTTGTGCATGTCCACTTTTGTCATCATTGTCTCTAGATCCATAGGTTGTTTCACTATAGCTAAGTAATCAGTTACCTAAAAAAGTGATAATTAATAAGATGAAAATAATATAATAATAATAATTTATTTATGCACATAAAGTTTACACCGATTATATGAAGTCTCTGACTTCTGAGCTAAGTATATACCTGTGTTACAAGTCAGTACCCTCTCTTATGCAATAGGATCAAAATTAAATTTATGTAAATTATAATTATAGTCCTATTTTCAAATTTAGAAATATCCAACTTGTATTCGTGTGTGTGCGTGTCTGTGTGTGTGTATGTATGTATTTTATTTGTTTGAGTGATGTATGTGAGTGTGTGTGAATGTATGTGTTTTTGGTTGTGAGTGTAACATGATAAGTTTATTTATTTTATTTTAATTACCTTTTTTTTCATACCACAAGTGACCATATATACCGTCGCCTATCGACATTAGCAATACCAACAGTATTGCCAATATGTTGTACACCTTACTTCAATGCCTTAAAGGCAACTGGCTCTCAAGTGCAACTACCGGAACACACCATTATGTGCTTGGCGATATATATTCAACTCGAGGGTGGTAGCCAGCCAGTGGAGTACTACAAACTACCCTACCACAGATTTTTAAATATTCTAAGGTCAACATATCTTAATCTTCTAAATAAAATATTTGCTGGAAAACCAAGTCAAATGTTGAGCTTTAATTTACCTTAAGTTTTTTGCTTTACATTTTAAGGATTATCTAGATACTTGGCACCCATTCAGATTTCAATTGTTTGTTTTTGATGGAATTCTGTTTAGTATATTAGATTAGTTCTATCACTGATATTGAGCAAAATATTTTATGGAATTATTGTATAAGTACCTAAATTGAATAACCTTAGGAAAATGTTAACTACATACATAATCTAATTAATTTCAACATCCAACTAGATCTTATACGCGTATCAATTCGCAAGACTGTAGTAGAATAAGTTACCTCCTCCAAGTCGACAGGTTTGGTGAACTTATAGAAACGTCTGTTTGAAGCAAGCTTGCGGCAGATGTCGCGCAGGAATATTCGCAGTTCACGCAACTTGTAATCTTCTTGTCGCTTGCGCCGAGATATCTCTTCATGGCTTTCACGAGGTGGAGGAGGTGGTGGTGCTTAAAAAGAAAACAATTCTTCAACTTATCACTATTACAATCTGGTTTTGGAATCCCCTTTTATTTATTTGGCATTTCATTAAATATTACACCGCGAGTCGACGTTAGGCTGGCAGGCAGTCTTTAGATATACATACATAGAAGACTAATGCACTTAAAATATTTTTTTCCATCCTTGTGACTTTAAGCGAATAATAAAATTCTTATTCTTCTTCTTCCAGTCCTTATCCCATGCTAAGTGGGGTCAGCACATGTTTTCTTCTTCCACTCCTCTCTATCACTAGTTGTCTCAGTACTCATACTTTTCATATGCATATCATTCTTCACGCATTCCATATCTTAGGCCTTCCTCTACCTCTATATCCATCCACAATAAAATAACTATAATTAATTCATTTTTGACTAAACAGTCCTTTCATTTGATTCTCTTGAATCAAAATGCCACGGAGCACTTCTTAATCATCGATCTACACGCTGTTAAAAGGTTTACAGTGTCAATTAACTAACCTCTAGGTAATGGAGGAGGTGGCTCGGTGTTCTCAACGACCTGCGGCTCTTGTAGCGCTTCGGCAATTATCGGCTTCAGAAAACCAATCACTTCGGAAGCGTTCGGCTCGCGCACCGTGTATACGCAATTTTTGTACATCGGAAACAGGTCTTGGAGCTGTAAATGAGAATTATTGTTGTAGTTATTATTGAATAAAGATATTCGATAGAGATTGAAATATAAGACATGTTTTTTGAACAATAAGCGTCATCTGTATGTCGTTATCCAACTAATATTATAAATGTGAAAGTTTGGATGGATGTATGTTTGTTACTCACTTACGCCAGAACGACTGAACAGATCTGGATGAAATTTGGCTTAGAGATATATTATAGTCTGGAATAGCACTTTTTATCCCGGGAAAAGATAAGATCCCACGGGAATGCGGGTAAAACCGCGGCAAACAGCTAGTATACAATAAAGTAAAAATCAAACCCAATCACAGATTACGCCATAGGCAGATACTTATGATGGTTTACTCAATTTACCAGCGGTTCCATCAACACTTTCAATTCTTCAGGAAGGTAATTTTTATAAACATTTTGTAAACAATCTGACTATATTAAGTGTTTGTTTAAATAAATAGGTCACTAAGGTTTATTCTTCTATGACACTGATGTATGGTACCTCAACTGGTAAGTGTTCGTGAGCGACACTAGTAGTGGCCATCAGGAGGGTGTTATCGCCGGCGGCTCTAGTCCTCCAGAGCTGCAGCAATAGTGATGCGCCGTGCGTGGTGCATAGTGACGTCCACACTGAGACCACGTCGCGGATGAATAGCACGCAGCCGCGGTCAGCGCGACGACATTCAGAAAACAACTGTTACACAACATTATGAGCATTTATTTATAAGAACTACTTATGTTTCTTGTATGTAACAAAAATTCGACCATAAATTTATAGGATATAAAAATTACTAAAATCCTTAAAAAGGTTCATATTTCATAGCAACTTGTTAAAAAGGTATTTAATATTAGTGGACAGTAATTCTGATACCTAATAATATGTTGCCTCTGTTCACTAATGCTATCAACCGTAACAAATTACTCCTTTAAACTTCTTAGACCCTGGTACATGGCATAACGCTGTTTTCTTACGTGACGATTTCCGCCAGTTCACTCTACTGTTAGCCGCGTAAAAGAACTTCGTTCTAGAAAATACTTAAGGAAGTGAGCGTTTCGGCTACGTTTCTTACGCGTGTTAACAAGAACAAAATGTATGGCTCTTAAACACTTGGTCAACGAGAAAACACTCAACTCAAAAAGGGAACCTGAACAGTAGAAATGATCTAGTGATCCCACTATTATTATGTGAAAGTTTGGATGGATGGATGGATGTTACTCTTTTACGCAAAAACGGCTGAACGGATTATGATGAAACTTGGCACACAGGTAGATCATACCCTGGAATAACACATAGGATGCTTATTACCCTGGGAAAGGATAAGATCCCTCGGGAACGCGGGTGAAACCGCGTAGGACAGCTAGTCAATAATACATAACTTACAGATATCAACGCCTGTTCCTGTGTGAATGTGTGTGCAGAGTGTAATGTAGACATGCTGAGTTCCTTCACGGTGCAATGTTCCAAGTCCGCTAGCAACGCGGGCGCTATGTACGTCTCCGCACTTTCTCCGCTTATCAGTAACACGCTCGGTGTTAGGGTTGCGTCTGCCGTCCTAAAAAAATACATTAAAAATGCTATAAACGGTTGTAACTTCGGAAATAGTATAAATTTGATTAACCGTAGAAAGCAATAGAATGGGCAAATACACGATAATAAAACATTTTCACTGTATTCGTATTATGGTTATCTGTAAATACGCCAAGACACATTGCAGCACTATATCCAAAACTAAACAGAAAAATATTCGAAAAACTCGTTTAAGAAAACTTATCAAAAACTTATCATAACTTGAACCGCACACCGCAACCGCTCACTTAATGTAATCTCTCTCAACTTACCCAGTCTTTTTTTCCAGCTTATTTAGCAGAAAACAAATCCCAAAACACCAATAAAACTTACCTAATCTCAATATTATCTAGTACTGGATATATGTTGTTCAACAGTTGTTTGGCGGAGTTTATCTGCGTTTGTAGGAGCGGCGCGTAGTGTGGGGGAAGTCTTTTAGCTGGCATCGGGCTGGTTCGTGCACCTGCCGCTACCAGCGAGTACATGGCTTCTAATAGATCACGCCTTGTTACTTCCACCTTGACAATTAAACAGGTTAATGAAAAACACTGAACAATATTAATGCTAACTAAAAGTTACATCTGCTGGAAAGCCAGTTAAATCCATCTAAGCTTTGTGTGCCTACCACCTTCGGCCACATCATCACTTACCATGGTGAGATTGCGGTCAAACACAAGCTTATCCAGTAGTTAA
Organism: Ochropacha duplaris; assembly: GCA_951361185.1. Classification (NCBI taxonomy): domain Eukaryota; kingdom Metazoa; phylum Arthropoda; class Insecta; order Lepidoptera; family Drepanidae; genus Ochropacha; species Ochropacha duplaris. The sequence continues at coordinate 8,606,571 of OX592704.1, read as the reverse complement.
AAAAAAATCTAAACAGTTAACCAGGTTAATTGAAAAGCACAGAACAACATTAAGGCATTTCTAATCGAAATCCTCTCGAAACATTGGATTATCAATAGATATGACGCCTATATTATTATTCCCGGATATAAATATTTAGATATTACGTCATTAAAAATACTCGCATTCATAGTATTACTAGCTGTCCCCCGCGGTTTTACCCGCGTTCCCATGGGATCTAGCGGTTTTTGTTTTGTTTGTTTTGACGGGCTGTTCCCGCACTTAGCCTCTTGATTGGGCCGTTGTACGTATTTAAACATCTGTGTCTTCTCACTCCAACCAACCCAGGTCACCCCAGAAGGCTAGCAGCCTTTGTAGACTGCTGAAGACCTCCGGAAGTGACGCTGGTGATAGGAGGATCTAGCGGTTTGAAATATACTTTACAACATATTCTCAGACCTACCAAATATACACAAAAAATTTCATAAAAATCGGTCAAGCCGTTTCGGAGGAGATCGGTAACTAAAACTGTGACACGAGAATTTTATATATTAGAAGAAGAAGAAGAAGATAGTACGATATAAGTTGGAAGTACAATAATATAAATAAGTAGAATAAAATCTATATCCTAATATTATAAAGAGGAAAGATTTGTATTTTTGTATGTAATGAATAAACGTAAACTACTGGACCGAAATAAAAAATTCTATCACCATTAGAAAGCTACATTATCCCTGAGTAACATAGGCTATGTTTTCATTCCGGGAAAAGGTAAGATCCCACGGGAATGCGCGTGAGGACAGCTAGTATGGAATAAAAAGCGAGGAGAAAAACACTTAATTCAATGGATACTCACATTTTTAGAGTCAATAAGTAACGCATGTTCACTCTCATATACTTGAGGGTAGACTCTTCTTAACGCTTTTAATACTGCTTCTGAACATAACGCCTTCAGATCCGAACCTGCAATCAATAGTCACACTTTATTGGCATTGTGTTGGCATTGGAATTTTTTCTTTAGGATTATATCAGGAATAGAAAACATCTAAGCTTAAAAATAAATTTTGCTTGACTGAAATAATTGCTTGGATTAGACATTATATGATTCCTCCATTTTTATACAGGATGAAGTATGTTAATTAAAATCCAAATTTCTAAATCAGAGATATCGAAATATCTCGAAAATGGTGACACTTTTACTAAGGTCATTTTTCAGGCCGAACACCCCGTATATACTCATTATTGTTAAAAAAGCTGTCTTAATTAAAAAAAAGTCGCTTACCTCCGTACCCACTAGACGCTTCGGCTATATAATCGAGGGTGTCCTCGCTCGGCTGCGGTCGCCACTCCTTCGTGTAAATGTCGAGTATGTCCCGTCTCGCTTGCACGTGTGGTGGCGGGAAGTGCAGCTCTCTGTCGAACCGTCCCGCGCGACGTAACGCCGGGTCGACCGCGTCCAGGCGATTCGTCGCACCTATTATCACCACTTCACCCCTAGTTATAGAGATGGTTTTTGCTTAGCAATTTTACTAGGGTTCAATCGTGAAAATATGTTTATGCCAATTTAAGATACATTTTTCCTTCTAATTGTATTTTTTGAGAAAATATGTATAAGCAAAAATGTTTGTTCTAAAATTTAATTTCAAGTCACTAGAAATTATACTTTTAAAACTTTCGCGAACTAAATTCATAGTAGTAAATTCAGATTCTGCGCGCGAATAGACCCGGTATAATCTACTAACTAGAAATTATGACAATTATTTGAATGAAATATTAATTTGTTATTAGTAATAAAGACTAAAGTCAGACTAACTCAACAGAAACACATACTTAAATGTATTTTCCTTATAAATGCATTTTTTTTTTCAGCTAACGCCAATAGTGAGTATGTAGTAGTGACGTAACATTTTTTTCTTAAAATATAATGGGTGCCTAACTAAAATTATCTTAAATGGTCACCTATCACACAATCCGTCCATCTCGGCCAGTAGGGTACCGACGACGCTCGTGTGCACTTGTTCCTGTCGCACGCTGCGCACCGGCGCAAGCGCATCGATCTCGTCGAAGAATATTATTGAAGGCTTCATTTTATTCGCCTGATTTAATACAAAAACAATAATTATGGCAGATACCTGGCATGCCAACGTATTTCTTATGATAGAAAACTGACTGTTTCGTGTTATTAGAAAGATCGAAGAAGTCAGGGGTAAAATCATGTTATTGTTTCACTGTTTATTTTTTAAACAATTTAGCTCATTTCAAATTGTATTCGTAAAGTCGTAGAGGGGATTACTCTTTTTACAAGCTTTTATTTAATTTGCTATGTTTTATCGGATGGAATCTTGCAACTCAATTTTGAAGCAGATATCTTTAACTGATTGAGCTGAAATTTTGTATACACGTTTAGTTTGGATGATAATGCATGGTCAGCTGTGTGACGTCATTCTAAATCGAACATGACGAAACACCTAAGTCAGCAGACTAATATTTTTAATGCACTCCTACAATATGGGTATCAAATGAAAGGGCTAAGAATAACCCGAAAAATAAATTGACTTCACTCTAAATCCAAAGCTTTTTTTTACGCCACGACGTAGCACTGAAGGAAAACCATAAGCTCATTCGACTACCCACAGTTAGAATGTCTGACTGAATCATAACATATATAAACATACCTGTTGAAACAGCAACTTCAAATGCCGTTCACTTTCCCCCACCCATTTCTTCAAACAATCCGCCCCCTTCCTCATAAAGAAGGCCACTTTCCTGCCCCCAACTAAACTGCACTCATTTGCCAAAGCCCTGGCTAGTAAAGTCTTGCCAGTTCCCGGGGGGCCGTGGAAGAGTACACCCTTGGCTGGCCGGGTCTTGAACTTTTGGAATACATCAGGATACATGAGAGGAAAAAGGACCATTTCTCGGAGGCATTTAATGTGCTCTTCCAGCCCTCCAACCTGTTCATTTCATAAAACATAAGAATTAATGTAGTTTAAAAAACAGGCATTCATTATAATATTTTAAATACCTATTACTAATATTATATACCTGAAGAGTTTTTCTAATTGAGTATAAAAACTATCACTTAATATTTTTTTTTAATTTTCATAAAATTGGATAAAGCATGAGGTAGATACATTTTGGGTCAAGAAAACATTAGATCTTTAAGAAAACATCTAGGCTTTGTGTGCTTACTATCTTCGGCCACATCATCACTTACGATGGTGAGATTGTGGTCAAACACAAGCCTATCGAATATAAAAAAAAAGATCCTCGGAAAGCGCGTTAAATCGGGACAGATGCTAGTTAAAAATTATCGAGAGATTTTTGAGTTACTGTAATATATTCCATGCCTAGAATAGACAGCCTTACTTAAAAAATATATACTTATTACTTACAGATGAAAATCTGACGCTGCCATCAACTTCTACGGGTTGTATGTCTCTCAGAGCTTTGTCTGCTTTCTTATCATCCATTGACTTTGACTTTTGTCTGAACAAAAAAAAATATTTTACACTAGCTCCCCAAAGTTTCATCGCAATCGTATATACGGTATGGCAGCGCGTAAAGACTGAACTACTGAGCTTAGTGTAGTCTTCAAATAGAGGATGCAACCACCACGCCATACGGATTACACAACTTTGATGCAGCATGAAATTCAATTAAAAATAACATCTAAATCTATAGTTATATTGCAATGGTAAAAGTGGTCCCATTCGCAATAAACAACTTTTTTTAGATGCCGTTACTATAAGGTAAAAAAATAATCAGAAAATCGTTTTAATAACCGTTTTCAAAATTGAAACTGATTGCAACAAGTTACATTGTTGATCGGATGATTACCCGCGCTGTTTTCCTTCACCAATAACCCAAGTTTGCTTTGAAAGCTATATATTCTTTAGGCTATGGTAACCGCTTACCATCAGGTGGGCCGTAAGCTTGTTTGCCACCTAGTGGTATAAGAAAAAAGCTAAATCTAAGAACGAAATGAGCTCACCTGCCCTTAGTTTTGTTTTTCATAGACACATTGAGATCTTCTTCCGTATCCGAGCTGGAAGTGCTTGAAGTGCTGCTACTGGATGGTGATTGAGCTGTTAATGTTATATAATTATTTAGAAAAATATTAATAGGATAGCTAAGTTTTATTTATAATATGAGTTACATACATCTGATAGTTTTCCTACGCAGTATTTTGGGTTTCCTCTCCCTCAGCGAGTATGGCTTCTTCCTTATTGTAAATGTTTTAGCTGAAAAGGAAATTGATACACTGGAGTTCAAAATACATTAGAATACTTCACTGGTCAATTACGTAACAACTGCTGGTCAATTACGTAACTTGTTACAATCAGTTTCAATCTTGAAAACCGTTTTTTAAAACTGTTTTCCGATTTCTTTTTTACGTTCTGATAACAGCATATAAGAACTGCTCAGTACAATAGCTACTGTTTTCAATCGAAACTGACTGCAACAAAGTTACGTAATATAAAGGCAGATCTCATGATAATGTATCTCCATTCACGAACCTCTAGATCGAGTTTCCCCCTGTGCGATCTGCACAAAGGCAGGCTTGGGTTTTCGGGTGCGCTTAGAGCGGCGCGGCGCTCGACTCAGAGTGAGCTCACTACCGGACTCGGACGATGAACACTCCGACGCTGTGGGAATAACACATTTAGGGCGCGATTCTAAGGTTTGTGTGCTTAACACCATCGGCCACATCATCACTTATCCAAGTGAAAATTAGAGCAAGAGCGGGCGCTACATCCAAGCATTGTCGTAAAAATAGGAAGTACTGTACAATAGTGCCCGCTGATTTGTTTTTTCGTGTAGTACTCTTTGTAGTAAGAACTTTTACCAAAGCTTTTGACGCGATTTTAAAAAAAAAATCCAAAATTTTCTAACTAATTCATACAAAAAAAAACCACGAAGTGAACGGTTCTAACCTAATCAAGCCATGTTGATTCTGAATAGAAAAGATATTTTATATAAATAAATAAATTATACGTGAATTTGTTAGAAATTTTAAAACTTTTTTTTTTTCTCGAAAACTGTGCGTTATCACGTTAAAAGCCTTGGTGAAAGTACTTACAAGGAAGAGTACGACACGAAAAAAAAAAGTGAAGCCCCAAATCAGCGGGCACTTTTGCACAGTGGAGCCTAAAAATATAAATGATGCCGATATTGTTACAACAGAATATAGCAATCACCTCTCAACAGTCTTATCTAGGTTCTGAAACTTAGTCGATTGCAAGCATAATGCGTTATATTTGGTCTGAGCCTCTTGAAAGTTCACTACCATATCTTTCATTCCAAATTAAAAATGAATAATTAATTTATCAAACAACACAGCACGTTTAATACATTTTAGATTTATTATTTACATTATAATGAACAAGAATGAATATATATTACAAATAATTTAAATGATTTAACAAAAATGACAGACTGTCATGTTAGATACTTGACCTTGACAGTTTTATCTAATGTGTCATTTTATAATTTTTTTACTTTTTAAAGGGTTATAAAAGATAACAAACCTGTTTCCTGTTGACTATCCTCTTTCTTTGGTCTTCCTTTGCCCTTTCGCTTTGAAGATCTTGTTGGGGCTTGATTACTGAAAACCACGCATACAGTTTAGTTGAGAACTTTAAAGATGTAGGAATAAGACATATTTTGGGTTGTGACTCATGACTATAGTGGTTATTTTTATGTATCTACTGATGATAAAAAGAACGTGGTTACATTTCATCATCCTCTCATGCATAAAGCCCCATTCAATTGTTAACCTTGCTACATTAGCATAGGATCGAAATCACAGTACCACTAACCTCTCACTATCCTGGCTCTGAATAGTCTGATTCTTATCAAATTTCTCTTCGATTTTGGGTGCATCATCAGTTTCCATCTTTTCGTCTTCCTTCTTAACATCTGTTGGTGGTTTCTTCTCAATTATCGTCTGATTGTTCTCTTCGTCTGAATCCGATTCTGTTGCATCCTATGATATAATATTTCAATTTAATTTACATTCTGTCTATAACCATAGGTGATAGAATAGGGCATAACAACAGAGGTAGCAATGATATAGACAGTGCTATCTACGAAAACGCGCATTGAAATGCAGCACTACAACACTAGAAAAGTATGCACACTTGCACTCTAAGGGATTTATACGAAAAGAGTGGGCGCGTCTCCGCGGATGGCACAATCTATATAAGATTTGGCGCAATATGTAGGTATAGTTGGGTTATACGGCTATACTTGATAGCTAATTATTGTTAACTCTAGAACCTACATTAGCTTTCTTATTGTTGAACCTGGCCGATGTTCTTCTTTGTCGTGATAATTGAGTGTCCTCATCCGTGTTGTTCGGAACGTGACTCTGTGGCTTAAACAATAAAACTCATTATTAAATATCGGTGTGTTATCTCAATCCTACTTATATTATAAATGTGAAAGTTCGGATGGATGGATGTTTGTTACTCATTTACGCCAGAACGGCTGAATGGATCTGGATGAAATTTGTCATGGAGATAGATTATAGTCTGGAATAGCACATAGGCTACTTTTTTCCCGGGAAAAGATAAGATCCCTCGGGAACGCGGGTGAAACCGCGCGGAACAGCTAGTAATATTATAAATATGAAAGTTTGTATGTTTGGATGTTTGTTCCACAATCACGCAAAAATGGCTGAACTGATTTTGATGAAACTTGGCAAACAGGTAAATCATATCCTGGAAAAAACATAGGATAGGACAGTCAGTAACGATTGCCTTTTGTATATCCAGATAAAGTGGCATACTAACAATTTTTTTACTAGTAACCCTAGCTTCATCACCAGAAGTGAACTCATCTGATGAACTGAACCCTGGAAACCCATAGAGGTCTGGGTAACCCTTAACTTTGAGCTCATTAGTGATCCAGCTCTCATTAAAGTTGTGATGAAGGAGTTTCCGCTTGCGACAGCTTCGACGCACGTCTAGAAAAAAAAACAGATAAATGTAGTACCGCACAGTTAGCTTCACATTGTTTACTTCCAGTTTGACTCCCTATAATTTTTAAATTGTCCATACCGTGCGTCTGCTGCTAACTGTGCGCCTAATATGGACGCACCCGTAAACCCAAGTAATATTACAGATTTGAATGTTTTTATGTAATTCAATCATGCCGCCGAGCCGTAAATGGTGAACAGATTTGGAAGAAATTTGAGAAACAGACTAGACTCTGGAATTAAACATCAATCAATTGAGGATTAGAAAAATATATCCCCTATTCTATAAGTTATTTTTTTATGTTAGTTATAGTTAATTTGTTTTTTATTGATTAAATTACTGGTTCAACCCCTTACTAAACTCGCCACAAGGTTTAGGGACGATCCTCTCAAAACTTTATATAAATTAAGTACCATGGGTCATTCTTCACCTAGACTCACGACCTTAGGCGTCATAGGCGTTCTTACCAACTACGCCAACCGGCCCGCAAATTAAATATAGATACTCACTCTCTTGTATAGGCTTATCTTCACTGTCTTCCATATAGTTCTTTCTTGGTCCACGATTGCGGCGTATCATGCTCCTGTTGGTCGAATCATTGCCATTCGCGAAAAACACTCTCACTTGTCTTGATCTGAAAGACCTTTATAATTCACCCTCCATTTATCCATCTCACGCAATACGGGCCACCGTGGAGATCCTTGGGGAAGGCCTTTGTCCAGTGGACGTCTTCCAGATGACATGATGATGATGCATAAAGGAGCTTTAACTTTATCTCTTTCTGACACAACACTTTCCGCATACGGAAGAACAAGGTGGATTCGTCTATTTAACACAAAAGTTAAATTTCGTCTTGGATACGATTATCCCTAACAGGTAGATGGTATAACTCAGTACATTTTAACCATAGACCCCAATAACGTCTAAAACTGACGTCAAAACGATTATAGCAGCAGCACACATTGTATTCGCATTTCGCACAAAAAGAAAATGCATCAACTTGGATAGTCGGGAATGTAAACGGTTCCGAGTAAATTGGGGAACAGTGAATTGAGAACAAATCGCATGGTGGTAGAGTACTTTGTAGTACTTACTACAAAGTACTCTACCACCGAGTACTCTACTCGAGAGCTACCATCTTCAAGTTGAAAATCTGTCGCCAAGAACCTATTGGTGTCTTCAACAGTTGCATTTGATAGCCAGTTGCCTTCAAGGCATAGTAATAAGGTCAACACATTATGTTTTAGGCGACGGTAGTCACTTACCATAAGCCGACCGGCATGCTTGTTGTCAGGCATAAAAATGAAAAGTAGAACTTAAAGCATTTCTTTTTTTTTTTTTTTTTTTTTTTTTTTTTATGTCACAAGTGACAACGAGGCAGGCGGGTCACCTGATGGTAAGTGACTACCGTCGCCTATAGACATTGGCAATACCAGGGGATTGCTAATGTGTTGTACACCTTATTAAGGCGAACTGGCTCTCAAGTGCAAATGCCGGAACACACCAACAGGTGCTTGGCGACAGATTTTCAACTTGAGGGTGGTAGCCAGCCAGTCGAGTACTACAAAGTACCCTACCACCGTGCTGTGGTTTCCTCACGATGTTTTCCTTCACCGAAAGCTCAAGCTCATTGTAAGGATTCGAACCCACGACCTTCGCCGCGGTATCCGACGTCACTTACCACTGAGCTATCATCGCCTTTCTTTTTCTCTAGCCTATTTTCAATACTCAGCTTAACAACTACCTGGTACATACCTTCTAGAGTATTTTTCGGGTTCAGTATCACTTTCGGGGAACATAATACGAGGCATCTTGATAGTTCGACGCCTGCGACTATCTGTAGACAAAAAAAACAATTTAGTTTTTGGAAAAAAATTAAATAAAAAAAGATGAAATCATATTTTATTCTTAACTTACATTTAGTAGGCCAGCGTTGTATTTTCCTTGTCACTTTATACTGACTACTCCTGAGCTCTCGAGGAGTATAATTCGAGGTCTGTAAATATGGAAATGAAATATGTCAAATGATATGATCATACAATTTGAAGCCTACACTTGCACTACAAAAGCAAATAATATGCAAGAAAATAAACACCGTACAATTTGAAAACAGACTACAAACTTATTTTGTGTGAACAGAACATGCTGTTTTTGGAAGGAAAATAGCTTGACGGCCATGCTTCTTATACTTTGCAATATTTCACATCCAAGATATACCAGAACATTTTTATCAATCACTTATTCGCAAATCAACTAACCACCGCTTTAGAGATGTTGAATTCCTAATGTCAAATTGATGTTTTCATAAAATGTATTTGTTTTAGAATTTATTAGGGAAGTAATTTAGCAGACACATTGCCCAAGGCAGGATTGATTATAATAATATTCTGGGACATACAATAATAATATTGAAACACTCACAAGTCAAAGAACTCCTACTGATAGCAGTAAAACATTGGAGGACAAAAAATAGGTAGGTAAATAGAAATTTAAATAATAAAACATTTATTTCTCTTCACAAAAGTAAATACAATAAGAGCTATTATGCGAAGCTATTTTGTGAGAGACTGGTGCCTATTGTAGGTTTTATAAAACCTGTAGTACAGGTTGTCAGGAAAATGTAGAAAATGTGTGACTTGTGAAAAAAAAATCAAACAAAAAAGATTCTAATAACTAGGACTGACTTACAATCCCTAGTAGGGAACTGGCTCACAAGTGCAACTACTGGAATACACCTTGTATAACCCACAATGTCATCACAGCAACCAACAGCCACTGAGCTATCATTCCTTCATACCTACTTCATAATGAAGAATTATCTCATATGCAATGATATAAGTAAAAAGTTGTAGATAAGTTACAAGTGCTCTGCAAGTGTTAGGTTAAAACCTGGGTAATTAGCCAGCTTTAGTCTGTGACACGTCACAGGTGTCAATGGATGCACATCTGATACCAAAACTCGTAAAAATCAACCATAAATTCCATCCTATGTTATGAGATATTGTAATTTAGTGTGATATTGCAATAATAAGTTATTTATGTGTGCCATTCTTGGGACATTTTTGAAGATTGGTTTTGTATTTTTTTTAAGTCATCAGGTTAACAAGCAGGCAGATGGTCCACCTGATGGTAATTGGTCACCGCCTCCTATAGACATTTGCAATACTAGGGTGGTTGCCGACCTTGGATAGCTCTTTTTATGCCCTTTTGAAGAACCACTTATCATACCAGTAAGGGAATACTGTGATGGGGAGCTTATTCCATATCCTAATGTTTCAAAGAAGGAATGTCCAACTGAATCGTGGACGATCAAGGCGGCTCATGGATGCGAGAATTAGATCCACGGAAGAAGGTATAGGATGGCACCAAGTCAAGAAGGTATGAATCGAGGGCCCAAACTGCAGCCAAGAAACTGGGCATTCTGAATAAGGTCAAGCGACACTTCACATCAGAGCAGATTCTGACCCTGTACAAAGCGCAAGTCAGATCATGTGTGGAGTATTGCAGCCTCCTCTGGGATGGCTCTGCCAAATATCAGCTGGCCGCCCTTGATTCGGTGGAACGCAGAGCCAAGAGGCTTATTGGCTACAGGACGCTAGTAGAATCAAAGCTTCACAGTCTAGCTCACAGGCGAAACATAGCCTGCCTCTCTGTATTCTACCGACTGTACTTCGGAGAGTGTGCGCAGGAGCTTCATGAGCTGATTCCGCCGTCTCCTTTCTACTATCGCACGAGTAGACGCACTGCTGGCTATCATCCCTACTTGGTTGATATACCTAAAATAAGGACCAAGCGCTTCAAAAACTCCTTCATTATGCGCACAGCCAAGTTGTGGAACTCACTGCCGGCAGCTGTCTTTCCGAACTCGTACAACTTGGATTCCTTCAAAGTTAAAGTAAATAGGCACCTTTTGGGCGAACTCGCTCCACCTTAGACCACATCTACGTTTTTTACAAGCACGATTGCAGTCAAGAGCTAGCCCATTTCCCAATAAAAAAAAATAAAAAAAAGTATGAGAACAGAACAGAATACAGACGGCGACAGAACAGACAGAGAAAGCTAATATATCTCTGAAACATCTATCTTATATGATCATCTAACAAACATGATAAATAAGATTCTATTATAACATAACTGTAAGTCAAGATGCATTTTGTTTACATAAGACAGTAACTGTGATAGTTTAGCTAAGAGTTATTTACTTTTGGCCTTATTCATAACAAACTCGACAGTGTTTAGTAAGTGCTTAGCAGATTCTAAAATCAAATTCTTTATAGAAAATTCGAATTAAGAATCTGCAAAAAAATGACGTAATCTTTATGAGTAAGGCCATTTATCTTTAGTAACTGTAGGACCAACTTTATCTTTAGGCTTCATTTGTGACTACAATACTAAATACTACCTGCCACAAATCTTTTTGCTATAAACTAATATACATAAATCATAGAATACTTGAAATGATTTCAAAAAATCTTTCAGGAGACGTAGAAAGTATAGTAATAAAAAGAAGATAGCAAAAATATGTAAACATTGCATCATTGATACATCTTAATTAGATAGGAAATTAGACTTGCAACATGCTTCACATTAGATAAACAGAGCATAATTTATACATGTAAGTTGGTATAATTATATTTTATTTGGGTAAAGTAGGTACATGTTTTCTCACCCAACAAAGGATCAAGAATAAGGTACCTACCTTGGCATCTGCTCACACAGACAGGATTACAAATCAAGGGAATAGCACCAAAAGCACATGCAGCTACGTGCATTCGCATATACCGTGTGAATGGGGACAGGAAGTAGTCTCTTATATAGGTAGGTAACTATTAAGCCAAACGTGCCACACCTCTGAGTAGCCATCCATTAACTATAAAGCGTTTTAACGCATCACCTTCTCGTCTGAGACGCTGCCGACGTCATTTACAGTGTAATTTCCATCGTCAACCTCCCCATTCTCGCCATTGCTGCGACGGGTTTTCACCATCGCAAGCCTTGTGACATTCAACCCACCAAATCGATTATGTAACAAATACAACGTTACACGCACAAGGAACACTAAAATAAAGCTAAATCCAATATAAATCTCACTCAAAATAGAAACTAACTCGACAAAGGACGAACGTTAACGTCCCCACATGTCGTTGTGCCACAGCGCCATGTTAAGCGGACAATGTAGTCATGTTCTTGGCAAGTTTCACAATAATTACACTCACCGATCAAATAAAACGTCTTCTTTACGCCACTTCTAATTATTTTATGGCGTCAAAATAATATGTAAATGCTTGTAACACAATAAAATTATATTAATCCAAATGAAAACCACGATTCACGATGTTTTTATTGACAACTGTCAAAAATTCCCGCAATTTTGACATTTTTCGAATAATGAATGTTTTCGTTCATGAAAATATAAATTCACAATAAAAAAAACTACGGTAAAAATATTTTTACGTCTCAATATATACATACATATTGTAGTTCTTCTTATTGTAAATTTTAAGTCAATTCAAACATTACAGTACATTATCATTAATTACGAGGACTAGACTTTACAATGAATGTGACAATATAAATAACGTGATAGGTTTAACATAAAAGAAGAATATTAAAACTGAAGGGTGAAGGAAGAAAATGTATGTGACTGAAAGATTTTCTGTCTATGGTCATGAATAAACAACATTAAAAACATTGGAGTTTGACATTTTGTTTGACATGACATTTACATCTCTGCCAAATTACTATCTCGCTAAAAAAATTGCTTCATATTATTTTAAAATGTACGTTATAAATAACCATGAATATAACAGAATATACTCATTACTCTTCTAAATAATAACTAGTGAGAGTATTGGGCTTTTGTGTGTGACGTGATTGATAGTTATTTATTGTTAGAATTAGCGAATAATGAAAGAATACATTCAAACAATCTTCACATAAATTTAAACAACAATAGGTACACGTATCTACCGAACAGTTTGTTGCAGTCACAAATTTTACGATGGCAGAAAACTCGAATGATCCGTCACCGATAGAAGACAAGGTTATCAATAACATGATAAATAAGCAACAAGGAGATATAGACATAGATGAAGAGATTTCCGCCCGTATGACTGCCTCTTACAGTGAAATTTCATTTCATTCAGACCAAGGACAAGCTCCTGAGGACGAGAAAGTACCAGGTCCATCTAGACCTTATGATTTACCATCTGAGAACCGTAAACAAGAGAAATTACCCTTAGATATGGATGGCCATGTAAGATATGAAGGTGATATGACTCATTATGTAGCTGATGACCTAGAATTTAAGATTAAGATTTCTAGTCCTATTACTAAACGGGGTGAAACTCCAGTATTTGGAAGCTCAAGTGCATCTCGCTCTAGTACACCATCCGGTAAACTGTACAGACAAATATTGGCACCTCAAATTGGCCAAATAGACATAACAGTATTAAATGATCTTGAATATGAAGCACAACGGATAGCACAGTCAGTTGATAACCTGATTGAAAATTTATCAAGCATATTACATTCCAATTCATCACTTACCGCTGAAAACATGGAAGTTTATAAGGATGCTGTTGGCAAAACATGTGACGCTATGGATAACAACATAAAGAGTATGTACACTATTCTAGCAAAAGGCGAAGAAGTATCTCAAGCAATGATTCCAGTGCAAGCACAAGCGGCAAGGATTGCTGAAATCAAGAGACTTCTTCAATTATTTGAAAATAACTTTTAGGTATTATTGATTATTGTCCTTGTTAATATTTCATAAGTTGTTACTTTAATTTTAAATATTAAAACTTGTTTTCTGCTTTTCAGCATCATTATCAGATTTTTTATATGAGTCTTTCTCATCGTCCTCTCTTTAGAGTATTAAATGTATACATTTTAGATAGGAAACATGTTACTTAATGGAGCTAACAGTAAACTTTTTTCATTCAAAAGTTCTCACAACACACAACAGTGATGTTGCAGTGCGGATGCAGATTGTTTGTGTTATGTATATGGATGTGGATTTGGAAGTAGGTAGTTAAAAAAATATTTGATAATTTAGAATTTACATAAATAATTGAAAAACATAATGATTTTTATTATTTTTATTATAGGTATTGGCCATTGTCGCCTATAGACATTAGCAATACCAGGGGGATTGCCAATGTGTTGTACACCTTATTACAATAACATAAAAGCAACCCCTTGACCAGACGGACGGTAGTCCTCTATCTACATTATGTTAACTACATCAAAAATATTTCGCGATTCAACTTATAGGCAAAACCTCAAATATTTACGTAGTCCAAAATAATTCAGTAAAATTTAAAAAAAAAATGTAAGTATCTATGTAATTTTTGGCGCTTTTTTTTCAAAATATATAGGTATACCGTGCTGTTACTGCAGCGTAACCCTAATTTAACGCATTCAGAACGGACACGGAGAGAAGTAACTTTGTGTTTATACAACATTATTGATCGTTAGATTGATTCTTAGAGCATTAGGCTGGTTTAATAATCAAAGGATAGATTAATCGATTGTGTATGTAATCTTTCCATTCATCCTCATTCAATGAACTCTGCTTTGGTTAATTCGTTCGTATCTGTTACTAGTCTGTCTGTGGCAAGGAATTTATATTAGTCTGTGGTTCATATCATTCTTGGTTGTGGTAGGACTTTTTGGCGGGAACTTCAGTGCACAAGTGAAGTGAAATGAAAGCGTGTATCGTGACTTTTTAGGTTGTCCCAAAAAGTCCGTGAAAGTTTAAGTGGATCAGCCACCAATTTCACTTAAACCTGACCGGATAATATATCGCTTAAAGTTGTAGATACCAAGCCAAAATCTTTAAAAAATGGGTTGTGGTACTTTACCATAAATTGTGTTGTGGGTGGAATATTCAAGGTGGAATACGTTGTGGTTGGTCTCGGAACAATTTATTGTTCCGAGTGGTTGGTTGGTTCATTCAAAGTCAAAGTCAAAACCATTTATTCAGTTTAGGCCCTAGAAGGGCACTTATGAAGGTCGAATTACAGAAGTTACCACCGGTTCGGAAGTCAGCCTTCAACTGAGAAGAACCGGCAAGAAACTCAGCAAGGTTACATTTTTTAAATATTTTTGGACCATCTGACTATATTGGCTTCTTTTCAAATGTTTAACAATTTTATTCTTAAAGTAATACAAAAATTCATAAAAAATTATAACCCGCATTAGTTACCTACATAGTAAACTAAAACATTCATTCCCAGATAACTATATACTAGTCGGAGACATTCATTCATTCAATTTCATTCTTTTCATTCTGTCATATTGCATCGACCGTGGTGGTTGTGTGTAAAAATATAGACAAATAGTGCTTTTTTAAACGTAAAAATGTAAATTGATTTAATATCATGATTGGTAACATCATTCTAAGATTAATCGTACTGTTGTTGGTCTCATGACCATTTAATATTTAGTTTCCCTACCGATTCATCATACGGCAAATGGGTGACGTCCTAAGCTTATTTTCTGTGATAATAATGAAATTTAAATCTAAGTTCAATGAAAGTAAAATTTATTTTCATTATGATTTTCCTTGGGAGAGGCTCAAGACAGTTAAATGGATGAACGAGAAAGCTACCTCGAATAAAGCTTATGTACCAACTAAGGTGAGTGGCTAATTAATTTATAAAAATAATAATTTAATATTTTTATGTAACACTTACATATAAAACCTATGTGTACAATGATTATAATTTTTGGTAGGGTCTTGTTATAAATTTCTTAAATAGAACTATGAAAAATTGATAATTTTAACTAAACCTCGACGGCTAAAGATTAATAAATAACTTACTTGGTGTGGACAATCCAGCTTTGTAGTGTTGTACCTACTAAGAATCCATTGTATAAAATTCTATTATTTCTTACAAGTGTACAGCAGGCAATATTTAATTATTTCTCTTTGAGTAAAATAATTGAAATACCAAATTAAATTATGAGATAATTATCTATCTCATGATAATATGTTTTTTTTGTAATTTTTGGATGTGGAAAGGTTTGTGACTGGTCAAACACAAACCTTTCCACATCCACAAATAAACATATTTGTGTTATATTCAAGTGCTTTAAGGCATTGTAATAAGGTGTACAATATGTTGGCAATCCCCCTAGTGTTGCTAATGTCTAGAGGTGATGGTAGTCACTTACCATCAGGTGATCTGCCTGACTCATTGTCACTAGTGAAGGATTTTCCATCTACTTTGCTATTTGTTATATTAACAGTTTGAATCATTATTCCTTAAATTATACATTTTTATTTTATATGAAGTTTTCAGAAGACCATCCCATTGGCATTTTTATAAATCATTTTCATAATAATAGTGGAAAATGTAATGTTTTACAGATAATAAACATTTATGTTTATGTTTACATTATATATAAGGCATGCTTAGTATCTCCTGTCTGATATGAACATATGCTGCAATTACACATCGACATGCGACAACAGGATGTGGTTACATGATTATTTTACGATCATACTTGCCAAACAATACACACTCTGCTATTTTACATAATTTCTAATGTTTATCATTATTGTGTTCTTTAATTCGAATTTAACGTTATGGCCTAGGTACTTATTTTGAACTCAATTGAGAATCATCCATAAAATATGCCCAAGCCCCACCCACACTATTTTACGAATATATCCATATATTTTATGAGACCCTAATACAAAAATACTGTTTCTTTTCCTGTCCTGAATTTAATATTTTTTTAAGTGGCTAAGTTAAGAGAAAAAAAAAGGTTTTGGTCTATTTAGTTATTGAAATATTTTTTGTCCATTTTATTCAGTTTATTTTTCGGTTTTTAGTGCAACATTTGTCGTTTTTATTTTTTTATAATTAGGTATTAAAATGTTCGTTATAATTCTAATGAGGTTCTTATGGAAAATTTGGGAAATTTGGGAACTTTGAACTTTTTGTTACAGGACAACGTCAGTTGGGTCAGCTAGTTGTAAATATATTTTTATATATATTTTATAATGGACTGAATGACCATAAAAACACCAAATTATGACCTCTTATGATTTATACCAGTGACTTGATCAAGGCTTTTAATTTAATAACGATAGCAAAAATCTGAATGAACATTTATTCGCAGGTAGAAAATTTCGCAAATGTTTGTACGCACGCACTATGTGTTGCGCCCGCATCGTTCGGCGCACGTGAACTTCTCACGCGTTCGATGAACGCACCCCAAGCGATCGCTGCCATTGTTTACGGGCTGGCATTATGTCTCCTCTTCGCCGTTTCTACCACCTTTCATTCCGTATGTTGCTGCAGATCTGATACGTAAGTATTTTTCGATTAACCATTTCTATCTCGCATTGTTTCGCAAAGCCATAAAATAACAAAATATAATTCGTTTCTTCATGATTTGCATGAACATAATATTCTATAGTAGGTTTGGTACTATTTTTATTCGCGAGTAATATAATCGAAATCCAAACTGTTTTTAATTACCGACTGTGAAAAAGTTAAATGACTTGTTTTTACAAAGAGTTATCCCCTAATATCTGTGATAATATTAATATTACCAGAATGATCGCTACTCTCTCTCTCTCTCTCTCACACACACACACACACACACGCACACGCACACACACGCACACACACACACATATATATATATATATGCCCATGCTGGTAATGGCCCAGCATCAACTATCGATTGAACAACTATAAACTATATCGAAGTTGTTAATTGTCCGGGAGGGATGAGACCGTTGGCCTTCATTGAATAGGTTGCGCAAGGCCAAGTTTCCACTAACATTATAGAGCTATCGCTATATTACCTACTCCCAAGATTGTAATGGAGGTGAATCATATCAATTTAGATTAATTTACTTAGCTCCCTAGAGTTTCGTGTACTTCGCATCGTCTTAGTATATCTACTTCGCTCTACAGTTGAAGCGAAACATACTATTAGAATTCCTTTACGCAAATTTGAAGTAATTAAGCCAAGGTTGTTTAAAACTAGTATGAATTATGTTGTTAGTTCATATTTTATTATAGTTCAATATCGTACTAAAGTGGAACGTAGTACTAAACTATATGACTGTTGTGAGTCGTTACAGTGAATTACCAGAAAACTTGGCCACACAGCGATTCTAAACGTATTTACCGAAACATGGTAGGTTAGGCAGCTCTATCTTTTATGCCATAAAAGATAGAGCTTCAAAACTATGACTATACAATTTATGGAATACGGATCCAACAGTTGTTTTGTAGGTACTATCATTGAAAAAAGTATCTTACCTGAAGTGTTGGAAATGTCTGTCAAAAAAAATCTTTATATAAACTTAAACTAAATGCCAGA
This sequence comes from Ochropacha duplaris, assembly GCA_951361185.1. Taxonomy (NCBI): domain Eukaryota; kingdom Metazoa; phylum Arthropoda; class Insecta; order Lepidoptera; family Drepanidae; genus Ochropacha; species Ochropacha duplaris. Next base: position 8,588,254 of record OX592704.1, on the reverse strand, counting down.
AATTTTGCTTCTTAGTTCCCGCTGGTACCTACAAATGCCATAAAGATCTTAACAAGATAATGCCTATTGACTCTTCAATGTAAGCGAACGACTGAGAAACAAATGACTGAGCTAGTTTCCCACATCCCACACCCACACATGTAGGTAGAGTATTAGGGCGAGAAAATATAGGGCTATTACTGATCTAATTTCGAATTTGACTAAAGTTATGCTTCTCTTATCATCATCATATCAGCCGGAAGACTTTCACTGCTGGATAAAGGTCTCCCACGCGCATTTAGTGGCTTCCCGCGACCTTTCTCTTATATGTATAGGGTATTCTAAAATAAAAACAGTTAATATTGACGTAAATTATCTGAGCTGAGTGATCCAGGTTAATGAAATGACTGTGGGACGTGCCGACATTGCCGACGTTATCATCTACTGTTTAATGTATGGATTACTTAGTCTAATTGTTTCTCGAGGCTGTTACGTAGTAATTGCATCAACGAGCTCCATTCCTGGTATAATATAATTAGAATAACTTTATTATACTTGCACAGTATACAACACACATCCTAAACCAATGGAGTTAGTTCTACTTAGAAAGGTTTATTTTAAAGACAGCCCCTGAGGGTCAAATAAGGAATCACTGGTCACTACGGAGTAGAAAGATAGTCTTATTATAAATTAAAAATCTTCAGATCAAGATACGCGTTTAAAATGGTCTTACTCAGGATGTAAAATTAATATGCTCTGAATGTAGTCAAAACTCAGGTATAATATATGTTAACTTTTATTTGGCTTGTGTTAAATTATGTTCTAATCAAAATAAAACTGTCTCGCTATAATATACCATTACAAAAACTGTTGAGGCTAAAGCATTCTCAAGTACACGAGTCGGTTAATTTCTATTCTTATAGAAGTTTCTTATTCTAAAGGGGTTTAAGATAAAAATAACTACAAATCCTTATGTAAGCCGACCTAAGGCTTCGTGTTTGCTAATATGTGGCGTTACTAGCCGAGTACCATGCCGAGGTCACTAGTATTGCAGGATGTTGTTTGTTACGTCTATCTAAGAACGAAAACGCTTAGCTGATTGTCAGGTTACATCAGTATTTTTGGTCGTGAATACTTCGTCGTTTTAATCTACTTCCTTCGCGTTTGCGTAAATAGACAGAAGAATCGGATGTAGCAATAATAACTTTGTATTCCCTTCCAGGAAAAGTTATTTTTCTTTGCAGTATTGAAACTTATTCGTAACATAAATAGAAAGAACTGGAATACTTTTATTTGATATTAATGCTCGTGTTAAAAAAAGTAAGACATTTTTTTACAGCTAATGACTAAACTGCCCACCATTTTAATTTTACAATAAACTGTAATATTACTAACTACATCAATTCTTGCACCTTAAAACTCTTCATTTTAAGAAATTCGTAGACGACTAATTATATGAATTTGTAGAATACCAAATTGCCACAATTTAAGATTAAACCTTCAGCTCGCAAATTGCTATCGTTTTTTTTTAACTCGAGAGTTAATAATAATAATTCATTTATTTCAGATATTATAAGATCCATATTTGTTAGTGACAATTTGAACTTAGAACTATGTTAAGCCTAACTTATTTTCACAGTAAAATGAAACACTTTCTCCACCGATGCGACCGTGCCATGATCTATATTTTCATCGCGAGCTCCTACTTCCCGTGGTTGACCGTCGGGACTCTTTCCTGTTGGATGCTCAGGGAGCTTCGGTGGGCAATCTGGCTGCTTGCAGTTCTCGGCATCACCTACCAGCAGATATTCCACGAGAGATACAAGATGCTGGAGCTACTCCTCTATCTGATCATGGGGCTAGGTCCGGCAGCGATCATTGTCACCTCTAATGTACGTTAATTGTTTGCATGCTTATTTAGCGGAGTCATTTAGTTTGCATGTCTATTAAGACGCTTGTGTGTTGTATGTATTGATGCGTGCTGGTGTATGTGTACTTTATCTAAGATCATGGAATTTATTTTAATGTGCGTCATTAGATTTTTTGTGTAAATATATTAAATAAAATGTTTGTGAATCGGCAGAATATACATTGCTCGAAATAGGATTATTTTATACTAGCTGTCCCCCGCAGTTTCACCCACGTTCCCGTGCTATCTTATCTTTGTCCGGGATTTTAGTTTTTAAGTTCATTCGTTACATACAAAAATACAAATTTTTCCTCTTTATAATATTAGTGTAGATTATAAAAACAACACTATGTCGCGTAATTTTTTTCTAAGTAACTAAACTCATTGAATTGTATTGGGACTACAAAGTCATTATGTAAATAGATTATGGATGTATGCTAAACAGACTACATAGTAATATAGTTCACACAACTCGAGACACTATTGATACAATTAACCAATTACATTTAATGTATGCATATCGTGCGAGCAAAGTCATTGCGTCTGACATAATTTGTACCTAACTAATAGTGTAGCTTGTCTATTACGTTATTAATCATGCAATTCATGCAACATTTTGGAAAAGTATCTTTATTAATAAATATAATTATTATTTAATATAACCACAGATAAATGCTAAATTCAATTTTATCACAAATAGATTTCGCGCAATATTTCACCCGCGTTCCCGTGAGATTTTTGCAACATAGCATAATGTTGTATAGATACAGCCTTCCTCGATAAATGGGCTATTTAACACTAAAATATTTTTTCGATTCGAACCATATACAATATTTTTTCGATTAGCGCGTTCATACAAACAAACTCTCCAGCGTTATAATGATTAATTAGACTAATATATATTTACGCGATATCAATAGCTAGGGAACTTCAAATATATGAATTTTGTGACGTAGTATATGGACCTCGCCTTATAATTATTAATGGTACGTGCTCCATATACTTTTTATGTATTTAAATGATATTGTTGCCTAACAGTTTTTATCTTTACAAACATAGTACAGAGTTTATTTCCGAACCAAATACAATTATATTATGCAATGCCTAAATGTGCTATACTTAAGTTTCAAGCGTGAACTCATGTTTCTGATAGCGGCATATGTTAATGTATATATAATTTACGTGTACCTATCTATTTCACTGCTACACATTATTTAAGATAAAAAGCCACTATAAAATTTTCCTTTCTTAAACCTAATTAGCATTTCCTTAATTTGATTATTCTTGTCAATTGTCAGCCGAAGGAATCTGGATCGTTTGTTACATATAAGTAAATAAAGTGAAATGGGAGTTAACATGTATTTTCATAGTAGATCCCATTTGTGACAATTATTGATATTGATAAATCTATTCACCTCTGCAATAAGTGAATTTAATGAAAATTGAATCATCCTGCGTAAATACGTAATCATTACGTGCTTGATAGCTAGGTACGTTCCATGACCTAAAAGAGATAAAGTAAACGACAAGCGAAGACCGGTTGTGGTATTTGGAATGGAATATGCTCTTTTGGACTTTGAAACTGTTATACAGAATAAGAAGTAGCCTATGATGGGAGAGTGATTATTGGAAAAAAATACCCTGACCTCTTAGCCCTAACCTTTAGAATTCAACTAACAATAAATTAATGAGACATTTTATGTTTAGAGCCTTTAATGGTGAAGGTTATTACGATACTAGCATTTGCTTGTATTTTGTAGTTTCGCTTTTTGATAGTGACGTCGGAGCTTAGCGTTTGATGAAAGAAATCATCGTGCACCTGTCTACCCTTCTAGTTGTGGTAGTTTTGTGTATTTACTAATGTTTACCACTTTGTAGTGACCTTGTGTTAAACATAACGTAATAGCTAGCCTAGGTACTGTAATCATTTTGCGAATTTTCTTGTTCATAAACCGGTCTGAAGCGCGACTTCACCAGGGCCAAATTTAGAGGTGTTGTGGAGGCCCAGGGGCAACAATGTTCAGCCAGGTGTCCGATGACACCTTAGCTAGAGGTGTTGATGTGGCAGTTGCCCCGTTTGCCCTCTCTTAATCCGGCCCTGGACTTCACTAACCTTGATGAATAGAACTAAACAATGCCTGCAAACTACGAAATCATACGTAGAAGCTAATTTAAAAATAAATTATATCATATAATGTACATATTATCTAAATTTATTTGTATGTAAAAAAATTATGAATAAAAAATGTCTTGTCTCGCCTTGGTTTGTTTAGTTTCAGATTGAAAAACATTACGATTTACAAATATAGGACTAACATTTGTGAGCACATAAATGTCTGCCCTGTCAAAGTATATCTTGCATATAAAATTATCCAGTTCTCATAGTAGATACAAGCTTTGCTTTGGGATCAGATGGCTGTGTGTGATAAATCGAGGGATATTATTATTAATATTGCAGAAAAATTAAGGGCAATACATGGTTGGTTTGATTGCCTGACTCATCGAAATAGCTAAATTGACCAATGACCATCAATGTTGTAGACTTACCGCATACACGGAGACTTCTGACGCACGTACAATAAAAATGTGATATATATGTGAATTCTGCCGTGTACATTACAGACAGCAGCTAGTAAGGCGTGGGTTTCCATAAAAATCGATGTTACAAAGAAAATAATATTTCCAATAAAAGGCGGAAGTTTTGTCGGAGTATCCTCGTTAAATATTCAAACATTACGTCTTGCATGTCAAAGGGATTTATTTATTTATGATCTAGAGACGGTTGAAATAACGCGATAGAATTTGAAAGCCTTTCGCATTGTGCAATAAACTAGTTTAAAAAAAGATCACTGTCAAATACGTCCTAAAATAATCATAGTAATCCTCGTCCTAAAATAATCGTAATATTGATAATAGTATCTATACATTATATCGATAGGTATTTGTGTTTGAGATTTTATTTTAGGGAAATTAATATTATAAATGCAATAGATTTTGTAGATTAAATTTGGAAACGATCAGGCAATTTCGGCATAAAAATATCTGAAGCAACTTTGACTCACTCTGCCCGTAATTTTCTTTACGTATTAGTAATAAAAGAGGTAAAAGTATTGTTGTAGTAAGTTGCACTCTGAACTTTTGTTGACCTACCTTTTCACTTATTGTATTGAATTGGCCATTGTCTCTACGTCCTACATTAGGTTCACGTTGAATAGTAGAAGTGATTTGACTAAAAACGTGGAGCGACGGTAACGTAAAACGATTGTTTAAAACTGATTTGCAAGTGCCCTTATTTATGTTGTTTACTGAATGTTATCTAGCATGCATAAGTACCAGTCAATCTAACTTACCTATTAGGCACGTTACTGAATTTATTTGCCTTTCTCAAATGAAGCAAAAGAAGGTCCTTCATCTTGGGCATCCATGCATCTTATATCATCCAACTTAGGTAATATATTCGGCTTTATAAACATTAAGTTATCTAATCTTGCTTTTAATTTCGCTCGTGTCGAATGATATTATGATAGTAGAGTTAAGTAGTTTGACGCACTAGGTACCTACATAATTATGGATTTGATGCGTCACCCAATAGGGTATGCGTATATTTTTTAATTATAATTTGGATGGGGCAAATCGAAGTGGAGCTTGAAATCTACGGATTATGCATTGTGAGAAATATTGTGGTATGACGTAATCGGCTTTATGGCGCCCTTTGAAATTTTTTGGCATGATAATAAATTAGTTGATTTATTTTTAGGTATTTTGTGTAGTAGCGTAGCTTGTATATTTATAGAATCAATATATAGATAGTTTGTTAGAATCATTTGCTCTTGAATTCTTATAGTATGGTAGCTCATAAAAGCTTGATTTTTTTCAGCACCAGTTCCCAGCAATGTACGACTTGAAACTGGGTGGTATGCTGTACCTGATCGGTGTGTTCTTCTTCAAGACGGACGGTCGTATACCCTTCGCTCACGCGATATGGCACATGTTCGTGGCGCTGGCAGCCACCGTACATTATCTAGCCATACTGCGACATCTATTCCCTGAATTGAAATCACAATGAAGACTGCCCATTTAACCTATTGAATCTCCATTACTAGAGCTCTCTTAAGCTATTTTTGTATTCCAATCCGACGACATGGCCCCAGATTAAATAATTCAGTCGACAATAGTCCGCGAAATGGCAAACGTCAAACGGTTAACAGTGCAGCTGAGTTTAAACGTAGCTTTATTAGCCAACTCTGTAGATTAATAAATATGAATGGATCTTTTATGTATGTAGTTAAATTAGTTGTGTTATAGGTATGCAACGGTTAACGCACGTAATATTGTACCTATAAGCATATCTAGAGGCATGGCCTTTGGGCGTGTCTGATACTAAGAACGGAAATTGAACATGATGTTGCTTAATCTCTTTAATCGCTCGCCAGAGCCGGCTTTAGGATGCTTTCAGGTTGGTTTAAAAAATGTTGCGATCTTATATTTTCATGTTACTATTTTGTAAATAATTAGTTTTCGTTGATTAATTTATTTATTGTCCATTTTTTTACGTAGAGCCGGCTCTTTTCCCTATGTATTATTGAGCAACTAAACAAAGTGTTCAATTCATCGGATGATTGATCTATGCCCCACTGTATACGATTACGTGTGTTTCCGCCTTCTTGTGCGCCACGCTGCACGTAATCAATAACATCGTCATATCTTAGGTATATTAAAGATTCTGAAGAATTTTTCAAATTTTACTTGATATGTTTATAATCGTTTAACACACATTATTGACTTACTATAAATTCGTGTGAAAGCTAGAAATTGAATCTCTTAATTTTACCTACTTATTATGTCTCAAGATTATTTATTTATCACATGCGTTGTGAATTTAGAGTCGCGTAAAGTTATTGCAAGCTTATGGTTTATTCCGTCTGCCATATCCTTCATTTTGTTTGCTGCCTTGTTAGGGACATTATGTAGTAGTGTGAAAGAGCAGCGTGGCGCTGAATCTCAATTGGCTGTCACATTATCATAGGTTTTAATAGATCTTTACTATTATTAGCAGCAAGAACAACGTTCGGCCAAAATGACTATGATGTGTATATTTTGTAAAATATTGTTGAAACTTATTGTACTATTGTTGTAGTGTTTGTAGTCGTATCTCAGAATCTCGAGACCAATCAAACCCTTTTTAGAGTATACCTATTTAACGCGTATTGGGGGTTTTAGAAACATTTATACCAATGACCTTATTATACTTGTATGAAATCCAGTTTTCCAGCAAAATCTTTTATACACCTCAATGTGAATTTTCCTTAGATTAATTCGTTATAGTGTAGCTAGTTGAATGTATCATTCTCTTAAAATATAATAGGATTTTATATTTTCAACATCTCCATTATGTCTCATTCCGTTCTTATTTTAATTATATAATTTATTTGAATGTTCCAATTTAGATTCCCTAAGTATTGCTCAATCGTTCGTGTAGGTAATTTTTTGCTAGACTTCCGAAATCTTAAGTGTAGAATCTCGATAGAATCTTTTAAACTTTAGATCTGTTTATAAACGCTCCACCTATCTAATTCATAACGAGAAAGTTGATATGATAACTGTTACGTAATCGATCATTGTTCATAAGATCGCATTACGATATCTAAACAATCGAGTCTGTTGGAAAACTAGAACGATGCCATATGACATGTTCACACTTGCACAGTTGGACGATAGTAAAATGTTAAGTTAAGAGAATAGCTTTAACTTAATTCACGTTGTCGTGCCAACTACTCACATTTACATAGCATGAAACAAGTCCTTTAATTTTTATTAGATTCCAAATTAATTGCCTCTATTTTTTATTTTAATATTTATTTCGATCAATATTGTTATTATCACGGACTTTGACAATTATGTATTTTGTCGTAAAAATTGTCATAAATATAATGCTTTACTAACATCGGTGTAGAAAATTGATAATACACGCAATTAAATTATATAATTGATTAATAATTCGGCAAATTAAATATGTAGGCACACAACAATTATTAAAGTAAGATCAGGTCACATGAGACAAAATGCTGATACATATTTTAATTTAAACATTTTCTAGTCATTACAATTGCTACAAACTATTAAGTGTAGTAATGGATATATAAATTGATTTTATTTACAGTATATTCATAATTTTTTTTTTGTAATTATAAATATATGGTTTGCGAAAATTGTAAACTTTACACCGGTTAGTCAAGGTTGTCACAGGGTAATAATACAAATATTACATGCACAAAAATTTAAGAAATTTATCAGTTTCATTTTACCGCATTGGTAATGAGTATATTATTATTATTATTGAGTGATAAACTTATTTTAAAATTAGATTCTAAAATGTATATTGGTTTTCTATTCGGGTAGTAGTGATACCTAAAATTATTTTAATAACTTATGTCACTTAGAGTGCAAAATATATGTAAGTAGGGAACGGTAGTGTAATGGATCAAGTTTTAATTTTACCCGGGATGTGATTAGGGTCCTGTTATAAATTCAATTTTACTAATACATAAGGAAATGTTTAGCTTCACAAATACATTATATGTATGAATTTTGTATCCATTCGGTAAATAAAGTTGTTTCATGATATTGTAATCGCTGCCAAACTATTAAAGTACGTATGACATTGATAAGTTATACATTTTTATGTTTTCCATAAACAAATACTTCAATCTAGATGATAATGATACATTAATGTGACATTTATTTTAATAGAATGGGTGTTGAATTAATTTGTACGTACAATGCTGTTTTAAATCAGAAATGAAGGTAGGGGAGGCAATGATGCTAAATTTGTTAAAGATTTTTATACAGGCGGTTCTTCTTGATGGCCTTGTTGTACTGACCCATAATCTGACAATTATGTTGAGGAGTTTCCTTAATCTGACGGTTTGAAAAAAAAAATATATAAAAAATATCGAAATCTCGAAAATGGTTCAAGATATCGAAAAAATGTTTGCACAAAAGTTGTAGGGAATTTAAATTTCTACAATATTTATTATGAATACATATACCAAAAAACCCATAGGAAACGAGATATTTGCAATAAATCATTTTTTGACATTTGACCTTGAAAAGTCAGTAGTCGCGGGCACCCTATGATAAGTAGCTTTTGAGACAAGTTTTAGGGTGTCAAAATAAAGGTTTATACAAGTTAATAGGTGACTATCTCTCATTCTGAGGTAAAACTCATAATATTCCTGGACTATACACTTAATAATGATTTTATCTACTTCGGCTTGTGCAAATCGGCAGATTAAGATATTTCCGTGATTCGTGACTAATTTCCTTCAAAATAAAAAAAAACTAATCGCGCTCGAGAAAATCCAGGTGACGTTTTTTTTTTGCATCTTTGCGAGTCTCCAATTTTCTTTCGTCACGCCCAAATTGTCAGATTATTGAAATGTACACTATTTTGCATGTAACTAACTTACCTTACCTTAATCTGACGCGCTCGAGTATTTCAAACCATCGATTTTTTTTTTACTAATCTGACGGGCTACCCTAGACGTTCGACACTATATAGAGGGCTCAGATTTGGTGAGAGTACTTCACAAGGTGCAAGGTTGCCCCCCTTATGTTAATCTGACGCGCTCGAGTAAATCCCGAAATCCCCTATTCGCCTCCCCTACCATAATGTAAATCTTAAGCTTTGCACTGATTGTGAGAAATTTAAAATGATTCTAAAGTGGCTAGTCTTTGCCTTTTGTTTGAAATTCATTAATATTGTGTGTAGTAATGATGACCAAAATTGGTAGTGGCATTAGAACAATTTATTTTGCACTTACTCGATTTGCTATGACGTAGCGTTTTGCCCCCTTTGCCCATGCCCTACGTCGGTACTGGTATATAGGTACTTTTTATTTGTATCTATTGATTGACGAGCTAACTTTTGTGTCTTCCTCTTTAAAGGCTTTTATACATTCCTATAATATGTATAAGTATCCGCTTTAATTATTCGTAACTCTTGGTTAGAATTTTCAGTTTACGTAAATATAATTACCTACATATAACAATTAAAGTAAGGTTACTGCTGCATACGGATCTTCAGGGGAAGATCCTCTGGTTACGATTTTAGTATAATCTTCCATTTTACCCCAGCCGTGATCACAGAATGAGATTTAGTCCCTCACCTATCTCAAAACTCCTATTACTTATATTCTTATGCTATGAGTAGGTACATTGTTCATATTAGTTTATGAATTCCCTCCCACCGAATGATGTAGTAGTAGCCGGTGGAAGATACGTAATCAATAAAATAATTCGTAATCTGGAATCGTTTAGTCAATAATTAAAAAGTTCTTTCATTTTTGATGTCATATTTTAGTGGAAATATTTATTAGGACAGATTTCATATAAGCGTAGGTTGTGATTTTATCCGATTTACTGAACAAGATAAATATCTAAATATTATATGACGTTCACAATATTTAAACTACTATGTAAAAAATATTTTTACTATGTACTACTTTGAACTACTCCATATAAAAATAAAAGGTAAAATACAAAAAATTATAGATTTTAATATATTTAGTATCTGGATATGCAGCTCAGCTCTACCAATGCTTATATGAAAAGGATCCTTATCTTGTTGTCTGTATGGTACTGTAATGTAAAATGTATTGTTATAGTTGGTAAGGTTACATCCATTTGACGCCTAGTATCGTAAATGAGCAGCACAGTGATAGTTCTATAATAATTTTCCATCAGATGTGTTATTTCATTAATGTTACCATTGATAACGGACCCTGGTATAGTTTTGTAGAGGTTTTTGGGAACTCAATTAAAGATTTACAAACATATGCCACTTTGTTTACTTTATTGTACAAACTATGTATTGAAAAGTATGATTAGTGTGTTGTGAAAATCATAAATATTAATAATTATGCCTAAAAATAATGAAAGTCTTAGTCTAAAATTACATTTTAGACACGGTTTTAATGCCTAATATGTCTAAGCACTTCTCCATAACTTTGGCAGTGATTTCACAAAGCATTAATCTTTCATAAATAATCTTTACAATCTTCCCTTCTTTGTCCTTTTCGACACAGTAGCACTTATCATAGAATTCAGTAAAAGCCGATGATATTTCATACAAATATTCACATAAACTGTGTAGATATAGATCATTTGATACTTTTATGATTACTTCTGGGAACCTTAGCAACACTTTAGCTAACTTCCATTCAGCTTCATGGTCAAATTTGATGCCAGATATCTGAGCTTCAGCCATTAATGATTCAATGGTTATTTGAGCAGTCCTTGCTATTGATCTGATTCGAGTCAATGCATAAAGTAAGTAGACAGCTGTATTACCTTTATCATCCAACATTTTGTCAAATGAAAATACATAGTCATTCACCCTATTGTGTGATAAATCTGCATATTTGATACAGCCATATGCTACTGCTTCCTGAGCTTGCTTCAGTTCTTCAGGAGTGAGTACTTTATCACGTCCCTTCTCTACTAACTTATCCAGTGACCGTTTTAGTCCTTCATCTAGTAAATCAATAAGTTTTATTGTATCTCCTGACCTAGTCTTAAATTTCTTTTTATCCTCACCTAATACAACGCCAAAACCAACATGTTCCACCTTCTTTCCATTGTCAAGTATGCCAGCTCGTCTTGCACATGTGTCTATTATCATAAAATGGGTATACTGTCCTGCATCAGTTACATAAATAAACCTATCACCTTTCTCTTCCTGTACCCTTTGTTTAATGGCAGCCATATCTGATGTATCATATGTGTAACCGCCATCAGATTTGACTATTGTCAAAGGAATACCATCATGTTTTACAGGGTCTCCCCACATGATCCAGCGTCCTTCATCCTCTTCTAAATAGCCTTTGTCTTTCAGCTCCTTTACAACAATATCCATTCTATCTTGGTAGAATGATTCTCCCCTATCTGTAATTTTAACATCGAGACGATCATAGATTTTCTGGAATTCTTGCCTGGATACCTCACAAATCAGTTTCCATGCGGCAATATAATCAGCTTGGTGTGACTGCAGTTGGACAACACAAGTGTAAGCTCGTTTTTTAAACTCCTCATCCTCGTCAAACATCTTCTTTGACTCCTTGTAAAAAGCTTGCAAATCTGATATTGGAGGTGAGTGTGTTTTATAGTTAGGGAATTTGTCTTGTAAATGAGCAATCAACATTCCAAACTGAGTTCCCCAGTCACCAAGATGGTTTATTCTCAGAACATCATTGTTCAAATACTCCAACACACGGCAAATACTATCACCAATGATTGTTGACCGCAGATGGCCAACATGCATTTCTTTAGCTATATTAGGTGAAGAGAAATCTACAATAACCCTTTCTCTCTTTACGGGTGGTGGCTTTACCCCAAATCGGAGGATGCAGTTAAGTACATGTTCAGCAAATGCCTTATTAAGGTAAATATTGAGGAATCCAGCTCCTGCTACTTCAATACGTAATATTAATGGTGATGTGGGTGTTTTATTTAAAATATTGTTAGCTACCTCTCTAGGATTAGTCTTGACATTTTTCGTTTTTAGCAGCTGAGAAATTGACATAGCAGAATTGCACTGATAGTCGCCGAATTTTGGGTTATTTCCAGACAGAGTAATAACAATAGGCGGATCTTCCAAATCAGGATATGCTGATGTAATAGCGACTTCGAAGATATTTCTCAACTCATCCAATATACAAACATTGCCTTCTACAGAATTGATGTCAGTGATCAACGTGGGTCGTTTTTTAGCCTCTTTCTTAACGGCCGGTGATGCGTTGATACTACCCTTTTCAACTTTGATAGCATTTTCTAGGATGGCTAACCGGTGTTTTAATTTCTCATTATCCGCCAGTAGCTTGTCAAGTTGTGGATCACCGATATAACTGATATTACCTTTAGTAAGTTTATCTATTTCCTCTTCGATAGCTTTGGCCTCTTTTTCGGCCTTACATGTCCTTTCTTCCAACTTTTTCTGCTCAATGTCAGACATGCTAAATATGGTATGTATGCCTACGACAATAATAATAGAATTCTAGCTTATTGGGTAGACTTTTATGGACCCGTTCAATTTGAGAATAAAAATAGAAATGATAAACTTTTAAGATTCTTAGGTTATCTGCCACCGCCGCAGGCAGGCAGGCACGTCGAAAAATGACGTTCATGACGTTATTATGAATGCATAATTTTGGCAGTCACTGTCACTTGTCATTTACGTTCAGAAACTGTTTAAATATTTTTCGTACGAAAGGCCTAAATATTTTTTTTTTTTTTTTTTGTTGCTGGCAATCATCCTTTTAGGATATTTCTGCCAATGTCAAAGTATTTGAAATGGTCTTGGTCTATTTGTCACAATGTTTTTTTTTACATAAGTTTAAGTATGTAGTCAATACAAAGTCTTTCAATCGCATATATTTTCTTCAGTTTTAATTTCTTCTTTTATGTTATAGTCACATTCTCAAACTCACTGTAATGTCCAGTCCTCGTCCATACATGTCCAGTCAAGCTTTAGTGAAATTGGCGGTTGTTCCACTAAAACATTCACGGACTTTTTGGGACAACCTGGAAAGTCACGATACACGCTTTCATTTCATTTCACTTCACTTGTGCACTTAGATTGATCATTATTGGATAAAACACCACCGAAATTATTCAATAAAACTCAAAATACACGAATTTAATGAAAATAAAACGAAAACGCAACGTCACTCTGCAAGTTCCCGCCAAAAAGTCTCGGCCTAAATATTAATCCATTATAATTATATTTTTTTTTTTGAGAACATTTTTGGCCTGGTATCGAGACCTTTAAGCCATTTCTTTATTTTAAATATTCATCTTTTATGTTTAGTCACGTTTTATAGTCACTTTCACTGTAAAGTCTAGTCCTCGTCCGTACAAGTCCGGTCTAATTTTAGTGAAATTGGCGGCTATTCCACTAAAACATTTCATGGACTTTTTGGGACAACCTGGAAAGTCACGATACACGCTTTCATTTCATTTCACTTCACTTGTGCACTTAGATTGACCTTTATTGGATAAAACGCCACCGAAATTATTCAATAAAACTCAAAATACACGAATTTAATGAATATGAAACGAAAACACAACGTCACTCCGCAAGTTCCCGCCAAAAAGTCCATAATTATATTACTATACTTATTATTACAGATATCTGAATTTTAAACTAACGTAGATATTTACATTATTATAACTACAAGTAAAAAATCTAATCTAATCTAATCTAAAAACTACATTATTATTTCACAAAACCTTTAAAAATTGCGCATTTCTTTTTAAATCGTCAAAATATTAATCATTCTCAGTATTATTGTTAACCATGTAAATGTTAAATAGTAATATTTATTCATTTACAGTATTTACAACTAATATACATTTTTTCTGATGCGATTAGACATTTTATTACATATTATAGATATTATTAAACAGTTTGAGTGATGTTAAAAAGGAAAAAAATATTGTATACATTGTTAAGTCTAGCAGTATGGTCAATAGACTATAGCCTGCTCCGGAAGGTACGAAAAAAACTTTTTGATGTTAAAAACGTAACCATAGCAACCAAGGTCAAACAAACAGCGGCAAAAATATGTTTCAAAAGTGGCAAGTGTGAAAGAGATTTTAACATTATAAAACAATTTAGATTACATCGTTTCTTTACAGTTATCTTATTTGCTATAAAATACATAGGCTATTATTCAACCGAAAAAATGTGCTTTCAATTAATGGTTATTTCTTATCGAACGTAAAGATTACAATAGACCCATGGCTCAAGGATGGCACATCAACAAAATGGGTTTGAATATACTAATATGGACAGGGAAGTTCCAATCTGGCTCGAAAATATTACCAAGTATGATATTTCTTTCTTAATTTCTGATGGTCGATTAAGCAAAATCTATGCGTTTACTTAATTTAGCTAAGACGTCAATCTACATCAATAACAGTTCAATATCCTCTTCTTCCGTGTCAAGGCTACGCTAACCCTACTTATATTTAGACTATACTAGCGAACTGCCCCGGCTTTGCATGGTTAGCAGAGCATATACGCCTACATTTTATTGTCGTATCATTCCATACCTATAGGTATACCTACTTAACTCTATCTATTGGTGTACTCAGCTCACGCCAGTAAACCTCCCAGTCGAGTCAGCATGTTTTTATTTCGACAGCTTCCAGAATCATCGTCATGTTTCAGCCAATTTACACAAAACTTTAATGAATTATTATACACCTAAATCTTCCTTATGAATCAATCCATTCATTGGTGAAAAGTATAATATGAAAATCCGTTCAGTAGTTTTGAGTCATCTATCGCGAACACACAGAAAGACAGACGCGGCGGGAGACTTTGTTAAGGAATTTTCGACATCACATTACAAACTTTGAAATACTCGGCTTTTCTCTATCTCTAGATATAATATGCATTGTTATACATACCTACCTATTTATCTAACTGATGGTGAAAACTGCATCAAAATCTGTTCAGTAGTTTTTAAGTTTATCGCGAACATACAGACGGACAGACGCCCCCCGTCGCGTCTGTCCGTCTGTATGTTCGCGATAAACATCGTTTTAGGTCCTGAAAACTATATTGTATTTTCCTATCGGGTAATTGCTGTTATGTTTTTACGTTTGTAGGGAGATGAAAGAAACACACATTAGAAATAATTATAGTGATTCCTCTCCAAGCTTAGATGAGGGGAAATATTCATACGGAGCTTCTAAAGTGGATAATCACAGGTAAGAATATGAAATTTAAGCAATGGCAGCTATGCAAAAAAATCTACATACCTACTAAAAAATTTAGTTCTTGGTTTCTTCCCTTATAATAATATATTGTTGAATATTTTAGATTCACTCGCAAAACTTCACTTGATGCTACTATGGATATGCTTATGAAACCTCAGATGCAACCAGTGGCGCACTCTGCCGGCACATTACGTCAAAGTAAAGGTTTTCTTTTGTTTAATTTTTATGTTGGTATTTTTTATGTGGAGTCTACCTATGAATGACAATAAACTAGCTAGGGTCCTGGTTAAGGGGCTCAAGCCCCCTCAAGATCATTAGTCGGTTCATTATTTAGAATCAGTTCACACAAAACACCTTACTTCTTTATAATATTAGTACCTAGGTATATAGACTACAGCGTTTCAAATCGAAACCGATGTATGTGCACAACGTCAGCATTCCACCACCTAAGTTCTTAAAAAAATACTCAAATAACCTCACATTAATTTACAGGGTACAATCAAAATGGTCGTCGAAAATACAGCGTCAGAAACAAGCTGGATTGGGGTGATACCTCAGACACCAGTTCAAATGATTTTCTAACAGATTTACTTCCCCATTATGTGACACCTAGACACAGAAGGACGAGTAATGTTATAGATGAAGACTTTCACGACGTTATTTTGGGGCCGAGTAAGTAATTAATTAATAGGTGATTGGTGGTCCTTTGAGCCGGATAACCATAAATTACCGCTTTAAAAAAAGGTTCAAATATACAATATTTAATTACAAAATTTTATATTTGTTTTATCGTACGTACGAAATGTATTCAAGCGTAGGTATTAGCAATTCGCATTGGAAGGTATAAAAAGGTCCTCTATGGGTATAACAATCTTCAGTAAGTATGAATAAATGATCATGTTCAAAGAGCACCCTCACACGATACGAAGAACATAAATTAAGCTCAGTATCTGAGCATCCTTGAATTAAATGTAGACTGAATCCAATTACCTAAGGATTATTTTTATTTCAGGGCCGCAAGAAAAAGCATGTAACAATCGAATCACTAAAGAATTTAATTTACACCAAAATAACGTAACTCAAAAGCTTGCCAATAAAAATATAACTAAAAAACCTGCGTCATTAAGTTCAATATCGAGTAAAAGTTCAGTAAAAGAGAAAATGAAAAACGAATTTATTATTCCGGAACTGCCTGAAGGGAGGCTGCTGGAAATTAAAATATATTCAAATTGGGGTGATAAATACTTGGTAGGAATGAACGGAATAGAATTATTCGATTCAAATGGCAATGCGGTTAATATTGAAAAGGTAAATTGATTTATTGATAATCTTGTATTCCTAGTAACTTATTTATTTTATTTCGTCTACCTACTGGCTAGGCTTCGCTCATGTTAGTCGGAAATCTGAAAAATGCTCAGAAAATCTTTGATCGTTAGATCCACGATATGAGATAGATTGATGGTTGATTGTAATCTAATCTGCTATAAAGGTGTGGACAGACTCGGACACAGGAGATCAGTCGAAGCACGGTCGTGCTGAGAACATAGCCGATGGTGTGATGCGTACGAGAGACGAGCGACACGCGTGGACTAGTCCGGCGCCACGAGGCGTGCCTATAGCACTCACTGTATTACTGGCTGCTTGCACCACGCTGGCTTTGTTGAGGATTTGGGTGAGGAATATTTACGAATAAGTAACATTTCCAGGTGACAATTTTTTTTTGTGGAAAATTTTGTGAACCGCCACCGCCTCAATCAGCATGGCTTTGTCGGTTATCTAAATTCTAAGAGAAAACTATGAAATATATTTTCAGAACTACAACAAATCGCGCATATACTCAGCTCGAGGCGTCAAATTAGTTCAGATGAAGTTGGATGACCGGATAATATTTTATGGTGAGATCGCGCGCGCTAGTGGCGAGCTTATTGGACCATTGCCTTCATTTGGAGATGTAAGAAATTTTAATATAAATGAAATATTTAAATGAACCCTTATATGAACAATACATTTTTTTCTCTTATCATCATGTCAGCCGAAAGACGTCCATTGCTGGACAAAGGCATCCCCCAAAGATCTCCACGATCCAGAATATCTTGTAGAATATTCACGTAAATGTGCCAATAAGTTTTATAATTTCGTTCCAGACAATCCTCTTCACAAAAGACCCTAACATGCTTGAAGCAATAATGGTAAACGACAAGCACTTCCAAGCGCTACTCAAAGACAACGAACCAATGGACTCGAACATAATCGAGAAGCGTCCACCGACGGCTAACGATAGCTACAACTTAAGCCCTGAAGCGTTGTTGCAAGCGCTAGACGTTGAGGAGAAAGAGCCAAAATATGTGGCGAAAAAGGTCAAGTTGACGCTGATGTCAAATTGGGGGCAGAGTCACTTGATTGGGCTCACAGGTATGGCTTCATCCTAAGTCTGTTTAGAACATCAACAACGTGCCTACAGGTAAAACAAAATCCCAGCGTCTTGTGGTTCAGTGTAAGGATAGTAATGGTAGAAACAAGTTGAATAATTCCTACGCATATTCTTTGTAAAGCACAAAGACCTCGTAGAAATGACAATAGTCCAGTAATAGTGAAGTCGCTTTCTGTGAAGAAAAATATAATAAAGAAACTATGGTATGGATGGGGTATAATATAAGCTACCGACAGTTTCCTTTGCCTTCTTAGGTTTGTTAAAGGTCTACCTGACAACCCAAGGCTACCTGACAAGAAAAAGAAATTGCAAAAATTTTATTTGCTACTTCACATCGTTATGCTTCTTTATTCTTCCAAGTTCTCACAGCTTATTTGGCTTCGACATTGTACGCTGCAGACATTTCTCAGCGTTGACTTCCATATCCAATTAACATCTTCTAACCAGGTATAGACATATTTTGCTACAACGAGTCCATCAAGGTCCATCGAGCGTATGCATACACCGCCTACATAACAGAGGACCAGCCCTCGGATCACAACAGCCTCATAGAATGCAAGAGTCTATTCAACGGACGGAATATCACCACGGAATATGAAGACATGTGGTGCACTAACTTCGCAAGTGGTGAAGAGTTCTGCCACATTGTTATGGAGTTGAAAGAGCCGTCGGAGATTACAAGTGAGTGGTGATTTTACTAGAACCACTCTACCTTTTTCAATAAATTCAAATAGAAGGACTGGACTCCTTGTTTTTTTTTCGATCAGGTCTCCGCGTGTGGAACTACAACGCGAACATGGAAGTATCATACATAGGCGCAAAACACGCCAGAATAACACTAGACGGAACACCACTCCACTACCGACCTATATTACTGCGTCGGGCGCCGGGAGACACTTGTTACGATTACGTGCATCAATTGGAATTGGCTGCCATCGATGACAGGTCAGAGGAACTTTTAGATTAGAGTTGGTTAAGTGGCAGTATGGAGCAATATCACTACTCCTTCGCACAATTTTCTGAATACACAAAAATCTCTTATATCTTTCAAAATACCGTTGAAGTCTTTATGGTAGGATTAACCATTTGTTTCATGTCACCATCTTGTACCTGTCAAATATATTAGCGCATCATTTCTTTAAAGTTGGTAATATCTATAGCTCAGATTCCAAATGACAACTAAGATGACTTTCATATTGTCTGCGTTTTGCAGTAATTAATGGCTAGCTTCAGCCATTGAATGCATCAAAAACTCCATCAAAAATGCAACTCCAAAGCAATGTACACTTTCCCAATAGGTTGGATGACGCGAAGGACTCTGATAGTTTCCGCATGGACTGTCTGGTGTACGGCAGCAACGTGGACATGGGCGCGCCAACCGGGTTCGTGGTGCAGCTGAGCGTGTTCTCCACGTGGGGGGACCCCTACTACGTGGGACTCACAGGGGTTGAGCTTTACGACCCCCACGGGAATGTCATACAGCTTACTGAGTCTAGTAAGTGGATTACGTTACTATGCTGCATTTTTTTTATTATATTAATTACAGAAGCGGATCCAGGGGGGTTTTAAACTCCAGGAACTCACTAAGAATTGTAGCAGTGATGACATAGGTCCTTGTGTACGTGCAATTCTATAGGAAATGACGATCGCACTATCTTGTATCGTTTTTCGGTGTAGACCACAGCTCGAATTTAAAATTTATAAAAAATCGTATCAAAGCCTAAAATAATAAATAAATAAATATCCCGGGACATTTTTCGCACACGGCTATCTGATCCCAAACTAAGCAGAGCTTGTAATATGGAAACCAGATGACTGATATGTAGTAACATATACTATTTTTTTTGTAAATACATACTTAAATAGATAATTACACCCAGACTCAGGACACACAGACATAATGTTCATGCACACAAATGTCTGTCCTGGATGGGAATCGAACCCACGACCTGCAGCGTGATAGGTAGTGTGTTAACCAACCACGCCAACCGGCCCGTGCCGCATGCATGCCCTAAGAGGGTAAAATAGTGATGTAGTTTCATTTGCAATGTTTTACTATAAAAATAAATATCGGATTTACTTAATCCGACAGACGTGTGCGCTCACCCAGCAAGCGTGAACGTGTTGTTTGGTGGTGTGGATGGTGTGGGTGGTGTGGACGTGCGCACTCCGGACAAGTTGATCGACGCGCACAACTCGCGGGTGGGGGACGGTGCGCACTGCTGGCTCGCGCCCGTACTGCCTAACACACTCAACAGGTATTTTATTTTACCTTTGTTTTCCTGGGGACATTTTCATGGGATAACCGGGCGCTAAGGGCGGCAGCGACCGGGTTATATAATACTAGCTGTCCTCCGCAATTACACCCGCTGTAGTATACAGCGACAAAGTGGGGAGCGCATTCTGTGTTCAGCCGGCGTAGCGTGACATTCTCTATGGTAGCGTGCGGGCGTATGCCATTGTTTTGTGTGTATACCTAGTGATAGTGGTTAGAGTTATCGAGTATTTTACAAGTGGCGACGAGGAAAAAAAAAAAAAACGTAAGTACTAATGCACAAATATTTTTGTTAAAAAGGAAAAAGATGAGATGAGGTTAAAATCATAATTATGTCACAATGCGAGTAATGAAAATTATTGTTTCCAATATTACTCGTTAACGAAAAGAAGATAGCAAACTTTCTTACCTTATCTTTAAAGTAGTGCGGTGGCCTGTTGACCAACCGCGCTGAGTCATGTTGTTTACTACATTGTATTGTGCATTCCTAATGAGTATTAGCGTATGTAAGATGAATGCATAAATTGACGAGCGTAGGTATTCGATAGAATAACGTAATTAATGTATCTCGATCTTAACTATGCTATCTGTACAAAATAAATTGTTAGATTTGAAAAAAAAAACCTTGTCAAAGGTTTGGTGTATCACGCCTTATGTATTTATTTTTATGTTAGTTACAGATGTGTATTTAAGATGTTTGCGCATTCAATACGTATAATTGCAGGTGTTTATTTAAATGGAATAAATACCTAATCACAATTTATTATGCATTGTGAATGCATTTATGATAAATATATGAATATAGTGTTAAAATAAAAGGAAATATAAGTTTATTTTCTTGAAAGATCAATATGACAGATCACTAGTAAACACAAATGGTGTGAAAGTTTACAGAGGACACCATGTGATATTGTGAGGTCAATATGAGAGGCCCTGTGTGAATGAAAAGTCAATAAGATAGACTGTTTTAATGAAGTATTAAAAGGTGTCCTTGTAGAAGGACTGTTGTTGAAAGGTCAATAAGACAGACTTATAAAATGAAGTGTCAAAAGATGTCTTTGTAGAAGGACTGTTGTTGAAATGTCAATAAGATAGACTACTATTAATGAACTGTTAAAACATGTCTTTGGGAAAAGACTGTTGTTGAAAGGTCAATATGAGAGACCGCGTGGTTAATGAATGGTCAATAAAAAGGGCTATTACATTGTATTATAGAAGGATCTTATGAAATATGGTTATAGTTTACATAGTCAATATGAGAGACTAAGAAGGTCAATAAGATAGACCGTACTGTTTAAGAGAAAAGGTTGTTTGAATGGTTGGGTTGTAAGTACCTTTCTGTAACTTCAAACAAATAAACACCAGCCTGTGTGGCAATAGCCTGTGTGGCAATAGCCTGTGTGGCAATAGCCTGTGTGGCAATAGCCTGTGTGGCACTAGCCTGTGTGGCAATAGCTTTTGTGTTGTCTATCCTGTATGGTAATAGCCTGTGTGGTAATCATCATCATCATCATCATCATATCAGCCGGAAGACGTCCACTGCTGGACAAAGGCCTCCCCTAAGGATCTCCACGATGACCGGTCTTGCGCTACTCGCATCCAGTGGCTTCCCGCGACCCTCACAAGATCGTGTGGTAATCAGATTTGTGTTATTCGATAAATATGGTCGCTCTGCGTTAATGTGGTTTTGTTGAGAATCGCTAGACGTGAGAGTACTTCTCGTGGTTCGTAAATGTGAGTTAATGTGGTTCTGCTGAGAATCGGTAGATGCGAGAGCACGTCTCGTGTTTCTTTTTACAAGCTTTATATTAGCTTGCAATGTATGTATGTTTTCCGGGGTGAATCTTGCAACTCAATTTTGAAGCATATATCTTTAACCGATTGAGCTGAAATTTTGTATACACGTTTAGTTTAGATGACAATGCATGGTTAGCTTGTGACATCATTCTAAATCCAACATGGCGGAACACCTAAGATAGTGGACTATTATTTTTTAATGCAATACTACAATATATGGGTATCAAATGAAAGAGCTTGCTGAGAATGACTCAAAAAATTAAGTGACGTCACTCTGAATCCAAAGCTTGTTTTAAAAATAAAAATAAAAGTTTTTTTAAACTTATAACTTATTTAAATATTATGTATGTGTTGTTTTTTTTAAAATAAATGTACGTGACACAATTGAGACACTGTTGAAATTAATTGTGATTGTGTACATTTGTTGAGGTTTGAGACAAAAGCCTATGTGAAACTGGTGAGACTTGCTGGATTGTGTGCGTTTGAAGGTTTATTGTGGAGTGCACGGCGGTTGCTCTCTGACTTACAGCATAAAGAGCTTTACTTAAATGATTTGGTAATCAAGTATGAGAGTTCACAAAAAGAAATAAAAGAGCATATATTGGCTGCGACTCAATTATTAGATCTGTGTAAATATAATGAGGATAGATTTGAGTCACTCTCTAATAACCATACTTGTAGCTGTAGTAATGTGCCTACTGAGGAATCTTTGCCATCGTTGAAGAATGCTCTTTCTCAATTGAATATAAAACAGTAGTTATTACGGATAAAATAGATACCTATTCATTTTGGTTCAATTCTAAATAACCATTCCAAACAACCAGTGGTTAATTATTGTATGCCAGGTTATTCATTCATACAGATTGTTATAATTATTCAAATGAAATTGGACAAGTAGGTATACCAATATTTTTATATTAGTTGGTCAAGGCATAAATATACATAGGAAAGACCTAGTTAATAGTTTATGAGTCCCAAAAATTAAATAAAAATTTGGGGGTAATGAAAGTTATATTGTGTGCTTTCCCCGCGTCAGTTGACTATACTGACAAACAATATAGTTATATTATGTATTTAAATAACACATTAATAAGTTGACCTGTTTTAATGCCAGTTTTATATCTTCCGACACTAATAAGTTTGTTAGTGGAATTAAATCCCTAAAAATGACGGTGATGCGAGTTTAACATTTTTATCCATCCCAAAAGTGCGCAACGCCGCTAAAGAAGATTTTTTTTTTAAACTTGATGGCTACATTGATAGCATATCATATTGATATGGTTATAGTGAGTATAACAAACAGTAGGTGAAGTGACCCAGCAGTATTATTTAGTCATACTAATAATATTATTGTGGTTAATTATTTAAATATATAGTTTTGACAATAGAGAAGCCTATAGGCAGAATATCACCTTATTGCATCAGAATATAAATCGCTTCTCTGGCAAAATACATGATGTTGAACAAAATGAAAGCACAGTATAATATATCTTTATACTGTGATGAAAGTTGATGTTTTATGTTTTACTGAAACGTGGTTAAAGCCTGACACTATAGTTTTCAATGTAAATAATTTACGGTTGCCAGTGCCTACCACAGGGTGTCTACCATGAGCAGTGGATCTATTATTTTAAAACATTGTGTTTGTTCGAAGGTATTTGAATTTGTTTGAGGTCAATAGCAATCGTCATCACCTGAATTCAGGCTAGCTAAAGTCGAAAAAGGTCTTTCTCGGGAACTGTGTTTGTTTCTGCAATGGGATCCCACGTGGGGTGACTGGAATGTTTTGTTTTGGATTTGGGAAATGTCTCTTATATATTTTTGAAATTGTGAATGAAAAAAAAAATAAAAAAAAGAACGTGGAGTCAATTGTAAACGTTCATTGGTGCTTTGCCGGGCCCTAGACTGATTGAGTGAGTTTTGATTTTGAATAAAAATAAATGATAGGTATAATCACAAACTGTGAAGAAATTGATTGTAATTTGAGATTAAGATTAGAATGAGCGACACGCATGAATAATGAAGTAAGAGATAATGTATTATTTGTTATACATTCAGTTTTAATATAGATTTATAATTAAAAGTATGAGGTAAAATCTTCGATCAACAATAACTATAGATTTAGGGTCGGCACAAAAAATACGTCTCGGTAAATAAGAGCGCACTTGAAAAGTGAGCTCTTATTTTGTTTAGTTCGCTTGAACACAGCCAATATAAACACGTCTCACAATGCCGCAGTGTGTATTCAAAAGATGCAAAAATAATGCAAATTATTTATCGAAAAAGCAATTTAATGGCCGGAGTATCTTACTTTCGGTGGTATGTTGGTTTCTGTAAACGGCACAAAGCTGTTCCTGAGCTCTGCTGTCTAAACACGACTCCAGATCGAATTTTATCATTGTTACATAGAAGTCTTTCCGTAAATTAAAACCAACGAAGTCTGTTCTTGTCACAATTCTGATCTTGTTATTTCCTGATTGTTGAGGTATAGGTATAAGCCTATAAAGTTCGATTCGATTCTGGCGACGAGAACACCTCATACTACAACTGGGAAAACTCCTGCAGAACTATTCTTCCGTAGACAATTCCGTGATAAAATACCTGTAGCAGCAGATATTGAACATAAAATTTATGCCTTTTGCGGTTGAGACCATGGGTCCGTGGGGGTCTGAAGCTCGTCGTTTCGCAAATATTTTATGTAAAAAATTAATCGAGGCCTCGGGTGACCGGCGGGCGGGGAGCTTTTTCCGCCAACGCATCAGCTTGGCCATCCAAAGAGGAAACGCTGCCAGCTTTCTGGGAACCTTGCCGATCGGCAGCAGCGGCAGCCTCGAAGATGTTTTTTATGTATTGTAATTGTACATTTGTTGTAAATATTAAATGTTTATGTAAATATATTTTACCTAAATAACAGATTCAGAAGTGAGAGACAGAGACAAAGAAAAGAAAGATAAAGGAAAAGGAAAAGAATATGCGGATATGAAAAGAAAAGCTGTGGATAGTAACTTAGAAATCGGTGAAAAAGTCTATATAAGAAACATGATCAAGGAAAATAAACTAACACCAAACTTTAACCCAGAAGCTCATACAGTAACAGATGTACATGGTGGAGACATTAGAGTAAGGAACGATTTAACAGGAAAAGAATATCGCAGAAATGTTATTCACCTAAAAAGAGTAGAAAATAATAATTGGAGAGTTGTTGATCAAAGTGAAAATAATGAAACGCATTGTGAAGCTGAAAACTGATTGTTCCTTTTTATATGTATCATCGCAAGCATCAAAATCTATTGTGATGAAAGTGTTTGATTATCATTAAACAGCTGTAATCTGATTATATGCAATTGTCTGTTTTCTTATAAGAAGGAAGGGATGTAGTATACAGCGACAAAGTGGGGAGCGCATTCTGTGTTCAGCCGGCGTAGCGTGACATTCTCTATGGTAGCGTGCGGGCGTATGCCATTGTTTTGTGTGTATACCTAGTGATAGTGGTTAGAGTTATCGAGTATTTTACACCCGCGTTCCCGTGGGATCTTATCTTATCCCGGCATAAAAATATAGCCTATGTTAATCTGGAATAATGTAGCATTCAAATGGTGAAAGAATTTTTGAAATCGGTCCAGTAGTTTTTGAGTTTATTCGTTACATACACACATTCTTTCCTCTTTGTAATAGTAGAAAGATTACTAGGCAGCTACCGGGCGCTCGAGGCCTCCGCCCCGATTACCACGAATATGTAGGTATATGTCGATATGCAGCTCTACAACACTATCGAAAGGATACACACTTGCACAATAAGGGATTAAGAAAAAGAGTGGGGCGCGTTCGTGGATGGCAATATATACCTAGCTCATTACATTACTTCGATGTCGTGGGTAATTAGCAACTAAACAATTGAATATTTCAGAGTATTTTTCGTGTTCGACGTGCCGGTGTCCGTATACGGTATGAAGATTTGGAATTATGGCAAAACTCCAACAAGAGGCGTAAAAGAATTTGGAGTAAGAAATATACATATTATACATAATTCTACATAACACTGTTTTAATTATTTTTTAAACTGTCACACTTGTCCAGGTTCTAATCGACGATCTATTGATTTACAATGGGACCTTGGACTGTGCCAAAAATGATGAGAATTTGACCCCCCAGTGGATTTGCTTGCAGAACATAGATATCGACACGTTGACGCCTACGTAAGTATACTCCCTGAACTAAAAGTATTTTAAAAGAAGGTATTCTAATAGTATACATAAAGAGCAATGCCCATTTAGGGCCCACGTGACGTGAACAGTACAATAAAATATAATAGAATTATGTAATGATTTGGACTTTTTATGTTATACTAGCTGTTCCGCGTGGTTTTACCTGCGTTCCCGAGGTATTTTATCTTTTCCCGGGATAAAAATTCAGCCGTTCTGGCGTAAATGAGTAACAACATCCATCCATCCAAACTTTCACATTTATAATATTAGTAAGATTAATAAGTGTGCCATGTATTTTTTTGAATTAGAATTAATTTAGAATCTCTAAATGCAGTCCTTGAATAGAAAAGTTACCAGCAATAATGCTATTTTCGGTAATTATAAAGACGTGGCAGACTTCTAATAAGTTTTATCTCTTTATGTATACGTTTATCTATCTAGAACAATAAACACTAGCAATTTTTTACTGTTCACTTCTGGGCCTGAAGCAGTAGGGCTCATGGGCATTGCTCTTTATGCAAAAAATGTAGATGAACTCTATTTCTAACAAAAAAATGTCTTCCAGTCCATCAGAAGTGAGTCAACGTTCAACAACGAGTGGATCTAACGAGTCGGCGGATCAAAACGCACGTCCCCACACAAGCGTACGCCCATTTCATAATTACAAGCACCATTCATACAAAGAAAAACATTAGACTCTATACCTTCGTATTAAACACCAAAATATAATGTATTTGATACTTGGATTCGGGAGTTATTAAAATGGGCCTCTTTTTAAGAGGAACCTACAGTAAATTGTGAAAAGATATTGAATTTTAAATCAAGGCGATAAGGTGTCTTTTTCACTTGACTGTACGTATAAATTTTTCTTAGAGATTATATTTCCTATGTCGGTTAATGCCCCATATATAAATGTATCTTAGGTTATACTGTGTTAAGATTAGATTATGAATACTTATTTTAAATAACAAAGAAATACACCACAGTATCTATAAATCATTAACTGTAGGTGTTACTAAAAATAATCACGATGAAGGCATTTGGATCAATTGGGAAACAGTATGGATTTATTTGTTTTTGCGTGCGACTATAAAAATATTAATAATTTGAACTAATGCCCGGGTCACACTAGAATATTTTTATGCAAGTGAGCATAAAGGTGGATTCACTAGCTGTCTTAACAATTACTGACCGTGTATCGTGTGATAAGAGCATAATTAGAGTGTCTGACACTCAAAATAAACCGAAAATTATTATACGATTAAAACGAGCACGTACGAACAAATAAATAAAATGTAGGGATATTGTATAATATGATTGTATTTATTTACTAGTATGGAATGTAGAAGAGCACTTTTTATGAAATTAAATTTAACTTAAAGTAGACTGCACACGCCAAATATTAGTTTACTCACCCAACGAATTTATTATACCTCCATTATTGAAAAGAATGCAAGAAATTAGATTATAGATAGTAGATACGCTCAGAGATTACTTATTTATTTTATATTATTTGAAACATGAATTATTTTTGAATACCTCATGTACTTACCGTGGGTCCAGAGACGGCAACGACCTTTTTAAAAATGTTGTTGCTATTGCATGTTTTAAATTGTTGTATTTAGTTATGTAAACTGTCTAATAGAGCATTTTTGTACTTAAAATAAATATCATGGTTTTTGGATGTTTTTGAGTTTTTTTTTGTCGGAGTTATCCTAATTTTCATCGCTTGGTGCTCTTAAACAGCAGTTATAAAGACTGCAGTTTTGTATTTTCTAGAAATTTACGGCTTATTTGTTCTATACAAAAGTGACAGTAAAAGTATCACCATTTTTGAAATATTCGATATCTACAATAAAAAAAAAAATATATGAAAATCAGAAATATCGGAATATCTCGAAAATGGTGACATTTCCACTGAGTTCATTTTTGAATATTTGGTAGGTGACCCGTCCGCCTATCTCCTCCTTGAGTTTGTCGTATTACTTACCGAACAGCCTGTACATTATAAAAGTTCCTAATTTTAAACTTGTAATTATAACCGTTAAAAAACTAGGCATTAATTTATCAATGAAAGAAAAGAACTGTAATCAACTTATTTTATTGTTAAACTAACAAATCACAGACTGTTTTGTTTTACTATAAGCTTTGTACATATGCGCTCAAAATGTTAAAGCACATTTGGTGACAACGGTTAACATTATGTAATTTAGAAGTATTTGAGAATATACCAACAAACAATTTATCAATGCTCAAATTAGATTTTAAAATGGCATATTTTGTACAAACTTTTGAGCGGTTGAAAATTGCTCATTAATACAATACTCATAAAATAATATTGCACGAATCAGTTGCGGCACAGTAAATTTGCGTCACATAGAGTTAAATACATATATATACCTAACAATATCATTATTATGTACTCTACAAGAGTAAACAGCTTGTGATTGAGTTGGCTGAAAATAATTACCTCGAAAAATCAAAGTAAATTTCCAAACACCAACAATTCTTTGATACACAATCATTACAACTATGTACTAGTTATTAACACAAAATTGTATCCAAACACATATCTATATTATTTTCCAGATAATCAAGAATTAACAGTTATATAATGGTTTCTGTAAGTTATCGGCAGTGACATTCAAAACATAACAATAAGCGCCTTATATCATAACTCAGTCTATCAATCAACATTGTGTGTCTGTTTGTGACTGTACCTATACATTTTACATATTTAATTAAAAAGTTATCGATAGTACTGGAAAGCATAATACGGTCTATGATCAACCTTATATGTAACCTACATTAGGTGCAAGATTGATTTCATCATTTCAATTCAGCCGTACCACTAAAATACATAAATATCTCCAAATAAAAAAAACTACAGCTTGAATACGTACAAATAAAATCCATATCATCAATTTAATAAGACACACAATGATCTACAAATTCACTTCCCAAATAATAAAACGGAACGTTTTACCAATGCCATAAGTTCTAAATTAGCTTATCTACTTTAGCTGAAGAAATAGACCGACCTGATGACGCTGTTGATATCAAAATCTCCTTTTCCTGGCACTTTCTGTAGTAACGCGTTGACTCGTTTTTTGTTAGCCCCGCCTAACGTTTTATCTTCAAGTTCACTAGAATGAAAAGAAAACAAATTAAATATTGTGTGATCGAAGCGTGGTAAGTGATAATATTTTCGTGTGTGCGAGTTTTATGTGCTTAACAACTTCGCTACATCATCACTTATCATGGTGAGATTGCGGTTAAATACAAGCATATCCAAAGTAGATAAAGATAGCTTCGAATATAATACTGACGCTATTTTCAGCAATAATATTATCATATTTTTTATTCCAGTTAATTCTATATACAATACTATATTTTTGTGACAGCAGCGCTCTACAAGATAGTACATTAGACGGGCCGGTTGGCGTGGTTGGTTAATACACTGCTTATCATGCCGCAGGTCGTGGGTTCGATTCCCATCCAGGACACACATTTGTGTGCATGAACATGTCTGTTTGTCCCGAGTCTGGGTGTAATTATCTATTTAAGTATGTATTTACAAAAAAAAAAGTAATATATATAGTATATCAGTCATCTGGTTTCCATATTACAAGCTTTGCTTAGTTTGGGATCAGATAGCGGTGTGTGAAAAATGTCCGAGGATATTTATTAATGTCATATTTTTTTATGATGACCAAAATACCCATTCTGGAGATTTGAAAAAATTGATTTATGTATAAATGTGAATAGCTTCATTGCACGTACCTGTCGTCGTAGCTATATTTTTCTACGAGGAATTTGGATAAGTCTTCCAAAATCGGCTGCGAGTGTAGAGCCACGAATTGCTCCCGGCAGATCTGTTAAATAAATAAACAGTACATATTATAATACGTAAATTATTATCCAAATATTAAAATAAATAAATATTTTGAGCTTTTTGTGCAATAAAGTACAATCTAAGTGCACCAGTGAAGTGAACTGAAATGAAAGCGTGACTTTTCAGGTTGTTTCAAAAAAATCTGTGAAATAGTTTAAGTGGAACGGCCACCAATTTCACATACCTGTCCTGACTTGTACGAACGATGTCTAACTATACTGTGTACAAAACAACAAGACTATAGCATAAAAGAGGAGTATTATAACTTGACATTGGCAGAATGTCCTAGCGGACGGCGCCAGCACAGGATATAAAAAAATAAAAGTAGGTACCTGGTTCATTTGATCGACGGTGTTGGGATGCGTCCAGAAGCAGTCGTGCACCGAGACGAAGGTGAGTCCGGCGGCGGCGCAGTGCAGCCCCGTCAGCATCATGTGCGACGAGTCCAGCG
The DNA here is from genome assembly GCA_951361185.1 of Ochropacha duplaris. Taxonomy (NCBI): domain Eukaryota; kingdom Metazoa; phylum Arthropoda; class Insecta; order Lepidoptera; family Drepanidae; genus Ochropacha; species Ochropacha duplaris. The sequence continues at coordinate 8,557,527 of OX592704.1, read as the reverse complement.
AGTGAATGAAGTTAGGGGGGAATGCGTTGCGCTGCTTCATTGAACACGGACGTCTGTACATACATACTAAGCTTTGGTCGATGGTTCACTGATTTTTAGTGTACGGTCGGTAACTATGTAAGTAGATATCGTGGAAAAGTAAAGTAAACAGGTGTTTTGTAAATAATGTGTCAACAAAAACTTATCTTTATACAGGTGTACTACTTACTACGAAAAACTTAAGGGAAAGATGTGGAAAATAAAAATTATCGAAATATTTTTGTACCAGTTACCGGACACCGTGTGTGTATATAATTTGTATGTCTGTATGTATGTGACTGACCACCTCCTTAACGGCTGGACGGATTTTGATGTTTTTTTTTGTGTGTATGATTAAGTTGATTCAAAAATAGGTAGTTTAGATTTACAATAAAATCAGACAAATTATAAATGAGAGTTTAGTATGTTTTCCCATCGGTTCGACATGATAAGAGTGAGGATCATGCTGTGCTGTGCTGCAGTGTTAGTAGTGTAGTGTAGTGTACGTACTGGTGTTGGTCGAGGGGTGGTCGACAGTGCGCGTGCGCGGCGGGCGGCGCGCGCCGGTAGTACGGCTGCACCACCGGCAGCCCCAGCGGGGTCACCCACTCCACACTCTCGCCGCATACCACTGATATTAACCTAACATACATACAACAACATATATTATATGTTACCACTTGCTCTTGCAGTATATCTTGTAATACTTCATACTCGTTTATATCAACATCAAAACTAGCACGTGAAAAAAAAACTCCACAAAATTTCATCACAATCGGATGAATGGTTTAGGAATAGAGGACAAATATTAAGAATCATTCAGTTTTGCACGGTGTTAGGGTACTTTGTAGTACCCGACAAAAATCTCTCGCCAAGCACCTATCGGTGTGTTCCGACAGTTGCACTTGAGAGCCAGTTCCTATCTAGGCTTTGTGTGCTTACCACCTTCGGCCACATCATCACTTACCATGGTGATATTGCAGTCAACCACAAGCTTATCCAGAATTTTAAAAATATATGTATAAATAAATGCGATACTAACTTGGCACAATCCGTGAACCAATCCTGTATGAGTTTGGTCGATGTGAACATCTCCCGGAGACTGTCGAATGTCTTCGCAGTCAGGTACTGCGAGCACGCCCACACGTGCTCTTTTGGAAATTCCTCAATGTCTATGGACAACGTTGTGAGCAATTTATCTATATTGTCATAGATTCGCTTGGTATGGGCCTGTCATGAGGGATGAAAAACATATAACGAAAATAGAGAGCATAGTGTGGATGGATATAGATGTAGAGGAAGGCCGAAGAAGGTATGGATGGACTGCGTGAAGAATGATATGTTTATGAAAGGTGTGAGTACTGAGACGACTAGTGATAGAGCGGAGTGGAATAGGAAAACATGTTACACCTAGCGTGGGATAAGGACAGGAAGAAAAAGAAAGTTAGTAAGGTGTGAATAATTTTTTAGTATTTAATATCAATCTTGAATTAGTGTATTTAATTGGTATTAAATTTCTCTATCTAGACGTTAACTAATTACAAGCAGGAGCAGTCGTAAAAAATTGTTAGTGACAAAGTCAAAACTTAAATATACCAATAACTTTTGGAATCCACTAAAGGTTGTTCAAAATTCATCACCTAAGGCATCGATATAGGTATAGACTAGATTCTGGGTCACATACAAAATCCAAGCTAAATGCTATCCGCGTGAGTATATACTTTTACAGCTAAATTTGTTTATTAACAAAGGGAGAGAAATGTTTTAAAACAGTTTTAAGTTCAACCTAATTACAACCATAGCACCCAGTAATAAAGTCACAAATCTTCAAAATATTATCTAATACTTACGATCATTAGTCACATAAAACGAGCAAAGCAATAAACTACTCCTGTCACTTAAAATAAATAGACATAAGTTAAAGAACATTTAGTGTGAAATCAACCTTAACATGCAACGAATAAAGTATGTTTTCCCGTTCTCGCCTTGAGAGCTACATCGTTTTGTTTCGTTTATTTTTTCTTCTTCGAAGTTTGTGCGTGTGTTGGCGAGTTTGGCCAAACATTTGTAGCGTTGGTAGCGTGGTTTTAAATATGTAATTTTGTTCAAAATTTTATATTATTTGTTACTTTAAAGCTTAAAATATCTCTTATTCTTTATGTTCTTACCGAAAGTAAGATACTCCGACCGTTAAATTGCTTTTTCGAGCATTATTTTTGCAACTTTTGAATACACACTGCGGCATTGTGAGACGTGTTTATATTGGCTGTGTTCAAACGAAACTAAACAAAATAAGAGCTCACTTTTCAAATGCGCTCTTATTTACCGAGACGTATTTTTTGCGCCGACCCTAAACCTAGTCTATACCTATATCGATGACCTAAGGAATAAAAAATTAGGGGTCTAATTGCGGGCTCGGAAATCTAGGATTAGAAATTAAGGTGTACCTTTCAACTGCTTGGCAATCTGTAGCCTAGCTCCGAACTTAGTGACTCCATAAACTGTAGTCATAACGGTTTGCTTGATGACTTTCCGTCGCACGAAGTTCTCCAGAATAATAGCGGCCGGGACACCGGCTGCCGCGTCTTTAGTTCTCATCTCCTCTACCTGTTGATTGTGACATTTATTTTAATAATAGCAAGGTCGAATTTGGCACGAAAACATTTTCAATATTTTCTGTGATCTTTGACTTCTTTAATTCACAAATATGATATTAGACCAGTTAAGAATTAAAGTAGTTTTAAAGTTTTTCCCAAAATATTTTTCTATTTGTAATTTACGCACTCTCTTAGCACAACACATTCCCTTTTCACTTTAAAGTTGTCTATTGATCAGTCATGTACGATTTTGTTTTGCACGGTATTAGGGTCTTTTGTACTGGCTGGCTACCACCCTCATATTCAAAGTCAGTCGCCAAGCACCAATCGGTGTGTTCCGACAGCTGCACTCGAGAGCCAGTTTCCATCTAGGTTACCATAATGACATTGGGGTCAAACACAAGCTTATCCTAAAGTGTTAAATGTACCAATGCAGCAACAGCGCTATAAACGTCTTGCGGGCGATCCTGCGGCGTCAGGTTGACGGCGGCGGCGCCGGCCGCGTCCCCGCCCAGCGCCGCGTAGTGTTGCAGACCGTTACACGACCCGTCCTGGTGCACCGGGAACCCACACATGTATTCTATAACAAACAATAAAATTAAATATGAAAATGTAAATAAATAATTTAATAAACAATAATTTTAGAAAGATCCACTGCTGAAAAAGAATGGCCTTGCTTAGTTTCTTGTCGGAGTCTTCTCTAAGTGTATTCCGAACCGGTGGTAGAGTCATTCTAACGTTCATAAGTGCCTTACCAGGGCCTAAACTGAATAAATGAGTTTCGCGAGTTTGAATATTATGAGTAACACAGTCAAACTCGGTTAGTGGTCAGATTCTACATAGACAAAAATCTAAACTTATTAGAAGAGGAAATATTTGATTTTTTGTTTGTTTGTTTGTTCCGATTTAACTATAAACTACTAAACCTATTTTAATTTTTTTTTCATCAATAGAAAGCTACATTATTCCTGAGTAACATAGGCTATATTTTTATCCTGAGAAAAGATAAGATCCCACGGGAACGCGGGTGAAACTGCGGAGGACAGCTAGTCTACATATAAATAAGTAAAGCTTATTTACGCGGCTTATAGTGATCTGGCAGAAATCGTCACGTAAGAAAAAGCGTTATGTCGTCGTGTACCAAGATCATAGAAGTTTAAAACAGTATTTTTATAAAGGTACGTGAGTATCCTAGCCAGTAGCCTGTAGCGCTGTAGCGTGTCGTAGCGCTATTTTTTTCCTCACTTTTAATTGTAAATTATACTTAATAGAACAAGCTTGGGTCCTACGGTTTCATCCGCATTTTCGGAATAAAAAGCAGCATGTATATACTGGTAGTAGGTGGGTACTAATCAATTGACTTTTAATTAACCCACCTTCAGGGTTAGGAGAGCGGACCGCTTTGGCTATCTCCATGCAGCAGGCGAGGGTCTGCCACGGTTCCTCGGAGGCCATCCACCAGCCGGACCCACTCAGAGGATTGTCAGCTGAATCTAAAATCTTGTCCATTATACTCTCCGCATATTCTAGCCTGGATAAAGAAATACAATGTTGTATTGGACGGCTGTATATTAAAGGAATCAAATTGAATAAACAGGGCTATTCCAGTACACCTTATTTCATAAAGGCGATGTTAGCTCAGTGGTAAGTGACGTCGGATACCGCGGCGAAGGTCGTGGGTTCGAATCCTGCAATGAGCTTGAGCTTTCGGTGAAGAAAAACATCGTGAGGAAACCATAGCACGATGGTAGGGTACTTTGTAGTACCTGACTGGCGGGCTATCACCATCAAGATGAAAATCTGTCTAAACCTATAGGTGTGTTCCGATAGCTGCACTTGAGAGCCAGTTCTAAGCTTTGTGTGCTTACCACCTTCGGCCACATCATCACTTACCATGGTTAGATAGCGGTCAAGCTTATCCAGAAGTAAAAAAAAATATATTTCTAAAGAAAACCGCAGGTCATGGGGTTGCAGATAAAGTGGGTGCGTGCGTACCTCTCGTGGACGGTGTTCCTCTTCATGGCGCCGGTGAGGTTGACGGCGTGCAACTTGAGCCAGCGCAGGCCGCGGGCGCCGAGCGGGCGAGTTCGTGCGAAGGTGAGCAGCGCTCGTTGTGTGTCGGCTCCGAGGGCGGACACGTGCGGCGGACACGCGTACACGCGCCCGCGGAAGTCCATGTTGTGCGGCAGCCAGAATATTGAATCCCTGTTACAATACGGACCATGACTGACATATCAAATTAGGTTTATGTAGTCCTATATTGAATACTGATTTGAGTAACTTTTTGTAGATGTGACTTTACTAAATATATCAAAAGTCTGCTCCTATTTAATTCCGTAAAAAAGTCTATTCCATTTAGAAATAGTGTACCTATATTTTGTAACTGCATTCTAACGAGAGGCTTTGTTTTTTAATTAAGGGTTGATTAAATACTATTGAATGTAGCAACAAATAAGTAATCTGTGGTCATATATGTCAATTGTGTCCACTGGTGTCGCCACTATCAATGCGAGTAATCCGTGTAACAATTTCATGTTGAATAAAGTGATCTCCATCTTGGAACATACATATTTATTTTACTGGCATAATATAACTCCTCTCTGCTACCGAAATACCTCAAATCGTACAGGTTATGGGCCCAGGCATCTTGAAGATCCTATCAACAGAGAGAGTTATCGACTTAATAAGAAATACGGCGGCGGTAAAGTTGTCTCAAAAGGGCGTCGGTAAAAGGCGTCACACCGCATGGTGCTTGATGGTTGAATCAAGTTAAAAAGTCAGTCAGTATGGATACAGCAAGTATGGATTTGTCTAAATTTACCAAATTAGATGGGGTGACAAACTGGAGTACCTGGAAATTTAGAATCAAGGTGATTTTGAAGGCGGCAGATGTCTTCAAAGTTGTTGATGGTACATGTGCCCGTCCGGTCAAGGACGCGGAAACGGATGGAAAATGGATGATGTGGGACGCTAAGGCGCAAGGTATAATTGTAACGAGATTGTCGGACAAGGTTACAGCACAAATTTACTGCTGTGAATCTGCAGCGGAAATGTGGACAAAACTTCATGCTATTTATGAACAAAAAGGTGAACTGTCATTGCATCTATTACAACAAAAATTCTTTGCACTCCAATATGGTCCAAATGAGACTATGTCCCAGTTTTTATCTCACGTTGAAGAAATTCAGAGTAATTTAAAAGCATTGGAAGGAGATGTCAATGAGAGCATGTTAATTACTAAAATAATAACAAGCTTGCCGGAGCAGTATCAACATTTTATATCTGCATGGGAGTCGGTGCCTAAAGAACACAGAACAATGGAAGTTTTATCAGCTCGTCTTCTAGTGGAGGAACAGCGGTACATGGCAAAGATTGAAGACTCTGAGGCTTCTGCTTTTCCAGCAATAAAAAAATCAAGAAAGTGTTTTAAATGTGGTAAATTAGGACATTATAAACAGCAATGTAAATCTGGTAACAATAATAACATTCCAAGTGTAAGTAATAACACAAATTTTCCACGTAAGTATTGTAAAATATGTAAAAAACAAGGTCACTTGCCTAGTGTCTTTTGGTTTAGGAACAAAAATGACAACAGTAATAGTAATGCATTTCATGTGTCTGTACTATGTGCTTTGAATTCTGAGCTTGTAAGTGATGAATGGGTGATGGACAGCGGTGCATCTGAGCACATGTCACATAATAAGGATATTTTCATTAACTACAGTCCTTTTCAGTCTCCTAGACAGATACTAATAGGTAATGGTACAAAGATTCCAGCTTTAGGTTTAGGTGATATAAATTTAGAAGCATTTAACGGCCAGGAATGGTTAAATAGTACATTATATAATGTACTGTATGTTCCAGACTTAAAAATAAATCTATTTTCAGTTAGTGCATCTACTGATAAAGGTTACAGCCTAAATATGGACAATGAGATGTGTAAGGTGACTCGCGAAAATGAACTGTCAAACACCCTATGAATCGCGCCATTTCGAACTGTCAAACGAACACGCGCGCCTACTTTGAAATTTTCGCTTGGCGCTCCCCAGCCACTCATCCGTTTAAAAAACAAAAAATACCTCTAGAATCATAGATAAATTGCCTATGGAAACAATCCTACCAACTGTAACATTCTAATAAGACCGGAACACAATCTTATTGGAAATATCGTTGTTCGGAAAAAAATATACTTTTTATTGAAGATTTTACGTAAATTTCTAGATACCTTGCTTTATCGATGTAAAACTAATTACTTACAGTCAAGGTATCATTGGAGAATGTGTTTTTTTGGTTTTATTTGATCCCATACAAAATGAATAAGAAATTCGAGTGCGAACATGACTCGGCATGATTTTTGCCAACTTGCAAAAAAATCGGGCAAGTTTGAAAAAAAAATAAAAAATTTTGACGGCTCAAACACGGACGTATTATAAATCACTGGATAGGGAATTTAAAGGCCTTTTCACACATATCATTAGATTTACAAACGTCAGTGTCCACGAAAAGTTATCGCGGTGAGTGTGAAGAGCCACTAAAGTGGTTTTGGTTGTGCCACTTTTCTACCAACGGCAACGGGGTGGTGTCGCAAAGTGTGGTAGTTTTAAGGTTTTTACTTGTTACAGGTTAAGGGTAAGTTACACAAGCAACCATTTTTAAATTGTGAAGTTAGGGCTCAACAGCCAGGGGAATTGATACATATGGATTTGTGTGGCCCCATGGAGTCAGTGTCATTGGGAGGAGCCAGATATTATTTTTTAATTAAAGATGACTACTCAAGATTTAAAATAGTATACTTTTTTAAAAATAAAAGTGAAGTACCAGATAAAATTAATAATTTTCTAAAGTTAACTAAAAATTTAGGTCATAGGATTAAAATCATAAGGTCTGATAATGGAACTGAATTTATAAACAGTAAGGTAAAATCATTATTTGAAAACTTAGGTATTATTCACCAAACAAGTGTAGCTTATACACCAGAACAAAATGGTTGTGCAGAAAGGGAAATCCGCACCATTACAGAAGCAGCTAGGACTTTATTGTTAGAAACAAACTTAAATAAAAATCTGTGGGCAGAGGCTGTGAATACAGCAGTGTTTGTCCTTAATAGAACAGGGAAAAGTCGCGTTCAAAATAAAACTCCTTACGAATTGTGGTTTAATAAAATGGTCTACGATATTAATAAATTAAAAGTTTTTGGTTCACGAGTAGCTGTGCATGTACCCGATCAAAAGCGTCTTAAGTTTGATTCGAAATCGGAATTTGGTTATTTTGTTGGTTATGGTGAAACGACCAAAGGTTACAGAATTTATTTTCCTGACAAAAATAATGTTTTAATAAAGAGAGAAGTAGTTTTTATAAAAGAAAATCCCCAAAACCCTATGTCATTAAAAGAAACTGAAATAGAAAATGAGCAGAAAATAAATAATAGAGAACAAAAAGTAGATGATATAGAAGAATATTACTATGAGGAAGGTGATGAAGAGAGAACACAGTCACAAGAATATGTTGAAAATTTAGAAGGAATAGTTAGTCCAGAATTAACTAAAGAAGATATGGAAGAAGATGTTGAGTTGGAGGAAAGAGCTGAAGAAAGACCTCAACAATTAACACACTCAACAAGATATAGAGAAATAAAGAAGCCATTGTGGCTAGCTGATTATGATACAAATTTTTTATCGATTAACACGGAACCAGTTTCTTTAGAAGAAGCATTGAATTCTAAAGAAAAAGAAGAGTGGAAGAATGCTATGAAGATTGAGCTAGATACTCTGAAAGAAAATAACACATGGACAATAGTAAATAGTGTTCCAGAAGGGAATAAAGCAATTTCTAGTAAATGGGTTTTCAAAATAAAACAAGTAGGTAATGAAAAAGTTTATAAAGCTAGATTAGTAGCAAGAGGATTTGAACAGTCAGATTGTGATTTAGAAGTCTATTCCCCGGTGGCAAAATTGCCAACATTTAGAGTATTTTTAGCTGTTGCCAGTAAACTTCAACTTCCAGTCCATCAGATGGATGTTGTTGGTGCCTTTTTACATGGTGACATAGATGAAAATGTATACCTAAAATTACCAAGTGGTGAAACCTGCAAATTAAATAAGTCATTATATGGTCTGAAAAAATCGCCAAAATATTGGAATAAAAAGTTTGACGAGTTCATGACTAAAGAGAATTTCAGTAAATCTAAAAATGATCATTGTTTATACATAAGGAAGGTAAATGGATGTAAACTATATGTTTTACTATTTGTTGATGATATACTTTTGTTTTCTTCTGAAACTAAAGATTTAAATGATTTTAAAAGAGAATTAGGCAGAAACTTTAAAATGAAAGACTTGGGTTTAGCAAAAAGTTATTTAGGTATTGATATTGAGCAAAATGAAGGTAAAATAGTAATTAGTCAGAAATCATATTTAATTAAAGTTCTTGAACGTTATAATATGTCAAATTGCAAACCAATTCCTACACCAATAGATCAAAACTTTAAGTTTGAAATATTAAAGAGAGAAAGATCTGAATGCCCAGAAATAGAGAAAAAGTGTAGACAACTTATAGGCAGTTTAATGTATGCAGTTTGTGGTACCAGACCAGATCTATGCGTATCGGTTAGTTTTCTCAGTAGATATCAACACTGTGCTAGTGTTATGTTGTACAAGGCATTAAAACGTATTTTACGGTATATCAAAGGTACATTAAATTATTCATTGGTGTATAACAGCATGGGCACAGAATTGCAATGTTTTGTAGATGCAGACTGGGCAAGCGACACTCAGGATAGGAAATCAACCACTGGTTATTTCTTTAAAATATTTGATTGTACTATAATATGGTGTTGTAAAAAACAGCTTAGTGTGTCATTGTCGTCCACTGAGTCTGAATATATTGCTTTAAGTGTGGCTATAACAGAGGCATGTTGGTTGAAAAACTTGTTGTGTGACTTTGATGTTGTCAATAATGAAGTGACTATATATGAAGATAATCAGTCAGTAATAAAACTAGTTTTTGATAATGAAAATAATAAAAGATTAAAACATTTGGATATTAGGTATCACTTCATTATGGACAAAATAAAAGAAAAATGTATTACATTGAAGTATATTAAATCACAAGATAATTTAGCTGATTTATTAACTAAGCCATTAGGTAAAACTGTATTTGAAAAGTTTGTTAAGTTAATTTTTTAGAAACTTAAGAGTATATTATTTGTGATGGTTGGTCATGCTTCAAAAGTTTTGTTAGTAGTCATAAGTTAGTAAACAAAAATAAATAAATATTTGTCTAAAGTCAGTTACAGAAAATAAATAAATAATTGTTAAAAATTAGTTCAATAAAGGTTATGTATTAAAAAAGATATTTGTTGAGGGGGGGTGTTGAATGTAGCAACAAATAAGTAATCTGTGGTCATATATGTCAATTGTGTCCACTGGTGTCGCCACTATCAATGCGAGTAATCCGTGTAACAATTTCATGTTGAATAAAGTGATCTCCATCTTGGAACATACATATTTATTTTACTGGCATAATATAACTCCTCTCTGCTACCGAAATACCTCAAATCGTACAAATACCAAACTTCATCAGAAGTTTAGCTTTGAAAACCAGATTTACTGCCGTAATTAACATGGATCTTTTTCAAGGAATTACAAACAATATCATAATTTTATTAACATTTTAAAAATGTTGGGATAAAGAAGCCAACCTGAAATGATTAGCGAGCGACAGCTTGTAGAGTGCGTCGCACCACAGCGAGTGCATCTCAGCGCGCGCACGATTGATGGCCAGTCGACGCTTGAACGTGCCCGCGGCGCCCGGCTCGATGCCCGCACACAACTGGCACGTGTCCAGCGACGACGCGGGGGGAGGGATCTCTAGCTTCTTATTACCACCATTTCTGTGTGTTATGTAAAATGAGAATCAAATCGTCACAAGAATAGATGGAAAATATGCTATAAAACAGTTGGATACTTGTGCCACGATTACTTAACCTAACGGAAGATCTTCCCTTTTCAATGGAGAAGTCTAACACGTCACTTGTTCATATTACCACCACATAACAAACACAATAGCACAAAGAGACTACTTATTTCTAATAGATAGTGTTTCCAGCAGCACAACACAAAATTATCATTAGACTTTAGTCATGATTTTCATGAGACAGGTCTTAAGTTGAAAGTTGTATCATAACTGTGGATACGTTAGAATAAAATTATCGAATAAAAAGCTTTGTTACGTGTAATGAAATTTGCAGCTAAGGGCCCACGACTATGTAACCGATAGGGAATATGCATGTGATTCAAATAAGGTTCAAATATTTTAGAGTAAAAATATAAAAAGAAATCATGCATATTCCCTAGTGGAGTTTTAGAAAATTGTCAGAAGAGTAGCTGGAACCCATTTTTTTTTATCCGGGGAGTATAGTAATATAAACATAATAACCTGAATATTTCCAATTGCAGGTCAAGTATAGGCTTGTTGATGACCCACGGCACTTCACCCAGCTGGTTGAGACTGTCCAACACCGGGTATAGTGAACCGGGCGGCGCCTCTTCCAGTCGCTTCCATTGCTTTGATACATAGAATGGCATTCTGTAAAGGGATATATGAATTACTAGCTGTTCCGCGCGGTTTCACCCGCGATCCCGTGGGATCTTTCCCGGGATAAAAAGTAGCCTATGTGCTATTCCAGACTATAATCTATCTCCATGCCAAATTTCATCCAGATCCATTTAGCCGTTCTGGCGGAAATGAGTAACAAACATCCAAACTTTCACATTTATAATATTAGTAAGATATCATTGAAATTCAGTAACTTTACGGTAGCAAAAAGGTTCTTTTATACAAAGAACTTACTACTTGTACTTTTCCTTCACTCAAGCTCATTGTAAGATTCGAACCCACGACCATCGCCGCTGTATTCGACGTCACTACCACTGAGCTATCATCGTCTTAAAATAAAGTGACTCACCTGACGAGTGGTGTGGGCGTGAGTAGATAGGCGCCGGCGCGTGCGACGCTCGCCCAGGGCGCGGGCGGGGTGGCAGTAGGTGCGAGGGAGGCTCGCACGCGCAGGTCTCCCCGCGCCGCGCCCGCCCACACGCGCGCCACCACCGGGTGCGGCTTCAGCTCCAGCCGCACCAGCCGACCCCACGGACGGTGCACCTTGTACACACCCGGCAGCTTCTTTCTGTTGCAATGCAATGTCAATCATATATTATTAAGTCAGCTACTTATTTTCCACAGGTTCTAATTTTTTTTTCCGCTAAGTAACAGGGTAATAATAGAGTCATCGTTAATACAGGGAGGTAGGCGAAAATATAGACTGAAAAGTACCATAGTAACACTATTTTACAAGTAACACTATTTTCTTACGTGACGATTTCTGCCAATTTACTCTGTAAGTTTTACCACGTAAAAGTTCTTCGTTCCAAAAAAAATTTGAATATCAGTTATTTGGTTTCTATAGTAAAAGCTCTGGTTGGTTCGGGACCAGATGGCCGTGTGTAAAGAATGTGCAACCATTATCTTCTCATTACAACCACTAGCAGATCAATGTTGCAAAAAATACCTTAAATGCATTAATAACTTTAAGGCCAGGTAGACCGAGCAAAGTAGGTATTTAACGCTACCATCCCTTACGCGAGGCGAGCCGAGCGCAGACGTTGCCGGCGTGAACTCGCATGAACCCAAATCTGTCACAGTATAGGTAAGCGTGTCGTGTAGGCAGAAGGTCAACTTATTTTATTAAATTGTCTGCTTGTTTTATTATAGTAGGTAGTCATCGGGAAAACCTAACATTTATATTATATTATTTTGAATAGATGTTGTGAATGAAAAATGTTGTGAGTCATAATTAATTTATTTGAGATTTAAGTTACTTACATTGTTTTGGAACGAAGTTCCTAATAGTATTAACAGACGTTCGAACTTGGTACGGGCTGGAGAGCGGACTTGTACGTCGTACCAAATCCGCTAGTCACAACAGACGGCCGGATCTCGCAGTAGCCGCGTGGCGTGTGCACAGTTCAGACGTCATGCCTCCGACGTTATCCAAGCGCGCTAATATTGCGATTGGTGTTGCGGCAACAGTAATGCCGCTACAAACCTCACAAAAAAAGGAGTGGGCAAAAACGTATTTAAAATACGTGTGGTGTCGTGGGACACCGGATAGGAACGAAGTTTTATAAAAAAATATTTTTCAAGTTAACCATATTCGATAAAGAAAATGTGCGTGTCAGCTCCTTTTTTTTTGGAAATACATACTTAAATAGATAATTACCTACACCCAGTCACAGGACAAACAGACATCTTCATAGACACATGTCTGTCCTGGATGGGAATCGAACCCACGACCTTTTTTTTTAAATACATACTTGAATAGATTATTACCTACAACCCAGTCACAGGACAAACAGATATCTTCATACACACCTGTCCTGGATGGGAATCGAATCCACGACTTTTTTTTTTGTAAATACATAAGTAATTAAATAGATTATTACCTACAACCTACGAATAAGTAATCAGGACAAACAGACATCTTTATACACACATATCTGTCCTCGATGGGAATCGAACCCATGACCTTTTTTTCCGCCATACTGCATTAATAGTATAATAGTATTAACAGACGTTCGAACTTGGTACGGTACGGTCCGGACAGCGGATTCAGTACGCTCCGTACCATATCCGTTCGTCTGGAGAGTTGTCTGTCGAACATAATTATTATTATTTCGTGTTCGGTCCGGTCCGATGGTTTGCGCGTCGGATTTGGTCCGCTGCGTACCAAATCCTACCTGTTTGTCCTGTGACTGGGTTGTAGGTAATAATCTATTTTTTTTATTCTGGATAGGCTTGTGTTTGACCACAATCTCACCATGGTAAGCACACAAAGCCTAGATGGGAACTGGCTCTCAAATGCAGCTGTCGGAACACACCGATAGGTGTTTTAGCGACAGATTTTCAACTTGAGAGTGGTAGCCAGCCAGTCGGGTACTACAAAGTATCCTACCACCGTGCTATGGTTTCCTTACGATGTTTTCCTTCACCGAAAGCTCAAGCTCATTGTAGGATTCGAACCCACGACCTTCGCCGCGGAATTCGACGTCACTTACCACTGAGCTATCATCGCCTTGAAGAGTATATATATATATATATATATATATATATATTCAAGTATGTATTTAAAACAAAAGGTCGTGGGTTCGATTCCCATACAGGACCGACATGTGTCTATGAAGATGTCTGTTTGTCCTGTGACTGGGTACACCCAGTCACAGGACAAACATACCTACCATAAATACATACTTAAATAGATAATTACCTACAGGTAATTATCTATTTAAGTATGTATTTCTAAAAATAATATAACTTGAAAAATATATTTTTTAAAACTTCGTTCCTATCTGGTGTCCCACGACACCACACGTATTTTAAATATGTTTTTGCCCACTCCTTTTTTTTAGTGAGGTTTGTAGCGGTATTACTGTTGCCGCAAGATAAATCGCAATTTTAGCGCGCTTGGATAACGTCGGATGCATGAAGTCTGAACTGTGCACACGACACGCGGCTACTGCGAGATCCGGCCGTCTGTTGTGACTAGCGGATTTGGTACGACGTACAAGTCCGCTGTCCGGCCCGAACCAAGTTCGAACGTCTGTTAATACTATTAGGAACTTCGTTCCAAAACAATGTAAGAAACTTAAATAGTGATTTCGAAATCGGAGATAAAACACTGTATAACACAATAATTTCACCACGACAAAAAACCCAAACTGTTTATCCAAACATAGATTATAATACCTCAACAATTCTACCAACAGTAAAAAAAGAAATAATGCGTCTAAATCAAATAGACGTTAAGACACCTGCTACCCAAAGGAATCAGTACTCGTTTTAATTTAGTAGGATTATTTTTATAATACAATGTTGGTACAAAGTACGTTCCTAATTTAGCTTGTAAGGCAGTGTCGATGGACTGGATCCGGCCGTCTGTTGTGACTAGCGGATTTGGTACGCCGTACAAGTCCGCTGTCCGGCCCGTACCAAGTTCGAACGTCTGTTAATACTATTATGGGGCGTTGCGGAGGGCTAACAAACACAAAAGGGGTCGTGGATTCGATTCTTTTTACTTGCATCGAAGATGTAAATTAATTCGTCTAGTAATTTCGTAAATTATAAAGTTGATAATTTTGTGCAGCCGCCATTTTGGATTTAGATTTTGACAGCACTATCGGCTTCAACACCCTCGAAAACCATGAAAACGACATCCATGACGAAAAAGTTGATTATTTCTTGCAGCCGCCATCTTGGATTTAGATTTTGACAGCACTATCGGCTTCAACACCCTCGAAAAACATGAAAACGACATCCATGACGAAAAAGTTGATTATTTCTTGCAGCCGCCATCTTGGATTTAGATTTTGACAGCACTATCGGTTTCAGCACCCTCGAAAACCATAAAAACAACATCCATGACGAAAAAGTTGATAATTTCGCGCAGCCGCCACCTTGGATTTGAATTTTGTGTTATGTTTTACGAATTTATTATGATCGATCACACAGACGATTACAATTTTAAAACAATAAATTATTCTCTAGCGACAACCGCTTAGTTTATACTGTGGTTGGTACGTAGTATGAATAAATCGTCCGATCTAAGTCAACGTGACAGCCGTGCGAGAGCAAAAGGAACACAGGTCCTACCTCGTCAAGGCCCGGCGGGCGACTGAAGCCACGTCCGCAAGCCGCTGTATTATATAATAATTTATTATTAAAATAATTCAACTATTTTGCAAAATGTAACCGAGGATTATTGTTCTATATGTTATTAACTTTGCTTAGATATTTTTTTTGGAAGTTAAACTTTCATATGCTTCAAGTAAAATACGAAAAATAATCGAATTAGACCCCTCTTCGGAATTTTTTTTTATCGAGTGAAGTTTTCGATATCATGTTTTGAACCGAGAATTATCTAAGTACATATAGTGAACTATGATATGTATTTTTTTTGGCTTTAAACAATAACTCTTTGTTTGTTAAAAATTGAATCAAAGTGATGTAAAATGGGTCTACCTGGCCTTAATGGTGATTGCTCGAATTATATTCGTTACATATACGTTTTGGGTCGACTGGAACAATAGACCCAAAACTACATATCACTACATAGCATAAAACAAAGTCGCTTGCGCTGTCTGTCCCTATGTATGCTTAAATCTTTAAAACTACGCAACGGATTTTGATGCGGTTTTTTTTAATAGATAGATTCTTAAGGAAGGTTTATATGTATAATACATGCATAATATAGTAGCGAAACACTGATAAATTTAGAGGTGTCTAATGTGATGTCGTAATTAAGCATTTTTTTGCGCTTATATTGCGAACGCTGGCTGAACCATAACCATTTTTTATCCTTTACTAAAAAGTGATTATTTATTTTAAACAATACAGCACAGATATAGAGTCGACCTTGGGAGAGAACATAGGCTATCTTTTATCCCCCCTCCACCACCCCCACTTGCGCGATATAACGTGTAGTCCACGCGGGCGAAGCCGCGGGCGGGTCGCTAGTACGAATATAATATCCACATACTAAGCATAGATGGAAGAACATTTACGTTGAAATATTTTTGACCAACAAGAATATGACAGCACAGCATAGACTATAAATATTAATCAACTTACTCTTTAGCTTTAGTTTTGAACATGTTGACGTCAATCTTTACATCATTGATGATGATATTATACAGGAACTTGCCAATATTCTGTCGCATCTCCATAGGCCATGGTACTTCCTCTAGGTCCTTAAAACCAAATACAAACACCTCTTAAATCATGAGCTCATACTCTGTATTGGTAAGAACTTTCCCTAGCTGTCCCGGCGTTACCCGCTTTCCCAAGGAATCTTATCTTTTCCCAAGAAAAAAGTCGTATCTTATGTTTTGTTCCAGGATATATATATTTTTTTATTCTGGATAAGCTTGTATTTGACCACAATCTCACCATGGTAAGTAATGAAGGATATGAACTACATGTGTGCCATGTTGCATCAAAATCCCTTGGTGTAATTATTGCTTGAAAGAATAACAAACACACATACTGACCAACTTTCATATCTATAATAGTCTAAATATACAATATCTTACTACAGTGAATTGACATTGGTTTTGAAGAATCTTCATATTAACCTGTCAAAAGAAAGCAATGAGCCAAAAAATTATAAATATGGGCACAAATTACATAAAATTATTTAAATATGTGCCATAGCAAAGTCAACTGGGCTGCAATTTTGTAAGGCTTTCTCTGACATGATGTTTTCGGCTGCATAAGCAACAAAACTCATCATATAGGTATAAGAACAAAACTTACCAAGCTAGCACCATCTCTATGTGTATGTACCAGCGCCTGCCACGCTTGACGACCGTTGTAGATCGCACCGTCCGGTGAGTCTCTCTGCACATACCAAGAGCAGTACTTCTCGTAGATCTGCTCTATTTTATTTAGGACGCCGTTGCGACGAAACTGCTCGATTTGGTACCTGTATAGAGACATGACTATCAATTTATAAACATATTCATATGTTGAACTCTTACAGTCGCTAAAGATCAAGAGTGCTTATACGAAGCTAGCTGGTGACACTTTTACTGAGGACATTTTTAGGGTTCCGAATACCGCAAATGGAAAAAACGGACGTCTGTCTGTCAATACCCTTTAACTCGGGAAAACGATATACTCAGGTCTACAGTCCCTTGAAGCTGTAAAAAAATCAAATTTCTAAGTTAACGTAAAAATAGATACGGCCGTTATGTCGCAAAAACCGTATATAATATTTCGACGCTCTCAAGGGAATCAAAATGTATAGGGTACTTTCCATTGACCTAGAATCATGCAAGAAGCAATGTCATGTAGCACAAGTAAAGGAATAAATCCGAAAAAAAACAACGTAATTGGTAAAACATTGAAAAAAAAACCTCGAGACTACTATACTTACCTTTTAATTTATATTAAAGGTTGTCTGGAAGAAATCGCTGCTTATGGTAGGGGAGGCATTGATGCTAAATTTGTAGTTACTCGAGCGTCTTTGGGACCTACTGGAATTTGAAGATTAGGTGGAATAAAGAAAAAAAGGTTATGTGATATTTTCCCCTTCAGCGGTGGGGGGAGCGTCTACAGGGTTTCAAAAATGTAAAAAAAAACAGTCACCAAGAAATACTCGAGCGCGTCAGATATTAATAGGGTAGTCGCGCCACGTCTGTCTGATAACGGAAAAATAATAATCTGCCGTTTTGCGTGGTGGGGGTGGCCGTACGAAGGGGTCGAAAATATTTAAAAAAAAAATTTTCTCGAGCGCGTCAGACATTGATAAGGGATTTTAAGTGAACCCTCCAGTAGCTCCTATTTTAAAGACTGACGATTTGGACGCGACCATCAGTCAGGGCCGATTTTTGAAAATGCAAAAAAAAATCGTGACCTTGATTTACTCGAGCGCGTCAGATTTTTATACAGGCGGTTTTTCTTGATGGCCTTGTTGTACTGACCCATAATCTGACAATTATGTTGAGGGATTTCCTTAATCTGACGGTTTGAAAAAAAAAATATGTAAAAAATATCGAAATCTCGAAAATGGTTCAAGATATCGAAAAAATGTTTGCACAAAAGTTGTAGAGAATTTAACCTTCTACAATATTTATTAGGAATACATATACCAAAAAACCCATAGGAAATATATAAATGATTTTTTGACCTTTGACCTTGAAAAATCAGTAGTCGCGGGCACCCTAAGATAAGTAGCTTTTGAGAAAAGTTTTAGGGTATCAAAATAAAGGTTTATACAAGTTAATAGCTGACTATTTCTCATTCTGAGGTGAAACTCATAATATTCCTGGACTATACACTTAATAATGATTTTAGCCACTTCGGCTTGTGCAAATCGGCAGATTAAGATATTTCCGTGATTCGTGACTAATTTCCTTCAAAATAAAAAAAAAACCAATCGCGCTCGAGAAAATCCAGGTGACGTTTTTTTTTTGCAACTTTGCGAGTCTCCAATTTTCTTTCGTCACGCCCAATTTGTCAGATTATTGAAATGTACACTATTTTGCATGTAACTAACTTACCTTACCTTAATCTGACGCGCTCGAGTATTTCAAACCATCGATTTTTTTTTACTAATCTGACGGGCTACCCTAGGCGTTCGACACTACATAGAAGGCTCAGATTTGGTGAGAGTACTTCACAAGGTGCAAGGTTGCCCCCCTTATGTTAATCTGACGCGCTCGAGTAAATCCCGAAATCCCCTATTCGCCTCCCCTACCATTAGCGATATGACCGCCCATTCTACAACTATTTTATCATATAAATCTTCTTACTTTTTTATTCTTGTTCTTGGTGTACAATAAAGAGTTATCTATCTATCTACCCTGATGAACGAACTATTTATATCTACAAGTTTGTACGGAACCCTTGGTGCGCGAGTCGGACTCGCACTTGACCGGTTTTTGTATATTTGGTAGGTTACTCGCCTACCTATCTTCCCCTTAAGTTTGTCGTACTACTTACCGGACACCCTTTATAAAAATAAGACTTAAACAATACAGTTGCGAGCTGCAAAGCCTCGCGTTAAAATTAAGTTATTACGTTTAAGTTTAAGAGCCAGACTTTTAGGCTGAAAGTCACTGTATAGGGTTGTAGCACATTGACAATCCCGTTGATATTGCTTATATCCATAGTTACTTACCATCAGGTGACCAGCATGCCTGCTTCTCAGGCTTATGAAATTACAATAACATTTATAACCTCGAAAGTATGTAATTGAAATCTTACTTGTGGTAGACTAGCGTTCCCAGATCCCTCTGCAGTAACTTGAGTGTCGGACTGTATGTTTCACTGCCGTCCACCAGTTTGGTGATTTCACCCATCATAAGATCGACAAATTGATCCACCTATAATTAGTAATTAATATCAAATACTAAGAGCTAGAATATTTTTGGTAACTAATGCGGGTTCTAATTTTATGTATGTACTAGTTTAAGTATAAAATTGTTAAACATTTGAAAAAAAATACTAATATAGTCAGATGGTCCAAAAATATTTAAATTGCTGAGTTTCTTGCCGGTTCTAACAACCGGTGGTAACATCTGTAATTCGACCTTCATAAGTTACCTTCTAGGGCCTAAATTGAATAAATGGTTTTGACTTTGACTTGATATTTGGAAAAACCTTAAAATAAATATATCTGATAAACAAAACACGCGATGAGTTATTAAAGTTATATTTGACGTAAATTTTATAGAGTGGACTAAGCGAGAGTTCCGAAAATAAGGCTTGTTTAAACTTTACAGTATTTTTTTATTGGTATGCTGCTAGTGATACAAAAGTATGTACTTACCTTTAAAACCTTCAGATAAGGGTATAGTGTGATAGCGGAGTGTGAGGCTGTACTTTGAGACTTGAGTGTGCCGAGGTTCCGTACAAATGCTTCACGAATCGCCTCTCGCCATTCCTTCTCAGTTTCAGCCAGCTTTTTCCGCTGTTGTTTATTAAAAATAGATTAATGAGTAAATACAAAAAATTACAATATTACTTAGGGAGCATTCAAGTATTACGTAACGAATTGGGGGGAGTTCTTGTAAAACGTTACGATGCGTTACAGGGGCAGGAGGGGGTATGAACTACGCGTTACATAACTTTTTTTTTTACATTTTCGGTACTTTACGCCACATAATTACGTTTTATAACGTTTTACTAGTGGGGAGGGTAGTACAGAAAAACGTGGCGGCGCATTACATGCCCCCCCATGTTATGCGGGGGGGTCAAAATCTCCAAAAATTGCGTTGCATAATACTTGAACGCTCCCTTAGAAGAGTTTTAATTTATGTGTTACATGGATCAGTAGATTTATTACGTAGTATACGTATTACGTATAAGTAGATACGATAACTAAAATAATTGAGGGTAATAATACGACTTTATTATATGACTCTATGTTACATTTCTTTTTCATTTAAATGTTCGATTTTGAGAATGTATTATAATACTTACACAAAACATCACATTTGGAGATTTACTATCTTTCACATTAATATTTTCGACTTCAATTTCTCCTTTGATCTCCAACTGTAATTGCTCTTTTCCTTTTCTAATCATCTCTTCTAAGGATAAAAGGCCTTCTGCAGGGGACTCATGAAGTCCTCTCCTTTCTTCTACTGAATGTAACTTGAGTCTATCCATCAGCGGACTGACGTAGTCTAAAACTGGTGGAGTGTAATGTGGCTCAAATGTTGGTTCTATAGTGTGAATAGCTTTAAGAACCATCTTACGTTGATCGAATAGAAATTTGGTTTTGTCCATCAAATCATTTAGTGGTATGCCCTGAAAAATAATTTGTGCAACATAAATTTTTCATTGTAACTAACTTTTTTTTAATGTCAATAGGTTGTCAAGCTGGCAGAAGCTAGGTCCACCTGTTGGTAAGGGTTACCAATACAAGAGGAATTGCCGATGTGTTGCCGACCTTGGAAAGCTCTGTTTATGTTAGCCCAAGCACTTGTTGGTGTGTTCCGGCAAATGTACTTGAGAGCCACATGCCTTTAAGGCATTGTAATAAGGTGTACAACACATTGGAAATGCCCCTGGTATTGCTGCCTCGTTGTCACGTAGTGGTATAAACAAATATTTATTTTTGTTTTAAATAATATTAGGATATAGATTACGCGCCCCACTCTTTTTCCTAATCCCTTACAGTGCATGTCACGCTTATCAAAACAATCGAGACAGTTAACAGTTAATTTACCTTTGAATTCATTTCATGCTTATAATGTTCCAGCATCATCAATTTGTTCTCGATTTTGCTTCTTTCTATACCTTCGAAAACAGCCGCATACGTCTGTGCGTTTGGTTCGACGCTATCTTCCGACATGAACAATAGCAATTCTTTAATGTTATCCATTTGACCCTTTAAGAAAGAGAATATTATATAAATTTTTATAATCTGCAAACTATTTTAAAGATATTGGACGAAAAACCACTTTTGAGTTGTTCAGTAATTTTTCTGTTTATCTTATATTTTTATGATATCATTTGCTTATACATATTATGAACAAGCGACCCACCCCAGTTTCGCACGGTACGCAGACACCTTATTTTTTTCTGTCGTAGTATTGGGAATTGGGATATATAGGCCAGTAAAGCTAATAAGCATGAGTTCCGATAACAATCTTCAACAATCATCGTCATATTTCAGACAATATACACAAAACCTTAATTAATTATACACCAAAACTTTCCCCATGAATCACTCCATCGATTGGTGAAAACTGTATGAAAATCCGTTCAGTCGTTTTTGAATTTATCGAGGCGAGGGACTTTGTTTTATAATATGTAAGGATTTGTCATTGAAGAACAACTAACAAACAGTTTTATCACAGTAATAGATATTTACTTTAGGTAAGTACTTACATTACTTACTAGCTTTCCGCCCCGCGGTTTCACCCACGATAATGATACTTTGGACCCCCATTTCATCCCCTTAGGGGGTGAATTTTGTAAATCCTTTTTTAGCAGATACCTACGTAATAATAACTATCGTGCCGAATTTCAGTGCAACCCGTTCAGAGGTTTGAGATCAGTCAGTCAGTAACGATTGCATTTTATATGTACAGAAGAAGATAAATATTATGCATATTATGAACAATTAGTTTTATTACCATATGTGCATATCCATGTAGGAGAGCATTGTAGACTCTGATGTCATTAATTTTGGGGTAGTCAGGAACCCTAGTGCTTCTCTGCCTGTAATACTGTAGGACTTGACGAGCCTGAAACAATGGCGTCATACAGTTAAAATTAGAATAGGGATGCGCCTGATATTCTAGAAAAATTTCGACATTTTATTTATGATTTTTAATTATCAATTACGACAAAGAGTAGGTCTTTTGATATATTTATGACGTCACAGGTATGTATTTTAGACAAAACTCCATATAAATCATCATTTTGGCATTTAATAAAAAGAAGCTGATTTGATATGTCAGTCATCATCTCTATTAAACTGCAGTGACATTCATCAAAATTAAAATTTTGAATGAAAAATTGCATTTGGCAAGCTATACAAGAATTGGCATTTTGTTGGCACTGGTACGTATGCAATAAATATTTATATGAATAATGTTGCTATGGAGATACTACTAAAATTTAATGTGACTATAGTAGTATGTAGCAGCTAAAATTGGCACAAGTATTACTTCATGCAATATCATGTAATTGCAAATATAAAATGGGTAAGTGCATGTACATACATACATATACTATACTAATGTTATTAAGATGCAGTGTTTGTTTGTATATTATCAAGCAGGAACTACCAGAGAGATTATTAAAAAAGCTTTAGATAAGAATTTCTTTCAGGAAATGCCATAGGTCACTTGCATGCTCCATTGTTGAGGCCACAAGAACAAACTCACATCGTATTTAAAACCAAACTGTTTAATTTTAATGTGATGATTGCTCAATGGTAGGGACGTCGGATATCGCGACAAAAGTTCTAATCGCGAATCCTATAATGAGCTTGACTTAGTGAAACAAAACATCGTGAGAAATCAACGGTGGTAGGGTACTTCACCCTCAAGTTGAAAAATCTGTTGCTAAACACCTGTCAGTGTATTCCGGTAGTCGCACTTGAGAGCCAGTTTATAATGCCTTTAAAAAGGCTTTATAAAAAGAGCGACAACACATTGGCAATACCACTGGTGTTGCTAATGTCTAAAGGCGACGGTATTCACTTACCATGAGGTGACCTCATCAGCCTGGGTCACATGTGTTTTTTTTTAATATTTGTTGAGTCTAGGCTTACCTCATGGGTCATGTTGAGTGAGCAGAGTAACTGCAGATGTGCTGTCAGCAGTAGTTGTAAAGCGTCTTGTTTACCACGCCGCTCCAGTTGCTTCATATCCACCTTCATGCTCAACTCCTGCAATGCTCGGCGCTTATCCCGCTTAGCCTTCTTCTTCTTATTCAGATCTTGTTTGCTGCAACCATAAAATTCTATAGATTAGTAAGAGGTTTCTTTCTTTCTTTTCTGTTTTCCTATTCCACTTCGCTCTATCTAATAGTTGTCTCAGTACTTTTTTTTTTGTTAGCTTATCTGCAATCACTAGGTATTTACTATAAGCAGATGTCTCAGTACTTAACACACTTTTCATAAACATATAATTCTTCATGCAGTCCATTCATCCATACCTTCTTCGGCCTTCTACCTCTATATCCATCAACACTCATGCCCAATACTCTTTTCATTATATGTTATAAGAGGCTATTTAATTTAAAAAATGCATGAATTACTGCTATGAACTTACGCTTTTTTAATATTCAAACTCTTTGATTTGCTAGCTTCAGCATCTACATCATATTCGAAATCCTCTTTAGTATCAGCTATTTCACTGTGTAGAACCCCATCGTCATATAGGTCGTCTATTGCTGGGTGAGCCATTCCTTGTGCTCTAAAAATTTTATGTTTCAATAACTTCAACTAAAAATATGAAAATTTCTAGATATTTGTTATTTGTTGCCAATATACGGCTTAACAAATATGGATGATACTTGGCACTTAGATTAAGCATGATAGTACCCCCTGGTATTGCTAATGTCTATAGGTGACAGTAGTCACTTACCATTAGGTGACCCGCCTGCCTAGTTGTCACAAGTGATATAATTATAAGGAAACAATAATATATAGGATATTAAATTCTGGGAAAACATCAGATCCCTCTGTAAAACCACAAAAACAATAAGATATACAAACAAACTAATAAGATATACAGTTTTAGCCTCATTGTCCTGTAAATAATACTTACTGTAAATTACTTATATGATGCATAAGCTCTTGATCATAGCTATCTAATTGATTATCTATAAACAACTCTTTGAATACTGCATGTGGACTTTTTGAGTGTAGCTTATGTTCTTCCGATTTCATCTCACCAAAATTTGTTGAAGACATCTCTAAGTCAAACTCTTGAGTGAGCCCTTCATTTATGGCATACCTAAGGTCATTCAGTCTCTGGTCATACAATGTCGCCTTTCGGAAATTATAATAACTATCTTTAACCATATCAATAAACTGTTTAGTTTTTAATCTATCCTCTACATTTGATATTTTATGATGGGTATAGACAAGGGCACATTGGTCATCTTCCATTTTTATTTCTTTTATCATCGCCGGAGATTTATTTAGTATTTTTTCTCTGACACTTTTCAATAATTCAGGATCAACTTCTACTAATTTTAAGTTTGTGTTCTTTGTTTTTGTTGTTAGCCGATGTAGTTGACCCAGAGAGACTGGGCTGGATGCTAATTTGGAGAGATGACTGGGTCGCAGTTTGCTTATTGACACCTTCAGTTCTGTCATGGCTTTCTCACTTACTACAAAATTAAAATACAAATAAATATTGAGGTCATGTAACTCAACACTTGCTATAAGTAGTGTTAGAACATAAAGATACATGTTGTAGTACTATATAATTTTTTGGATTCCTAAAGATTTATTTAATAAGTTTTGTTTACATCTGCAAGCATGCTAATTGTAAACAAATACTAACCTTCAAGCAGCTCTCCATACTGTTTGTAATTTTTATGTTTCGCTTTCTTTCTCAATCTTACTGCACTAGCCGTTCTTGTAGACTGATGTCTTATTGGATATATGTTTTCTGGAAAGAAATTGAAAAGTTATGCAATTTTGTAACCTCTCACAATAATTGCTTCCCACTTTGTTTACTTATTTTAATTGGTATTATACAATTTATCACATCATTATCATGAACTGTTGTTACATGGTAAAGTTTTTAATACCTGTGTTAGGTCGACTCAGTAGAATTTTGCGGCAAAAAGAACATTTTATTTCAGATTTTGTCGTACTTTTGAGTGAATTATTCGAGTGCGATGATATACCGTGGAGAGTACTTTGATATAAATTCCTAGCTGATATAAGACGATGCATTGTTGTCCTTTTAATTTAAAAATTGTATAAAATGATATAGAACATGCCGATAAATCGAAAACCACGTGAAACTGGAAAAGAAAAGAGGACAAGACAAATTACAGATCTGCCCACCAGAGACTAAAGAGCAGTAACAGCCCTTTTGGTAGGGGAGGCATTGATGCTAAATTTGTAGTTACTCGAGCGTCTTTGGGACCTACTGGAATTTGAAGATTAGGTGGAATAAAGAAAAAAAGGTTATGTGATATTTTCCCCTTCAGCGGTGGGGGGAGCGTCTACAGGGTTTCAAAAATGTAAAAAAAAACAGTCACCAAGAAATACTCGAGCGCGTCAGATATTAATAGGGTAGTCGCGCCACGTCTGTCTGATAACGGAAATATAATAATCTGCCGTTTTGCGTGGTGGGGGTGGCCGTACGAAGGGGTCGAA
Source organism: Ochropacha duplaris (assembly GCA_951361185.1). Taxonomy (NCBI): domain Eukaryota; kingdom Metazoa; phylum Arthropoda; class Insecta; order Lepidoptera; family Drepanidae; genus Ochropacha; species Ochropacha duplaris. The sequence goes on along the minus strand of OX592704.1, from coordinate 8,531,496 downwards.
AATATTTAAAAAAAAAATTTACTCGAGCGCGTCAGACATTGATAAGGGATGTTAAGTGAACCCTCCAGTAGCTCCTATTTTAAAGACTGACGATTTGGACGCGACCATCAGTCAGGGCCGATTTTTGAAAATGCAAAAAAAAATCGTGACCTTGATTTACTCGAGCGCGTCAGATTTTTATACAGGCGGTTCTTCTTGATGGCCTTGTTGTACTGACCCATAATCTGACAATTATGTTGAGGGATTTCCTTAATCTGACGGTTTGAAAAAAAAAATATGTAAAAAATATCGAAATCTCGAAAATGGTTCAAGATATCGAAAAAATGTTTGTACAAAAGTTGTAGAAAATTTAACCTTCTACATACTATATTTATTATGAATACATATACCAAAAAACCCATAGGAAACGAGATATTTGCAATAAATGATTTTTTGACCTTTGACCTTGAAAAATCAGTAGTCGCGGGCACCCTAAGATAAGTAGCTTTCGAGACAAGTTTTAGGGTGTCAAAATAAAGGTTTATACAAGTTAATAGCTGACTATTTCTCATTCTGAGGTGAAACTCATAATATTCCTGGACTATACACTTAATAATGATTTTAGCCACTTCGGCTTGTGCAAATCGGCAGATTAAGATATTTCCGTGATTCGTGACTAATTTCCTTCAAAATAAAAAAAAAACCAATCGCGCTCGAGAAAATCCAGGTGACGTTTTTTTTTTGCAACTTTGCGAGTCTCCAATTTTCTTTCGTCACGCCCAATTTGTCAGATTATTGAAATGTACACTATTTTGCATGTAACTAACTTACCTTACCTTAATCTGACGCGCTCGAGTATTTCAAACCATCGATTTTTTTTTACTAATCTGACGGGCTACCCTAGGCGTTCGACACTACATAGAAGGCTCAGATTTGGTGAGAGTACTTCACAAGGTGCAAGGTTGCCCCCCTTATGTTAATCTGACGCGCTCGAGTAAATCCCGAAATCCCCTATTCGCCTCCCCTACCATTTTGTGATTTTTCGTTTTATTAGTGATTCTGAAAGCGGGTTTCTTAAGCTTTCTATTGAATTAACTTACTTATTTCTAAGACTATTAGAATGGTTTTTATTTAACAGTTTTCACTTACTGCAAACGAAAAAAATTAACAATTTGGCGTGATTTCCCAACTAAAATACAGTATAAATTATACTGCAGATAAAATTTTAAGGTTTCATAACTAAAATGCAGTAAGCAATATAATTTTACAGTTCTTTAGATAGTTTTATATTTCTGGAAAAAAATTAAAAAAAAAATTAATACGCAGTAAAATTTACCGCCATACAAGCTATTTTTACTGCAAATTAAGAAAATACAATTTATTGTCACGAACTCCCAACTAAAATGCAGTAAAATCAAAGCTTGTCGCATTTTAGTTGTGAATACTTAACATTCTTTTATCATTATAAACTGACTAACACGCAGTAAAATACAGCATTACTGCAGATTAGTTTGGATAGCATAATGACACAGATATGATTATTCCTAGCTAAAGTGCAGTTAATGTTCACCTACATTTACTATCTATATTTTATTGTTAAACATAAAGATACATTATGTTATATATGTTAATATTAAGAGAAAACTGTCAAAGGAGGTTGTGCATTCTGCGCAGGGTCCTTTATTAATTAGATGTTTTTATTTATTTTTGATATGTAAATTTTACATAAGTGAGTTGAATTATTGTGATTAAATAATAAGAAATAAACGGTCTTTAAAATGTGAACTAGCTATTTTTCTTACTGCACTAGTAAATTGAACACTTTTTTCTTAAAAAACTAACTAAAATGCAGTATTTTTTTGACCTTACTGCATGTTAGTTGGGTTTCTTGACAAAATAACTGATCCAAACGCAGTAATAGGGCTTTTTGCTGCATTTTACTAAGTTTAAAATGGTATTTTTTACAAAAAAGGCTATGCAGTAATAGGCACCAAAAAGAATAAATGGCCATAATAAATTCAGTTATTAAGATATATTTTTTTTTATTGCTTTAACGTGTGAACCTATGCCTTTACAACCTTTCTGCATTCAAATTTTTTTGCTTATACATTCTGTTGATTTTTTAAAATCAATTCTTAACTTTAAATGCGTTTTACTCGAAATCGTGATTTTGCTGTTACTGCACTTTAGTGTATGGTGGGCAGAGATGCACAATCCACAGATTACTGATATGTAGCTAGCTAGCACAATCTGTCATACAATGAAAATAAACTTGACAGACTAAAAATAGAGATGGCATTTTTATGATACGTACGAACAAGCGTACGAATGACGATTACATAGGTGTATAATTTACAAAGAGTATTTAATTGGTATTATTATAATAATATGTATGTAAATAGATTTTCTTCGTTAGAGATATCGATTTGAACTGCTAACTTTACGCAGTATTTATATTCTCTTTGCTGCTAACGGGCTAAAACGGGCCCAGAGGGAGTAGTTTATTGCTCTATGGCTAAAACGTCTTGTAAACATACTACTTACTAATCTGTGGTCTTGTAAAAGTTTTGCATGATTGCGTTCCAAAGCAAAATTGATAAATTTTGCTAATATTAAGCATAAAAAAGCGTGTTAAAAATATGTTGTATTTCTTCTTCCTCATTGATTTCGTATTCTATTATTGGCTCGCTCTGTTGTCAGTTGTCACCTTGATTGTCACTCACTTGTCAAGTTGTCAATCTTGTTGTGTCATGTCAAATATAAATAAAAATAGATATAGTCATAAATACTCTTATAAAAAGTCAAAATAGTCAAATTCTTACTCGACATATTTTTATTTTATGTTTTGGACGGTAATTTTGTGATAATTCTCCTAAACGAGTTGTTCAGTTTGTGTTGTGTGTCTTCTTTCTTACTTATAAATCTAGAATGGAAGATAAAACGTTTGTGTGTAAGTGTTCAATGCACCCAAAATTTTTATTAGGTAGTTCTAATTAAATCTCAGTTCTATAACTACTTTTGTGTTTTCAGGGACTTCTGAATTGACGGAGAGAATGTTTAAGTTGCGATTCGAAAACGACTGGATATTTAAAAAAAAGAAGCAGCCTTGGGGGTAACGGTTTCTATCTTTTGTGACTATCATTAAAATTTATTGTGATAATTTAAGTATATCTCAATCATAAACATGCCAAAGTGGCTAAACAGAAATGAAAGATGTTGTGCTTATGCACTTTAGGAATAGAACATGGTACTTGGTATATCTGGAAAATATTTAGATTACATAGAACAGCGGGTAAACAGCTGAGTGGACGGTAGTAAATAATAATTAACTTAGCAACTTTTTCGAATTGTTGCACTGGAACATTGTCTTTTTAAGTCACACAGTTCACCATTTTCTCCAAGCTCATTGCCACATCCAATTACTTGTATGCTTGATGCATACTAAACTAGTTACTTCATTCAAAATAATTATAAAAATCCTTGCATTTTCAGAGCTTTCTACAAGATATTACTGGAAAGTGGATACCCAGAAGAAATGACTATAAACCATGTGAGAAAGAAATGGTCATATACCTATGATGTGAGCATACCCATGTTTTATTGTCATAATATGTGATTTGGTATAATGATATGGTTCTTGGTTTTGTTGTTTAACCTGCCAGTTCTTTCTTGAGACAATCGGGGTTTCAGAGTCCGCACTACTTGGTTCTCAAATGGGACAATCGGGACGATGATGTTTCCTAGAAATTGGGCAAGATTTTTGAAATTTTGAAAACTGTGCACGAGTTGATGAGTTGTTTGACAGTTTAATGTCACGAGTCAACAGATTAATACAATTTTTGTCTTCCTGAGTCTATGTATATTTTTTTTAAATTATACATAGACTCAGGTTTTATTTCACTTGTGCCAAAAACATACAGGATTCAGATACAAATCTTGAATATCCATAAAATAGTTTTTGAATGTATTTTTAAACTCTTAAAAATCTTTTTCAGATGTATAGACTCGCAAAGAAAACTAAAAACAAAGACTGGAAGTACTATCAAATATTTGACAAACATTTTGGTAAAACCAAAATATTGGACAAATATGAGTCTTGTAAGTTATTTTTTATACCACTAGTGACAACAAGGCAGACAGGTCACCTGATGGTAAGTGACTACCATCGCCTATAGACATTAGAAATACATGGGGGAATATAGACATTGCCAATATGTTGTACATCTTATTGCAATGATTTAAAAGCAACTGGCTCTCAAGTGTAATTGCCGGAACACACCAACAGGTGCTTGGCGACAGATTTCCAACTTGAGAGTGGTAGCCAGCCAGTTAAGTACTACAAAATACCCTTCCACCATTCTGTAATTTCCTTATAATATTTTCCTTCACGGAAAGCTCAAGCTGATTTTAGGATTCAAACCCACAACCTTCGCCACGTTTATCCAATGTTACTACCACTGAGCTGTCATTGTCTTGAATAGTATTAGCTTAAATTCTGAAAACAATATTAAAGTAGAATTTAGAGAAGCCTATACATAAAATATTGCCAGTTAATTAGTGCCTAGTGACTAGTGCCATTAATTAAGATTTTATCAATTTGGTTGCAGGGAGTGATGAGTGGCGACTGAAATTTATTAACAGTATCACAGAAGCTAAAGATATGAAACTTGACTTTCAAGTCATGTGGAAGTAAGTACAAATAGTATATTACTGCTATTATTATTATTATTCAAATATTATAGTTATAGTACTAGTCTCACCCATTCATCTCAAATCCATACTATATTAATATTTTAATGCGAATGTGTGTCTGTTTGTTACCCCTTCACGCTTAAACCACCGAACCGATTTAGATGAAATTTGGTACAGAGATAGATGGAACCTTGGAAAAGGACATAGGATACTTTATATCCCGGGAAAAGATAAGATACCTCGGGAACGCGGGTGAAATGGCGGGGCGGAAACCTGTTCTACCATAAAACTTTGAGGAAAAACATCTATCTCCAAATATTTTTTTGATAACACCAAAGTTCGTCAATTAAATAAAAAATAATTGTTTGACAAACAGTAGAGAAAGAAAGCTGTATAGTTTTTTTTCACATATTAATATTGTGATATGCATCTGGAAATGTTGTGATTAATATTTGTCTGATTTTTGATCTAGTGACATGTGTTCTATATGTTGACCATCTACTCCTCTAATGTGACCCTAAGAGTTGTTGATAATGCGTATTTCACGTGATTTATGAACGCCCTCTTATTTTTAAGACAAACAAAGAGTACCTAACTAATTAACTATACTAAAATTAAAAAAAACTGTAATTTCAGAACAATTGAGACTTCAATGCGATGTCAGGATCTACCAATTGATTGTTGCATGCAGGACATGAAAGGTCTGTGGCACCATCTTAGAATGACTTTCAATGTAAGTAATTTACAATATTGAACTCTAATGTGATGAAGTAAAGGTTTAAATTCTGGGAAAATTAAATATTTTATAATGATAAGTTAGTTAGGCCTAGAAGAATAAAAATAAGACCTGACATTGCCTGAGATGGCAAAAGTTTTTTGCCTGAAATCGAAATAAACTTAAATTGGTATGAAAATAATATACACTCTGTACATTTTTTATAGAGGAAACACCGTTTAAAAATAAAGAAAGGGGCCGAGCTTACTGAGTGGCCATTATACGAACCAATGTTGAGTTACTATCAGAAATACGACCATTTGTACCTCAAAAACTTGGAGACTGACTCGGCTTACGACTTACGTTTGAAGAACACTTCAGTGCGACATAAAATAAAAAATAAAGGCACTGATAATAACGGCAATGAAAATGAAGAATTTCAATGTAAGTATTCTATTCTACTCTATCTAATTTTGTTGGTAATTAAAGTTTGTATGTTTGTTACCACTCAGCTTCGTAACGCATTGGATGAAACTTGGCATAGAGATAAATTATATCTTGAAATAAAACATATGAAATTCCCGGCAATCTAAGATCTCTTCTTCGTCGTCGTAATTAGGCGTCGGAATGCGCCCTTTTTGCGTCGGAAGGTGATTGGCTGGGATTATTCCAGCCATCCTATTTCTTCAAGGAAGCTTGCCAGCGCCTATCTAGAGATTTCTCGGGAATGTGGTTAAAACCGCAGGCTGCCAGCTAATATTTACTATAAATATTTGCCTTTGAAGCATTGTAATAAGGAGTACAACATATCGGCAATGCCCCTGGAAAGTGCCTATAGGCGACGGTAGTCACTTACCATCAGGTGACCCGCCTGCCTTGTTGTCACTAGTGGTATAAAAAAAGTTTTAAATCTTAAGTGCTGCTACACAGTGAAAAAACCTCCTTAATCTTTTGTCACGAATTTTAATGTATACAGTTAATTCACAAATATACAGCAAATATGTTGCTGCTTATTTTTACTGTAGAAAGTAAATAGCTCAAGTACTACTGCTGAAATACTGGTACTTGCCAGCCAACTTGAGAATGGATATCTCAAAATGTTTTCCTCCAGGGCTCGATTTAGAGGTGTGGAGTCCCTGGGGTAACAAAGAAGAGGAGGCCCCTAATTATTATTGTGCTCCGATTTGTTCACACATCGGGAACCTTACCTTATATAGCGGAAGATGTTATGTTTCTGATGTTATGTTCACAGGGTCGAAAGATATAACAGAAACATTCATACAGATAAGATTGCAAAACGATTGGCTATTCAGAGAGAGGAAATGGGCTTGGAAGTAAGAAAATACTTTTATTTTTGATGTCATTTTCTATAATTATTTATTTATTTTTTATTACATAATTTTACCAAAGAAAATACAATGAAACCCACAAAACCAGTACCGCTTTAAATTTAATTAACATAAAATAATTATATTTGCAGTGAACTGTTGTCAATAATGATTGGTGAATATGGATTCCCTAAAACATTGAGCGGTCGAGATCTTAGTCGCAAATGGGCGGCGACATTTGCCGTAAGTATGATTATTTCACTACCACAATAAAGTTTATGGATTTATGGAGTATGCTGCATGAGTTTTCGAAAGAAAAATGGCGGTACTGTGGTCATATTTGGTAAAATTTTAATACTTTGTAGTACCTGACTAGCTGGCTACCACCCTCAAGTTGAAAATCTGTCGCCAAGCACCTATCGGTGTCTTTCGACAGCTGCACTTGAGAGCCAGTTCCCATCTAGGCTTTTCGCGCTTACCACCTTCGGCCACATCATCACATCCCGTGGTAAGATTGTGATCAAATACAACAAGCTTATTCAGAAAAAAAATCTAAAGTGTTGTATTTAAATAATAATCTAAGTCCAGGCTTACATTTGTAAGTTCTTACGTAAGTTTTATGTAAGTAAGTTACGAAAGCAATTCAAATTATAAAGAAATTACGGTAAGCAACTTACAAAGCGTGTTTACATTTGCAAATTTATCGTAAGCCTACTTACGTGAGTAAAACTTACAAGTGTAAGTGCGGGGTAATACTGGTATAAAAGTTCGAAGAGTTTATTGCCGGCTCTACTCAGCAAAATCGAACCGTTCTGACAATGTGCCTGTGAACACCTATTTAAATAAATAAATAAATCATTTCAAAGTTCATAACTATCCTCATTCATCTACCTTGTGAATTAAAAAAAAATCCTTAAAAGTTATTAAATATTATTAACAGGATTACCAAAAAGCGAAAGCAACAAAAAACAAGTCTTGGCTGTACTATACATTGTTCGAAGTGTATTTAGGAGAAGGTGGCATCAGCTTAGACCCTTTAATTGGATGTAAGTGTACACTACATTTCTTCAAGCATTTATTTAATTTTGACTATCTATTATATTGACAACTTTAAACCAATTTTAGGGATCATTTCAAATCTTATGCATTCGTCTTGTCCGTCCGTCCGTCCGTCCGTCCGTCCAACAGTGTGTGATAGTTAATTTAATTCTAAACTTAAATACCTAAATAATTTAGAAAGAAAGAATGGCCGCCCCTAAAATGTACAGAAGTGTAGTTGGCCTCTCCAAAAAAAAGGTTCTAATAATGTCGAAGCAATGTATATTAAATAACTAGTTTTCGACCTCGCGGTTTCTTATCTTTTCCCGGGATAAAAAGTATCTTATGTTTTATTCCAGGATATGATCAGTGTGCCAAGTTTCATCAAAATCCGTTCAGCCGTTTTGCGTGATTGACGAACAAACATCCGAACATACAAACACACAAACTTTTCAATTTATAATATTAGTAGGAGAATAGTAGGGAGCGTGACACCCCCTCCGAATTTTGAGATACTAAAAAAAGGTGCGACAATTTTCGATACGTTTTAATATTATAGATTTGAAATTGTGAAAATAATGAAACTAAGCTGAACTTTACAGGGCAAGAGGAATGGGTATTTAATTTGATTAGTGCAAGGACGGACCTCGACCATTTGTTCAAATATAGCATACAGGAAAGAAGTGAGGGGTGGAGGTAAGCAATAGTGCACCAATAACTTAAATGTTATATCTCTTCTATATATATATATAAAATTCTCGTGTCACAGTTTTAGTTACCGGACTCCTCCGAAACGGCTTGACCGATTTTGATGAAACTTTATATCTGTATTCAGTAGGTCTGAGAATAGGTTGTTATCTATTTTTTACTAGCTGTCCCCTGCGGTTTCACTCGCGTTCCCGTAGGATCCGCGTTCCCGTAGGATCTAGCGGTATAAAAAATAGATAACAACCTACTCTCAGATCTACTGAATATACATATAAAATTTCATCAAAATTAGTCCAGCCGTTTCAGAGGAGTACGGTAACAAAGGACCGATTTGGATGAAATTTTGTTGTGTAGGTATTTCAATGGGTTCCTCGATGATTTGAAAACAAAATTGGACCCGGTAGGTGGCGCTGGAATCGGGTTCTAAGTTTTGTTTTAATTTTAGAGCAGTACAACGTCTGCCGAGTCCGCTTGTTTTATTTAAATATTTAGCAGTGATATTTTAGTGACAGTTCGGTAGTTTAACCTTACTAAAAGATTCGTAACTCACGTTTGAATAAAGAAGAATATGAGGCATCCTACGTCCCTAAACTAATTCAAATGTTTTCGGAGATTCCTCAAACCATAGGCTTGAGTGGTCCTAAATTATTATATTTAACGCCCTAAAAGAAGACCTCTAAAAATATAGACTAGCTTTCGGCCCGCGGTTTCACCGGCTTCCGAGGGAATTAAAAAAAAAACGATTAAGAATTTTTTGAGTTTATCCATTACAACAAATTTACAAACATATAAAAAACATCAAATCTTTTTCTTTATAATATTAGTGTAGACAAAATTGTTTGTGTATATTTATTTGCTTTGGTAACACGTGATCGAAGAGTTTGACTGGCGCCAGCTACAAATCAGCGCTGTGTGATGTCTGTGCACAACATCATGCCAACTTAAAGGCCCACAAAACCCTCTTCTGTCATATTTCAAAATATTAATTTTAAGGCGTTTATTAACGTTAAATTATTAATTTTAAATTTGTTATTCCCTTAGAGACGTGGAGAAACGACTACGAAGCATAGGGTTACCTCAAGACCACAGCTTGTTAGACTTGCCGTTGATTTGGACTCATCTACTTAAAACTTTCAAGGTAATTTTACAAATAATAAAATATTCTATTACATAAGAAATAAGAAAAAAATTGTATAATCAAAAGTTTACACATCCATGGGACTAAAAGGAAAGGACTCGTAAGGAATGGTATTTCTTTTGATTATAACTATATCTGTTCCATGGTTCGTTCTGCGATGGTTCGTTAGATAGCGTCATTATCCAACGCTTTGTACCTAACAAGCCACCCCAATTACTCATATAACTTAATTACAGTGGAAAAGAAAATTTGCAAATAAGGGTATACTAAACGAACAGTGGCCATATTACGAAGCAATTGAGCGATACAAAGAGATTGAAAACAAACAAACTATTAAGAGGCAGAAACGAGAAGTTAATTTATTCGAAGACGGAGGCATCGATGATGATTTCGAAGACGATATGAAACTGTTTGATTTGAAACAGAAATTGTTGGTGAAACCCAAGTTTGAGTATGAAGATGCGAATCAGTGTAGGTCTTGCTGTCATGTCGATGGGTGCGTCGATCTGTTCGAGCAGAAAGACAATGATGGTCTGGACTTGGCTTACAAGCTGAAAGTTATTGGCGGGGTCCAGGTAAGACATCAATATTTTTGCATATACCTTAAATTGTATGATGTTTCCATTGCGTTTTGGTGGATTTCGATGGTTAATGTTACGATTTTTAAATCTAACTTGACAAATACTTTTATTTTCTCCTTTCAAGCCCGCGATTCCAAGTTATACATTGTTATCTATCCCAAACGTCCAAATCTTAAAGTTAACCCGCATTTAAATTGTATAATCTCGGCTTAATATCCCAGCAGAATTACGGAATATTATGAATGAGTTATACCGATTACTTACAAATATAATTGTTTTAGGTGGACAAATCAGATAATTTACCATCTCGAATATGTTTCGAATGTCTTCAGGAGTTGGAGAACGCGTACAAATTCCGACGGAAATGTCAAGACGTAGACCAACAGCTACGTAGCGCCGCGCATAAAATAAAAATTGAAATACTCGATAAACACGAGGACAACGACAGGAAAAATAACAATAATGACGATTTAATGGATTTGGACAGAAACGAAACTGACGATATGCATTTTGAAGTGGAAATAACGAACGATTCAGAATCTAAACATGACACAAAACCAGTTAAACTAGAAAAGAGAAAAATAAAATTGAAAAAACCACGGAAATTGAGATACGACTATTGGAAGATATGCGAAGTGTGCGGAAAGCATACGAGGAATCTACTCAGTCACTTGGATGCTCATTCGAAAGGACGGCCGTATTCTTGTGAAGTTTGCGACAAGAAGTTCAAGTTTAAAAGTGGTTTGATTGTACATAAAGCAGTCCACGAGCCCACGCCAAGAAAGACCTGTGAGGTCTGTGGTAAAACTTTCCACATTATAGCTCAATATAGAAGACATTTTGTTTACCACGCTAATGAAAGGAAATATGGGTGCGAAACATGTGGGAAACGATTCAATACTTTGGACATTTTAAAAGTTCATAATAGAACGCATACAGATGAGCGGCCTTTTAGTTGTCAAGATTGTGGAAAGACTTTCAGGACGGCAGGCTGTGTTAGCAGACACAGGAGAATTGTACATAGAAATACAAAAGTTCAATAAATGAATGTTATTATTATGTTTCTTCTTTTTATTTAGTTCACTCTTTTATATTATATCATCATCCTAACATCCTTGAGCCACCTCGCTCGATCGTCCACACAATGATTCAGTCGGATGTTTCTACTGTGGAATATCGTGTTTTTTTTCTGCTTCATGGCAATCTATTCTAGTAACAATAAGCTACTTCCTTGGCTGATAATTATCTGTTTGAAATGTAATCTTAGAGAGCCATAAACAGTTGAAAAGTTTATTACAGCAAAGTCTCATATCGTGGAATGAGAAAATAACAAAAGGGACGTAAAGAGACTGGTATGTTTGGTGTTACGCGAGGAAGATTACTGGGTCTTACATTATTCCTGATTTATATTAACGACTTATCAGCTTAATACTTACTAGCAAGAGGCTGGGTTTTCCTACTCCTTCAAATTTTAATTTGTTTTTACCTTGTGTCTTTATCTGGTTGTAATGTTTGGTGAGGAAAATAAATTTATAATAATATTATAATTCTGGCTCGTTGTCGGCACGCATTATATACATATGGTGTCTCGCTCGTGACTAGAAACACCCGTGGATTCACTCTCGCAGCTCCGATACAACTCTACGCGCACGAACTAAAATACAAAAAGGTTTAGAATATATGTATGGCGCTTCATAGCCTGGTAAGTAAGAGTACCTAAGCCTCTTTTTTGGAAAAATACTTTCTTAGCGGATACCTACGTCAATGAAATAACAACATTATTATCCTTATTTTGTTAGTTTCCGGTTTCAATATAGGTACGATTTTTACTATCACCTTAATCTACATTATTTTATACTAGCTGTTCCGCCCGGTTTCACCCGCGTTCCCGAGGGATCTTATCTTTTCCCGGGATAAAAAATATTCGCTATTCCAGACTATAATCTATCTCCATGCCAAATTTCATCCAGATCCATTCAGCCGTGGCGTAAATGAGTAACAAACATACATCCATCCAAACTTTCACATTTATAATATTAGTAAGATAAGATTAGTAGGATATTTGTTAAATACAACTGTTTGTAAGTAGTCGTTTTAAGGCGATTACGCTTTGTTTTTTTTTTTTTTTTTTATGTCACAAGTGACAACGAGGCAGGCGGGTCACCTGATGGTAAGTGACAACCGTCGCCTATAGACATTGGCAATACCAGGGGATTGCTAATGTGTTGTACACCTTATTAAGGCGAACTGGCTCTCAAGTGCAATTGCCGGAACACACCAACAGGTGCTTGGCGACAGATTTTCAACTTGAGGGTGGTAGCCAGCCAGTCGAGTACTACAAAGTACCCTACCACCGTGCTGTGGTTTCCTCACGATGTTCTCCTTCACCGAAAGCTCAAGCTCATTGTAAGGATTCGAACCCACGACCTTCGCCGCGGTATCCGACGTCACTTACCACTGAGCTATCATCGCCTTAAAATGTATGTAAATTTATAGTGAAAGCCGTAAATAAGTTAATATCTTGGTTCAAATCCTGCATTGATATTGATCTTTCGGTGAAAGAAAACATTAAACCTATTGTGCTCCTGCTGCTACACTTGGGAATCAGTTCCGTTCTATGTTTCATGAACAGTGCCATAGTTATTGTAGTCTAAAAGGACTTTTTTCTTGACTTTTTGCTACTTAATAAATAAATCCGACCAATGCTTGTCGGAACACGCACGTAGGTACATTGTGCGTGTTCCGACAAGTGTGTGTTTTATAGCATGAATTACTAAGATTTTTGCTCTTGCTTATGTTTTATTTTTATGTCTGTTTTTGATTTAACCCACAAAACTGTCAGACTACATCGCGTCTGTATCGGGCATATTTTGTAACTGTGCCTATGCTCAACTTTCAGCGTCAAGCAGAAAAATGTTGACCGAAAGAAACCATGAATCTTGATTTTATTGGCATTAATTTCTTTCATATTCAGATGTTTGACATTTACAGCCTATTATTTTGGTGAGGTATCTTATTGTTTTAGCTTTCATTGGAAGATAATTCTATAAACACATCTTGACACATATGAATCTTCTGTTTTGGCAATATGATTTTTTCGCCTTCTATTTAGTTATTATTTGTGTTCTGGGCTGATACCCTTTTCTAACTGTTCGTAATTATTTATTTATTGCCTATATTAATTTCAATATCCTGTGGCTTCTCAGAGCTTTCTTCTCGTTATTAGCTGGTTTTTGTTATAGGTTCACATCATGTGGCTTCTCAGAGCTTTCTTCTCGTTATAAGCTGGTATTTGTTATAGGTACACAGCCTGTGGCTTCTCAGAGCTTTCTTCTCGTTATTAGCTGGTTTTTGTTATAGGTTCACATCATGTGGCTTCTCAGAGCTTTCTTCTCGTTATAAGCTGGTATTTGTTATAGGTACACAGCCTGTGGCTTCTCAGAGCTTTCTTCTCGTTATTAGTTGGTATTTGTTATAGGTACACATCATGTGGCTTCTCAGAGCTTTCTTCTCGTTATTAGCTGGTATTTGTTATAGGTACACATCATGTGGCTTCTCAGAGCTTTCTTCTCGTTATTAGCTGGTATTGTTATATAGGTACACTTACCACTTAGGTACCTACCTACTATTTGTAATTTTATATTTTCCTTCCGCCACTTAATTTTTTTTCTATTAACCATGGTTAATTGTATTGCTTTTAGATAACAGATAGCGCCAGTCACTCTTTAAAAGTTTATTGTCTTGACCGACATTGGCATGTCCTGTTTGATCTTTATATAGCATTCGAATTAATATAAAGTATAAACAAGAGTGGTGGTATTAACATCTTAGGAGTGCATTGATTGACCGATAGTGTCCGGAAATAAGGCCTCTTAACCCTTCGGAATGTTGATCGGAATACGTCAATGGTACCTATTGGTATTATAAATGCATTCGTTCAGTGAGCACTTCAGTAGCGGGCGGCGCCGGCCCAGCGCTCCGAGTGGAAGTTCATCAGTTTGCGACCGACCGCGCGCGAGGTAGAGCACTCTCACAACTCCTAATAGAAACCTGACTGACTACACGCACGCACTCACGCACAAAAAAGAACAAACGGTGCTTCCTAGTTTAATTTAGAATTAAAAGAGCGACATGACGGTGCATACTGCGGTAAGTTATTTTTATGATATATTTTATTTTTTTGTAGAGACGGGTTTTAAATGAAGGGTTTACTCGTCTTACCTTACACGATCTATAAGACTAGACGTATTTGTAATGATTAACATTTTGTTACGCTTACGAGCACCATAGATTACTGATACATTATTTTATGGCTAATCTTATATTTATAAAAAACAATGTTTGTTTGTTCGTATTTTATGCGCTGTCATACGGTTCATCGGATTGCGATGAAGCTTTGGTGAGATGTTCTGTGTATGCCTGCGAAGGTTCCTGGCCCAAAAAAAAACGTTTTTTTTTGTGGAATGGCAGTCTTTATACAGGATGTCCGGAAGTAGTACGACGACCTATCTCGAAAATGGTGATCTTTTTACTGAGCAATTTTTTATAAGTATTTGGAAGGTGACCCGCCCACCTATCTCCCCCTTAAGTTTGTCGTACTCCTTACCGGACACCTGTATAATAGACTTTTAAAGAGATGATTTTATTGTATCTTATATAACATCAATTCTCATAAAGTAGGTATCTCAGAACTGATTGAATGTAAACAAACAACAATTATAGGATAGGGATAATTGCACGAAAATGTGCGCGACATCAATAAGCGCAAACCATCATACATACATGAGTTTATTGCCCCAGGTGTTCACTTACTTAACGCATGCTTTTCGCACCTTTTGCGCAAATGCATAGGTACTTACCGCACGTTTAGTTTATTGTTCGTTTTGTTTTGTTCTCAATAACCTGTCACTTTAGACCTCCTTCGTATACCTACAATATTGCTGATTTATTAGTTAGAATAGCTGTCCTCCGCTGTTTCACCCGCGTTTCCGAGGGATCTTATCCTTTCCCGGTATAAAAAGTGTGGCAAGTTTCATCAAAATCTGTTTAGCCGTTTTTGCGTGAAAGAGTAACAAACATCCATCCATCCAAACTTTCACGTTTATAATATTAGTGGGATGGAGACCTTGTAGATTGTCACATAATTCAAAAATTTAGATGCATCATTTTATTCTTTTTTACGATGTTGTGAGGGTCGCGGGAAGCCACTGGATGCGGGTAGCGCAAGATCGGCCATCGTGGAGATCCTTGGAGGAGGCCTTTGTCCAGCAGCGGACGTCTTCCGGCTGATATGATGATGATGATTTATTCTTTCACACAATTCTTCTAATATATTTTTTTTATAAAAATTTGAAACTATTTATTGCAAATAAAATACATACAATACACCATATCAAACAACAATTTCAAAAGAAAAGCACTTACAAAATGGTGCATAGGTACCTATTTTGTTCATAGAAGGTATATTACTCAAACCCAATTGATCGATATTGCATGAACTATTACCATTATTGACCCAAATCACATCAAATCAATTCCAAGTTTATATTTAGGTACTTATTATAACTGTGTCAGATGTGAACTCTGAACGTCAAGTGTGTGTCGGAACATGGAGTAGTGTAGGATACATACAAGTACCTACATTAAGGCTTAGGACTGAACTAGTCATTAAAGGGAAAAAAAAGTAGGGCCACAGACATGTGGAAAATATAGGTAGCTACTATGCTACTTCTATCATAATATAATAAATACAAATGTTTTTATGTGTTTTTGTTACAACCAGCTCGATAGTTACTGAACGGCTTTTTATGAAATTGAGTACTTACTTTAGGTTCTGGAATGGGGCATTGGGTACTTTTCATCCGGGAAACCCGCGTCACTACGGAGCGAGCCTGAAACGGAGGACCTAGGCACCTAGGGCGATGTGGTATTCAATGGATTAAATGGATTTGTCTAAACCAGGGTAAATTTTGAACCAAATCAAAATATCAATTGACCAATATTACATGCTATGATATGATAGAACTTCTGCAATAGGATGAAGGAAGACATAATATGGTATGAAAAATGTAATCTACCTAAGTAGATCATAAAGGTGACCCAACGATTGTAGAAAACAAAAGTTTAAAAGCGCATAGCCTATTATATTAATTAATGAAGGTTTGTGGACTAGCAATATATTAATCGATTTTCTCAAATTGATGACCAAAATCAAATATTATGTCGAAACTTTCTCTACATTACCACATCGCGCTAACTAACGGAACTGCCTCTTGCTATAAAATAAAAATATATATTTGAACTAGCCCGTTGCTACATACTGTGGTTGTATTTAATTCGTAATGATTTAATATGTGTCTTTTGAACCAGATTTATGAGCCAATAAACAAATATTAAAAGCTCTTGCCTTAATGGTCTCTATTGACAACTGTCCCTAATCTTTTCACTCACATCAATAAGCAGGCAATATAATTGACTTGTTTGTATGTCTGTACTATTAGGTAGGTACTTTATCTATTAGGAATGTTTAGTACCTACCGAAATCTGTTAAGATTTTTGTTTATAAGCCATCCGTTGAAGAATACCTTATACATTTGTTAAATTCTTATATCAATGATAACTAAGAGACCTAGAGATGACAATATAATTTCAAGCTGAAAATGATCTAAAACCATACATAAGTGTTGCCAGTCAACATCTCTTTCAAAACCTACATTCTAATTTAATTTTAATTTTATAAAGAGTGCACTACCTAGGTACTATTACAGGGTGGAATTTTGTAATGCCACCTGGAGGGAAAGTACTCTTAATACTGTAGATAGAAAATTTTACTCAAAGAAAACATTCCTTTATTTTTGAAAAGAAACAAAACGGCATTCAAAGATTTTCGAAAATTTGCTTGCCACACCCGGGAATCGAACCGACTAAAATCTGAAAAAATTACACCCTGTACTTTTATTGCTTTAATCGTTAAGGTCAATTATATGAAATCTCTCTTACCTACTTTACAAATTAAGTTTTTAATTATTTAAATTAAGTTGTAAATTAAATTTCAGTTTTTTTTGTAGGGATATGTAAAAAATAAAATTTACATTAAATCATATGCGAATTTCATCGAGTTGAGAGTTGAAGTTCAGAATACGATTTATAATATTCACCACAACACGTTATTAAAGGTTACTAGAAATTAATTCGTTACAAGAATACATTTTTGTATCCAAGAAAACGGAGCCCATCTCAAGCAACTAATTAGTTAGTTTTTTTTTGTAAATAATTAAAGATTTCATGGTTTTCGTTATTTTCATTTATCAAGTTAGTTTGAGAGATTTCATTCTTATAATTGACCTTAACTATCGATGCAATAAAAGCACAGGATGTCATTTTTATAGATTTTAGTCGGTTCGAAACCCGGGTGTGGCAAGTGAATTTTCGAAAATCTCTGAATGCAGTTTTGTTTCTTTTCAAAAATAAAGGAATGTTTTCTTTAAGTAAAATATTCTATCAACAGTACCGTTCAGGTGGCATTACAAAATTCCACACTGTATATTTTCGTTGATGGGTTGCACTTGTGACTTTAGACGGGACATACAAAACTGTTCTTTTCTTCTACTAGTAGCGTATTTTGAAAACCGATTATCGAAATTCGGTACGTGGTCTTTGACCATTCATACAAATTTTGTGAGGGAGGTCGAGTCAAAGTTTCAATATATATTAGGTACTATACCAAATATCAGTCAATCACAATGTATGTGTATAAATACAGACAAGTGGTCAAAAGCGTGATGGGCAAATCAAAGGAATCCTACTAATGTATGTATGTTTGTTACTCATTTAACGCCAAAACGGCTGAATGGATGGATGAAATTTGGCATGGAGATAGATTATAGTCTGAAATTGCACATAGGCTACTTTTTGTCCCGGGAAAAGATAAGATCCCTCGGGAACGCGGGTGTAACCGCGCGGAAAAGCTAGTTAGGATATAATTTACAATCTACCTTTAGTAGGTACTTCTCATTCCATTGTACTCATAAGGTACCAAATAAGGAAGGTAGCCTGCTGATGAGCTCACGATGTTAAACCAACTTATATAAGTCTTACCTAATTACCTACTATGTAATTGCAAAACGAGCCTCAATTACTTTACGCAAATGTTGCTCGTCCTGTTTATTTTGTGAGATGGGTGGTATATTTGTCTCTTTTACCCTTGTCGTCCTCGTGCGTGTCTTTATAGAACGTAACATTTTCAAAGTTAATTTCGGTCGCTTTTTGTATCAGAAATAGTCACTGGATCACAAATGTACTCCTGAATGGAATGGAATTCCAATTTGGAATTAATTGAACTGGAAAATTATATATAATGCTTCTTAACCAAAGACCAAACTGACCTTCTGTATTCTAACCTGCGGAATAGTTATGTTTCATTATAAAAATTGGAAAAAAAACATGAAGAAACCCGCGCTCGAATTCTACCTACTCTAGTAGGTATTAGGAGAAGAATTTGATGATAAAATGAAAATACATAATATTAACTAAGTGCCTTCGCATTTTTATACATTGCAGTTATGTCATTACCTGCTTTGTTATTATTTTGTGTAAGTATAGCTAGATCATATCAATAAAGAATTAAATGGAGTAATAATAAAGTTTATTGATTACTCCGTTCAATAATATTGTAAATATAATATCATTTCCTTGCCGGTGAGTCATCATCTCGTGCTCAGTTAATTAATATTTACATAAAAAGATGTTGTAGGCCTTATACCATACTTACTATTGGTTATAATAAATTATGCATTTAATACCAATACAGGCGATTCAATGCAAGAGTTTAAGGGGTCATTTTAATTAATTTTTATCTGTCGTATTTTATATAGAGATTAGGTAAGTATATAATACCTGTAACAGTTATTGTAAAATATAGGTAGGTATGTGCCAACAAACAATAATAAAGTTTCTAATACCGATTAAAAAGCTGTTTCAATAGATATAGTAGTACTTAGGACTTACCTACATGAATACACAAAGTTTCTTCATCTCAGAAGTCACAAACCGGAAATACTATCGACATACCTCCCAGTTAATTAATTCCTAGGAATTGGCAAAATCTATCTATCGTACCTAGGCATATATATCAGAAAGTATAAATGCTATCAAACTTGAAATATAGCCGATAGATTCCTCATTGGGAGTACCTAGGTATCCACATTTTTTTAAAATTAATAATAAATAATTGATAAAAATTCAAACCCTAAACGAACTATTTTAGAAAGTTTTTTACCTATCAATTATCTACACATTCAACAAAAACATAACCCTCCTGGCGCAGTCGGGTAAAAAAATAGATAGAGTTCACCGTTACATCCACAGAACCAAGGTTACATCATTGCTATTCTATCTTTAAATACTTGTAGATGATAGATAAGTACCTAATGCATGAAAGATTGCATTATCGCAAACAATTTGACCCCATCATTCGTTTAATCAATATCCTGGGACCCTCCACACACGGTCATCTGATGCTAAACAAAGCAGATCTTGTACTATGGAAACCAGATAGGTATTTGATATAGGTATCTAGGTAGGTACTATATTTATTTATATATTTATAAGGACAGCCAACAAAACATAAATACAAATATTATACAAAAAAAGCCGCTGGTCATAGATTGAATATCCTAACAGCTAAATATAGCTCACCCGTCAGAGATGTAAGCAATTAAGAATAAGATTTCTATGAGATCAAAAGAAAAGGGGACATTTTCTTTTTCTAAAATGCACCATTGGTCTGTGTTTTATGTCGCACACATGCGTCAACTTATCTGGATGCAATTGTTGTCGCAATAAAACTAGCTGGAACCATAAGTTTACATTATTATACTATTTTTATGAAGATATTTTTGGATCTTTGGTATAAAGTATAAATAACAAAAAAATGTTAATGCGTATAGGTAATCGTCAGACATCTTAAATTAGGTTACGCGGTTACAAAAAAAAATACATATTCCTATTTTGTACCTACCGATTTGTGAAATTTTGGAAGTAGACTGGTTTGCATATTTATTTTCAAAATTAACATACTTAGGTACCTAAGTATAATATATTTATGGCCTTATTCATAATAAATTCGACGGTATAATCTTTAGCCAAGGAGCTTATTCGCTTAGCGAATATGCCGCTCCATAACAGCAAAACAACAATCATAATACTTAGAATTATAAACAGTATGACATGAAGCATTTGATATATTAAGTTGTCTTTTGTAATTATCGATCTTGTAGAGATTGTGTAAACAAAATGCGACTAATACCTACTGCATCTTACGGCAATTACCTACCACCATAACCATCAAAGGTTAAGATTGTAAATCTTAGCATTTATCTAACAGATGAATAGTTGGGTATAATGTGTTCGTTCACATAAATATGAAAAGGGAACTAAGCGCGGCTGCTTTACTATAAGCTCCCTTTTCATTTCATATTGTCATGAAGTCACGATTTGGTATATTATGCAAGTCAAGTTTGTGCTACTGTCCTCAGAGAGTGTGGTGGGCGTTCGCGTTGCTGCTATGGACACAGAGTGCAGATTGTCGGAATTTTACGTAAGTTTATGTTTGTTATCGTTAACTACCTAATAGTAGATTGTACGAAATGTTTAACTAACAGCATTGTTATCGCCACTATGTGGCAAACAAGATTACGGCCCACCTGATGGTAAGCGGTTACCGTAGCCTATGGACACGAGTGTGTTGCCGACCTTGCATAAACCTTCTTAATGCGGACCATATCCGAAGATGATCTATCGTAGGTAGGTAATCTTCCGTCTTCTTATACCTTGTAAGACTATTTATATTCTGAATGATTTATTGGGAGATAAAAAGTGACCTGTTGGTGTTCACTTCATAACTTTTTATAACTATGACCATTTTTGGTCACTTTTGAAAGCTCATGTCGATCTATGTGCTAAAAAGACTGAACAAAAACATGATGCGGCAAGGAGTGACACCATCCGTGCGTGGCCTATTTGAATAGAGGTTCTAACTAGTTTAGGTTAAGTTAAGTTTAAGTCAAAACCATTTCATGACGTTCATAAGGTCGAATATGAAGGTCGAATTACAGAAGTTACCACCGGTTCGGAAGTCAGCCTTCAGCTGAGAAGAACCGGCAAGAAATTCAGCAAGGTTACATTTTTTTAAATATTTTTGGACCATCTGACTATATTGGCTTTTTTTTTCAAATGTTAACAATTTTATTCTTAAAGTAATACAAAAATACATAGATGAATTAATCGTCGCGCCCCGCTCCTGCGGAGCGAGGACCAATTCTTAATCTATGCAAAAATACTTAAAAAATTATAACCTATAAGCCGTATTTATTTTCTTAATAATTGCACGAAATTCCAAAATAAAGAAAACTTATGATTTACGTACTTACGTCATAGAGTAAATTTTTGTTGTTTTGACGTTAGTGAACCGTAAATAAATAGTCTCTGAAATAATTACGTGGTAATTAAGCCACGTAGTGTTTTTATCCTCTTTGAAGCTTTAAAGCGAGTGCGTATGCGCAGTTCGCGCTTATAGTTATTCAGTTACTCCATAGATAAGCTGTGACAAGAATTTGTTGCTAGTTTATCTCGGTGACTCGTTCTATTTATTTGCAACTGTTCTCCATAAATTCTATATCTTACTAAGAACCTTCGTAGTTCGCTTAAGATAATTAAATGGGTATTCAAACAAAACAATCATTTCGCATAGGTACCAATAAAACAAAGGGATGGCATATCAATTAAAGTTATCTAAATATTTTTTTATTTTTTTATTCCGGATAGGCTTGTGTTTGACTACAATCTCACTATGGTAAGTGATGATGTGACCGAAGGTGGTAAGCACACAAAGCCTAGATGGGAACTGGCTCATATGCAACTGTCGGAATACACCGATACATGCTTGGTGACAGATTTTCAACTTGAGGGTGGTAGCCAGCCAGTCGGGTACTACAAAGTACCCTACCACCGTGCTATGGTTTCCTCACGATGTTTTCCTTCACCGAAAGCACAAGCTCATTGTAGGATTCGAACACACGACCTTCGCCGCGTAATATAATTCCGCGCTTCGTATAATAGTACGTTCCTATTATTTCTGGAAAAGCTTGTGTTTGACCGCGATCTCAGTATGATAAATGCGATGATGTGTGTATATAGGTAGCCCGTAGCCGTATGTAGTAAGCGCAATATTCGTCCTATCCCATCTCCAATTTGTAATGCACCATACATATCTCAAACCATCGTCTCAAACATTGTATCTCCATAAGTGCACCTTGGTCGTAAATATAAACGGTTATTGGGATGAGCTACCTTCAAATCGTTTCTATTTAGGAACTGATTGGTGTTCTACTAATAGAATTGAATTATAGTCAGGTTCATTCAACTAATGTATTGATCTTAGGAGCGTTGATCTTTTTATGGCGTCGTCGACGAATTTTTATGGCACGCAAAGGTTGTTTACTTAGGTATCTATTTAAAATCAGTAATCTAACCTGTATTTATAATTCTTGCCACATTCCTGGTTGAATTAAATGACTAATGATTGAAAGACTAGGTAATTATGAGAGCTAGGATAACAGTTAGTGTTAACATTGTCCTAATTTTATTAATAAAGCTAATTTATTTTGAGTCGTGTCCAAACTGCATTCCCCAATTCAAAATGTTTCGGTAACTATATCTGGGACCTATTAATAACCTGCGCTAGTTCTGTTTTCTGCATTTTGTGCTATTTATCTCTAGTCATGTGGTACTTTGAAGAATAGGTAAATAACTTTTGTTTAATGTTCGCACTTTCACACATCTATCTATCTGTAAATCAAACGAAGGATATATCACTAAGGACTGTGATTTGAATAATTTTACTCTTTCTCACTCTAGATATTTTTTTCTATAATATTCACCTTTTAAGTTGCTACGAATACGATTTTCAGACATTTAGACACGATACAAAATATTAAAGTACAGGTAAATTCCAATTCTGTATATTATTAATAATTTTCTAATATAATTATTTAATGACAGACACGACGATATCCGCGAAGCAATACTGGCGTCAGCTCGCACAATCCAATCGTTAGAAAACAAGTTAGAACGACACGAGTATCGGGAAAAGATGCTTGGAGAGCAGCTGAAGAGGACGCTCTCTGTTTTAGAGAAAAAGCATAGAGCGTTGGAACCACTAAATGGAATGATCACAAGACTGGATGAGAGACTGTCTAATGTAGAAACTATACTTTTACAGGTTATCATTTAATTCTTGTTCTAACAGGCACTTAAAATCTAGAAGGTCATACGGCCATAACTCAGGGATTGATAAATGTAATTTAAATACCTACAGTTTTTCGTCTACTAACGAAACTTTGGTTTTCAGAAAGAAGAACGTGAAAAGAAAACGCATGAAGAATTAGAAGGTATTAAGAAGTCTCTTCAAACGCTCACAATCTCTATCACACAGGCTATAAAGCCCACCACTAAAGAGAGTAGTACCGAAATAGATAACAATTTAACAACAAGTGACGACTCCATCGATAGAAGACTTGATACCACAGACGCTAAAATAGATGCCGTCAAAATGGAAATCGAAAACATAAAAAAAAGTTTGACTGAGGTACCTAAGATTAACTGATTTTATTTTTCTTATGTGACTACGCTACCTATTAGGTAGTATCCAAAGGATAAAGTAGGATGATTTTAGATCAATTGGGCCAATTTGAGTCCTTCCTATTAAAAAAATTATATAGGGCAAGTGAAGGTTTTAAGGCGGTTAAGGTTAACCTTAACTTAGTCATTGATATCCGTATTTTTGGTATTCTTTATGGTGAGAGGGTTAATTAAGGCAGCTACTGTAACCTTTGGGCATTACCTAATAGAAAACGTTTTTAATAGGCAGATTAAACAGGAGACTGTATAAATGGTTCGCATTTTAATGGAATGAGAAACTTTATGTACATGTTGACCAAGATAATTAATAGCTTACCTAATACGCAAAATGTTAAAAACTGTAAAGTTTATATAGGTATGTTGGGAATGGAAGGGTAACAATTTAATTATGTGTATCTTAAATTATACTAGGTACTCGCAGTTACTGCACTTGCACCAGACGCATAAGCCATTCGGGCTTTTGTCTGGTGATTATATAAATATAGTGTGTTATGTATATATGTTTAGATAAATATATATATTTTTAAATGTATTTACATGTTCAAATAAAATGGCATAGTCTTATTTGCTTTAAGTTTTTATTTTTCGACGCCAAACAAGTTAGGTAGTCAAAGCAGCAAAAAATTGTTTTTCCAGGATACCATTCGCGCGACATGCTTGGACTTAGCATCAGATGACATGAATCCTTTGAAAATGCATATTTCAGACGCAGATAAACTGCTTAGCAAATATGAACAAAAGCTTAGTGAATATAACGCAATTGTATCAAAAGTGCAAACAGATTCTACGTCTTTGGATGAAGTCTCTCTTGCTGATGAAGCTTGGCACAACAATATGACTGAAGGTAGGATCTATTATGTATTCACTTTAGCGCGGACATAGCAAAATTGTATGGGTTCCTTGTTTGACTTGGGAAGCCTAAAATAGCCCCTTAGTGTTCTATGAGAAGATAACAAAACATTTAATTAAAAAGCAGAATTATCATCAATCATTCTAATTTTGCATGTTTTATTCTTTTAATTCTTTTACCGAAGTTCTGATACACCAAGAAAAGGATATAAAGAAGATCCAACAGCTGTTGTTAGACGCTGAGAGCATGTGGAAGGATCTCCCGCGACGAGCTGACCTTCACCTAGCCACCAACCAAACCTTACACGCTATTGTCAATGCTACTGAAAATATTAAGGAAAATGATGAAAAATGTAAGTCACTAAACGCATTTTTATGTTTGTAATTTACCGTGATAAAAGTTCCCTCCATCATTTATTTTTATAACTGATTTTGATAATAATTTGAGTTTTATTTTGATCATATAAATTATATTAGTGGAGTACAATAAAGTAACCAACATTAGCATAATTCAAGAGCATCTACTATGATAATAATTCTATAATCTTTTTCTAAATCTAGCGGTAAGTAAGGTGACAACAAAACTAGGCGAGATGAGCGACCGACTAGTGACAACCAATAACGATATACAGAACAGTCTTACCTTGGGGAACACCATGGCAGAACAAGCTTTTGGAGATATCTCAAGGAGTTATGATACGCTGCGAACTGAGGTATGTCACGCAAGCATTACAAATTTTCGGCTGGCCTGTACATTTTTTAAAACTTCTGGCTGATTCTTATACCGCGGATACTACCTGCTAATAATAGTAGGTAGACCATACATATCTCATAAATAAGTTCTAGAACATCAGACTAGACCATACTTTATAGTCAAAAGTCAATTAAATATAATACTTGTTTTAGCTCCAAAAGTTAACAAAGAATGAACTCATATTGCTTCAAACGGCGGACAATGTGATCACAACAAAGAGACATGTTGAGTATGGTGTGCATCAAATATTGACCGAAGTGGGAGAACTCATCAAGGTACAGGGCAAGAATATGAACACCACTGTTCATGAAAGGTAAACCTGAGGTAGCTTTGTAACATAGCTTATTACAATCGCCAAACTAAATAACATTAAATGTATTGGGTACCTAACTAAATACGCAATATTCCCACGCCTGCAAATTAGAGATACCTACAGCAGGAGGTACCTACGCTACACGATTGACGACTTATCTTGGTGTAGTAGGTATTCATGCTACATACATACAGTATGTCTTCGTTGTCTTGAGATCAGCTATTTAAAAATCTTCAACCACGAACGATAACTGCTGATAAAATTACAATAATTTACACATAGGTACATACATACAGACTGTGCGACCAGTCTGTTCACTTAGTATTAGCACAGTATTAGAGTTCATTAAATCAATAGTTTATTAAAAATGTATTTTAAATGTATTGAGTGCCGGAAGACATACTTTCTAATGCCGTTCGAAAGACTATTGAAAGTAATAAAATCAAATAAGGCCTTACGTACTTAGAATTCTATATTAAAGGTAGGTGGAATCAGGGAAATTGTGGTAGACAACAAGAATAACATATCTGATTACTTACTTATACTTAAAGTTTATTTACAGATTTGACAACATAGAGTCGACAATAGCGAGCAACCAGTCGGCAAGTGTCAACAACTTGACCGCTAAGATAGAGTCGGAGATGTCGTCGGTTTGGCGACAGATGAGCGTCATGCATCAACAGCTGACTAATAACAAGGGGGCGTTGGACTCGCTCACGGTAAGTCGTTTGTACAGCTTTTATATTACTTAGCCATTGAAAATCATTGTCTGAATGCAGAGTGTACCAATGAGTTATTAAGAAATGTATTGTTTATTCATGTTTATTGCATTCATGTTTATATATTATATTAAATATTGACTACATGTACCCTGTAGGGGTGTTTGCAATTTAGAGTTAGGCCTAATAATAATATAAATATTACAAACTGGTGGTAGAGTCGGCGCTAACTTAACATAAACTAAAACAAAAAAACTTGAGAGGTGTCAAGGATGGAACACCCGGATGGAACGAAGTTATATAAGTTATATAAGTCGAGAGAGTATATAAAAAAAAACATTTCTATTTATATATATATATATATATATATATATAAATATTTCAGATATTTTCATTTCTATTTATATATATATATATATATATATAAATAGAAATGAAAATATCTGGCTTGCTTTCTATAAGAGAGAGAGAGAGAGAGACAGACAGACAGAGAAACATGCGCACGCCGCACAGCTTACAATAGCACACCGACACAAAAGTGTCGGTGTCAATTTTTCGTGAGATTTTTTTCCGTCTAGCCCACTTTCACAACGCGCGATAAGGAACTTCGTTCCAAAATGACACCGAAAAGTAACAAAGGTAACTGTGGTTTCAGCAGATAGGGGTGAGATTACCTAGTGCACCAGTTTCACGATCGTAAGTCATCTCGGTGCAGGTTTCCTAGGAAAGAATATAAAGGAATGTAGTTTTATATGAATGATAATCACAACTGGTGATAAATCCATAATAGTATATTATTTAGGCATTTGGTTGAAAAGAGATTTCAGAGGGGTGAAATGGAGTAAAGATCAGAAAACATTGTGAATAGGTGCTGCTTGAGTTTGCTATGTTTGGTTGAGTTTGTTACTTACTATAAACGATATAAATCTCAACTGAGAAATGACATCCCATATTTATCCGCAGGTACAAACACAACAATATATTCAAAGCAGTACTAAATCAATGGGAAACGTTAAAGATGAAGTAAGTGAAGATGACCTTTTCTTCTTCTAGTACTAAGATTCATGTGGAAACATAATCAAATTTAATTTGTTTCAGGTGGATATAATTACGAGTAAAATAGTCAAACTAGGTGAGGACATGAACTATGCGCTTGGGCGGTTATCAGTGGCCACACACGAGTTCAGTCACATGTCGAAAGGTCTCAGTGATGTTTTAAATAACTTCAAAGAGAATGTGCCAACTGGCAAATCAAAACCTACAAGTAAGTTTCATAAAGATAATGCAAGGATTTAAAAAAAAAATGTTAAACTAAAAGTTGACATTCAGCCAGACCATCCACTTGATGTAGTGTGGTCAATACAATACTAGAGTAATCCCCAAATTGTTGTTAACGAACAAATTTCCCATCTTGAAGAATTGTGCCTACACTCGTATTTTTATTAACACCATTATATGAAAATATAATGCCTTAACGGTCACGAGGAATTTAATAAATCCAATTGTTTTATCACAGGTGGATCCAAAGACGAGTAAAATAGTAAAATTGAGTATCGATATAAACTTGGCTGTTGGACAGTTATCAGTGGCGACGTGCGACACAAGAGTTCAGTCATCATTATGTCGATGAGTCTCAGCGAGACTTTAAACGGAGATAAAAAGTGACTACCTACGATTTAATGTAGCTTCCTAAGTGTAACCAATGTAATTTATTTAGGTACATTATGAATAAAATTCCAAACAGATGATTTTATTCGTCACATCGTTAATTAAACCTTGAAATCCCCATCATTCTCGAATTATTTTAGACAAGTCAGTTTCGGGATTGAGCAAGACAAAGTCATGCTTAATTTTGCCAGACCATACTGGAACAACTTCATAAAGGAAGCCAACCAAAGAATATAACTGGGTGGTGCAGCATTTTGGAAGCTTTATCGAGAAATTCTGATGACGAATGCCATTTAAATTTTGACCATTTGCTCGGGGCTTCTCCTAGGGACAGAGTTTGTAATAATAAAAATAAAATATAATAATAAAAAGCCTTTATTTCGGAAGGTTACATTTTTCTTACTAATTAACTATATCTATCATATGACAGAGTTTGTACCGATAAATAAATATTTACCTAAATGTAGGTAAACTTAACCAGTTTTTTTTAACTTATAATTCGTTATTTTGATTAAGATAAGAGCAGCCACGAGTATACATGACGAAACTTTTTGAAGGAAACAAGCGTGCGAATCATCTCCAAAACTAGCCTAAAATATTTTTAGACGTGATTAGAGGCCATTTTTCCTTTATTTCTTTCTTATTTTGTTATTTGAACATTACCTACCTACATCTTCTTTATCTTAGTTACAATTTTTTGTTGTTTTGGTTTTCCATTTGTGTCCAGTGTTTTATTTATCATATCAGTCTCGACTGAGTCATCGTCATAATAATACCTATTTCCCCAAGTTTGATTTGCGTATTAACATAACATCGAAAGAATCGAAAAAATAAACAAAATAGTTATTTGTTATACAAGAGTGCAAAGTTGTTTATTAACCGCGTGCTCAATTTTGATGACCGAGCAAGCGAAGGATTCTAAAATTAGAATCCTGAGCGTAAGCGAGGGCTTCAAAAATTAGAATCTTGAGCGTTAGCGAGGGAATCAAAAGAGCACGAGGTGAAAATCTTTGCACTCGAGTGCAACACGTAATTTTTCATCCCACCTCAGCGAGGAAATTACTAAATGCAAAAAAAAAGAAAATGGCGCGCGCAATGCAAATTAAAAAGAAGTACACCAAGAAGGTTCCGACTCTGAGTTTTTAACAAATAAAAAATGAAATAAAAGAAGGAGGTTATTTTTTTTATTGTATGTTTGTATTAGTTTAAGAATAAAATTGTTAAAAAATCCAATAAATGGTTTTCACTTTGGCTTTGACATTGATGTATGATAAATTCGGCACCATGGAAGTAAGTAGGTTTAATGATGTTTTGAATTAACAAACTTAGTGCACACGATGTTCTATTTACTTTATCCTCTAGAGGATAATAACGGCTTTTACACTCAGATATCGAAGAGCAAAAATACTCTTTCCGAGATGGGGGGATGAAAAATGTATTATTCCAATAGGCCTGACTGACGTAGGTACACTGTTGGTTGAGTTGTCTGGGTCCACATAATAAAATAAAATACGTTTATTTCAACAACTTATCACATGTACACATCTGGTTTAGGAATCCCCCTTGTGCTTGTGATAGGAGATGCCGCACTTCCATAGCCATTGATTTTAGTTAGTAATAAGTAAATATCCATGTGACGTAAAATTAATAAAAATAAAATATAAAAGGTAAAAAATATAGTAAGTAAGTTCAACAAAGCAAAAAGCCAAATGCCAATGTGTGTGTGTGTGTGAATGTCTGAGCTTATTTATCACAGATACATGTGGGTATAATAATTATTATTATATTATTAATTACACAGGTTAGGAAGATTGCTTTCGCTGTGCAATAATCTCAGCAAATATTTATTTTGTGTCTGTTATGATTATTTATTTTGTCTCTGGCCCTCTCTCCTTCTTCCTTCTATTCTATATTCATAAGGAGTTAAATTTTCTAGCTAACACATACAAAATATATAATGATAGGTATTTACCAATATTTGAGGAGCAAGTTTAAGTTTGATTGTTTGATGTGGTGGTCTTTACCTATGAAATTGCAGTTTAGTAGGTACCTACACAAAAAAATTACCGATATTTTTGGTACGCACTTGCGAAGTGAAGTGTCATTCGAAGTTTACAGAATGCGAAATGTGAGATTCAGCTTTCGAGTTACACAAACATTCTTAAATAATAGCATTGCTGGAAGCGGGGACGAGCCGAAGATTTGCGAGCTTCTCCATCATTGTGTCTAGTTGCTCACAGTACATAATCCGTAGCTACACGTATTAGAATTAAAGATACAAATTGAAAACAAAACACTAATTAATAAACAAATGACTGAATTTGAAAATAGAATTCCATATTTTTTAAATAAAATTTATTTTAATTTAGAATTTATTGACAGCCATTCATAAAAATAACATTTCAAATGTCCAGTATTGTAGAACGGCTACATCACAGGTAAAAAACTATTAGTTTAATATCCGAAACTAAGGCCTATTAACCCTCGGAATGGTTATCGGATAACACGTCAAGTATTGTTATTATAAACGCATTTCAGTGCGCGTTTCAGTAGCGTGCGACGCCGGCTCAGCGCTGGGAGTCTGACAGTTATGCGATTGCCTGCCGCGCGCGAGTACAAGCACTCTCGTAACTCCTAATAGGTATCGTCTCTACTCACGTACGTAAAAGAACAAATAGTGCTTCCCAGTTTAATTTTGAATTAAAGAGCGACATGACGGTGCATAGTCCGGTAAGTTGAATTTATATAATTTTGTTAAGTATCATGGGTATTCATTTAATGGATTAATTGGTGCTTATTTCATTATATCCGCTTCAGATATCAATAATGTTACTTATACATTTAATTTTCCTACTGTTAATAATTATGAAACAGACATCAAACTCAAAATATTTTTATTAAATGAACTCATTACAACAATTTTTTTTTCATAATTAATGTTAAACGACGAAATACAAATAAGTTAATAGACTTTGTTATTAGGTCAGTGTAAATCCCTCATGTTTATCAAACATGTTTACAAACATTTGTCTAAAGATCTATACTAATAATCTATACCTACTAGATAATATTATAAAGAGGAATGATTTGTTTGTTTGTTACGATTTAACTCAAACACTACACGAGCGATTTTATAAATTCTTTCACCATAAGAAAGCTACATTATTCCCTGAGTAACATAGGCTATTTTTTTTTCCGGGAAAAGATAAGATCCCACGCGAATGGGGAAACCGCGCTAGCTAGTAAATCATAAATGCGAAAGTAT
The DNA here is from genome assembly GCA_951361185.1 of Ochropacha duplaris. Lineage (NCBI taxonomy): Eukaryota > Metazoa > Arthropoda > Insecta > Lepidoptera > Drepanidae > Ochropacha > Ochropacha duplaris. The sequence goes on along the minus strand of OX592704.1, from coordinate 8,500,051 downwards.
TTCGTGTCTGCCGGCAAAACCTTTTCAGTTACTCTCAAGTGTTATCTAACTTAAAAGTAGGTAGTTTTAATATCTAAGCAGCGGCTGCTGGAATCCCTGTGACTCTACTCTCTGCTCGGCCGGATTTAAGGGAGGGGCCCTACACTCTGCCCGGGGCCTCCACAAGAGAGGGGCCCCCACATACATTGCACATATTTAAAAAAGTTCTAAAGGTGTCGTCGGACATGCGGTTAGAACCAAGGTTCCTTCCGCTATATAAGTTGAAACACTTACAAGAAAAGTATGTATTATTTATCCTATTTGCAAAATAATTAGGGACCTCCACTCTTTTGTTGCCCCAGGGCCTCCACACCTCTAAATCCGGCCCTGAGAGCAGAGAGTAGAAAAAATTATATGTATCATCTTTGCCTCTGCTCTCGAAATATTTCGTTAATGAAAAGAGCAGAAAAAATATCTTTGCGCTGTTCTTGATAGAAAAGATAAAAAAGGTAGACAGTCCCCCGCGCTCTAGGTATGCGTTAAAAGGGATGCGTTTGCCCACTGAGTGTGTAGTGTGGGTTACTACTTACTAGCTTTGAATACTTAGAAATGATAAATAAATGCGTGAAAGGTCGCGTTATCGCAACTAAAGCGACCCCATGAGTCGATCAACAATATTTTAAATATTAATGCCGATATGACGGATAAAAGGGCTCTATAGAAGAAACCTACACTATAATATCTATTAAGTATTGCGTCGACCACTGTTGGTAATGGGTTGAAATGGCAAATATTAGATAAATACAACTGCTGAATAATACTCCTAAATATTATATATCTCATCCGTCGTCGATGTCGATTTGCATTTTTTTATACAACCCGCCTGTGCTTAGTGACTACCGTCACCTATAAACTAGAGGGATTGCCAATGTGTCTTACACTTTATTACAATGACTTAAAGGCAACTGGCTCTAAAGTGCAATTGCCGGAACACACCAACAGGTGCTTGACGACAGATTTTCAACTTGAAGGTGGTAGCCAGCCAGTCGCTTAGGTACTACAAAACAATCGTGCTGTAGTTTCCTCACGATGTTTTCCTTCACCGAAAGCTCTTTCAAGCTCGTAGTAGAATTCGAAACCACGTCCTTCGCCACGATATCCGACGTCACTACTACTGGGGTATCAAAAGATATAAACATCTCTTTTTCTAGAATGCAGCATTTGTTTGTAGTTAGCCATAAGTCCCTTTATTTTGATCTTCTTTCGGATCTACTATAACTTCCACAACCATCAAGAGTTTACAGTAGATCTACGTGTAAATTTATTCACCTAAATATGTAAAGGGAGCTTATATAACCTACGTCACGAAGTCACGACTTGATCAGAGTTTGTGTGTGCTACTGTCCTCAGAGAGTGTGGTGGGCAACGATCGCGTTGCTGCTATGGACACAGAGTGCACATTGTCGAAGCTTTACGTAAGTACCTACCTACCAACATACGATGGTCGTTACCTTCCTAATGTTTTTCCATTAATTTTTTAGGCCTATGTAGAAACTTAGAGCCACCAGTTCGGATGATTTGTTTTATTTTAATTGTATTAAAAGAAAAGGGCACCTATGGTCTAAATCTCCATGACTATTACAAGATATCTGTACCACCGACTGACGACTAATTTATAATACCTACTTAGTATCGCGTTTCGGTAACTTTATCTTAGACCTATTATTACTCTGCGCCAGTTCTGGTTGCTGCATTTCGTAGTATTTACCTCTGCTTTTAACCGTATGGTTCCATAGAGTAGGTACTTTGCTAATTATGTAAATGACTTTGGAAATGTAACCGTCCACTTTCACGGATCAATCGATTAGACGAATATTTAACCAAAACTAAGTAATTAGTGAAGTACTTAGATTTAACTTTTCTCATGTTTCTAGATTGTACCTACGTAAGTACAATCATGTTTTGTTTCTTTTTCCGATTTTTTTCCAAAAACTTTGAATGACAATTAAACATTTGTTCTTAGAAAACTCTTACCCCTTTTTATTTTCAAAAATCCATTAATAGTGGATTGGATACCTACTGCCTATGAGGAATTTACCTGCCAAATGTCAAGTGTGTAGTGTAACTTAAATATTTTCTGATATTTCGTGATTTTTATTATTTTTTTCATTTTGAAGGAAAACTTAAAATTTGATCTCAAGAAATTTCAACACTCCTTTTTACCCTCTTAGGGGAAGAATTTTCTAAAATCCTTTCTTAGCGGATACCTACTTACTTCCTATGTGGAATCTACTTGACAAATTTCATGATTAATCATTGAGTGGTATTTCACGTTTATAAAGATTGTAGGCTCTTTGATTAGGTGTATCTCATGGTTGCTTGCTTTGTGTCTTAAGTATTGTTACATATTACAAATTGAAATATGGTTATGTGTATAATATCGTCAAACAATGGAACATCTGCTTCATTCAGTTTTGCTTATGAAATTAATTAAATATTTATCATCTGAAAGGAACCACGCAACTATCAACGTTAACATTCACTACAACGAAAAGGAATAGTGGCTTTTTTACAAAAACGATGGCACAATATTTTTATTGTTTGTCAATAAATCGATATCAATCGAAATTTGTCAATAAACATTTTATAAAAATCTACGAAAACATAAACGTCAAACGTTGGCGTTTTGAATGATAATTTGATAGGTTTTTCATAGAGATCTTCCAAAAAGTCCTACCAAGTATAAATATTCTAAGCCTATCCCGGATATAAAACCCTTAGCTAGCAGATGGGACGGTCGTCCCTATACTACATACAAAATAAAATTCTACTTTCATTTTTAAGATAATATGACGTTACTATATTATAAGTTAAGAAAATCTGTCGCCAAGCACCTGTTGGTGTGTTCCGGCAGATGCACTTGAGAGCGAGAGCCAGTTGCCCTTGCCCTTAATGTAATAAGGTGTACAACACGTTGGCAGTCCCCCTAGTATTGCTAATGTCTATAGGCGACGGTAGTCACTTACCATCAGGTGACCCGCCTGCCTCGTTGTCACTAGTGACATAAAAAAAAAGTAAAACTATAAGATTCGGCATAAAATTAGATATCAGTTTATTATACTTCATCAATAGAAACGACGACATCCGCGATGCTATACTGGCGTTAGTCCACACCATGCAATCGTCGGAACAAAAGTTGGATCGACACGAGTACCGGGAAAAGTCGCACAGAGAGCAGATCAAGAAAATGCTCTCTGGTTTAGAAGAAAAGCACAAGACGTTGGAGCCACTAAATGGAATAATCACAAGACTGGATGAGAGACTGACTCATGTTGAAAATATACTTTTACAGGTGATATCAATTAAGCTACTTATCTCTTTTTCCAACTTATTAAACTTAAAAATTCTGAAGGTTGACTACGAGGATATGAGTGGTTCAGATTTTTCCACAAAAAACATACAAGCTTATCCAGAATATAAAAAAAACAAGCGCATCAACAAACTTAATTACCTACTACTACTACTCTACGTCATAATCTGCACATGTTGTGTATGTGTGTGGACTGAAATAAGCCCAGCAATTCTGGTAGGGATCCGTGGCGGGCGACACCGACAAGCGGGGGTGGGTGTCGCTGGATGTCGCTTCATTACGGAATCTTTTTATTCTTTGTCTAAATATTCCATTATTACTTTACTTTTCAGAAAGAAGAACGTGAAAAGAAAATAGATGAAGAATTAAAAGGTATTGAAAAGAATCTTCAAACGCTCACAAACACTATTACACAAGCTATCACCAAAGAGAGTACCGATATAGATAACAATTTAACAACAAGTGACTCCATCGACAGAAGACTCGATACCACAGACGCTAAGATAGATGCCGTCAAAATTCAAATCGAAAACATAAAAATAAGTTTGACTAAGGTAACCTAAGTTTGTTTTTTTTATCCAATGGTACCTATTCTATTACAGAAGATCTAAAAACCTAGGGTCCTAAAAAAAGTGGTATTGCAACACATGCCGGGTGCTAGCAGAGGTATACAGTGTGAATTATTCAAGTGGGCGTTTAAAGGGATTAGCGAAAATAGCTGAAATAAATCTCGAGGCCGATTTTGATGAAAACTAAAACTGATAGATTTTTGAAAAAATGACGCGCATGAATTTAAAATGTTTCGTCTTCCAGGACAGAATTCGTGCAACATGCTTGGACTTAGTCGACGAAATGAATCCCTTGAAAATGCATATTTCAAATGCAGATAAACTGCTTAGCAAATATGAACTGAAGCTGAATGAATATAACACAACTGTTTCAAAAGCGCAAACGGACTCCAAGTCATTGGATAATTTTAATAAAGCTTGGCACAATAATATGACAGAAGGTAGCTATCTTCCTATAAAGATATTATCCAGTTGCTCCGATATTATGTGGAAGTAGGGGAGTTACTATTGACATAATTTATTCTTCTTATACTTATTATAAAAATGAATTGCTGTTCGTTAGTCTCGCTAAAACTCATAAACAGCTTGAACGATTCGAATAATTATTTTTTGTTTTGTTCGCTCAAATACTAGATAAATGGTTTAAAATAAAAAAAATGGAATACTCATAAAAAAATAGAAAAAGAAAAAAAACTAAATTGTTAATTTTCTACGGGAATCGCCTGAATGACAACTGTGCGGTTGTTGTCTCCGCCCCAAATAGCAGGATAAATTATTAAATGAAGTCGGTTAAAAATAGGAAAAAAATTAAGAAAATATTAATAAGAAAATTGTTTTGTCATACATTTTGTATAGAACGACTTTTTTGATAATACCTACTATCTCGAGATCGGATTGACTGATGGACCCAGTCACAATTGGACCCAGTAGGTAGCGCTGGAATCGGGTTCAAATTATTTAAGGCACGACAACGTCTCCCGGGCACTAGTACCTATCCAATAAAAGTAAATACAGGAAAACTATCACCCACTAGGTTGGGCGACAATGCATATCTACCAAAATACTCAGAGCCGGATTTAGAGATGTGGAGGCTCTGGGGCAACAAAAGAGCAGATGCCCCAAAATACATATTTTTCACCTTATACAATGTGTATTTTCTCAACTTGTTCAAACGAAATGTGCGGATGTAAGACAAAAAATTATCGATAAAAATCGGGTAGAAAAGTTGATTATGTTAGCAATCTCAAAAACTAACGCACTTTAGTTTTTTTTAAATGAAAATCTCATATGTATTTTGGTTTTGCCATTGTTTCTTTTTAAGTAAACTATATATTTTCTTCTAAGTAGTGTCATTAGAAAGCTAGAAAGTCCACCTAGCTGACAAGGCCAAAATAAATTACTATATGGAACAGAAACCTGGTACAAAATAACAAAACTAATAAAAAATTCTAAAAAAAAACTGTTAAATTTTTTATATTTGATCCGTATCTTTAAAACTGGGTCGTTGAGGTAGACCTTTTTGCATGTTTTATTAAATTTCATGATTTTCTACAAACTCCACAAATTATTTATGGGTCTAAAAATTATCTATAAAAATCGAAAAAAAAAGTTGATTATGCAACTTCTTTTTTCGATTTTTATCCATTTTTTTTGTCTTATATCCGCACATTTCGTTTGAACAAGTTAAGAAAAAACACATTGTACAGCGGAAAGAAAACCTTTGTTCCAACCGCGTGTCCGACGACACTTCTAGAACTTTATGAATATATATAATTTATGAGGGGCCCCTCTCTTGGGGAGGCCCCAGGCAGTTGCCCCGTTTGCCCTCCCTTAAATCCGGCCCTGAAAATACTTATTCGTAGACTCATCATAAATTAATAATTTTACATATATTTTCCACAGTGCTGGTACATCAAGAAGAAGACATAAAGAAGATCCAACAGCTGTTGTCAGATGTTGAGAGCATGTGGAAGGATCTCCCGCGACGAGCTGACCTTCATATAGCCACCAACCAAACCTTACACGCTATTGTCAATGCTACTGAAAGTATTAAGAATAATGATGAGAAATGTAAGCTTACTAAATTTGCGTTTTTTGGTATGATCGCTTCCATTCTTTAAAATTAATACGTTTAAATAATTAATATATTAATTACGTATAATATTAATGAATTAATTTTCACGGTTGAGAGCCCTAAGCGCTCGCCGAACAGTCCGCGTCTATGGTCTCTCAGACCTTTCTGTTTCTGTACGACAAGTACCTAGGACAGGTAGTTATATAAAACTAGCGACCCGCCCCGTCTTCGCACGGGTGCAATGCTGATACTAAATATACATACCTACTACAGAATGTCCTTATAAACAACGTTTACAGCTTTTTTGTCATTAGATAATACAAACATGTTTTGTTTAGAGGTTACTCTTGAAAGAGCGACATATTTTATAGGCACGCGCCGCCGCATTAGAAACCTCTAAATTTATCAGTGTTTCGCTACTATATTATGCATGTATTATACATATAAACCTTCCTTAAGAATCACTCTATCTATTAAAAAAAACCGCATCAAAATCCGTTGTGTAGTTTTAAAGATTTAAGCATACATAGGGACAGACAGCGCAAGCGACTTTGTTTTATACTATGTAGTGATAAATGATTAAATGATGTCCTCCCCAAAAAAATATATATATATTTTCTACAGTGCTGGTACATCAAGAAGAAGACATAAAGAAGATCCAACAGCTGTTGTCAGACGCTGAGAGCATGTGGAAGGATCTCCCGCGACGAGCTGACCTTCACCTAGCCACCAACCAAACCTTACACGCTATTGTCAACGCTACTGAAAATATTAAGAATAGCGATGAGAAATGTAAGCTTACTAAATTCTACATTTAATATTAGGTAGGTATTATAGGTACAATACAACCTTACCCATGACATTGCCGATAACGTACCTACTAAGCAGAGTTAAGATCGATCGTCCATTCTACTGGACTGGACTGAAAATTCAAATTCATTTTATATTATAGCTATGACATTAATCAATTCGGGAGCTTCGACTGGAATTTGTTGGTACACGATTTGAAGGCGATGATGGCTCAGTGGTAGTGACGTCGGATACCGCGGCGAAGGTCGTGGGTTCGAATCCTACAATGGGCTTGAGCTTTCGGTAAAGGAAAACATCGTGAGGAAACCATAGCACGGTGGTAGGGTACTTTGTAGTACTCGACTGGCTGGCTAACACCCTCAGGTTGAAAATCTGTCGCTAAGCACCTGTTGGTGTGTTCCGGCAGTTGCACTTGAGAGGCAGTTGCCTTTAAGGCATTCTAATAAGGTGTACAACACATTGGCAATCCCCTTGGTATTGCTAATGTATATAGGCGACTTTAGTCACTTACCACCAGGTGACCCGTCAGCTTCGTTGTCACTTGTGTTATAAAAAAATGTCTGTCACCCACCGTACCTACTCACCAAACCTTGCTCCAACTTAGCTTTCAGATTTCATCGATTTCCATCCCCAGCATTTCTATCAATCATATTAGTGTTGCGAGCCGTTTGGGCCGCATTGCTACCGCGACGGAATAAATATTCGGAATCCCAAGTTCTGTCTGAACATGGGATTCTGATGACATGGCATCAGAATCAGGTTGGTTACTAATGTCTAACCATACATTCTGATCGTAGATATAGATAGTGTATTGGTGGAATAGAAATGGTGACAGAATTCAGTTTGTAATTTGATAAAAATTCTGAATCTAGCGGTAGGTAAGGTGACAATAAAACTGGGCGAAATCAGCGACCAACTAGTGACAGCCAATAAATACATACAGAATATTACCTTGGGAACAAACATGTCAGAAGCTTTAGGAAATATCTCAAGGAGTTATGACACGCTGCGAACTGAGGTATGTACCAATGTCACACGAGCAGATTTTTATTATAATATATTCGTCATACTTATGCCCAGAGACGCCTCTATCTCGTGATATGTAACAGACGATCTTGCATTATTAGTTCCCGCACAGCATCAATATTTTGAGGTACAACAACCGATTTAGGGCGACCTTCTTTAAATTCGTCCGTGAGCACTGACCGCCCACGATTGAACTCGCTAAACCAGTGATACACAGTAGTCTTTGATGGTCCTTCGTCCCCAAAAGTCGAAGTGAGTTGATCGATGAACTGTTTTTGAGTTAGCCCTCGCCGAAAATCGTAATAAATCATAGCACGAAAATTTTCACGAGTTATATCCATGACTAGCTTTCCGCCCCGCGGTTTCACCCGCGTATCCTTTGAGATTGAATTTCAAAAAATCTTTCTTAATCCTCGTCTACATCTTAAAAACATTACCTGTGAAAAAAATCAGCTTTCTAGGTTGATGAGTCAGTCTTTCTCATTTTTCATACCAAGAAACGGAAATAACTCCTAACTTTGAACCCCCGTTTTACCCCCTCAGGGGTATAAATTAAAAAACGCTAATACACGTATTTCTTTATTTTTAATTGTTAGTCTAAAAACAAAGTTTCATGGTTCTAGCTTCAAAAATGATGCGACTTCGCTACAAACTTTCAACCCCTTTTTCACCCTCTTAAGGGTTGAATTTTAGAAAACGCTAAAGTACGTGTTTCTTTATTTTTAATTTTTAGCTTAAAAACAAAGTTTCATCGTTCTAGCTTAAAAAAATCGCGGACTTCCATACAAACTTTCAACCCCCGTTTCACCCCCTCAGGGGTATAAATTTAAATAACGCTGATACACATGTTTCTTTATTTTTTATTTATAGTTTAAAAACAAAGTTTCATGATTCTAGCTTCAAAAATGACCGACTTTCATACAAACTTTCAACCCCTTTTTCACCCCTTTAAAGGTTGAATTTCGAAAAATCCGTTCTTATTCCTCGGTAAAGTTTTAAAAATAATACCTAGGTAAAAAAACAGCTTTCTAGGTATAAGGGTTTGGCTGGGCGTTGATAGATCAGTCAGGACTTATCCTTTTATATATATAGATGATAAAGACACGCAATTTTCAAAATGACGCCACAAAGAAAAAACAAATGACAGCTACATGAAACAATTTGTATTCTTGAGCCAAAGAGTTCAATTATTAAATTTTAGAATTACTTTTTTAATATTGTTCTGTAACTGGCCAGTTCCGGATACATAAATAGCAGCCCTCGTAGTAGGAATTCCTACTAAATTATAAATGTGAAAGTTTTAGTATAGACTGTATAGATAGTAGGATAGTTAAAACTATATTTAAAGGCGATGATAGCTCAGTGGTAGTGACGTCGGAAACCGCGGCTTAGGTCGTGGTTTCGAATCCTACAATGAGCTTGAGCTTGAGCACACAAAGCCTAGATGGGAACTGGCTCTCAAGTGCAGCTGTCGGAACACACCGATAGGTGTTTGGCGACAGATTTTCAACTTGAGGGTGGTAGCCAGCCAGTTGGGTGGGTACTACAAAGTACCCTACCACCATGTAATGGTTTCCTCACGATGTTTTCCTTCAGCGAAAGCTCAAGCTCATTGTAGGATTCGAACCCACGACCTTCGCCGCGGTATTCGACATCACTTACCACTGAGCTATCATCGCCTTTTGGCCTTTGGCTACCACCCTCAAATCTGTCGCCAAGCGCCAAGCACTGGTGTGATCCGGCAGCTGCACTTGAGAGACAGTTCCCATCTAAGCTTTGTGTGCTTACCACCTTCGGCCACATCATCACTCACCATGATGAGATGGCGGTCAAACACAAGCTTATCCAAAGTAAAAAAACTCGTCAAGTTATAGCTTGTTTTATTGCGGTAAATCCGAAAACTATTTCACTGCAAATTCATGGTTTTATCATTAGTTTAAATTATAAATAGTTTCTTATTCTAACCAAATTACTTTTCAGGTTTATTATTTTGGCCACCCATAGCACACGCTAGCCTAGTTTGGGGGCCAGGAAACATCAAACACAAGTTTTTCTTTTTTCTTTTTTTTACCAGATTATAATGTGTGAAAACTGTGTACATTTTGGCAAATGAAAAATATTATTATATATGATTATACAGTTATCTATAGGTACATCCAAATAAAATACTTCTTTTAGGTCCAAAAATGTACAAAACATGAACATATATTACTTGAAACGTTAGAAAATGTGAACACAACCAAGAACAGTGTTGAGAGTGGTGTGCATAAGATATTGACGGAAATGGAAGATCTGATCAAGGCACAGAGCAAGGATATGAACACCACCGTACAAGAAAGGTAAGCCTGGGGTAGCTTTGCAACATGGCGATCGTAATAGGTATCTACCATGTATCTAATACTAAATATTTTTACATTACATACCTTAACAAGCGATAGAAGCCCCGACAATTAACTTCACCTGCAAATCAAGGTACGGCTGGAAATACGAAAAGAGAGCGATTGACCCTTGAAGTATCAGCCCCGGATCTAAGTTTTTTTTCGAACTGGGCATGATATTGGCCCCCCCTATTTCCAGTAGGTATGGGTGGCATACTTGGTGGAATAATCTCAGAAACTACTGATTTTTAAGTTATTTCACTAATCGGAAGCTACATTATTCCGAATTGCTATAGTTTACTTTTCATCTCGAAAAAGCGGATGAAACCGTGGGGTGCAAGCTAGTATGGAGTAGGTATAGGAGGTTTTGAATTACTATCTATGGCGACGGCTGGACGCCATATTGGATTTTACTGTCAGTATTATCACGCAATAAAGACGAATCTAACGATATAATTATCATTCATCAAAATCGATTCAGCCGTTTATTACGAGTTAGTTACGAGGAAACATAGGGACGGATATACATACATACAGGTCAAACACAAAACCCTCTTTTTTGGCTTCGCCAGCATTCGGGTAATAAAATTACTAGTAATAAATACTACTAGCTGTTTCCCGCGGATTTGCATAATCTAAGTTTCTGCTATCTATAGGTTTGACAACATAGAGTCGACAATAGCGAGCAACCAGTCGGCTAGTGTAAGCAACTTGACCGCTAAGATAGAGTCGGAGATGTCGTCGGTTTGGCGACAGATGAGCGTCATGCATCAACAGCTGACTAATAACAAGGGGAAGCTGGACTCGCTTAAAGTAAGTCGTTATACAGATTTTATGTGACTAAAATGAGTTCATGAGTCTGATAATATAAGGAACAGTAAAATATTGTTTTTTTACAACTTTTTAAATACTAAAATAATAATTACACCCAAACTTGTCCTAAGTTTGGGTGTAGGTAAACAGTAACCAGACATGTTCATCCATATAAATCTGTCCTGGGAACCAACAAACTATGGCGCGACAGACTAATTTGACGGGACGTGTACCAACCGTCCCGTCAAATTAGCTTTATACCGCCGCATGATATTCTGATCGCTTTTAAAAATTCAACTCGTTTAATATATGTAGGTATGTGAGTACGTACCTAACTCAAGAACATATATGTTAAGATGTTTATAAGGATTTGCTTAATTATTAATACAACAATTAAGTATGTATATCTACACAACAAAAAATAATTTGTCCACAGGCAATAATACAAGGACTTATTACAACCAATTCTAAATCGATAAAAAACGTTAGAGATGAAGTAAGTGAAAATTATCTTAACTAATATTTTAATAAGTCACGTGAAATTTAAAAAAAAAATTGTTTTCCAGGTGGGTGCAATTACGAATAAAATAGTGAAATTGGGTAATGATATGAATTCTTCGCTTGATACATTATCAGCGACGACAGATCTTTACCATTCTGAGCTGACCACAGCTTTAGATGACTTAAAAAAAAGCAGCATGTTACCTGTTAAATGCTTAGCGACAGGTAAGTTCATTAATAAGTAGGTATGCAGTTTGTAAGTTATTTTTTAATGTTGAACCGAAGGTTGGTAAAGGTTGGTGAGACGATCTACATGTTGGTAAAGTGGTCACCGCCACCTATGGATATTTGCAATACTTACCAGAAATGGTCAATGTGTTGGTTGAAGTTTTTCGTCGGTTAACGATTTCGGTCACTACTAAGTAGATGAACAGATACTAATTTAAAATAATTAACCAACGTTGAAATTATGTCTGCAAAAACCTACCTACTACCTGCAACTATAGAGGCTTTGTGTAAAAAAGATAAGATCCCTGGGGAACGCGGGTGAAACCGCGGGGCGAAAACTAGTTACAGATAAATTGTGATGTCCTTTGATTTGACAGATCACTGTTTTTTATACAAAAAAACTAGCTGTCCTCTGCGGTTTCACCCGCCCGAAGGATCTTATCCTTTCCCGGAATAAAAAGTATCCTGTGTTATTCCAGGATATGATCTACCTGTGTGCCAAGCTTCATCAAAATCTGTTCAGCCATTTTTGGGTGAAAGAGTAACAAACAACCATCCATTCATCCATCCAAACCTTTACATATAATATTAGTAGAACCTTTGTGGGCCTCAGTTATGTTTTTTCCTCACCTCCACGACGTTTTAGAAGTTCTTTGTGAGCCGATTGAAAGCTTCCTTATTTCAAAGTCACGCGCTTCTCATAAAATGTACCACTAGTTTGCAGTATATGTAAGGGCCGACATACACGGACTGCTCGAGCAGTTAGCCATTGATCAACATACACGGACTGTTCTTGTAGTCATAGTCAACAGCTTGAAGCTGCCATTGTTAACTGCTGAAGCAGTTGATACCAATTGCTTGTCATTAAAATCCATTTTGCTCAAGAAACAAAACAAGAAGCGTGCGGGGGGGAAGCGCGCGCGATGTGGAATGAAGAGCGCGGGCGGAGGTAACTGCGCGAGAGCAGTCGACAGCTCGAGCAGTCAGTGTAGGTATGCCTGGCGACTGCTTGACCGCACGATGAAATTTCACCGTGCTGCCAACCACCCGAAGCAGTTGCAACTGCTCGCCAGTTCATGTATGGCGACCCTAAGGGTTTCTATTCTTACCCTACTCATGAATGCAGTGTACTGTGTAAGATATGATAGCACATCTGAAATAAGCTTTGTTTATTTAACAGATTCCAAGCCGATCGAGCCGGATCAAGTCTTCCCAAAGTTAGGCGAAGCAACATTCGGCTAATCAACGCCATCAAATAATATAGTATACAAATAGTTTTTCTTATATTCAATAATAATTTATTAGTATTAGTTATGTATAAGGAAACTGTGAAGTACTGTGTAGTGATGTGTTTAAAATGAAACTCAGTAATTAACTTTTGCAAATATTTAATCTCTTTCATAATTGTGGATCTATATATGTATTTATATTGTACAAGTTATATGTTACAATCAAATTTTTATCATGACAGATATCCCAGCGTCACTTACAAGTGATCGCTTAAAACCAACAATAAACAACATACGAGAATCCATTAAGAAAATGTGAAGTAATCAACTGTACAATCATATTATATTGATATCATAATTCATTAATTATTGACCTTAAACAATATACACACAAATTATTTGTCTCCCATTTTGGTTATTGTGTTATAATTCTGATTACAACCTCATTTTCCTATGTGCAATTAATATTAAATATAACAAATGAACGATCATTACTGCCCCGCTAAGTACATATACATAAATAATTAAGATAAAAATCCGTGCCCTTATAGGTATGTGAACTTGTTACGTTTAATATTATATACTTTAAATAGTGAGAACACACGTCTTACGAGGAAACAATAATATGTAGCGGTTACGTCACTTATCTATTATTATATTGTTTCCGCCGCATACACGGCAATGGATTCGATTGGTACAATTGGGATTCGATACGCATTATTATTACGATAAATACTAAAGGTACGTCTCGGAATGTTGATTGGGAATGCACTTAAGGTAAACACTAGACACATTCGTTGTTGAACAGCCTATAATGGGACATTCGCTATAAGCTAAATAACGGTTCAAACATAATCAACAATATCCCATGGAATGTTCGTTATATTTCGATCAAAATAAACGAACGATAGTTAATTAATTCTAAGCGAACCAGTCGCTATTTCATTGGAAACTTATCTACTTATTGGTAGGATATTTTCAGTTACTATTTATTTAAGAGTATGTATTTATTATCTGATGATAACTAAATGGAAATAATTATTTAAAACAAATGTTACAAATAGGCAAATCTTAAATGGCAGTGGCATACCTAACACCCATTCACAAATAGCACTTGGAACAATTTTTACATATGAATCACTGTATGTACACGGGTAAATGTACATGTAAGTACATTATATTAATGCAAAGAATATTTACAGTACCTTAGTTAATTATGTTTTAAAAAGCACTTAATAGCCGTCCCATAACCCACTCCTTCGAATATTATCCATAAAGAGAAAATGTAAAAGCAATAAAATTACAAATCGAGTATAAGCAATACAAAATAAAAAGTATTTACGCAAACTAGTATATAGTTAAACAGTAGATACATTGATCATGCATAAGAAGACAAAGTATACAGTATTCGTATATAACTAATATTGTATTCATTTAAAGCATAATTAAGCTTTATATAACGCTTTAAAGATAATTCCAAAACATCACCTATGTCTATAATATGATTTTGAGAATAAACTAAAAAAAAAGTCGAATGTGAATCTATCAAAAGCCCAAATATGAACGAACAACACGCTCCCTAAGTGAAGTAACTCTAAGGTTGTCCATGAGACAAAACTGTACCATGTCTGTGACATCTACACTTTGTACAATGCGGTATCAAAACAAGGTCGGTGCGATGTTGACCGTCCCAATGCGTTCTCAGGGTTGTGCGTGTCGGCCCCCATGTCCCCTCATGTCCCCCTCACCGTCAACACCGCTAATATTTACCTAAACGCTACTATTTATAATTTATTAACTCCTAACTAAGTCTCGAGTGTAAAATTGTGCCACACAAGCGATCTCGACCACAGACCTACAATCTAACTAGACGTCGCGTGTCAAAATTAGTCGAAAAGCAGTCAATTTGACTGCTTTCTATTTGTCTTCATTTAGCGATCCGGGATCGACCGTTATTGCCTTCGGACGTCAACCGACATCTAAAAAAATGCCTGGTTGTTCCGTATTAAATTGTAAAAACTGTAAAGGAAAAGCCAAACCCAAATAATGGTCAATTTTACATGTTAATTACCACCAAAAAGTGAGGTAGTTGGTCTTCATACAAATTGAGGTAGTTGCGTTATCTAGTTAGATAATAGGTCTGTGATCTCGACGGTACATTTAAAGCGTAACGCAACGAAACCTTCCTCCAGCCCACTACCGATACTTATAGAATGAGTATAATAAGTTTCTGTAAGAGACGACGTTCAGAACCTCGTATAGATGTGACCTCTACCACTCGTATCATATTAAAACATCCGCTACTGATTACTCCGTCTGACGAATATGTATAATAATGGCTTTAAATTTGGAGCTCATATCGCGATACTTGGATACACTTTATATTATATTATGTATGGTATATACATAGATTTGGCCGGAAAAGGTGACGTTGTATACCCTAATACCGCTCACACATACCGGAGCGGACGTCTCTCCCTCCGCCACGCACTATCCGTTACACTATCTAGATCTGAAACGTGATGGAACTTACATAGGAAGACATACAACTATACACATACGCTTTATTTATTAGACATCGCCAAATTAAAATCGATTAAACTATTACGTAGTACATTCCATAATGTAGTGAATTATTGCGTTTTTATTATTGACGTAACGATTATCGTAGACTAGCTGTCCCCCGTGGATTCAACCGCATTCCCGAGGGATCTTGTCTTTTCCCGGGATAAAAAGTATCCTATGTTTTATTCCAGGATATGGACTGCCTGTGTGCCAAGTTTCATCAAAATCCGTTCAGCCATTTTTGCGTGAAAGAGTAACAAACATCCATACGTCCAAATATACTTTCACATTTATAATATTAGTAGGATAGATAAATATGTTAATATCGGCTGGACTCTGTACGTAATGAATGGAAATAAAGAAAGTCTGACACTCGAGCGCGAGCCGAGATGGATCAGTCTAGTGACGTCACGTGACGCGACGCGAGCTTCGGCTCCACACTCGGCTACGATCGGTAGGAGGCTGCAAATTATAAATGACCACCCCATAAATCCGAGGCACTTATATGATCTTAAGAGTAATGATATACAATACATCTACTGACTAGTCAAGTGGTACCGAATGTTAGCTCTGTCATCCCGTGAAGGACCCGTTGATACAACGGGCGTGACACATTTAAAGCTATGGACATGTTTCACATACTAATCGTTAATAAAGTCTAACCTAACACGGAGAGAGAAGGGAGCTATCGTAAACGTACAAAGTACTTAACTATATAAAACTACATTCAGCTCTTAAAACTTACACGAACTGACGGTTAACCAGTGCGATTACATACAAAATTTGTGTTGTAAAATGAGTGTCCCGATTCATAAAAACGTCTAACGTGCTGTCTTGTTACAAAATATACGTGTCTCCCGGTGTACTTTGAATTAATTTGAACGAGTGCAGTGGTGAA
The DNA here is from genome assembly GCA_951361185.1 of Ochropacha duplaris. Lineage (NCBI taxonomy): Eukaryota > Metazoa > Arthropoda > Insecta > Lepidoptera > Drepanidae > Ochropacha > Ochropacha duplaris. Next base: position 8,483,611 of record OX592704.1, on the reverse strand, counting down.
TATAGTCAATCCTCTCGAATCATTACTCCTAAAATGCCACACTTCGCACTAGCACATAACGGTAAGTAATAAGGGCTCGCGCGCCCCCGACCAACCCTACGAAGCGAATTGTCACATCACAACGTTCACGCGTGATCTATGTACATACGGACAAGTCGCAATAACAAAACAAGAATTAGTTTCATGTATACATTAAAACCGTCGCACATAATCTATGTACAGTTCAATGGGTTCGGCTACGATTCACCGAACGTAACGTTAATAGGGTACCGGCGATCGCGGGGCGCCTCGACGCGGGACCGTCGGCCGCCGACGCGACAAACTTCAATTCCTAGAAACGCTATATTACAGGGATCCTCAGCGCGCGACGCACCGGGGCCCGACACCGAGACGCCGCTCGAATACTTACAAAATATTAATCTTATGTACATATTGTCGCTCGAAGATAAGAATAAGAAGTAACGTGTAGGTGAGGCGTGGGTGCCTGCGCCTGCGCACGCGGCAGTGCCGGGCGGGTTGTTTGTTTGTTTACCTCCGTGTACTTTTGGAGGATGGTCGCGAGTGTGAGTGCGTGTGCGTGTGGGGGGTCGCGGCCCCCCCCCTCTCCTAACTGGAGCACGAGGCGGCCGACACGGGCGACAGCGGCGAGTCGCGCGGGCACCCCGACAACGTCACTACCACCTGCAACACAACACCACGCTAAATAATAACATCTCATATAACGCAACAAAAATTGATGCGATGATAGCTCAGTGGTAAGTGACGTCGAATACCGCGGCGAAGGTCGTGGGTTCGAATCCTACAATGAGCTTGAGCTTTCGGTGAAGGAAAACATCGTGAGGAAACCATAGCACGGTGGTAGGGTACTTTGTAGTACCTGACTGGCTGGCTACCACCCTCAAGTTGAAAATCTGTTGCCAAGCACCTATCTGTGTGTTCCGACAGCTGCACTTGAGAGCCAGTTCCCATCTAGGCTTTGTGTTCTTACCACCTTCGGCCACATCATCACTTACCATGGTGAGATTGTAGTCAAACACAAGTTTATCCAGAATTATAAAAAATAAAAAAAGACAAACAATTTTAATAAATTTTCATCAAAAATGTATGTTCATAGAAAAGAAAATCATCCTCATTCCTTTTTACCCCCTTAAGAGTGAATTTACTATTAGTTAGGAAACTTATGCAAGACTTTACAATCCCAGTAGTGTCTGCTGTTTTGACAGTCAATCAGTTCCATCTTTTATTTATATAGTTTTGTTGTTACCAATTTTCTCAGTCAAAGTACTTGCTAAGGTTACTTACTAAAAATACAATACATAAAACCAAATACGATTGCACTAAAAAGCAAAGAATAAATTTTATTGTAATCTCACAATATTACATACTGTTTCGGAGTTAGTTAAAAATTTGCAGATCATAATCTAGTAGACTAGAGCAATAGCAAAGACCATCATCAAGATTTCAGATAGTATAGTAGATATGTAGATACTATTCCAATAGTAGCTACAACTTCTGGTCTCCTCAGTTCTGTATCTACTAAATACATTCAATTGATTACCTTTCGGCTTCCGGCATGGTTCCGGTGTTCACAGAGCCACACTCCCTGCCAAGTACCCAGGTTGAGCTTGCCGTCTGTGATGGGTATTGTCAGCGATGAGCCCAGGAAGCAGGCCTTAACGTGAGCAGGCTGCATAAAAATATTTTATATAAGTTGGTTTGCGTTTTTTTATGAACTGCAGAATAAGTGATTGCTTGACATAAATATGCTCAGTATTTTCGTATAATTTATTTTATCTTTTAAACTATGCATTTCAAAAACATGAAACAAATATCACATGATGCACTTGAAATATACTGATTATTTTTTAAGTTTCATTTCTTAACTTTAAAATTATATCTAAACTTGTTTTTTTTTTGTCACAAGGGAAGACGAGGCAGGCGGGTCACCTGATGGTAAGTGACTACCGTCGCCTATAGATATTAGCAATACCAGGGGGATTGCCAGCCAGTCGAGTACTACAAAGTACCCTACCACCATGCTGTGGTTTCCTCACGATGTTTTTCTTCACCGAAAGCTCAAGCTCATTGTAGGATTCGAACCCACGGCATTCGCCGCGGTATCCGACGCCACTGATCTATCATCGCTTTAGAAACTCTAGCACTTCTCGTACTTCTTTCAATACTCCCAAAAAAAAGATTTGAAACCAATTGTTACTTGTTGAGCAAGGCACTAGCATTACCTGGAAATGGATATCACTTCTCAAGTAATGCCTTAACTAATAAAACCAGCGAGAATTGGCTTGTGAACTAAATCTGAGACAATCTACTGTTTTAACAGTCTACTAGACATCTAGAAACTGAAACCTATCAGCAATATAGACAATGCAAATCTTCCCATGAAATTGAAATCCAGCAACAGCACCAACAGACGCAAGGAATAGACAGTCAGAGGATGTCCAATGGCAGGTCACATGGCCCTAAAAGGCCAGCTAATTGGCCAAAATTTCCCACAGTTTATTGACAAGCTTGTTTGCAATTTGCATGGGACCACATGAATAGGGATGTTGACTGACATATCAAATTAGCTTCTTTTTATTATGTCAAAACAATTGTTTATATGGAGTTTTATATGAAATATGAACTTGTGACATCATGTTCTCACCATCAAAAGATGTACTTTTTGTGGTTGGATTGGAATTTAAAAATCATCAGGAAGGTGAATTTTATAACATGTTATATACCTTGGTCAATGTTTGATATTTTATAACATGTTATATACCTTGGTCAATGTTTGATATTTTATAACATGTTATATACCTTGGTCAATGTTTGATATTTTATAACATGTTATATACCTTGGTCAATGTTTGATATTTTATAACATGTTATATACCTTGGTCAATGTTTGATATTTTATAACATGTTATATACCTTGGTCAATGTTTGATATTTTATAACATGTTATATACCTTGGTCAATGTTTGATATTTTTTCGTCAATATAGTCAACATCCCTATCTTACTGTTGACCTTGGACACTGTATTATTCTCAGATAAAAGTAGTTATCAGTTATTCATAAAAAAAAGTTTGCTGTAACAAACAGATTGTACACATTTTAAATGAGCTAAAAAGGAATATTTGGGCCAGAGTACAAGTACTAGAATGGGAAGTAATTGGTCAACCAACAATGAAGAAGCTGGGAAATAATTGCTGAACAGACAATGAGATCAAACAAGAACACATTGGAAACTGTAATAAGGACCAGGACATAAAGATTTTTGCTCAAGAAAATCTCATATGAATTGCTAAAGAATAGATTCCATTGTTATATTCTTGTTTTCCTGGCACTTTTTTGATAGCCAAGGGATTTAACCCCTTTTATTTAGTTTCCTAAAATATTGGACAAATATCAATGAATTTACTGTCACTTTAAAGCTGATTTTTATCCCTTGAAATGGTATAAGAAGTGTTTTTAATTAGTAGCAATTAAGTGGCTATTCTTGGCTAGAGTAGATTTTGTCTAGTATTGTAGTACTTGACAGAATATATAAAATATACATAGCTATCTAACTACCAAGGAACATACAAACATGACCTTGAGCAAATAACATGCATGTGATAATGTGTAGAAAACATTATCATCAATCAGATAATGAAAAATTATGAAAAATCATATCACAAAGTAGCTATGGTTTCATATGAACACACTATAATTTATGCCTATTTTAATGTTTTAATGGCCCTATATAATTTATGATTAACAAAGTTCAAAGTAAAAAATATTGATAACAAAAACAATTGAAAGTTGACATTTCCATACTGTAAAGTATTCTCTACATTTAAAATTTGTACAAAACGCTCACCATGTCGTCAGGACCTTCGCATGAGTGTCGGTAAGGGAGACCTTCTGGCACTATTTTGTTGAGCATCATCTCCATATCATCTCTAACGTCAGGGTCCCAACTCTCGTTGAGCGCGAGGCTTGCCGAAGTGTGCATAACTGAAAACAACAAGCTCTCGATCAGCTGGCTACTATGCGTATTTTGTCAACCATGAAGATGTTACATGAAGCCTGTATTATAGCGCGATATTTAATGTAGGGCATGCATGACAGGTAGTGGCACTAGGGGTGCAGCATCGGCGGCAAGGCAGCAATGCTGATACTCACTCTGGATGTGGCAGAGGCCAACCGCGAACTGCGAGAGCTCTGGCACCTGCTTTAGGATCTCCTCAGTGACGAGGTGCACGCCCCGGTGCTGCGGCCTCAAGTTTAACTTCCGTTGAAACCACGCGGATCCGATCTGAATTCCTCGGTTCGAGGCCATGTTTAATTTTTAAAAACGCTACTGAGTGACCGCAAGAACACAAACGATCTTACACAACATCACTTAGAACAACCTTTACACGAAATAATCCACAATTATCATAAAAGATTCATATTCGATCTTTAAAATAGTGATAAATATAACGGAGGTTATAGGACAGATTCGACACCCTATTTTCTGCGGGGAAGTGAAACGGTCGTCAAAAACGAAAGAGAAAGACGAGCTGAATGTTGTCAACGTAAAATAAGGAGTCATACCATAGTCGTTCATTCATAAAATTTTATGAATAAAACAGTAAAGTGTTTCTATCGATAATTTTATTTTAGGTCATTTCAAAATCTAAACTATATAAATACTTATCTATAATTATTATTATAGGATTTACTCATAAATTAACATTTAATAAGGATGTAGTGAAACTGCAAAATAGTATTTATTCGGTATAATTTACCCTGCTTCATATATATAATCAAACAGTGATATAAAACATATACAGTAATTGGTGATGCTAGGAAATATATTATGATATGAATTTACAATGATAGTTAATAAACAATAATTACGTAATGGTAATATGAGTCTTAATTAATGGCAACATCAAACTTTACTAAAAATTGCGCGAAATTTAAATTCTTACAGTTATTTTAATGAACTAGGTGACTCCGGTTGATTGTGTCTATTGTGTAAATTGTTATTCAAACATATTAAAGAAAAACCTAATTAATGCCTTGAAATTTAATTGTTCAATTATTTTATGCCAGCGTATCAAGAATACTTACATGTACTTTCGAATCCCTCGATTAAAAAGTATGGGAGTGCCGAGGGATGTTAGGTGTGGCTAAACAACCACTCCTTGGAATTGGAATAATTAGTGTCTACTTCAATTATTTTCTTTTCGGATGTGCGCTCGACTAGTTTTACCCACTTTATTCTTGTAATTGAAAACAAATAATTTCTTATTCGCGATGGATCCCATAATGGACGTAATAAAAAATTCTGAGGAGCCGGAGTGGCTTGAAAAATCAGTGGTTGGCGAATTGAGGGTCTGGCAAATTTTGTTGCTTTGTTTAGCTGGATTGACTTCTCTAAGTGCGTTTATTATTATCTATTACCCTCTAGGTACTCTACTTATGGCATCACCTATGGCGTACCTGAAGGTAGAGAACTGATATTTCAGGAATTGATCTGGTAGTTGCGTGCCAAATTTAATTTTGGCCATTATATACATATTACCCATACTCGCAGTTTTATGTTTTATTGTGTCATTTAGTTATTTATCAAACATATGTTTATATACCTACATACATAACAGAACTACCTACTTATATCTACTACAAAAAGAGCGATTTGTTTAAATGAACTTATTTTGAAGGCACGTGTCGAACTTAGTGCCTTGTTTACTATAAATAAATATTTCAGTCGTGATGGTTTGTTGCTGCTTCCGGTTCCGCATCCCACGCACTAAGCAGCAGATCGAGGCAGACTACCAGCGCAGGAAGATCACCACCAAGTTTCGACACCAGTTGGAGACAATACAGGATTCCAAAATGGATGCCATGTCGTTGAAAGACGGTAACTTTAATTTATAACCAGGTTAGGTACAAAGAAACGATACAAATGAGAATTTACAAATTATGGGATAAGGTTGTGGAATACAAACCTATTCCACCTAAATACTCCATCTATTTTTGAACCATGTTTCAGACACATAAATAATTTAATTACATTTCAAGTTAACAATTAGAGACATTTTAAACCATAAAAATTATGTGTACCTAGTGTTGAGGAAACAGTCTTAGAAAAGAACTAGGCTCTCAAGAGCAGCTACCGTGTTACACTGATTGATTGGCGAATACATAGATACCTGATGATAGTATCCAGCCAGACGAGTAGCACCACAAAGTACCCTACCACTCCACCTTTATTTCTTTACAATAAATTCATCATCATCATTTTAGCCCAAAGACTAACGTCTCAGAAATTAATACTTCTGGACATAGGCCTACCTCCCAAGTTTTCTACAACGACCGGTCATGTGATGGTCTGCTCGCATCCGGCGGTTACCCGCGACCCTCACTAGGTCGTCGGTCCACCTTGTGGGAGGCCTCCATACGCTGCGTCTTCTGACCTGTGCGTGGTCGCCACTCGAGTACTTGTGCCCCATCGGCCATTGGCATCGGTTCTTCGGGCTTTGTGCCAGGGCGTAAAATAAAAGTCTGAAGTGGCAGTGGGCCCGAAGCATGTCCGAAGTCTTTTTTTAGGGTTCCGTACCCAAAGGGTAAAAACGGGACCCTATTACTAAGACTTCGCTGTCTGTCCGTCTGTCTATCACCAGGCTGTATCTCAAGAAACGCGATAGCTAGACAGTTGAAATTTTCACAAATAATTATCTACCACTTATTATCATATCAATATTATCCTATCCTTAGTCCTACCCTACATAATTATTTATCGAATTATACCTACCGTAGGTAGCCTACCTACTGGCTCAAAGGGTGAGGAATAAAACATATTCCTAAGCAATTGGGTTGTTTTTTCTGAAAACTAAGGAAAAGCAACCAAAATCTTAATTAACATTGCATGACGGGATTCAGTAATAAAAGCGATAATGGCTTTCATCAACTTTATTTGTCCAGACGCGTATCTCCACTATTTACCTACACTAAACGTTTGTACACTCTCATAGATAATATAGGCATGATAAATTAATGCATATGATAGTGCGAGACTGACGATAGTATTTTTTTGCGACAGCCCTGGAGTTGCTGCACGAAAAGAAAAACGATCAAATGGAAGCGGAGAATCAGGCAGGGTCACAGCACAGCTCTATCATGTCGCCGCAGCAGAGTGAGTTTATTAATTTTATGGTAGTATCCAAGGGCGTCGCCAGCCGATGGCCCAGGGGGGGGGGGGGGGGGCAAGTTTATTTAAGTCGAGCCTACTAAGTATAGTGAATATTAAACAACACTTTTGATACTGAGTTGGACTCTACCTTATCGCACACAGCGACATAAGCAGGACAGATTTTCATTGCCATTTTATTTTTGTGCTTTATGATTTAATGAATAAATATATCTCTTAGGATATAGTATAGAAATCTATACATACCTTCCTTTGTTGATGAACCCCATGGTGCTACATATACTAGCTGTCTTCCGCGGTTTCACCCGCGTTCCCGTGGGATCTTATCTTTTCCCGGGATAAAAATATAGCCTATTTTACTCGGGGATAATGTAGCATTCTAATTGCGAAAGAATTTTTGAAATCTGTCCTTTAGTTTTTGAGTTTATTCGTTACAAATGTTTCCTCTTTATCATATTAGTGTAGATGTAGATTTAAATCTCGGGATCTAATTATCGGCGGGATCTTTTCCCGGGATAAAAAGTATCCTATCTCTTATTCCAGCCAGGATATATAATCTATTAGTGTGCTAAGTTTCATCAAGATCGGTAAAGTAGTTTTGCGAGTTCATCGCGGACCAAAATCGAGACTCTGACATTTTTTAAGTATATTAAGATTTTAATTTCTGTACAAACTTATGTCCAGGTTTAGCATAAACTCCGTCTTGTTAACCACTATCTCACGTTGGCGTGAAGGTGAAAAGTACAAATTTACTTTCTAAGTCCTTGCTTAATCCCTTCATCGTTATGTTCTTGTCTCGAAGCAAATCTCAAGCAAAAAGCTAAAACAATATGTTTTTTACTAATACAGGTTCACTGGACGCGTCCTTCCAACCCGAAGGTGGTCAGAAACCTGAACCACAAGTTTCTGGTATTAACTTTGTCAAGTTTGCTACCAAAGTAGCAAATCTATCCAAATTGGGTCAGCCGAAATCTCCTACATCTCCCACGCCATCAGGAAATAAAATGGATTTCTAAACATGATGAAGTATAAATGTATATTATACGTATAATAACCGTATACCAGTGTTGATCGTATTTGTTTATCCTTGTCCTTATTCAATTCAGACAATTTAAATCCTGTCCCCTGTGACATACACAGATTTATAAATACGTGAGTTTCCGTTCGTATCAATTGAGTTAAGAATTTTATATCAACCTTTGATGACATTTTATAATGTAGATATATATTTTATTGAAATCAACAACCTAGAATTAAGCTAGAATTGCAAAAAAAATGCATTGATTAAATCTTCAATTTCTACAGACAAGTTTTTTTTTTTTATACCACTAGGTCGCAAACAAGCTTACGGCCCACCTGATGGTAAGCGGTTACCGTAGCGTAGTAGTAAAGTTGTTTTATTGTGTTTCTTCTATATTATGAAGCGATTTATATTAACTACCAGAGCTTATTTTAGAACCTATCTGAGAAAGACGTTGTACCTAGAAATAAGCAAGGTTCAGTTTATAGTGCGGATTATTTTTTGGTTTTTTGAATGGACATAATATAACATTTTAGTATATTGCCCGTAGTTCTATTAGTAGGACCATGGGCATTTAGCATTACCCGTAGTCCTACTGGTAAGACTACGGACAAGTAACAGTGCCCGTAGTTTTGGTTTTTTTTTTCGTATCCTACCTCTATTCTATTATTGTTGAAGATAAATATAGGTTATAGGTTTTTTTTTAATAGCGAAAAAAATCTGATTTTTGTGTAAATGTTAGATTAAAGCTAGTTTTTGATTTTTCATTTACATTTTTTTTCGTCTTCACTGTTAGTAGGACCATTGCCCATACAAAATAATGATGTTTTTGTTGCAGTCCTACTAATAGAACTACGGGCAAAAATAATTGCCCGTGGTCCTACCAGTAGGACCACGCAGTAGGACCACGGGCAACGAATGAACATTTTCATTTATCTTTGTACGAAACACGAAAATCGTGCGAGAAAATAATATAATATCTTGATACCTAATTTTTTTTTAATATATATTCATATTTATTACAAGTATACACATAAATTAAAAATATTATATTGTAATAATATATTAAATAATTGTAATAATATATAAAATATCATGTATCAGTAAAATAAAAGTATACATTTGCAGTAAGATGTTTTCTTTAATCTAGAAAATAAAAAATACAGTATAAACGGATTTAAAATAATAAGAATAATTACATATTCACAAATAACTTTAGTATGGTGTTGTGTACATAATCTCGCGTTAAAACTGACAGTCAAAACAATTATCAAGATGTAAGCAATAACTTTAAAGCAACATTTAACTTACACTTTATAATACATAAATAATACATCTTGCAAATTAAGAAATTACATAAATTCAAGTTAGCTATTTTTTTTATTAAATAGTTAAATTCTTTCTACATGCTTGTCCATTCTTACTCATATATCCCGAAGTTCCATCATTAAGAAACCCTAGTTAGCAACACGCTGCAATACAACCGTAGTTCTTTTTTTAAAATTATTTTCTTATTTTAATAATAAATATTTATTGTACATTAGAATCCAGTTATAACGACGCTCAAGGGACCGAGGAATTACGTCGTACTATCCGGACATCGTTTAACGTTATTTTTTAAGAACATATGCCTATACTCGTACTTTCGTCGCTAGAAGCGGTCGGACGTTATAAGCGACGTCGTATTAAACGGATTCTACTGTATTTATTATTTTTTTTAATTTAACAAGTTACAACATGGGCGCCGAAACGTCAAAGGAGTAGATATATTTTGACAGGCTGGTGATGACCACGTAAAATGTTGAAACTACGATTGTATACGACTAGGGGCCTCATAACCTGTCATGTTAATTTAATTAAAAGTCACCTTAACATTTCAATTACTTGACTTAGCAAATTACATTTAAATTTTAATATAATCCCACTGACTCCCACACAGACAAAATCATTTCGATAGCCTTAAACAACTCTCAGTCCATGACTCGATATTAATTGGCCACAATCTCATCCATGCAGTATTAATTTATCTTATACGCTAAAATCTTCAAAATTTAACTTCACATATTGTTTGACTTGTATTACGTGTTAATTACCATTTTATATTTTGATATTACATCAATATAGCTCCTTGGTGTTCAGAATTGTTTGAGCAACTTTATCATTTGGTGCAAATATGTAACAAACGCATCGAATGACAAATGTTCGCTACGGGACGAATTAAATTACGATTGGATTAATTATACTTTTTTATACCTGAAATAAATTTTCGCTAATCGTAATTAAATAGTGTTTTCTATATATTTCTTCTAAAACTAAAAAGAAATGCATGTTGGAATTGAACATAATGTATTGTGGGTAGAATTGCACTTAAACATTAGATACATATAGTATCGATCGCGGTTCGTGATCTAAACTAGCGACTCTATCGAACCGAGCCTGCAAGCTCCGTGGCCTGAGGGTGAACTGAACTCAACCACCGTCATAAATAAGGCCATTATAATTTATTTAACGAGTTCCCAATCTATGGAAGAATCTATTGAGAAATACTATACATTTTCACTTACATTATTACAATTGTATGGGACCTACCTAGAAAGTAACGGTGAAGACTCATTAAAAGTACTGTTCACATTATTGCATAGCGTTACGAACTGAACGCAGGAGCGCGAGCGGTGTTTAAATAATAATAGTAATTGAATAATTCGTACGAGTTTGTGCATGATACCTGTTTTGATATTGCGTGATATACATTTTTACAAGTTTGTTTGTTTGTCAACCAAAACTTACCGTATAAGCTAAGATTTTATAATACATTTTTACCCTACGTGAGGATTGGTAATTGCATAAAATTACATCAACAAAATTACGTAAGCTACGAGGAAAGTTCGCTCCCGATGGACAACACACCAGACACCACTACGTCAACCAACACTATAAACGTGAGCTATTGTATCCGACGCGACCACGGCCCCTTCCTAAACTGGTCTGGAAACCATAATAGTCCCACCATTATAAATAGAACTCTCATAATAATAAAGCATAATTTTGTTATTAACAATTACTACGGCAACATTATTTATTGACTTTATACGCTAGGCTTGAAGATTTGATAATAAATATTTTATTTAATATACAATGTGCACATTTCCATTCGTTATTACAATACAACCACCCGAAGGCTGTGGTTAAAAAAGTTGAGCATGTACATGGTTAATATTTTGGCAATTTGATTCGTATGAAATGGCAACGAGACACATTTACTGTTAACAATAAGTACTTTGTGACTATCGTGTGAAACCGAAATATATCGTAATAAATAAATACCGAATACAATTTATATGAAAATTTACTTACACATGGATTATAATGAAATACGCACATTGTCGGTGTTACTTGGTATTTAACGCGTCCACTCGGATATCATCTCGGAAGGTTTTGTTCGTTTCGAAGGAGTGTATGACTATATATCATTGCTTGTGTGTAATGTTCTGTCTTGGCTTGGATTGTTGAAGTGTGTGAGATATTAGCCAAGTGGATGCGTTACAGGTAATGCGTGAACAATAACAGCTACGCTGTGGTCGGCGCCTATGTCCCGACGGCGCGTAACACTCAATCTCGCCTTATAAATGTTTTTCCCCTGTGAACAATATTATTATTATCTTACTAATCTGAATATCTGAACTAGCTGTTTTACGCGGTGGGATTTTTGCAACATAGCGTGATATTTTTTCAACAGACTTCTTATATTAAATTTTGTCTACTTAGAAATTATGAATATTGTAGACAATGCAACAATGTATTGAAATTGACAATGAAATATTATTTGTAAGCAATCATATTTGGAGTGTCTTTTCCGTTGGCTTTAAATGGGAAACAATGCAAATCAAATGCAGCGATTAATTTTTCATAAATTTTATATCGCAAGTGATAACGAGGCAGGCGGGTCACCTGATGGTAAGTGACTACCATCGCCTATAGACATCGGCAATACATACCAGAGGGATTGTCAATGTGTTGAACACCTTATTACAATGCCTTAAAGGCAACTGGCTCTCAAGTGCAACTGCCGGAGTGGTAGCCAGCCAGTTGAGTACTACAAAGTACCCTACCACCATGCTGTGGTTTCCTCACGATGTTTTCCTTCACCAAAAGCTCAGTTTAGCAAAGCTAGTTTGGGTAATATTTACAAAAAAAAGTAGTATATTTAGTTTAGTTATCTGGTTTCCATAGCACAAGCTCAGTTTCCATAGCTTATAATGGGATAAAAAAAAACAACGGGTTGCACTCCGAGAGTGCCGGCAGAAGTGATAACTTTAATATTTTGGAATGGTTAGGGAATAATTTCGCACGAATTGCTTTATTTATCAGTATAAAAGTACTATCATTTATGTGGTAAAATACAATATTCAATTATTGCGCTATCGTACACAAACAATTTATAAATTAGACCGCCGGCGCAGTAGAAAGAGTAGGGAATATCGGCGGTCTACTCGCAGAGTTTAACATTTTTTACGCATTCCAAAAAAGTGCACAACACCGCTAAAGAAGTTGTCACTTCAAAAATATATCACTTACGTAATAGTCTTCCGGTCGGTGGGGCGCGTGTTGGTCTGCGGGCGCGCTCGGTTGAGCACCTTGAGCAGGTCCCCGGCCTTGGCGCGCATGCGCGAGTGCACGTACACCTTGGAGCACTTGATGTGGTAGTGCAGGTAGTCGCGGAACATGTGCAGCAGGTCGATCGTGTTGTCGCGCGCCGCCGAGCACGTGTGACGCGGAAACAAAACTGCGGGCGCCAGGGGGCAGGTAAGTACACAGCACGTGATACTCTTTATACCACTAGCCTCAGACCAAATAAATAAGGTAGACAGATCCCCGCGCACTTAAAGTGAAGCACAGTAAAGGAAGCCGAGCGCGTTCCTGTCCGTGGGATAACGTTCGTGCTTCACTTCATTCAAATATAAATATAGATAGATATCAATGGAGAGATAGATTAATTGGAGACTATTGTTTATTTACGTACGCTCCTTCAAACTTTTTTATTTGTTCTGTGCCACTATGTGGCAAAAGAGTATGTATATTGACATATCTTTGATTTTTTTAATATAAAAATATTTATAATCCCAATAATTACTCGACGCGTATTGCTTAACTTCACCACGCATTGAGCAGCATTTGAGATTATATGGGATTGACGGTTATACATGTATTTAGCACTGAACATGTTAAGCATAGGGTTTTTAATATGAAAGGTTATAAAAGGCCTTCGATCAACAATAGCTATAGATTTAGGGTCGGTACAAAAAATACGTCTCGGTAAATAAGAGCGCACTTGAAAAGTGAGCTCTTAACTACACACTAAATGTTCTTTAACTTATGTCTTTTTCTTTTAGTTTATTGCTTTGCTCGTTTTATGTGACTAATGATCGTAAGTATTAGAGAATATTTTAAGATTTGTGACTTTATTACTGGGTGCTATGGTTGTAATTAGGTTGAACTTAAAACTGTTTTAAAACATTTCTCTCCCTTTGTTAATAAACAAATGTAGCTGTAAAAGTATATACTCACGCGGATAGCATTTAGCTTGGATTTTGTACGTGACCCGATATCTATGGCTATACCTATATCTATGTAAAAGGCCCAACAAAAGACAATGTATCAAAGATTTAAATTTTTGATTATTTCTGGATACTATAAATAAAAAAGTACTTACCAAATGTAACATAACTGATATTTTCACCGACTCTCGCTTCAGTGTCCACTAGTTCTAATGGTGGCTCCTTGTGTGAAAATAAAACCTGACAACAAAAACAGCATATATTTTCATGAGAACTGACACTACACCTACCTACTATACCTACCTACTTTAACATTTGATATTTAAGATGACTTATTTAGATCTCTACATTTTATTTTATTAAAGTGTTAAGAATAGCCATTCCATTAAAATAATAGGTTTCCATCTAGCATATTACACCGGTATTTTTTAAATTCTATACATTATTTTGTTTTGCCGCCGTAACTCGCAAATATTGCACGGTGGTAGGGTACTTTGTAGTACCCGACTGGCTGGCTACCACCCTCAAGTTGAAAACCTGTCGCCAGGCACAGCTGCACTTGAGAGCCAGTTCCCATCTAGGCTTTGTGTGCTTACCACCTTCGGCCACATCATCACTTACCATGGTGAAATTGTGGTCAAACACAAGCTTATCCAGAATAAAAAAAAAATATCGGACTAAATAAATAATTACTGAATTATTAAATTCAAGGTCTAAGTTGTTTTTGAAAAGAGCAACTGCCGAGTTCATTGCTGGCTCTTCTCAGTAAAAGCAACCTTCCGAACCGTGCGTTAGCTTAATTTATAAATGCTTGGAAAGGCCTATTTGATTAATAATATCTTCATTTTATTTTTTTATAATATGTGTAAATGAAATACCTGTGGTGCAGTGTGGGACGCTCTCCGACCTTCTTTCAGCTCCTGCATGAAGACTTTCCCGATGACCATGTCATCTTCGTGCCGGAACACCGTCGAGAATACCACCGTCACACGGTCCGTTTGCGCTTCCACGTACCTGGAATAGCATTTAAACAATCATATAATTTGGCGGGGAGCTTTTTACACCAACGCATCAGACTGACCATCCAAAAGAGGAAATGCTACCAGCCTGCTGGGAACCTTGCCGATCGGCAGCAGCGGCAGCCTCGAGGAACTTTTTTAATATATAGATTATAATAATAATTAATAATATTTTTTTAATATATAAAGAAAAATGTGTTTGTATTATAAAAAAAAGAATTTTTATATTAATTTGATCACCGATCTTCACTATCGCATTTATAGGTACGCAGTAGTTTAGGCGCCATTTCTTACTTGTTTTGAAAGTAGAACTAAATCTGTAACTTTCTAAGTTTTAACTATTATTTACATGTAGGTACATCATGCCGCAGTGGTATTCCGTTTAAAATGTAATAGTGACGTATTATTATTATGACGTATTATATACATTTAATGCGGAATACGACTCATTAATTCATATTGAATAATTAGGAAAATGAGTGGCCCTCACATAAAAGGATATTTTTCTATTATATTACTCATTCAAGACTTTGTGATGGGCTGATTTGGAATTGATTTATGGTAAAATCCTCGGACCGCATATGACTCATCATAAAATAGTTTTATCTACAATACAATTTCAATGATATAAATAAAGTCCATGTCTGTATTGATCGATGACTAACGGCGCCCAAACACGCACACCCTAAGTGTAATTCTGTTTAATTAATTGACTGACACGATTCTACTTAACATAAAAATATTGGACATTAATGAGAAATTATTCTTTTTTGATAGATTTAAAAAAAGGAAAAGGATATTATTAATTTCATATGATAATATTTTAGAATTAAGCAATCAATTGTTATACCAAATGAATACGCTTCGTTAGGTAGATAGAAATTCGAAAGGAGGTCACACATAGCATAGCCTTCATATTGGGAAAATCGTTGGTGCATCTAAAACGCAAGTGCAACCGTGAGGCGAATACTAAAGTGTAACACAATTCTTCAAATCAGTTAGCAAAGAGCAAAATGGTGTTTATAAAACAGTGATTGTTTTTAAATTGTAAGTAAAAATAAACACATGGCATCCTACATAATTTCAAATGTAAATTGATAAAGCATGTACTTACAGTGTCTCATCCTGCCTGTAGTTGATGACGGCTCGCTTTTGACCGACGTCACCTTCCTCTTGTAACTGGAAGTAGCGTTCAAACACAGAAGCAAAGCAATTCCTCTTGAGGAGCCCGACCTTCTTCACGACATCCTCCCAGTCCTCCGGAATGGTCTCAAGGTCGAGCAGTAGGGAGATGTTGTAGCCTACAGACACAAGAATACGTTCAATGTTTGAGTTTTGTGATTGTCTAACCATGCTATGAACACAAGTTGAAATTGAGTATTAGAATACTAATAATATTACAAATGTGAATGTTTGTGTTTGTTCCTCAATCACGCAAAAACGGCTGAACGGATTTTGATGAAACTTAGCACACAGGTAGATTCATATTCTGGAATAAAACATAGGATACTTTTTATCCCGGGAAAAGATTAGATCCCTCGGGAACGCGGGTGAAACCGCGGGGCGAAAAACTAGTTTATAATATTAAGTAGAATTGTGAATAATTTAAACACCTTTGCAAATGCTAAATTCAATATCATTCAATACAATAGACATATATAAAAGAAGAAACTGACTGAGTGTCATATCAACTCATAGCCCAAATCATTGGAATAAGTAACGTGAATTAACTTTATCAACCTCACAAATGGGGATTGTAAAGAGTGCAAAGATTTGAACCATTGTTTTTTCTTTTATTGAGTTAGGACACACATTGTCTGTCCAGAATTAGACTTTATCTAATTACTGCACTAAGACAGGATAAAGTAGAGGAAAGCGGGTGAAACCGCGGGGCGGATGTCTAGTCCATATACATATAACACACAAAAAAATAATGTAAAAGGTGATAAATGATAAATTAATGGGCAGGGCTATCTAATCAAAGTGAAACTCAACAACCTACAATCTTATCACTGTATGTATATGTTTTCAATAGATATAACAGAGTTGTATTTTAATAAAATGATTACAAAAAAATGTAGCATACTAAGCTTTAGATAGATGGAAATAAAAATTTAAGGATTTATTTTACAGGTGCTTTATATCGCAAAAACATTCATATATCGTACAATGATTTTGCGTCATAAAAAACTCAAACCTACATTGAAAAACAGAGACATGGGAAAAGAGGTTACAAGTTCTAGTAACCTGGGAAACTTTTAATTCTGAGTCATCAAGCAATTCATACAAATGAAATAAATATTTAATGAACAGGAAGAATACTGAAATCTTTAGTTATAAATATAAACTGTTGGGTATAAGGAAAACAAATTGTAACAGATTGAAACTAATATTAATGTGGTGTATGAACTGTAACAATGGATGCTCCAATAACTACGGCAATGTAATTATGTTCTATAAAAACAGTTCACATTGCACTTTCAATTTGTTTTTGTATAGTTTCTTAGTACTTCCTAAGTCATAAACTAATATTATAAAGAGGAAAGATTTGACTGTTTGTTTGTTTGTTACGATTTATCAAAAACTACTGGACCGATTTAAAAAAAAAAACACCTATAGAAAGCTACATTATCCATGAGTAACAAAAGCAATATTTTTATCCCGGGAAAAGATAAGATAGCAAGGGAACGCGGGTGAAACCGCGGACAGCTAGTAGGAAATAATTTTAGAATACCCAAGAACATCAAGCTACTGTGCTAGATACATTTAAATTAATTAATTAAAATTAGAATTGATATGCTGATAGGATTAGTTGTTATTATTAACTTGAATCTTTAAGTTTTCGGTTACTATGACAACTAATACTTGTTTGTTGCATATGCTAAGAAGCTCAGCAGTTACAATACTCAAAAAAGCTCTAATTTTGTTTTTGTTACATTACAACATTTACATTCTAGATTCTCTAGGGTGAAGTTCATGGTCACTTAAAAATATATTCAAGTGTAATATAACAACATTAAAATAATAATAACAACATTCTGGGACATTCTTCACACACTGATACACTACATATACATAATAATATTATGTCTGATATATGTGGGAATCGAACCCACAACCTATGGCACAACTAGGTTGTATGTTCATCAACCAAGTCAACTGGTACATTATAATGAACTAATTTACCCCTGCATACCTGAGTACTTTTTGAGATTTTGTGATCAGTGAGTGGTATTTCGCTTTTATACAAGGTCCTACAGAATCAAGTATGTTAGAAATATTCATAAAAAAAATATTGGACGTATTCCGGATATTTCGTATTTATATGTTGCAGTGCGAAGTGAATGACCGGTCGCGGGCGAACGGAACGCGCCCCAGTCACAAATCAACTTACTAGGTAGCTAGCGATGTTTTTTAACAGTATTTTTTTTAATTTAATAATTAGATACCTATTATTGTGACACTGATTTGTTTTTATTTAAGGTGCAACAAAATAACATTTTTATATTTTATGAGGAATATTGATGATGATGAAGGATTGTGTAAGAATTATCCCTTAAAAGCACCACACTTGATTTTGTAGGACCTTGATATACAGTTAAAGATTTGTATTTTTGTATGTAACAAATAAACTTAAAAACTACTGGACCAATTTTAAAAAGTCTTTTGCTATTATAAAGCTATGTTATCACTAAGTAACATAGGCTATATTTTTATCCCAGGAAAAGATAAGATCCCACAGGAAAGCGGGTGAAACCGCAGAGGCCAGCTAGTGCAAAATAAGTCCCAATGAAAATCTCTTCTCTTGGCATCACCATGTTCATAAAATTAGTAAGACTCACCTGACTCTGCTTCAGTAAGGAGTGGTCCATAGATCCTTTTGAGGAGTTCATCGGCACCATGTTCCTCTAACTGCTTGTAGAACTTCAGTGATATACTAACCTACAAATAAAGCATTAATATATGATTCATCATTTAAGGCAATGATAGCTCAGTGGTGGTGACATCGGATACTGTGAAGGTCGTGGGTTCGAACTCTACAATGAGCTTGAGCTTTCGGTGAAGGAAAACATCGTAAGGAAACTACAGCATGGTGGTAGGGTACTCTGTAGTACTCAACTGGCAGGCTACCACCCTCAAGTTGTTGTTCAAAATGTATCACCAAAAATTCCAAGCACCTATTGGTGTGTTCAGACAGTTGCACTTGAGAGCCATTTGCCTTCATGGCGTTGTAATAAGGTGTACAGCACATTGGCAATCCCCCTGGTATTGCTAATGTATATAGGCAACAGTTGTGGCTCACCATCAGGTGACCTGCCTGCCTTGTTGTCAGTTTGTGTCACATTATTTTCATGCAAAAGAGATTTCATTTTACCATCATAAATGAAATGAAATTGTTTATGAAATGAAATTGTTTATTCATCCAAATAGGCCTTCACAGGCACTTATGAATAGTCAGACTCTAAATGATATATGAATAAAAAAAAAGATAAACAGATATTGTTTACAAGAATCCATCAATAGCTCAGAATAATCAACATTCTTAGTTTGTATTTCATTCAATGATAAATAGTTCAGGGTTATGTTCTTATGCCACCTGAATTGTTAATTGTAGATGAATTGTTGTATAGCAAATAAAATATCAAGTTATTAATGAGATGTAGAGAACATTTAAATTATTAAAACATATGGCCAATATTATATTTGATAATTATGTAATTAGGGCGATTCCGCTATAGATGATTTCCGACATGGTTTTTTCAATCACGCTATTAGTTGTTTTTTTTGTTATTAGTGCAAAGAAGAAAGTCTAAATATAATAATCAATTTATTTTTATTTGATTTTATACCATATCTTCTTTTTTGGCGCGTTTGAAAATATTGCTATCCGAAGAATTGGTATAAACTGTAAAATCATAACTAGCAACACTGGCGCGAAACAGTTGTTGTTGACAGTTTGAGGTTATGTTTTACCGGCTAAACGTGAAGTGACAATATTCATTTATCTTCGTGGGTCAAAAAATGTAAGTATATGTTGTTATTTATTAAGAACAATTGACTGCTAGAATACACTGTTAATTTGTTGCACCCGCGATGCAAAAGATATAAAAGTTTACTTTTTTCACAAAAATAAAGAGCTAACGTTCTGAAACTTTGCAAAAGTAAGAAAAAATCAAAACCAAACTTAAATGATTTGTTTTTAATCGTGTAATGAGTGTTAGGTTAAAATAAACGATAACTTAAATTGGTTGCACCCGCGATCTCAATGTGAGATCGCGGGTGCAACTTTTTTTCACGTAACCTTTTTGTATTATTAATTATACATTTCCTTGTTTTGATATACCTTGACTAATAATATATGCTGAAGATGAATAATATATCTGATGTTTACAGTGATTCAGACACTGATTCAGATAATGAATTTATAAATGACAAAACTCCATCAACGTCTCTTCAAGCTTCAAAATTATCACCAGAAGCGTGTCCTGAAACTGCTACTGTCTTACCGAAAAATATTTGCGCTGGTGTGTATGTGCTTGTACAATTGCTCTGCAAAACTGGCAAAAAAAATACTCAATATCGTTATGTGGGATTGTGTCAGAGTGATATGGATGAAGATGGAGAAGTTAGAGTACAATTTATGACGACGGTTGATGGCAAACGATTCACAAAAATCGTTAATGACATAGCAGACGTGCAATTTGATGATATTATCGCGAAGTTGGAAGCGCCAAAGAAAAATACTGATGGAAATAATATGTTCATAGAATTTTCAGCAATTATTGACGTATTCCAAAAGAAATAATTAATATAAGCGACAACAAAAGTATAATTGTTAGTAATCAATATGGTTTGATCTCTTATTTTGTTCCTATATAAGTAAAATTGATGTTTATGTTCACTTAAATTAGACTGGTTGCACCCGCGATAATTTGGTGTTGCACCCGCGATTAATAAAAAAATTAATAATTCATTGTTCATTTTTGTTTTGTTTAGAGTTTTTATTTTATGTTCTTTGTTATTTTAATATATTTCAAAATATTAAGGCATAACGTATTAAATGTATTAGAATTAACAGATTTATGTGTTTTTTGTTTGTGATCTGGAAAGGTTGGGCCAAATTTGTTGCACCCGCGATGGCAGTTTGAACCTTTCTCCTACCTTTTAAAATATCATATTAAAAATTTTGTTAATTAATATAAAGTAAACATATTAAAATGTAGTCTTTCATAGACTAATTTAATTAAAAATGTTTTTTATTTAATTAGGTTAAACTAAAACAGGCGTCTAAATGTTGCACCCGCGATAATGGAATGACCCATTAGCAAGTTTGTTAAATTAAAGAGATTTATTCTAAACATAAATAGAAAAAATAATATTTTTTTTAATGTGTGCAATATACTTTTACTTATTTTACTTTTATATACTATGTACTTTTATGTCAAGTCAAATTATCAATGCTTCTCAAGATACTTAATCAAGCTATATCAAATTCCTATACAAAGTTCTCTCATGGTAACCAAGTTTCTGTCAGAGGCCTATTGTCAACATTTTATAGCATGTTTAAATTTGTACAAGAATTCATTAGACCATATGTTTTGCTTTATTAGACATTCAACACAATTTGTTTTGTTTATAGAATATACTGTTCATATTCAGTGCTTTAGTAATAAGAATCATTCATTACTAAGTGGTTTAATGAATGAGAAGTATTTCGTTTGTTTTTACATAGCAAGCTGACCAAGGCATAAAAGAGTCCAAGATATTAATATATTCCACCTGCTAGCCAAGGAGTTAAAGGCGTCTATTTTAGGGATTTCAGAAAGAGCATAAATAAATATTTTATGAATATATAAGTAAAGTAATTACTTCTGTCAGCATTCATAAGATTTAAGTTTTATCTGTTTCACTTACTCTAACTTTGGTTTTGTCTCCATTGACATTAGATATATGAAAGAGCACTCCATCAAAATCTGCTACCGTCACATCTATCGATTCAGGCTTTAAGCTGAAAAATTAAATATCGAAATAAAAACAATTCATACCAATATAATAACATGAGATAAGAATGTGATAAAATATAGGTACAATGCAGTGCAGCAAATCAGGGCCGGAAATCAGGGCCGAATATCAGTATTATACATATAGGTTTCAACTTTGTTAAATTGTTTACCAGCAGCTGAATCTAAAATCATTTTTATATGACGTTTCCGCACACATACATGAATAGGTACCAATAAACAAGCGATATGAGTCATCCTTGCTGAGATAGGCATTTAACCGCGTCATGTATAACACCATGACATAATGTGAATTCGATCGAAGTATTATTCATTTCTATTAATTTACATGAACTCGGTCAACCCGGCGGCCAACGTGGGCCCACCCCAAGAATTTGACACTTGTCAAGTTATCCCGAAAGGGGTTATGGCCAAGTACCAACCCCCTCGAAGATACCTCCCTCGAATCAGTGTTTATCATAAAATCCATATAAACATAATGCATGCTCGTTAAACATATCGTAATTATAAAAACACAGTAAACTTTCTAAGCGTAACGTACTCACCGCGCCAGTGCATTTTTATATTTAACTGTTAGCGTTTCTTCTATAATTCTATTATTGATCTCGAGTAAGATCATTATTTAACAATTTATAACCTACAGCTTTTTCATAAAATCAACGCCTATAGCACCTTCATTTAATATTTTATACGGAAATCTTCAACGATGACCGCCCGTACGCAATATAGATATTCATAAACGACAGAAAGAAAAGGAAGCATAAATGAATGAAAAAATCGGCCATTTAACCATAGACTAATGATTATTCTCTCATTCACCTGTGAAGATATAAATTACTGCAACTGAGATAAAATAAAACACCAAAATATGAACAAACCACATGAAACTTTAATTTATACAATATTATATCTAAATTTATTCAACCTTAATTTATTGATATCGATTTCAATCAGTCGACTATTGAAGGAAGATTGAAGGCTGATAGAAATGAATGGGTGAATGAATAACTGACACTTATATAATCATGACCAAGAAATATGTATTCTAAATGGATAGGTTACTCTAAATATCTACTTGAAGCAAATACCTATCAATTGCGAAAAAGAGAAAGACAACAACTACGTTGGGACAATCTCTCTTTCTAACCCTACTTACCCTTAATTAAAGAAAGAGAGATTGTCCGATTCTTGATTATGACCATGCATCACGTATAATTGATACGTCAGTGCCATAGAGTTATATTATTATCATGACACGACTTTGAGTATTAAGTAAGCTACAAGTAGGTATGGAGAGTTACCTATCCAGGTAATCTTTAATTATTAACTTAATACTCAAGTCGTGTCATGATAATAATATAACTCCATGGCACTGAAAATTATACGTGATGCATGGTCATGATCAAGAATTGGACAATCTCTCTTTCTAACCCTACTTACCCTTAATGAAAGAACTTTGAGTATTAAGTTAATAATTAAAGATTACCTGGATAGGTAACTCTCCATACCTACTTGTAGCAAATAGCGAAATAGAGTATTAGTTCTAACAACTACATTGGGACAACTTCTCTTTCTTTCATATAGGGTAACCCTACTCTACTTTTTGGTCTATGGTTAGGTTCATTAGGTTGACTGACTGACGTTTTTTCTTTTTTATGTCAGTGGTATGTGTTTAGATAGATAGGTGTAAGGAACATATTTACTTATTATTATTTATTGTGTAAAAAACGCATCTGATGCCAATCTAACAAGAAGTGAAGTGAACATATTTACTCCTAGCAGCTAGCTACATATCAGTAATCTGTGCTCCTAGCGGAGGATAGGTGAGAAGGGCAGAGAAGGGGTTTGTTTTTGTTAACAGTTATTGAGTTAAAAACTACGCAAATCTAATTGGGACAGCAATATGAAGTAAGAACATATATAATGTCTAATCAAGTAAATATGTTTGTAACGGGGCTGAAGTCCCGGAACGTGGATATTCAAATAAAATCTGCTCGGGAGCTCTATCACTATGCTAAGACGGAGTTGCGAGAAGTGCCTCAGGAGGAGCTCACACAGTTTCTCGATGAATTTAACCATCAAATATTTGAGATGGTCTCCAGCACCGACGTCCACGAGAAAAAGGGCGGAGTTTTAGCCATTGGTATGAATCTAAATACATGTTTTGATACTAGTACCTACTTAAAATATGATCAATCTTCTTAATTTAACTGTTTTTCAGTATGTCTCATTGGTGGTGACTGCGACACAACAAAAACACGAATCACTAGATTCGCGAATTATCTTCGAAATCTTCTTCCATCATCTGATGTTGGTGTAATGGAATTAGCAGCCAAGACAGTTGGTCGTTTGGCAACTGTCTCTGGCGTCAAGAGAGCTGAATAT
This sequence comes from Ochropacha duplaris, assembly GCA_951361185.1. Classification (NCBI taxonomy): domain Eukaryota; kingdom Metazoa; phylum Arthropoda; class Insecta; order Lepidoptera; family Drepanidae; genus Ochropacha; species Ochropacha duplaris. Next base: position 8,459,422 of record OX592704.1, on the reverse strand, counting down.
GTCGAATTCGAAGTTAAGAGAGCATTTGAATGGCTTTCAGAGGAGAGGAATGAAGGAAGACGGCATTCAGCAGTACTGTTACTGAAAGAACTAGCTATTGCAATGCCAACATACTTTTATCAACAAGTATCGGGATTCTTTGATCACATTCTTGTAGCTTTAAAAGATCCTAAGCAACAGATCCGAGAGGCTGCTGCTAAAGCTCTAAGAGCTGGACTTGTGGTTACAGCACAAAGAGAAACAGCAAAACAATCTACAGCCAAGCCACAATGGTATATGCAATGCTATGAAGAAGCAATGCTCTCATTTGAGGATATTCCTATGAAAGAGAAAGGAATTACGAAAGAAGACAAAGTGCATGGTGGTCTGTTGATATTAAATGAATTGTTGAGATGTTCAAATGCAGTTTGGGAGAAGAAATACACATATTTAATGCAAAGTTTAGATACTCAAAAGGATATAACTGTGTCTGATGATATTATCTTCATAAGTACTAAGATACACAGTCTATCTGTGAAAAGGGGTTATCTCTGTGATGGCTTCAAGACTGAGAATGTTCAGTATCCAGTGCCTATTTATGAGTCTGATGTGTGTCGTAAATTGTTATCAGAGAAATTTGAAAGGATTTGTCAAGGTATAAATAGTACTAAATGGTTCTTTGTTGGAATTAATTGTTCACTTTCTCAAAATTATTTTTTTCATTTACCATATACAGCTTTAGTTGATTATAGCATAGTGGTAGTGACGTCAGATACCACGGCAAAAGTTGTGGATTTGAATCCTATGTGGAGCTTGAGCTTTTGGTGTAGGAAAATAATGTGAGGCTACCACAGCATACACTGTAGTACACAACTTGCTGGCTACCACCCTCAAGTTGAAAAATTGCTAAGCACCTGTGTGTTCTGGTAGTTGCACTTGAGAGCCAGTTTTACAGAACTTTTTTCAGAACCTTTAAGGTATTTTAAAAAGGTCAAAAACACATTGGCAATCCGCCTGGTATTGCTAAAGCCTATAGGCAATGGTAATCACTCACCTGCTTGCTTGTCAGACATGCGGTATAGAAACCCTGACTTATTAACAAAATGTTGTCATGACTTTTATTAGGATTTTTTCTCTAATTTTTAAATCATTAATATTATATTTGCAGATGTCATGTCCCAGAGACTCCTGAAAACTCAGGGAGTACCTCAGATTCTGCTCATAATCATACCAAGGTTGGCTGCTTTCAATAAAGACTTATTTCTAAGTAAATATATTAGCTCTACTATGAACTACTTGCTCTCATCCCTACGTAGCAGAGAGAAGGACAGAAACATGGCCTTCACCACTCTAGGTCTCATAGCTGCAGCCATTGAGAATGATATTAAGAACTACATTCCCAGAATAATGGATGTTATAAAACAGACATTACCTCTCAGAGACTTGCAAACTAAAAAGAGAATGTGGATTGACCCATCAATATTTGCTTGTATCACCATACTTGGAAGTGCTGTTAAAAATCTAGTAGTGAATGATATCAAAGAACTTTTGGATGCCATGTTTGCTACTGGTCTTAGCCCATCATTAACAATTTGTTTAAAAGAGCTTAGCCAAAACTTACCATCACTCAGAGATGAGATATCAGAAGGGCTATTAAATATGCTGTCAATGGTTTTGAGAAACAAACCTTTCTTGCATCCAGGAGTTCCAAGAAGTTTGGAACAGCAAATGAATAATATGAGCCTGGTTATTGAACCCCAAGATAGTTCCAGTATTGTGTTAGCATTAAGAACTCTTGGTGCCTTTCATTTTGAAGGACAACATAGTTTGCTTACTTTCGTCCGGCGATGTGCCGACCATTTCTTACAAAGTGACCAACAAGAGATACGTTTGGAAGCTGTCAAAACTGCAGCCAAATTATTAGCTGATTCAACTATAAGAACCAAGAAAACACCTTCAAGGACATTGACTCTGTTAACTGCAGAAGTTATAGGGAAACTCTTAGTTGTTGCAGTAACAGATCCTGATTATGAAGTGCGTTATTGGGTATTGGAATCCCTTCATGATATATTTGATACCCATTTGGCACAAATTGAAAATCTAAGCTTTCTTTTCATTGCCATGAATGATGAACATTTGGAAATTCGTGAATTAGCCATCTGCACAATTGGAAGATTAAGTACAGTCAATCCTGCTTATGTAATGCCAGGACTTAGGAAGACTTTAATACAATTTCTAACAGAATTAGAACATTCTGGTATGAGCCGGAACAAAGAGCAAGCAGCTAAGATGCTGGATAACCTAATTTTACATGCACCTAAGCTTGTTAAACCTTATATGGAAACAATTTTAAATGTTCTTGTACCAAAACTAAAAGAATCAGATTCAAATCCTGGTGTAGTTATCAGTGTGTTGAAAGCTGTGGGTGATTTGGCTGATGTTCATGGTGATAACACTGGTCTCAAAAAGTGCCTTCCTGAGCTTTTGACAATACTACTTGAACTTCTGTCAGATGCCAGTGCCACAGAGAAAAGAAGTGTAGCTTTGTGGGCATTCGGTCAATTAATCAGTGCTACAGGCTATGTAGTGACACCTTACACCGAGTACCCGAATCTCATGGATGTACTCCTAAATTTCCTCAAGACAGAACAGCAACCTAAAGATAGGAGAGAAACAATACGCGTTTTAGGCCTCCTAGGAGCCCTGGATCCGTACAAGCATAAAATTACTAGAGGATTGATTGATGGACAACCTGATTCTAGTTTGGTACCTGTAGCCGATAGTAAAGCTGAGGAAAATAATTTCGATATGACTACAAGTGAGATGTTGGTTAATATGTCTTCTCCTGTACTGGATGAGTACTATCCAGCTATTGTGATATCGACACTAATGCGTATATTACGAGATCCAACACTTCAACAGCATCACACAAGTGTAGTCCAAGCTGTCACTTTTATATTCCAATCCTTAGGAATCAAATGTGTACCATACATCTCACGTGTCACACCAAGTATGTTATACGTCGCGCGAGCAACCGACAACAACTCATTCCGCGAGTTCCTCTTTACTCAGTTAGGAAAATTAATTGCTATCGTAAAGCAACACATTCGCAATTACCTTGATAAGATATTTGATCTCATCAGGGAGTTTTGGACGCCAAACAGTAATCTGCAGCATACTTTGATAATACTAGTTGAGTATATTGCTGTGGCTTTGGGATCGGAGTTCAAAGTTTATCTACCGCAGCTAATGCCGCAGATATTACGCGTCCTCGCCCACGACACTAGCAAGGATAGATATGTTACTGAAAGGCTGTTGCAAGCCCTACAGAAATTCGAAGATAATTTGGATGATTATATGCACCTGGTAATACCATCTATAGTAAAATTATTTGATGCATCAGACTGTCCAATCAATGTTGCAAAAGTTGCGATGGAGACGGTAGACTTTCTTTCAGATTCATTGAACTATAGTGAACTAGTTTCTAGAATAATTCACCCTTTAGTACGGAGTTTGGATACACCACTACTGCGTCCAACTGCAATGGACACACTATGTGCTTTAATTGTTCAACTCGGGCGCAAGTACAATGACTTTATACCTCTGGTGCAGAAGGTTGTTTTGAAACATAGAATACAACATCAGAACTATGAGTTGCTGCTATCCAAATTGCAGTCAAATCAAACTTTGGCAATGGATGAGTTTTTGCAAAGCACTCGAAGAAAACCGAAGAATAATAACCAAGAGGTAATAGTAACTTTTTTTCTAATATTTACGGTGGTTTGTACAATTTCATTGCCATTCTCAAAATGATTTACGTATTTGTTTCGCAGGCACGCATTGTAGTTTGTGATACGTCCCATTCTATTCGTAAACTCTGTGTGAATGCTCATAATTTAAAACTGGCGTGGACAGTCAGCAGCCGCGTGTCAAAAGATGATTGGCTAGAATGGCTGCGTCGTTTCAGCATTGGTTTGCTTACAGAATCACATAGCCCAGCCCTTAGGTAAGTTATTGTGTCGAATTTTAATACATCACTTTAAATAAATAAAAAATAGAGGGTTTTAAAGGGCTTCTAATATTACGATTATATTACTAGACCTACCAGCAATACCCTAAAAATCCTACCATAGTACATGTCACTCGAAGCTCAGTGTTACCTTCCATTATCGTTCATGCCTCACCTTCCATTAAAATAAATCTATTTTGTTTTTAAAACAGGGCGTGCTTAGCTCTCGCACACAACTACTCGCAGCTCCTACGGGATTTGTTCAATGCTGCATTCGTTTCGTGTTGGACTGAACTCGACAACACATCGCGAACAGAACTATCTAATGCATTGGAACAAGCTTTAACTGCGCCTGACGCTCCAGAGTTAGCTCACACAGTTCTCAACTTAGCAGAATTTATGGAACATTGTGAAGGTGGCACATTGCCTATATCGACGCAACTGCTTGGAGAGCGAGCAATGCACTGCAGGGCGTATGCTAAAGCGTTGCATTATAAGGTATGATGTTTTGTTTATTAGATGAAAAATCTTTTGAAAATACTTTTATTGTGTTTTTGTTAGAATTTTTATAAGTTTTTTTTATTCAGGAGGAAGAATTCAGAAACGGTGCAACATCACAAGTGGTAGAGGCTTTGATACACATCAATAACAAACTGCAACAAAAGGAAGCTGCTGAAGGTCTGCTTGAAAGAGTAATGGCCCAACGCGAAGCAGGCGATACTAATTTAAAAGTACAAATCAGATGGTATGAGAAACTCCACAATTGGGAGAAAGCGTTAAACCTCTATGGCGAGAAGTTAACTGTGGACCCAGTTGATATGGACTCTTACCTCGGTGAATTACGATGCTACGAAGCCTTAGGAGAATGGGTAAAGTTATACAAAACAGTTTCTGAAAGCTGGACAAAAATGTCTGATGAGGAGAAATTCAAGGCAGCTAGATTAGCCGCGGCTGCCGCTTGGGGCCTAAAAGAATGGGATTCAATGGCCAAATATGTTAACTTCCTACCAGAGAATACGCAGGACGGTGCATTTTATAGAGCGGTACTCAATATTCATAAGGAGAGTTTCGAAACATCAAAACAGTTTATTGATCAAGCACGTACTTTACTTGATTCAGAACTAACTGCCGTCGCAGGCGAGAGTTACCAGAGAGCCTACGGCGCCTTAGTCAATGCTCAATTACTAGCTGAGCTTGAAGAAGTAATAACTTACAAATTAGTTAGCGAAAGACGAGAGTGCATACGACAAGCTTGGTGGACAAGATTACAAGGCGGACAGAGATTGGTCGAAGACTGGCGTAGAATTCTCCAAGTGCGCAGTTTGGTGTTGACACCTCAAGAAGATATGGCTACATGGCTCAAGTTTGCGTCGCTATGTAGAAAGAGCGGTGCCCCTCGGCAAGCGCATAAGACATTGGTCATGTTGTTGGGTATAGATCCGAGCGAAAACAGAGATTTGCCGTTACCCACGCACGAACCGAGATTGACTTTAGCATATGCCAAACATTTGTGGGTTGCTAATGACAAACAATTGGCGTATGATCAACTGCAGCGCTACGTAGAGAACACTGAATCTGGCGATGCTGAACATTCCAGATTGTTAGCTCGGTGCCACTTGAAGCTGGGATCCTGGTGCGAATCGTTACTCGGCATCAATGAACACTCAATTCCTGAGATTTTACGTAACTACGCGTTGGCAACGGATTTGTCATCTGATTGGTACAAAGCTTGGCACGCGTGGGCTTACATGAATTTTGAAACCGTTCTGTTTTATAAGCACCAAGAGTCGAATATTACCGTTTCTAATTCAGGTGAAAAAAGGCCGCCACCAGAATGCATTCAACTGTACACGGTGCCGGCTGTGGAGGGATTCTTTAAGTCTATTAACTTGTCTCATGGCAGTTCCCTGCAGGATACTCTCAGGTTGTTGACGCTTTGGTTTGACTATGGCCACTACCCAGCAGTTCACGAAGCTCTCGTTGAAGGTATCAGGACCATCGAAATCAACGTTTGGCTTCAAGTGATACCCCAACTCATTGCAAGAATCGACACGCCAAGAGCGTTGGTGGGCAAATTGATTCATTCACTTCTGATAGATATAGGCAAATCTCATCCTCAAGCGCTAGTTTATCCATTGACTGTGGCTTCCAAGTCATCGTTCGTGGCTCGGAAAAATGCTGCAAATCAAGTTTTGAAATCAATGTGTACGCATTCGAGTAATTTAGTTAACCAAGCGGCTATGATATCTGAGGAGCTTATAAGAGTGGCTATATTATGGCACGAGCAGTGGCATGAGGCGCTAGAGGAGGCGTCCAGGCTGTACTTCAGTGAGCACGACGTTCACGCCATGTTTAAGTCATTGGAACCGTTGCACGCGATGCTAGAAAGGGGGCCGCAAACATTGAAAGAAGTCTCATTTACGCAGACTTATGGCAGGGACTTAAGTGAAGCGTTAGAGTGGTGCAACCGCTACAAGGTAAACAAAAGTTTCATAATTTGTTATTTTTCGTGATTAATAAAAGTGATCGTTATTGTGCAGATATTAATAAATTTCAATTTACCACAGGAATCAAACTTAACCCGCGATTTGAACCAAGCATGGGACCTGTATTACCACGTGTTCCGCCGCATCAGCCGACAACTACCCCAGCTGACGTCACTGGAGCTGCAGTACGTGTCCACGAGATTGCTCAACTGTCGGGACCTAGAGCTCGCTGTTCCGGGCTCCTACATACCCGACCAGGATCTGATACGGATAGCTCATATACAAAGCAGTTTGAAGGTACATACCTAATTACCAAATAGTCCTACTACATGATAAAGGTAGTTATTTCCCAATGTGTGTCAAAATGTCTTCAATATAATGTTTAATCTTGTATTTGATTGAAGTCATCAGAAAGATGACTAATCCGCTCCATATGGATTGGCAATAAAGATCTTTGACTGTCCTTTACCATGTTCACCTAAATCTGTCGCTGGCCATACAAACTTATCGCAAAACTGCTATCGCTTGATTATCATGGTACAGGTTTCGGTACCGCGGCGAAGGTCGTGGGTTCGAATCCTACAATGAGCTTGAGATTTCGATGAAGGAAAACATCGTGAGGAAACCATAGCACGGTGGTAAGGTACTATGTAGTACCAGACTGGCTGGCTACCACCCTCAAGTTGAAAATCTGTCGCCAAGCACCTGTTGGTGTGTTCCGGTAGTTGCACTTGAGTGCCAGTTCCCATCTAGGCTTTGTGTGCTCACCACCTTCGGCCACATCATCATTTACCATGGTGAGATTGTGGTCAAACCTTGTGGTTAATCCAGAATAAAAAAAACATGATATGGTGGTATTTTCCATCACAATGGGGCTGTCTCCCACCCAATACAATTTTTCCACAGATCATAACATCAAAACAGAGGCCGCGCCGCCTCTGCGTCCGCGGTTCCAACGGCAAAGACTACATGTTCCTTCTGAAAGGACACGAGGACTTACGTCAGGATGAACGTGTGATGCAGTTATTTGGCCTCGTCAATACTCTCTTGCAGGCTGACCCGGATACCTTCAGAAGGGATCTGGCTATTCAAAGATATGCAGTGATACCTCTGTCTACAAACTCAGGCTTGATTGGATGGGTACCCCATTGTGACACTCTGCACTCATTGATAAGAGATTACAGGGAGAAGAGAAAATGCCTCTTGAATATTGAGCACAGAATTATGCAGAGAATGGCCTCAGATTTGGAAAAATTGATGCTAATGCAGAAGGTTTGTACTTTCATTTAATATCTTTAAGGTTAAAAGTTTGTAACTCCTCGCAAAAACTACTGAACTTGCCACACAGGTAGATCATATCCTGGAATAAAGCAGAGGATACTTCGCTCGGGGAAAAAAGGTCCCCCGGGAACGCGGGTGAAACCGCAGGGGACAGCTAGTTATTGTTAAATCCTACCATAGAGAAAAAACTGTAATACTATTAGATATTGGATTATATGCCCTAACAAAATGCCAATATATGCAATAAAAAGGCTAAAATATGCATTAACGCCGTAATTAGATAGTTTGTCTAATTATTATTTGTTTTGTTTGTATTTGTTTAATATTCCGTTTTAGGTGGAAGTATTCGAACACGCTCTAGAGCATACGGCAGGCGACGATCTAGCAAAATTACTGTGGCTCAAGAGTCCATCGTCAGAAGTGTGGTTCGAGCGTCGCACGAACTACACGCGCTCCCTCGCGGTGATGAGCATGGTGGGGTACATACTCGGCCTCGGGGACCGACATCCCTCCAACATAATGCTCGATAGAGTCACCGGGAAGTTCCTGCACATTGACTTTGGAGACTGTTTTGAAGTCGCAGTCACTCGGGATAAGTTCCCCGAGAAAATTCCCTTCAGATTGACGAGGATGCTTATCAATGCTATGGAGGTAATGTTTATTATACTTATGGTAATGTTTGTACAGTTTCAGGGGGCGCCTAAATCACAATACAAAATGTTTGAAAAATTAATGCAAGACATAAGTGCGAGTCGGACTCGCGCGAAGGATTCCGTAAAAATGGCAAAAAAATCACGTTTGTTGTATGTGAGCCCCCCTTAAATATTTATTTTATTCTGTTTTTAGTATTTTTTTGTTATAGCGGCAACAGAAATACATCATCTGTGAAAATTTCAACTGTCTAGCTATCGCGGTTCTTGAGATACAGCCTGGTGACAGACAGACGGACAGACGGCGCGAAGTCTTAGTAATCCCGTTTTTACCCTTTGTGTACGTTCCGTACAACCTGAAAAAAATATTGCAAATTAATTAATTATGATACTCTCGGTCACAAAAAATGCTACTCATTTGATTCAGATATTTTTTATTGAGTATTTTTTAACAATCTCAAACGCAGGAGAGGCGGCGCATTTTTTTTTAAATAATAAAGCTCATATTTATCAAATATAAATTATAGAAAGAAACAATCGAATTTATTTTAGAAGGTCGCTGCGAATCTTATGTCTGATTTAATTAATTACGAGCGAGACTTTAGTGAAGCAAATACCCTAACGCTCTTATTACATTGTTAGAATTAAATGACGTAGTTTATGAGTTGTTATTATTGTCTCGTTGCGGGCGCACGCCTCTCTCGTTGACATTCAATTAACGCAACGAGGGTTTATGGTACAACGCCCTGGAGCTCGCCGCTTAGTCACACTTTGTTATGCATTATATGAAATCGCATTTGTATTTACGGCTCATCATATTTTGCAGTGAACACAACCTTATACTTATCTTTAAAGAGTTTATAATTGAGAATTGTTTCTCTCAATTCTCAATTTTAAACTCTTGATTGATTACGAGTGTCTGACCGAAACATGTTTTTCTGCCAAAACCGAAAGTTTCGGCGCAACCTGCCGAAACCGAAACACTATTAATTACTCTAATCTTAGAATAGGATCCCTAGGATTAACCCTATTTGATAAATTGTTCTACTGTTTGTACATTTATTATTGTCATACTGTTTCTTGTCCTAAATAAAATAAAAATCACTAACACGATTCCCAAAGAGTGTGACGACGCTTCATTAGATTTTCTCGGTATGACAACTAAAGATAATTATAACCTCCCACAGGTAACCGGTATTGAAGGCACATACCGTCGCACATGCGAGTCCGTAATGGAAGTGTTACATAGACACAAGGACAGTGTAATGGCGGTGTTGGAAGCCTTCGTTTACGACCCACTCCTGAACTGGAGGCTTATAGACGCTGGCCGCCGGTCTAGAGCTGATGCAGACATCTCGGACCCAGCGTCATCGCCACAACCTAGCAGAAGTAGGATACACATAGGCATCAATGATGCATTGGACCAGCCGGCTGAAACAAACTTGAATAAACGAGCCCTTGCTATAGTTAATAGAGTGAGAGATAAACTGACAGGTCGCGATTTCCCTCACATTGACGAAACAGTGTCCGTACAGAAACAAGTGCATCTGCTGATTCAACAGGCGACCAGTAATGAGAACTTGTGTCAGTGTTATGTTGGGTGGTGTCCGTTTTGGTAGTTTGATAGAAAACAGGATTCTTTTTGTTCCTATGGATGCTTTTTTTTTTACTTCTGGATAAGTTTGTGTTTGACCGCAATCTCACCATGGTAAGTGATGTGGCCGAAGGTGGAGCGCACAAAGCTTAGATGGGAACTGACTCTCAAGTGCAGCTGTCGGAACACACCGATAGGTGCTTGGCAACAGATTTTCATCTTGAGGGTGGTAGCCAGCCAGTCAGTTACTACAAAGTACTCAACCACCGTGCTATGGTTTCCTCACGACGTTTTCCTTCACCGAAAGCTCAGGATTCGAACCCACGACCTTCGCCGCGGTATCCGACTTCACTACCACTAAGCTATCATCGCCTTGCTTGACCACAATCTCAACAAAGATGATGTAGAGTTCATGGTGAGCATATAATGTATTTAGTCGCCTGAAAGTGTACTCGCCACTTTGTTCCTATTAATTATTTGTTGTTTACATTGATATGCTTGTCGTGATAATTAATCCGAAGGTAATACAAAAAGGAAATCCGCTTTCAAGTGCAGCTATTAGTCGGTCCCCTTTTTCATGTTTTTGGTGACAAATGTATGATTACGGTTTTATGTATTCTAGAGGAATGACGTTAAGGTCTAGTTTATTTTCTTGATTTATTTATGTGAATTATTTCTCATTGTTTCCATATAATCGATAGTTAATAGACGACGTCATTCTTAATCTAGACTAGAACAATAAGAATACTTTACACCTACAATAAAATTTTATTACTAGATTTACGATATGTTGAGTTAACATTATTTGTTGTGTGTTGTATAAATAATAATAGTATCATATTTTTTTACAGTGGCAATTTATGTTATGTTTAATAATCTGTGCACTTTTGTTTTATATAAAGACTAGCTACTTTATGACTTGTAGTAACGTAAAGCTACTTTTAAAAATAAATTCCGCTTCAGCTGACATTTATAACTACTGCCAATTAGAGCTTTATTTAATAAGATATACAATTATAAGTCTAAAATATGATTTCGCTAGATTTTAATAAAACGTCGCGCCGCTCCTTCGTAGATGGAGTGCTCCCTTTCCGTGACAGCTCCGAAAATGCGGCAACTCAATATTTTAGTGTATATTTGCAAGGATGCTAGTGTGCGTGAGAAATTTGTTTCGCGACAACTGGTGTCATTTCTTGCAACGAGACTTGGTTCGACTCAGCTCGGGTACGCTTCGGGTTCGATTTAGGCGTAATATTTGTTGCCGCATTTTTCAAGTACGACGATGGTATCTAGTCCGAGCGGCGCGAGGACCTATACTTAATCTATCAGTATGTGATTATTATTCAGGGAAGGGAGCGTACCAAAAGGTTTACCTCTAAGAAGGCATATGTTTCAAGTAAATGGGATAGTCTTTTCAATGTTTATTTTTGTCTTTGTAAATATTTGTTGTTATTTAAACGAGTATTTAGGTATATCGACAGTAGAGGAGTATAAACATTTTCTGAACTTGGGGGTGTATTATATTACTAAACAGAACTATTTCATGTCATCACCAATGTTCTATCAAATGATACCTCGTAAAATCGACATGTCACCGCGCAAGTCAGTTGATTACTTGAATCTTTCCACCCTCGATATTTGGATACTCATTTCATACGTATAAGTAAAGTAGGTATACATACACAGTAGAATTGTTATTGATTCAAATAAATGCATTTTGTTTTTACGATCTTTGTTCTAATTCAGCCAGTCAAAGTTATTACCAAGCGTATACAAAACTTTCCTTTTTTATACCACTAGGTGGCAAACGAGCTTACCTACGGCTCACTGATGGTCAGCTGTTACCGTAGCCTATGGACGCATGCAATACCAGAAGCGTCACCTAAGAGAATATAATCACTATGGGCGTCACTAGCACGTTGCCGACCTTGCATAAACTTTCTTAGTCCGCGTTTGAAGAAAGAAAGTCGACCCGAAAAATGGGCCAACGGGTTCCTCCTTCATCACGACAATGCACCGTGCCACACATTGCCTCTGATAAGAGAGTTATTGGCAAAAAAATAAAACTGTCGGTCCACACCCACCTTATTCTCTGGATTTGGCACCATGCGACTTCTGGCTCTTTAAAAAAATAGAAACCGAAAGGAGAGCTTTTTGACACCATTCTCAATATCAAAAGTGCCACGACAGAGCAGCTAAAGGCCCTTCCGAAAGAAGGGAAGGAAGAATCAACGCACACTACGTAGGTATATTTAAGGATAACGTTGCAAACCATCAACAACAACTATTTATTACATTCCATTATTAGGTATCAAGAAACAATGCCACTACTATTATTCATTGTAAAAAAGAAAGGAGGCTGGCATTGGCAGCGCCCTTGCATTCATAGTCTTTGCACAACTCGATGTCACGCTTTAAACAATTTAGTTTCTCATTCAATAAAACGCATGTTAGGTACAATTGAGTGCACACGGTGTCCTAATATTCAATGACATTAAATATCCTGCTCGGTTTTTCAGCCATAAATTAAGTAGTAAATGCATTTACGGTCGATGAATTTACCTTTTGTCCTTGACTCTACCACAATAAGATGACCCCTACCGTACACATTTCGCCCGGACCACCCGGCCTTGCCTACCACTACCATCCCTACACATATAGTATTGTCGGAGGTTGAGGTTCGTTATCAATCGATAAAAGATAATAAACAAAGAAAGTTGAAACAAACAAATATAAATGATTAAGTACAAAGAAATTTAAATATAGATACAAAGTTTAAAGTCTTTGATTAAGTACCTAAACGACATACAGTTCGCCGCGACGTGTTAGGTTTACCCAAATCCGTTGTAGATAATGCACATGGGTGGCTGAGAAAGCTAAGTAATAATAAACTCAATACACATTGCTACTATCTACCTACTTTCAAACAGTAACAATCTCGTCACATTAAATCCTAAGAAAAGACAATGTCTAATCAACGCAGCGAGAACAATCGTTTTCTGTAATCACAATCAGTTGGCCGGTGACCGCTCATAGTGCCGCACGTGGTAACCGCTAGTTTCAAAATTACGAAACGTAATCCCGCTCAATGGATAACTACGAAATTGTTGATTTCAGTTCTTTAGGTAAGTTTTGTTTATTATTTTATATTCACAAATGGGCGAGTGACACCAAAAAAAATAATTAATATACCTTGGGTAAATTTTTAGTGCAGTTTCGTTGATCAGTTATGAAAATATTAAATGTATCTTGAAAATGATATAGAGCTGTGTAAGCTATTTTTAAACTTCTATTACGTATATTGACCTAGATACGTTCTTAATGTGAAGGTAACGAAAGCAATTTTGCTTAAATAAATGGAATGATCTGAAATACCTAGTTTAGGCAAAATTCAAGTCGTTTTGATCGCGTCAGGTCAAACCCAGCGACCATACAGCCAAACCTAACGCTAAGAATTAAAGGCGTCTAATGAAACTAGGTTCAATTATTACCTTCAGAATGTATTTACTTGTATTCATAATCGCTATTATTAATATCTACTTACGTGATCAAAACTTTGTGGGTACCTATCCCTTTTTCTCCTGTTTGTCAACCGAAGTTTTTTTTACAACATACCTAATTAAGTAGGTAGGCATTATTGTCAGCATTTACGACATACGTAATGTCATTTCAACTACGGTTAACTCCATCTCCTAATAGTACGTAATATAATTTAAATCTCCGCGTTTGACCACAATCTCTTCATGGTAAGTGATTATGTGGTCGATGGTAAGCACACAAAGCCTAGAAGGGAACTAGATCGCAAGTGCTATTGTGTGACGGAACACACGAGTAGGTGGTTCAACTCGAGGGTGGTAACCACTTAGTAACCTGCCACAGTGCTTTGTTACCTCACGATGTTTTGACGTGACGACATTCGACCCCAAACTTGGATGACTTTAGGTATTAGGTATTCAATTTCTGATTGATATAAAATAATCCTTTAATTATAAAGCTAATAAACATAATTATCTAAATGATAATTATCAAATAAATGAACGATCCAAGAGATTAACTAAATACCACGAAATCATTTACAGACGAGACCATCCAGACACTTCTGAGGAAAGCAACCGAAATAAGGAAAAGAGCATACTGCCCATATTCAAACTTCGCAGTCGGAGCTACGATACTCACAGAAGATGACTCTAGGATGTACACAGGATGTAACATAGAAAATTCTACGCTCGGACCGAGTTTATGTGCGGAACGGACCGCCGTTGCAAAAGCAGTGAGTGATGGTTACCTGAAGTACAAAGTGGTAGTCGTCGTCGCCCATCAACAAAACTTCACCGCACCCTGTGGAATGTGCAGACAAACGCTCAGCGAATTCTGTGGCTCTAACGGAGACATGGACATTTACTTGAGCAAGCCAGCGATGGACAAAGTCCTCTGCACAAAGTTGTCCAAAATGTTACCGCTTTCGTTCGTCAGTTACAAAAACGACAGTATCGTCACGTAGGCGAGTGCAAACACATATTGGGACTGTGACGAGATTAACCTGTAGATGAGCTAAGGGATTAATGTCCCATACCTATATAAGATTAAGAGAAAGAACATTAACATTGCATCTGCAAGGCGAGTGTCGTGAATAACGCAGATTATAATGCAATCAATTACGAAACTGAAATAAAACAAAGTATCATACAATTTCGACAAGTTTTATTGGGCACATTATTTACACTTGACTTATAACTAGTTATACATTAGTATAGGTATGATTTGAATGTACAGAGTATCGCATCGAACATTAACAAACGATAAAGCAAGTGTTTATAGCGAAAGTGCGATGGTTACAAACAGTGCAGTAGGATCGGTTTACTGAAGGGAATACCCCTAAGCCTTGTCGTACGTTGCATAAGGGGTAGCGATTTCTAAACATAACTAAACTTACAGAAGACTAGGAACACAGGGTGATTATAAGACATATAATTATGATTGTAACAATACTAAAGCGAGGCTCTATCTATAGTTTTGAAACGCTTTCGCTTTTCTAATGTGTCAGCTTAAAAAAATGGTTCGTTGATACTTTTGCAAGGCGCGTTTTCGTAATGGCCCGATAAATGCTATGTTTGCTTAAAATCTATGTATTGTAGAATGTAGTACCTACATTACATTTTGTGTCGGCTAGGTTGTTAGGTATAACTATCTTTATTAAATGCGGTGGTAATAACTGAACAATACTGTTAAAACAATTGAAATACATAAACAAAAAACAACTTTACCGTAAAGCGAGTCAATTTATATGTACACATATCAACTAAATATAAATAAGCAGTACCTACAATAACCATCTTAATTCATATAAACTTTAAAAATATGTCAGATTGAATTAGAGTACATACCTAATTTTAAAAAATAAATATTACTTCAACAAATGGTTAAACAATATGATAATTATTAAATAACATATTTCCTTATTAACTATCAGCATTGAATGCATTTAGTACAAAATGTTATTCATATAAAATGTGTTCGTGCCTTTATTAATAACACTAACGAATGGAGTATAAATCCATTTATTATTTACCAAAAATCTCACATTCATATATAGCAATATACATACATACATACATATAGATACATAATTAGTACCGTGTGCCATTTTACCAAAATGGACACCAACCGATGTAACATTGACACAAATTCTCATTATTTGTCGCCAATTTGATCAATAAATCAACTTGTTTCGGGACGCTGACAACGGCCTCCACGTGTGGAAAATCTCTGCCTGTCAATTTATCCCTTATCCTATTTAATATTGATAATGCTTTCTTATTAAGATTTGCTTCGGGTGGTATTTCGAGCGACTCGTAGTGTAAGTGATTCCTACTTCTGCTCGGAAGTGTATATGAGGAGTTTATGTCTGATGAGAAGGAGGATTCCGTCAAGGATCGGTGGTCGTTGTCCACAAGTCGCCAGTTGAGTAATGGGTCATATACAAATGCTTCGAGTACCGCCATGACGCTGTCTCTATGTTTATGTAGTACGTGCATTACGGATTCGCAGGTGAATCGGTATGTTCCTTCGATGCCTGTTACCTATATAAATTGTTGACCAGTTAATGGATATACGTGGATTCATTTATCTGACAAGCAGACAGGCGCGTCATCTGATGGTTAGTGACTACCTATAGACATTAGTAACGCCAGGGGGATTACAAATGTGATGTCGACTATTTACAATACAAGGGAACTGGCTATCGAGTGCAACTGGCAGAACACACTAATAGGTGCTTGGCGATAGATAATAGGAACTTGAGGGTCGAGTACCCGCCAGTCGAGTAATACAAAGTACCTACCCTACCACCGTTGCAAAAACATACTACATTCAAAGATCCAATCTTTGATAAGGAAAAAAAAACTACATAGTCAAGTATTTACTTGTAATATAGGTTCTTTAGATGAGTGAATAACAGAAATGACCAAATCTACAAACATCAAAGGATCAGGAAACATCTAATTGAAATGTTAAAGGGTCAATTGCGCATATAGCGACAGTTAAGCACACAGCGTAATATTCAAAGGAAACTAAGATCAAACAGAATCAAATTGATTACTTGAATGATGTCATGCAGTTAATTATTTAGTGACTGTTAAGAATGTGAATTTAAAATAGGATACGCTAATTATTAAAACAGTAGACTGTGTGTATTTAATTTCTACGTTTAAGGCGTCATTCTAGGCGAGTGGTGATCACTTGCAACACAAACCCAAAAAGTAAAACCCATAGGCTACGGTAATCGCTTACCATCAGGTGGGCCGTAAACTTGTTTGCCACCTAGTGGTATAATGTAATAGGGTTCCATTTTTACCCTTTGGGTACGGAACCCTAAAAAGGGACCTCCATTATGACAATACAATAAAATAAACCTAGTTAAAAAAAACAATAGGGGCCGAAGACCCACAGCAAATATAAAAGAATATCATCAATCCGATTATGATATTAAAAAAAAGTTTTACTTGAAACACAATATAGGCAAAAAAAATGTCACTAACCTCCATAGCACTGATGAGCATCCGTGTCAATCTGAATGGAATCTTCTCTGGGAACTTCTCCCTCGTCTGCGTTACTTCGAAGCAGTCCCCAAAGTCTATATGAAGGACTTTGCCGGTGACTCTATGCAGCATTATGTTGGAGGGATGTCGGTCCCCGAGGCCGAGAATGTACCCCACCATGCTCATCACAGCGAGGGAGCGCGTGTAGTTCGTGCGACGCTCGAACCACGCTTCTGCAGATGGGCTTTTCAACCATAACAACCTTGCTAAGTCGTTACCGGGTGTTTGTGATAGTGTGTGCTCGAATACTTCCACCTGTGGTTATTATGACTGTTATGCAATTTTGGGACATTGCTTGGCAGAACCAAAAATGGTCGATCATGGGTTTGGATTGAAAAAAATTAACTAGTCCAAATTAGTGTGGTGCATAAAGATTGCTCCACTGTTTTACGAATATGCTCTTATTAAAATGTACTCTCAGATGGTCGCATATGCGACACAGTTTACTAGTTGCCCGCTAGAATGTCCTCGTGGATTCATTTGTCGCAGAATTATGCTTCATCGACATTAAAGAGGTAGCCTATGTCCTTCATCAGGGTTTAAGGCATCCCCTAATCTGTTTAGCGGTTTAGCCGTGAAAACCAAAAAAGACATACAATTTGAGTATTAGCAATATTAGCATGGATCATATTACTCACCTTATGTTTCAACATCAGTTTATGATAATCAGAAGCCATACGCAACATGATTTGTTGTTCCGTATTTAGTGCCATTTTATTTGATTTCTTGTCTCTATAATCGCTTATTAGGTTATACAGGGTGTCACATTGAGGCACCCAGCCTATCAGTCCTGAGTTAGGGGACAAAGGTATAACAGCATATCTTTGTATCGCTAGATCATGTCTATAAGTATTGGTGTCGGCTTGTAAGAGTGTATTGACGAGGCCGAATAGCTGCATCACACGTTCGTCCTGACGCAAGTCCTCGTGGCCTTTCAAAAGGAACATGTACTGCTTGCCGTCCGAGCCTTGGATAGTTAAACGACGCGGACGCTGCTTGGATTTTATTACCTGTATAAATCAGTTAGGTGTTACTAGAATTATTATTGTACTGTTTGATTCATACTCAAAATCTATGGTAAGTAATAGTAGTAAGAAGTAGGCTATTGTTAAAAGTTACAATGGTATATGTTCTGATGGTTAAAATGCGCAAATACTGTAAGAAGTTAGTTTTTAACAAAAAATCCAGATTTCTCGGATGACATCAGAAACTGATAATACTATCATAATCACTACAGCAAAAATTATTGGAAAAAGGTAATTTTATCAAAACAAAGACTCTCGGCTTTTCATTAAAAATAACACGTCTCATAAACAAAAGACACTAACCTGTAAATGACTATGAATATGCGATATTCTAATAACTTTTTCGTTAGGAACATACGAGCCGGGCACGGCGAGCTCATAGTCCTTGCACGTGTGAAGTCTCTTGCTGACATATTGTAGCTCGAGTGACGTCAGAGACCGAAACTGCGTCTCAATGCGACGGACCACGTGGTAGTAAAGGTCCCAAGCTTCGTTGAGGTATCTGTCTTCGCCGGTTTCCTATTTGATAGATATTATTCCTATTTTTATTTATGCCACAAGAGACAACGAGGCAGGCGGGTCACCTGATGGTAAGTGACTACCGTCGCCTATAGAATTTAGCAATACCAGGGGCATCGCCAATGTGTTGTACACCATATTACAATGCCTTAAAGGCAAACTGGCTCTCAAGTGCAATTGCCGGAACACACCAACAGGTGCTTGGCGACAGATTTTCAACTTGAGGATGGTAATCAGCCAGTCGAGTACTACAAAGTACTCTACCACCGTGCTATGGTTTCTTCACGATGTTTTCCTTTTTAATATGCTGCCATCTCTAATCAGATATTGTTTTTGAGCCTTAGCGTTAGAACTTTCATTAGCAATCCAAAGTGATAATGATGACATACCCGAAAATGCCTCGGGAAATTAAGCCGAACTTTAAAAAAAACACTTCTTCGTTCACAATATTGCCTTACCTTATAAAGCTCACACCAGTGCTGCGCCTCCTTAAGATCTCTTCCATACATTTGCAGGAAGGAAACTTCTTTCAGTGTCTCTGGTGGCTTGTCCAGCATTGCATGCATTTTTTCCAATGTCTTAAACATTCCTTTGTAGTCTTTGTCACTAAAATACAACCTACAAAAGATAGAAATACAAGGATTAAAAACCAACTATTTCTTTTAGGATTTTAATGCTTAGCCAAGATCAAAAAGTTAAATACCTTGAAGCACTATCTAGCGCTATGAACACTTGATCATGCCACAATATAGCAACCTTGATCAATTCCTCCGATATTATTGCAGCTTCGTTTACAAGATTGTGCGAATGTGTGCACATCGTCTTTAGAATATAATAGGCAGCATTCTTACGCGTGACAAAGGACGACTTTGTCGCTACCGTCAATGGATACACCAACGCCTGAGGGTGTAATTTTCCAATATCTATGAGCAGTATATGAACCAGCTTAGCCACCAAAGTCCTTGGAGAATCAATTCTAGCAATTAGTTGCGGTATCACTTGCAACCAAATCCTTATATCAATCTGTCTTATCCCTTCAAATAATGCGTCATACACAGTCGGGTGGTGGCCATGATCAAACCACAGTGTTAGCAGTCTCAAAGCATCTTGCAAAGAATTTCTATTTGAAAAATTGATGGATTTGAAGAACCCTTCTATGGCAGGTATTGTATGGGTGTTGATAAAATCGGCTCTGGAAACTTTTTTGTCTCCAGAACCACCTGCAAGACTACTCTCAGATATATTATCTTGTTGCTTATAAAAGAGAACCGTTTCGAAGTTCATGCAAGCCCAAGCATGACACGCCTTGTACCAGTCGGGAGCAAGAATTGTGGCTGCCGCATAATTCCTTAATATTTCAGGGATAGACAGCTCATTAATTTCCTGAAGAGCTTCACACCAAGAGCCGAGCTTCAAATGACAGCGCGCCAATAATCTGCACTGCTCTTCGTTATCCGGCTCTAAATTATCCACAAATCTCTGCAGGACGTCATAAGCGTAACGTTTGTTACCAACATCCCATAAGTTCTTGCTATAGGCAAGAACAACTCTGGGATCTTGCATCCGAAGCAGCACATCAGGGTTGGTGACAGGATCGCATCCTAATATAGAGAGAACAATCTTGTGTGCTTGACTAATAGCACCCGTTTTTCTACATAGCGACGCGAATTTTAGCCACGTCTGAAAATCTTCCCGAGGAGATAACACCAAGCTGCGTATTTGCAGCATTTTTCTCCAATCTTCTACTAATCGTTGACCACCCTGCAATCTCGACCACCAAGTTTTTCTTATGATAGACCTTCTCTCTTCGACGAGTTTATATGTCACGACTTCTTCTAATTCTGTGAGAAGTTGCGCGTTCACTAATGTTCCATAAGCTCTTTGGTAACTTTCACCAACTACAGCTGACAATTCTATATCGAGCAAACTTCTGGCTGAGTCTATGTAATGTCTGGATTCAGCCCACAGACCTTCGTGGATAGCTAAAATAGCTCTATAAAAGGAACCTTCTAGCGTGTCCTCTGAAATGCAGTTCACATACTTTTTCATTGACTCCCATTCTTGCAAGCCCCAAGAAGCTGCTGCAGCTATCTTTGCAGACTTCTTTTTAGTGTCCTCTGATATATTATCCCACTGATCGTTATTGATATTGTACAGTTTTCTCCATTCTCCCATAGCTTCCAAACATCTCATCATTCCCAGCTTGGAGTGTTCATCCTGTGGTTCGACTTCTAATTTCTTGTTATACAGATCTAAAGCTTGCTCCCAATTATTTAACTTCTCGTACCATCGTACGTGGACACTAAGACAGCTATCCCCATTTTTCTTTTGCGTTATCACTCTTTCTAATAAGCCGTTAGTAGCCTCTTTTCGTTGAAGTTTATTGTTGATGTGAATAAGAGCTTCAACAACCTGTGTAGTAGGATTTCTTCGGTATTCTTCTTCCTGTTTAAAAAAATGATTTTATAACATAACTAGCGACCCGCCCGCGGCTTCGCCCGCGTGGACTACACGTTATATCGCGCAAGTGGGGGTGGTGGAGGGGCGATAAAAGATAGCCTATGTTCTCTCCCAAGGTCTACTCTATATCTGTGCCAAATTTAATCTAAATCGGTAGAGAGGTTTAAGCGGGAAAGCGTAACAGACAGACAGTTACTTTCGCATTTAAAATATTAGTTAGGATTAGCCCGGCCGGTCGCCGCGGGTCGGTACCGCCGCGGCGCCGCAACAACTACGTCCCTGCATTTTAAATTTGTAATATCTTCGGAAATATTCACTTAAATAACATGCTGTAAAAAGCATATTGATCTATAATAAATGTACAATTTATTAGAGGTACTTAATTAGATAAGGATTAATATTGTATTGTTTAAAATCACTTCGTAAATAATCACTTTTTAGTAAAGGATAAAAAATGGTTATGGTGGGTTATCCCTAAGAGATAGACATATACCATCGCGGACTTTTTTGTTGAACTTTTTAAGGTGGACAATACTGTTATATATAATTACATTATTTTGGTCTATCTTGTAGGGTTCAGCCAGCGTTTGCAATATAAACGCAAAAAATGCTTAATTACGACATCACATTAGAAAACTCTAAATTTATCAGTGTTTCGCTACTATATTATGCATGTATTATACATATAAACCTTCCTTAAGAATCACTCTATCTATTAAAAAAAACCGCATCAAAATCCGTTGCGTAGTTCTAAAGATTTAAGCATACATAGGGACAGACAGCGCAAGCGACTTTGTTTTATACTATGTAGTGATTTAAAAATATTTAGTAATGAGAATATTAGCAAATAAATGTATACTTTATCATGCATACCTTATAATACAACGCTTTGGCAAACGCTCTACAGTTTATAGCTGTATCGCCTAACAACTTTATTGATATAGGCAGGGACCCCTTTTCACAGTGATCCAGAAATTCAGCTAAATTCAGAACTACTAGAGCCACTTCAGGACAGTCTGGAACTGTCAAGGCGTGTTCGAGTGCAGCGACCAGTTCTCTCCGAGGTCCATCGTCAAGAACAGTCCAACATGACGTGAATGCTGCATTGAATAAATCTTTTGCCAATTGTGTATAGTTCTGAGATAATGTTACACAAGCCCTGCAAAGGAGTTTGATTTATTTTATTCTTATCTCAAAAAATAGACGTCATGATTTATTGTCAAAAATTTCATTAAAATGTGGAGTAAAAAAGCTTTGAATACAAGTTTAAGATTATTACTCGCCTGATAGCTGGACTAATAGACTGGGTCATAAAACTCATACTCAGCTGACGCAACCATTCAACCCAGTCCTCCTTAGATATGATGTTGTGCACAGACCAACATTTGCGTAGTTTTTGTACATTTATCGAAAGCTTCTGCATAGATTGAATATCGCCAGTGTTGGCTACAACCTACAAAGTAATTAAATAAAATTAATTACTATTCCACAATTTATAAGTTTGTCCCTTAGATTATTTATCCCAAAACTCACATCATTCTTCTGATTCCGCAATCGTGACCGCGTCTCATCTAAATAGTCATCATCAGACGCCAGAGTGGAAATCACTTGCAAACGCGTCACTAGGACTATGTACTTTGGACATTGTATCTTGTGCTTTAATAACAATCTATCCACAGCGGGTATGTAGTCTATGTATTCCCTCCCCAGTTGAACGATCAACGCGCATAGTGTATCCATAGCTGTAGGTCTCAAAACAGGATTGTTGTCCAATACTTTAGCAAGAGCTTGTATAATCACCCCAGAATAAGGTCGGAAATACAAATACATAGACAAGTGTTCGATAGTCTCCATCGCCAGCTTCGATATAGATGAAGGGATGTTCCTGCCGTCAAATAGCCCAGTTATAGCAGGCACTATTGATAGGAGCACATCGTCTAAATTATTCTCAAACTTTTGAATAGTTAACAGCAGTTTCTCAGTTAAAAATCTATCTTTACTTGTGTCATACTTCAACACCCTCAGCATATTTGGCAATATCTTTCGAAGATACACCTTAAATTCAGTCCCTATTGCGACTGCTATGTGTTCCACTAACATTATTAGAGTCGGCTGCAACTGACTGTCGGGTATCCAATATTGTCTGATTATATCAAAGATGTCTTCCAAATAGATTCTTATGTGTATTTTAACTACAGATATCAACTGCGCTAGTTGAGTGAACAGAAATTCACGGAAGTTGCTATTGTCTGTATTGCGTATCACAAACAAGAGGCTAGGAGTAACCCGTGATATGTATGGAACACATTTCGAAGCTAGGGTTTGGAAAATAAAGGTCACCGAATGCACTACACTCCTATGATGTTGAGCTAGAGTAGGGTCCCGAAGCATTCGCATCAACAAAGTTACTACGATAGCAGGGTAAAACTCGTCGAGGACTAACGGCGACATGTTTACAAGCATTTCACATATATTCGCATCAAAATTCTCGCTTGCGGAATCAGTTACGGGTATCAGAGTAGATACAGTTTGGAAATCAATCAACCCTTGATTAACTCTATGTTTGTATGGATCTAAAGCTCCTAAGAGACCTAAAACTCTTATAGTTTCCCGCCTCTCTCGTGGTTGTTGTTCTGTTTTCAAAAAGTTAAGTAACATATCCATTAGATATGGATATTCCGTGTAAGGTGCTACGACATGACCTGTAGCACTTATCACTTGACCAAAAGACCACAGAGCTACACTTCTTTTCTCTTGTTGATTTACATCAGAAAGTATCTCAAGTTGAACAGACATCAGTTCTGATAACCATTGATCTAAAGTATTCCCACCACCATTTACTTCAGCCAAATCTCCAATTGCTTTCAGTATTGTTGAGACCATTGTAGAGTTATTCCCCTTATCCTTTAACTTAGGCACAAGAACTTTTAAAATGGTATCTCCAAATTGCCGAGTAATCCTTGGTGCATGTGAAATTATATTATTTACCATTCTCAATGATATTTCTTTATTTCGATTTGATTCTGAATGCTGTAACTCCATCAGTACCTGTACAAATAGCTGACGCAGTGTTGGTGTGGTATAACTGGGATTTATATTACTCAATCTTCCAACTACACATAAGGCTATTTCACTCACATCAGAATTGGAATCATTAATAGCAACAAAGAGACAATTCAGATGCTCTTCAACAGCCAGGTACTGATCAAATATAGGATTGGAAAATATTTCAAGCACTCTATATCGAACCTCATGGTCAAAATCTGATCTTCCTACGGACAGTAGTTTGCCGAGAGATTCATCGACTATCATGTTCAAACTGCGTGAATTTGTCTGTGAACACCTTTCGACTGCCTTACTCAATAACTTTGCAGCTGTTTTAACAGCTTCAATACGAATATCCTGCTGTTCACTCAATAAATAATGATCTGTGCATCTTCTTATGAATGACATAAGAGTGTTATTCCATTCAAAATCGAAAGAACCTAGAGTGCGTAATGCTAAAACTAACTTAGAAGCGTCATGCGGCTCGACCAACATTGCCGATGTGAACATGTGAACAATTTGATTTTCACCATTAGTTGATGCATATGGTTTCTTACGTAGAATTAAAGACAACATATTGAGCAACCTATCTGTTATCTCTTTCTTCAGTGAAGGCAAATTTTGGCTGAGCTCTTTAAAACATGTAGTAAGTTGGGGACTCAAGCCAGTGGCACACATTGGATCCAATAATTCTTTGACCTCATTAGCAATATCCTCTTTCATGGCAAACCCTAGTAATGTGACACAATTAAATAAAGGGGTATCTGAACCATTACGTTTTTTATGTGTATCTTTAACAGGTAGTGTTAATTTGATAATCTCAATGATTCTGGTCAAGTAAAGCTGGACATCACACTCTACTGCAACACAAATGAGACCTAATGTTGTAAATGCCATTGCTTTTTCTTTTTCCCTTCCCCGCAGGAATGTGATCAAATGATTTATAGTAGACTTCAAGTGCTTCCTTGCAAATGATTCTCTGTTGAAGGCAGCTAATCTTGGTATCATCAAAAGAAGCATTTGGTGGACATTTTGTGCTCTCGATATTTGTTGTGCCATTACATCTGTAATTACATTAATAAATTATATTATTTGAACAAGAAAATTTATAAAAATTAACATTGGTGATGTCTCAACAAAACATTATCATATTTAGCTTTATGAACCATCATTCATACTCTATATACAAATGAGTTTAATCAAATATCTAAGCTTAAGTAATCAATTTAAATAGGTTTCAACTTCCTTTAAATGACAAAATTCTTACCAGAACAAATTTTCTCGTATTCCTCAACAACCAGTTTCTTACAAATGTGGGACTCATAAATGGCATGATTTTGAATTTTGTGCTCATCATAAAAATTTGACAATGACCATGAACCATATTTTGTACTAAGTGGAGTAATTTCATCCAAAGTGTCTTGTTCAGAGTCAAGTTTCTGCATTAAACTTGTATACATCTTTTCCCAAATGGCATTTGAGCATCTCAGTATCTCATTTAAGATCAATAGTGCACCATGAACATGATCATCTCTTGACTGACCTCTTTCTCTAGCCGTTTGATCAGAAAATGAAGTCATAGCTTCTTCATAACATTGTATGTACCAATGTGCTCTATTACTCTGTTCTGGTATTTCTCGCTGGGATGTAACAACTAATGCAGCTCTCAGTGCTTTTGCTGCAGCTTCTCTGATCTGTTCCTTTGGGTCTCGTAATGCTATCATGATGTGATTGAAAAAGCCATTTATTTGTTGATAAAAATAAGATGGCATGGCAATAGCTAGCTCCTTCAGTATGAAAACAGCAGAAAGTCTTTTGCCTTCATTTCGCTCTTCTGCTAGCCATTCAAATGATCTTTTTATTTCTTGTTCAACATATTCTCCTCTCTTCATACCCAGAGTCCCAGCTAAACGGCCCATAGTCTTAGCGCCAAGCTCTAATACATTCATATCAGTTGATGGAAAAACATTTCTCAAGTAATGTGCATAGCGAATTGTCCTAGTTCTCGTTATTTCCGTATCTCCGCCAATGAGGCACACTAGAAATATTAATTAAATAAATGGGATTACAAATCTATGGCTGTTAATGATCTGTAGTTAACATTTAAATAGTAAGTTTAAAATGTTTAAGAATGATATGTGCTGATGAAGGCTACTCTCTAACCTAAACTATTTGTAAAACAAATACTTAGTGAGAAGTATAACTTTCTATGTTTTCAATAACTGTTTCTAATAAATAACCTAGAAACTAACCAATAGTAAGAATCCCAGCTTTCTTCTCGTTCATATCATAGCTAGAGGTCATAGCGTGTATCTGCTGGTTGAAGTCATCGAGCACTTGTGTCAGACTCTCCGTGGACATCTCTCGAAGATCTGTTTTGGTGAAATGCAGCAGTTCACGGATAGCCTTGTGTCTCGTCTCCGCATGACGAGATTTTAAGCCAGAAACCAGTTCAGACACTTGATAAGTCGTCATTTTGTTTAACAATTTACGTTTAGAGCTAATAAACGTAAAATATACGGTAAAAACAAGTAACTGAAATCCTTACATTATGGAATACAAAAAAGACTAAAATCTTCTATCAACACCATTCACTGTTATTAGTATTACACTTCACATTCTATGAAAGCACTATTCAGTATTTATGCTAAATTTATACGCACCAATCAAGTAATAAAATGTTTTATTTTTTACCAAAAAATGTAAACAAATTATCAATACAACATGCGGCCATTGACATTAGACGTTCAGAAATAAATAATGTTTGTTTGTTCAGTAATTCTGTTAATTTTTTTTTTGTTTAGTTGATTATTTATACCCATCAGTTTGTTTTTTTTTGTAAATCATAATTATAATATAGAGCATTTCAACAAAACATATAATAAAACCGAAAACTACCACATAGGTATAAGTTTTCACTCTTTGATAGGCGCATAATCTTCTAAGAACTGAGAAATAGTGTAATAATATGGTGCAGCCAAAGAGATTTAAAGATAGATACAAAGTTAAAAGTCTTTGGTTGCAGCCCAGTATTTGTATTTTCCTTGGGTGCAGCATTATATTTTGGACATATTGTACCCAACCTAAATGATTATTAAAATTATAAATGACCTATGGTATGTAAAAATATTCTAGGAAGGCAAGGGGAAACGATATATTTATTTGTATGGTGTATTCGCACTAATAACGTGTTTTAAATGTTATTTTATCACTAATTATATTCGTCATAAATGCTCATTACAGCAAACACAGTGAAGATATGAGATCTGTGTAGTTTTTTAAATGTTACATGGGGCGTTCCATAGATGGCAATCAAAATCTAACACCATTTTTATCTAGTTTTTTTATAGTCTCCGAACAATAATTTGAAACCTCAGAATATTCTGTTATAATATAAACTTATAAAGTTCTGTTTGTGAGAATTTTTCGTAATATTTGGCCGGCCTAAAAACAAACAGCTGACGACTTCATTCTTCATACAGATAATAA
Organism: Ochropacha duplaris; assembly: GCA_951361185.1. NCBI lineage: Eukaryota > Metazoa > Arthropoda > Insecta > Lepidoptera > Drepanidae > Ochropacha > Ochropacha duplaris. Next base: position 8,431,788 of record OX592704.1, on the reverse strand, counting down.
ACAATTAGTTAGCTCCTCAATAAGTTGTTGTTGTCACCTCGGACACTATACAAAGTGAAAAGGACAAAAACAAGTATGCATCAAAGCTATATAGGAGTAGAATAACTTCTTGGAACTTGAGTTCGAACAAGGATGACGCGAGTATTTTCAATACTTTCTCGTCACTCTGCCAAGCACAAACGTCAAACAGCTGAGCGAGGTGACTGACTTGTCGTTGTGTGGCTTGCTGTTCTTTCTTAATCAGAATTTTGAGACTAAATTAATAGAGACAGTGAAATCAGTAGACATCGTTCAACGTGTACGGAAATATCTAATCATCATGAGTGAACTAAGTCAAGAGGAGGTAAGTGGAAATTTTGTTTTGTAAACGAAACTTGGCGTACTGCGTATGGCCAATCTAATTTCGTAACAAAACAAAGTGTTGGTGTATAGCTTTAGCGTGCGTACCAGGTGCTCGCACGTGCTGTAGGACCTCATGTCCACTCTTTGCAGATAAGAAGACGTCGATTGGCGCGGTTGGCCGTCCTCAGTGGTCCAGGTTCAGCCCCGTCTCCCGCCAGCCCTCCTGTGACTCCCGGTGCCTCGATGCCCTCACCCGACGCTCTGATCCCACAGCAACCCACTCGCGTGTCCCCCGCTCCAGTCCCCCGCGGCTCCACAGAACCGAACACTCCCGACGTCGCCAACAGCAACAAAGAGCCAGACTATAATGGAGACAAAAGTGAAGTCACTGATCAGACAAAAATACCAGCAGATGGGTTGATTGTGACGGAAAAAGCAGACAATAATCTGTTAGATGAAATGCCAGATACCAAAATGACAGATCTATCTCAGACTAGGCAGTACAATAGTTTTGATTCAATGGGTGATGACACGTTGTTGAGTTGTGGGTCAGTGAGGGTGGGCAGCTTACCACAGTCTACAGTGGGTGGATCAGAAGGTGTGTCCACTCGAGAGGACAGCACATCAAGGTCTATATCACCAGCACAGTTTGCCGAGCCATCCCCAGTGCGACCAAGGCCTAGTAATGCATCACCCAGTTGCTCCAGGCGTTCACTTTCTATGGATGTTGATGATGTATCAGAAAGAAATTCACAATCTGAACCACAGCAAGAACCCATGGAGGTTTGTATTTGATGATGCATTGCTTTTCCTATCCTCATTAAAGACTAATTAATAACATGTTTTGTAGCAATGTGTGTAGATACTAACAAACAATACTAATACTTACTATAATACAAGGTCAAGGTGAAACAACTGTAATAAACTGCTGCCTTTATAATCAATATGGAGCATTAACTAAGTATGATTTGATTTAACAAAGCATTAATTTAGTATTATTATAATTAAGGTATTCTGAAAGCATTTAACCCCTAATCAGACATCATCCGAAAACTATACATACATAAAAAATATAATGCTAGGAATTGCGACTCAAGAAATAACAGCTGCTGCGGAAAAATATGCTTTAAACTGATTTAACTATACAAACATTTTATTATAATACTTAATACTATTATGGCTAGGTCTTCAGGGTTTCAGTCAACTTTGTAGGACCACCAAAGCCTACTACTATTTTGCTATAGGATACAAAAACAATATGTTTTTGGTTACTTCAATATGCACCTGCATTCATTAAAACTGTGAGCATGTTACATGCAAAAGAAAGCTAAAATATTAGTTCACAATCAAATTAATAATTGTGTCACGGTCCTAAGGATTACCCACATTCCTAAGAAAATATCCTATGTATATAAATCTCAATCTGTATATATATACATAATAAACACATATCAGCCCCTGTAACAAATTCTGTTATGAACCCATTTCTCAGCACAATCTGTTGTTTGTGAAGGTGGAAGAGAATGATGTCACAGCATCACCGGCGCGGAAGATTTACCGGTCGCGCACTGTCAGCTGCACAGAGCTCACCGAAGAACAAATGCGGCATATTGTCGCCAAAATCCTGCAGGTTTCGTGGTCGGAAGATTGTGCAGGTACTTACTTTTAATTTTCTTGTTTGGTAGCCATTATCATTATTATACATTTTGTTATGAAAATCAAGATCAATTTGTGGAAATGTTTCTTATTTTCTTAAATTTCACACAGTAAATAGATATTTATCTACCTTTCATTAAATTAACAAAATTATGTTTCTGAATATGATGAATATAAAAGTGGCTTATTTGAAAAGGATGATTGATGATGCAATGGATAGATTGTGTGAACGATATGAGTTTGTGCTGAGGTGAACTGATAGATTATATGAATGGAAAAAGTATGCTGCCTACCTTAAATAGAAGGAGTCAGTAACTGGCATGATATTTCTGATTCAAGCTCAGATGAATAGCCATCTAAATTTAGACCCATAAGGGTTATTATTGTTATTCTTTGTCTTGACTTGTTATAATAAACATTGTATACAACTGTTTTGGATTTGAATGAGTTCTTTGTTATAGGAGGGATATTCGTGCCATCAGTTGCAGCTGCTTTACTCGATAATCCTAAAATAAGTTTAAATGACCTAACATCAGAAGCCTTGATGGATGTAATCCTGCAAATAGCAGATGGATCAGATCCCCTAAACCAAAAACTAATCGCCGTTTCGGAAACTTCAAAGAGAATGAGTGAAGATTGTGGAGATGACACGTTGACGAGCGGCCCTCTAGGTTCCGAGTCGGACGCTGACAAGTCAGACTGTCCCACGCCATCACTGCCTATCCCAAAAACAATTCCCACGCAAGGACTCGCCGTTAGCTACTTACTTAGATTCTACAACAATATCTACCAGTACGAAAGAGATCATCAAAAGAAATGCTCGGAGCCGCCTTTGAGTGACCTACTGCAGAGCTTGAGAACTTTAGTAGTGAATCATTTGGTGCTAGTGCTTCAGGGCAGGTTTGAACTGGAGAAGTGCAAAAAGTCGCCTCTACTTCCTTACATATTGATCGGCAACACGCCGAGCGGTCTCATCACCGAGCTACTGTTAGCCACCTACACGGACAAGGAAGTTTTCGAGGAGGTAATGTTTTTTTTATCCTATGCACATCACTATAAGAGCATGGAACATAATTATTAGCCTATCTGTATTAATTTACATATTTTGTTATAGTGTTTTATTAGGTTTTGCATTTATTAAAAACTAATGGCCCGGCAGACATTGTCGTGCCCTGAAATTAAAATAAAACATAGATCCCGATTCCAGCGCCATCTACCGGGTCCAATTTGGGAATCTAAACCATCACTCAATCCCATCTCGAGATATGTAATTGTCAAAAAAGTCAAAAAAGTTTATTTTATACAAACCTTGCCCTAACTATAACGAATACATAAAACAAAGAATCATCCAATTTGGTGCAGTCATTCGAAAGTTATGAGCGTATGTACATACATTCCGACGATCATTTTTTTATATAGAAATATAAGATTTACATAGGTTCAGGTTGTATAATGTCCGTCTGAGTTGTGAGTTGTGACCCAAAGTCAAAACCATTTATCCAGTTTAGGCCCTAGAAGGGCACTTATGAAGGTCGAATAACAGGAGTTACCACCGGTTCGGAAGTCCGCCTTCAACTGAGAAGAACCGGCAAGAAACTCAGCAAGGTTACATTTTTTAAAATATTTTTGGACTATCTGACTATATTGGCTTTTTTTCAAATGTTTAACAATTTTATTCTTAAAGTAATCCAAAAATATATAAAAAATTACTATAAACCCAGGTGTTCATACCCCTGCTAATGGGTATTCGTGAGGAGATGCGTCGGTGCGTGTCCCCCCTTGCGGGTCGCGGGCACGGCGCGGCGCTGCGTGCGCTGCGGGCGCTGTGCGAGCTGCGGGCACCGCCGCGCCTCGCGCGCCGCCCCGTGTGCGAGCTGCTCGCGCGGCTGCCCAGCTTGTGTCCCCCTGCACTTACTACTGCACCGGGAAGGGAGATCGCGCGGGTCAGCTTCCTTGGACCATTTTTTGCGGTATGTCTTATTTTACTTATTTATTTATGGTCTGCCAACAGTTGTTACAATATTACAAGGTGACATACATACATATTAGACAGAATTAAGTGCACAACCAATTATAGGCAAACACAACATGAAATTAAAAATAACAAAAATAAAGACTAACAGTAGAAAAACTATATATTCTATGCCTAGATGTCCCCCGCGGTTTGACCGTCGTTTCCGAGGCATCTTATCTTTTCCCGGGATAAAAAGTATTCTCTATTTTATTTCATGGCATGATCTACCTGTGTGCCAAGTTTCATCAAAATGTGTTCAGCCGTTTTCCCGTGATTGAGCAACGAACATCCAACCATAACGTTCACATTTATAATATTAGTAGGATTACTAACACTGACATATTTGATTCAGCATCCCCAAGATTAGTTCAGGTGGTAGTGTCATATGTCTCAACAAAGGTGGTAGGTTAGAATCCTAAAATAAACTTTCGACAACGGAAACATACCTATATAGTATGAGAATCGAAAAGAAAATATATTGCCCAGCATTTACTGGTTTGTTGTAACGAGTGCCAATTCCCATGGCTTGTCTATTTTACCAAATTTGGCCAAATCATCACTAACCGTAGTGATGTGCACGACACTATCATAGGTTACTCTTTTTACTCTTTGTATAATTAATAGGATTCCTTCCATCCTTTATTTCCGTGTCCTTTAAGGTCATTTTTTACATCATGAGGAAATTTTAATGCAAGAAATTTGAGGATTGTATTTTATGCGAAATGAAACATGTCAACCGTGACATTCATAAGCCACGACCTATGATGAAAGGTCGATGATAGCTCAGTGGTAAGTGACGTCGAATACCGCGGCGAAGGTCGTGGGTTCGAATCCTACAATGAGCTTGAGCTTTCGGTGAAGGAAAACATCGTGAGGAAACCACAGCACGGTGGTAGGGTACTATGTGGTACTCGACTGGCTGGCTACCACCCTCAAGTTGAAAATCTGTCGCCAAGCACCTGTTGGTGTGTTCCGGCAGTTGCACTTGAGAGCCAGTTGCCCTTGCCCTTAAGGCATTGTAATAAGGTGTACAACACGTTGGCAGTCCCCCTGGTATTGCCAATGTCTATAGGCGACGGTAGTCACTTACCATCAGGTGACCCGCCTGCCTCGTTGTCACTAGTGACATAAAAAAAAAAACTTTGTAAATTTTCACCGAAAACGAAACCACCTGCGTAATTTTAATTACTTATAGCTTTATAATTAAATATTTCTACGAAACTTACATAACATTTTCCTCTAAATAAATATTGTTACGTAACGTGTTTACGAACACAAACGCACTGCGTAACATACAATGGTTGAATATATTTATCCAGTTTATTTATGAGATTACACAATTATTGGATTGAGAATTGAACTCAATATTTTTTTATTAATGTGATTAATTCCCTCTATAGAAATCCTTCTCACATATTTTGTTTACGCCAGCGAATGAGGATTCAGACAATTTCAGGAAAGCTGCGTCGTCGTACTTCGTAAATATAAATTAGTCACTGATGTAGAAACACGAACCTCTAACAAAAAATAGGGGATCGTTGTCAACAACGCGGATTCAATGCGGATAAACGCCTTTGATTTTTATTAGAGTTCTTAGGCATGCATGTTTCTTTCTTTACGATGGTTTCTTATAAACGTCTATAAGTTGAAAACCTATATTCTGGGTACGTAGTTGGCTCTCTCAATTTCAAAATATGTATCATCATCTGATGCCCTGTGCAATGCCGTGTGTCCAATTATTTGGGGTCGGCACAATGTGTACTTTTCTTCCATTCGGCCCTTCTATAAGTCATATCGGAATTCACTCCTTTTCAAACTCAAACTCAAACTCAAAACTCATTTATTCAGTTTAGGCCCTGGTAAGGCACTTATGAACGTTACAATTGACACTACCACCGGTTCGGAATACACTTAAACTGAGAAGACTCCGGCATGAAACTCAGCAAGGCAATATTTTTTTAGCAGTGGATCTTTCTTACATTTATTTTCATTTTTATAAGTACATTTAGATACATTTTCAAATATTTTACACCACGCCAGGGGAATGCAGGTGCAGAGAGAAGCTACTACAACCATATATTTCTGTCTTCCATGTAATGAGCCACCTTATAGTAGGCTTTGTTCATTAACCTAAGTTTAATAATAAAAAAAAAAAGACATTCCAGCTACCTCACCTGGGATCCTATTGTAAAAACGAACACAATTACCGAGAAAAGATTTATTAACTTTAGCTAGCCTGAATCTAGAGGTCACAATTTTATCTTTGTTTCTTGTATTAAAATTATGATGATTACTGTTTACTTCAAACAAACTTTCTTACTCATATCATCTCTCACACTCTTTCACATCCATCCATCTCTTTTGGTCTTCCTCTACCTGGGTATCCATCCATTTTCATATTTCATATTCATAGCTCTTTTGGCTATGACATGACTATGATCCCTCCTCATAAAATGACTAATAAAAATATCTTATCATTCAGCTTTCAAAAATTATGCATAAAAGAAAAGGTAACTAGCCTTTTCTGTGTATTTGCTTCCGAATTTAAATATTCAGTACTAGCTGTCCCCTGCGGTTTCACCCGCGTTCTCGTGGGATCTTATCTTTTCCCAGGATAAAATATAGCCTATGTTCATCAGGGATAATGTAGCATTCTAATGGTGAAAGAATTTTTCAAATCGGTCCAGTAGTTTCAGAGTCTATTCAATGCAAACAAACAAACAATCAAATCTTTCCTCTTTATAATATTAGTATAGATTATTTCGTAAATTCTAAGAATTACCGAAATTCCTTATTTACATTAATAACTTCTAACTACTTTTCACCTTCAACTACCGCGTATATCAGAAGCTACAGATCTGTAAACAAGATGCAGTTGGTATTTTTAATCGGCAGATAAACAAACTTATATACAGATATCCCTATTTGCGGAGGAGAACCCCAGGCTGGCGGAGCGTCTGTTCGCGACGGGCCCGGGCGACCGCAGCCTCGCGTTCGCCCTCCAACGCGAGGTGGAAGCGAGCCGCGACTCGCTGCACAACATCTGTCACAACATCTTGCTGTGTCCCGACGCGAGGGAGCCCTTCCTCAACTACTTCGCCGCTTTACTGCAGAGGAATGAGAGGAGAGCGCAGCTGCAGACCGACGAGAGATCGCTTGCTGGTGAGTCACCAATCATTATTGTACCTAGATGAGTTTTTCTTCTCTGGCAATTGTCCGTTTGGACATTTCTGCCAATGTTCTTTCCTGTTTTATGCTATAGTCTCGTTATATCACAGGATATTCATCGGCCGTACAAGTCAGTTCAGATTTTAGTGAAATTGGTGGCCATTCCACTAAAACTTTTCACAGTCTTTTTGAGAAAAGTCACGATACACGCTTTCATTTCGATTCTTCACTGCTGAACTTCACTTAGATTGAACGTTATTGCACAAAACACCACCGATGTTATTGAATAAAACTCAAAATACTCGATATTAATCAAAATAAAATGAAAACTCGACGTCACTTCGCAAGTTCCCTCCAAAAAGTCTGTTTTTCAGTTGGTAACTTCTAAAATGAAAAAATATATATTAATTAATTCTTGGCCTTACTTTTAAAGTAAGGCCAAGCTAAGAAGTAATATTGACAGGACATGAGTGTCCTGTCAAAAGTGTCGTATAACGACGGCTCTTGTTGAATCCCATTGCAATTTTACATTGCCCAAAACCCTTCCATACTAAATTGTACCAACTCTGTGTGCCAGAATGGAAAAAAGTTGGTTTTAATAATTGTATGGATTTGAATTAATAATTAAATCGCCGACAAAGACTAATATATTATGAGATATATAACTAGAAGTACCTAGGACTGGCGAAAATCACTGAAATGTTGTCTCCGTGTAAAGTCTTAAATCTACTATCAAAGCCTAATGTTTGGCAGGTGTATTTATAATAAAATCACTGGTTTGTTAAACAGAGACACAGACTTCTTGACCGTATGAAATAAATCATCATAATATGTTATATGTACATACAGTATCGACGACCTAAAACTCTATGGTTTATATGCTTAAATGGTAATTTAAATTTACTCATAACCTACGCAATAGTATGTACTATTGGTAAATATTTGTGTCCGATTATGACACAGACAATGGAGACAGTAACAAATTCGCATGTTAACATTGAATGCGCAGATAGCTCTCAACGAGTAATGACTGGCGAAAATAGACAACATATTTCGTTCAAATGTCGCTCACCTCGGATTTATCTAATAGACGATTTTGTATTGGCACCTATCCAAATTATTTACTTTCCAAGTTTCTGATTAAACCATTACAACTGCCGCTTCTTGATGCGCGGTAAATATTTATGTTTACGATCGTTAAATATTCTCAACATACGAAATTCGTGGACAAACGTCTCGAACGTTTACATGAGCATAATAATGTTGATCGTAGCCTTGAAACACTGACTTACATTGTATGTAAGTACATGAACGTATACAGGCTGAAATCTGAATTAATTTGTTGTGAAGTTGTATTCTAAATTGCATTAGGTATTCGTATAGTGTCGTTATTTGAATATTGACACTTCTATATGTACGTCGAAAGAGCGGAAATGTTAATAAATTAATGATTTTATAACATCGAATAGAATATTGTAATTAATTTCACAATAAGAATAGAATGTGCCATGGTCGCTTTTCTATACAAATTAAAGACATCCTATTGACAACACTAAACGAGTAGGCTTATTGTTTGGCACGTCGCAGTGGTCAGCAGACTAAATTAAGAAATGAATAACTAATAACAGATACAAGCACCATGTCCATGTATTGCGCGTGTCGAACCGACCTCTTTGGTATATTAGATGAAAATGTAGACAGCTGCAACTATGAGATTTACGATCAATATGGCACCTAAGTGGCAGTCAATTACCCTGCATATGCTGCATTTAGCTTTCCTAAATGTTATTAGAAAACGATGCTTTATATAACGCTTTGCTCTACAATGTCTGGTCATTTAAATACTTGTAAAATATTACGTATGAACAGCTTTTACCCCCCTCCCCTCTAAGATCTTCAAGAAACTTTTAAACGTGCGTGATGTCGGCAGAAACCTGATGGTATGGCATGGGGTCCCGTGGAGTCGGCAGGCCGCTAGACTTGCGTCATCGTATATTTCAATTTCAAATATAACTTATGTCAACACTCGTGATGTCACTTAGAAATGTTTTAACTCCTATCAGGACCCGTACTGTAAAAGAAAACAATCGTAAGGAAACCACAGCACGGTGGTAGATAACTTTTGTAGGACCCGCTGGCTGACCACCCTCAACTTGAAAATGTGTCGCCAAGCACATAGCTGTGTGTTCCGACTGCTCCACTTCAGAGCTAGCTCCCATCTAGGCTTTTTTACCACATTATCACTTACCATGGTAAGATTGCGGTCAAACACAAGCTTATCCAAGACACCAAGCTGCAGTGCAATTGGCACATGTAAGCCAAGTGTCGTGAGTGATGTCTATATTTTTTCAGGTGACGGGTTCATGCTGAACGTGTGTTCGGTGCTGCAGCTACTGTCGGTGCGCATAAAGCTGGAGCGTGTGTACCCGCTGTACACGTTCCAACCGGACTCGTGGTGCAACGTGCGCGATGAGACCAGGCTCTTCTTCACCGCGCAGGAGGCGCATCAGTGGCTCGAACAGCTCAGTTAGTGGACAAACTTATCTCTTATGTTTCACCTAGGTAATACGATGTTAAAGATACACTTGAGAGCCATTTCCTGTATAAAGCCGTGAGTCCTTACCAAAGGCGTAGCTAGGTAACCAAAGGCCCTAGTGCAAAAAACACTGGGCCCCTAACTAAACTGTTTAAATATAAAGTTGCCATTATTAAATTCCTATTGTAGCTTATTTACATTCCGAAGGTGGGAGAATTATTAGCTAGTCCTATACGAGGTTTGCTGGTCAGGGTCCGAGGGCCCCCTGAGCTTGGGGGCTTACCATGTTCGTCCACGTCATCACTTGCATTGGTGAGATTGTCGTCAAAAACAGGCCTATCAAAGGTACGGCATAAAAAAGTGGAAATCGTTTCAAGTTTTCAGCAAATTTACATAAACTCAAGGACTTAAGTTCATGTAATTGTCATATAGGTACAGAATGATTTTGTTAAGTTTAACTTGCAAGGTTGGAAATACTCCAGTTAATTCAAAAATGTAAAAATATGTCAATAACCCTATACGAACTCTGCATTTTAGGGTCCAAAATAGAATATTTCCTCATATTGAAATATCTTTCCAACTATTTTCTAGATAAAGACCCTTCTCACAAGTGGCCGGAAGCAAAGTTCCAGACAGTGTGTTGGTTCTTAACACTTCACATGCATCACGTCGCTCTCATACCTGCCTTGCACACGCATCAGCGACGAATCCGGTAAGAATTTAAACGCTATGATAAATTGTGTGCGAATGTGAACTTTAAAGCTATTTACATAAGATTGTGATTTTTTTTCAGTAAACATAAATTGAAACTAAAAAAAAACTATTATTGACGAATAATATAAATATTTAATCTATGAGTCACGGAAAAATATAGTCCAAGACTAGCATAATGTTGAAGTGCCCCCACAACGATGATATTCTGTCAACACACATACTTATAGATCGTATTAAAATTACTACGACTTTACTAACTAGAATTAAATAAAATTAGTTTAAACTTGTTTTATCCAGTGTATTTAGTTTTTTTTTGTCTGCTAATCGATTATGTAAAGCTAAATCCCGTGTTTTGATTAAACTAGATATTTTGTTTTATTACTGTACAAGTGTGACCACTAATGGCTGTGTTTTGTTGTGTGCAGTGCATTCCGCGATCTACAAAAGGTGATCGAAGAGTTAATAGCGGCAGAGCCCCAGTGGCGAAACAGTTTCTCAGCTCTAAGAAATCGCGAGCTACTGCGGCGATGGCGCAGACAGATCAAACGTCTACACAGGTGCGTGTTATATTATTGTTAGAGCTAGCTGTTTCCTAAATTTATAGGCTACTAGTTCCCCCGCGGTTTCACCCGCGTTCCTGTGGGATCTTATCTTTTACCGGGATAAAATATAGCCTATGTATGACACTCACAAATAACGTAGCTTTCTATTGGTAAAAGAATTTTCAAAATCTGTTCAGTAGTTCCAGAGATTACCCCCTACAAACTAACAAACTTTACCTCTTTATAATATTAGTATAGATAATCATCCTAATTAAACGCGGGCCTATCTAACGCAAAAAGTATTTATCAAAACGGACTCATAGTTCCTGAGATAGGCGCGTACGAACACACATACTACTTCAGCTTTATAGGTACTGTATAGACTATTTAGTATAGATTAGACAGGAACATGACAATGACACAATCCTTACTTGGTGGAAATAAAGTTCAATTTCGAATAGCACTACATTATACAATAGGGATGTTGAGTGACATAATATATCAAATCAGTTACTTTTTATAAAATTTCAAAACGATCGTTTATATGGAGTTTTGTATGGAATACTGGCTTGTGACGTCACAAATATACACCATCAAAAGATCTACTATTTGTCGTTAAATTGGTGATTAAAATTCTGAAATAAATTTTACAACGTATATGCTGTTTACGAGTATTTTCAGATGTTTTTTTACACTGGTTAGTGTTAGATAATTTTTCATGAATGTTTCAAACTTTTGGATAAGTTTGTGTTTGACCGCCATCACACCATGGTAAGTGATGATGTGGCCGAAGATGGTAAGCACACAAAGCCTAGATGGGAACTGGCTCTCAAGTGCAGCTGTCGGAATACAGCGATAGGTGCTTGGCGACAGATTTTCAGCTTGAATATAGGCAACATTCCTATTTGTTTTGATGTAGAAGAGTTTAACTCCGTCTTCCTCCAGATCAAAACAATGCGCGGAGACGGCTCTCCTAGACGGCGAGTTGATGCGTCGCAGCGTGCAGTTCTACGCGTCGGTGTGTGCGCTGCTCACGCGGCAGTTAGAAGCCGCGCGGCTGTGTTCTAACGGCAGCGACGGTACCAGTGCCAGTAATAATATTAGTGGTACCGAGGATGCCGTCGCCCTGGCCTTCAGAGCCACGCCCGAGTGGTATGTCGAAGATATTGCAGAGTTCATGCTGTTTGCTGTGCAGTGAGTATGATTTTATATCGTTTTTATACTTCATTAGCTTCCCGCGTTACTGATGGATTGTATCTTTTCCCGGTATATCCTATATTTTTTTCCAGGATATGATCTACCTGTGTGCCAACTGTCATCAAAATCCGTTTAGCCGTTTTCGCGTGATTGTCCAACAAACATACAAACTTTCACATTTATAATATTAGTAGGGTGATTATACATATAATTCCAATAGTAAATTTGTTTGTATTCTTTTCAAATATAATATAATCAAATAAAATCAAAAACTCATTTATTCAGTTTAGGCCCTGGTAAGACACTTATGAACGTTTCAATTGACTCTACCTACCACCGGTTCGGAATACACTTAAACTGAGAAAATTTTAGCAAGAAACTCAATTTTAATATATTATATCAAAATTTTATTTGTTAAATTATATTGGTCCTTCGAGCCGGACACACAAATTCAAATAAGATTTTATTAACTTACAGGTACGTACCACAAATAGTAGCAGACTATATTGAAGACCCGATAATAACATGGCTTCTGAGCGCCATATGCAACTCACACTTGATCAAAAACCCGTACCTCGTCGCAAAGATAGTCGAAGTCCTATTCGTTATTAATCTGTCTGTCCCGCTCAAACTCAAGAACGTTTATGAGAAGTTCATGAACCATCCAATGTCGCAAACTGCTCTGCCAAGCTCTCTAATGAAGTTTTACACAGATATTGAGACAACCGGCCAAAGTACAGAATTCTATGATAAATTCACTATTAGATTCCACATCAGTATCATTTTAAAGGGGATGTGGGAACGGCCGATTCATAAACAGGTGAGTTTATGGTCTTTAATAGTTTCTCTGTTGAAAGTTGAAAGTCAAGCTTGTGTTTGACCGCAATCTCACCATGGAAAGTGATGATGTGGCCGAAGGTGGTAAGCACACAAAGCCTAGATGGGAACTGGCTCTCAAGTACCGCTGGTGGAACACACCAGCAGGTGCTTGGCGACAGATTTTCTACTTGAGGGTGGTAGCCAGCTAGTCGGGTACTACAAAGTACCCTACCACATGTTTTCCTTCACCGAAAGCTCATTGTAGGATTCGAACCCACGACCTTCGCCGTGTTATCCGACGTCACTACCACTGAGCTATCATCGCCTTAAAATATGGTTGACTCAAGCCTATAATGGTATACTTGATTTGAATATTCCGCTACTGACGTTATAGTAACTAGAAGTGGTACCTATGTAACATTACAGGCGATAGTGAAGGAGTCTCGCTCGGGCCGTCAGTTTGTCAAGTTCATCAACATGCTCATGAATGACACAACATTCCTGCTCGACGAATGTCTCACGGTAAGTGCCTTCTTACATACTAGTTTCTCCCGCTCGCGGTTTTCTCAAGGGTTTTCTCAAGGGATCTTATCTTTTCCCGGCATAAAAAGTGTCCTATGTTTATCCAGGATGTGAACTACCTGTGTGCCAAGTTTCATTAAAATCGGTTCAGCCGTTTTTGCGTGAAAGAGTAACAAATGCATACAAACTTTCACATTTATAATATTAGTAGGATGTTAATCAACAAAATATGCTGTTAAATCATTCGTACTGTGTAGAATATTTTGTCGGAAATATCACCATGGCAACCAAATGGCAAACTATTAAATATTCAGTCAGCTTACTGTAACTCTTATTCAATTTGTATGAAATCACCCAGTCAGCTCCTTTCTAGACATTTTTACTTTCGGCCAAATCATCACTTACATGCATTGTGAGAAACTATCCAGTTAAGAGTAGTTTGATTAAAAGGTATGTTGTATTTTTGTTAGGAATCTTGCTGAGTTTCTTGTAAGTTTTTTCGGTACTTACGAACGGGCCAATTTTTTTTCGGGTCACCTGATTGTAAGTGACTACAGTCACCTATATAGCAATACCAGGGGGATTGGTAATGTGTTGTACACCTTATTACAATGCCTTAAAGTTAAGGCAAACTGGCTCTCAAGTGCAATTATCGGAACACACCATCAGGTGCTTGACGAGTTGACGACAGATTATCAACTTGAGGGTGCTAGCCAGCCAGTCAACTACCCTACTACTACGCTCTGGTTTCCTCACCGAAAGCTCAAGGATTGTAGGATTCGAACAAACGACCTTCGCCGCGGTATCCGACGTGACTACCACTGAGCTATCATCGCCTTAAAATGTAACTTTGATTTGTCAGTACCTGAAGCGTATCCACGAAGCACAAGAAGGTACAGCGGCGGGCGCGGCGGGAGGCGAGGCGCGCGCGCGTGCGCTGGCGCAGGACGAGCGACAGTGCCGCTCCTACTTGACACTCGCCAGGTGTGTTAGCTTACTGACCCCCGGGGGGTCACAAAAATAATTTTAATATGTAACATCTTTCCTGCAATCTGATTTCGGGTCGGGTTGGAAGTGTGTAACAGGAAGCCAGGTTGTCAGAAGTATAAGTGTGTAATTTTTACTTTCTCTATTGTAGTGCAGGCAAACGGTTCTAGCCTATAAAGCCTCAAACTAGAAAGTCATATTTACATGAAACTCGGTATTAATACTCTTTGATACAATTAATGAAACACTTATTTTTGCAACCTCTATATGGGTGAAATGAGCTGCAAAAATTTGCATAAGAAAACATTTTTTTTCCATGGTGTACAGTGTGACAGGTTATTTCCGATCGACAGATTTTCGTTTCGTTACTAACAAAAAAAAACCACAAAGTAAGGCAATCGGAAATAACCCAGTGTGACTAGCCTCTCTGCCTTTTATCTTGTTCCTCTTCCCAAAAGTTTAAAAACTTCGCTTCAAAAATTACTTCATTATTCATTACATATATATATTCTCAAAGAAAAGAACAACAGGATATAGGCACTTATCAGTTAAATCAACTGCCTGCCTGATCAATAAATAATAATAATAATATATTTTTTTACGCAGAGAGACAGTAGACATGTTGGAGTACCTGACGGTGGAAATCAAGGAGCCGTTCCTACGAGCCGAGCTGGTGGAACGACTCGCTTCCATGCTCAACTTCAATCTGCAGCAGCTGTGCGGGCCCAAGTGCAAGAACCTAAAGGTACACCACACAAATATACACGACGTATAGTCTAAAATATCCAAGTTTTTTTTATGTCACTAGTGACAACGAGGCAGGCGGGTGACTCGCCTGCCACTGCCACTGATGGTAAGTGACTACCGTCGCCTATAGACATAAGCAATACCAGGAGGACTGCCAACGTGTTGTACACCTTATTACAATGCCTTAAGGGCAAGGGCAAGGGCAACTGGCTCTCAAGTGCAACTGCCGGAACACACCAACAGGTGCATGGCGACAGATTTTCAACTTGAAGGTTGTAGCCAGCCAGTCGAGTACCACATAGTACAACAGGATATATGTACCACCGTGCTGTGGTTTCTTCACGATGTTTTCCTTCACCGAAAGCTCATTGTAGGATTCGAACCCACGACCTTCGCCGCGGTATCCGACATCACTTACCGCTGAGCTATAATCGCCTTTTTGTATAAGCTTTAGTTCTGACCGTAATCTCACCACGGTAAGTGATGATGTGGCCGAAGGTGGTAGGCACACAAAGCCTAGATGGGAAGCTCTCAAGTGCAACTGTCGGAACACCGATAGCTGCTTGGCGACAGATTTTCAACTTGAGGGTGATAGCCAGCCATTGAGGGTGATAGCCAGCCAGTAGTACCACCGTGCATATTTGTCAGTGATAAGAGAAATCTAGCTTCTATATGTTTTTGGTATGTAAACGAATGTTTTCCCAGGTCCGTCGTCCAGAGAAGTACGGGTGGGAGCCGCGACGGTTGCTCAGTCAACTTGTCGACATCTACCTGCATCTAGACTCGCCTCAGTTCCACGCCGCGCTCGCGGCTGACGAGGTAATATATACCTTATTACATTATTTCTATAGAGGCCATTGTTTAAGCGTGGGTCTGAATCCGCATTTAATATACCGTTAACGCGATGGTCGCGTAAATCTGACTGAGTAGAATACTTGTAATGAGTTTATTGAACCTCTTAATTTGATATATAATCTTAAATTAATTTACTACTTATCTCTTTTCGCCCCGCGGTTTTGCTAACACTCCCAAAAGATCTTATATTTTCCCAGGATAAAAAATGTCCAGAGAATTATCTATCTTATTACCAATTTTCATCCAAATCCTTTCAACATTTATGCATGACTGAAACTCAAACGAAAAAAAATTGTTGATGAAAATGTGAACATAGCTAACTCCCATTGTAACTACAGTATATCCACTAATCCGGCACTATTAAAAACCAGAGGGTGCCGGATTATTGGAATGTTCGGATTACTGGATTACATAATTTTAACGATGATTGATCGGTATATTTCCAGGGATAAAAAAAATGTGGCCTTGATGCGATACCAAAAAAATAATTGAGCTTTTTGAAATAGTTTTATTTCACTATGGCATAATTAATAGATATTTTTTTGGATAATATGCTTATTGACTATTTGATTAATGTTCTGGTAGTCGTGAAAACACGATTGGATTATATTGCCTCGATAGAATTTAATTCCGAAAAGACCTCTTCTTTCTTTTATTTTTGCATTTTATTCTAAAATCATAACGAATTTCATAGCTTAACTCCATTCAAAATATGGGTATTAGGTATTTGAAAATTCTGGTCAAAAATCTTTTTGATAAATAGCGTAATTAATTTTTAATCAATTTTTATTTGGTTTGGCGCTTACGTTGTTTTATTTTGGGAGCGAGCGCATTGTTGCGCTCTCTTTCTTCGCATATGGAAGTAAATAACTTTCGTAGCTCCGCCCAGTCGGCCTGCCATCAAGCTTTTTTACGTTTTTTACGTATCACCTTAGGTAAACTAAGCCATAAGGCTAAGTTATTTATTTATTTCTTTTGTAATTTTTAATAATGTAATGTAATGTGTAATGGTATTTGTACGCCTTACTGGCAGGATATGTGGATCTTTATTATTTTGTGTGACATCTTGTATACCATATTCAAGCTAATAAATGTATTTGTAAGTAGTAACCTATGTCTAACAACCCTTGACGTCTCAACGGCACAACCATTCGCAAGTAGCCAATAATAAAGAGAGGAATATAGACTACCTATGTTTTATCTTGGGAAAACGAGTGAGAACACGAGTCAAAACGCAAGGCAGAAACTAGTAATGAGTATATATATGCGATTTCCAGAGATCATTCCGCAAGGAGTTATTCGAGGAAGCATCACTACGGCTGGCGAAGTCTTGCATCAAGACTCCATCAGAAATAGAGCGGTTCAAGGCGCTCGCTGACAATGCATATCAAATTGCGGGTAAATACACATTTATATTTGTATCCATTATTATATTTCTGGTCGACGTACTTTGTAGGGGTAAAAGTCTATTTTTACAATTACTAGTTTTTACTGTGAGTCCAACTCTGAAATCGCGTAATAGTTATATCCTCTTTCGCTTTACTGTATACAAACTACAAATAATTATGGTATTTTATATAAAGTCGGTTAAAAAGATAAAATAGAAAGTGTCCAGTGGAGGATGAATTGTCCATACAAACAATACCTAACGAAATTGCATTATGCAAATAATTTGTATTAAAAGCAACATTGCAAATATTTTTTATTCAGTAACTTAAAATTATTACAATGATATAAGAAGAAAAAAAACTATTTATATTGTTGGTATTGCACAACACGCTGTAACAAATTTTGAACGGCTAATTTTGCTGTCGCGTAAGCAAATTGCGGTCCGACTTGGACAAACAGTTATTTTAATTTATTTAACTAAGTATGGACTTCTTCTATCTTTCTCTTGTCCTTATCCCGCGCTAGGTGGGGTCTATAGAATATAAATTTATAGGACTTATTGAGAGAGTATCTATCAAGATTTACACACCGGCTGTACAGTTACGGTAGAATATGACGAAATCAACTTAAATAACATCTACAGGTGCTATGTGTATGTACCACCCTTGTAAATAAATGTATTTCATTTCAAATCGAATTGCTTTTCTTTTTCCATTCTGACTTTCATTCGTAATTTTGCTGTATAATATTAAAATACTACCTCGGTTTATGAAGACTACAACTTATAATTTAACCTCCCAATCGAAATGGCAAGCAAATAGTTTTGAATAAGGTGTATTATTGTTTATTTACTGAATACTCATATTATTTACGTCGTATTTCAGTATCAAATCAACAGAAAAGCGATGAATTCGCTGACGCTCCGGAGGAGTTCAGGGACCCCCTCATGGACACGCTTATGACTGACCCTGTACAACTACCCTCGGGAAAGGTAAGTCGCTTTACCAAAATCATGGTTATTACTTAATATTTGATTATGAACCCTATGATGTACTATATTACAACACATATTCACATTGTCTAGCGGCACGGTATGATGGACTATTTGACTAGGTGTCTCCTTAACTCGCTATGCTTGTCTTTTGGCACGTAGATTGGATAGCGTTATTAAAACGGCCTTAATAACGTTGTGATATAGAACAAATCTCACGTAGTAATGTTTCAATACGTTGCTATTTTGTTATCTGACGTGATCGGAACACCATCTAAATGGCACGTGTAGTTTAATATATTTTAGTATATAAGCTGAACATTATTGTCATTTAGTTAGAGAGTAGATTAGGTAGAGAATAATAAGAGATGAACTGTGAATAAACATGTGATCTAATCATCGTTGGTTGTTTCTCTCCATCGCCACATCAATTCCATTATTGCAACGTGCCGATTTTTTTTTTAATTCTGGATAGGCTTGTGTTTGACCACAATCTCACCATGGTAAGTGATGATGTGGCCGAAGGTGGTAAGCACACAAAGCCTATATGGGCTCTCAAGTGCAGCTGTCGGAACACCGATAGGTGCTTGGCGACAGATTTTCAACTTGATGGTGGTAGCCAGCCAGTCGGGTACTAGAAAGTACTCTACCACCGTGCTATGGTTTCCTCACGATGTTTTCCTTCACCGAAAGCTCAAGCTCATTGTAGGATTCGAACTCACGACCTTCGCCGCGGTATCCGACGTCACTACCACTGAGCTATCATCGCCTTAAATTATAACGAAGTTACTTTCAACTATGAAGCTGTCTATGTACAGAAATGAAGAGGATCAATGTTTTTTCAATGGGATGATACGCCGTTCTGTCACATTAGGGGCGTTATACATAAGTAAAAAAAAAACTGGACCGGCACACCTGGGCGCCAAAATTGAACATATGTAGATGAATATTCTGAAAAAAAAGCCAGACGACAAATACTTTCGAACCGAAAACCGGAATAAAATACAACATGTGTAGTAATTGCTTTGTATCGGGCCGGCCTTGCAGTTCAACAAATACTGGCGAACCGAAAGTGCCGGCCTACTTAACTCTATAGCACCCTTATTTACCTAAGGGTAGTAGTAGTAGTAAGCTACTACTACTTACCCTTATACGGTAGTTTCATGGAAGGGTTGTGCAGTTAAATGTAAAATATTAATGTCCAGGTAATGGACCGGTCGGTGATCTTACGTCACCTACTGAACAGTGCAACTGATCCGTTCAACCGACAACCTCTCACAGAGGACCAACTACGTCCAGGTAACCATGCATTTTGATTCATCTATTTATAGTTGTTAAATAAGGAATCCTTTTTTTTTTTTGCAATGCCCGTCTATCAGTTCCACCTAGCCATAATCACCAACTTAGATGACAAAATGAAACAGGGACAGACTCAGAATTCAAATAAGATATGGCTACTGCCAGGATAGCTCACATGTGTACGAGCAAAGAGCTTGTTTTGCATTCATTATAATTTTCCATTAATCATGTTCGGTCCTAGGTATTTGACTTGACCATATTTCACAGTAAACACACGCACTTCTTTATTTAAATAATCCTATGTAAGGTATTCTCAAGTAATATGTTTCGCTTATTTATTTCAGCGACAGAACTAAAAGAGAAAATCAATCAATGGCAGCGCGATAAGAAAGCGTCAACGTCGTAAACGAAGCCAACAGAATAAAGTCTGATGTATATAACGTAATCCGTATATAAAGACTACAAATCGGCAGGATGTTTCCGCCTCTAACGGACTATTGTCCGTACGAATGAATGTGAGATTATTCCAAGTATGTTATTCAGTGCAAATGTTTCGTGAAATTGAAAACTATTTTTATAAGTTTCATAAATCGGATGAAACATACATACCATGTTGAAATTGTGAATGGAATGCAGCTAAATATATGTAGGTAGGTACATATCTAGCATATGTGTTCGTTACATCTTTACTTTACCTTCGCTTGTGACACCCATTTTATTTAACTTTCTAAATTATAGTAATTATCGTAATTCTAGTAAATAATCATCTCAAATATGCGAACAAAGCGTTTGTAAAACACATCACATTGTAAATAATTGGCCTAAATTTAAAACTTCATTTTTACTTTCTATTAATGATGACTACTATGAATGACCCCAAGAAGTTTCAAATGGCGAAACATGCGCACACATATTGTATTTGACGAGTTAAGTATGTGAGAGTCATATAAGCTGAACATCATTGTGCATTTGATAGAAAATCTCCGTGAGTAGCAAGCAAGTAACTAAGGTTTTAGAGATGGTTAGTCCCGCATTAGTGTAACTAATGGTATAAATTAGATAATAAATAAATATATAAAAAAGTAGGTATTGTATGGAATGTTGAAGACTTCTTATTTTTGTGCAGAAATGATTAGGAAAATTAATTATTTTTATTTGATGTGGATTTGATTACTATTTGCATATAGTGATATTATGATTAGTCCCTGTTAGATGACATGAATGATTTTGTATTATCGGTAATGTCAATGTGATTTGTTCCTTTGTATGTTTATATTAGTTAACATTTGAAATGGATTATCATTACAGAACTAGGAACATATAGCACTCATGATAAAATTATTTAATACTAGCATAATCACTCCTGTAACAGTAGTATATTATATTTATGACAATTTTATATATAAATACTTTTCTCCAGTCACTGCCAAGATGATCGGTCTAGTTTGTAGATCAGGCATTCCTATATGAAATCCATTTCTTTTAAATTACATGGTCTCACTTGTATAATAATTTGACTTGTAATTTATCTTTATATTATAAATATTATATGATAGAGGTCTCTTATGTTGATAATGTCAATAAAAATGAAATAATTGTGTATTATTGTTTTTCTTATTATATGGTATACATTATAGATTAGAAGGCATACACAATAATTTAAATAAATATATATATTTGACTAAAACTTAATAACTAAAATAAATTATTGTCAATTCACAATTATGAGATTTCAAAATAACAAAAGGCATCCAAATAATTCATTTAAATAAATAAAAATTAATATGTTTATGTACATTATTACAGTACCCTTAAATAAGAGGTAGGTATGCTATTTATTTGTGTTGATGCATACATATTGTAGGTCACCAATGTGACATGTTCATTATCATTTAACTGCATAACTTATTTTTTCATTCAACACATGTATCTGCTTTGCATTTGTATGAAAAAGTAACCTCAGTAACCTCCATCTCAAATAGTTAAACTCATAAATATACATCATTGTTTAAAATAATTCAATGAATTTCACTTTTAAATATACATTGATAATATGTCCATTGTCCATAAAAAAATGGAGTCAATTTTATTTTTATTATTATATATTATACATTATATTTGTGGCATCTTCGTTATCATTATTTATTTTATGCATTTCATAGCAGAACTTAATGGAACTAAAAAATGCCTAGGTAAAAAAACTATAAATTAAATATTTTCTCAAAAATGTAATGTAAAATTACATTGTTTTCTCATAAAATACTAGTCAGTCCCATTCAGCATATTACAGAGTGAAGATGCAAGCATTATTAGTAAACAATTGTTCTAAAGGCAGTCCTTTGAGTACTAGCTTCATAAGCTCAGATAAGTACACAAAGTAAGACACTAATTTGTAAATGTACACTTGTTCCTATCGAAGGAGGAATGGTAGTCTGTATGCAAACAAACATGATACCATATATAACATACCAAAGTAGAAGTTCAACCGGGCAGTCTGTCTTGGCACATACCGCATGGTATCAGGACTTCTGAACCTCCTCTCAATTTCAAAAGCTCGAGGTAGAGTAAGCATTGGTAGTAAAAACCATAATGAGCACCGGACTGATGCTACAACAAACATTATGTAAGGTATGAATAATAAAAATGCATAAAGCAAATATGATGCTGTTCTCCCAATTAGTATAGCCAAAGTTACAATTTCAGCTTTACTATCAGCCTCTAGATCTCTAGTGTTATTACTATGTAAAATTGCTTCAGTATTCAGTGCTAATGGTATAGCGTAATAAATTATGGGCCAATCAACTCGCCCAGTCTGAGCTAAGAATGCAAATACAACTGATACTGGTCCAAAAATGACCAGAACTAGGATATCACCCAGAGCTATATATTTCAAACCAATACCTCCTGTATATAAGAATGAAGATGACAATCCACCAAAGTAAACTAGTGCCAAATGTTCCATTCGGGCTGGTGATAAAACAACCAGAGGAACAAAAAAAGCACAACCTGCCAGATATAATATAGCACCAAGAGAAACCACTTCATCCTTGCTTAATATGTGATCCACAAGAGTCCTATCATCAGACTTACGGTTATCTATTCCTTTTACAAAATCGAAATATGTATTAACAACGTTTCCTGCACCGTGTACAGGTATCACCGTACATAGTGTGAGTAATAAAGTGCACCAACTGAATCCGTGGTCGCCGGGAAGCCGGTAGCCCAGCGCAGCCCCGAGCAGTGTAGGCAGGAGGCTAGCGCTCAGCGACCACGGCCGGAGCGCCAGCACATATGTACGCATCTTCATTAGCGGATTCCTAGTCGTTAGCGTTTCTTCTTTTGGTTGTTCCAGTAGATTTCCCTCGGCTGTAGGAACGTCCATTTTTTTCTGTAGCTCAATTTGATGACAGTAGAGTAATATTCATTTAGAATTATAATTTGGCTAACTGGAAAAGTAAATTGTAATTGTACCGCTATATTTTCTTTTACGTCATAAATAAAATAAAGTGCGATAGTTTTTATTTATTGTTTATTCATGACAATAGATACAAAGTCTTTCAGCCGTATCCATTTTCAGTTTTAATTTATGTAAGTCATTCGCTGATTGTGTATCTTTAGTTATTAGATATCAAAGGTTACAGTTATGTTATCACATTCACTGTAAAGTCTAGTCGTCGTCCGTACAAGTCCGGTCAGGTTTTAGTGAAATAGGTGGCTGTTCCACTAAAACTTTTCACTGACTTTTTGGGACAACGTGAAACCATACACGCTTTCATTTCACTTGTGCACCTATATTGATTTTTATTAGACAAAGCACCACCGATATTATTCAATAAATCTCAAAATAATACATTAATTTAATGAAAATAAAATGACAACGCAACGTCACATCGCAAGTTCCCGCCAAAAAGTCTCGCGGTTATGTTTTCTGATCAGGGTTGCCATCTCAATACACCGGCAGGTGCTAAAACTGCTATATGGCATCGTATCGTACAAAGTTCTAGACATAGATGAATAAATCGTCGCGCCTAGAGCGGAGCGAGGACCCGGAGGACCAATTCTTAATCTATGGTGCTAGATTATTCCAGGATATGATCTACCTGTATGCCAAGTTTCATCAAAATCCGTTCCGTAGTTTTTGCGTGAAAGAGTAACAGACACATAACCACGTCCATAAGATCCTGTATATTTTTACTCACGACGGAACGGAGACGGTATATGCGTTTGGGGTGAGTGGACGTTTGTTTGTGAAAATCAATGTTGCCATTTATTAGTTTGCTGTACCTGTAATTTCTTCTGAGATTTTAATCCATATTTAGCATCATTATCGGATGGTGTAATAATACTAGCTGTGTATTTTTTCAAAATCAACGGGTTCTGCATCTAATCATGCAGTTTCAGTTCTTATCCAAAATCGGCCTCGAGACTCCATTCAACGGTTTTCGCTTTTCGTGGTGGTTGCCTCATGTTTTCTCCTCGTATCATAATACAAAAGGAATACCATACGTTGATAAGGTTTGCTATAGCCTGTCTACCATGTGTTTACCAACCCAATTTATTATTATCTATCAGACAGAGATATTATATATCTATCAGACTTTCAAATAAAAAACATGACGTATTCACAGATGACATGATTTTACTGTAATAATGAATCGACTCTCTCCTTAAACGAATAATCCAAACTCTCTCTAGCGAGCTCTCTAGTATATAGTGTATTATCTATGAAATTTACGAAGCATTTATAATCTACGGATTAAAGTAATCTTTAATGCAAAGAGAATATAAATACCTCAAATACTACGTAAACTTTAATGTTTATTGGTTCAGAGGTTTATTGACAAAGCGCTTTTTCTATAGGTTGATCTATCCAAGTGATTACATACTCTTTGGATCTATCTTTTTAGGTACCTACGTCACGATCATACGTTTTCACGATGATCATGATAATTATTACCTAGGTTTCTAAAACTGAATATATTTTTCTGAAATTGTAATTATTCATAAATCATTATATGTACCTACCTACATGGACTGTCTCACTACTTCGTGCTTCACCTGTAAAGTACCTACCTACTACTTATACTATTAACACCAATGAGATTGTAGAATCGCGTGATCCGCTTTTTTGCTTGTAAAATCAATCTGCAGCCACCTCCCGGATCACGCGGTAACAAAACATTGACAAATCATTCACAAATGCATGTGAAGGCCAATATGTAAATTTATTTCATTTCAAATATCATCCTAGGGGGTTGTAAAAGATACTTAACTACAGACAGTTCTTTCTTGCACTATTTTCCGGGTTTTCGCTACATAATAATTGTGCTGTATTTAACGATTAATTACGGAAGTAATTTTTTCAAAATGACTAAAAAACTTTTTCAAGGTTTCTTTTTATTAGATTGCAGTTTTTCTTCTATTTGTTTAACCCAATCTTCAAACTGTTCGTTATCCTCCTCTTCGAGCTCATCACAAAACTTATCAATGTCTTCATCCTTAACGTCTGCCTCTTCACCTTGAAACATTTGTTTAGTCTTCTTTTTTATTGTTTTTGAATCAACTGTTTTTTCTTCAGGGCCATCATCATCGGTAAATATTATCTTCGTATTTGACAAAGACTGTGATGTGTCTTTAAACTTGTTTACTTTTTCTTCTATCGGAACAATGAAATCTTTTGTTTTAGGCTCCGAAGTATCATTATTATTTGAACGAGATTTTCTTTTAATAATTTGTTTACTTGTGTCACTTAACTCTGTGTTTACAGTTTCCTTTTTTTTGGGTTTTCCCATTATTCTGAAATTAAAAATAATGACGTTACATAATATATTATTTGGGATTTGCCTATATTACTTAAGTGACTAGCTGTCCTCCGCGTTCCCGAAAGGGAACCCCCTTTAGGGGTTGAATAACTCCTTAGGGGTTGAATAACTCCTTAGGAGGAATATACCTACCTGCCAAACAAGTTTGTAACATTTATACTTCCTGAGATTTCGTGATTAATCAGTGAGTGGTTTTCGGTTGTATAGTATACATACCTAACTACATTACATTGAAGTTACGGAAAGTATGATAAAAGTAATTAAATAATTAATAAGTAATTAAATAATTAATAAGTAATTAAATAATTAATTACTTTTACCGTTTGTTTTTTTACACCTTAGTTTCAGTAATTATATGATAAATATCGTACGTCAACGTTTGTTTCGAGGAACATAAACCGCGGCGAAGGTCGTGGGTTCGAATCCTAAAACGAGCTTGAGCTTTCGGTTAAGGAAAATATCGTGAGGAACCCACAGCACGCTGAAAGGGTTCTTTGTAGTACTAGACTGGCTGACTTTAAAGCTCAAGTTGAAAATTGTCGCCAAGCACCTATCGGTGTGTTCCGACGTTGCGCTTGAGACCCAGTTGATTTTAAAGGGATTATAATAAAGGTCGAGAACACATTGGCAATCCCTCTGGTATGGCTAATGCGCTACAAAATAAAACCTATACCTACCTAAACTGAAGCGGGTGTGGGCTAGCTGGAGGCCGTACGCTAGCCACGCCTAAATTATTTCTGACTTTTTGAGTGCATGTATGCTATCTGGTGTTTCTTACGGGTAAAAGTTTGTGAATTTGCGACTGCTAGTGCTGATTGGGCATTTAGATGTTAGTGATAAAAAAACTAGATTTTCAGGAAATATTTATAGCAACCGGAAATAAAATTAAATTTTTGAATTCTTTTTTTTTTCATATTTACCAAATCATGAGGTACCTACCAATTAGTAATGGATCGGTTATTATTAATATTTACCATAATCATTACAGTCATGTTTACCGTAACATATTAGTATATAGATTAGGTGCCTATAGGTATGTATTGTTCCATAGGTATATGAGTAATGGTTAATTTCATAAATTCGCTATTTCAAAATAATTAAATACATATGTAGATAAATATTTATGACTGTATTTGTATCTTGCACTCAATGCTGAACGTCATATTGTAAGCATTGTACCTAATAGGTAACATTATCTATGTATGTGCAGAGGTATAACACTATTGTGTGTATAAATGGAACAATCTTTCTAAAGTGGTAATATCCCTCCCCAACTATCCCGCCTGGATCTAAGGTAGGTAAAAAGTAGGTCAGCTGACGCGATTTATAAACGTAACTGTTTATAGTTTAGTCTCGTCGGCCGGGACTGCCGGTTCTAGAGATATTATCCCACTTGTAGTAGGTACTATATTCCGCGATATGTTGGCTTAGCTGGCGATTACATATTATGACACTGACAGTACAAATGTACCTACCTACTCTGTGACAGACGTAATGCGGCAAAATATATAATAATACCGCGCGTTCGTGTATGTAGTACCTACGTAAAATATACTTTGACCGTAAATTGCCATTCAAGGAAGTTCCAGTCGCACATTACACAATATTTGTATTTTCCTAGTATTTTGTAAGAATAAAACATTCCAAGAGAAAGAACTATACGAAGCAGAAGTGTTAATATTTACATTGTGAATCCCAAAACAGAAATAATTTGCACCTGTTATCAATCACCCGAAAACTAATATCAACAAGTGTTATTTATTGGTTGTAAGTCAGTGAATACCTACCTGAAGTGTGTGATAAACACATCGGCCACTCAATGAGATAAGAAATACAAACAAACTTTTACGTAATAGCTTATTCGAGGCCGATGCGGACGTGTTGCCACCGGACCGTCCACCCGCCACCCACTTATCTTTGAAGCGCGAACTACTGTGCTAGTTCAATTGGAACAAAGCACTACAAGAGTCGAGTTGTCTGTATAAAATTTATAACATTAACAAGTCATTAAATACGAATAACATTTGATATTTTTTTCTATAAGTGCAAGATGGCTGAAAAGCAATATATTTTGGGTATGGACATTGGCACGACGTCAGTAAAAGTTTGTGTTTACGATCCTAATGCTAAAGAAATAGTGGCTAAGCAGACTAAAGATACAGCAGCTAATATACCAAGTGACCAAGGTATCGAAGGAAACAAGCAAGATGCTCCAAAAATAGTTTCAGCTGTTCATTATTGTGTTTCCCGACTGCCTAGAGATGTTTTACGACATGTCACAAAGATTGGAGTGTGTGGACAGATGCATGGAGTAGTTTTGTGGAAAGATAGGTAACTCAAGTTTTTTTTAATTAACTGGAGTGATTTGAAAAATATTTCGTTTCTCAGAAATTATTTCTTAAAAGAATGAATGAGAATACGTGTAATCGCTGACACTAGAATATCTATTATTGATAATGATTGATAATGGTCAAACCAATAATAATCTTAATCATATAATTGCGCTCGTATTTGTCAGTTTACTCCAGCTAATTATTAAATTTTATCTTTGTATTACTGAACTTTGTTCTTTTTTAGAATAAGATTATTATTGGGTGTTGAATTTTCAATCTTTTCATTACAGAGCCTGGGAAAAGGTTGAGAAAGATGGTATAGTGATGCGTTTTGAAGCAACTAGACAAAGTATGTCAGCATTGTACACATGGCAAGATACAAGATGTAAACCGGAATTTTTAGACTCATTACCAAAACCAGATTCACATCTCAAATGTTATTCTGGCTATGGCTGTGCTACACTTTTATGGATGCTTAAGCATAAGCCAGAAAAACTCAAAAACTTTAAGTATGCTGCTACAATTCAAGATTTCATAGTTACAATGCTTTGTAATTTGGAAACCCCAGTAATGTCTGATCAAAATGCTGCAAGTTGGGGTTACTTTAATACAGAAAATAATGAATGGAATTTCGATATTTTGAAATCCATTGACTTTCCATGTAACCTTTTACCCAAAATTGTAAAAAGTGGAAATATTGCTGGGAAGCTTAGTACTTCGTGGAATGGAATTCCTGAGGGAACACCAGTGGGGGCAGCATTTGGTGATTTGCAATGTTCTATTATTGCTACTCTTGAAAGTAAACAAGATGCGGTGTTGAATATTTCAACCTCTGCCCAACTTGCTTTTGTTGTAAGTAATATAACAGATTTCAGTTGTAGTACTGTAGAGCACTTGCCATATTTCAATAACACTTATCTAGTTGTAGCTGCATCTCTAAATGGTGGCAATGTACTTGCCACTTTCGTAAAAATGTTGCAACAATGGATGCTTGAATTTGGTTTTCCTATTCCACAATCCAAAGTATGGGAAAAATTGATAGCTCTAGGTTTAGAGGCACAAGTATCTTCAGCAATGAAAATAAGTCCTCATTTGCTAGGTGAGAGACATTTACCGACTGCAAAAGCGGCCGTAGAAAATATTGATCTTTCCAATATTCAACTGGGTCCTGTATTTAGATCTCTCTGTGAAAGTCTAGTAGAGAACTTACATTTCATGATGCCCAAAGACATATTACGCAACGCAAATATAAACAGGATCGTTGGAAATGGTTCAGGATTGTCCAGGAATGCTGTATTACAAAGGGCTGTTGAGCAATATTATAGTTTGCCCTTAGAATTCACATCAGGGGGGGATGCAGCAATAGGGGCAGCAATAGCTGTTATTTAGTATGTACATATTAATGTGATAGAAGTAAGTAGGTAGCCAAATCACAGCTTAAATATTTAAACTCTAGATAGTTTAAATATTTAATAATCTCATTTTATTGAGTGACTTCTATCCATACATATCACATTTGATTTTATTATAACTATTTGAAAAATTGCTGTCCACCCTATGCCCCAAAGCTTATAAGTAATAAATAATATTATGAAACATTCTCCATTTTGTAGAACATAGATTTAACAAAATTATTAGAAGTAGATATGTACAATACAAAGAATATAATTTATTTTAACCTGTTCTATCTTGGGAAAGTAGTGGTTTCAGACCGCTGCACCACTGTTTGACATTCAAAAATTGACCTTGAATATTGCGCGCGAATCATTGACCTTTAAAATTGCGCGCGAATCATTGACCTTTATAATTGCGCGCAATTCAAAGGATGATTTGATAGGCGAGTCAACAGATTAATAGAAGGAAAAGCTTTAGGAATCACATTAGGCCTAATTTTAAGTTTAATTTTCTGATATACCTTCTCTGTATTTTTTATGGTTAAAAATAAATCTTGTGTAAAAAAAATTAGTTGATGTAGTGTACTTATTTTGAGTTATTTGTGTGACTCATCGTTTGGCAGTGTCCTGATGGTGGTTTTTGACAATTTTGTTGGTTGCTGCCACTAAAATTATATTGTACATGATAGAGATAGATATATGGAGTGAAAGTTATGCAGAGCCAACGTCAGAAAAGTTAAGACCAAGAAAACTGATGATGATGTACCGAAAGCCAAATAATTCGAGAAAAGGGCTGATATATACCTAAGACATAACATGAATTTATTTCTTGCATTTTTGTTGGATCTCTTCACTTGTGTTTAATATATAAATAATTAAACAAAAAAAATATGTTGTTTAATCAGCCATCTATTTAAGCTTTGTGTCAAGTGTAAAAATCATGTAAAAATCTTATAAAATAATAGCTCTCTACGTTTCAATATATTATTGTCAAATTCAAATGTTTCTTTATTAATTTTTTTTTTATACTGCAAGACTGACAAACAAGCAGACAGGTCACCTGATTGTGAGTGACTACCTTCACCTATATGTGGGATTGCCAATGTGTTGTGGCTCTCAAGTGCAACTCCCAGAACACACCAACAACAGCTACTTGAGGGTGGTAGCCAGCCAATCAAGTACTAATAAGTACTCTAACATCATGATGTGGTTTGCTCTCAATTTTATATGTTCTCAAGTACCTACTTGCTACTACGTGCATACCTAAGCACTGTTGAAAAATATCATAATGGATATTTTACAAGGAGCTTGAGTTTTCTGTTAAGGAAAAAAATCGTGAGGATACCCTAGCACATTGGTTAAAATATTATAGTATAGTATATTGTAGTACTCAACTGACTGGCTACCACTATAATATAAACAATATCTACATTATACAAAGCTATAGGTGTGTTCTGTCTCACAGTGGATTTTGTGTGCATACCACCTTCGGCCGCATCATCACTTACCATGGTGAGATTGCTGTCAAATACAAGCTTATCCAAAGTAAAAAAAATATTATTTTTAAATAAATAATAGCTGGTGAGTGAGCAAGGTGTCTATAAAAGAGTATTGATCATATTTTTTTATTGTACTTATGCTCTATATACATGCTAAGCTAACTATTTAGCTAGTTATTTTTTACAACCTCAAGATAGGCTGTGTAAATTATTAACCTCCAGGCCCGCAGCTGGGAGTCCCATACATAACTACATATATAAAAAAAAAATCTTGGAATCACGAATCAAGTTACATTTGATTCCTTTTTATATCTACCATACATATTGAATCAAATCCGTTTAGTACCTACATCATTGAGTACATCCACAAAATCTTTCGCATTTTAAAGTTAACATAACGTTTGCACAATTAAAGCATTATTTAGGTTGAATTTATATGCGGTAATATTTAATATGATTACCTTCTCTATTTTTCTTTTTATCTGAAAGAACTATAATAATAGTCACCAACGAATAAACATAACCTCTCACTCACTCACGTCGTTTATTATTTACCATAGATAGAGCAAACAATTTTATTTTTAAGAAGATTTTTAGCTTGGTATCGAGATTTTTAAGCCATTTCTTTATTTTAAATATTCATATTTTATGTTTAGTCACGTTTTATTGTCACTTTCACTGTAAAGTCTAGTCCTCGTCCGTACAAGTCCGCTCTAATTTTAGTGAAATTGGCGGCTATTCCACTAAAATATTTCATGGACTTTTTGGGACAACCTGGAAAGTCACGATACACGCTTTCATTTCATTTCACTTCACTTGTGCACTTAGATTGATCTTTGTTGGACAAAACACCACCGAAATCATTCAATAAAACTCAAAATACGCGAATTTTAATGAAAATAAATTGAATACACAACGTCACTTCGCAAGTTCCCGCCAAAAAGTCAGAACAAACAAATTTTTTTTTTTTGAGAACATTTTTGGCCTGGTATCGAGACCTTTAAGCCATTTCTTTATTTTAAATATTCATATTTTATGTTTAGTCACGTTTTATTGTCACTTTCACTGTAAAGTCTAGTCCTCGTCCGTACAAGTCCGCTCTAATTTTAGTGAAATTGGCGGCTATTCCACTAAAATATTTCATGGACTTTTTGGGACAACCTGGAAAGTCACGATACACGCTTTCATTTCATTTCACTTCACTTGTGCACTTAGATTGATCTTTGTTGGACAAAACACCACCGAAATCATTCAATAAAACTCAAAATACGCGAATTTTAATGAAAATAAATTGAATACACAACGTCACTTCGCAAGTTCCCGCCAAAAAGTCAGAACAAACAAATTTTTTTTTTTTTTTTTTAAGAAGATTTTTGGCCTGGTAGCGTGACCTTTAAGCCATTTCTTTATTTTAAATATTCATCTTTTATGTTTAGTCACGTTTTATTGTCACTTTCACTGTAAATTCTAGTCCTCGTCCGTACAAGTCCGGTCTAATTTTAGTGAAATTGGCGGCTATTCCACTAAAACATTTCATGGACTTTTTGGGACAACCTGGAAAGTCACGATACACGCTTTCATTTCATTTCACTTCACTTGTGCACTTACATTGATCTTTATTGGAAACCACCGAAATTATTCAATAAAACTCAAAATACACGAATTTAATGAAAATAAAACGAAAACACAACGTCACTTCGCAAGTTCCCGCCAAAAAGTCAGAACAAACAAAGATTAATATTAGCCATAGAATAAATAGAATAATATTATGTATAAACATATTTACAAAGAATATGTACCTTGACTCATTTCTTAAAAAAACTCTATATTTATTTATAAGGCTTTAAATTACAAAACTTATCCGTTAAAATAAGTTATTTTTAATATTCTTCTTTTATGTTATAGTCACGTTATATCGCATTCTTAGTAGACTATTCCTCGTCCGTACAAGTCCGGTCAGGTTTTAGTGAAATTGGTGGCCGTTTCACTAAAACTTTTCACGAACTAGTCTTCTAATTAAAATCTTGGTCCAAGGGAATTATGAGTATGACATTTTGCATTTGTCAGATTACTCCCAGGGAATTAAAAACAAACTAATTCACAAAAATATATATTTAGTAACATTACCTACAAATATTTATCGGTCAATACCGGTTCATGTACCACCACTATTTATGAAGTGAAAAAAAAAAAGTCATCACTAATCTCTTCTCTTCTAGCAAACGTAGTGTTTTATCCTCTTTCACTGACCTCTATTATTTTAATAGAGGTCAGCTCTTAGACGAATAAATTCGTCTAAGGGTCAGCTCTTTGCTTCTAGCCACTAAAAATAAAAATTGTTTGTGGTGGGGTAATAGTCAAAGAGAATATAAGTACTACGTAATAGTAATCAACTCTTTGATCATATTACAGCTAGCTACATATCAGTAATCTGTGATATTACATACTCTTTGTCTTTGATGGACTTTTTGGCGGGAACTTGCGAAGTGACGTTGTGTTTTCGTTTTATTTTCATTTCATTCGTATATTTTGAGTTTTATTGAATAATTTCGGTGGTGTTTTGTCCAATAAATATCAATCTAAGTGCACAAGTGAAGTGAAATGAAATGTAAGCGTATATCGTGACTTTCCAGGTTGTCCCAAAAAGTCCATGAAATGTTTTAATGGAATAGCCGCCAATTTCACTTAAATTAGACCGGACTTGTACGACGAGGACTTGACGTTACAGTGAAAGTGACAACAAAACGTGACTAAACATAAAAGATGAATATTTGAAATAAAGAAATGGCTTAAAGGTCTCGATACCAGGCCAAAAATCTTCTTAAAAAAAAAAATTGTCTTTGATAGTAATTTACAAAGAGTATATCAAGAGTATATAATCACAGAGTACCTTTTTTATATCTGAGATAGAGTCATCATTCAAAGGTTTTGGAAGTAGCGACATCTCTTGATTTGTACCAAAATTAATTATATAGGTGGTTAGGTATAACCACATACGTACTATACCCATATTACCCTGTCTTTTCAAATTATATTATGGGGAAAAAATACATAAGTTAAACGCACAGAAAAACATTAATAATTCATTTATTATGCCTTTTTTTACAATATTGGAATGAAAGTACTTGCACCCTATCATTCTTATCATAGTCAGTTCTGTTACCATTTAAAATTTTATTGGTATCTTTGCACCAGTTATATAAAAATATATTTATTGTTATGTTTTCTAAATGTTCAATGATCGTCTTTTTATGTATTTCACATTTAACGAAATTGTAGTCCATCACAACAGAAAATATTGTTTTTATATATTGACGTATATTTTTTCTAGTACAATTACTTTTAATTATATTGTTGATCACATCTTGCATATGTGAGAAGCATTTAATTAGGGAGATTGAGGGATATGTGAGGCATCTTTTATCTTTAAAATATTCTTTTAGAGATATGATGCTCTCTTCTTTACTTTTATTGTATAAAGATTCGTTACATTCGCTACATTTTGTGACTTTTAATTTTCGCAACACATATCCCGTAACATAATCTAATTGCGACTTTATTTTTGGATTGCTTCTCTTATGGTCTAATTCTATGAAGATGCGATCAATGTTTACATCTTCAAAATCAATTTCGGATGTCTGGTTTGACGTCTCTGGGCGAGTAAAAAACAGTTTTTTGAGAGATTTAAATACTATGCAGGTATCGGCTTCGCAGTTAGACCCTTTAGAATGAAGGCTACTTAAATTATTAATAAGAAGCGATGCATAAGCTGCTTCGAAGCCAGCGCATGTAGGAGAAACATTTCTATAGCCATGGCTTCGAATACAGCCAAAGAAATTTTCTAAAGGGTCTTGATTAAAATGTCTCATCCAAATAGACGTCAAACCATATCGTTTAGATAAAATGTCAACAATATACTCAATATTTTCTATTGTTTGTATCCAATTCGTTAAAGATGGCACAGAACCTGACCTCACATTTTTTTGATCAATAAATTTCATAGTACTTAAAATTTTTTTCGAGTCTTTCCACAGCATTTTATGTTTTGAATTTGGAGTAACTGCACCAAGAAGATGTTTTCCACTCCTTTTTTTTGAATTTTCAAAACTTCCATTCACCGAGTCAAACAAATCATCAAAAAAAAATAGAAGTTCGGCTGTGTCTTCACATTCATTAGGGAGTCTTCCTATTTCTGAAAATAAAATTATCGAAAAGTTATTATTTTTATTCATAGTTTGTATATTTTTAAATATGGACAATCTGTCTGAAATAAAGAATTTGAATTATATTTATAACAAAAGGAGAAAGATTCCAAAAAAGGTCTAATATCAATATTTTCCTACTTATGTACACAATAACCTAGAAAACATTACCAATAATTTAATTCTGTTCATATAATGTTATTTTCGATTAGAACTATTCAATGAAATTAAAAACACTGAAATGATTTTGATGGCAATGTTGTTTATAAACTGTCAATGCAAGAAGGTTCTTGTTACGTTATTACTCAAACTCAAATATATCTTTATTAAGTAAACTTATTACAAGTATTTTTAATCGTCAATTTGATTCATGTTAAATTCTAACGCTCGGTTCGGAAGGTTGCTTTTGCTGAGAAGAACCAGCAATAAACTCGGCAATTACTTAAAAAAAAAGCAAAATGTATTAGGTCTACATTTTATAATTATTTATATAGTCTTACTGATAATATGTGTGTGTTATGTTCAAAAAAGAAATTGAATTTAGTTAGGAGTTATTTTGTAAACAAACAAACTCAAGCACACCAGCCCCCACAAGCAGCACCTGATTATGATACAATAACATAAGAACTACACTGACATTGAACCTGTACTGTAAGTGTATATGTACTTATTAATAATAGAGACAGCTCTGTATAATATACAAGGTCAAAACCCGATAGCAATTATTTTCTTGCTTGTGTAAGCAAAACATTCTCAAAATTATAGCAAAAAGTCACTCCATATTTCATATTTGAAAATGCTAATGCTAGAAATAAGTAGATGTAAATGCCAACATGAATGGTCCAAATATTACTCTTGTCATGGGGTTGTATCTGAAGAAAATATATATTGCCTCTTTATTTACGCTTTGCCTAATCCTATAAAAAAAGTACTACAAATTAAACTTACTTGCTAAGTATGACATTTGAACTGCGACAGAATGACTGAAGACTTGGGTTGCACATTTTACTTTCATTTTAAAAATTTTTCTTGGTATTACATGATTTTCTGTCAACTTGGGCAGTATACGCAGTCCTTGAAAAGCTTCATTTTCTTGATATAGTTTAATTATATGTTCCCATTTTGCAGTTATTTCTTTTTCGTTTATTGTAGCTTTTAAATTTTTGTTTAAGAGGTTATTTCGTATTCCTTTAATTAGGTGAGGAGGGTCATACAATGGTACTATTTCTATGCCATCAATTTCAAATACTTTATTTCTAAATTCTTTATTTTCCTTTATATATTTCAGTTTAGTGTCATTTATTAGATAATTTATGGCACTAACATTTGTTGCACCTTGATCGCAAACTGTTGCAATAACTTTAAATCCAATATCATTTAAATACTTTATAATTCTCTTAATTTGTATTGCTAACTCCATTTTTGGAGTGCTTCCTGCACAGAAAGAATAGGCTATTGGTTGTTTATAGTTCTTTTGTATGCCTCTAACCATGAACACCAGAGCATGATCTGCTATTTTTTCATTCATACTGTCTCCGTAATCAACAAAGCCACTCATACAATCTTTGCGTCTATTGTAATCAAAATGCGGTTTGATTGCCACTTCGTCAAAAAGTAGGATACACAACCTTTCGGTAAGGCTCATTTTTTTTGCTTTCTTCTGCAATTGTGCAAATAAATTTGGGTTTATGCCTGGCTTTAATGACGCTCGCGAAATCATTCGGCTCAGCGTCAAAGTTGAGGGTAACACAAAGATCTTTCGGAGCCACCGATATGCTCTAGGGCCTTGTTTGTATAATGCTAAAGCCATAACCTTTTCATTTTTCTTAAATCTTCTACCAGTGTTCTTTTTTCCTACTTCTCTAAACTGAAGTTCAGTAAATATTTTTGCCGCAACTGTAAATTGTTTTATGGCTCTTTGGAAGGTAGTGTTTTCAGACAATTTTAATGCTTTTTTTACTCTTGTTATTGCGGAATCTTTTGCATTTTGCATTTTTTTTATTTGTTTTTTTAATGCGTTAACTTCAGGGGCACAATAATTATTTGTTTTTTTTCTCTGGTACATTCCTGAAAATAAATAAATATAACCTTTATTATCTTATACATCCCACAGGATAAACCACTGGGAATATATTTTTTTAGCACAGGCATTTATAACGTAAAAGTGCATGCCTACATATCCACAAAGAGTTTTTAAAATTCAATCTCTAAAGCAGTTAAATAGGGGATCACGAGTGGAAGAGTGGAACTGTGTCGCAGTAAGCTAGTTAAATATTATTATCATATAAAGTCCGATTAAGATATTTAGTTTTAAATCAGTCAATACAAACATGTTACACTTTTTTTATGTCACAAGTGACAACGAGACAGGCGGGTCACCTGATGGTAAGTGACAAGCGTCGCCTATAGACATTGGCAATACCAGGGGATTGCTAATGTGTTGTACACCTTATTACGATGCCTAGGCGAACTGACTCTCAAGTGCAATTGCCGGAATACACCAACAGGTGCTTGACGACAGGTTTTCAACTTGAGGGTTCCAGTCAGTTGAGTACTACAAAGTACCCTACCACCGTGCTGTGGTTTCCTCACGATGTTTTCCTTCACCGAAAGCTCAAGCTCATTGTAGGATTCGAACCCACGACCTTCGCCGCGGTATCCGACGTCACTTACCACTGAGCTATCGTCACCTTAAAAACTAAACATACAAAATGTTCTTAAAAATTTTGAAAATAGTTAAATTTGTTTTTAATTGACAGAACTGAATTGTATTCTGTGTGTATCCCACGACACAGTAGAATGCAGGGATCACACACTAATCAAGTTATATCATTTCATTGTACTAAACATGCTAAAAATCATACCTTTTAAAGTTGATGGACCTGGTTGTTTGGTTATTCCAGGCTGTTCCAAAATTGTTTGTGTAAGCTCCACTGAGGAACAAGACAGTGCAGGTTGCCCAGAGGTAGATGGAGCATACTGTTCAGAAGTTGAAGAGATACTCTGACTCACAGGGATTATTATCACTTGATTTGATGAATCTCTTAATGGTTGTTGTAGATGTAAACCTGAAATTAATATGAATTATAAATTTAATATTATTATTACTGTCTGTAATAAATATCCAAGGGCATTTCCTCATTTACATGACCCTCCAATTAAATGTTTTTAAATTTTTTTGATTAGATTCTAAGCAGAACTGTGGATATACATTTCCTTTTTTTATTTTTAATACATACTTAAATAGATAATTACACCCAGAATCAGTACAAACAGACATGTTCATGAACACACATGTGTTTCCTAGACAGGAACTAAACCCACCACCCCACTAGTTGTGAGTTTAGTTAGTGATAGATGAACAAAACAACCAGCCCGTAAAATTTTTATGTTTATTATAACAAAAATTCAAACCTTTTGATGTTGATAGATCAGAAGAACTTTGGCCTGAAGGGTCATTTATGCTTGCTTGGTTTGATAAATCTTCTAGTGGTTGTCGTGGCTGAACACCTGCAATTAATAATAAATTATTGTAAGAACTACAACATGATAGCAAACATTTTTTGAATAACATTATTTAAATAGGTAGGATGATAAACTCAAGCTTCTGGTAGCTCCCATATAAAAAGTACTCTATGGTTGTTAAATATTTACTAAAGTTACATTATATTTTAGCAAAGCAGATTATATTTCTAAGCTCACTGTGCAAAAGTAGAATATATGATTATATATGTGCTATGAGTAATTATAACTTTAGATCCATTAACATGTTGGTTCTGAAGTGGTGCAATCATTCCACTTA
Source organism: Ochropacha duplaris (assembly GCA_951361185.1). NCBI lineage: Eukaryota > Metazoa > Arthropoda > Insecta > Lepidoptera > Drepanidae > Ochropacha > Ochropacha duplaris. The sequence goes on along the minus strand of OX592704.1, from coordinate 8,392,958 downwards.
AACAATAAGATAACAATTGAATCAAACATTCCGCGAGACCACTTTTAAACAATAAATTAAAACTTGCCAATGTCAACTTACTTAAAACAATTAAAAAGCTAATTCATAACTTATAAGTAATCTAGGATTAAACACGCATCATAATTAATACAGGACTGAGCTATCATCACCTTAAAAACTAAACATACAAAATTTTCTTAAAAATTTTGAAAATAGTTAAATTTGTTTTTAATTGACAGAACTGAATTGTATTCTGTGTGTATCCCACGACACAGTAGAATGCAGGGATCACACACTAATCAAGTTATATCATTTCATTGTACTAAACATGCTAAAAATCATACCTTTTAAAGTTGATGGACCTGGTTGTTTGGTTATTCCAGGCTGTTCCAAAATTGTTTGTGTAAGCTCCACTGAGGAACAAGACAGTGCAGGTTGCCCAGAGGTAGATGGAGCATACTGTTCAGAAGTTGAAGAGATACTCTGACTCACAGGGATTATTATCACTTGATTTGATGAATCTCTTAATGGTTGTTGTAGATGTAAACCTGAAATTAATATGAATTATAAATTTAATATTATTATTACTGTCTGTAATAAATATCCAAGGGCATTTCCTCATTTACATGACCCTCCAATTAAATGTTTTTAATTTTTTTTGATTAGATTCTAAGCAGAACTGTGGATATACATTTCCTTTTTTTTATTTTTAATACATACTTAAATAGATAATTACACCCAGAATCAGTACAAACAGACATGTTCATGAACACACATGTGTTTCCTAGACAGGAACTAAACCCACCACCCCACTAGTTGTGAGTTTAGTTAGTGATAGATGAACAAAACAACCAGCCCGTAAAATTTTTATGTTTATTATAACAAAAATTCAAACCTTTTGATGTTGATAGATCAGAAGAACTTTGGCCTGAAGGGTCATTTATGCTTGCTTGGTTTGATAAATCTTCTAGTGGTTGTCGTGGCTGAACACCTGCAATTAATAATAAATTATTGTAAGAACTACAACATGATAGCAAACATTTTTTGAATAACATTATTTAAATAGGTAGGATGATAAACTCAAGCTTCTGGTAGCTCCCATATAAAAAGTACTCTATGGTTGTTAAATATTTACTAAAGTTACATTATATTTTAGCAAAGCAGATTATATTTCTAAGCTCACTGTGCAAAAGTAGAATATATGATTATATATGTGCTATGAGTAATTATAACTTTAGATCCATTAACATGTTGGTTCTGAAGTGGTGCAATCATTCCACTTAAACAATAAGATAACAATTGAATCAAACATTCCGCGAGACCACTTTTAAACAATAAATTAAAACTTGCCAATGTCAACTTACTTAAAACAATTAAAAAGCTAATTCATAACTTATAAGTAATCTAGGATTAAACACGCATCATAATTAATACAGGACTGAGGTTGATGACATCCTAAAATGGTAAAAAATAAGCTTCAGATGATAAATTATACATACCTTGCAAGTACAATGTAGGTACTGCAGATGGACTCAACCTGTTGCTACGAGTGTGATATTTTTCATCAAAATGAGAGTGGCACACTCTTCGACACGCAAAAACAGTTTGGTGATCTAATAATAAAATGTCACCACCTATTGCATTTGTCCATAACTTGAATCTAGCCATGTCTTTATCTGGATTCGGAAATATATGCAATATGGTATTGTCTGCACCTGTAACATACATATAATGTTTAATTTGAACTTTGAGAAGCTTATGAACTCATGAACAACTTATGAAATTCATAACAATCGGCAATACACAGTTATGATTAAAACTATGCACAAGTACCTAGTTATAAATAAAGTTTGGTAACTTACGAGTCTTGTTGCAGTTCGGGACACTGCATTTTTTCACAGACATTTCACAGCAAATAGAAAAGATTAAAATGCACACAGAAATCGGATTCCAAATGTTTGCCAGGTCGGAGAGAGTAAGCAGAATCGTTAAACTCAAGGAAACAAGCCGGGTCGTCGTAAATACACGTAACAGTTTATTCACATCCATTAACACAAGAGAAAAAAGACGGAATGAAATGAAAATCTGACTTCCATCCAAGTGCTTCCAACGCCATTTTGACATTTGTTGACAATTGACATTTATAGAAAAAAAAGTACAAATATGGTAATTTTGATATTTTTTTATATATTACTCCACGAAACCATTAATTTTTACTGTCATTAATGTAATTTATAATAATTTTTAAATTATTACACAACATTCGTTTAAAAATAATTTTCATATTTCATAACATCGCCATCTATTGCTTTGTACCGTAAAATGTATTAACCCCTTTAGTTAAGTGGGTAAAATGTGTAGAGGTAGTCGTGAATAATAAAGAGCTATTAAAATTGGTCGGGTATTAAAAGTCTGATGTCTTCCCCATCTTGTACTAAGTTATAAAACCATGTATATAATCACTACGTTTTAATTTACACGTGCTTACCTATCCTGGATTATTTTATTACGAACGAACTGAAGTCCTGTGATAAAACCCTAATAAAAGTTGAAAAGAGTATATAACTCACAGTTTAGTAAGTAAACTATTTAACCTCTATTCACTTCGCACTACGTATGCGAGACAGCGAGACTCGGGAGTTAAAATTTTGGCAATTTCATATTTAGTTGAAGATTTGATAGGAATTTCTCAACAATACAATGACTCGGTTCGCTCGGGCGAAAGGTTCGAAAGCGTCGAATGAGAAAGCTCCTGAAGATGGAACGCCATGGGAAGTCATGAAGGAACAACTTTTGCAAGCAAAAAAGGAGTCTGAAGACGCAAAATATAGAGAACAGGTTCGTGCCTTATTCTTATATAGTTTTTTGGATGACCCTCCCATTATTAACATCATAGTGTGTCAAATTCTTATTGATAACCCCTCACCTCATTAAGTGGTCCTTTACAACATTATGGTAGCATGCAGTTACCATAGCAAATACACACATGCATCACCATCCTTGCAGAAATCTCTACACTCCTTTCTTAAAGAACTGTATGTGGAATTATCATTTGATGAGTAAGTTAAAATCTGTAATACACCGTTTTTATGTACAATTTTTCCAGGCTGAGAAACAACGCATTGATAATTATGAGAATTTTCTTAAAGAACATAAGGTTCAAAAACGCAAAGCGACTTGGTGTGATTTTCCTGAAGATGGTCCTTTAAAGAAACATACTTCTTTGGTACAAAATAGTGAACCATCAAAAAAAAGTAAGAAAAAAAACAAAACAAATAACAATGAAAAAATACCAGAACAGCTGGAGCTTGTTAGTGAACAAACTGGTGCTGATAACAATGAAAATAAAACAAAGAAAAAAAATAAAAAGAAGAATAAGCAAATACCACATATTATTACAAACTCAGCTACACCACTAAGTGATGATAAAACTACATCACAAGAAAATGCACCTAATAATAAAAGCAATGAAGTTGTTCCTCATGTTGAATCTGAAACTTGTGAAAATGAAATAAAAATATCACAGAATTTATCAAGTGGAAACAATAATAAAAAGAAGAACAAGAAAGGGAAACAAACCTTTGGGGCTAATCAAGAAGGTATTAATGATAAATCAATTCATACTAAAAATAACAACACATTTGAGGGCAAACAAAATCATAAACCTATAAAAGAGAAAAAGAAAAAAAAGTTTGTAGATGGACAGCCTGTCCGCAGAAAGGTTATAGATGATCAAAGTTTCCAACTAATAATTAATGGGAAAGAAGTGGAATTGGTAAGGTTTGATGGTTTCCCAATTATGAAAAAAGATGCAGAGCGTCTTCAAGAATTAAAGGATAGTATGATTAAGAAGGGTATACCAAAAAGTGAGGTTCAGAGAACTATGAAGTTAGAAAGGAGAAGGGCTGAGAAAGCTTTGGCGAGGCTAAGAAGAGAAGTTTGCTATAACTGTAGGAAAGGGGGTCACAACTTATCAGATTGTCCTGACTTAAAGTCAAAGATACCGGGGGCAGAAGCACCTGATGGTGTGTGCTTCAAGTGTGGTTCCACAGAACACAGACAGTTTGAATGCAAAGTACAGCGAGATAAGGAGTTTAGATTTGCAACATGCTTTATCTGTAAAGAACCTGTAAGTATACATTTTTTTGTTTTATACTAGTGGAATTAAACTTATTTCGCTGCTTTTAATTTTAAGATGAAGCAATATTGACTCTCCAATAATTGAGTGATGTTGTAGTCGAAAGGTAAGAGCAAAAATGTCAAATATGGAAATAACTAGCATTTCTAGTCTTCTGAAACACATGGATAGGTTCTCAATTTTAAGATTATAGCATGAAAGAAAGATTCCTTGCCACTGCTAAAGTGTCCACACAGTATTACTGATATCACTACCTCTTAAAAGTTTTTAGATGTCTTCATAATTATATGTTATATTTCAGGGTCATATAGCCAGGCAGTGTCCAGACAACCCCAAAGGATTGTATCCCAATGGTGGCAGTTGTAAGCTTTGTGGTGATGTCACACATTTGAGGAAAGACTGCCCCACTGTAAGTACTGTTTTTTTTTAAGCCGATTTTTAAAATTCTTCACCAATAGAAACCTAAATTATCAGCAAGTTAAATAGGATTTTTTTTAAATTACAGATTACTGTGTAAATTACAATAATGTAGCTCAAGCACTGACCTCTATTAAAAAACGCTGGACTGGCTATCCCATACAAAATGACAGCTATTTGCTGTGCCGATTCAAAGCGCCCCCAGTGACAGACGTGAGAGTTCTGAGAACTAATATGATTGCAAATGTCCGTGGTTTGTTGATTTTACGCTAAGTGTCTCTGCGGAATATATTAGTTCCATACCCCACACTGCTGCCGTCAGCGCCAAAATGGCGATTTTCAAATAGGCACATGAAATTAATAGCGATAGCCAGTCCAGCGTATTTTAATAGAGGTCAGTGAGCTCAAGGTATCAAATATTTGCCTATAAGTCATTATTTGACGAGCGCTGCCATTTTGTTATTTGTTAGAATATTTTGGTTACTATGGAGATCCAATATGTATATATCGGCGGTCAGCTCACTATTAAATTGTATAGCATCAGCTATTTCAATAAAACAGAGCTTTATAAACAAAAAAAGTAATTCAAATATAATTTTATTGATGAAAAAAGCAGATTGGATAAAAAAATAAGCTACCCAAATTATTAATTCAATGCAGTCGAAGTCGCGGGCAAAAGCTAGTACATATTAAATTATATCAAAATTTTACTGCAATACAGAAGAATCAAATAATTTGGTTTGTCCTTCTGTCTGCCAAAGATTTATTTAGAACTCTACTATGAAAAATTATTCAAAATTAGAAAACTCGTCACAAGATAATTTCTAAAGTAACTTTATTTCTCTAGGCAAATGATAAGAAAGAAGGATCATCAATTAAGTTGCAAACATTAGATGCGTCAGAATATATTGAAGAAATTGGACAACAGTCAAAGAACACGACCTCTGAAGGAGCAACAAGGAAACCCAAGAAAATAACTTTTTAGAAGTAAGTTATTTATTGTGAAATATCATTAAATGAAATAAACTACTTCTGCAACTACATATTACAATATTGTATTTTAATTTAAAATATATAATGTTTCAGAATTATGAGAGATCCATTGATATCTAATAACTAAAGATGAACAATCCCAAGCAAAAGTTCTCTCAAAACTGTCTCAAATTGTGTTGGGTAATACTAGTTATTTTTTTAATGTTTTATTCACAAAGCTATGTACAAAAGGCAAAAAAAATTTACTACTCATACCTGCTAGCCAAAATATATCTTAAATGAGCACTGAGGCATGATTACCGTCGGGGCGTTCGAATGCTACTAGATTAAAAGACCACCCAAATGTTCGAGTGGGTAGACATTCGGTAAGGCCATTTTTTGTCGCTGATTGGTTATCTTTAGTTATTAGATATCAAAGGAGAGATCATAATAAACAATGTCTTTTGAAAAGACAACAAATACATACTAAAACTAATGTTACAAATAAAAAGTTTGAACTTATTTCAAATATGAATTTTATATGTAGCTATTACCTACTATATTTTTAAGTGGGTTTGCATAATTGTTTGGAAGAGGAATTAAGTATTCTGTTTTGACACTTCAAAACGCATCGAGACTTGCTTTCATTTGTTCCATAGACTGATATGCTATCAGACCTGTGATACCTTCAGGGCTTTGTGGGTCTTCGCGTTGTAATATCCTGGCTGCATCAGCTAGGTATTGAAGGGGCTCCTGTAAATTTTCCTTTAATTTCTCTTGGGTAATGAGACCCGCTGCAAACTGGTTCCTTGCCATGAACATTAGTGGCGCATGTAGTTCGTACAACATCATACCTGGTGGGAGATAGAAATGTGTCACCTTTTTAACTATTCTTGGAGAGTTTGGTAGAAGTTGTACTACCGAGTTTCACTTTTCACTGAAGACGTTTGTAACTTAATTAATAACTTCAATTAATACCGCCCTCTATAGACATTAGGCAATACCAGGGGGATTGTCAATTTGTGGTTTATCTTTTGACAATGCCTTAAAGGCAACAGGCTCTCAAATGCAACTGTCGGAACACACCAACAAGTGCTTGGCAACAGATTTTTGAGATCTTCATCTTGAGATGTTTAAGAGTCTAAGAATAAGAAGACACCAACCTCTCATCCTGCTTTCTCCGGGAGCAATGACATCCAGCGTCTTAAGAACAAGACGACAGAATTCTGACTTTCGTTCTAGCATGAGATCAGGTAGATCGTCGATGGTGTATCCTTCCACGCGCCCATAAAGTTGTGCCAGTGCGTGCTTTATTGAGAGGAGGAGCGCGTGACGAGGGTGGAATACTGCTTTGTACTGGAAATATGACTATTGTTGTTAACAAAAGTAGTACTGTATTTTTTACTATCGGTAATTTGGTAAAAAAAATGCTTGGTATAGTTAGTCATAGAAGGGCTGTCCAGCTCAAGGCGCAGTCCGCAGATGATTAGAATGTCGAGGTGAGTAGCAAGAAATGGCCGCGACAAAAAATATTTCATTCACAGATTGTCGCATTAAATATGTTTCTGAGCTGCTTGCGATTGTCCCATGAAATTCTATTATCGATCAGCTTATTCCAATTGTAAAACAGTCACATAAGAATATCAAACCTTATTGAGAGTGGCCTCTCTCTGCTCAATGGCTTGTGGACTAGGCTCCAATGCGTCCAGTTGATCGATCTCTGCTTGAACTACACCCAACATCTTGCGCACCGCTGCACCAGACGTCTTGAACTCGCACTTCTTTTCTGTGCACTTCCATTGAGCACCGTTATCTGAAATAAGGAAATGGTATGCACATATTCAAAGGTATTAACATCATTTCATCATTAGGTACATTCGATTCTGTCGACGAACAACCCGACAAACAGTTATCTATAACAAAAGTCATCGCTCACCTAAAGGATTAGTGGACAATATAACACCATTATCGCACTTATTACACTTGAGTGTGCTGAGATGTGTGCCCAACTCTGTGGGGTCGCTACAGCGTGGGCACTCGCAGTCGAAGAATTTGGATTCCAGTAAGAATTCCCGCCGAATGATGGTCGGTGATAGTGAGTGAGTGTAGCAGAGGTTGAGGGTCTCTCCTGTCTTCATTGGAACTGTTGCTCTCACCTGCACCCTGAGAAGGTTTCTATAGTTAGGTATAAAGTTTTCGAGTTGTTTCTACTCTATAGCTAAGTGGCCAGAATTGCCTTTAGATACACGAGATTTACATAGCTAAGGAGGGAACTGGCTCTCAAATGCAACTGCCGTAGCACACGAGTAGGTGATGGTGACAGATGTTTTACTTGAGGTTTATAGTATAGCCAGTGAGATTTCTAGATAACAAGGTAATACAAAATAATCACCATTCCACAGTGATACGGTTTCCTAAACATGTTTTCTATATCCATTATTATCATAACATATTTACTGGTAATCATTTTGAAGAATTGTATGCACGATGTTGGGAACGCAGCTGTGGGCAGCGATGGCTAGCCTCGGGTATATTGCACGAATACTAAACCCGGCTCGAGATGGTATCTCCACTGAGTTTACCTGTTCAGAAGTTCACTGTGAAAAGTTATGTCACACTAGCTGTCCCTCACGGTTTGACCCGCGTTCCGGAGGGATCTTATCTTTTCCCGGGAAAAAAGTATTCTATGTCCTTCTCCAAGGTTCCATCTATCTCTATACTAAATTTCATCGAAATCGGTTCAGCGGTTTAAGCGTGAAGAGGTAACAGACACACTTTCGCATTTATAATATTAGTATGGATGGATTGATTGAAAAGGCTAAATGCCTAAAGATTCAGTATTTGGTTCCTTTGGTAAATGATTTGTAACTACGGAAGGTCTTCAAGTGAGTTGTCGTAATAATCTAAATAAACAACTATTAGTAACTACTCCTGGAGATGATTTCATCCTTTTTAGGGTTCCGTACCCAAAGGGTTAAAACGGAAACACTTACTAAGACTCTACTGTCCGTCTGTCTGTCTGTCTCACCCGGCTGTATGTCATGAACCGTGATAGATAGACAGTTGAAATTTTCACAGATGATGTACCTATGTCTGTTGCCGCTATAACAACAAATACTAAAAACAGAATAAAATACTTAATAATAATTTAAAAAAACAACAAAATTTGTACGGAACGGTTTTTTATGTCAAAAGTTGACTAGCAGGCAAATCATTTTGGGGTCCATTTGATATTAGTGGTCACCGCTACCTTGTAAAGCCGACCTTGAAGTATCACGCCATTGTTTACTAATCACAAAATCTTAATAGCAATACGTTACCTACTCGCAACTCTTTTCTCTTACGTTGTAAAGTCAAGTTTATGCTCCATCAGATAGGACGTAACGTACCTAAGCTTACTTATATGAGTTAGTTGGTAATTCTCATGAGTCATATTCAAACTTAAACTACCTCAAGAATACCGCAAACCCTCTGCACCAAGTCCTTGTCGAACCTGGTACCAAGTGTACAGCGATCGACGAGGAAGTCCGCGATGTTGATCTGGTCGGCGGTCCACGTTGGTCTCAGCTGGCGGGCCTCCCTGTGCGTCTCCATCGGTTCGAGCTCTCGCTGCCAGCGATCAGGGTCACATTCTTTTGCTAGCAGAAGTCTGTGTGAATGATTTCTTTTTTTCTAAGGAGATTTTGCTAAGCTTAGTACGAAGTGCCTACCTAGGTAAATAAAACTATCCTTATCTAGGTAGTAAGCTATGTAATTTTGTGCTATCTCTTTTTTGTTTCTGTCTTTTTTTCCTACGTACCTACTTACTAGTATACTACCGCAGTAGGTACATATCAATTTAAATAAAAGGAGAAACTGGCTTTTTATATTTTTATTATGGATAAGCTTGTGTTTGACTACAATCTCACTATGGTAAGTGATGATGTGGCCGAAGGTGGTAAGCACACAAAGCCTACATGGGAACTGGCTCTCAAGTACAACTGTCGGAACACACCGATAGGTGCTTGGCGACAGATTTTCAACTTGAGGATGGTAGCCAGCCAGTCGGGTACTACAAAGTACCCTACCACCGTGCTATGGTTTCCTCACGATGTTTTCCTTCACCGAAAGCTCAAGGTCTTACAATGAAGGTGCTCGTTTACATACATACGGGGGAATTTTAGGATATTTTTTGTTTAGGTATAATACGCAAAGCTCTCATTTTTGGTTGGCACCAATTTATGAAAGTTTTTATAATAGCCGTGTTGATGAAAATAAAGAATGACGGGTTTCAGGGTTGTTGGAAAATCACTCCTAAGGGAGAAAAGACACGTAAAAATAATATAGGTAGGATGTCGTGCATGGTATAGAAAAAGGTAGGTACCTACTTTGTTTGTTCAAGTTGGGTTTTCATCTAAAAACATTTTCCGAACGTCATGCTCTAAGAGGCAGGATACGCGGAGAGAACGGGGGGCGAAAATCTAGTTGTAATATAAAAAATCAAGAAAAATATGGGTAACTAAGTGGCAACAACTAACTTTAAGGCGATGATAGCTCAGTCGTCGGATACCGCGGCGAAGGTTGTGGGTTCGAATGCTACAATGAGTGAGCTTTCGGTGAAGGAAAACATCGTGAGGAAACCATAGCACGGTGGCAGGATACTTTGTAGTAGCCGACAGGTTGAAAATCTGTCGCCAAGCACCTATCGGTGTGTTTCAACAGTTGCACTTGAGAGCCAGTTCCTATCCAGGCTTTGTGTGCCAACACAAGTTTATCCAGAATTTAAAAATACTGGACCGGTGATCTCTTCGAAAATGAATCCTCAAATATAACATCTACAAATCAACAGAGGGATGTAACTCACGTAATATAACTTATAGGCTAAGATTGATAGGTACCTCAAAGGTGTAATACAGTCAAGTTGTGAAGCACTAGCTGTCCAGTCATCCACAGGCTGGAAGTGGACTTTTACTTTGGTGAAGAGTGCACATTCAGCCGCATGATGAGGCGCCGACTCGCACTCCGAGCTGCATATCGGCCAGCCACAAGAAGAGCAAACGCTGTTCTCGACTGGGCAGTAGCAACCGAGACATAATGGTGGGGTGTCTGTACGAGAATGATATTTTAAGAATAGATACCTTTGTAGTAGTAATAAGTACTTCCTTAGTAAGCTTAAACTCTTAGTAATTTAATGGAATAGAATATGTACCTACCTACCTACATGTTTGATATTATTTATCATTATTTGAGTCCACCACATACCTACATATTTCCCGAGGTATCTATGCCTAGTAAGTAGGCCATATTTCACCTAACCCATGGTATTTCGAGTAGTGAATAGAATTATGCATTCAATCAATAATACCAAACATAAATAAGCGACATTCTCCTATGCTCCGAAAAGATTGATATCCCCCTAAATATTAGCTTATTCTGGCTAACATCTTCTGTTCCGGTCCTTTAAAATTGATTAACGCGAACTCTATTTTGGTATCGCATGGTAGTAGGAAAAGTGTCATACTGTGGTGTCATATGAGAGGTGGAGTGTCTTTGCTCTGTCTGTGTCATGTGGATACAGTAGGTACTTGCCTGGTTTCGGTCCAACAGCAAAAGGTATGTCCGTGAATATTAATTCACCGCTACTTAAATCCTTGTTCGAAACCAAATACCGCCCATATTTATCGTTCTTTTGAATTTCGTAGTGACAAACGTTTCCAGCCATAGCAGAAATTGATTTGTACGTAGTTAGATACTAGCTAGCAGACACTCATAAACCAAATGCTCCTTACAGTTAACGGTTGAGATTGAAGCGTCCGAAAATGCTTGCCGTCTGAATAACATTAGCGGCTATAATAAGCTTCAGACCATTCGAGAATTGGGCCGGTCGAGTTCTCGAGACATTTCTATACGATATTATGGACGAATATTCTTGATTGTTATAGGTAGGTTTGTAGATAAGTAATAACCAAAATATCTACACGATCATATATCTGGCAATGACGTTACTGAAAATGTGTACCTAAGTAGGTATAGAAGTGTACGTACACCTATGTATCGATACAAGATCTTACCAAAGTAGGTAGGTAGGTACCTACCCACCCTTACAGCGTCGTACGCACCAGTTGGCATAATGTGATGGAAGTTGTTGTTTTAAAGGAAAACCTTGGTATTATGAAAGGTAATTAATTTTTTTATCTCCGGCAGATGAAGATGCCACATTTGTAGCTATACTTCATCATGCCTTCATGAAAGTACCTACTTATTATAACAAATATGCTTGATAAAGCCTCATCCATCCATTGATATTAATAGTTCGAACTTCGAAATGATCTTTTAACTCTTGAGGTCTAGGAAAGAGAAGTTCGTGATACACCTACATTAATGAAATTATTCATTGAACCGAAGTTTATTTCGTTCCCTTTATTTTTATAACAAGGTTTTTAGAAACTGTAAGCCTATTAGATTAATTAGATTCAAAAATTCAAACAATCTAGATGCATTTTTTCATGTAAAAATTTTTCGATAGCATAATTTAAATGATTTTTTATAATTATGACAATTTTTGAATACATATTTAATGTTGAAAATGATAATTGGGTCGTTAATATTTGGCGATCTTGTAAATTTCCTTTTGTCAGTGCAGCTATCACGCAGGAAAGTGTACCATGCATTCGATCCGTAAGTTTATTGAATCCTATTAACGCAATGGGTAGTGTTCAGACGAATTGTTTGATATGATGCCCACGGCAACTTTCTACCATCGCACCGCCCGCCGTCGACAGGGCGTTCATCCTCACACCTTAGAACCAAATTGGTCGCGAACAGTGCGGTTTGAGAGACATTTCCTCCCGCGCACGATCATGTTGTGGAATGAGCTCCATGTAGAGGTTTTCCCTAGAGACTACAGCAGGTTCTTCAAAAGAGGAGTAAGAAGGTTTATGCAAGGTCGGCAACGCGCTCGTGACGCCTCTGGTGTTGCAAGCGTCCATAGGCTACGGTAACCGCTTATAATCAGCTGGGCCGTAAGCTGTTTGCCACCTACAGTGGTAAAAAAAAAAATTCACTGGTTCAAAGGCTTTTTGGACATGTTAATTTACCAAATGACAACGAAGCGAGTGTTTTTTTTTATAAGCATAAGTTTGACCGCAATCTCATCATGGTAAGTGACCATGTGGCCCAAGGTAGTAAGCCCACAAAGCCTGGATGGGACTGGCTCTCAAGTGCAGCTGTCGGAACACACCGATAGTGCTTGCGGCGACGGTTTGTCAACTTGAGGGTACTGCAAGTACACTACCACCGTGCTATGGTTTCTTCAAGATGTTTTTTCCTTCACCGAAAGCTCAAGCTCATTGTAAGATTCGAACCCACGACCTTCGCCGCGGTATCCGACGGTATTGAACATTGCAATCCGCCCCATCAGTTATCAATAGCTATAAGTAGTAGGTTCCTAACAGTAAAGTTATAAGCACGTTATAATTACTTAGGATGGCACCATGGGGGAGAAAATTATCTGCAAAGATGAATATGGTGAAGTAGTGAAGTGTCCATGTGGTTATAACAACAATGAAGATAATTACGAAGACCTCTTGTTTGATATATCCACCGAAAGTCAGGTAAGTTCGAGTGAAAACAAAAAACAACTATATGTACCTACCTACTACACTTACATGAAGTCTATATCTACCTACTTCATTTATCAGATTGAACTCGTGTTCCGCAAAATCGATGCGGTAAATTAAATGCTTCCCGCAACTACGCTTTCTTAGGTAATCTTTAGATTGTTTTGGTAGTTACTTAAATTTCACTTATTGTCACATAATATTTTATCCACCGTGAAATACCTAATAGGTAAAAAAATATACCGGAAAATATTACATCCCTCGAGTACCTACGCGCATAAAAGGGGTAAAAGTCCGGGGCTCTTTGATAAATAGAAAGGAACACATCTATTGACTGAAAAGTTCGAACTCATATGTACGATGTTCTTACTTAGGTATTTTCTATTTAGATAATTTATGCACCAAGGAAGGTATAATTATATGATACGTAGGAAAAATCTTCGCTCGAAAGATCGTAGTAGGTAGTCGGCGGCGAGAATCTTATTTTTAAATATTGGCGCTCTTTTCTTTGTGCTCTTTTGATATAATCTTGATACGTAAAAAATATTTGAACTATAATGTAAATGATTTTTACGTGATATAAAACGATACCTTAGCACAGACATAACAATATATTATTTTTACTTTATAATAGAAATATGTAGTATAGATTTACCGTATCCTCCTGAGCTACGTCAATGACAGCACGTTTAGTCAATTGCTCTCAATCAAAAAATATTTAGTCATTGGATTACTTGTAAGGATTTTAATATGATTTGAATATTCAAAAAAATATTTATTTTTACTTTTTTATATTTTATTTTACTAACTTGTAACAGAAAAACAATAAAAGAATTAGATGTCAATAACGCCAGTTCCGGCAAAAACGCCCTCTCTCGGCAGAGCGAAAAAAATTAAATTGTCTTGTGGTGTGGTGAATGCTAGAAGTCTTGCTCTCGGCAATTTTGCCTGGAATTTGCAGTTGTAAAGTTTCAATTTGTGAATAAATTCAATCCGGAGTGAGTATTTTTCATATTTTATTTGTTAAGTGCTGTAATGATGCGGTAGTCTTAATATCATATGCCATTGAGGTTACAAAATTTTGGGATTCCAGCCGGTTTATAACGGGGAAGTATCGACGTCATACACCATATTCTATCATGATTATAGGTTCCTTTATCTATAATATTGTAATATGATTATTAAACATCATATTTGATATGACATAGTCTCTAAAAATCTCCAGTACGACGATACTCATTCAGCTGAAAGTCTGGCGGCTGGCCCTATCTACGCATGTGATCAATGATCTGAATTCAACCTTTGATATCCCGTTTCGGCTTTTCGCAAAGGTCAAGTTTACTGTCAAAGACCGTTTTTATCGTCGATAGAATAGTTTCACGGTCGATATAGCTGCAGGAACATGTCTCATGTATGATCGTTAATTTATAGTGTGTTATGTAATAAGTGCGCTATGAAAGCGGCTTGTAAATAAGTAGCGAAGTCGATTCCGACCCTGACACAGCTGGCACTGAATGCTCATTTTGTGACTTCACTATACGCACCGTATTAGTTTTATTAATTCTAAGGTCATTTTTGAATGATCTAATCTAGGTATTATAGCAAAACTGGATTGCAGAAAAATTTAAGAGGTCAATGACCCTTTGGATATAATGAATGCAATTACAAGAACTCTTCTTTGCAATGTTCAATATAATGTATATTTCAGGAAATGGCTCCCCCATACTATGCTGATCTTAGCAAGAAAGCCAATGATGTGTTCAGCAAAGGCTACCACTTTGGGGTGATCAAACTAGACCTTAAGACCAAGAGTGAGACTGGTGTTGAGTTCTCAAGTGGTATCACCTCCAACCAGGAAAGCGGAAAGGTACTTACGGAAATCTATTCTATTTCAATAACCAAATTACATTAGATCCGGCTAGTGAGATTACTACTAATTATAATATTCATTGAACAAAATTTATTTTGCAGGTGTTTGGTAGCCTTTCATCCAAATACGCAGTGAAAGACTACGGTCTTACATTCACAGAGAAATGGAATACAGACAACACACTGGCAACTGACATTACCATCCAGGACAAAATTGCCGCTGGACTTAAACTCACACTTGAGGGGACTTTTGCACCACAGACAGGGTAAAATTTTCTTAATATCTAAAAAAAAGTTATGTTCCCCAAGCCTTGATCATCAGAAATGCTTACAGAGTTCAATTTGTTTAGCATTCTACTCAATTATTATAGATCAAATAATTGAGTATAATGTATGTCATGTCTTTGGTACATAATTTACCTACCTAATAAAAATATCAATGTAAAAGTATTTATCACACTCTTTATTGTCTCTTCCTCACACTATAATTTTTATAGGAGCAAGACTGGTAAACTGAAGACGTCATTTGCCAATGAGACAGTAGCAGTAAACAGCAATGTCGACCTGGACCTGGCCGGACCCGTTGTGGATGTAGCTGGAGTCCTCACATACCAGGGCTGGCTTGCGGGTGTGTTCACACAGTTTGACTCACAGAAGACCAAGTTCACAAAGAACAACTTTGCTCTTGGCTACCAGACTAAAGACTTCAACCTTCACACTAATGTGTAAGTATACAACATTGTGATTGTATCTTTTGTATCTTGTGCATCTTATGTATATAAACAATGAAAAGAAAATACATAGTTTGTTGCACATAAAGTTTTCATACTCCAAAATTAGTCCAAAAAGTCAATATTTTAGGAAATTTTTGTAATGTAAAAACTACCTCTAAATTATGGTAAGTAAAGTAAGTTTAATTTAAAAGATACCAAGAAAAGAAGCACACATACAAATGTAGACTTCACATTTAGACACTTGAGTACTGCAGGCAGACAATGTGATTCATGCCTATTGATTTTATGTGATTGCATAACATATGTATGCCCTAGTTAAGTTTAGTGTGGCTAACTCTTAAAACTTGTAATTTAAACTGGTTATATGCTAGTTATATCCATAACATGGCATTGGCCTTAATGGGTTAAGATTGAACACTTTTGTTCCCTGTAGAAGGTGCCACCCATATGATTCCTTACAATGCTCTAAATTCCTTGCTTATTTTCAATGATAATACTCAGATATTTTTATAAAATATTTGCAAACATATAATATGATGAAAAATTTCAAATATTTTTTTTATATTTTAAAGTTTTTCCCAAGAAAATACAGTATTATATTACTACTTACTGGCTATTCTGGCTAAGCCAATGGTTGTCATTGGATCATTGTTTCACACTCAAGGAAGTTTTTATTTTAATGGTTATAATGAATATTTGAGCCACAACAAAGTAATTAAAATAAGTATTTCAAATTCAGTTGTATGTATATGAAACCATGTCAAACATAAAATATGCTCATCTTACATGACATTTTAATATGGCCGAATAGTTTAGTAATGAATTTAATGTATATTAGGGAGTAGGACTTGCAACATCAATTGAGGATATTGACTGTCATTATCAAATCAGCTTATTTTCTCCAAAGGATTTACTCAAAATATCTACTTTTTGTGGTTAGATTGGAAATTAAATATCATCAGAAAGATGGTTTTTATAACATGTTCAATGTTTTAGAATTTTTTGGTGTTTAGTGTTTGATAATTTTTCTACAATACAGGCAACATATTCTGCTGGCCCAATTCGCGTTGAGATGCCGGTATTATGTTTACGTTAGTTTAATTAGTGTCGAATAAAGCAAACAACAAACAGTTAATGAGTGTACTCATACGGCCCCCATTCCAACAGTGATAACGGCAAAGAATTCGGTGGCTCCATCTACCAAAAAGTGTCTGAGAAGCTGGAGTGTGGTATCAGCATGAAGTGGACCGCTGGTTCAGCCGACACGCTGTTCGGAGTGGGCGCCAAGTTCGCGCTCGACGCAGACGCGTCCCTCCACGCCAAGATCAACAACAAATCGCTCATCGGTCTTGGATACCAACAGAAGTTGCGCCCAGGTGAGTTGCTGTTATGACTTTGATTTGTAGTTTGTGTCCTGCCTGTGGGATAAGCAGTTTTTTGTCAATAATTTATTTATCCTAAAATATCTTCAATTGTTGAAGGGAACTTGTCAAAGTTATTTATTGAAAAGGTTTAATCTAAATAGAATCGTAGTAGAAACCTTTAATTATTTGAAGAAACTTCATAAAATGTCCATATTAAGCTTCAGCCAATTTTGATGAAACATTATGCCTATTTGAAGCGCCAAGTTAAGATTAAACTGTGATAACCCCATAAAAATTATTAGGAGATTTGCTTGATCAAGTAGACAGGCAAACAAAAAATGTTAATGGCTTTCGGATTCTGTTACTCTTCCTACATCAACTCCAACAAGTTCTACAGATAAACATAAATAAATTCCTGTAACAGTGCATTCAACAGTCATAATTGATTATGTTATGTCAATTTGATATGAGGTAAATCACTTCAAATCATATGATTTAAGTCTTTTCTAAGTTCGTGCGATTGTGTTATCTACACGTTATCTCGTGAAGCCTACTGTCAGATTGTCAAGAGGCCTAAGATTTATTGTACACATTTATGTAACATTTTACCAAAAAACTGTTCACCTAGTTTCATTTGACCGATAACATTCATCATCATCAAGATCTATCATCAGTCAAAAGAAAAAGCAGTTGTGTAGGCAGAAGCGTTATTTCAGGGAATGAGATGATGTTTTACAAGAAATAAAACTGAATCTAATACATATAGGTTTTTCACTATATTAGATTCAGTATAGGTATACCTCTGAAGATTTGTAACTGAACGAGAATATGCATATCATCAATTATGAATAAAAATACAACGTGATATTCTAGCTCTTTTCCATTGAGACATCATATCTTCAAATTCCATCAAATTCCATAATATTAAGATCATGATAAAAAAACATTCAATTCAAACAAAAAATACACAAAAGGAACAGTCTATTTGAGAACCTCCTTTTTGGAAGTCTTATTCATCCTAGGTAAAAAGGCACATGATAATCATAATGATGCACTTTGGTGACGTGATTGATGACTTATTCCAGGCGTGGTGCTCACCCTGTCTGCCGCCATCGACGGACAGAACTTCAACGCCGGCGGACACAAGGTCGGACTCGCCCTAGAGCTGGAGCCCTAGGCGCTTACACAAACCCGACTTTTAGTCTTGTAGATAATACATAATGCCACTTAACATAACCTGTTATATATAACAGAGAAGGAAGCATATTTAACAATTCATTAAAACAGTATTTTCAAGTGTTCTATCTATGTATAGTGTATTCTAGCGTTAAACGCACCAATAAAATTGTCATTATATAAATATATATAATCCACTACGAGTAGTTGTAATACTGTTGTAACTGCGCTGTCAGCCAATTTCTCTGTCAATATGGCGGACGCGCTAACTTCCTAACGTTATAATTAGCGTTTGTTGCGTATTATGTATTGTATATTTAAGCACGCGGAGTTGAAAGCATTCATCATTTGCTATGATTTTATTGAATCCTAATACCACCCATATCAGTTATCTTCTTGTAAATAAACACCTATGGTGTATTAACCTATTGATTGAATGGTAATAAAAATGAATAGTCTGTTGGAATCAGCGCTTATTTGTTTTATTAGAACCTACATTACATGTACCGTTGTCCTGTGATCAGACTTCCTGTCTCCTTGTCCCTTGTGAACGTCCGCCATCTTGTGCAGTACCCAATAGTAGGTATAGGAGAGGTTTATGTTTTTGCTATAATTTGTTGATATATTTTATTTTTAGTATGATTTCATTGATATTATTTAATAAAGTATTTTTAATGCTCGTCTATTTATATATTATTTCTTATAAATAACGTGAATTTTACTATAAATCTAAGCATTTAAAAAAACAACAATTTTCATAATACAAATTATATTCTAGATTAAGTTGTCAGTTTATTGGATCATTTCTTCCTCCATGAGTTTGGCCATCCATTCCGGCTCTGCTTCGGCGATCTTTTCAATAAGGCCGTTAACTTGATAGCACAGGCTTTGGATTTGTTTGTCCCATTGCGGGAGAATCTCACGAGCTGGAAATAGTAAGATTCTATAATTTAAACAAATTATGATACTGATTAAAAGTTTTTGTAAAATTTTATGGGCAAATATAATTATAATGTTCTCCTAGGACATAAATTAGGGCCATTTCTGAAGTTTCCTTTTTGTTAAGTTGATTGAAAACGAAATGACGTCAAAACATAGTAACGGACACACGCACACAGGTATGGGGTAAAAAGCTTTTGAATATAGCGTCATGTAGTAGTGAATTAACTATGAATCTAACCTTACGAACCAGAAGTCAGATTATTAATAAATGTTAAAAGTAATAATCTTTGAATAGATTTTGATTCTGATCGTCTACTGCAAAGTCTATGTAAGATTATTTTTCTATTTCATCTACTCCGTCATTAGTATACTACATTCAGGAATAAAATACTAATATACGGAGAGGCTCCAATACAAATTAATGACGATCAAACGTATATCCTATCCTATCTTTGTTTATTGAACAGATGTAGAAAGGGAGAGATACCTATTCAAATCACTGGGTATTAGCGTATTCATCATTTCCTGACGGGGCTTGCTTTGAATAAGTTCAAAAGGAGGTAACCACATTTTTTTTTATATGACAAGTCAACCAGGTAGGCAGGCGCGTCACCTGATGGTAAGTGAATACGGCCTCCTATAGACATAAGCAATACCTCCTATAGACATAAGGAATTGCCAATGTGTTGTCACCCTTGTTACAATGCCTTAAAGGCAAGTGGCTCTCAAGTGCAATTGCCAGAACACACCAGCAGGTGCTTGGCGACAGATTTTCAACTTGAAGGTACAAAGTAGGTACCCTACCACTGTGCTGTGGTTTCCTCACTGTTTTCCTTCATCGAAATCACAAGCTCAATTGCAGGATTCGAATCCACGACGGTGGTATCCGACGTCACAACCACTGACTACCATCGCCTTACCTACTAGTAAGGAAGGTAATACGTACTCTCAAAATGCACAACGGAGCTGATCTGATCGATGTACCCATTCATTCTGGCTTCACTGATCATATGGCTAGCGATCCGTTCGGCCTTCGCGGGCGGCGTCTCCAGCAACGCTCCGAGCTCCTCGAACGTGATGTTGTTGTACAACTTGCTGGCTGACAACAGGTTATGTTCGAACACAGCTCGGTCCAATATTGTTGACCCGTCTGATGTGGTTGCCTATGTGGAAAGATAGAGGTGAGTAACTGAAAAGCAGGCCTGGAGAAATCATATGACTTCTTCGGGGAACAATGCGAAGTTTTTATCGCGTAATTAAAAGTAATTTTTAGGTTCCGTCATGTCCGTCTGTCTGTCCGAGACGTTTTACTCAAAGAATTAGTTGTTTAAGTTGAAAGCTTGCATTTTACATAGTTATGATACGTTATATAGGTCTTTTACATGTTGTCTATAAAAATCCTGTTCCAAGTAAGCTTTGTTATTACAGTTATTTTTTAAATCAAAACCTTGATAAGCGTCTGCTGCACTTCAGACTGTGAAAAATGCAAAAAAACAGAATAATTTTGACCTAGCTACTAATGTTAAATTATTGATTCAGTGAAATGAAAAAACTGAAATCAGTTTGAATAGGCTTTTTAATTTTAAAAAATCCGGCCGTCGAACCCTTTTAAACCCAATTTCTATACTCATAACAAATCCAGATATGGTAACTTTTCCATAAATTTTAGCGGAAGACGAGGTAAACACGAACAAACAGATATATGACAAACACAAGTTATTTGATAACTTTCCCATATGTTATGTGGCTCGAACCTAATAATATAGACAGGATTTAAAATTTTATTTTTAAATTGTAATTGATTGGACCCAATGTCAACTGGTGTGTGGTCTATGTATATGCAAATTCAAATGTTTTTTTTTATGTGGTTCTCATACCTGAAATATAAAAAAATCTTTACTTACCTTTTCCACTCGATTTCCTTACCAAAATAAAGATTGAATTATAAAAATAGATCTTACTACCTTCTGATGAGTCTGCATAAGCGCTTCAAATTCGTGCAATTCTGAGCGTCTTATAATGCGGTCTAGATACATTTTTTCTAGAATAGAATAAGCTGGCAACTGTTGGCACCTTTCATCTTTAAATAACGTGGCTAGCATTCTTGATCTTTGTTGACCTGGAAGTGCAGAAAAACATTGAAACCCATGCCAATATAATTGTCAACATTATACAAATTGTCTGGAGATCATACTGATTCAATTACATTTTCATTATCCACAACCTGCCTAGCGAACTGGGGTTATAGGATAAACTATTTAAAAGTCTGCACTTGAATCGTATCTACATATACTAATATTATAATGGTGAAGAGTTTGTTTGAACACGCTAATTACAGGAACTACTGGTTCGAATTAAAAAGTTGACTGGAATAAGCTAGTTGTTTAATAAAATATGAATGTAAGTATTTTAAATTATTGAGAGCCAGGTAGGGTCTAGGCTTTTTGTGACCATCTTTGTGACATCACTTATATTTTGTTTAAACAAGACTATACAGTAATTAAATATAATAATTAATTACCAGCAGACGCAAGCACTGTGCAGATGAGTGCGTTCCTGAGGCAGGTCATCCTTTCGTCCTCGTGTATGA
The DNA here is from genome assembly GCA_951361185.1 of Ochropacha duplaris. NCBI lineage: Eukaryota > Metazoa > Arthropoda > Insecta > Lepidoptera > Drepanidae > Ochropacha > Ochropacha duplaris. Next base: position 8,371,158 of record OX592704.1, on the reverse strand, counting down.
TGTTTCGGTAAGACAACTCATTGTACCTCTGGGCTGCTTCAATGAATTTCCTGAAAATCGTTAAATGGTGTATTAAAATTTGTCAGTTGTCTCTTCGTTCATTAAAAGTTCTCAAAAAAGCAGTACACTAAAGTTTTGTATAGAAAATATTCAGTCGGAATTCAACTTTTAACCAGTAATAAGTTACGAATGTGAAATATTTATTGTTGTAATATTATTTGAGGTATTCTTTGTCACTCAGTCAGTAATCAACCTTCATAAGTACCTCCTAGGGCCTAAACTGAATAAATGGCATTGACTTTGTGTAAGAAATGTTAAGAAATTGGAAACTTAAGTTATAGTGTTATATCCTATTTTGCAGTTCAGTACCCTGCCATTCTATTTGAACTCAAATCCATTATGCAGCTATATAAACCATACCTAATTAAGATTTTTTAAATATAACAAACCGCCTATAATCCAAAACTCTGGCATAGCAAACTTTGTAGTAAATTTGAAGCTGTTCATTTGTGGTCTCTGCTTGTAATAGTGATGCTCTGTTCACGTATGCCTCTGCTTGCATGGGGTCATCGACCTCCAGGAACAGCCGGGCTATCTTCAAGTATGTCTCCAGTTTGTAGTCTACAGAGTATTGTCTGAAAAAAACATTAGAAATTTTAAATAGAAAAGAAAAATGAATACTTGTGGAAAATCTATGGAAATATAGCAAAAAATATTTAGGGAGTAAACAACAACAGAAGTTTTCAATCGTCATCATCTATCTGCCCCATTTCCGATTAATGGGGTCGGCGCAATGTGTACATTTCTTCCATTCAGTCCTTCTATCTGTCATAATATCGGAATTCACTCCTTTATTACCTATATCATCTCTCACACAATCCATCTTCTGTGACCTGCCGCCACTTAATCCAACCTTATCTGATTCTATGCTTAAGGTTATGGTAAATTTTACCATCACTCTGGATGAGTGATCTTTTCAAAGTATAATTTCCATAATTTTTTCACCTTTTTATTTATTAACTAGCTGTCCTGCACAGTTTCACCCGCGTTTCTGTGGGATCTTATCTTATCCCGGGACAAAAATATAGCCTATCTTAATCTGGAATAATGGAGCATTCAAATCAAATGGTGACAACCAATTTATATTGGTAGTAGTTTTTGAGTTTATTCATAGCATACATACATACAAATCTTTCCACTTTATAATATTAGAAAGATGAAAGATTAACCTGCCCGCGCTCATCTTTCACACATTTTATTCTTGTTATATCCCTTGCATTCTATTCTCTTGCCTTTGCTAGCTGTTAGAAGTCTTGTAATAACCATTTGTATTATAATGTAAAAATTATAAATCTTCTAATACACTTACTTCTGTCCAGTTTCTAGAGGTATTCCAACTAGGACATTAGCTGCTTCCTTCCAGTTTTGATTGCGCTCATAGATGTCAGCCAAATGTTGTCTGATACTAGCTACCTAGACATTGCACATAAGGGTTAAAACTTAACTCAGTGGCTATAAAGATAATTTTCTATAAAAAGTATTATTCAATACAAATCATAGTGATCTGTTTCATAATGAAAAATCATAAACATAAGTACAAAAAAGATCCTAGTCTATAACTTCTTCTTTTCTTATGCTTATCCCACTCTAGGTGTGGTTGGCATGTCTTCCACTCCACTATATCACTAGTTGTCTCAGTACTCACACCTTACAGAAGATTTGTACCAACAGCCAAAAGTTTTGTGTTAATATTTGTGACAGCATCACAAAACTATTATTAAAAAAAAAAAATCAAACCTGTTCTTCAAAAGATATAACCCTAGGTTGGATGACATCAAGAGAAAAATGTGACACATCCTGTGAAACATTGTCTGGCAACAGAGCCAAGTGTGTGCTGACATCTGTGAGGAGCTGTCTTGAGATAACCAGGCTCACATTCTCATTAACAACTGCAATATTAAAGTGGTCCTATTATATGCAATGCCGAATAACAAGCATAAAAGTAAATAAAGCACTATTTTTGCCGCCATAGCACGCAAATATTGTCAGTGAGACTAGATAAATAATAATTATTGAATGTAATAGGTGTTAGTTGTTTTTGAAAAGAGTAATTGCTGAGTTTATTGCCGGCTCTTCTCAGCAAAAACAACCTTCCGAACTGAGCATTTAGAGTCTGACTATTCATAAGTGCCTGTGAAGGCCTATTTGGATGAACAAACAATTTTCATTTCATTTAACTTGGAATAATTTTGTGGTGATTGAGAAGAGCCATCAATTGTTCTGAATTTGAACTGATACAACCATTACAGTGGATTATGGAAGAAACAGTTTGATTTAAACTGTTTCTTTTTCAGCTGATCAACATTAGGTTAATAAGTTTTTCAAAAAAAATTTTTTTTACTAAATTAAATTTAAAATACAGAACATTTTCATTATCAGCGCCAAACATAATTGTACCTAGTTATGATATGACTAATTTATATGACAATGAACTGCTGTTTTAAAAATAAAAGATACATACTTGCTTCTACAAATGCTTTTAATGATTCAGCCAACTCTCCTTCTGTGTTTTTAAGTATTTCCGTAAGAACATTGCGATATCTATGACAAAAATGCTTTGGTTATTACATATCAGAGATAAATTTAAGACTCTTCCAGACTATTTATACTAATGGCTGATCAGATTTTGAAGAAAACTTAAATTTGCTAACACTTGTCACATATAATATGTTCCAGGGTATTATTTATTTATATTATACAGGTACTATTAGGTACTCACTTAGGGTCTTAGGATAGCAATTATGTTCAAAATTAATGATTGAAAATTAGGAAGATATTGTAAATGTAAGGGTAGGCAAAGTTCATCCCAAATGGTAGTCTAGCTATACAAGCCACCAGTCTCAGGGATATTTCTATAAAAGAGGCTAATGACGTTCATTAGGAAGAGATGGAAGGTAAAAAGATGATCTTCGTGAGGAGTTGATCTAGTAGGTGCCTACTTACTTTTCAGCCTGATCTTTATGAAGGCCTCCAGAATTTCTGAGCTCACTTAAGTATTGACGTACAGCTTGTAAATTTAATGGCATGATTGAAGGATAGCAGCTTGGTACTTTAATTAAAACCGATGATATTATTATTTTGAATTTGATTACAACAAAAATGCTTTTATTTTGATTGTGTGTGTGTGTCAAAGAGGATAAAATGGTGTGTGTGTGTGTACGCTTATTTTTATTTTACTTTTTTTAAATTTATTTAAAAGACTTTAGACTGATAGTCTTGTAAACTATCAGCCTAACTATGTTATTTTTAATATTCTTCTTTCTTTTATGTTCACTTTATATTACGTTCACAGTAAAGTCTCGTCCTCATAAAACTTTTCAAGGATTTTTTGGGACAACTTGAAAAGTCCTTTTATTTCACTTCACTAGTGCACTTTTATTGATCTTTATTGGACAATCAGCACCGATATTATTCAATAAAGCCGTTGGAACTGTAGGAGTATAAGTGGTTCCACACGAGCCATAGCTGTGGTCGTCGGCGGAGCATAGGAAAGTCGTATGCAGTCGTAAAGTAACAAAGAGTATTACTGCGTATAAAACCTTAGTTTAGTCTTTAATTTTTTTAGTCGATTATTAATTTGAAATTTACGTCGGTGCTGCCACATAGTTTTGTTGCGCGTTGCAGTGTTGTAGTGATTGGTACCCAAGAAATGTGTATACTATCTGGACAGGTAACTCTCAATACCTACTTGAAGCAAATACCCAAGAATCATTTATTCTAAATGGATAGGTAACTATAAATACCTATTTGAAGCAAATACCTATCAATTGCGAAAAAGAGAAAGATAACAACTACGTTGGGACAATCTTTCTTTCTTACAAGGGTAAGTAGGGTTAGAAAGAGAGATTGTCCCAACCTCGGAACAATACCTAGCATGGAAGCCGGGCTAAAATAAAAACCGAGTACTATACAGTTTATTCATTTATGTCAATTAGCATATCGTAATGTGGGAATGAAACAAAACATGGCTGTTTGTTTTTATTATTTTTGAACGTGTCAAAGCAAAATGTCAAATGGTCCTCTTTGGCCCTCTTATAATGCTAACAAATACAAAAGTTCTATCCAAGACGTCAAAATACTTACGTTGGCTATCAACTTAATTTTGTAGTTTTACATTTTGTTGATACGAGTCGGGAGTTTGACGAATTTACTAAGTGAAAAAAGCGAGTTAATTATTAATTTCTATCTGAGAACGTGGCTTGAAAGTATATACGAGAGGTGTACAGTGCCCTGGACAAGATGTCTTGTGTTGTTGAAGGGTGTAAAGCCCATAGTTCGAGAAAAGAAAATGAGAACGAAACGTTAACATTTCATCGGTGAGTTTAGAGATATATTTTTCAATATTGGAAATAAAAAAAGTACTTTATGCCTACCTACTCAAAAGAATTCACGTATTTGCTTTATTTTATGATTTTTCTGAAAAATAAAATTGTCGCAAGTATAGGTTACTAGTGATGTAAAAATGGTTATCGATTATCATTTCAATACTGTTGCAGACTCCAACAATCCCTATCCGAATTTCATCTAAATCGGTTCGGCGGTTTAAGCGTGAAGAGGTAACAGACAGACACACTTTCGTATTTATAATATTTTATAATTATAATATTAATTAGTAAATTAGTATTAGTATGGATTTTAATGATTAATAAAGACATTAAATTAATAATTGTAGTTTCATTTATACTTGTGTCAAATTCTTATCGTCTCTTTCCTACCACACTTGACGTATATTCCGACGCCGAAGTTCCGTCGTGGTAAATCCGTTAGTAAACCACAGCCACACTTGGCAGATTATCCGTCGACAGCCAGCGCCTATACTGATAATAAATTATAATAACATGGGAATGTTAAGAAAAGGATAAACTATATTAATTAAAAAATATATAATACAAAACTATTCTATCTAAAGGAACACATAATAAAAATGTAACGGATCGCTATCTGTACATGGAAGATATATGAGAAAAAATATTATTGGGTCTTTTATCAATGCAATAGCACCCAAAACAATGATTGTTAGAATTTTATCTGTTTGTGCAAGCTAATCTCAGAAACGGCGTATTCGGATGTGGTTTTCACTAATATATTGTGGTAAGCTTCACTTAACATTTAGTGTTTGTTTCATGTCAATCGGTTCTTAAATAAAAAAGTTATGTCAATTTAAAGAATCACGTCGAACATTTGTTAATCCAAAATAAACCAAAAGATACGCCCAAAGTCACTATTCCACGCGGACGAAGTCGCGGGCACAGCTAGTACTAACTATATTTACTTGTTAGCTTTGATGACTTATATCGACACGACAATGTCAATGATAAGCCCATCACTAGCCAAAAAATAGCTTGTGACAACCTGCATAATAACGAAACAGAACGGTATTATATGTCTCTTTCCCACGCATTATTAACGTCGAAAGTAAAAAAAGGTAAAGTATATGCATTTCATTTCTTATTTTAGCCCGGCTTCCATGTTAGTTATTGTTCCGAGGAGTTACCCATCCATTTAGAATATATCATTCTTGGTACCTCAAGTAAGGTTTCAATAGGTTGGTACCAATGACTATTATAGTGTAGTTCAATTTCCGAGTTAATAATCGTCATCAAAGAGAATATAAATACTCATCGTCATTATACATACGTCCATACATCAAACGTATAAATAGTTATTTTAAAAAATCTATTACAATATTCATTTGATATGCATTTTATTAAATCTTTAAATGGGACGTCCTTCCTAAACTAAATAATAGAGTAAATAGAAAGGTCTATTCTTTAATATCTTTTTGTACTACTCATTGTTTTAGTTAGGTAGTCGAGGGTTGTATCTATTTTACATTTATTTTAAGATTCTGAATATAATAGGGATGATAACTGACTTTTTATTAAACGTGAAAACGATAGTTTATATGGACTCAAAGAGAGAAAGACTCTTTGTCATTAAATTGGTAATTAAAAATCATAAAAAGGATAAATTTTAAAATGTATTCATTAAGCTGGAGTATTTTTTAGATATTTTTAAAATATGCACCATCATAATTACATCCACCAAAAGCTTACCAAAAGTAACTAAAAAGTTTTTCATCAACTCATTGCAAGAAGCTAGTTTATTATCTTATTAATGCCTTGAATGGTCTAATTACGTCAATGGTAATTTTTTTTGAGATCGCTCACGATATAAACAAATATAAATTCTATGACATTTTAATCTATCTACACGATTCTACTAATCTTTTTTTAATATTACTTTTTTAACATGACTGTCAATCGAATCGAACTTCACTAGTGTTTTTTTTTCTAGAAGTTGGCTAAAGAGGACATCAAAAAATTTAAAGAAGCGCCATTGAATTTTTATGTAGTTTTCTTTATATTTTACGTGAATGATTAGATTTTTGTGTCTCTAAGCCAGCACATAGTGTAATATAATTTTATTGCTTTATATTTGAGTGATTTATGACCTGGACACGGCTGTTAATTTTGAGTAAATGTAGTTTTAATAAAGTGTCGATTTGTTTTCAACCGTGGCGACTTGCGTGCGAGACTTTGGGGGGATTTGACATATTAAAATGGCGGCGTCTTTTGAACTCAAAAATGATTTCAAATTCTGCATATAATCATTGATTTTGAAGATGTATTGGATGCCTAAATATACTATAAAGTTTTAAAACAGGAAATCTTTATGATGGAGCACAATTTAGAAGATTCCTTGAAGTTGGGCAGTGCTATGGGAGATGTGAGAATTTGTTCAATTTATTATTTTATAATAATATGTTCCTACATAATTATGAAATAGTATAAAAAGTGTTCATTAAAACGTTATAAACATCTACTACATTCTTCACACAATTTATTGTTTTAGTTAGTCAGAATCAGCCTTATGATTATGGTAGTTGTGAACACAAATATGAATAGGTACAGCATAATTATTTCAGTAGATAAGTTATATTATAAACTATGGTAAAACTACTTAGATAAAACTGGGTATAAATAATGAGAAAAATATTATTGGTGAAATATCACCATGTTAGAAGACAACTTGATTTTGTTTATGAACACTTTCATACTGGCTTTGACTTTGATTCAAACCAAACAAAAAAAATGTATTCCTATAAAAATAAGTTTACCTTAGTACATAGTGCCTCTACTCTTTCTTATTATCTTCCATATGTACTGAATAGTATAAGTATAATGATTACTTAACACATGCTTATAAGCGAGTTAAAGCATGAAAGAAGTTTCCTCTTTCAAATTTACTTAAAAAGCAGTGGTGTACTGTTGTGCATCATACTAAATTAAAATTTAAAAATAAATTATTGCGGTGACTTTTTTATTTTTGATATTATTTTATGGTTGGAAATGAATACAAAATAATAATAACTTATATTATAAAATGACTAAGGTACGTATGGACTTATCGGACGCAAGTTTATCCGAGGTTTATCCAGTGATTGAAAAATTGGGCCTTAGAAACATTAGTTTGACGGGATGTAACTACATTTTGTTAAGAATTAGTTAAGGTAGTGTTAGAGTTGTGTCAAAATATTAAAATTTATTACAGATGGATTTTGAGAATCCAGGTGATGTGGTGAATCAGTCGGACATCACACTTGAAGCTGGACATGGGGAAGACATGCAGATGGAGTTTGAAAATATTGAAGAGCAACAAATGCTTATGGATACGGGAAATGAAGAAATTATTGGTAAGAATTTTATTTTCCAAAAAAATTGTGTGGGAGTTTGCCAATGTTCTTTATATTTATAATGCATGCACTTCACATACTCTCTGTAGCACTTGGTATTATGCATTGAATGTTTACGAATAAATTACAACAGGGAGTTTCGGACATTTGAGTCTAATTATTGTTTTTGGACGATAAGATTTTCCTGTAACAGCATTTGTTATATAACGGGATATCCTGGGAGAAACAAAGATAATTTAAAGGCAGGTGTTGGTAGCGTTAAACCAATTGCCAGTTTATCATTAATTAATGTAGTATTAACTTTCAGGTTTCATGGGGGATCAGTTCACACTTCAACAGTATTCTATTCAAGAAGACCATCCACACGATGTTGGTGCAATGGTTGATGCAAATGTATGTTGATTTTATTGACTCTGTTGACATTGGTTTATACAACTTTAAACCTATGTTTTTTTAAATAATGAATGTGATAGTAGTTCAGAATCAGTAACAGAATCCACTGTAATAGTTTCTAAACTATCTTATATTTTCCCAGAAGTTAGGATTGGATTGCCACAGTAAAACTAGCTATATCTTTAAGAGTTTTAGCTATTTATCCATTTTTTTTATTTTTAAATATATTTGTGAAAATCTTTTTAGGGCTTTTGTAAAAACAAAAAATAACTTGTACACAATTTTTTTTTACTAGAAGTTATATTATTAGTCAATATTTTTTTATTTTCAGCAATTGAGTTCAATGTCTTCTCAGTCAGAAACTCTGATAGACCTGCAATTTGAACCTCAAACTATTGTAGCAAGCTCTAAGCAGGATATCATACAACAACCAAAATATATTTCTGTTAAGGTATTTAATTTTTTATATTAATTATATTGATGCAATTGGAAGACCAACTGAATATTATTTTTATGTTAGAGTAAACTAAACTGATATTTTTTTATTAATCTCTCTCTCTCACTAAGAACTATACCAAAAATAGAGAAATAGGTCATATCACTCATCAACAACATTTATTTGTGTACTTCAAAGATTTATTCTACAATTATATTAAAATAAAATATGTATAAGCAAATAGTTGTGTAACATTTATAATATTAGTAGGAAATAGGATAACTATTTCCTAATAATATTATAAATGTGAATGTTTGTATGTTTGTGAGTTTGGATGTTTGTTGCTCAATCACGAAAAAACTGCTGAGCGGATTTTGAAACTCGGAACACTGGTAGATCATATCCTGGAATAAAACATAAGCCACTTTTTATCCCAGGAAAAGAAAACATCCCTCTAGAACGTGGGTGTAACCGCGGGTCGGAAAACTAGTAATCAATATATTCACAGGCAGCTATACCTCCAATGCGAGTGAAAAAGCCAGAGTCCCAACTAGCGTCGGTGCCACGTCAAGTGGCCATAGCGCCCAAACCGCCCAAGTTGGTCCACGTGCCACCTCCAAAGTCTCTGCCAGGCAAACATTACGCCATAGCACCAAAACCTGTCTCCTTAATCGCCACTAAAACTCCCAGTTTCAAGAAGGTATCCATTGCGGGGACTATGCAGGGAAACATGAAGGGTACTACTGTTTTAGGTGAGGTTTTTTTCTTTTGGTTTTTTTTATACCACAAATGACAACCAGGCAGATGGATTACCTGATGTTAAGTAACTGCTGTCGCCTATAGACATCCGCAATACCAGAAGATTACCAATGTGTTCTACACCTTATTACATTGCCTTAAAGGCAATTGGCTCTCAAGTGCTTAGCGACATATTTTTAACTTGAGGGTGGTAGCCAACCAGTTGAATACTACAATTTACCCTACCGTGCTGTGGTTTCCTTACGATGTTTTCCTTCATCGAACCAACTAACTTCACCAACGTCACTACCACTGAGCTATCAACGCCTTTTTAGATTCCTCTATTTATGGCTGCTTTTCTATTTAAATGGAGATTAGCAGATCGGATAAAAAGTTTATTGTTCCTATGATTTAATAATGTATTTTTTACATTCCAGCTCAAATAGGGAAGCAACTTGTGATGGTACCATCTGGAAGTGGTCAGAAAATAAAGTTTGTGGCGTCTAATACAGGAATGTCCGCTGTACAGTATGTACGGAGTAGTTCCGACCCGGTAATCTATTTTTACCAAGTATTATTATGTTTTAAGAAATTCATAGTAATTTTATGAATATTTCATCATTCTATGTCATAATTCCTACTAATTTTAAATGCGAAAGTGAGTTTGTTTATTATTGCTTGCCTCAATAGCATAACCAATGCATGCAGCAAGTAGAAAAACACTAGCTTTTTTAAAAGCTTTTATTTAACATGCAATGTATGTATGTATATTTGTTTGGGTGGAATCTTGCAACTCAATTTTGAAGCAGATATTTATCGATTGAGCTGAAATTTTGGTATACACGTTTAGCTTAGATGACAATGCATGGTTAGATGTGTGACGTCATTCTAAATCCAATATGGCGGAACACCTAAGATAGCAGAATATTATTTTTTAATGAACTCCTACAATATGGGTATCAAATGAAAGGGCTTGTTGAGAATAACTCGAAAAATAAAGTAACGTCAGTCTAAACATATAATTTATTTTATCCCACAGGCTTATTAAACTGCGGGGGACAGCCAGCTAAGATTTTAGCTCAAAATAACTAACAATTTAAATTGTATGTAATAATGTTGTAAAGAATTTATCTTTTATTTCAGGCGCAAATTATAGCAACAACATCCAAATCTATAAGTGGTACACAAGCATCAAAACCAATCATGGCGAAAGTTGTAGTTCAAGGTAAAGTATACATATTTAATGGTTATGTGTGTAATGAAATGAAAATTATTTTTTTCATCAAATAGGCCTTACCAAGCACTTATGAGTAATTTAAACTCAAAAACACCGTTTGGAAGGTTGATTTTGCTGAGAAGAGCCGGCAATAAACTCAGCAATTACTCTTTTCAAAAACAACTTACACCTATTAAATTCAATAATTTTATTTATCTAGTCTCACTGATAATATTTGCGTGTTATGGCGGCAAAAATAATAATCAATAGTGTTACGACTGACTTAGTAAACAACAAACTCAAGCAGACTTACTTTGTCAATGCGTGATTGGATACTGCATATGTGCCTGGGGCGGTGCAGCCAAAACACACATGCTTGCCATAGAACGTGCACAGCGTGCTGTTCTTAAGGTCCTACTTTACCTCCCACATAGGCATCCTACATCTGATGTTTACCTTAGATCCGGTGTACTGAGCGTAAGAAAGCTCTATATGTATCAAACCTTGAGTAGGTACCATCATGTAACTGTTCCATACATACCGAAGAGCACCAAAAGGAAATATAGATATCCAGTACCTACCTTGAGAAGTACGTTTGCCCGCAGACTTTATGATTACAGTGCCCCGCGATTGTACAATGTTTTTAAGTCTACATTTAATAATTATTGCACACTAAGTAACTTTCAACTTAAACAGAAAATTGTAAATTGGTTAAGTGAATATAGTTATGAGGATACAGAACTAATCTTATATAGTATTCAATAAATATTAAACATGCTAAAAACACACAGATACACACAAACACACACACAACACAACACACATACACCCACACACACACACACACACACACACACACACACACACACACACACACACACACACACACACACACACACACTTCTTATATCACGATAAATTTATCTTAATTTAATTTGATTTATAGCTTTTATTTTTAGATTTAACTTTATATTGAACACTCTTAAATGTTGTCAACTATAAGTAGGGAAGGAGCTGACCATTAGTATACAGGCTTTGCCTACCATAAAGGTCAGAGACTTCAGCCTAATTGTGTTTTTTTTTATGTGGTCAAATAAAGATTTTTATTTATTTTTATTTTATTTTAGACCAGCCCCAACAAGCGGCACCTGTTCACAAGTAGACGCGTGAGGCAGCCACCACCCTCCTCTTGATTATGAACCCAAATAAGTATTTAATTGAGGCCAAATTATATTAATTGCAGGTCAACAGAACGACATCAACCAACCGGCGGTCATAACGAAGTTGTTGCCGTCAAGCGGCGCCGGCGCACCGGGACCTACTAGATACGTGATGCAGCAGAAAACTGTGCCGATCAACATTGGCGGGAATAAGGTACACCTCGCATGTATACATACACTAGCTGTTCCCCGCGGCTTCACCCACGTTCCCGTGGGATAAAAAGTATCCTTATCCCAGTATAAAAACTATCTGTGTAACAAGTTTCATCACGATCTTACGCAGCGCACGCAACGGAAGCTCTCAAACGGAATAAATTTTCCCCGTTTATGCAACATTTTTCATTGATGCTCCGCTCCTATTGGTCATAGCGTGATGTTATGTAGCCTATAGCCTTCCTCGATAAATGAGCTATTCAACACTGAAATATTTTTTAATTGGAACCATTACTTCCTAAGATTAGCGCGTTCATACAAACAAACTTCAGCTTTATATATTAGTATAGATTATAACAACTGTATGTATCGAACTGAATAGCTCACAGAGATCAGGCACTGATTCTATATTCTATGATATAACAATACATTCCATTGATTGTGTAAAGAAAATATTTGTGAAAATTTGATTTATTATTACAGCTGTTATTAGCGTCACCGACGAAACAAGGAATCAAGTTCGCGAAAAAGCAGCAAATAATTGCCATCAAATCACCAACACCAAAATTGATGCCTGCCACGAGTCAAGGTAACTTACATTACTGAGTTTATACATTGCATACTGTCTTACCTTTAAAATATTTTATATTAAATGAGGACAGTGAAACTAATAATAATATAATACAAAGTGTATTGTATAATTTCGACCACAGATTATCTATTCTTGCTCTATTGACAAGTTTTATATTTATTCAGTACAAGCTTGTGTTTGACCACAATCTCACCATGGTAAGTGATGATGTATGTGACCGAAGGTGGTAAACACACAAAGCCTAGATCTGGCTCTCAAGTGCAGCTGTCGGAACACACCGATAGGTGCTTGGCGACAGATTTTCAATTTGAGGGTGGTAGCCAGCCAGTTGGATACTATGTACATAGTACTCTACCACCGTGCTATGGTTTCCTCACGATGTTTTCCTTCACCGAAAGCTCGAGCTATTGTAGGATTCGAACCCACGACCTTCGCCGCGGTATCCGACGTCACTACCACTGAGATATCATTGCCTTAAAATAATGACAAAATATTTGTTTACAGGCAATGCTACCAAGAAAGTAGTTATTTCTTCTAACCCTAATCAAAATGTAATACTGAAAACGACAGCGCCACCCAAAACGGCACAAGTAAGTCAAAACTTAATTTTTGACTTTATTGCATTCATTTTAGATTGTATTGTTGCTCTAGCAGCCAAAACCCCATAATCTTTGTCAGCTACTTCAGTAGTACCCATAGAGTGAGTTATAGTTTTCTCATGATTCGAACTCACTGCTTTTGTAACGGCATCCAAATTATGTGTTTGATATATATAGTCCCTGCCATATAAATTGGCAATAAAGGCCATTCACTGGCCTTCACCACCTTCAATAAATCTGTTGCTCGCCTTACAAACAGGACGCAAAACTGCTAGCTAGATTATTATGGTACTGAAACACATACCATGGCGAGTTAGTGAAGGCAAGTGAATGACCTTTATTGCCAATTTATATGGCATGGACTATAGATAGTGTCGTCAACGAAAACGCGCCCTACTCTTTTTCCTAATCCCATGTGCATCTAAATACTTTCGCACTACAACAAGCGTCCATAGGCTACGGTAACCACTTACCATCAGGTGGGCCGTAAGCTTGTTTGCCACCTAGCGGTATAAAAAAATAATAATAAAAAAGAAGCGAAATAATACGTTGGGCGAGTCTTCGTGGATGGCACTATATCTTATTGAGTCAAAAAGGGCCCACTTGACATAAAGTTAACGCATACCCTGAAATCGCTCCTCCATTAAAATATTTTTTTGGTAGATTCCATCGAAAATAAGTAAGGCCAACTCATGCTACCATTTTCTATTGAAATATACAGATCAACAAAGATGGTAACGTAGTAGTCCAAGGTCAGCGCTCTCAACTGCACCAGATCAGTGTACCTGGTAAAGGAGTAAGTATTTATTGTTTAACTGAAGATTATAAATATGAAAGAAAGAAAGAACATTGTTTTTTATTACATTGACACACGCAACATCACAAATAAAGAAAAAAAATAAGTACATATAAATGTTTCAAAAAATAAAAAAATACACGAAGTTTTAGAAAAAGTAAAATAATTTAAAAACCGTGCGATGTTGCGTAATGTCTCGAGTAAAGGTTCTGACTCGGCATATAACCAAGGACAGTAGACCTCAGTTACTGATTTTCAGCCAGATAACACTTTATTATTCTCTGATAAATACATATTTAGATAAAACTTTTGCATTAATGATGAACCAAATTCTATCATAAGATTGTATCTATTTCAGATCCAATACATTAGGCTGATAACGAACCCTACTCCCTCGGTGGCTAAGCCGACCGTGAAGCAACAGTCAGCGCTAACGATACCGAAAAACTTCGTGTTGACTGATACCAAAGGTGAATATCAAATTATACTAAACTAGCTGTCCCCCGCGGTTTCACCCGAGTTCCCGTCGGATCTTATCTTTTCCAGTGATAAAAATATAGCCTATGACACTCACAAATAACGTGGCTTTCTACTGGTAAAATAATTTTCAAAATTGGTTAAGTAGATACAGAGATTACCCCCCTAGAACCTCACAAACTTACCTCTTTATAATATTAGTATAGTCGTTCAAAATAAAAATTCATTTATTACGGTATTCGTAGATTATACCGGGTCTTTTCGCGCACAGAATAATCAAAAATATAATTTCGACTAACCTCGTCCACTCGTGACCACGGTCAATGTAACTTGATCGAAACGTCGAAGTTAGTCGAAATTATATTTTGATTATTCTACGAATATGAATTTAGTTCGCGAAAGTTTAAAAGTACTCATTTACGAGATTATGGGCTGAAAAAGTTTAGTATGTTTGTCAACTTTTTGAAAACTTCGACATAACCAGCGAAAGCCATCCCGCCATTTTTAAGTTGTTCCATTAAATGTGCTCTTGAGTTTAGTATTCAATTAAAATGAACCATCGTCTTCTAGGCAATGTAATTCAGATGACTGCAGAAAAAATGGTTCAACCGCCACCGTTAGTCAGGAACGATGCGGCAAGCGTATGTAAGTTTGAACTTATTGCTTTACTAGCTGTCCCCCGCGGTATCACCCGCGTTCCCCAGGGACCTCAGGATAAAAAGTATCCTACGTGTTATTCCAGGATATGATCTACCTGTGTGCCAAGTTTCATCAAAATCCGTTCAGCCGTTTTTGCGTGAAAGAGTAACAAACATCCATCCAAACTTTCAGATTTATAATATTAGTAGTTTATTATGAATTAATTAATGAAATGAATTTTACTCTCAGAAATATGTTTGAAATAATTTACAACGCCATTCGAAGGCGATGATAGCTCAGTCCGACCGCGGCGAAGGTCGTGGGTTCGAATCCTACAATGAGCTTGAACTTCCGGTGGAGGAAACCATAGCACGATGGTAGGGTCTTTATAGTACCCGACTGGCTGGCTACCACCCTCAAGTTGAAAGACTCTCGCCAAGCACCTATCGGTGTGTTCCGGCAGTTGCACTTGAGAGCCAGTTTCTTTATAAGCTTTGTTTGCTTACTTCGTGCGGCCACATCATCACTTAACATGGTGAGATTGCGGTCAAACACAAGCTTATCCAAAGTAAAAAAAAAAACGCCCCCTAAATCGTGAGTTGTTTATATGCGCCATCGTGAAGTATCTTGGCAATAATGTATCTTTAAAACGATTGATATTTCCTCCTGTATATACTCGCCTTTATCTATTTAAAAAGTTACGTTAGTCGAACATTATCATGGACTGGCTTGAAGATAATTTAAATAATACAATACATCATTTTAGAACATGGAAAAGTAATTTGTAAAATTGTTTCTCTATTTGAAACTTTAAAAATATGGAACATTAGTTTAGAACGTAATTTCATTCAAATTGATATAAGTCAGTTGTCATTAGGAAAAAGTTGGTAGAGATTATAAATAATAATTGTAATGTTTATTTTTGGTTGGTAGTGGCGCCACAAAAGAAACTCGTGAGGATAGCACCCTTGAATGCTAAGGTTACGCAATCTTCGATGGTAAGTTTTCTCTATTGTTGTTATTTAGTTCTACAATTATCGAATGCTAGCCCCAGTTCGAGTCTCCCCTTATTTTGTCTTTGACTGTTTTTTTTTAGCTTTTTAACCACACTTTTATTACTGGTCTTTTTTGTACTTTCTTAGCTACTAACTTTCCGCTCCGCATTCCCGAAGGATCTTATCGGGTCCCAGGATAAAAGTATTCCTATGTTTTATTCCAGGATATGATCTACCTCTGTGCCAAGTTTCATCAAAATTCGTTCAGCCGATTTTGCGTGACTGAGCAACAAACATCCAAACATACAAATATTCACATTTATAATATTAGTAGGATCACCCTTTGGGTTTCCCAGCTCTAGAGCACCCGTTGTCATATCTGTGCTTTATGCGATGTTTCGGAATTCGTTACAATAAATCCAATAAATTCAAAGAATATGTTTGTTGCATCTTGAACTTTTTAAGGTAATGATAGCTCAGTCGTAGTGACGTCGGATACCGCGGCGTAGGTTGTGGGTTCGAATCCTACAATGAGCTTGAGTTTTCGGTGAAGGAAAACATCGTGAGGAAACCATAGCACGGTCGTAGGGTACTTTGTAGTACTCGACTGGCTGGCTACCACCCTCAAGTCGAAAATCTGTCGCTATGCACCTGTTGGTGTGTTCCGATAGCTGCACTTGACAGCCAGTTCCCATCTAGGCTTTGTGTGCTTACCACCTTCGGCCACAAACTTGTGTCAAACACAAGCTTATCCAGAATTTAAAAAAAACATTGTTGTGAAATACAAAAAAGAAAGAGATTGTGGTCAAACACAAGCTTATCCAGCCAGAATAAAAAATAAACATTGTTGTGAAAAAAAAAATTATAAAAATTACGTCATGTATTTACCTAATTCAAATATTTTAATAACAAACATTGTTGACAGCAGCAACCACCGCGTTCGTCCCAAAGCCTACTCGCCCCTCTATCCCCAATGGCGGATACATCTACGTCACTTGACAACGCCTCTGACCATACATCGATGGCTAAGATTGAACAAGATGACGTAGAAAGAAAAGTGCACGGAGCAATGGACGCGAGAGATATAGAAGTTGACACTAAGGACCATTTAAGAACTCTCGTAGCTAATACATTGGGAGAAGAATCTGAACATATGGTCAATTACCAAGAAATCGAAGTGGAGTATGAGAGGCAACAGGTATGGTATACTTTAAATTATAAATTGATTCTTAATTTCATTTTGTGTTGTATTTTGTATGTGTGTATATATATTTTTTGCCCCACGGCTTTATGCGCATTCAAGCCAAATGGATCTATTGTTTAATAAAAATACTTAAAAACAAGACCTGTGAGAAAGTTTTGCTTTCTACATCCAAGTGTTTAGGTTATATTATGTGAGGTGGAAACCAAAACCTATATTTTTATTATGTGGATCATTAAAAAATATTCTCAGTGAATCGTTGCTAGTTTCTTAATTTATTGCTGGTGACTAAGGAACTGTAGTTATATAGGTCACCTACGAGGCATGCCTTTTAAGTTTTGTCGTTTGAAGAAAAAAACACAACTAGAACTTTATAGTACTTTTTATTGTTTTTCAAAGTATTCACCACGTAGCTTAATACACTTTTCCATTCGCTCAAACCAGTTATTATAACATTTATTCCACTCTAAAGTGGGGGTGTTCAAAATGGCTGATTTGAAAGCGTCGACTGCTTCTTCACCGGACTGGAACCTTTGACCACGAAGACTTTTCTTAATTTTAGGAAATTTAAAGAAATCGTTAGGGCTTAGGTAAGGACTGTATGGAGGATGGTCAAGAATTTCTACTTTTTCCTGCTTCAAATACTCAATCGTTTGACGAGCGCTGTGTGAGCTTGCGTTGTCGTGGTGCAGGATGATGCGTCGCTTTGAGTTAGATTTTCGAAGTTCGGCGATGACTTGTGGTAAACAAACTGTGGTATACCACTCTGCGTTAACCGTTCTACGATCTTCAAGTGCAATAGTCGCAACATGACCGGTTTTTCCAACGAACGTGGCCACCATCTTCTTTGAAGTGCTTCGAGAACGAACAACTTTAGTCGGCTTTGGCTCGTCTTGAAAGACCCAGATGGTAGATTGTTGTTTAGAATCAGGATCGTAGGCATAGATCCAAGATTCGTCACCACTGATGATGTCGTAGACGTGATTTGACTCTCCTCGGTTGAACCTTTGTAGAGTTTTCTTACACCATCTGACGCGGGCCGCCTTGTGATCGTCGGAAAGCAGATGCGGTATCCAACGGCAAACTAGCTTTCTCACACCAAACGCTTCATGCTAGATCTTCTGAATGGTTGTCCCTGAGATGTCTAATAGAGCCTCTATCTCTCGATACGTCACATGACGATCTTCGAGAATTAGTTGTCTCACAGCAATGATGTTATCTTCAGTGAAGGCGGATTTTGGGCGTCCTTCGCGAGATTTGTCACTAACACTAGTATGTCCACGCTGGAATTCTAAATACCAGCGTTCGACAGTCCGCAGACATGGGGCTTCATCACTGAACACTGATATTAGCTCTTCATAACACTGAAGCCGTGTCAGGCCTCTTCTAAAGTTGTAGAAAATTATTGCACGAACATTTTCCTTAGAAAGATTCATTTTCGTACGTAACCTGACAGATTCCAATCGACGCTGTGACTAAACAATAGCATTAATCCTAATACTTTCAACTGTTTTGAGATTCTAAATTTAAACACATTCGAATATAGAACAGTTCCAAATTCAAAATTGCCAGGGCATATGGAAACGACAGAACTTAAAAGGCATGCCTCGTATTATTGTATATTTATTATAATATATATATATTTTTTAATACAAGATTTCCTTTCAGAGTCCATCAGATGAAGAGAACTCAAACAGCATAGAGCACAATGAGTCGAAATCTATGCAACATCCTCTAATTGTTATTCCCCCCAGCTATATTAAACAGCAGCATCAGACATCACAAGATACCTCAGGGAATTTGGTATGTTTTTATAACCTACTGTATATTGCCCTGAGTTTTCATGGTCGCATATTGAAATTCTGAACCATGATTTTTGTTAGTGATCTTTCCTAGTATGTTAGAAAAAGACTACATTTTGAACAATATAGAGGTATTTTTTTTACAAAGGCTATTGAATATTATTGAGAATTGCATGTACTTCCCAAATTAGTGCCAAAATGCTGACTAGCAAGCCAATGGTTCATGGATTAGGCCACTGTTGGCAACATATCTGTGAAATGAAACTGGTAGCCAATCATCTGATAAAATGCTTGTTTAGTATATGATTGTGTATTTCAGGAAGATTCGAAGGACTTGAGCAGTAACATAGATGTGGATGGTGAAATGATGCGTTCATACGACATGTCGCCGCAAGCTTCCCAATCGCTCTCTGATACAGGTAAAATGTTAAGTACTGCTGCTCAAATTATTTAGTAACTTCTTGGTTTCTCTTTATGGTTTCATATTAATATAGCATTAAGGTGCAAGTCCGAGACGGACCGCAGACCTCAAACTGCATCTTAATGTGACCAGTTTTGATCGGTCGTCTGCACTTTCTGATTATTTTGAAGTAGGAAGTCATTAAAACCAAGAGATATGATGAAATGTTGTGTTCATTACACAAATGATAATGTAGGAATGAAGGAAGAAAAATAAGTGTATTAAAGATAATACTCATTAATGACCATATTTGTAGTAATTTAAGTCTAATTGTTAACAGAATATTATTTTGATTAACCTTGACCATATATCATTTATTTCTCAGAATACGTATCAAATGAATTGGATCTCAGGCCTCGTAAAGCGTGCAACTGCACAAAATCACAGTGTCTCAAGTTGTACTGTGACTGTTTCGCAAACGGAGAGTTTTGCAACAGTTGCAACTGCAATAATTGCCACAACAATTTGGAGAATGAGGAGTTACGACAGAAAGCCATAAGGGCGTGTTTGGATAGGAATCCAAACGCGTTTAGGTAAGAATAGTAGTAGTTATTAGCGGTTTTAACCGTATCTATTCCCTGGATTACTATTCCCTGGATTAGAAGAAGCCTTTGTCACTCTCCGACTCATTAACTATCTATATACCAAAAATCTTTTCAATGTGCTGAAAGAAGGACAAATGCACAAAAACACTACATACTCAAGTAAACTTACATATTATTTATCGAATTTCAGGCCGAAAATTGGTAAAGCAAAAAGTGGCGGCCCCGAAATAGTTCGACGGCACAACAAAGGATGTAATTGTAAAAGAAGTGGATGTCTCAAGAATTACTGTGAATGTTACGAGGTAGTATTTTTGGCTTTGTATGTTTATATTTTTATATGTGTAGTCTGCGTTGATTCATGTATTAGGCGTTTACCCGATAACCTACCATAACGCATATAATCTACAAAAATTTGAACCACCTAGACCCGGCACTCCGGTCCGTTTGGTGGCGGGGGTAAGTCAGATATTAGAATAAATAATCGTCTGCACTATTCGGATTTTTGATGAGATTCAGTCGATGATCATCACTCGCGCATCTATATCTATTACCTAATTTATAAAGCTGAAGAGTTTGTTTGAACGCGCTAATCTCAGGAACTACTGGTTCGAATAGAAAAAATATTTTGCTTATATAACTTATATAACTTCGTTCCATCCGGGTGTCCCTTGACACCTCTCAAGTTTTTTTATATAGTTTTTGGTTATTCAGTTGTATGTCTATAAATGTTGTTGTATTGTCAGGCGAAGATAGCGTGCACGGCGACGTGCAAGTGCGTGGGGTGTCGCAACGTGGAGGAATCGCTGCAGCGACTGCGGCTGCCGCGCGTGCGAGACCCGCGCATCGCCAGGGACCCGCGCGCCGTCTTCCGACCGCCGCCCCTCGACCAGTTTAAGTGGGTATCAACCAAACAACCAACCAATAAACAACAAACCAACCGACTAACCAAACCAACCGACTAACCAAACAACCAAACCAACCAAACAAACAACCAACCAACTAACTAACCAACCAACCAACCAAACAAACCAACCAACCAATGCAACCAAACCAACCAACCAAACCAACCAACCAATCAACCAACCAAACAAACAACCAACCAACCAACCAACCAACTAACTAACTAACTAACCAACCAACCAACCAACTAACTAACTAACCAAACAAACAACCAACCAACCAACCAACCAACCAACCAACCAACCAACCAACCAACCAACTAACTAACTAACTAACTAACTAACTAACTAACTAACTAACTAACTAACTAACTAACTAACTAACTAACTAACTAACTAACTAACTAACTAACTAACTAACTAACTAACTAACTAACTAACTAACTAACTAACTAACTAACTAACTAACTAACTAACTAACTAACTAACTAACTAACTAACTAACTAACTAACTAACTAACTAACTAACTAACTAACTAACTAACTAACTAACTAACTAACTAACTAACTAACTAACTAACTAACTAACTAACCAACCAATCAACCAACCAAACAAACAACCAACCAACCAACCAACCAACTAACTAACTAACTAACTAACTAACTAACTAACTAACCAACCAACCAATCAACCAACCAAACAAACAACCAACCAACCAACTAACTAACTAACTAACTAACCAACCAATCAACCAACCAAACAAACAACCAACCAACCAACTAACTAACTAACTAACCAACCAACTAACTAACTAACCAACCAACCAACCAACCAACTAACTTTTTTTTTTTTTGTACGTGGGGAAATCCTCATGGATACCCGCCGCTATAGGCCGCTCGAGGGGGGCAGCTGGCTGAGTTATGTCAGACTCCTACTGACTAAAACCCCACGGTGTTTCAACCGGTGCTGGGTATACGGGGGCGCCGAGGCATTCGTCCGCGTACCCAGCAGCGACGGCCCGGTGGCGGGCCTCTACTGCTACGACGGGAGGATCGGAGCTCGTATCCTCACCGTCTCGCCTTGGAACCAACCAACTAACTAAACTAACCAACCAACCAACCAATCAAACCAACCAACCAAACAACCAACTAACCAACCAACTAACTAACTAACTAACTAACCAAACAAACAAACAACCAAACCAACCAAACAACCAACCAACCAACCAACCAACCAACCAACAAACAAACTAACTAACCAACCAAACAACCTACTAATGCAAGTGCTTGGCGACAGACACTCAACTTGAGGGTGGCAGCCAGCCAATCGGGTACTACAAAGTACCCTACCACCGTGATATGGTTTCCTCACGATGTTTTCCTTCACCGAAAGCTCAAGCTCATTGTAGGATTCGAACCCACGACCGTCGCCGCGGAATCCGAGTCGTCACTACTACTGAGCTATCATCGCCCTACCCTAACAATACTCATTTGTCTTACAGGCAACCGTGCAGCTTCATGACGTCAGAGGTGATAGAGGCGGTGTGCCAGTGCCTGGTGGCGGCGGCGGCTGGCGACGCAGACGAGACCACCCTCGGACCAGAGCCGGACCCCGTCGGTGACGTCATCGATGAGTTCGCGCGCTGCCTACAGGACATCATCAGTGCTTCCTACCAAGCTATACCGCTCACGCTAATGGACGAGGTAACTTTATTTTATTTATAACTTTTTAGTTTTATTATCCACCAGCATTTTTTTTTTACTCTTGGAAAAGTTTGTGTTTGGAGTCAAAAGTGCAACTACCGGTGATAGGTGCTTTACGAGAGACGTACAACTTAAGGGTGGGTGCTAGCCAGCCAGTCGGGTACTACAAAGTACCCAACCACCGTGCTATGGTTTCCGTACGATGTTTTCCTTCACCGAAAACTCAATCATGGACTCATTGTTGGATTCGAACCCACGATCTTCGCCGCGGTATCCGATGTCATTTATCACTGATCTATAAGTGTTCCTTAATTATAGGGTTACTTTTATGGATGAAGTATTTTACACAAATATGAATGGTTATTTAAAGAATTAAATGTATTTCTTTCAGGGTCAAGCATGACAACAAGACAGTATTTTGGGGAAAAAATAGTGATAACATATTTTTGTATATAGATAAAATCATTTCTTACCTAATGAGTTCGACGACTAAGCAATAAGCATCTGAATATGAATTGAATTCTACAAAGTTTTTAATAAAATATAGTGCTTCATCTGGGTTTTTATTATGGCAGGGAAATCCCATGCTCTTGTGACGATATAAAAAAGCTATGTATTTAAATCTATGTATGTAATCAATAAAATATTCAGTACCTACCTTAACTGTTGTAATGGGTAACGGCAGACCTAAGTAAAACACATAACCGCAAATATTTGTAGTACTCGAAGACTGTTGTAAATATACGTGATATGCTGGACTTATAAATTAAATGCATGTTTATACTAACTATCCATATTTAGTTGATTTTTTATCTGTAAATACTTTGACATAATTTTTTTATCAAACGTTTTTTGATGTAAATGTACATAGTTATCGTTGTTGTAAATAAAATAATTTACTAGTCATAAGAGTACCTTTCGACTCAGGTAAAAATACTGTAAATAATAAATATACATATATTTCGATAAAAATATTTTATTTGAACAATCATCCTCCTCTATAACTTTATTTTCACATCAAGTGAAATTGACTTAAATAAAGTACCGGCCGTTAAACGACACAGGAACAATGGTATGTTTCGCCCTGACAGGAAGGGCACCACTACTTATTTGAATTTTCAATCTTACGCCAAAATAACATGCAAAGATCTGTTTGCTCCGTGTTAGCGATTATTTCTGAGTCGCTAAGTTGAAATAAGCTGCCTTTTTGAACCCGAGACCGAGACAAACTTTTGACAAATTAGCGACAGTTCAGAAATCAAATCCGTGTTAGTGGCCCTGCTAGGACGAGTCGCAAAACACAATGGTCTGTTAAAAATAGATTCTATAAATACAGCGGTATAGGTACAGTATCGCCACTATGGGAGCATCTGGTTTCAGTAGGTACCGGAGATTGACAGCTTGCACTGCATAATAGCATTATTTGTGCAAAATGAGCGATAAATATGAGGTGAAAAAGTCTGAAAAGTTTGGCAGGTGCGTTTCGTATTTATAACAAGTTTCTTAGATCTTAATTGACACGTACGATGATTAATAATTTAGAGATTAGAGTCGATCTACCTGGGATGTATACCTAAAGTAAATCAGTCTATAGTTATTTGTTCCTTTAATATTAAGTACGTACATATAGCTAAATATCGGCTAGTGGAGGCATTATAGGTATATCAGCTCAAAATAAAACTTATTATTAACCTTATCAGAGCCTAAACTTGATAAACGTTATTTTTTTCGTTGAATTCCGTCTCGTAAATTAACCCATTTACCATTTTCCTTGGCATGTTAAAATTTATCCATGTTTTCTAACATGGTCGAAACTGTACAATCGATAACAAAATTGTTAATGACAATTTGTGATAAGATTGTTGTTGTTTTTATTTATATGATTAAAAGTGTTTTATTACATTTGGCTAGATTTTCGGATTGTTTAAAGCAATCGCTTTTATAACTCTCTTAGAAATGCCAGCAGCTTCTTAAAGGTAGGTACAGACTTCTTAGAACTAACTCTGATATGCGCGATATAACTAGCGTATTGTTAAATATTAATTTCTGCAGATACTTAGCAGCTGCAAAAGATTTGAAAGCTGGCGAGAAAATATTATACGACGAGCCTTTCATTCTCGGCCCAAATAGTGACACATCTCTTGTTTGTTTCAACTGCTACCTGCCGTTGATCAGCAAGTTTGTGGTGTGTAAGATTTGTGCCGTTGCGCCGATATGTCCTGGCGAAGGGTGTCCACAGCGGTTTACCAGTAAGTGATATTTACATGGCTTTTCATGGCACCCATGGCGTTGTATATTATTGTACTATGATGGCACCCACATCCGCCATCTGAACAAATGTCAAACGAACAAGTTTTTAACATAATATTGGGTGCCATAAATGAAGCGAATTATATTTTGTGCCGAAGCAAACAACACCAAAAAGGCAATCAAGCTCGTAGCGCCTTCAAATCCTAGGACAGTTCTCTTACTGTTCTATCCACTGACTGTTATTTGTCATTTATCACATTCTCTTTCTGATGTTCTCTCATTAATCATTATTTTCTAGAGTGGCATAGTAGCACAGAATGCGATTTCCTCAGGACTCTTAAATTGACTAAAGGCCTGCACCCTATGAGTATGGTGCAGAATGTGTGCTCGATACTAGTGCTCCGAGCTATGCTCATGAAACAAAGCAAACCTGAAGCGTGGAGAGAGTTCTTGCAACTTGAAACTCACTTAGAGGAGAGAAAAAACACTGGTATTTGGAAATTTCATGAAGGCACTGTTAAGGTAAATATTTTTATATTACATGACACTACCATGAAAGAATATGTGTTGATATTAGGTGAATTTAACCTTCAAACAGATGTTCATTCGAGGTCCACAAATAATACCTCTGTATCTCCTAATTCCCACAGTGAAAAGGTTTCAGTGCGTGGGGAATATCCATTGCTCCATTATAGAAATTTGATGTTTGAGACAGCCTTACTTGAAAAAGGTAAATAAAATTTAATTCTCCGTCATTAATTTCAGTTCATCCAATCTCTCGGCTTATTAGACAACGAGGGAGATGTTAATTTAGTTCAAAGAATATGTGCCGCGATCGATGTGAACAGTTTTGATGTGCGTGGACCCCCAGTACCAGCTATCGGTTGCTCTGAGATCTTACGAGGCGTGTATTTGAAGGCATCACTGTTAGCGCATGATTGCGTGGCCAATACCCATATGTCTATAAGCGACAATTATCTCCTGGTGTGTCATGCTAGCGTTGATATTAAAAAAGGAGAACCTATTTATTATAATTATACCGATCCTTTGAAGGTACGATAGCATTCAGAAGTAATTTAAATATCCTGAAATGATTCCTCTAATACTCACACTCTCTCGTTATCTTTTAGGGCACATCTTTACGTCAGCAGCACTTGTTGATAGGCAAGTATTTCAAATGCTCCTGTGACCGCTGTCAAGACTTAACAGAGATGGGGACCTATATGAGTTCAGCCATTTGTCCTGAATGTAGCAAGACTGGATTCGTTTCGAAGGTTGCTGACGATGTTTGGTCATGTAATAGTTGCAAGAAAGAATATCCGCACTCCAATATTGGGCATAAAGTCAAATGCTGCTCGGATAAATTTGAAGTAATAAGTATGTGCACCTTTTCCAGACAGATGTGTAGTGACAGATTGCTATTATTCAACAATTTATGGTGAAATAAGTTTTTTAAATTATTTATTTTTTCAGATAAAAAAGATGAAAAGGAATTGGAAGAATACATCAGAAATGTATCATTATTATTAGCGCCCAACCATTATTTACTATTAGATGCGAAGCAACGTTTGGCGGGCGCACTACGCGATACGATCAATAGAGAACCCCATCCTACCAAAAAGATTATGAGGCGCAAGATGCAATTATGTAAAGAATTACTTCCCGTTCTTGAAAATCTCTGTCCGGGAATATCTAGGACGAAAGGTACTTAAGAGGATATTACACATTTGTCTAAAAGAAGTTGAATATTCAAAAATATTTAGTGTCCATTTTGCTGCTTTATGTTTCAAATCTATATACATAGATTCGTAAAATATTAAATTTGTTTTTTGAAATAAGTTTTTCAATTCAGAAAACAGTTTTGATATCGACTGTATAAACAACAACAAAACTATTAAACTGAAAAAAAAAAAAATAATTAAACTAACTAAAAAACCTATGTAGGTAATGCTTGTAAGATATATTTTCACTACTTTTAAATACATAGGTAGATACTTAGGTGTCTCATTAATTTCAGCAATCACACTCTACGAGTTACATGCAGCAATGGTACAGTTATCTAAAAAGTTATTTGATTCCCGAGAAATAACTGGTTCAGCCTATATGGTAAGATATGAAAGAAAGAAAAGAAAGAAAGAAAATACATTTATTTCCGACAACACACAACATTACATTACATTAAACTTAACCTACTTACACAGAAACATAGATACCAAATGTCAAATAATAATGTAATGTTGCGTGATGCCAGGAAAAAGGTCCCGACTCAGCATAAGCTAGGGTTGGCAAAAGAACTAACCCTCGCGCTGGTTTTCAGTCGGGGCCCCCGTCCATATAACTCGATGGAACAGAAGGACCGACATTCCTACGGTCTTTTAATGTCAGAGTGAATAGATTACCTAATCTAACCTCTTCTAAAAAAATCTTCTGGACAAGCTGAATTTTGGGTTTCACCATCACCAGCTACCTTTACGAACGGGTCAGTAGCGAAACGTGTATGTAAAAAAAACCCAGTATCTAAATTTTTTTTATAAATCAACATAAGAAAGTTGTAGGCAAGATTTTCGTCAATGTCGATGTAAGTACCGACATTATCGCAAAAGATACCAATAGGACTAAAGATGATTTATTTACAGGATGAACTTCTTAATGCTGAGAAACTTCTAAAGCGCGCCTTGGAAATGTTGCTTATTGAACCAAGGAACTCTCCCGAAGGAGAATTGTGTGCAAAGGCTCTTGAAGAATACAGAGAATTAAAGACAACAATGAGTACAGTTTTAGATTCTATCCACGCTGACCGCAAGACTTATATTACTGCTTCTGAAAATGAATTTACGAACGCGGCGACAGCTACAGTATGAAAATAAATCACTGAAGAAACAATTTTTTTTTTTAATTTATTCTATTCTACGAGTACATGTTGTAGTTATGTACCTATATCAATACTTATGATTCATATTTTTTAGGGGTACCAAAAACATAGGTATATGTAATTAGCATACAATTAGATCCTTTCAATTCAAGCCTACTCATCATCACCATAGGAAACGTAGTCAGGACGGTAACGGAAAGGCGATGATAGCTAAGAGCTCGTACACACGAGCAGCATGTTGTCGACGTGCCGGCGCCCTAGTAGTAGAGTGAATGAGCCCTTAGTGGAACTGACACCTAATGCTGTGGGGTTGAGGGAATGCTATAGATTTAGTGAGGAAATCATAGCATGTCGTGGTGTTACATAGGTACTTGGCAATATCTGTCCAGTTGGTTACCCTCAAGTTGGCAATATCTGTCCAGTTGGTTACCCTCAAGTAATCAATTTGATACCATGACAACTATAACAGTTGGTACACATTATCAACATGGTGAACTTAGATTGATGATAGGTGAATGATAGATGATCGCGCCGGTCAGAGCGGCGCGATGACCGGTATAATCTACCTATTATTAAAAAAAAATAACGCAATCGCAATGTCAGTTCACAAGTTCCCGCCAAAAAGTCAATAAATAAATTGACTTTTTGACTAGTCTAGTTTCGATTCGTTCGACTTAGAACGAAATATAAATTGTCATTTGTCAAAAACAACGTCACGCACGTCAAACAACAAGTGACAACAACACACACATACATACGAACTAGCTAGCTACATATCAGTAATCTGTGATACGAACCGTGCAAGTGGATGGAAGCACTGGAAGTGAATTTTATAATTTGTCTAAATATCTCACAAAAATACCTCCATCTCACATTGTCAACAATTAACTAATATAACTGACCTATGCACGATTAAAGGAAATAAAAAGAAAGAGCATTTTATATATATAGAATAATAATCATCAAATAGACCAATACTATCAAAGAGTATAATAATATATAGGAGAAATAATATTGACTTGAGTGAGTGTCCACTTGGATTTGTGGAGGTGATATTGGTCATTTATTGGTGGTTATTTGTGATATTTATATTGTTATTGTTACCAGTCCGGCCATGGCGGATCAGTCGTCGGTTTTAGCCCTTGTCATTTTAGTTGTGGGAGTGACTGTACATTTTTCACTGCATAAAGTGGAAGAAGGACATGTAGGAGTGTATTATCGGGTAAGAATATCTATCTAGTTAACACTAAGGGATATTTTCCTCTCTCTTCTAACTCTTTATCATTGATCCACATTCTAGAGGCAACTTGTGGTTGTTCTGGGTTTGATAGCATTCTGGGTTGTCAGTCCATTCATACTTATTGAAGGAAGTGTGATGTTTTTTCTTAAATCCATAACAATAATAAATCCTTGAATATGTTTGGTTTGAAAGTAAGCCTTTAATAAAAATAAATATAAAAAAAAAATGATTTATAATCAAGATGGTCACAGAATACTGGTTTGTAAATGTGATATTGACCATGTTTCATATATTAACAATTTTCTGGGATAAACTTGTTAGTTTGTTAGATAATAATCATAATTCTTGTATACTATTTTTCAGGGAGGTGCATTACTGGCAGTTACCAGTCAACCTGGCTTTCATATGATGGTCCCACTTCTCACATCATACAAATCTATTCAGGTACATATCAAAGCTTATTTTTATTTATATTCATTTATGGTTTATTATGAATATATTCCATGGTATTTAATGAATATTCTCTATTGTTTTATCAGTACATGGGGATTATCTATATGAGTTGCCACTTATGTCTGGGATGTCTTGAGCATGACTAAATCCTTGGTCTTGTATGTGTCATGACACATCTCAGATGTGTATGTCAGACTGGTGTAGTCCTTCCTTTACTAAGATAGACAGTGGTGGAAGTGTGGTCTGTGTGGTAATGTAAGTCTTATTGTATAATAATGTACTAATGTTGTTTTTGATTGTTTTAGACCACACTTCAGACAGATGAAGTGAAGAATGTACCATGTGGCACAAGTGGAGGTGTCATGATCTATTTTGAGAGAATAGAAGTTGTTAATAAACTAGAACCAGCCAGTGGTATGTATCCATTGACTACTATTATATTATTATATTAAATTTGAATATTTGTTATTTTCTTCATCAGTTCCTTTTACTGCTGTAAAAACCTAGTAGAAATTGAATTACTTGCAGTATTATTTAGGTCTTTAAGTCAGTCTATTGATAGACATTATCTACTTTATATTTTTTTGCCGTGTGGTGTCCGGCAGAATAGAATAGCACCAACCCACTACACTTTTGGGTGTCGTATAAGGCGACTAATGTCTGAGGTATATTACCTAGTCCCTCCGGCATCCAAACCCTTCTCTAGTCGTGGCGGTCCTCCGTCCCACTAGGTCAAGGAGGGGGAGGACGAGTGTGTGCACTTGTGTTTGCGCGTACGCTTGTGCACCTTAATACTCCTGCGCACTTGACTGCTCTGAATATATGGACTCCGAATTAAAGTCCTGTGGCGATGGGATGAGGTAGAGAGGTCCGGCTTGATGCAAACCGGGCTTTGTCTAAGTCTTGCACATAGGCGGCTCCAGGGGTGTTATATTACGCCGTGGTCGCTTCTGCACTGCAACTTGGGAACGACAGTGTGGATTCGGCAGCACCTGGGGTGACAAAGCAGCCCTATTTAGGGAGACACTGCTTTCCTCGCTCAGCCGGGGAGGGGGCTAGAAAAGGTGCTCCAAAAAAGTGTTCGTTCCTATCCACAAGGTGGTAGTAACCGCGGCTGCCATCGCATCCTGCACAAACGTGGTCGAAGAAACAAGAAAAAATTTAATAGCAGAACACCTATCACGAAATTTGGCGCGTGGAACGTGAGAACGCTCCTTGATGGCAACGCGTGCCCTGAACGTAAGACTGCCATTATAGCTCGAGAACTTCGTCGCTATGATGTGCATGTGGCTGCTCTTAGCGAAACACATCTTGCCGATGAAGGAGAGCTTGTGGAAGATGGTGGTGGCTACACTTTCTTCTGGAAAGGTACCGCTTCTTCGGAACCTCGGCGTTCGGGAGTAGGGTTTGCCATCAAGAATCAACTTGTCAAGCGACTTAGAGAGTATCCTGTGCACATCTCAGACCGCGTCACCACATTGCGCCTTCACCTGGAAAAAAACAATTACCTTAATGTCATCAGTGTCTATGCTCCAACACTAGACAAGTCTGATGACATAAAGGACAAGTTCTATGAAGAACTCAGCCAATGTCTTGATAGCATTCGCCCGAAAGAACAAATATTACTGTTGGGCGACTTTAATGCCAGAGTTGGTCGCGACTACGAGGCTTGGCCTAAAGTCTTGGGCAGACACGGAGTCGGCAACATGAATTCCAACGGTCAGCTGCTACTAAGTCTTTGTGCTCAATACAAACTTGCGATAACGAACACTATGTTCAGACTTCCCGCTAAGCACAAGACCACGTGGATGCACCCGCGGTCCAAACACTGGCATCTGATCGACTATGCTGTCGTTCGACAAAAAGATTTTAGTCAAGTCCAAATCACCCGCGTTATGCGTGATGCGCATTGTTGGACTGACCACCGACTTATTGTCACCAAGCTGCGTCTTCGCCTTCATCAGCCTCGAAGATACAAAGTTAAGAAGCCTGCGTCTTTAAACTTGGATAGGCTAAGTGATCTCGAGGTAAGGCAGATTTATGCCGATGCCTTAGCTGAAAAGATGTTGCCTTTAGCCAGTGAGACCGGAAATGTTGATGCTGGCTGGGGGACTTTGTCTTCTCATCTGCTAGACACTGCCATACTCACTTTGGGTCTAAAGGACCGACGTAATGAGGATTGGTATGATGAGAATGATGAGGTCCTTACGACAGCAATCCGCAAACACCGAGATCTCCTACGACAGCAAGGTCGGCATGGTGTGGACGTTGCGTTGATCAAAGCAAGTGACCTGCATTTGCGTAGGCTGTCTCGGCAAGTTAAAGACAAGTGGTGGCGTGACAAGGCTTGTCACATGCAGTGGCTTGCGGACACAAACCAGCTTGGGGAGTTCTACTGTGAGGTTCGTAAGTTGATTGGTACTTCCTACCGTGTGAGGGTGCCTCTTAAGTCTGCCGATGGTGAGCACCTCTTAAGGAGTAAGGAGGATGTACTGAAGCGTTGGGCAGAACACTTTAACACATTGCTCAATGTTGATCGATCAGCTGATCTACATCACATCAGCTTAATGACTCAACTTCCTCTTGCTACCGAGTTGGACGAGCCTTTGTCACGTGATGAGGTTGTCACTGCCATCAGCCAGCAGCAGAATAAACGGGCGGTTGGTGTTGACCTTATACCAGGAGAGCTGTTGAAGTACGGCGGTGAGGAATTGCACTCGTTGGTGTGGAAACAATTTGTTCATATGTGGGAGGAAGAGCGAGTCCCGGATACTTTTAGAGTGTCTCGTATTAGTGCCCTCTACAAGAATAAAGGTAACCGCTCTGACTGCAGTTTCTACCGAGGTATCTCACTATTGTCAGCCCCTGGAAAAGCCTTTGCCAGAGTACTCTTGAACCGCCTTAGATCCCTATGTGAAAAGATCCTACCTGAGACCCAATTTGGCTTCCGAACTGACCGAGGCACATGTGAAGCAATATTTTCCGTCCGTCAGCTGCAGGAAAAAAGCAGGGAACAGGGTCGGCAGCTCTACCTCTGCTTTGTTGACTTGGAGAAGGCTTTCGATAGTGTGCCTCGTGAAGCCCTTTGGATGGTCCTGCAGAAGCTGGGGTGCTCGGAGAGGTTTGTCAGACTTTTAAGACTCCTGCACGACGACATGCAATGCTGCGTCACCGTAGACGGGGAACAGTCTGAGTTTTTCCCCGTTACCTGTGGGGTGAAACAAGGGTGTGTTTTAGCACCCACACTGTTCGCGTTGTACTTCGCAGTTGTAGTTAAGGAGGTCCTGCAAACTTCTTCCGAAGGTGTTCGCATCCGCTTTCGCACAGACGGTAGTCTTTTCAATGTGGCCAGACTCAAAGCGTGTACTAAGGTGACGTACGCAATGATCACTGAGATCATGTATGCCGATGACCTGTGCTTTTTAGCAGAATCCCCGGATGGACTTCAGCAGCTGATATCAGACCTCCACCAAGCCTGTTGTAAGTTCGGCTTAAAGATCAATGTTATAAAGACGGAAGTGATGTCCTTAGAAATACATGGTCATGAGACATTGCCGATCAAACTTGGTGATGATCTGCTGAAGCAGGTTGAAAAGTTTCGCTATCTGGGGAGCACTATAACATCCAAGTGCGACCTTGATGCCGAGATCAACAGCAGGATTAGTGCTGCTGCCGCAGCATTTGGGAAACTGCGTCCCAAGGTCTTCTGTTCACACGATTTGAGACTGGCCACCAAGATCTCTGTATATATGGCAGTTGTGCTGCCAAACCTTCTTTATTCCTCTGAAACATGGTGTGTGTACCGCCACCACATACGCACGCTGGACCGTTTCCACCTGAAATGTCTGCGTAGCATCATGAAGATCAGATGGTCTGATCGTGTGCGAAATACCGAAGTACTACGACTAGCCAATGTTGGTGGCATTGAGTCCTACCTGATGCGTCGGCAGCTTCGGTGGTGCGGACACGTCTCACGGATGTCGGAAGAGCGAGTGGCGAAGCGCATCTTGTATTCTGAACTGAGGGAGGGCAAGCGAAAACAGGGCGGCCAACTCCTCAGGTACAAAGACGTTCAGAAACGACATATGAAAGCGTGTAAGATCGAGCCTTCTGAATGGGAAGGATTGGCAGCACAGCGCCCTGAATGGCGCGGACTTGTACAGAGACAAGTACGCGAGTTTGAGGAACAGCGTAAAACTGGTCTCGACGCTAAACGCGACTTGTTAAAAGCCCGACCACCCGCGGCCATTCGTTTTAATTATGTAGATGGTATACTCACGTGCAATCAGTGTGCACGGGGGTTTACCACTAAAATCGGGTACATAAGTCATCTTCGGGCCCATCAGCGTCATGCGAACTAGGAGTCGAAGTGGTCGCCATGACCGAAAACGGTCGGAGTGAATCATCATCATCACTTTATATTTTATTAACATACATTAGTTTAAAAAAAATATTTTATGTCGAAGTTATCTTTTTTCCACTTCACTTTGCACAAACAATTCTACATTTTCTCTTTAATCTTTCT